>OX031065.1:47118991-48368991 GCA_943736015.1 Tridacna crocea
AGCTGCCTATACCTTAAAGCTCACCTGAAAGTATGAGACCACAGATCGCCAATATCAGCAAGATCTGTCTCCTTTTCAAACACAACGGAACACGGGTCAACGCTGTCGAGATACAACCAGCCACGCCGAATATGATAGCAAATACAGCCTCAATTCGTACCTCTGTTAATGATATGTCACCTGCAAAGATTAAATGTATGGTGTTCAAGTGCGGATCCAGATATCTTTCTCGGGGGGGGGGGGGTCCCACCGAAAACGCACGAGTCTTATTACGATACTGTGACTTCCGGATTTCAGTGGAAGTAAGCCGTTTACAAGAAAAGTCAACGTTTCCAGTCCTAAGCATGAGGAGTTTTCAACATTTAGAACTTTTTTTTTTTTTAATTTATGACTGTATTTTACATAAATTCTGTGCAATATCAAACCAGTCCCATTCACGAATCCGATAAACACATTTTTGCCAAAATTCCAGGGCGGGTCCGGACCCCCGGTCCCTCCATCTCGATCCGCCCATGGTGTTAAACGCCGTAATCAACATTATTTCAGTTATATCGCGGCGGCCAGTGCACCTATCCATGCTTTCCTGGAGTCCCTTGTACCAGTACTCTGCACAATTTTCTTTCCAAGCCACTGGCTACTTTCCTACATAACAACAATCGAAATAATTGTCAGCGTTTGGAAAAAAAATGACCGAGCCAGGGATTGAACCCATGATCTCAAGTCCAGCACGCTTTCGACTTGATTACCGGGGCACTCACAGGGTATATAAATGATGAGGTTTGTTATTAACAAACAATGATGTCCAAATTCTAAAACTTCAAATAAGTTGAGTTCTGTGAAAAAGGGGACTTAATGTATCTGCAAAAGGTATCGACTCAGATCAGCCTGTCTAGTCCGAGCAGGTTGACACGGGTTGAAACCAAATTTCTTAATATATAATAATTCTCTATATTATATTTTAGACTGTTATGGGTAAAGAAATGTCGTAATTTAAGCTGGAGGGAATTATTTCACCGTCAAAGTGAATATTTTCCTCCTGCCTAAAATCTGGAACTATTTTTTTTTTGTGAAAATATCGGATATCCGGTTAATTGACTTGAGATCACTAGTTTTTAAAAGTGGCGTTCGTTGACAAAATAATCAGAGGAAATAATAATAAATGGGTTATTTCATCAGCTTGTGGTTAACATGGGGAAATACTTGCCTCAAAAGGGAAAGATCCGCGAAAATAACCCGTGCCTTACGGCGCTCGTTATTTTCGCATACCTTTCCCTATTTCGGCAAATATTTCCCCATATTAACCACAAGCTGATGAACTAAACTCTATTTATCTCTTCCTGTAGAGATTACGTGAACATTATTTTCATACAACATGACATTATACATTATACAAAAAATAGGGAAAAAAACAGGGAAAAAATGGCAGGAAAAAATAAACTGTACAATGCATTAATAGACAGTGCTCATCTGAAACATTTTTTTTAAAATATCCATCGGCAGATATTCAAAGATGTGACCCATTAGTTACTGGCATTTGGTCCTTGAAAACATCTATAAACAAGGAACAATTTTATTAAGTAAGGTGAGGGTATCAGGACATTTGCCCCCTGGACATCTGCCCCCCGGACTTTTGCCCCTGGACTTTTGCCCCCTTAGGACACCTGCCCCCTGGACATCTGCCCCCCGGGCATTTGCCCCATAGGACATCTGCCCCCTTAGGACATCTATCCCTGGACATCTGCCACCAGGACATTTGCCCCCGTAGGACATCTGCCCCCTTAATACATCTGCCCCCGGACATTTGCCCCCTGGACATCTACCCCCGACATTTGCCCCCGTAGGGACATCCCCCGCGACATTTGCTCTGGTAGGACATTTGCCCCCGTAGGACAACTGCCTCCTGGGAATGATAAGCCTCTTCTAAATGATGTTGAAGAACCAATAACATTCTGAATTTTGCTTTATTTTTCTAAAAATAAAAAAAAAAGAATTTTAATCGGGGTTTACACCAAGCGTGCCAGATGAGTAACTGACTCTATAGTTATCATACTGGAAATTTGATATTAAAACTGAAATAAATTTATCAGCCGAAGATTTTCAGCAAAATAGCACTTAACGATACAACAGCTGAGAAGTCTTTTTCATAGTTCCGGTCAAAATTACCATGTACAATATACATGTATATCTCAAAATGTCTTTTTTGAGATTTCCCTTAAAGGAGCTCGACGTCCAGGGCCCGTATTCACCAACCATTCTTAAGAACGTTCTTTGTCTAATTCTCCAGAACTTTCTACATTTGTAAGAAACACAACTTCTGATTGGCTAAACCATTCGGTTTAGCCAATCAGAAGTTGTGTTACTTACAAACGTAGAAAATCTTGGAGAATAAGACTAAGAATATTCTCAAGAATGGTTGGTGAATATGGGCCCAGGTTGTAAACAAACTGAGGGGGCAGATGTCCAGGGGGCAGATTTCCTAAGGGGGCAGATGTCCAGGGGCACATGTCTGGGAGGGCACATGTCCTAGGGGGCACATGTTCTAAGGGGGCGGATGTCATAGGGTGGCAGGTGTCCTATTGCGGCAAAAGTCCGGGGGCACAAGTCCGGGGGCGCACAAGTCCTAGACCCAAGGGGCTTCAGTTTGATGTTATCCAAAATCACACGACCACAATAGTTACGATAAAAACAATAATAATAAAATTAGTTCCTTATCTAGAATGTATGAACATGACTTAGCGATTGAAGTTTAGAAAGTACAGTCTGATCTTCGATTCACACTCCGATAGAGTCATATTGTCCCCAAAAAGATACCATTGAAATTGCAAAGTTTGGGTTTTACTACGATCGGTCCATAAATTTCATTTCTCTCTTTAGCAGGACAAGGTTTAACGTGTAAACCTGTGGTGTCCGTGGTCGTGAGGTAGAGCGTCGGCCTCATAACCTAAAGGTCCCGAGTTCGATACCCTGGAGCGGGTGTCAAGTTTGGGATTTTCCATTGGCCCACACATTCGGCGCGAGTACTGGTGTAGTTCCCAGGAAGCAGAATCGAGAGAGATTAGTATAAGTTGTAAAAACTTGTTTCTCAATCGATGTAAAATAAATATGTTTAAAACCTAAAGGAGAAATGGGGGTTGTAGAATTGGCCTCCCCTTTCATGTAGGGGCCACACTCTAGCGAAAAGGGGCTTTGTGCATCTCCGTTATGCCGATGATTGCCGTTATGCAGGTCATTGCATGATTATGAGTCCATATTAATCATTTCTTCGACTGAATCATAGGGTAGACTGGTAAACGGATGTGCAGAAAATTGATCAATAGCGAAAAGTTTCGGCACAGGCCAGCCTGCGCGGACTGCGCAGGCTGACCTGGGCCGAAACTTTTCGCAGATGCATTTTCATACAGCAAGACCTATATGAATACGCAGTGATGTTGGGCGTTCAATAAGCAAGAATTCTACATGTACTTGCCTTCTTTAACACTGTTTAGTTTGTCAGTTCTCTTACAAGTATAGCCTTCTTCAGCAATCCACTTTTCACATACACGGACACGGACAGCCCACAGACCAATATCTATCATTACTCTCTGGCCGACTTGAACCTGTCCTTCGTTTGTTTGGCTTGATGCCCGTGTTGACATCTCCATAATATCGGATGGAGATGGTTTCCAATTTAGCGGTGGTCTTTTAGTCAGTGTATTCGAACCGGGGTCCAATGACGGTACTATTTCCGGTCTTCTAGAGAATAATGGCGGTCTGCGGGAGAACTTGCCTCCATCGGGCTTCGGTTTTAAGGAAGATTTTCTTGGGTCACCACCCTGTCCTGTGCTCGGAGATCTGCTGGTTCCGTTATTATTGGGTGGTTTTGGTCTTCCTGGTAAAGAAGGATCTCTCGCCAACCAGTTCGACAAGAAAGGTCTTTTGGTTAAAGAGCTCGATGTAATACGAGAAACAGGTGGTGACCTTGTGTTCGGGAAATTGTTAGGTCGAGGTCTATTATTTGGATCCTTACCGCCGCCAGACGAGCTGTAACCCGGGCATCCACTTGCACCACTCCCTGCTCCCTGATTGCAACCACCTGCCATGTCCTGTGGATCCATGTTCGGGTTTGGCGGGTTTTTATATGCAGGTGGGGGTTTGAAAGTCGAGGTCTTTCGACAATCCGGTACCCTGGCGTAAGGGTTGACGTCACGACGGTTGCGGGTCAGGTGATCGACTTCATGATCTGTGTTACTTCTGGTTGTTCCCTCATAACGTAACCAACCAGTGGCACAAAATGACAACATTTCGAGCAACAAGGCTGAGCCAGTTAATGCAAAAACTATGTACTGGAAAACGGCCTTGTTTGTTTTTATAGCAGTCATGTTTATACTGCAAAAAAATGATACAGAGAGATAATTGTCATACACAAATAGTCATCGACAAATAGACATAGACAAATAGTCATAGACAAATAGACATGGACAAATAATCATAGACAAATAGACATAGATAAATAGTCATTGAAAAATATACATAGACAAATGATCATACACAAACTTTATTTGACTATTATATAAGCTTGTACACCTCCTACTCATACAAAATGAAAAGTTAATATCAGATGTTTTCATGAAAACTGGCCAGTTCTGATTGGCTAATATATTTTCATAGCTCAAAGGGAACAAATCACGTTGTGCCGGAACTACTTTGGCTGCAGGTTACTTTTGCGGGTCCTACACACTGCATACTATGTTCATTTACTTTCGTTCTATTGGTTAATTTCCAGTATTGAGGGATCTGAAAATTGCTTCCCAATTGTATTCTTGCGCCATACAAATATGAGTGGAAGGAGCTTTAGAAACTCTAACGTTAGATTTAAAAATGAAGAAAATGAAAAGATATAAACATATATTTCCAGGTGAATTCGTAATATGTTACTTGTTGGTTAAGTGACAGAGTTAAATAAGTGAACACCGGTAGAATGGCCAAGTAATTTCATTTGAATTTAAATCATACCGTTTAAAAGTATGAAAAATATTGTAAAGATGAAAGTCATTTATCATCTTAGTCGCTGCCAGAAAAAAATCAGTCTAAATTCAGGAAAAAAAAGTAAACAAAAGACATAGCTACGTAGTTTTGAAATTAATTTCTCTGTCAGCGACTAAACTTGAGCCGACTGTACAAAGACAGATTTTCATCTATACAATAATTTCCATGCCTTTTAAATGGTATGTTATGAATTCAAAATGCACGAAAGCACTCGCTTTATTCACATTTGGCCTTTATTGTCACTTTAAAGAAATATTAACATATTGGACAATGACTATATGTATACCGCACGAGAACGCAGACCTGTCCAAATTGAAATCATTTGCAAACGACGATTCATTTATGGTTCACAGAGTAGAATTTGATAGGATAAAACATGATGAAAAATGGAGAAAATTCTTCTTCAGGAAAAAGTTATCTTTTTGCCAAAATGGTTTTACACGTATTCATATTTTAGTGTTTGTTGATTATGCCTGTTTTCAGTGTGATGATTTCAAAATCTTACATAATTTAATTTGTTGCAAAATTGTTGCCGGATATAGTTGGAAAATTTTTTAATTCTTCACCAAACAATACCGAGTTTTAACATCCCCGAGAAAAAAAAAAGTCTTTGAAAACAAAGTGGAAAAGGGAGAAAATGCTGGTACCCAGCATTTTCTCCTTTTTCCATTATGTTTTCTGTTCTATTCTTATTACTCGTTTCCCATCATTTGAACAACATTCGATTTGGCACCTGAGTAAACCAAAAATCTTTTCGTCGAATAAAGAATTAGATAATATCTATAACAATTTCAAGACTAACAGATACAATCTAATCCCCTCTCACCAAGTCACAATTTTAAGTCTGCAAACTTACTTCCACAATCTATAAAACTGTGCACCGTTCTGCGCTGCATCGCTGAATATATACTGTTTATATTAAGAGAACTTAAAACATCATAAAACTTACTGGTTTTCGTCTAATTGGCAAATCGTGGTCGACCAGGTGATGGTTGCAGCTAGAATTTCACAGTACCCCATAATAAAAAAAACTCAAAAAAAGAATCAGGTGGTCCTCGATAGGTGGTGGGAAGCATGGTCTAACTTTTCACGATGTAGGTATCTTATGATTGACTATATCGGCGGTTTACTTCCAAAGTCTCGTAACTGCAGCTTGTAACAAGATGTAGTTACGAGATTTTCGAAGTAAACCGACGATATGGTGTTTTAACAACGTTTTCAACATTATTTCAGTTATATCGCGGCGGTCAGAGCACCTATCTATGCTTTTGCCAGGGTTTCTTTTAGTACCAGTCCTCCGTACAATATTCCTGTAGAGCCATGACTACTTTCCCACATAAACATCTTCGAAATAAATATTGTTCAGTGGCGAGAGAGGAATGAATCATGTCACTATAACTAACATCAGAAATCGGTCGAGCCAGGGATCGAACCAGCGAACTCCTGATCTTGATTCCTGCACGCTACGGACACGCCTACCGGCGCTTGGCTCTTGGAATTTTATTCAGTCCATGTACATTTTAATTGTATTTACCCTGTGCTGAAAATCAAGTCCGAATCCTAACGAACCTGAGAAAGAGCTTTGAAAACATTGTGGGAAAAGGAGAAAATGCTGGGAACCAGCATTTTCTCCTTTTCCCACAATGTTTCTACCCAGTCAAAGCAAATTTCAATTCTTGAGCCACAGTTGTTTTTGTCGTCTGCAAATGCTTTCAATTTTGGCAAGTCTAAAATTTTCTCTTTTGTAAAGAAGTTAAAGGGGAGTACTTGAATTTAGAGTTGTAAAATCTCAACAATCTTTAAAAGGTATTTCGTATCACAGAATCAAGTTTGGCCATGGCTCTGGTAAACTATAAATAAAATCTACAGTAAAAGAAGACAGATAGAATGGTATTTCTTAAATGGGATACGTAGCGCCTTAATGTATTTGAAGATTTTGCGTCGATTATGTTGAGTATGCTTGAAAAAGTATTAAGAACTGAATCTAGTTAGGTAATTGTGCTGGCAAACCATCAATAATATCCACCAAAAGAGAAAATAGCCTATATTTTCTTAAAGGGATACGTAGGGTCTGGAGGTATTTTTAGATTTCGCGTCTATTATGTTGGATGATATCACATGCCTTTGAATTTCCATTTATCCATCCCAGAATAATAAGATTTTCCTTGGTCGATCTTTGTACACTTATGAAAGCATATATTGGTGCATCGCCTGTATGTACATGTATTACGGAATAGTGAAATTTTCAACACCGTTACTATATATAGCACAGTGGCAACTGCTTCTTTTATATATATATATATATATATATATATATATATATATATATATATATATATATATAAAATAAAGAGGGAATCACCAATGTGCTATTTATAGTAACGGTGTCCGATAAAAAAAATTCTTCTTTAATCCCTTGATAGAGCAATGAAAAATTCTTTATCCCGTAACAGACCAATGGAATTTCAGAGGCCTGAGGTGATATTCAAATTGGTGGAATGACGTCATTTCTGATCCCATGATAATACACAGAGTTATCGATTGCTTAACAGTCATCGCGTTATTAAACACAAAACTTGCAACTTTTTACCGTATACACCCGTCAAGTTTCTTTAACCTTCCGTTAAAAAAACAATTTATAATATCCTTTAAAAGCACATTACATGACATGTTGATTCATGACAAAAAATATGTATCACTATGCACCTACCAGCATGCACCTAGCACCCAGTAAGAACTTTGGCATTAAAAATATTGTAGCAGAAGCTTTCATGTTTTAAAGTCTGCATTTTTGAAAATTTGTAACGATCGTAAAATATCAACAGGCCCCTTTAAACGACACAATAAATGAGTCGTGCTGTATGGAAAAGAGGCTTAAGGCATTTGAAAAAGAATCGGCTCAGGTCAGCCTGCGCAGTACGCGCAGGCTGACCTGAGTCGAATCTTTTTGCCAATGGCCAACCTCCTGCATGTCACGTGACCGGTCTTCCGATTAATTTAGTAAATTTCTGTACAAAATAGATTTCATGTACCCATATTTATGTAATGATTTGGTTGGTATATTTACAAAGCATCACGGAGATGCATTAAGCCCCCTTTTCACAGAGCATGGCTCAGATATATTTATTGTCATTGCGCAGAAAGATCTTAATACAGTTACTAATCTAATTCAGACAATTAAAAAAAAAAGAAGAAAAAAAAAAAAAAAAAAAAAAGAAAATTAAGAAAAAGTCCCACACACGAACAAAAGAAATAATTACAGAAAATAAGCTTAAAATTAAAAGGTTCTGTGATGAAATATGATGAATCAAGTAATTATCAAGATAAACGTGTCCTAGATTGACTGTAATTATGTAAATGAACGGAAGCTGAAACTGCAAAAAAGAAAATAAAGCAATGCATTGTGGGAATAATTGGCTTTCATCCTTGACCGCCAAAAATAACCGAGCCACCCGCTCTGAGAAAAGGGGCCTTAATGCATCTCCGTTATGGACAGTACCAAGCTAGATATCTCATAGAAATCCGTAAAATCCACTTTGTTTAACAAACTGACTGGAACTCTTGAGGTAGAGTTATCATTTGATATGCAGAAAATGTAAAGATGTCGAAAAGTTTCGGCCCATGTCGGCCTGCGCGAACTGGGAGGGTTATTTCTCTGCATTACAGCGGCAAAAGTATCAATTCGTGTCAGCCTGCACGGACTGCGCTGGCTGACATGGGTCGATGCTATTTTTGCAGCTGCATTAAGCACCCATTTAATAGAACATAGCCCATATATTTTTCCCCACAAAATCCCCCGTATTTTGCGCATGGCAGCCGAAGACTAACCTTACGCTACACAATCCCGAGTTTTGACTACCTTAACCAAATTGAAAGCATTTGCAGACGATAAAATAAAGGTGACTGAAAAATTGAAATTTGTTCTTGGAAGGGTAGAAAACACTGTGGGAAAAGGAAAAAATGCTGGTTACCAGCATTTTCTCCTTTTCCCACAGTGTTTTCAAAAGGCTTCTTTCTCAGGGGCGTCAAAAGTAGGGATTGTGTGGTAATGAGTGAAGGAAAAAACGTTTAAAACATTATAAAAAATGAGTAAATAGTGGTTACCAGCATTTCCTCGTTTTCCCACTATGTTTTCTACCCTAGTATAGACAAATTCCATCTTTTGAGCAACACTTAAATTGTCGTCTGCAAATGCTTTCAGTTGTTACAAGTTGTGTAGTAAACGGGTTAAACGTTAGAATCATTTTCCGTCAGCATCTTAAAGATAATGGATTAATCCAAGGATTGAAGTCATTACCAAACGACAAAATTTTAGGTTTGTCTAAATTGAAAGCATTTGCAGACGACAAAATAAAAGTAACTGTAAAATTGAAATTTGTTTTGTGAAGGGTAGATAACACTGTGGGAAAATGGGAAATTGCTACATTTTATCCTTTTCCCACAATGTTTTTGGGAAAATGGGAAATTGCTACATTTTATCCTTTTCCCACAATGTTTTCTAAAAACTTGTTTCTCAGGGTCTCAAAAGAAGGGATTGTGTGGTAATGGGTTAAACGTTAGAATCATTTTCTGTCAGCATCTTAGTTAAAGATAATGGAAAATTCAAGGATTATTCGGCTAGAATATCATTCATCAAACTGGACAGTGTCGATCCAAGATCAGACTGCACATACTGTGCAGTCTGATCTCGATCTACTCTGTCCGGATGTTATCCCAAACATGTGAAAAGTTGAAAAATAATTTCACTCTGTCATACTGTTATTTCACTATCATCTCGATTCTCGGGTCGATATAAACACTGTTTGTCAACCTCCCTGTATTAGTTTCTGCTTGAATCACACCAGTTTTTCTCATCTCCGAGTAGCCCTCAGATCGAGCGCCTTCGCCTTCAAAATCGCTTTCAACTAAAGCTTGGATAGGTCGTTTGGTTTTTGTCCGTTTAGACGCTATCAGCATAGTTGCTGATATGACCGAAAATAGTGCGGCCATGCCTGCTGCCAGAGCTGACCAGAAAAACCCAAATTTTGTGGTAACGTCAAGTTCACTTTCCAATGATTGTTGAAAGTCCGCTGTTATCATTATAATTCGAATAATGGGTATAAAAGCCATCACACCTGAAATTACACAAAATTAAAGATACATCTTCTTACGAACACAGTCCGTAACAAAGAAACAAATGAACAAATGCATGGCAGAAATAAGGGACCAGGCAGGATTCGAATCCTAGAACGCCCGGACGAAAGGCCAATACCATAACCACTGAGCTAAAGATAGATCTCCCTAATGTAGTTGATAGGTATCGTATTGAAATCCGGACGAAGACGTGCATGAAGGAGTTGTCTCCCGTAACAATCTAGTAATCCTTTTAGCCAGTTCTTAAAGGTGGGTATTTAGAAATTTTAGATCTCACCAAATTAAAAAAATATATACATCACTGAAATTTATATGAAAAAAAATACAAATCATCAATCATTAAGATTTATAAAATTACTTTTTTTATGGTATTCCCTTAAAAGGCTACGTATTCTCTTAAGGTATTTTTAGATTTCGCACCAAAAATCAGTAAAGCATTGTGGGAATGTCAAGTGACTGGCACCTGACTAATAACACTTAAATTCCATTACGTAACAAACATGTAATACATGTAATTATTTTCCACAATGTCTTATGCGGACGCTACGTTTGAAACTTCGTCTGTGTATTCCTATTTGTAAATGAGAGAAATGATCATCTAAAAATAGAACGTGTCTCCCGTTGGTGTCAACCTGGGCTTTAGTAAATCTCTAATTTCTCGTGTTGTCGGATGGTTTTCGACTACTGGGGTTTTATGAACACAACTTAAAAGAATTTGGGTGTATGAGGATGATTTTTTTGCATTTTTTGTAAAATTTTCGTCCCAAAACCTGAAGGGCCACCTTTAAGGATTACGACCTCTAACTCATCGGTAAACACCGGCGTTTCCCTAAAGGCTATTCGGCCATGCTCGGAAGCTACCGACTTTTCATATGAGAGTAAGAGGACGTAGACTCACTAACTCATCGGTAAATATTATGTAACATCGACGTTTACGTAAAAGCCATTCGGTCAATCTCGCCACCTTCCGTCTTTTAACCCTTTACCACATAAGGTATTTCCATTGTACATATCTCTAATTGAGCCTAAATAACAGCATGGATGAAGCCGTTTCTTATGTGTATACGACACCTTTTGATAGCATAGAAAACATTGTGACAAAAGGTAAAATTGCTCGTCACGAGCAATTTCACCTTTTGCCACAATGTTTTCCAAAGGCTCCTACACGCAATGCGTAGAAATGAGTATCTATGGAGTAAACGGCTAATATGAAAGTTAGGGGATGTAGACCTTAAATCCATTTCATTTTTTCTATATCAAACTACAATTTTCCTTGTATTAATCAACTTCAAACAAATCGATCCACATGTACATTGGACATCACCTCAAAAAGAAAAGTCTTTTTAATGCATTGATTTACAGAAGTAAAGACGTATAAAATAAACTATTGCTAACCGGAAGCTGCAAATGCCAGCGCCCCCAAGTATACCGGAAACTGTTTTGTAGTGCAACATGGTTTGTATATAATCAATAGACAGCTTATCCCCAAACAGCATGATATCGTTGACAACAGGTACTCCACTCGAAGATCGTTCCACAGAGGTAGGTTGATGTCTGAATAAAAAATGATATTGCAATATTAGATGTAACAGTGGCAGAAAAGTATAGTAGCCTGACGGGAAGCACGAACCTCGCCACTTATTCTTGTCTCTTTTGATTCTTCTCCATGTGAACTGCTGCCTGTACTCACGATAAATGTGTGGCCCTATGAACTGTACCAAAGTTGACACCCACTCTCGGGTATCGAACTTGGGATCTGATGTTTACGAGACCGACTTTCTATCTCACATACACGCACACCACACAAGTTTGTCAAGTTTGATTGCTTATACACCCTTTTCATCACACCAAAACCTAGAGGCCTTTTTCTACACGAATTTTAATCGCACGAGTATTAAGACATTAATTTCAGTCAGTAACCGTAACAATTTCTGATTATGCAAACCATTTAAACCATACAATGGCAAAAGAAAGTCTAGAATTTGGATGTATTGGGGTTTAACGCCATTTTAACAGCTAAGGTCATATCATGGCGGTCGGTGACGCACATGTGTTTCTTGGCTTTCGCACTCCAGTACTAACATAACTTTCTGTCTAAAGCCACCGACTACTTTTCTCACATGCTTCAGCAGAGACGAGAGGTGGAAATACGCCGGAAAGAAAGTTCGCCTCAACCGGGTATCGAACTCACAACCACCTGGGCCCGTATTCACCAACAATTCTTAAGAAAGTTCTCTGTCTTATTCTCCAGAACTTTCTACATTTGTCAGTAACACAACTTCTTATTGGCTTTAAACCTTTCGGTTATTTACAAATAGAAAACCTTGGAGAATAAGACTAAGAATATTCTTAAGAATAGTTGGTGAATACGGGCCAAGGTCATGAGTCCGACACGCTCACCACAAAGCCACCCGGGCGGGCAAAAAAAAGGAGGTCTAACGCGTCTTCATAATGCATTAAACAAAGTGAGATATGTAAAGTACCTCACAACTAAGTATGACAAAGGGATAACAACCCCAAATTACCTTCAGATATAAACAGTACCTCTGGACTAAGCGTGATATAAGGATGGCAATCCTAAATTACCTTCTGATATGAAAAGTGCCTCACAACTAATATGATAAAGGTATGGCAACCCCAAATTACTTTCAGATATGAAAAGTACCTCACGGCTAAGCACGATAAATGTATGGTAACCCCAAATTGCCATATGATATGAAAAGTACCTCACGTCTTAGTATGATAAAGGTATGGCAACCCTAGATTACCTTCAGATATGAAGAGTAGCTCACTACTCAGCAAACGAAAAGCCTTTGGCACAGACAGTGTGTCACATGTCAGCTTGAAGGTCTGGGATATACTGCACACTTTGGCCGCGTACAGGCCTAGAGCAAACGTCCTTTGTAATGGCAGATCCTAAAATAGAAAGCCTGACCATTTTATGAAAAGTTTTATTGAACAACCAAAAGAAATATGCGGAAGATTGTCACATGCACAAATAATTAGAACATTAGCCAAGTACAATGACATGCAATACACATAATATAAAACGCAGACCTAAATGATGTAAACACTACTCAACCACGCTTTTTTGAAAGAGTGTAAAGCATCTGCAAAAAGTATCGACCCAGGTCAGCCTGCGCAGTCCGCCCAGGCTGACCTGGGCAGAGAAACTTTTTGCTATTGGTCGATTCTCTGTATGTCAAAGGACTAGTGTACCTCAGGTTTTCGTGGATAGTTAAACAAAAGCTTAGCACCTTTGTACTAATTGATCTGCTTTAGGCTAAAGCAAACTTGTGTGGTAGGTTTCACTTTTGAAATATTTTTGGTCGATAGCGTACAAGACTTGAGCACTAATTACTAATTGGAGAGATCATCAGACCTCTCCAACAGTGGTGAGTTTAAAAGGCAGACTGCTAAAGAATTTGCTGTCTAATTCTATTTCTTCTAGCGTAGTTGTTCTGATACATAGTCTGTTTCGTCATGGTTTTGCGAATAAAGCGAAATGAAAAAACCGAAACAGGAAATAGACGTGGTTTATTTTTATAAATGACGGATTTCAGAAAAGATTTGAGTAATTTGCCATGGCTCCAAATAAACTCTCTAATAATTGTAGTTTTTTTTTTTTTCTTTTATTAAGCAAATATTCCAAGCAAAAGAAAAAATAAGAAGAATTTCGTTAAAAAAGAAAAGGAAGACTGCTGGACAAGAACATGCAATTTGAAAACGCGACAAGAAGGTCAAATTACCGTCATGTAAAGCATATGAGGTTTCTATGCGGCGGCTTTTTTACTCATTTGTTTACATGTACCAAAATACCGGTATATTGAAATTGAAAGCCAATGAACTATTTGAAAACATTGACGCTGATCTCTCCTGGCTTCTTTTTTAAAGAAGCCAATTTGTAGTTATTGCGACAGGATTCATTCCTCTCTCACCGCTGAACATTCCTAGAACGACGGGTTATGTGGGGAGGCAACCAATGGCTTCGAGAGGGTTTCATGAGGAGTACTGGTAAAAGAAAAACCAGGAAAGTATGGATAAGTGCACTGTCTGCCGTAATACAAAGTTGAAAACGACGTTAAATACCATACAATCAATCAATCCTACCTCTAAATATTCCTTGACGTCCATCTCCATTGACTCAAGGAAGCTTCTCACAGCTGATTGGTCAAATTTTGAAGATCCGTTTCCGGTTTGCACCATTTGCGATTGTGTCCATTCTTCAGCCTTGGATCCGTTTGTGGCGATGTCAGTTCCTGTCATTTTTTGAAAATCACATGATATGACGTAGCAAAGTGTCTGAGACGTCTTTACTGCTTTTATTCGGACGGGAGATAATTAATTCGATGTCATTAACTGATCGAATATTGCTTTAATTGACGCTCAATAATTGCCCTGCAACACGCGAAAAGGGGCATTCGTACATTTGCGTAAAGCGTCGTCTCGGATCAGCCTGCGCAGTCCGCGCAGGCTGATCCGAGACGATACTTTCCGTTTTTAGGTGATTTTCTGTTTTGCGCAAGTCTAATGTAACACGAAATCTAATGTAGTCGTAAAGTGCGGTTCCGGACGACATTTAACGCAATGGTCCGAATGCCCCTTTCCGCATATGTCGCAGACCGTTTCATATTAGTCATATCTTGGATATTAACGTTTTTTCACGTTTTCACAAGTACTTTACTGGAGACCGTGACCTTGCCCATGGGCACTCTCACGAAAAAGCTAAGTTCCCCGCGAGAAGATCAAACCTGGGATTCATTGATAAGTAATTCTACACCTTAGTTACAGAGCCATGCCGGACGATACTCTGATATTGATAGTGATAGTTTCACAAAATCTTTATTTTCATTCATTCCTCGTTTTGAATAGTAGGATTCGTATTTTAGACAGCTTACATCGTGATCTACCGTGAGACAGAGCGTCGGCCTCATAACCTAAAGGTCCTGAGTTCGACACCTGGGATTTTTCATTGACCCATACATTCGGAGCGAGAACTGGTGTACGAGTAGTTCCCAGGAAGCAGAATCGAGAGAGATTAGTATAAGTTTTGAGAACTTGTTTTTCAATCGATGTGAAATAAATATGTTTAACCCTTTACCAAACAATCCCTGGTTTTTACGGCCCTGAAAAAGAGGCCTTTTGAAAACATTGTGGAAAAAGGAGAAAATGCTGGTAACCAGCATTTTCTCCTTTTTCCACAATGTTTTCTACCTTACTGGAAACAAATTTTAATTTAAGACTTGCGTTTATTTTGTCATCTGCAACTGCTTTGACTTTGGACCAGTCTAAAATTTTGTTGTTTGGGAAAGGGTTAAACTAAAAAAAGTGCTGTCTGATCTCGAGTCTACTTTGTCAGATACGATGAGATTTTTCTAGTGAAAAGAAATTAACCCTTAGTATGCTAAGAGCGACTCACTGATCTTTTCCAAATAGTGTAGATCAAGATCAGATGGCACAGAGTGTTAAGTCTGATCTCCGATCTACACTGTCCGATAAGGAGAATATATTTCTCATAGAGTTAATTCTGACATAGCAAAATTATTGGTTTTACCACAAGCTTGAAAGTTTCATTTCAGGTTTTAGGGTCAAGTTCTCTTCATAGTGCAGTTTCTATTAATTAAATATCTGCCTCAATATTGAGCTCATCAGTTAGATTTTTTAATTAACTTTGTATTTGTATTGATAGTGAACAAAAGGGTAAAAGGGTACGGTAAAAGGATTGAAGAAGAGAGAGACAGAGACGGAGTGACAGAGACAGAGAGACAGACAGACAGACAAGTGAGGGCGAGGGGAGAGAGAGGGGGAAGCACACAGAGAGAGAGAGAGAGAGAGAGAGAGAGAGAGAGAGAGAGAGTTGGGAACACAGACAGACGAGAGGAGAAAGAGGGATGGAGAGACTGACAGACAAATTTTGCCAAACCTGTTTTCATTTCTCTACCCTCTGATTCTCCATATTTATCGTCAGGCCAAAGTTTCTGTATAAATTCAACATAATTCTCTCCAAGCTGTTTCAACAGCTCTGAATCCAAGCCCAGTCTGTTTGCTGACCACGAATCTAACTGACCACTGCCCAGAACGTATCTAGCATAGGGTTTGGTGACGAAGACCAGCTGGTATGGAATGGACATACTTGTAATCAGTAACACAAGGGAAATGAAGGAAGTGGTAAAAACAGCAAAGCAGCAGCGCCCACACTCCATTGTTAAAGTCGTTCTTCGACTGAAAAGTTGAAGACTTATAACATTTCCCAAATGACAACTTTTAGACTGTCCCAAACTCAAAGTGTTTGCAGATGACAATTTTTGAATTAGATGAGAATGACAGAAAGTTTTCTGATAGGCTAGAAAACACTGTGGGAAAAGGAGAAATTGCTCGTTACGAGCAATTTCTCCTTTTCCCACAGGGTTTTTTTAAAGACTTGTACTGCAGACACGTAAAAAACAGGGTTTGTTTGGGAAAAAGTTAAAGGTACATCTTTTTATCATTTTTATCCGGTTTTTAATCAATTTTGTCTTTATTTTATGAAACTATATCTATTCTTGTATCTTCTAGCCAAAATGTTGCCTCTGACAGTTGCAAGGTTGCAGAGATTACTCCGGATAGAAAAAGGCGATTCATTCTCTGGAGGCCATCCCTAAAAATTACAACCACAGCTTCCGGTTTCAATCGAAGATAAATCCCTTGCGTTTCTTTATCCCATATACCATATATTGTTTATTTCAAAATCCACATTTACACAGCTGACAAGATTCTATACTCTGTAAGGTTTTAAAAGCGTTCGGTTACTCTCTAGCTGTCAAAATGTATCTTCAAACTCTGTTGAAAGCTTTATTAAGGTAGCGGATCCGTAAAAGAAAACAGCAATTTCCACTATAATATTATCCTACAAGATTTGCTGTGATTGAAAATGAGTATTGTTGTATTACTTTCACCAAGCTACTTTTTTTTTCTTTTTGTCCTTCTTAGAACTATCATTTATAAATCTAAAACCAATATGTTCTCATTACAAAGGGAGATAATAATTATCCCCTTTTCTGAAAAACATCAAGACATAATTTCAAGATAGACAGCAAAAGAATTTCTGGTCTGTAAAAAAATGTGCAAAAGTATTTTATCGTATTTGTCAACTATCAAGAAACTTTATGCCATGCTGCTCTAGAAGTATTACTGGTCTACTACCTTAAACAGATGTTCGAATACGTTAGTTGATTTACAGTAACTGGCTGAAACATAAATGATAAATGAGCTATGTTCAGTGAAAGAGGGGTTTTAATGGATCTGCGAAAAATATCGACCCAGGTCAGCCTGCGCAGTCCGTGCAGGCTGATCTGAGCCGATACTTTTCGCTATTTATCAATTATCTGTATGCCAAAGGACCAGTCTATCTCATGATTAGGTTGGTTGTTAAAAACTGAGTTGATATTATGGATCCATAAGTATGTGATGGCTTTCTTGGTATCATGGATCACGGATATGCATTAGGCCCCCTTTTGTCAGAGCATTGCAAATGTATATGGGAAATAAAAGGACCGAAAGTTCTGAAAAGTGGTAATGAGAAATGGCACCGCAGGATGTTGGTTGTTTGGTTGGTTGTATTGGGGTTTAACGCCACTTTAACAGCTAAGGTCATATCATGGCGGTCGGTGACGCACATGTGTTTCCTGGCTTTCTCACACCGTTACTTGGTTGTATTTGGGTTTAACGCCACTTTAACAGCTAAGATCATATCATGGCGATCGGTGACGCACATGTGTTTCCCGGCTTTTTCATACCAGTACTAACACAACTTTCTTTCCAAAGCCACCGACTACTTTTCTCACATGCTTCAGCAGAGGTGAGAGGTAAAAATACGCCGGAAAGAAAGTTCGCCTCAACCTGGGTCCGTATTCACCAACCATTCTTAAGACTATTCTTTGTCTTGTTCTTCAAGATTTTCCAACTGTGAAAGTAACAGAACTTCTGATTGGCTAAACCAAATGGTTAAACCAAATGGTTTAGCCATTCAGAAGTTCTGTTACTTTCACACTGACAAAATTCTGAAGAATAAGACTAAGAATGTTCTTAAGAATGGTTGGTGAATACGGACCCTGGTATCGAACTCAAAACCACCAGGTCACGAGTCCGACAAGCTCACCACTGAGCCACCCGGGCGGGCCTGCAGGATGTAGTGTAAGCCCAATAGCAGGTAACAAATAAAGTGTTGAATTACTTTTGACTTTACTCCATACCTTTTAAAAGTATGGATAATAATTATTGTGAAGATGACTAGCTTTTATTGTACAGTCGGTACAAGAATCACTGACAGCAAGAAAGAAAAAAGAATTTTAAAAGGAGGTCAAAAGATACCAGGGCCCGTATTCACCAACCATTCTTGAGAATATTCTTAGCCTTATTCTCCAAGATATTCAGAGTTTGAAAGTAACACAACTTCTGATTGGCTAAACCATTTGGTTTAGCCAATCAGAAGCTGTGTTACTTTCAAATATAGAAAATTCTGGAGAATAAGCCAAAGAATGTTCTTAAGAATGGTTGGTGAATACAGGCCCATGCAGGTCTATTTTTTAAATTTTCATCTTGTTTTAAAATCAACTTCTCCTGCCAGCAACTAACGGTTGGACCGACCGTGCAATAACAGATTGTCATCTTCGCAAAAATTTCCATATTTTTACAGAGTAGGATTTGAATTCAAATACACTTTGACATCGCCATTGCTTACTTCTGGCCGTTATTGGGGGCTAAAAGTACAGTATTGTATGTAACATTTGTACAAGCTTTCGCAAAATTCCGACACGAGGTCTAAAAGTAATTTAATAGGCTTCGTATCACTTCTGTGAATTTTTCATTCTTATTTTTAATATTTAAATAGATTTTCTTTTTCTTATCTATAGGTGGTTTCAAAATACATTTATAAATGTTTGGTTAGGTTAAAAGAAGATCTAAATATCTTCCTTTAAAGGTGGCCCTTCAGATTTTGGGACGAAAATTTTACAAAAATACAAAAATCATCCTTATGCTTCTATAGCCTTTTAATTTGCGTTCATAAAACCCCAGTAGTCGAAAACCATCCGATAACACGAGAAATTAGAGATTTATTACGGACCAGGTTGACACCAACAGGAGACACATTCTATTTTTAGATTATTAATTCTCTCATTTAAATACGGGAAAAACACAGACGAAGTTTCAAACATCTGTCCGAAGAAGACATTACGGAAAATAATTGTTACATGTTTGTTATGTAATGGAATTTAAGCGTTATTAGTCACGTGCCAGTCACTTGACATTCCCAAACTGCTTTATTGATTTTTGGCGCGAAATCTAAAAATAGCTTAAGAGGCTACGTAGCCTTTTATACATGGTGTAATTACTATCAACATAATGTAAGTATTATATACACGGTGTAATCATTATATACACAGTTAAGTATTATATACACGATGTAAGTACTACACAAAAAGTGCAAGTATTTAATACATGATGTAAGTATTAAATACAGGGTGTAAGTATTGTACACATGATGTAAGTATTATAATCATACATGATATGATATACGTATCTTTATTTACACAATGTATGTATTATACACATGGTGTTGGTTGTATATACATTACGTAATTGTTATATACATCATGTAAGTTTTATATACTGGTACATGATGTAGGTTTTACTGGACCCGTGCTCATGAAACTTTAACTCTTTACCACATGAGAAAATTCTAGACTGGTCCAAATTGAAAGCATTTGCAGACGACAAATTAAAGATGACGAAAAAACAGAAATTTGCTCTGGGAAGGGTAGAAAACATTGTGGGAAAAGGAGAAAATGCTGGTTACCAGCATTTTCTTCTTTTCCCACAATGTTTTCTAAAGACTTCTTTCTCAGGGGCGTCAAAACTAGGGATTGTGTGGTAATGGGTTAATCATGCTTATGCGATTTATGCTCAAACTTTCATTTTCTTTAGTGACTCTGCGAAGTACGTCAATGAGAAATATAGACTTTCATTTATATGAGGAAGAAGGAAATTTCTTTCAAACATTGAAAAGTTGCTCCATGAGGTGCAATCAAATCAATTCTGTATATTATTTCGAATTTTATGCTCAAATAAATTGAGCATGAATGAATTTTTTTGTTGCACCGACCCTGATGTCAGAAAAGAGTCAGAGTTGCGCATAGAAGTGAAAGAAAAACAAGAAAAAATGTAGAAGAATTTTTGTATTGGTAATATTTTCAGTAAAACCTCTTACCTTACTTCCAAGTATGTCCTTAACAACTTCAACAGGTCTGTGACTAAAATAAGCGTGGCTCTACCACAGCGGGGAATCACGTGACACAACAACAACAACAATGACCGATATTTGAAAAAATTCTCCGACTTCAGGTAAGAAAATCTTCAATAATTCCGTTAATACATGACCGATTGGAATTCGGTTTGAAGCAAAGAAGGCGGAAGGACTCCAGGGATTTGCCTGATGTGTTAGATTTTTTAAACAACACCTGATAAAAAAGTTATTGACGAGCCAACAAATTATCCAGGGTAAAAAATTTGTTTGCTCGTCAATGACTTTTTTATCAGGTGTTGTTTAAAAAATCTAATACACCAAGCAAATCCCTGGAGTCCTTTCGCCTTCTCTGCTTCAAACCAAATTCCAATCGGTCATGTGTTAACGGAATTATTGAAGATTTTCTTACCTGAAGTCGGGGAATTTTTTCAAATATCGGTCATTGTTGTTGTTGTTGTGTCATGTGATTCCCCGCCGTTTTTACGGCAGCAGGTAGATCTATCCTTGAATGATGAAACATGAGGAACACTCAAACAAAACACACGACGTGATACCAGCTGGTAACTCGTGCCTCGGCATTTGATACTCTTTACCAAACGACAAAGTTTTACACTGGTAGAAATTGAAACCCTTAGCAGACGACAATCTAAATGTGGTTCAAAGGATCGGATTTGTCAATGACAGGGAGGAAAGAAAAACATTGTGGGAAAAGGAGAAAATGCTGGTTACCAGCATATTCTCCTTTTTCCACAGTGTTTTCAAAAGCTTTCTTACGGGACCTGTAAAACATGCTTTATAAATCATTCCGGTGTCCGTGGCTCTGAGGTATAGAGCGTCGGCCTCTTAACCATTAGGTCCTGAGTTCGATACCCGGGAGCGGGTGTCAGCTTTGGGATTTTTCATCGGCCCACACATTCGGCGCGAGTACTGGTGTAGTTCCCAGGAAGCAGAATCGAGAGAGATTAGTTTAAGTTGTTACAACTTATTTCTCAATTCGATGTGAAATAAATATGCTTAAACTTAAATAATGTCGTTCCTCTACCTCTCTCCAGAGCTCCGGTAGCTCAGTTAGTAGCGTTCAAGACTAACAGGAGGTCGCCGGTTCGATCTTGCGCTCGGTTAATTTCTTTCCGAGGATTGATGACAGTCATTGCGACAGACTTCATTCCTCTCTCACCGTTGGTCATTGTTTCGAAGATGGTTACACGGGAAAGAATGTGTGAAGTATTTGTAAAAAAAAAAAAACTAGGAAAGAATGGATAGGTGCACTGGCCGTCGCAATATAACTGAAATGATGTTGAAAACGGCGTTAAACTCTATACATTCAAGTTTTTTTTAGCTATGTAGCCGTAACAATACAGAAATGTGACCTTATTTTTTTGTCTTGACTATAGTCGTTATCATCAGTTTTGTCAATTTCATCCTTACTGTAAATTCTATGATAATTAATCTCATTGGGTAATCTCGTTGGCCAATAAAATAATATCGTCGATTTACTTCAAAAAACTCGTAACTAGCTGTATTTACGAGGTTTTATGAAGTAAACCAACGATACATAAGTAATTGATATTAATTGCTACCTTATCCAGAATTGTTTGTAAAAATTGACCTGGGACTGGCTTGTAAATTATTTGCGATAATGAAACCCAAATTTTGGTGTTTTGGTGTTTCAGAGTTACGTCCTTTTGGGAATAATATTTCCTTATCGGACAGTGTAGATCTAAGATCAGGCTGCACGTTCTGTGCAGTCTGATCTTGATCTACACTGTCGGCAACAGGTCAGCGAGTCGCTCTTGGCAGCCAAAGGGTTGATATTTGTGACAGTTTCTCTTGTTGTCGTTACAGTTTCACTTGAATGTCAGTGTATAATGATATGATTGGGTCCTCGATCTGTGAATTGTGCTGTAGCTACCACACACTACTGACTTTTGACGTTCTTGAGAAAAAGGACTTTTGAAAACATTGTGGGAAAAGGAGAAAATGCTGGTAACCAGCATTTTCTCCTTTTCCCACAATGTTTTCTAACACTTCTTCTACATCTTCCACAATTTTAGCCTTACTTTAAATTTTGCGTCTGCACAAGCTTTAGATTTGGATGGGTCTAAAATTTTGTCATGTGGTAAAGGGTTAAAAGCAAAGAGAATTGGAGATTTTTTTTTTCGACAACATTACAGTTCCCGGCAAGGGTTTTGTTTGTATTAGAGTTTAGGACTATCTTTAAAAGCCTAGGTTATATCACGGCGGCCAGTGCACCTACGCATGTGTTTTTTGTCTTTCTCTCACCAATTTTTACAAAACTTTCTTTCTAAGGCTCTGACTTCTTTCTCATATGTATCTTATGTGTGAAGTGAAAAATCGAGAAGGTTTGCCTAAACAGGGCATAGAACTCGCAACCACAAGGTCACGAGTCAGATAGGCTTACAACCCAGCAATCTCCGAGCAGAGTTGTTCGTTACTCTCACCATACATCTCTGCAATGGGCTAAATGACAAGAATCTTGTCAAACCGAGGAAAAGATGTTTTGTTACTGTTTAAGTGTTTCATGTTTAACATTATAAAGCAGACAAAGAAAACTTGATTCTAGATACATTATAAGTGCATTCAAACTGATGAATTTACCTGTATACAATAGAACTATTTTTTTTCGAGCTTCTTTACTGATCAAAATCTTACGCCAATTTTAACAAAGGTAGCTGCCCCCATGAATGATGACAGCACACAAAGTAATCGATATTGGTCTTTCTTTTACCGGCCTTTGTGTCGCCATTTTGAATTCTGGTCATATGACGAAAGTATCATGTAATGACGGACTACTTTCTGAGCCCACTACAGAGGTGAATGAGAATGATCCGGAGTGCAAGAGAGTGACAACCCAGCTGCCCGGCCGGGCCTTCCGGAAAAAGGCGAGGAGGGATAACGTTATTCTTTTTTATGTTTATATGATTCTATTTCACGCACAGATTAACTTAATCGTTTCTGTTTCTGTATTGTATTTCAGTACAATACAAGCAATTCCAAACTATAAATTGATCTTGTATGAACCTCATCCTGAAAATAAACGGCTTCGAAGTCTTTAAAGGCCCTGTCTTATCTATTGTTACAGACAATTTTTCAAATGCACTCCATGTCACATGTGCTGAATGACCCCCATATGTCAATGCGTCTTAAAACAACGTTCATTTATAATTCCGTTGTATGTAACATGCATGGACAAACGTGGTTTTGCATTAAATAAGAATTTATAACATAACTACCGTTGTTTTCAGTGTGATACATATTGCGAATTTTCTTATCTTATACAGGTTTAATATTACATCTTTTATCACATAACCTCCCTTGTTTTCAGTGAAATATACCCATCACGATTTTTCATATCTTATACACGTTTAACTTTTTGGCTTCATTTATGACGTCATTTTGTAGAAATGAATGGGTTATATGGATATTATCGCGTGTGCAACTATTTGCATCTTCTGATCTATAATTTGCGAATTATCGTTATGTGATAAAAAAGAATCTGACATTCGTAACTGATTGAGATAAAGTTTTATTAAACTTGTCGAGAAAAAAATATTATAAAGCTCGCCGAAGGCTCGTTTTAGACTTGAATAAATTTATATCTCAACCAACCCGTGTCGAATCCTATATATTGCTTGCATCACGCGAAAAGGAGTATTCGGACATCTGCATAAAGTATAGTCTCGGTTTACCCTGCACAGTCCGTGCAAGCTAACCCGAAACGTCATTTTCCGTTTTTAGCCGAAGGCCAGCGGGCTTATGTCATGGCCCAGCGACCGTCGTGCGACCATGCGTCCGTCCGTGCGTGCGTGCGTTAACTTTTATTTCAAGCATCTTTTTCTCTCAAACCACCCATCCAAATTTGATGAAACTTCACAGAAATGATCCTACCCTGGTTCTCTTCAGTATTTCTCGAAAGAATTTGATTCCCTCAAAAACTCTGGTTGCCATGGCAACAAAACTGAAAAAAAAAAAATTTAAGAAATATTCTTCTCTGAAACCACAAGGCCCAGGGCTACTGAATTTGGCATGCAGCTTTATCAAATGGACCTTTAACAAGTTTCTTCATATTATAGGCCTGGGGTCAAAATTGGTTCCATTCCAGGGATCACAAGTTTAACATGGGCTTCAAATTATAGTCACTCCAATCTAAACATTAATCAGGGGAAATAACTCTTTTTACAAAGGATAAAGTTTGTTACTATTTACCTCGGAGGCTCCCTTGATTATCAAACCGCAGTCATGTATGATTGGTGCTAGATTTAAAGTTTTTTGATAGAAAATATTCTGTTTTCAGGGAGAGTGATTCATTTTGATGCTAATAGTTATGCTCACATGAGTGGAATATTTAACTCAGAGTAAGGTTTCTATCATTCAGGTTCTTTTTCCAAGAACTTTACCTTTCATGCCAATGAATTAACCTGCTTGTATTGCCTGACAGTGTTCATTGTTTTCGAAGGCTCTCTTTTGCAGGGTCATGAACTCTTCAATTTGTGTGGTAAAGGGGTAAAAAGCGATACAGGGCCATCATGACCCTCTTGCTATATTATTTTCTGTTTTGTGCAAGTCTACAATAGCATAAAATCTAATGTCATTGTAAAATGCTGTCTCGGATTAGCCTGCGCGGACTGCGAATTTGATTATGTATATTTGAATTGAAAACAAAATAGTTACAAGCAAATTTCTTTTAACACATGATCTATAAGAGTATAACTTTTTACATGCCGTTATGGATATAGAAAAATTTAGGCTTTGGAAGATAAGAAATATTAAACTCGTCAACAAATATAGGTACTTAAGCTCTTCATAGGCTCACTTTTAACTCTTTACCAAACGACAAAATTAGACTTGTCCAAACTGAAAGCACTTGCAGACGACAGATTAAACGTAACTCAAAAATTGAAATTCGTTTCCAGCAGGATAGAAAACATTGTGGGAAAAGGAGAAAAATGATGGTTTACAGCATTTTCTCCTTTTCCTGCAATGTTTTCAAGAGTCGTTGATAAGGCGTATGCAATGGTGTGTAATAGTTTTCGAACTGTCACTGTGGTCTAAAACTCGTTACTATTACACACCATTTGGAAAGTTGTCTTTCGATGGAAACTAAAGTCTTTTTCGCAAGTGACATAATCTTTTCGGCAATGACAAGCAAGTTTTTTTTCCCCGTTAAATTGATACTTTAATAATGAAATCACAAACCATCTCTCCGTTAAGAAACACGACCTTTCGTATTCCGATACGAATATGCCAGATGCAACAGAACAGCTTATTTGCATACTTTGACACTTGTCTTACTTTTAATTGATACTTTGGCTGTTAAGTGGGATCCATTTGGGTTTTGCGGACAGCGTAGATCAAGATCAGACTACACTGAACGTGAAATCTGATCTTGATCTACACTGTCTGATAATGTGAGAGTTTTCTCTCGGGCAGAACCGTTTGAATTTCAAATATTTGTGTTTTTTTGTAGTGTGTGTTTTTTTATTCATTTATTGAACGGTAGACTACGGTAATAGTGGTTTAACCCATTACCACACAATCCCTACTTTTGACGCCCCTGAGAAAGAAGCCTTTAGAAAACATTTTGGGAAAAAGAGAAAATGCTGGTCACCAGCATTTTCTCCTTTTCCCACAATGTTTTCTATCCTTCACGAGACAAATTTCAAATTTTCAGTCACTTTAATTTTATTGTCTGCAAATACTTTCAATTTGGGCCAGCCTAAGATTTTGTCGTTTGGTAATGAGTTAAGGGTTAAAATGTATAAAAGAGTTTTACACACGACTGACACCTGTCGTTAGCTTGAAACTTGTTGTAAGTGAGAGGGAGAGAGAGAAAGAGACAGACAGAAAGACAGAAAGAGAGAGAGAGAGAGAGAGAAGTAAACAACAGATTTTCTTTTTCGACTGAAAGAAGAAAGACACTTTTACTAGCTCAACATTAGCTTGAAACTTGGGGTTAGTGAGAGAGAGAGAGAGAAGTAAACAACAGATTTTCTTTTTCGACTGAAAGAAGAAAGGCACTTTTACTAGCTCAACATTAGCTTGAAACTTGGGGTTAGTGAGAGAGAGAGAGAAAGAGAGAGAGAGTAGTAAACAACAGGTTTTTTCTTCGACTGAAAGAAGAAAGACACTTTTACTAGTTCCACATTCAGTTAAATCTTTCACTGCTACAGGCAACCAAATTCCCTTTTGCAGACACTGTAGACCCTAATCACATGCACAGAATTTACCTCCTATCCCGGAATTACACTATCTGCTACTTAGTCAAGTATGAATACACGGCTATCATGGATAGAAATATTTTGCTATTTTTAATTTCTGTTTGCACGTCAAAGGACTATTTCACAAATAAATCCAGTCGATTGTTAGACTTAATGGATTTTTGAACCCATAATGGGAGACAAGAGAGAGTTACTTCCCTTGAGAAATCGCTACTGCTTTCTACGTCACAAATAAGGTATTACTTGGTTTTTATCGTTGATATCCTTTGCACTATTTAGGAAAGTTCAGATTTAAAACATCTCCTTCAAAATTTATAAAACTGCAAATTCTATCCATTTGTGGATTTAAAAGGTGATAAAGTATGAAATTCGGTGTGCAGATATTACGAAAACCTAATATATACATCATAAATCAATTATACTAATCGCAACTTCTCCAAGTAAAGCAGGGATAAAAACAAAGGAAATCAAATAAACGGACATAGTTTCAATTTGGTTACCTTGGGTTTTTTTCTGACAAGGGAGATAATTTGGATTTCACTTTTTTCCCTCCAATTACATGACGAATGAGAGCCATTCTTTACTTATTCACCTTGATTATTCTCCCCTGTTAAATTGATCCTGAAAAGTGGATTACTTGGATTTCATTCTTGATTCTTTTACTGAATAGCTAAGTTCTTAAGATAATATTGCAAGTAAATCTAGATTAGATTGTTTTACAAATCAGTGTATGCTTAGTTCCTGATGATTGAGAACAGAATGTGAATTGAATTACATGCCGACCTTACACAAACATAATAAAACATTGTTATATTTATCGCAACATCCCAAAGGGAACCAAGAATAAGAACAAAGGAAGGCAGTTTAAAGGACCAACGTGTTATTTGGATACCTTTAGTGTTTACCTGGCAAGGGAGATAATTTAATTTCCAAGAATGGCCACCCCATTCCTTGGCATAATGTAGTAGAAAATATTGTGGGAAATGGAGAAAATGCTGGTTTCCACAATGTTTTCAAAAGGTGATTTTCTTAGAATCGTTTTACCAAAGCGAATTTCTCGAATTTAGATAAAATGAAGTAACAACCTTCTGCCACAAAATTTTGTAGATGACAATGATACTCTGAATCTGCAGGTGTGATAGAAGATACTGTGGCTAATTTACATAAAACAGAAACACGATCTTTCTCTACACTGTTTTACCAATTATCACCTTGTTACCAACTTTTAGTTACTAGACTTCTTCCAAAAAAAGTCGTGTAGAATATGGCCAATTGATTGTGACAAAAGGAGAAATTGCTCTTTAAGAGCAATTTCTCCATTTGGCATGATCTCAAAATAGGTATATCTTAGAATTTCATTAAAATTTAGAATTGTTATAAAGTTAAACATTGCGCCAATGGACAACTTCTAGAAATTTCATTTTTTCTTTTTTCTACATATTTTTTTCCCATAAATTTTTTCCCCAGGGTCGTTAACCCTTCACCACATGGGAAAATTTTAGACCTGTCCAAATTGAAATAATTTGCAGACGACAGTTTCATAGTGGCTCAAATGACGCAATTTCCTTTTGATAAGGTAGAAAACTTGGTGGGAAAAAAGAGAAAATGCTGGTTACCAGCATTTTCTCCTTTTCCCACAATGTTTTCAAAAAGACTTATTACTCAGGGTCGTTAAAAGCCGTCATTTTGTGGTAAAGGGCTAAAAGTTTGGATTGTAAATAAACTCTGGGTTTAAAGCTAACATTTATAGGACAGCACTGATAACCGCATTGTAGAATTCACTTTCCTGAATAGCCCATAAAAACTTACAGCATTCCTTATATGGTACCTGACATCTCGTGATGTATTTCCGATTGGCAGGATTGGCTATTGCGGCCTTTTCGGTCAACACATAACACTGTAACAAGCGAATACATATACATAATCTTAAATATGACATCTCTTCAGTGTTTAGAGGAAACTTTGAACAAAAGCCCCGCAATAAACGCCGACCTAACTCGAGAGCAGATTGCTGGTGATGTGCCATCAGGTCCGCCATTAGAATAGCTAATTCGTACACGTAAGTGCCTAAACAAGCGTCCCCGAAATCGATTATACCGGAAATGGTACACTTCTTTTCGCCAGTTGCCCCGTCGTATTTGTTTACGACATAGATATTGCTGCCGATTAGGTCACCATGGATGTAACCTGAAAGTAGAAAACAGCAACCAATGATTTCATTCGTTCGTTGTTTATTCCATTCGTAATATTCCATCGTATATATTATTTATGACCCGTCATGCAAAACGGGACCTTCTGAGAACTGCGAAAGGTGTTGACCCTGGTCAGACTGCGCAAATGCGCAGTCTGACCAGGGTCGACACTTTTCGCTTTTATGATGTATTTTCTGTATGAAAAGTGGTCATTACATCTTACTGTACAATTATTTTTGAATTATCAACTTAAATTGACCTGCACTATCTTTGATCTGTTTATATCTAACTGATGCATGGAGTTCCCAGATATTACCTTTTCGAGTGACGGGTCACATTTATTTCTTTAAAATTCACGAATCAGTAGTTTGCTTATAAGATACATCAATACTAATGTTCTATCAGTTTTAAACCATTTCATCATTATTATCTGTAACCAGTCTTGTGTTTTCAAGTCAAACGTTGCCCCTTCACGTCAAACGTTGCCCCTTCACGTCAAAAGTTGTCCCCTTCACGTCAAACATCGCCTGTTCACTTCAAAAGTTGCCCCTTCACGTCAAAAGTTGTCCTTTCACTCCAAACGTTGCCCCCTTCACGTCAAACGTTGCCCCCTTCACGTCAAACGTTGCCCATTCACGTCAGTCGATACCCCTTCACGTCAAAAGTGGCCTCCTTGACGTCAAGCGTTGCCCCTTCACTTCAAACGTTGCCCCTTCACATCAAACGTTACCCCTTCACGTCAGTCGATGCCCCTTCAGGTTAAAAGTGGCCTCCTTCAAGTCAAACGTTGCCCCTTCACGTCAAACATTGCCTTTTCACGTCAAACGTTGCCCCCTTCACGTCAGACGTTGCCCCTTCACTTCAAAAGTTGCCCCTTCACGTCAAACGTTGCCTCTTCACGTCGAACGTCGCCCATTCACGTCAAAAGTTTCCATCTTCACTTCAAACGTTGCCCCTGTACTTCGAAAGTTGTCCATTCACATCAAGAGTTGCCTCCTTGACGTCAAACGTTACCCCTTCACTTCAAAAGTTGCTCCTTCACGTCAAAAGTTGTCCCTTTTACGTAAAAACGTTGCCCTTTCACGTCAAACTTTGCTCCTTCACGTCGAAAGTTGTCTGGTTTACGTCAAACGTTGTCCCTTCACTTCAAAAGTTGCCCCTTCACGTCAAACGTTGCCCCTTCACGTCAAACATTGCCTCCTTCACGTCAAACGTTGCCCCTGATGGTTGCAACATCGCACAGATTACGACCTACAGAAAATGCTTTTCCTTTTCTTGAGGATTCAAAGAAATCAGTAAAGTGGTTTCCGGATAAGAAAAATCCCTTGAGTTTCTTTTTTTCCCTTACACCATATATATTTTATCTATGTTTTCACTTCTTACTGAAATCTGAACCATTCTACACACTATCGCAATTTAAAGGTTGGTATTTAGATTTTTCATATCTGACCAAATTGAAAAAATATACATGTATATATTTATCACTGAAATTTATATATTAATAAAACAATACAAATAATCAATAATTAAGAATTAAGAATCATAAAATAACAAAAAGAAAAAAATGATGGTGTTCCCTTACAAGGCTACGTAGCCTCTTACGGTATTTTTAGATTTCGCGCCAGAAAAAAAGCATTATGGGAATGTCAGGTGACTGGCATGTGACTAATGACGCTTAAATTCCGTAACATAACCAACATGTAATTATTTTCCATAATGTCTTCTTCGGACGCTATGTTTGCAGCTTCTTCTGTGTTTTTCCAGTATGTAAATGAGTGAGTTGCTCATATAAAAATTGATCGTGTTTCCCGTCGGTGTCGACCTGGGCCGTATTAAATCTCGAATTTCTGTGGTTGTCGGATGGGGTTTTATGAATGAAAATTAAAAGGCCTTGGGAGTATAAAGATGATTTTTTGTATATTTGTAAAATTTTGGTCCAAAAATCTGAAGGGCCACCTTTAAATCGAAGAAAAATCCCTCGAGTTTCTCTTTTTGGCAATTTATGTATGTTTTCACAGCTGACTGAATTCTGAACCATTCTACACGCTATCGAGATTTAACAGCATGTTTTATTTCTGGCTGCGAAGATTATCTTTAACTCTTCACCAAACAACAAAATTTTAGATTGTCCAAAATTAAACTCAGTATAGCAGACGGCAAAGCTAAAGTGACTCAAAAATTGAATATTGTTTTGGGAAGGACAGAAAAGATTGTGGGAAAAGGAGAAAATGCTGGTTACCAGCAGCATTTTCTCCTTTTCCCACAACGTGTTCGAAAGGCTTGTTTTTCGGGGTTGTGAAGACCAGGGATTTTTTGGGAAAGGGTTAAGTGTGAACAAACCTGTCTGAAATTTCTGTAGGACTGGGAGAAGTTTTGTTTCAAAGTCGGACAGAATTTCTCTCCCAATGCCCCGGAAGTCGTCAGGGCAGTATCCAGGCAACATGTCCCTTAGCAACGATACTTTCGACAATCCCCATTCCGTGTTTATGTTCTCATGCTGAGTTGGTACAAAACTCTAGAAATAAAATAAAATTCTTATAATAGCATGAATTTTCTTTAACCTTCTACCAAACAATTTCTGGTTTTTATGACCCAGAGGAAGAAGCCTTCTGAAAACATTCGGTTTAGCCAATCAGTGTTACTTTCAAACGTAGAAAATCTTGAGGAATAAGAATATGAACATTCTTAAGAATGGTTGGTGAATACGGACTCCGATGTCGTAATGTTTTCCGCCGCGTCGAGGGGTCCAACGTGGCTCAGTTGTACAGTGTAGGGTGCATAACCTGGGGACTGGATTCGAGCCCCAGTTGAGTTGATCCGCGTTTTTCTTTTTCCTAGAAATGTCCCTTTGCAAGAAAATTCGGAGCCGTAGCCTAGAACTGGTGACACCAAGCATATACATGAATATTTGAGTTGTCTTCATGGTGTGGTGGTGTCCGTGGTCTTGAGGTAGAGCGTTGGCCTCATAACCTAAAGGTCCTGAGTTCGATACCCGGAAGCGGGTGTCAACTCTGGGATTTTTCGTTGGCCCACACATTCGGCGGGAGTACTGGTGTAGTTCCCAGGAAGCAGAATCGAGAGAGATTAGTTTAAGTTGTAAGAACTTGTTTCTCAATCGATGTAAAATAAATATGTTTAAACATGTTATTACTGAAATAATGTTGAAAGTGAAATAAAACACCATCGAATTCATTAATTATTTTCCTTTGCGCCTTTCGCTGTGCGTAAAGCATTAAAACGTGATAGTAACGCAACATTGACTGACAAAAATAGCAAAGATTCTTTACTTTTAGTACGGCATCCATTTTACCAACTGTTCGTCCTAAATCTTCCATCAAAGAGAGCTTGTCAGAAACACCAGAGAGAGCTTCGCCGGAAATATACGTCAACATTCGTCCACACAACTTTCGCCCTGTCAGTATAAGTTATTGATCATATATTTCATTTGTATGAAATTAAATCGGAGGGAGGCGAAGCCGACCGACGATTTAGTTTCATACAAATCAAATATATGATCAATAACTAACTTACAGTTTGCCCTACTTTCTAATTGACTGACATCTGGATGGGTGAAAAGAGCCATACAAGAACGACAGAAAGCTCGGTTCGACACGCCTCTTTTGATTGACAGTTGTACGTACGTGCGTTTTCTGTCGTACGGCGTTAACACTGTTACTCAGGTTGTCCTTGAACTAGTTTCAGGACAATTGTCTGCAGTTAGGCTCATTCGGCATATCACGGGTGATGGTAGCCATCATATCCCTCGTCTGTATCTAGTGGATTGATATGCAGCAGATCGGTACACCCGGAAATACGCCGGTATACCGTTCTGAAAATTGTCAGGCACCTCTTCCAAAAGAAAACTTGGGTTTTGATTTTCTATCGAAATCTTTCGAAGCATATTTCAGGCGACAAACAATTCGTAGATCTACATTAATTTTTTATCGGTTCCGATTGAAGTTTTAACCGACAGATAGACAGATGTGAATAACTTCATCGAGGTCGTTTATGTCGTTGCTAAACGAATCACATTGGCCTGCCATGTATAGGACCACGTGACTCGCAGTTTAAATGTAAACGACCGTTATACGGACGAGGTTAGATGTAGGTACGGAATCGGCCGAATTTCATGCTCTTTGAAGCGATAAGCCCTCTTTTTTACTGCTTTGAGGCAGAAGGCGCGTGAAAACATTGCGGGTAGAGGAGAAATTGCTTGTAAGGAGCATTTTATCCTTTCCTGGTATGTTTCTTTTTTTTCTTTCCACAGACAAATCCTCTATTTGAGCAAGTTCCAAGTTGTTGTCTGCAAACGGTTTTAAAATTGGACCCAAGCCAAAATTCCCAGCCTGGTAAAGACTTCCTTACCAGGGTCGTTAAAACCAGAGGTTATTTGGAAAGGGTTAAATACCACGTGGTCAAGTACGAGTTGTTTAGTCCCGATATTCACGTGGAAATTACGTCACTTTTTTTGGTGATGATGCAATTAGTTAGAATAGTCCCCACCCCTTTTACTACAGTGTATGCATTAGATTGGTATTTACCCTACAAAGACCAGCTAAAATACTGTGGGCGGAGCTTTTCGTTAACCGGGATACAACTGTATATAGGTCAACCATTTAATGATTAAGTGGTCACATATTGCAACATATTGAGTCTGTATGGAATTAAATCGAGCAATTTTGAACGAAATCCGGCGTTTTCATTGGTTTAGAAAGTAGGGCAAACTGTAAGAGATTAAAAATGTTGTAAAATAGAAGTTCTTTGCTTATTTAAATTTTCTACTCAAAGAAATAAACTTGTACACTTTTCTTTTTGGCAAGAAAATGCTCTAGTTCGATCTACTACTAGTATTTACAGTTTGCCCTACTTTCTAAGCCAATGAAAACGCCGGATTTCGTTCGAATCTGCTCGATTTAATTCCATACAGACTCAATATGTTGCAATATGTGACCACTTAATCATTAAATGGTTGACCTATATACAGTTGTATCCCGCTTAACGAAAAGCTCCGCCCACAGTATTTTAGCTGGTCTTTGTAGAGTAAATACCAATCTAATGCATACACTGTAGTAAAAGGGGTGGGGACTATTCTAACTAATTGCATCATCACCAAAAAAGTGACGTAATTTCCACGTGAATATCGGGACTTAACAACTCGTACTTGACCACGTGGTGTTTAACCCTTTACCAAATAACCTCTGGTTTTAACGACCCTGGTAAGGAAGTCTTTACCAGGCTGGGAATTTTGGCTTGGATCCAATTTTAAAACCGTTTACAGACAACAACTTGGTACTTGCTCAAATTAGAGGATTTGTCTGTGGAAAGAAAAAAAGAACATACCAGGAAAGGAGAAAATGCTCTTTACAAGTAATTTCTCCTCTACCCGCAATGTTTTCACGCGCCTTCTGCCTCAAGGCAGTAAAAAAGAGGGCTTATCTGGTATGGGTTAAAAATGAAACAGATCATGGGCAGTGAGCCACTTTAGAGGGACATGTCCACAGTTGTGTTAGCGAGACGTCGCCTGTGTCGGGGATAATTTTTTTGTTTATAAAATTTCTCGTCGGAAACCGGCTCAAAGCATGCATCCGTTGCTGAATCTATCGCTTCAAAATGCATGAAATTCGGCCGATTCCGTACCTACATCTAACCTCGTCCGTATAATGGTCGTTTACATTTGAACTGCGAGTCACGTGGTCTTATACATGGCAGGCCAATGTGATTCGTTTAGCAACGACAAAGCGACTTCGATGAAGTTATTCACATCTGTCTATCTGTCGGTTAAAACTTCAATCGGAATCGATAAAAAAAATTAATGTAGATCTACAAATTGTTTGTCGCCTGAAATATGGTTCGAAAGATTTCGATAGAAAATTAAAACCCAAGTTTTCTTTTGGAAGAGGAGCCTGACAATTTTCAGAACGGTATACCGGCGTATTTCCAGATGTACCGATCTGCCGCATATCAATCCACTAGATACAGACGAGGGATATGATGGCTACCATCACCCGTGATATGCCGAATGAACTTGACTGCAGACAATTGTCCTGAAACTAGTTCAAGGACAACCTGAGTAACAGTTTTAACGCCGTACGACTGAAAACGCACGTACGTACAACCGTCAATCAAAAGAGGCGTGTCGAACCGAGCTTTCTGTCGTTCTTGTATGGCTCTTTCCACCAATCCTTAGCTGTCAGTCAATTAGAAAGTAGGGCAAACTGTAAGTTAGTTATTGATCATATATTTCATTTGTATGAAACTAAATCGTCGGTCGGCTTCGCCTCCCTCCGATTTAATTTCATACAAATGAAATATATGATCAATAACTTATACTTGGCTACCCTCTTCGAATTTTCCGAATATTTTTTAGGGAAAAATGACATGATCAATGCTCTGTGAAAAGGGGGTGCTTAACCCTTTACTGCACAGATACTCATTTCTACACACTGCTTGCAGCAGCCTTTGGAAAACATAGCGGCAAATGGTGAAATTGCTCGTCACGAGCATTTCACCTTTTGCCACAATGTTTTCTATGCTATCAAAAGGTGTCATATACACATAAAAAAGGGCTTCGTTCTTGCTGTTATTTAGGGTCAATTAGAGATACCATAGAAATGCCTTATGGGGTTTGCATCTGCAAAAAGTATCGACTCACGACAGCCTGCGCATTCCGCGCAGGCTGACATGGATCGAAACTTTTTACCTTTGATAAAGTTTTTGCATGTCAAAGGACCGTTTTACCTGATTATCCAGTCGATTATTAGACTAAATGGATTTTATGTATATCTTTGTGTGTGCGTTGAATCATTTTTGTTTATTATATACCCAGCAGTGAAATCCTGGAATTTACCAGTGTAATAAATTTTGATATCATCCCTAGTGACGTTATCAACTTTCACTTTCACTTTCTGCCGTAATTTAGTGTTAATTGTAAGGTCTATATTTTCAACCAGTCAATCTAACTACTTTTCTCATTCTAAACAAAATAATAATAATAATAATAATAATAAAATTACAAAAATTATAATGTTAATAAGGTATATAATAAATAAAATAATAAACTGGTTATTTTTTTATATGAAAAATATCTCACTCTGATGCGCCGTAAGGCGTTTAAAAAAGTCGTGCTGCGCACTCGTTTTTTCAACGCCTAACAACGCATCCTTGTGAGATATTTTACATATCAAAAATAACCAGCTGATTATCCTCTATATAATACAGCGCCAAGTTGCAACAAACCCTCTTTTGTAAGAGCATGGCACATACGCTGTCTGTCAGTAGTAGGTCAGTGAAACAGGAACTCTTTGGAATCATTTCCACACTTCATTATTGAAACCTTTTCTTCTGATTGTATGGTGTTTGACACCGTTTTCAACATTATTTCAGTTATATCGCGGCGGCCAGTGAACCTATCCGTGCTTTCATATACATGTAGTCCCTTTTACAAGTGGTTGCCCCCTTTTCTCCTGTTGCAAAGCCATATGGGAAAATCTCCCATAATGTAACCCACCCTGTAAAGGATTTGATTTGAACCACATTTTTTTTTTTTGTCATCTGCGAAGCGAGGGGTGAAAGCGAAACTATTCCATCTGCCTTTTGGAAAATTTTACAAGTGAGGGAAAAAACTTCTCATTTCTCCGAAAAGAATTGTTAGATCAGATTTTTTAGATATGTTTTGTACAATTGTATATATAAATTCAGCATTACATATCTAAGAATGATGATCTACATATTCTTTCCAGAGAAATCAGAAGTTATTTCCCTCAGCTGTAAAATTTTTCAAAATGCAGATGGAATAGTTTCGCATTCACCCCTCAGAATGCTTTCTTTATGCATTAGCATGAAATTTGGTCGTTTGGTCAAGAATTAACAGAGAAGTAAAAGGTAACAACTACGATCAGCCTACGGTTTTTTCAGTCTGATATTGATCTTTACAGTTTGCCCTACTTTCTAAGCCAATGAAAACGCCGGATTTCGTTCGAATCTGCTCGATTTAATTCCATACAGACTCAATATGTTGCAATATGTGACCACTTAATCATTAAATGGTTGACCTATATACAGTTGTATCCCGCTTAACGAAAAGCTCCGCCCACAGTATTTTAGCTGGTCTTTGTAGAGTAAATACCAATCTAATGCATACACTGTAGTAAAAGGGGTGGGGACTATTCTAACTAATTGCATCATCACCAAAAAAGTGACGTAATTTCCACGTGAATATCGGGACTTAACAACTCGTACTTGACCACGTGGTGTTTAACCCTTTACCAAATAACCTCTGGTTTTAACGACCCTGGTAAGGAAGTCTTTACCAGGCTGGAAATTTTGGCTTGGATCCGATTTTAAAACCGTTTACAGACAACAACTTGGTACTTGCTCAAATTAGAGGATTTGTCTGTGGAAAGAAAAAAAGAACATACCAGGAAAGGAGAAAATGCTCTTTACAAGTAATTTCTCCTCTACCCGCAATGTTTTCACGCGCCTTCTGCCTCAAGGCAGTAAAAAAGAGGGCTTATCTGGTATGGGTTAAAAATGAAACAGATCATGGGCAGTGAGCCACTTTAGAGGGACATGTACACAGTTGTGTTAGCGAGACGTCGCCTGTGTCGGGGATAATTTTTTTGTTTATAAAATTTCTCGTCGGAAACCGGCTCAAAGCATGCATCCGTTGCTGAATCTATCGCTTCAAAATGCATGAAATTCGGCCGATTCCGTACCTACATCTAACCTCGTCCGTATAATGGTCGTTTACATTTGAACTGCGAGTCACATGGTCTTATACATGGCAGGCCAATGTGATTCGTTTAGCAACGACAAAGCGACTTCGATGAAGTTATTCACATCTGTCTATCTGTCGGTTAAAACTTCAATCGGAATCGATAAAAAAAATTAATGTAGATCTACAAATTGTTTGTCGCCTGAAATATGGTTCGAAAGATTTCGATAGAAAATTAAAACCCAAGTTTTCTTTTGGAAGAGGAGCCTGACAATTTTCAGAACGGTATACCGGCGTATTTCCAGATGTACCGATCTGCCGCATATCAATCCACTAGATACAGACGAGGGATATGATGGCTACCATCACCCGTGATATGCCGAATGAACTTGACTGCAGACAATTGTCCTGAAACTAGTTCAAGGACAACCTGAGTAACAGTTTTAACGCCGTACGACTGAAAACGCACGTACGTACAACCGTCAATCAAAAGAGGCGTGTCGAACCGAGCTTTCTGTCGTTCTTGTATGGCTCTTTCCACCAATCCTTAGCTGTCAGTCAATTAGAAAGTAGGGCAAACTGTAAGTTAGTTATTGATCATATATTTCATTTGTATGAAACTAAATCGTCGGTCGGCTTCGCCTCCCTCCGATTTAATTTCATACAAATGAAATATATGATCAATAACTTATACATATATTCGCCGCAAAGTACATTACCGATCGCTTTTATGATAAAATAAGGGATGATATTTAAAGCTTTCAGTGCTATGTATCACCTTTAATTGTCTCCCTTGTAAAGAATCGGCAGTCAGTAATAGTTCTTACTACCCTTGGTACAGGGACGCCATTGTCAGCCAGGTACTCTATCATTTGTGTCTGTAAATCTGTGGATAAATTGAAAACGAAAGCCGTATTTAGGAACAAGTTCTGATACTGATCTACTATCTTAGACGTGTTTTTACAGCCGTACTAGTAGCTCGTCCGAGAACTTCGCACTTAGATGGAGTTTGAAATAACTGTAAAAATGTGTACCTATACAAATAGGGTATAGCATTTTATCACATAACCTCCCTTGTTTTCAGTGTAATATACCCATTACGAATTTTCTTTTATTTCATGCTTTCCGGTAGGATATCGAGAAACGGCAGTGAAAATATTTTTCGATCTTACACTGGTACCACCAGTGAAAATACCGATTTTCACGTTCTTGTTGCCTAGGTAAAATGCGCGTGCCTAACAACCAGATGGGAAATATGACGTCATATACCTTACATTTCACGCGCTTGACGTAACGTTGCTATGCGGGAGGGGTACGCCACGGGGAATAAGGGAAAAGAACTGTACTTAATTTTGATAAAGCTCCTCCCAGAAAGGGTAAAAAGCATAAAATAAATAGAATATTTGTTTTTTTTCGGTGAATGATCGAAATTTATTTCATCTCGTGAACACCATCGGTAATATTTTCACTCGTGGCTGCACTCGATGAAATAAATTTCGATCTTACACCGAAAAAAACAAATATCCTCTATATCTTATACACGTGTAATATCGCAATTGTGTGACGTCAGTTTTTACCTCATTTTGAACGAGTGCATCTATAGATGTTTTTGCATCTTGTGATCTATCATTTGTGAAATAGCGTTATAAAGAATCTGACATTCGGTGGCATTTAAGATAGAATTTTATTAAACGCGTCAAGAGAAAATGTTATTAACCCATTACCACACAATCACTACTTTTGACGCCCCTGAGAAAGAAGCCTTTAGAAAACGTTGTGGGAAAAGAAGAAAATGCTGGTAACCAGCATTTTCTCCTTTTTCCCACAATGTTTTCTACCCTTCACAAAACAAATTTCAATTTTTCAGTCACTTTTATTTTGTCGTCTGCAAATGCTTTCAATCTGGACCAGTCTATTGTCGTTTGGTAATGGGTTAAGCGGTCCTTTGGCGAGCTTAATAACATTTTCTCTAGACTCGTTTAATAAATTTTTTTCTCAAAAGCCAACTCATGTCAGATCCTATATATCTTAGTTCTTGGTCCATATATACAAAAAATAAATTATATTCTTTGAAGACGGAACTAAATGCATCTACATGAAATATCGATCCAGGTTAGCGAGAGCAGTATGTTCAAGCTGACCTGATCGAAACTTTATGCTACTGGTTAATTTTCATTATGCCAAGGGACCAGTGTACCTAGTTGGTTCAGTAGTTCTTACGATAACTGGAGTTCATTGACCCCTTCTTGTGTAAAAACTTGCTTAGTATCATGTTTCACGGAGATAGATTACAGCCCCTTTTAGTTTAAACATATTTTATTGTCAATATTTAAAATTCTTACATAGAATACATTTATGCATACAAAATAAATAAGACAAAAGAGTTTGACCACAAGTTCTCGCAACTTATATTCGGCCATGGTATAGCAGTCTTCAAGGTAGTAAAAAGAGGAGAATATTTTAAATATATATATATTTTTTCAGAGTATAACTGAAGACAGTTTTGTTCCAGATACAGAAACTTAATTTAATGACAATAAGGAAATTGCATGACATATCGGGAATGTGAATAGTAACATTATTTAAAAAAAAAAAGATGACAGATTGTACCCGTGAAAGAACATTTGAATGGTTGTAAAACAAAAAAAAAAACTTGGTGTCAGTCTGTAGGAGGGCAGATTGGGTTTTGGCGCTGCATGGAAACTATTTATCAAATCTCTTTGTATCCCTTATAAAATTTTGAACTGATTTAAAAATAAAAGAATTTTCATCATAATCAAGTCTGTCAGACCCAAACAGTAGGAGCTATAGAGAAAGCCCCTTTTGTCGAGGCATGGCTTAATTAACCCATTACCACACAATCCCTACTTTTGACGACCCTGAGAAAGAAGACTTTGGAAAACATAGTGGGAAAAGAAGAAAATGCTGCTTACCAGCATTTTCTCCTTTTCCCACAATGTTTTCTACCCTTCACAAAACAAATTTCAAATTTACAGTCGGTTTTATTCTGTCGTCTGCAAATGCTTTTGATTTGGACAAGCCTAAAATATTGTTGTTTGGTAATGAGTTAAGAAATAATCTTTTTTCTATCGCGGTTTATCGCTCAATAAACCACAATTTTGAGTAAAATAAATATTCCACGAGGGCCGTTGTCTGCGCATGTCATATTCTTCGAAGATTCGACCTGTCTTATATGACGCATCACTAGCCCCGAAAGCGGGCAGACTGTTACGCTCTATGAAGTAGCAATGTAGAAAATAGCTTTTATCAATACGTTTGAGGAGAAATGAGACCTGCTTTAGCTCCAGATTTCTATAAACTGTTGGTCATAGTTGAGTGAATTGCACGAGGTAGCATTTTATTGAGTAAACGTTTATTTTAGTTTAAAATTCAAAGTAACGGTTGTCGCGTAGGAAAGTGGTTCGGTTATGTACCCAGGATGCCCAAATTAGATAGATGAGTATTTATAGAATGCCATCTAGCGGGAGATAATGCCAAGAGGGCTACATATTTTGAAGAATATGTCACGCGCATACAAAGGAGTTGCTTACCGACAGATGACTCCACTTTCGAGTTTATCAGGGGAGACAACTTCAAAACAACTTCCTGTACATCTGTGGTACATGGTGAACTTGTTTGTAGCCGTATGTTCAGATCTTCGTATCCCTCTAAGTACTCGACTTGAACAACCTTCATGCCATAAATCTCCTTGACGACTACCTTCACCTCGGCAAGCTCACACAGAAGTTCCATTGTTGACATGACCTAAAACCGCGTTCTGCTTTACAAGTGCTCTGTGACAAGGGAGTTTAAGGCATCTGCGATAAGCATCGATCCAAGTCATCCTGAAAATACCTCAGCCAGGTATCGAACTCACAACCGCCAGGTCACAGGTCCGATGCGCTAACAACTGAAGCACCAGGGCGGGCCTTACATGGAAGTATTGAATAATATGGCTTTGTATAGACTCCTATTGTATGAAGAATTCATAAAGCGTTTTTTTTTTTTTTTTTTTCTCTGGGGGTGGGGGGGGGGGTGGGGGGGGGGGGGGGAAGGGGACGAGGAATTGCTTGTCAGAACTATCGACCCAGGTCAGCCTAAGGCTTAGGGTAAACACTAACCATAGGTTGTGCATTGTCTTCCTTAGTATATTGCAGATTCATTAAACATTTTGCAAAAGCCGCGCACAAATATTCGTAAATTGATGGTTTGGTTGATTGTATGGTGTTTCACGCCATTTTCAATATCATTTCAGTTATATCGCCACGGCAAGTGCTCCTATCCACGATTTCCCGGAGATTCCTTTACCGATACTCCGCATGGATATTCTTTCCAAGACACTGGCTGCTTTCCCACCTAACCATCGTCTAAACAACGGTCAGCGGTGAGAGAGGAATGAAACATATCGCAATGACTATCATCAGTGCTCGGTAAGAGATTGGCCGAGCCGGGAATCGAACCCACGACCCCCTGTTCTCATATCCTGCACACTGCCGACTGAGCTACCGGGGCTCCTAATATATGTTCGTAAAACTGAGCTGCGTTTATTTTAACCCTTTACCAAACGATAAAGTTTCCGACTGGTCCAAAATTGAAAGCAGTTGCAGACGACAAAATAGACGCAACTCAAAAATTGAAATTTGTTTCTAGTAGGGTAGAAAACATTGCGGGAAAAGGAGAAAATGCTGGTTAGCTGCATTTTCTCCTTTTCCCACAATGTTTTCAAAAAGCTTCTATCTCAGGGTCGTAAAAACCTCAGGGATTGTTCGGTAAAGAGTTAATACCTAATTAAGAAATCATTTTAGCCATACTCTGTGAGAAGGGGGCTTCGTGCATCTGCAAAAAAAAAAGAAAGTTTCGACCAATGTCAACTTGCGTATGCCTTGCACGCTGACATGAATCGATTTTTCTTTATATTTGGTCAATTTTCTGAATCTCCAAGGACCAGTTTACTTCAAAATTCAGTCGCTTGTAAGACTATTGTACTTTTTAGATCCACATCTTCGCAAGCCAAGGCTGACGATTCACTACGCTAATCTAGCCTTGGCGGATCGAGCTTGATTTTTACATTCCCCCGATACGCTTTTTCATTGGACGCAGCCAGCTCTAACTGCAACGAATGAAATCACTCGCAGCATTTCATCTTTGATAAAAATAGAATAAGGTCGCTACCTTTCGAATAGAAGGTAAACATGGAAACCCACGTGGATGTCTACTTATCGCTTCATGTGTATTCGAAAGCGGTTTGTAAAACGATTTTCATTGGCTTTTAGAAATATGATGTAAAAGGGGGTAATAACCAGCATCCAATAGAGGCCGCTTCGCAGGAATCCCGATATCAGGCTCAATCAGCCAAGGTAAGATCCAGGTACTGATCGTAACCTTGGCTCGCGAAGATGTAGATCCATGACTACGAAGTGACTTGCTCAGTATAATGTATCATGTGCCGCTCATATATTCGTAAAACTGTTAATCTGAGTAAAAGTACATTTTTATCATACTGCAAAGAAATTTCTCGTGATCTGATTGGATAATATGCCCCGAACAAATACATCATGTACACTGGCAAAACCGGCATCGCAACAGCAGTTTTCCTTTTGGGAGCCCTGTATACAGGACTATACTGTCAACGCAACATACAAAAAAGCGGCGTCAATTAAAATTAACATCAAGATTATGCGCCAAGCTGTACGTTTTAGCGCGCACTGCCAAGGTTTTGAACAGTGACGTCATTTCTGGGGGACATCAGTTTTGATTGATTTGGGGCACTAAGAAGGGAAATTTTACTTCGTCACTGTACTCAATTTCTTTAAACCGAAAGACAGGTAAAATTCCGTCAACAAACGTTGGTATGTTTTGTAAAACTTCGTAGTTAAATAAATTTCTTGTATTGTGAGGTGACACGGTACTTGGAATCTTGTTCACGGCTGTGGTAAATCATGCCGCCACCTCACCTTCGGCCCGGGGCGACACGATAAACCACAGCCGCGAATAAGTTTCCAAGTCCCCTGCCACCTGACCGTACAACTAATAGTGCCATACTCTGTGAAAAAGGGGCTTAATGCATCTGCGAAAAGTATCGACCCAGGTCAGCCTGCGCAGTCCGCGCAGGCTGACCTGAGCCGAAACTTTTCCCAATTGGTCAATTTTTCTGTGTCAAAACGGACCAGTCTACCTCTTGATTCGACAGGTTTGTCCGACAAAAAGGATCTTATGGATGCCTTGCTTAGTATCATGCATCACGGAGTTGCATTAAGCCCCTTTTTGTCATAGCATGGCTTACTTACTTATTTTCGCTGTTGCCTTCGGGTATTTCCATAAACCTTCGACCACTTATTTCGACACATTACTCTATATCACCCCGTACACTCCTCGTTTTCAAACTACGAGTTCTGGCTCATGATTAAACCTTTTATAAACCCTTAACCCGTTTAACCCTTTCCCAAACCACAAAGTTTTGGACTAGACCAAATTGCAACATTTGCAGACGACAAAATAAACGAGACTCAAACTTTGAAACTTTTCTGTAGAAGAGTAGAAAACATTGTGGGAAGAGGAGAAAATACTGGTTCGTAAAAACAAGGGATTGTTTGGGAAAGGGTTAATAAGTGAAACAAAACTTTTGAATTGACAGTAAAAACCCGAAAAATGACTCTATTTAATACTTATCTTCTTAGAGAAATATTTCCCTATCGGACAATGTAGATCCAAGATCAGACTGCACGTTCTGTGCAGTCTGATCTTGATCTGCAGTGTCCGCAAAAGGTCAATTTCGAAAGAAATATTCTCTTATTGGACAGGGTATATCCAAGATCAGACTGCACGTTCTATGCAGTCTGATCTTGATCCACACTGTCCACATAAAGTCAGGGAGTCACGCATACCAACCTAAGTGTTATCTGAATATGTATTTAATTAACCCATTACCACACAATCCCTACTTTTGACGCCCCTGAGAAAGATGCCTTTAGAAAGCATTGTGGGAAAAGGAGAAGATGCTGGTAACCAGCATTTTCTCCATTTCCCACAATGCTTTCTACCCTTCACAAAACAAATTTCAAATTTTCAATCACTTTTATTTTGTCGTCTGCAAATGCTTTCGATTTGGACAAGCCTACAAATATTGTCGTTTGGTAATGAGTTAACACTGAATCGTATCAGGCATTCATAAACTTAAATAAAAGGTTTGAAAATTACTGAGAAACAAAACTTTTGAGAGAAAAGGAAGGTATTTCATCAACAGCGTGAAAAAACAGTGTAGAAAAAAGAGGGCTATCATCTATTTGAAGAGCAAACTCTCTTTTTCCAGGATTTTTTTTTTTCACGACTGCCACTGGCTCGGGTGTATAGGGATTGACGCGTATACCGCAACGGGTAATTTCACCATGTATAACTAACATCTATCAGTCGATAGAAATCGGTTGGATGACTTTTGAAGCGTTTATACAAAAAGTTTTTTACAGTCATGTAATGTATGTCGCTTTACGTTGATATTTGAATACATGTTTTAGTGATAAAAACATGCCTTTAAGTCGTTACCAAACGACATTATTTTAGACTGGTCCCAATTAAAAACATTTGCAGACGACAAAATAAAAGTGACTGAAAATTTGAAATTTGTTTTGTGAAGGGTAGAAAACATTGTGGGAAAAGGAGAAAATGCTGGTTACCAGCATTTTCTCCTTTTCCCACAATGTTTTCTAAAGGCTTCTTTCTCAGGGGCGTCAAAAGTAGGGATTGTGTGGTAATGGGTTAAACAAAGCAGGATAGTTCATTAAGTTGCATACAGTAGTTTAAACAAAGGTGGTCGCCGGAAGCCGCAGCAAGCCCAAGTTTCTTTTCGATGGCTGGTGATAGTCAGTGGTTGGTGATAGTCAGTGGTTGGTGATAGTCAGTTGGTGGGAAAGTAGCTAGTGGTGTGGGAAGAATGCCGTGCAAAGTTTTGGTAGAATAATCCAGAAAAGTTGGATTGGTGTACTGGCAGACGCAATATAACTGAAACAAATTTTATTTCATTGATTGATTGATTGGTTAGTTGGTTGGTTGGTTGGCAGCTAAAATGAATACTTGCTTGATTGATTGATTGATTGACTCATAAGTTGATTGTTAATTGATTGATTGATTGATTGATTGATTGATTCGTTAACTGATTAATTGATTGGTGTGTAGCACCCCTTTCAGCATTATTTTAGTAATATCACGGCGACAGCTCACATATTCATGTATTTCCTGGTTTTTACCAGTACTAGGCTGGGGATCTGAAGTGCCTTGCCCAAGAACACTCCTTCGAAAGACCCAGTGGATCCAGTACGGCTCGATCCCAAGACCTCTAGATGTCAAGTCCAACAAGTTCTGTACGTTACCGCATAAGTTTCCGGTATCGACAAAACTAATAACGGATGTTAACTTGTTACTATTTGGTACACGCCAACTAAAACGCGGGAAACAATGATAAAAACTGACAGGGGTGTCAGTATAATGTACTGAAATATTCCAAAACAGTTTTATTGGCCTTGTAAAAATATAACCAAATGCATATGTTTCGTCTTGAACCCGACTCATAGAAACAATAACAATGACAATGACAATGTTTACGTAAAATAAACTCATGGAAACATCACAGTATAATGAGGCAGGCATTGCCTGTAAAGAGTGATGTCTTTTCTTGCCACAATATTTTCATAAGTTTTCATGATTTCAACCACGGGTCTTACGCCATTTCAACATTCCTTCTTCAATCATATGACGCCAGCAGCTCACTAAACCATGACTGTCATAATAGAGATTTGCGGCCAAGAACGAAGACGGAGAACGGACGTCGAGGTTCGGTGTATAATGAGGGGTTGTCTCAAAGCTGTCAAGTATTTTATATGCAAGGCCAAGTAAAATAAAATGTTGTCTGTCTGATAACTCAAATAACTTATCGATTAATTATTCATTTTCAATGCATTTTTCACCAGCTGAGTTTTAACTTATTCCGGGAATTTATATCAATTTTAGAATGTTTTGTGATGAAATTGTTGCACGATTCTTAGTTGGTTATTTCTAAGTAACTTAGATAAAGGTTTGTTTCTTTGACGAGCTGTGACTGACAAGAAACATCACCATCGAAAGATACATTAGCAATATTTTATCCCAAGTTACAGCACTCCTTCGTTGTTTTATGGCCGATTCCGATCTAGATGGAGGCTCTGTAACTGTTGGTCTACAGAAGAAGACCTGGCCCGTATTCACCAATCATTATTAGGAATATTCTTAGTCTTATTCTTCAGAATTTTGTCAATGTGAAAGTAACAACTTCTGATTTGCTAAACCATTTGATTTAGCCAATCAGAGGTTCTGTTACATTCACAATAAAAAAAAGTTTGAAGATCGCGACAAAGAACATTCTTAAGAATGGTTGGTGAATACGGTCCCTGCTGTCTTTTCACAAACGGTAAACCCGAACGAGTTACAGGCATGACGTTCGCCCAGTACTTGCATTTTCACTCGCCTACATCCAGAGACACGTGCGCTTACTGAATTAAAACAACTACATGAGAATGCACACAAGTATTTAATTTCCATCGCAGTTTTCAATTACCTGCTAAGTCCATCTTACATGTAAAGGTAGGGTGATGTAAAAAGGGGGAGACACTATTCATTGTAAAAGGTTTACCTGTTTGTGAAAACAATTCTCACGCAAGTACAGTATTTGTGCTCGTCTACTGTTTTTACATTAAAAACATCATTTTTAGGACTGTAGCTCATTTTTTCACCTTTTTTGAGTTGCTTTATTTTAAGGGTTCAAAGACTTGCACGCACTTATTTACACGTTTTCTTTTCCTTGTCAAACCAGGAAACCCAGTCAAAAGTTGGCTCACATCATGTGGTATCAGTCTCACTCGATTAATTCTTTATTTCCTCCATAATTGAAGATTACAAACAAATCAAAGACATTTATACATTCTGTATTTTTAAAAAAAAAAAGGTTCATCGAGTAAGAGTAATATAGCATACAAAACTGAAAAGATCCAAAGTATTGCTGTAAACTATTTTTTTCTATCAAAGGGACACAGTATCTTTAAGATTACCACCCTATGACAGTGAAAAAAATGCATTCGAGCTGCGGTTGGGCGAACAAAATTCGTTGCAAAAACAATTCCGAACAAATCATGGAAGACCTTCGAGTCTAAGGGTCAGGTGGTTTCGTACACATATTTCAACAGAAGTGATATGAAAGATGAAGTCATGTCGAAAATAAAATTAAGGCCAAAAAGAGATCAAATTAACATTTAATGTAAGGTATACATAGAACCATATATTATTTGTTGGGCCTCAAAAAAGAATTGGGGCCTCATATTGAACTAAAGTGAGATAATCAAATCATGCAACTGATCAGTTATATTTGCTGTTCTGGTCACGTTGCGAAACCCTTAGAGATAGTTTAAAGGTGGGTATTTAGAATTTTCACATCACACCAAATCAAAAAATATATATATCATTGAAATTTACATGAAAAAACAATACAAATCACCAATAATAAAGAATCATAAAATTACCAAAAAAAATTGTTTGATGGTATTCCCTTAAAAAGCTACGTAGCCTCTTAAGCTATTTTTAGATTTTGCGCCAAAAATCAATAAAGCATTGTGGGAATGTCAAATGACTGGCACGTGACTAATAATGCTTAAATTCCGTTACATTACAAACATGTAATAATTATTTTCCATAAAGTCTTCTTCGGACGGATGTTTGAAACTTTGTCAATGTTTTTCTGTATTTAAATGAGAGAATTGATAATCTAAAAATAGAACGTGTCTCCCGTTGGTGTTATCCTGGTCCGTAATAAATCTCTAATTTCTCGTGTCATCGGATGGTTTTCGACTACTGAGTTTTTATGAACGCAAATTAAAAGGCTATTGGAGTATAAGGATGATTTTTTTTGCATTTTTGTAAAATTTTCGTCCCAAAATCTGAAGGGCCACCTTTAACTCCAGAACGAAAATTTAACACAAATGAAATTGGTTTTATAGTCTTTCTTGCCGAAGAAAAATTGTAACTATCGTTCTGAGAGTAGGTTAGGTCATTTTAAAAGAGTTTGAAACGTTTCATAAAAATTGATCAGAATTTTTCAAGTTAAATCAAAATTAAGGGGCCCCCTATGAACTTCCAATTGCCTAAAGTGGTTCTTTTTCAATCTAAAAGAAAAATGCGCAAAGTAAAACAGTGTTTAAGGTAGCCTCAATAAAAATGCAGTAACTCCACGTGAATTTCGCGAAACTGACTTATCTGATTACGTTTCAATACGTTTGAGACAACCCCTTCTGAAACTTCGAACCTCGACGTCCGTCCCCCACCTCCGTTCTTGGCCGCAAATCTCTAATAGTGGTAACACCAGTACTGGGCTGGGATCGTGCAATGTCCTTGTCGAAAAGTTCACCCACGTGATCAGCGGTGCGACTGGAAATGGAATAAGTAATTCTGGACTACATGTATGAATTGAACACCTTACTCCTTACCAACTTTTCCCACAACTCCGGTTTCATTTGCCGCTAGTGTAGGTCAAGATCAAACTACACAAAATGTTTGTTTTGGTGTATCAGGGTTAAATCTCTACCAAATGAGATTAAAACGTATTTGCAGACTACAAATTTAATTTTGGTCAAGTACAAAGAAGAACCTGCAGGCTGACCTGAGTCGACACTTTTTGCAGGTGAATTAAACCCCCTACTCAGAGAGCAAAGTTCAGAAAAAGAGAGAAAAACTACTATTCGTCATTTTTGGCTTAACCCTTTACCAGACAATTTTTCTAAGCCCTGTCCAAATTGAAAGCATTTGTAGACGACAATTTCAATGTGGCTCAAATGGTGCAATTATTAATTGATAGGGTAGAAAACATTGTGGGAAAAGGAGAAAATGCTGGTTACCACATTTTCTCCCTTTACCACAATGTTTTCTGAAGGCTTCTTTACCAGGGGTCGTCAGAAGTAGGGATTGTGGGGTAATGGGTTAATTACCAATCAATCTAAGACTTAGTCAGGGTAAAATAAGGCCACACGTTGCATTTGGTCCCAGAATAATAAAGGGAAGAAATTTGGATGGATTTTTCACGTAATGATACTGGGTTATCTACCGTTCCATTTGAACATTGCCCCCCCCCCCCATCCCCCATTTGGCAGAAGCTGTCTTTGGCAGATTAACCTTTTACCACACAATCCCGTCTTTTAACGACCCTATGAAAGAAGCCTTTTGAAATCATTGTGGGAAAAGGAGAAAATGCTGGTAACCAGCATTTTCTCCTTATCCCACAATGTTTTCTTCCCATCCTAAACAAATTTCAAATTTTAAGGCTCATTCATTTTGTCGTCTGCAATCGCTTTCAGTTTTAGCCAGTCTAAAATTTTTCGTTTTGGTAATGAGTTAAATCATCAAATATTGTAGATCAAAATTCTGACTGCAAATTCTGATCTTGGATTTGTACTGTCTATAATTGTTGTCCTCGCCGTTAAATTCGTTGATATTTTTTTAACAATATTCTTGGCAAGGCTTTCAATGTCGCGTTGAAACAGTTTAGCCGATAAATGAGACGTCTTTCTTTCATGTGGAGTAAACTCTTTAACCCTCTACCACATGACGAAATTTTAGACTGGTCCACACTGAAAGCATTTACACCCGACAAAATTAATCGGACTCGAGTATTAAAACTGGTTTACAGAAGGCTAGAAAACTTTGTAGAAAAAGGAGGAAATGGCGTCCTTTTTCCGACAATGCTTTCAAAGCCTTCTTCCTCAGGGTCGTTGACAGTCGGGATCGTGTGGTAAAGAGTTAATAGCCAAGAATGAACATATGTTTTTGCAGGCACCTTAGATCAAGATTAGACTGCGCAGAACGTGCAGTCTGATCTAATATCTATACCGCCCGTTTGATTACCAAGCCTATAAAATCACATATTACATATTTTAAATTTCAAGTAACGCATTAAATTGTTTTTTCGTCCGCCGAATTAAAGTCGAGATTCATTTGAGCCGTGCTCAAACCAGAAGGTGTTTAATGTCCGAGATGCAATATATCAAACAAAACACAACGTGCTAGTTTATCAATTAAGGTAAGACCTGTGTAATGTAAAACAGCGATTTTATAATTATCATCCTGCAAAATTAGCTATAATTAAAATGAGTATTATTGAACTACTTTCACTAATTCATTTTTTCCATTTTTTTCCTTCTTTGAATTATCATTTATGAATCTAAAACCACTATATTCTCAATTCAAAAAGAGATAATAAATACCTCCCTTTTCAGAAAACTAACAAAAGTATCAAAAAATAATTTCAAAATAGACATAGACGGAATTTCTGATCCGTTAGAAATGTGCAAAAATATTATTTCTGCATAAATCCTTATTTATCCTTATTGATCAACCAATTAGAATTTTCACACGAAGTGCATTACACAGGTCTTACCTTAAAACACAACGTGCTAGTTTGTCAATTAAAACACAACGTACAAGTTTATTAAAACACAAGGAAAGTTTATCAATCGAAACACAATGTACAAAGTTGTAAATAAAAACAGCATACAAGTAACTTAGTTTATCAATTAAAACACAACGTGCTAGTTTATCAATCAAAACACAGACTACAAGTAAATGAATCATAACACAACGTAAAAGATTATCAACCGAAACACAACGTATAGTTTATCAATTGAAACATTTCATGCAAGTTTATCAATTGAAACGCAACTTGCAAGTTTATCAATCAAAACACAACTTACAAGTTTGTTAATAAAAACACATCGTGTCAGTTTATCAATTAAAACAAAACACGCAACTTAATCAATTAAAACGCAACAACTTTTGTCAATAAAAACATAACATGCAAGTTTATCAATTAAAACACAACGCGCAAGTTTATGTATTAAAACACAACGTACAAGTTTGTAAATAGAAACATGACGAGCAAGTTTATAAATCATAACACAACGTACAAATTTGTATATAAAAAACACAACGTACAAGTTCATCAATCAAATCACAACGTGCTAGTTTATCAATCAAAACACAACTTACAAGTGTGTAAATAAAATCACAACGTACAAGTTTGTAAATAAAAACATAACGTACAAGTTTATCAATAAAAACGTTGCAAACGCAACGTACAAGTTGGAAAATAAAAAACAAAACCTACAAGTTTATCAATCATAACACAACATACAAGTTTTTTCAGTCAAAACACAACGTACAAGTTGCTGTATTAAAACACAATGTACAAAGTTGTAAATAAAACAGCAACATACAAGTTTATCAATCAAAACACGACAAACAAGTTAGTAAATGAAAACACAATGCGCAAGTTTATCAATCAAAACACAACGTGCAAGTTTATCAATTAAAAACAAATGTACAAGTTTATCCATTAAAACACCAAATACAAGTGTATCAATCGAAACACAACGTACAAGTTTACCAATCAAAACAAAACGCACAAATTTATCAATCAAAACACAACATACAAGTTTGTAAATAGAAACACAACGTAAAAGTCTATCAATAAAAAACACAATGTGCTAGGTTATCTATTAAAACACAACGTGCAAGTTTATCAATCAAAACATAACGTGCACGTTAATCAATCAAAACACAGACTACAAGTTTATCAATCAAAACACAACTTACAACTTTATCAACTGAAACACAACACGCACGTTTATCAATCAAAATACAGACTACAAGTTTATCAATCAAAACACAACGTACAACTTTATCATTTGATACACAACATCCAAGTTTATCAATCAAAACACAGACTACAAGTTCATCAATCAAAACACAACGTACAAGTTTATCAATCAAAATACAACGTGCACGTTTATCAATCAAAACACAACTTGCACGTACAAGTTTATCAATCGAAACACAACGTACAAAGTTGTAAATTAAAAAAACACAGTGTACAAGTTTATCAATCAAAACACAACGTGCAAGTTTATCAATCAAAACACAACGTACAAGTTTATCAATCAAAACACAGACTTCAAGTTTATCAATCTAAACACAATGTACAAGTTTATCAATCAAAACACAACGTGCAACTTTATCATTTGAAACACAACATGCAAGTTTATCAATCAAAACGCAACGTGCAAGTTTATCAGTCAAAACACAGACTACAAGTTTATCAATCAAACACAACGTGCACGTTTATCAATCAAAACACAACTTGCACGTACAAGTTTATCAATCGAAACACAACGTACAAAGTTGTAGATTGAAAAAAACACAGTGTACAAGTTTATCAATCAAAACACAACGTGCAAGTTTATCGATCAAAACACAGACTACAAGTTTATCGATCAAAACACAGACTACAAGTTCATCGATCAAAACACAACGAACAAGTTTATCAATCAAAACCCACGTGCAAGTTTATCAATAAAAACACAACGTACAAGTTTATCAATCAAAACACAACTTACACGTACAAGTTTATCAATCGAAACACAATGTACAAAGTTGTAAATTTAAAAAGAAACACAGTGTACAAGTTTATCAATCAAAACACAACGTGCAAGTTTATCAATCAAAACACAGACTTCAGAGTTTAGCAATCTAAACACAATGTACAAGTTTATCAATCAAAACAGAGCGTGCAACTTTATCATTTGAAACTCAACATGCAAGTTTATCAATCAAAACACACAACTTGCAAGTTTATCAGTCAAAACACAGACTACAAGTTTATCAATCAAAACACAACGTACAAGTTTATCAATCGAAACACAACGTACAAAGTTGTAAATTAAAAAAACACAGTGTACAAGTTTTTCAATCAAAACACAGACTACAAGTTCATCAATCAAAACACAAGTTTATTAATCAAACGTACAAGTTTATCAATCAAAACACAGGCTACAAGTTCAGCAATCAAAACACAACGTACAAGTTTATCAATCAAAATACAGGCTACAAGTTTATCGATCAAAACACAACGAGCAAGTTTTTCGATCAAAACACAACGTACAAGTTTATCGATCAAAACACAACGTGCAATTTTATCGATCAAAACCCACGTGCAAGTTTATCGATCAAAACACAACGTGCAAGTTTATCGATCAAAACACAACGTACATGTTTATCAATCAAAACACAGACTACAATGTTTATCGACCAAAACACAACGTACATGTTTATCAATCAAAACACAACGTAAAAAGTTGTAAATTAAAAAAACACAGTGTACAAGTTTTTCAATCAAAACACAACATGCATGTTTATCAATCAAATCACAGACTACAACTTTATCAATCAAAACACAACGTACATATTTATCAATCAAAACACAACGTGCTGGTTTATCAATCAAAACACATCCTACAAGTTTATCAATCAAAATACAACATACAAGTTTATCAATCAAAACACAGACTACAAGTTTATCAATCAAAACACAACGTACAATGTGTAAATCAAAACTTAACGCAAAAGCTAGTCTATCTATAAGAATGTACGAGTTTATCTATCAAATCACAACGAACACGTACGTAGATCAAAACACAATGTACAAGTCGTGAAATTTGACACAGAAATCTTTCAACATGCTAAGAGATAATCAGATGTTGCCTGACAAAACCAAAATGTTCTGAGCCCACGAAGAACATAACCCTTTTATCAAAATACAAAAAAAAAAAACCGAATTATTGCAGCTTATGTCATGATACTAAGTTTATAAGATGTTGTGTTCTGCACTTCAATAAATGGAAATACAGTACATTTTTTTTCTTTATTCAATATCATTAATTTTGTTCCTCATATTTTAATTTCTATGCGAGTTAAAAAGAATCAGACATATTTCAAGCCCATCCGTCTGCTATATACCTATATTTCCATTTCATAAAACAACATTTTTTCACTTATGAACAGAATTTTACCTTCCACTCATTGCTTTGTTCAGAGATTTGTGTAAATTCACTGTTTAAATTTATTATTAAAGATGAGAAGATAATTTGAAGTCCCTCTGATCGGACGATGCCACGCTACTCATTGTAGTGTCATGGGTTTTCACGTTTTTCTGCCGATCTTTTTTTTTTTCTCGACAATAAATTTTGGGAGAAGTATTACTACATTATTTGACATCAATTTAGTCAGTCTGAATGGCAGGAAGGTAATCTGTCACTTTACACTAGATAAGAGGATTAACAGTTTTGTTACTCTGTCATAAATGACTCGCCAGCTTCATTATCATCCACGTGTCCTTCGCATTTTAGACTGATCGTGTTAAGCATATTTCTGCCGGACGCGCGCAAGCTAGGTTATATGAAGCTCTAGACAATAATTTCATGCGTCAGATGATTGACATTTAGGCAGATATTTTTCATTGTCAAAGATATGCATTTCAACTTTCCAAGTGTCAAAATCAGGGCTCAGGAATCAAATGAGAAGCTTGCCGAGTTGTCAAAATTTGTCAAGACATCCATGGACAAAGATTTCTTTCCCATTTTTCCGGCCATTTTTCGTGTTTGTCACACATGTTTAATCCAAAATTGTGATTAATAATAGTCATAAAACCAAAAGCTAAAAACCGTAATTCAAGTTTTGGTACCAAGCGAGTTCAGGAACCGACTACAATCGATTCCGGGATATCTAAGCCGATTATCGGAATCGGAAGCCAAAACCAATATTGACTTTCGACTATATATAGTCGATCATCAGCCAACCGCTATCTACCTTTTTGACAAAGATTACGAGTTAACCAAGACAGGTATGAGTTGACCAAAATAGGTACGAGTTGACTCGGGTAGGTACCGGTTGACCAAAAAAAAAAAAGGTACGAACTTGACCAAATTAGGTACGAGTTGTCTATGGTACGAGTTGACTTAGGTACGACTTGACCAGCAAGCGTCAAAATACAACGCGCTAGTTTATCGATCACAATACAACGTACAAAATTGTCTATCAAAAAATAATAATACAAAATAAATAAATTACAATGTAAAAGTCTGAGTATCAAATTACAACACACAAATAAAAAAATAACCTAGGCATTTGTTGATCAAATTACCATGTTCAAGTTTGTGTATCATAACACAGTGTACACGTTTGTCTATCAAAAAGCAAACCGATGATTTTTGGAAGGCGAGATTTTCATTCTCGCCTTCATTTGTCAACGCTCGGCAGCTTGCTGAAAATGCCTCTGAACAGCATTATCAAAACGCCTTTCAAATAGTTCGATACTTCTCGATTGCATTAGAACAAAATAGTGTCGAGACCATTGTAAATTTAATCAGAACAGCAAGAAGAAACTTCAAATTTCTAGAAGGAATGAAATCGAATTCGTAAAAAGCATCGTTTTTGACAAATGCAAAATACTTTGGATCAGTTCATTGATATAATCACGTTGCTACAGCAACAAACAAACCATAGCTATTATAAGCCAAACGAAAGCTACTAACATGACATCATTCGGACCTACTTCCACTTCACAACGCATAAACAACTAACCAGTGGGATCGTACATGTAAATTTACTATCCCAGAACTAACCAATCGGATAGCTTCTTTGAATGACGTACCGCTGATAGACCCCTTTCCTCTGTTTGCAACCTTATTCTGTCTTTTTGAGAAGTAAAATTTCAATAAATTCCTTTGAATCATCAAGTGTTTAAACAAAATTTTCTCTTTCAAAGAAATATTTTTCTTTTATCAAAGTTGTGCTTGACTTTATGATTAATGACTAGGTTATTGTTACGCATCGGCGTGGCCGAGTTTTGATTCCGGAGACCCGTGAAAAGAAAAAAGGTAAATCAGTTTAACCCTTTACCTCATAAGGCATTTCTATGGTATCTATAACTGATCCTAAATAACAGCAAGGATGAAGCCGTTTCTTATGTCTATATGACACCTTTTGATAGTGTAGAAAACATTGTGGCAAAAGGTGAAATTGCTCTACACGAGCAATTTTACCTTCTGCCACAATGTTTTCCAAAGGCTCCTACGAGCAATGCGTAGAAATGAGTATCTATGGAGTAAAGGGTTAAATCACAATAGATGTCTCATTTCGAAGTAGTTCTGGTCAGTATGATGTACCGATGTATAGTTCCAGGCTGATCACTTCTTTCCTTATATACGAGTATGATCGGATTTTACTACGTCAAAAATGACAATAACATGATCTGTAACCATTTTATCATGCAAAGAATTTTAACTTTTTCTTTTGGTCGTCACGTTGCTTAACGTTCAGCAATTATTCATAAATATTTAACCCTTTACCTTGAAACGACTCTGAAAATCAAGCTTTTAAAAACATCGAGAGGAGAGGGGAAATTACAATCGGAAATCGGTTTTTTTTTTTCATTTTACCACAATGTTTCTACCCTATCAAGAACAAATTTTGTCGCTAATTTGGGCCACCCTGAATTTGTCATCTGTATTAATCAGTGCTTTCAAATTCAACTTAGTCTGAAATTTCTTTGTCAGGTAAAGAATAAACGCTTATCGCAATGATTTGTTATCATAATCACTTACCTCCGTCATTATTAGAACTGAAATCTTTACCTTATATATTCCCATTTATTTTCTTCGAAATAATTTCCTTCAACTATACACTTTTTTCCAAAACTGAATAACACAATGATAAAATAAAGTTGACAGGGAGAATCCCACTGTCCTAGAGCACGGACCAAGGGCCTCTATCTGTGTATATCTTTGTCGAACAAAGGAATAGGGTGTATCTCAATATTGACAAGTTGGCAATCATTTTGCTTTCGTGTTTGCCGACAAGCTGAACGTAAATTCCGGTTATGCGGGATTAATGAAAGACAAGCGTTAATGTCAATGAACTCTTAAATCGTTTATTACGCCTGTCTCTTTTGAAGACTAGGCAGACGATTCTATAGTCTGCACAGAATATGCAATCTTATGTCAGATTAGCTATATTGTAATAACCCGACCAAAACAGCCCAGGGTGAGATTGCAATAATTAAGCATTTTTCCCGAGATGTAAAATGCCATTTTCATCAATCCAGCACTCTAGTATAAGGGTTAACAGAGTCATAGATTACAAGAATCGTATAAACGAAGAACACCTTCTGACGTTCCTTATAGAACCTAAGAAGTCAACCGTCAAATGATGTTGGTTGGTTATTCTTGATAGGATGGTAAACATTGCGCAAAACGGAGAAAATGTTCGTTGCCAGTATTTTCTCATGTTCCTGCATGCTTTCAAAATACCATTCCCTTTCTAAAAGCCCCATTCTTTAAGGTCATTAAAACCCAGGACATGTATTGTAATCTAAATGTTAAATCTCCGTTTTGGACATTGAAAGTCGTTTGTTTTGAAAGTCTTTTTCAGTCTTGATAAAGTATATTTCAAATAAAATGGTAAACAAATTTTTTAAAAAAGCCTTTTAACTGAACAACACTGAAATTTTGACAACCTCAAGGGAAAAAAAGTTTCAAAATACTTTTGGAAACGGAAAAAAACGCTAGTCACCAGTATTTTCTCTTTTTACCACTATGTTTTGTACTTTTTCCCAGCCAAACGGCACATTTTCAGCGGCTCTTAACTTATTATCTGCTTTAAATGCTTTAATGTAGACGGTCCTAATTTTTTGTTATTTTCTGAAGGGTTTTGTAAAAGGTTACTAAGATGGAAAACATTGTAGGAAAGTCAAACAAAAGGTTGATTATCATTATTTGCTACTTTTCCTAAAATGCTTTGAAAAGCCTCTTCTTCAACATTGTTGAAAGTCAGTATTGTGATCTAAAAGGCTGAATCTCAGTTTCTATACCCTAAAATGTATCTTTCTAAAAACTCTTTGCTCTCTCAATAAAATTATCCATGGAATAAAATGGTAAAGACGTGCAAGAAATCAATCATCTCATTACAGAGTTATAGTTTTAGATCTATCAGAATTGATTGCATTTTCAAGCAAAAACTATTCTTTAATCCTTTACCATACTCCTTCAAGTACAGTTTTAACAACCCTGAGAAAGAGGCCATTTAAAAACTTAATTTTGAAAAGGAGAAACTTTCTTGACTCTTTACACGAAGAAAAAAATTCGGACTTTCCAAAATTGAATGCATTTTCGGGTAGCAAGTTTTTGATCTGGCACCATTGATGGAACCTGTATGAAATAGGATGGAAGACATTTTAGGAAAAGGAAAAAATGTCAATTAGCACCGTATTCTCCTTTTCAGACCAAAAGTTCTCAAGTCTTCTTCCTAGAACTTTTAAACTCATTATTGGGGTAATAGAGGGTTAGATCTACGTTTCTATACAACGTAAAAACATATACGGGTAACAGCAAATTAAAACTCTTTGCCATCACATAAAACTTTTCCTTCAAATGAAATGGAAAGGAGTTTCAGAAAAGTCCATTCGTTTTTTTTTTTTTTTTTTCAACATATTTTCACAAGCCTTCTTCAAGTTTGTTTAAACTCAGGATGGTAAACTGGTCTTCATTGCACAGGAACATTGCCAACTCTATAGACTTTGCTGTATTAGGAGAGGCTATTTAAGTACAGGAAAATGTATTTTAATATGTTATGCCTATATTCTAAACTCGCCTTCCAACAGTACTTTCAGTACTTTGATTGTAGATGCTTTAACCCATTACCACACAATCCCTACTTTTGACGCCCCTGAGAAAGAAGCCTTTAGAAAACATTGTGGGAAAAGGAGAAAATGCTGGTAACCAGCATTTTCTCCTTTTCCCACAATGTTTTCTACCCTTCACAAAACAAATAAGTTCAAATTTTCAGTCACTTTTATTTTGTCGTCTGCAAATGCTTTCTATTTGGACCAGGCTAAAATATTGTCGTTTGGTAATGAGTAAAGGAAAAGAAATTAAAAGCTTTGTTTCTTTCAAAGCGTGTTGAGCATTTTCATTAGGTGTCTTGTGTACACACCAGGAAGGATGTACGCGTGTTTCTTTGTCTTGAAAGTCTTCTTTTATCATGCCCAGATTTATAAATAGCGTTTACAAAAAAAAAAATACCACCAAAATCCTCGTGACTTCAAAATAACGTGTATTTCCCGACCTACCCTGCGCTCGCTTCCGTCTTAACTCTTTACCAAACGACAAAACTTTGGACTAGTCCAAATTCAAAGCATTTGCAGACGACAAAAAAATGTGAATCAAAACTTGAAATTTGAATTAGAAAGGGTAGAAAACACTGTGGGAAAAGGAGAAAATGCTAGTTACCAGCATTTTCTCCTTTTCCCACAATGTCTTCAAAAGGCTTCTTCTTCAGGGGCGTTGAAAGTCGGCATTGTGTAGTAAAGGGCTAAATAGAAAGTTATATCATGAGCAGAGCTCTTTAAACTTTACTTTAAAAAAAAAAAGACAAGAAAAGTAACCAGTATTATCTTTTTTTTTGTCCAAAATATTGTCTACCATCTTTACCCTGCTGATTAAATGGAACTCTTAAGCCGATCGTAAAAGCTAAAAAAATAGTACATTGTATTTCAAACTTATTAAAAAAAAAAAAATCTCCTTATCGGACATTGTGGATCCAAGATCAGACTGTGCGTTTTGTGCAGCCTGATCTTGATGTACAGTGACCGCTTCAGGTCAGTGATTCACGGTTAGCAGCTTAACCTTTTCCCCATACAATAAATTTTAGACTCTTCCAAACTCATTGAGTTTGCAGACCACAATTTCAAATTTGATAAAAACAGCAGAAAGTTCTCTAAATGGGTAGAAAACACTGCGGGAAAAGGAGAAATTACTCGTAACGAAAAATTTCTCCTTTTCCCACAGTGTTTTCAAAAGAGTTATACTACACACACGTAAAAACAAGGTTATGAAGCTTTGTGTCTGTAAATGACTTCCAGAATAAAAGATCAGACTGCACGTTCTGTACAGTCTGATCTTGATCTACAACATCTGAACATGCATGGCAATTGACAATAAGCACTAGAGGAACATCAATAGTTTTTTTTTTTTTACACTAGAGCAATTTTGTCATTTAACATAAAGGCCATAAGGGTTGAGAGTACATGTACGAGTATATGAAGTCACTTTGGGGAATTTGCCGTGATCGTCTTTGTTCTGTGTTCTATATTGCGACACCCGGTAATTTAACACATCTTTCTTGTACCCGCGAACGGTAGAACGACCTTCACCTTAGGTTAAAAATATACATATAGATTTTTGTGGTGTCACGATTTTTCCTTTAAGGCTCGTCGCACTGACATATCCACCGTAGAAAAACGCGTACGCTGAAAATCAATGTAAAAGGATCCATAGGTGCTTCTAGCTCAGTTTTGGAAAATATCCGATATATTCCGCAGATTTAACTCTTCCCATACCACTGACGACACCATAAGCTTTTGTGGACGGTGCAGATCAAGATCAGACTGCACAGAAGGTGCAGTCTGATCTCTGATCTACACTGTCCACTGGTTTTATTCTAGGTTATGAACAAAATTGTTTTTAAAAAGTGATTTATTTATTCAGACGTGAAAGGGTTTATAAAAAGAAGTAGACCTATAGCGTTGATAATTTTGCTTATCTAAAAACCCAGATTTTTTTTTATTCAGTTTAATTTGAATGTCTGTTGTGATCTATTTTATAGACCGTTGAGGACCCCTCCCCATTCATGCCATATATTCTTTTTAATATGTATCATATTTAGACGCTCAAATATAATGGATGGTCTTTGCTTTTTGAGAGTCTTAAACGATTTGAAAAGAGAAAAAAAAATCTTCTTTTCATGCAACACTTTCGTAAGGCTTTCTACCCCGGCGTCCTTGTACACTAGATAAAAAAAAAATGTATATTAGTGATTAAACATATGTACTTATTATAACCACTGAGCAAAAGAGATATCCCCTTTACGCAGTCGTTAGGTATCGTATTTAAATCGGGACTAAGCCATGCATGAAGGAGTGGTCTTCCGTAACAACCCTCCCCCCCATCCTACTGATGACTCAAGGTCTTATTTAGACAGAAAGTCCATTTTTGGACAACAAATGGGATTAATGGCTCATTGGCCAATCCCGTACGAGCCCCCATTTTACCAAAATTAAAGTTCGCAACAAAATTAATGCAAAGCTGAAATACAACCAGCATCTAGCGGGATTCGAGCCCATGCAGACAAGATCTTCGTTTTTTAAGGTTTAAAAGACCAATACCATGACCACTGAACTAAAGAGATATCTCTCTAACACAGTTGTTAGGTATTGTATTTAAATCCAGACAAAGCCATACATGAAGGAGTGGTCTCCTGTAACTCACACTCTCTTAAAGTCATCATTTACTGATGTCTCAAAGTGTTATTAGGCATAAAGTCCGTTTTTGGACAAAAATATGATTAATGGTTCAATGGCCAATCCTGGACGAGCCCCAATCTTGCCGGCATAAAAGTTCGCAACAAGTGCATAGGTGAAAAACAAACCGCATCTAGTGGGCTTCGAACCTATGCAGACAAGATCCTCGTTTATCGAGGTTTAACTCTTTCCCAAACAAGCCCTGGTTTTTACTTGTCTGCAGTACAAGTCTTTAGACAACACAGTAGGAAAAGGAGAAATTGCTCGTAACGAGCAATTTCTCCTTTTCCCACAGTGTTTTCTAGCCTATCAGAAAACTTTCTGCCATTCTAATCAAATTCAAAATTGTTATCTGCAAACACTTTCGATTTTGGGACAGTCTAAAATTTGTCATTTGGGAAAGGGTTAAAAAACTTTTACCATAACCACTGAACTAAAGACCTATCTCCCTAACGCAGTTGTTAGGTATAGTATATCTCCTTAACGCAGTTGTTAGGTATATTAATTAAAGGTGGGTATTTAGAATTTTTACATCTCACTAAATTAAAAAATATATATACCACTGAAATTCATATGAAAAAATAATACAAATCATCAATAATTAAGGTTCATGAAATTACCAAAAAAAAAAAAATTTGATGGTATACCCTTAAAAGGCTACGTAGCCTCTTAATGTATTTTTAGATTTCGCGCCAAAAATCAATAAAGCATTGTGGGAATGTCAAGTGACTGGCACGTGACTAATAACGCTTAAATTCCCTGTCATAACAAACATGTAATAATTATTTTTCCATAATGTCTTCTTCGGCCGCTATGTTTGAAGCTTCTGTGTATTCCTGTAAATAAATGAGCGAATTGATCATCTAAAAATAGAATGTGTCTCCCGTTGGTGTCAACCTAGGCCGTAGTAAATCTGTAATTTCTTGTGTTGTCGGACGGTTTTCGACTACTGGGGTTTTATGAATGAAAATTAAAAGGCTTCGGGAGTATAAGGATAATTTTTTTGCACTTTTGTAAAATTTTCGTCCCAAAATCTGTAGGGCCACCTTTAAATCGGGACTAAGCCATGAATGAAGAAGTGGTCTCCCGTAACAGATGAGAGATTACAAAGACATTGTAAACCAGGTAAATCAGTACATGAAAAAGATTGTGGTAAAAGAAGAATATACCTGTGGCATGCTGCAAGACGGTAAACGTCTTCTGCAACAGGTCATGAACAAATTCGCCTTTATCAGAATTCTAAGCAATGAAATCAAACTTTGTCAAAATTTAATGTGTAGAACGACTCATATAAAAAATAAACGCAGTACATAGTTAACAACAGTAACCGTTACATATACTGCGTTACCATATGTAAATCGATATCTGCTGGCAAGCTTACAAATTTTACCTGGAGTTAAGTCAGTTGTCCGGATAATATTGAGCAAGGAAGACTTTCAATAATGGCTAAAGTGACACCAATGTTTTATGCGGTGGTAATTCTAGGGATTATGGCCGTCGGGCTACATATCGTGGGATACACGACACCAGGGTGGTTGATTCTCACCCGAAAATTCGAAGTTGAGGAAATCAAGATTACAACCGATGTGTTGATGAAGCAAAGTTTCATGATGGAGGAAATTGAAACGGGTCCCACAGACCCCGACAGGCCCAAGATTGACGAGGGAGGCGTACCCCCCCAGATGGATGACGGGATGCCCGGGCCCCACCCCCCTAAACCCCCACATCAAGAGATGAAAGGTTCTCGCCAACGTCCCCACCATATTGCTATCATTGAAGAAACCACGGACATTCAGGAATGGATAAAAGCCAGCGTGGTGAGTCTATAGTTTAACTCTACCAAACGACAAATTTTAGACTGGTCCAAATTGAAAGCATTTGCAGACAACAACAAAAAAAGCTACAGAAAATTAGAAATTTGTTTTATGAAGGGTAGAAAACATTGTGGGAAAAGGAGAAAATGCTGGTTACCAGCATTTTCTCCTTTTCCCACAATGTTTTCTGAAGGCTTCTTTCTCAGGGGCGTCAAAAGTAGGGATTGTGTGGGGTTAACTCTTTACCAAACCACAAAATTTTAGACTGGTCCAATTGAAAGTACTTACAGGGAAAGGAGAAACGCTGGTCACCAGTTTATTCTCTTTTCCTACAATGTTTTCCACAGCCAGTCGTTGAAATCAAGAATGTCTTGAAACGGATTGGTATTTATAAATGTATTTATTTTACCTTGATTGAAGAACATGTTCTTTCAAATCCCACTTATTTCTCTCTATTCTTGGGAATTACACCAGTACTCGCGCCAAATGTGTCTGGGCCATTGAAAGATTCCGAAATTGATACTCACTTCCGGGTCTCGAAGTTCGAACTCGGGACCTACTGGTTACTAGGCCGACGCTACACCTCACTACCACGGACACCACAGTAGAGGGTTTGAACTTTAAGTGCGACATAAATATTATAAATTTTGACTTCTTTCCTTGTATGAAAGCACAATCCACAGATATCTATGTTTCACGCTTGATAAACAGGCTGACAGTATAGAATCAAGATCAGACTGCACATTCTGTGCAGTCTGATCTTGATCTATACTGTCCGCTAAAGTGCCTGTTTTCACATTTTCAGCCACGGTGATCAAAGGTTTCAGTTCAACCCGAAGGACGTTTTCCTTCAAGTGCAGTCTGATCTTGATCTACGCTTGATTCAAATGCAACTTTAGCTATATAAAGCATTTTCTAACAATATATAAGATATGTACATGTTTACACAGACACACGTCACCATTTACAGCTTTATATAAGCGACCTCATTCTTGTATAAACTTTTTATACGGAGTAATTTGTGTACCTTGTCTCTGTCTTGTAAAAAAAAACTCTGTCTGTCCTTCTGTATGTTAGTCTATTTGTCGATCTGTCTAGTTCAATTTGGATTGCCGTGCCCCGATAGCATAATCGGTAGCGTGCAAGACTTGAGAACGGGGGATTTTTGGGTTCGATCCCCGACCCGGCAGATTTCTTTCCGAGGATTGATGATAGTCATTGACAGGATTCATTCCTCTCCCTTAGACGATTGTTGGGTGGGAAAGCAGCCAGTGGCTTGGAAAGAAAATTGCGAAGCACAGGTAAATGGAACTCCAGGAAAGCATAGATAGGTACACTGGCTGTCGCGATATCACCGAAATGATGTTGAAAACGGCGATAATAATAAATGGCCTGCAACAAGCGAAAAGAGGCATTCGGACATTTGCGTAAAGTGTCGTCTTGGATCAGCCTATGCACTCCGCACAGGCTGATCCGAAGCGACACCTTCCGATTTTATGTAATTTTCTGTTTTGCGCAAGTCTATACTGTAGCACAAAATCTTATGTAGTCGTAGTAAAGTGCCGTCCCGGATTAGCCTGCGCGAACTGCGCAGGCTAATCCGGGACGACACTGTACGCAAATGTCCGAATGCCCCCTTTAGCGTGTTGCAGGCAATTATAATCAATTAATCAGTTATTTTATGGGGGGGGGGGGTCCTGTGTGGCTCAATGGTAAACTGTGGGACTCGTAAACTGGAGGCCCCGGGCTAGAACCGCACTGGACCCACTAAGCTTTTCATGGTAATGTCCATGGCCAAGACGGACACTTCAGAGCCCAAGCTTAGAATTGGTTAAACCCAGGAAATACATGAAATGTGAGCTGCGGCCGTGATATGACTGAAATAATGTTGAAAACGGCGCAAACGCCATTCAAGCAAAAAATCTTTTTATTGATTTAATTCGTCTCCTGTTTTATCACATAACTCCCCTTCTTTTGAATGAAATACAACCATTACGAATATTCTTGTCTCACACGCGCAAAAGAGAAGAAACAGGAGCTGTAATTGGTCAACACTATGTAATTATACGCTTCGTTTCTAAAACATTGCTGACCTAGGTTCCTGAAGGAAATTGATCAAAATTCTTAATCATGATTAGGGTGTTAATTTAATCACGTTTAGATTCAAAACAAGGTCAATAAATGCAAGTTTCCTCGGAACTATTTTTCGTTAGTAACATTACTGTCAAACAAGAGCATAGGCTTCATGTAAATTTCACTACACGTTATACATGTATACTTTTTTTGTTTTAACACATTATGGACTATAATTCTTGTTACAGAGTTATGTGATACAAAGAATCTGATATTCGTTAGGTTTTGAGGTAAAACTTTATCAAACTCGTCAATGAAAAAAATGAATGTTATTAAGCTTGCCATAGCCTGGCTTAACTCTTTACCACACAATCCCTACTTTTAACGATCCTGAGAAAGAGGCCTTCTTTCTAGTAACCAGCATTTTCTCCTTTTCCCACAATGTTTTCTACCATTCCCAAAACGAATTTTAATTGTAAAGGCACAGTAATTTCGTCCTCTGCAGTAGTATACGGGTTCCTAGCGCGTCACCAATTTTTCCTTCTTTCACACTGTTTTTGATAGCGTCAGTCATCTTTAAGTGCTTTTCAAATATTAGTGAGTGGTACTAAATCCGCCTAACGATGTTTACAGGTACTTGAAGGCTGTTTGAAGAGTGATTTGAGTGAAGACAATGTATACACATAATTCAGAAACCCCAAGATCAAGATCAGACTGCACAGAATATGCAAGTTGATCTTTGTTGCGGATAGTGTAGATTCTGATCAGATTGCACAGAACATGCGGCACAACCCCTTCAATTATTATTAACCTTTTGGCTGGTAAGGGTGGTTCACTATACATAATTCAGAAACCCCAAGATCAAGATCAGACTGCACAGAATATGCAAGTTGATCTTTGTTGCGGATAGTGTAGATTCTGATCAGATTGCGCAGAACATGCGGCACGACCCCTTCAATTATCATTAACCCTTTTGGCTGGTAAGGGTGGCTCACTATACATAATTCAGAAACCCCAAGTTCAAGATCAGACTTCACAGAAGATGCAAGTTGATCTTTGTTGCGGATAGTGTAGATTCTGATCAGATTGCGCAGAACATGCGGCACAACCCCTTCAATTATTATTAACCTTTTTGGCTGGTAAGGGTGGCTGACTGACCTTTGGGCTGATAGTATAGATCAAGATCAGACTGCGCAGAACACGCTAAGGAGGTATTTGTTAAGGACAGTGTAGATCAAGATCAGACTGCACAGAACACACTAAGGAGATATTTTAATTCCCATATCATAACTTTGATGGAACAGCAATATTTCGGTTATTGATGTCGAATTGAAAATTAAAGAGTAGATCAAGATCATTTCGCAGGATGTGAACAGCACGTTTAATCTCGTTCAAACGTGTCCGGTCAAGTCTCTATTTGTTGTTTATTTGCGTTATATAAATATTGCTGCGATGTCTTTACACAATTACTGAGAGTATAACCTTTCGACATGAAAATCGACTTCAAACTTTCTACCCATACGGTTGACAAGCATTTGAATGCAAGTCATTCTCAGGCTTCTGTGTTTTTTGATAAAGGCACCATGTACGACTCGGTAGAAAGATGTTTGGAAAAACCCGACGCCTGTACGAAAATTGGAAAACGTTTCGAAGCTACAAAGACATTTATGTACAACATTGGTTTATTGGGACACAAAAAGCAACCGAGTCGTACAGTTAAAGTAGTTTATTCCAGGACAAAATACAGAATCTTCGTAGTAACAGCTTACCCTGTGGCAAAGGGTACTTGTCTATACACGTCAGATGTAAGAAAAAACTGACCAATCAGAAGAAACTTTATGACTATAAAAATCCGTAGTATGTGTATAGAAGTCATTAGAGTTTTGGCACTCGAACGAACAACATGATGAGAGAAAAATTCAGTCTCGGTAACGAACGCTACGTACAAGTGAACGAATGGAGAGGTGAATTGAGAGTCGATATTAGGGAGTGGAAAGATGACAAACCCACCAAAAAAGGCATAAGCTTAACTCTGATGCGTTGGAAGAACCTGGTAAATCAAATAGAGTACGTTGACAAAGCCCTCGAAAATAAGGTATCATACGGATATCACATCGGGGGCAACGTGCACTGCAGTATTGGCGAAAGCAGCGTTTGCGTAGATATTAGACAATATTGGAAACCGAATGAAGAAGTAGTGCCGACCAAAAAAGGCATTTGCTTGAGACCAAAAGAATACGAACGATTAAAAGAACTTATCCCAAACATTGGAAAAACTTTACCCGAATTGGACGGTGTGATACCCTGTTACCTGCAGAGTGATCATATGAACCAATTAGGAGCCCTTCAGTGTACAGAGTGTAACCCGAACGAGTTTATAAATAACTGGTGATCATGTTTGGACTTGTGCATATGATGATTGTATTGATTGGTGAATGGATACATTATAGACATATAAAAACAGAAATAGAAATCGAAATGGAACGATTTCTCACTTTTTTACATGCATACCAAATTAGACCTCTGTATTCAGTTTTGTTGTAATACTATATCTTGTAAGAATGTAAGTTATGTATATTTGATTAAAAAATGGATGACTGGAAAACATACTTGTCTTCTATTTATTTTGATTCCAATAATCCTGCTAGTTTTAGCGGCCCCGAGAAATTGTACCAGTATGTAAAAGCACAGGGTAAATACAACATTGGTAGACATCGAATACGAAAATGGCTACAGGATCAAGAGTCCTATTCGCTTACGAGGGGGGCTAGGCGTCGATTTATACGATCCAGAGTGATCGTTGAGGGGGTTGATAGTCAATGGGATATAGATCTTATGGATATGGTTAATTTACAGAAGCATAACGAAGGTGTGAAATATATTTTGATTGCTATTGACGTCTTTTCTCGTTTTCTTTATGCTCAACCTGTTAAGAGTAAACGAGGCGCTGATTTAGTCACGGTCTTGAAACGTATACTGACAGGCCCCAAAAAACCAAAAACAATTCGTACGGACCGAGGAATGGAATTTAGAAGCAAAGAAGTAAATACATATTTAAAAAGTCAAAACATACATCATCTGTACGCGTATAACACGGAAACAAAAGCGAATTACGCCGAAAGAGTCATTAAAACCATAAAACACAAGATTTTTCGATACCTGCTCAAGAATAGAACCCGTCGGTACATTGACATTTTACAGGATGTTGTACATAGTTACAATCATACTTCTCATAGTAGTCTCGGAGAAAATCCAGCAGCAATTTCCATGGAAAATGAGGGGGAAAGCCGTCTTCAACAGTATCTCATTAGAACCAAGGGAAGTAAGCGGGAACAGCCCGTTATCAAAAAAATGAAATATAAAATCGGTCAGACTGTACGATTGTCGCACATCAGGTCCGTATTTGACAGAGAATACTCGCAAAAATGGACAGGGGAGATCTTTAAAATCAAATCACGCTTTAAAAGACAAGGAATTCCAGTTTACACGTTAGTAGACTGGGACAATGACGAAATCGACGGTACATTTTACGAGCAAGAATTGCAAGCTGTAAATGTTGACGAAGGTACCGAATTTAGCATCGAAAAAATATTGAAAAGGAGGACACGCAATAAAAAGCGGGAAGTCCTGGTGCGATGGTTACACTGGCCAAAAAAGTATGACAGCTGGATACCGGAAACTGATATTACGAAATACTCGTAAACAATTGATTACATATAAAGGGTTGAATTGATTGCTCGATCGTGTGGTGTTTTACGCCGTTTTCAACATTATCTTAATTATATCACGGTGGACAGTACAGCTATCCGTGCGTTCCTCGAGTTTCTTTTGCAAGTACTTCGCGCAATTTTCTTTCCAAGCCACTGGCTGTTTTTCCACATGATTAACGGTAAAACAATGGTCAGCGGTGGGAGAGGAATGAATCCTGGCGCAGTGACTATCATCAATTTAAAGAAAAAAAAATAGATTTAGCCAGGGGGTGCTAGTGAGGGATCGAACGCTTGACCTCGTGTATTGAAGTCCAGCACTCTACCGCCTAAGCTAACGAATCTCACTATAAATTAAACGAAAACTAGCAAAATTCAATCATTTATGTGTAGACAGTCAAACGATCATGATCATCACAAACGTGGTCTACAGCGCTCAACTCAACTGCCATATTGATTTAAGACAACTCTGCTACAAAATAACGAATGTACGGTATGATCCAGCACGATTTCCCGGGTTGATATGGCAGCACAGAAAAATTGGAGGAAACTGTTTAGTGTTTTCTAACGGTATTATCAACTGTAACGGTAAAGCTTCGAGTAAAAGAGAGGGGTATAAACGGATACGAAAATATGCCAGACTGCTTCAGAATTGCGGATATCCCGTAAATTTTTCGGACGCAAAACTTTTAACCATGTCTATGAGCCATACCCTCAGTTCGAATTTGGATCTGAAGCGTTTGTCTTTCGATAGAGATGTCGTATACGAACCAGAGTTATTTCCTTCCCTTAACTTTAAACGGAAAGGTGTGCATTTTTGTTGCTTTCATACGGGGAAAGTGGTTATAACGGGTGTAACCTCTCCACAACAAGAGGACGAGGTTGTTTGTCCCACACTAATTGAACTCGAACTCTATACGCGTAAGAAGGAATGAGTATTTCAACGATTCAACCATGGAACACTCTACAGTTTATTTACATTTCTCTTATTTACTACACCTACAAGAGACCGACACGGCGGAAAGGAAGAATTTACTGCAGAATTTATCGAATCGTCGACTAAAGGCTATCATCGAGGTAGCAAAACGTATCCTTAACGGAATCATTAATCCAATGAGAAGAGATGTTCAAAATTTCGAAAGAAGGAGACTATTGTTACGCACACTATGCTCAAATAACGTTTCATCTAGCCGTAAGAAGACTTTACTTCAACGATTTCATTCATTTATACCCATTTTATTACGCCCAGTTTATCTCATTCCTACCATACTTGACGAATTGAGAACGAGGAGAGAAGAATGACAGAGTTTTACCTATATTTGAATTGCGCAGAATCGATCGATATACGTAAAAATAACGCCGATTTCTTGTTCCAGTTTTCTAAAGACTATATTTTAGAAGGAAGTTGGTTATGTGCTCTCGTAGAATCGTCATTGACCTGTGACTTTACACCTCGAAGTAAGCGATTGTATTTGAATTGCGATATCATAGAGGAAGCGTTTGTCAGGAACAAGTTACAACCCGTTCTCACCAGCATAGAAATCGAAACAAGATACAAGAAATTTAAATTTACCGAGTGTCTTCATCGACGTTATAGACCCGTGAGTGTCAAAAGATTTAACACTATTAGACTGTCGTTAAAAAGCGAAGATTTAAAACCCATTGATTTGAAATCGAACGATTTTCACTGTGTCCTTCATTTCAAGAAATCATGGGTTCCATAGACGTCTTTGATTCAGAACAACAGAAGTGGGTTCCGTACAAAGAAGATGTGGAGTATTGGATTAACTATTTTAAACCGAAAGACCATATCCCAGATCAAATAAGGAATTTGGAGAAAATACTAGAAGAAAAGAATAAACTACTGCGGGATATGGAAGAAAAACTTGAAAAAGTCAAAACGCCTCAGGTAAAAATGGTGAGCCCGTTAACCGAAGCCGTTGATAGGGCAAAATCTCAGATTAAACGTAAGAATGGTGAAGACGAAGATCGTAAGAATTCCAAGCGTAAGAAAACTCGCAAAACGTATCGCAAAGATCCCGACTGGGTATTTTGAAATTTACGATGAATAGTAAAATGCAACACATAGAAGAATTATCGTTATTTAACCCGATCACGAAAGATTCGTCATTGTTATCGAAAGATTGGATCGAATTTCGACCCATTAATCCCGTAACTGATTCTTCATCGAGCTTAGAATTTAATATACCGCCACAGGCCAGCGCCTATATCAACTTGAAGGAATGTAAATTGAGGCTGAAATTAAGACTGGCTTTACAAGACGGTACCCCCGTGACCGCAGATGACACGCTAGGACTAATCAATTTACCCTTGCACACCATTTTCAGACAACTGGACATTCATTTACAACAAAAACCACTCCCGAATAGCGGAACAACTCATCCGTATAAGGCCTACATTGACACCATACTAAATACCAATCGATCTATACAGGAAGCTTTTCTGACCAGTCAATTATTTTTCAAGGATGACCCAAATCTGGACGATAGCGACCCAAAAACTGGATCAAATGGCGGTTTATTTCAAAGATATGATAGGACCAAGGGTGGTAAGATTATAGATCTAGAAGGGAGTATCCCGGTGGACTTATTTCAACAACCAAAGTTACTTATAAACGGAGTGCAAATGGCGCTTAAATTTTGGCAAGCATCCGATGCATTTCGAATCATTACAGATGCGTTAACTCCGAATTACAAGGTGCAAATCGTTGACGCCCGTTTCAAGCTCTGTATTCAGCGGTTACAGAACGATTTGCTTTTGGCCCATGACAAAATGATTCAGGACACTGCGGCTATGTACCCTTATTTCCGCTCAGAGATAAAAACAACCTCGATAGCGCAGGGACAATATAGTTTTCACGCAGACGATATATTTCAAGGTAGGGTGCCAAACAAAATCATCATAGGGGCGGTTCCAAGCGTTTCGTATAACGGGGACTACAAAACAAACCCATTCAACCTGAAACATTACGACTGCAGTTACCTCGGTTTCTTCGTTGATGGACAATCCGTACCATCGCAACCATTGCAACCTAATTTTGAAGGAAATCATTTCACCGACTGTTATCAGACCCTCACTTCCTGTAGAAATGATATCAACATCACGTACACAGAGTACAAGCAAGGATACTGCCTATACGTGTTGGATATCGATCCCTACTATTCTTTTAGCACAAAAAGAAGAGGTCTTTGCCGTTTGGAAATCAAATTTGCTAAACCTTTACCAGAAAGTGTGACATTGCTACTGTACGCAACCTTTCCAGAAATACTTACGATCGATAAAGCGAGAAATGTGTATATACAATAGATTATGGAGGAAAAAAAATGACTCGTGGCTTCTTTCATACTTTTATTGTATTATTTTGTAAATAAAAATATAAAAAACTGTAAAATTGTCTTATTATTTAAAAAGAAATCCAGTCTATATCTTTCTTTCTTTTCTTCTCTCTAAGCCCCGGAGGAAAAAGTGTTAATTTTCTATTCTTCTTCTTTTTCGGGGGATCTTCCCTTTCCTCTCTCTGCCGATCATCTTGTCTCCCAGACAGTTTTTTCAATCGCTCAAACTTTTCGAAAGGCACTAATACGTATTTCTCCATTACTGTAATACGGTTTGTAAGTAGGCGGAAGCGATCTTCACCAATTTATGGATAATACGTTGTTTATGTTGAATGGCTTCCTTCTTTTGAACAAACCCAATATTACGATCTCCAAGCAAGTAAATGAAGCGTCTCTGCCGTTTTAAGCTGTTTTTTTCCGTAAGGGTCAATCTGCCTTTAAACCGGATAATATTGTATGCAATTTGACTAAGTGCTCTTAATTGTTGACTGGTAATTGTTTTTAAAAGCGACTTTCTTTGGGCGGCTGTAGTGTTGGCCACTAAATATAGGAAGTGTCGTTGTTGTTTGATTAGTTCAACCATATTGTCTTCTTATAAGCTCATTATCGCCATTCTTACGTCAAACGGTACACAGTAGGCTCCTCGTTGGGAAAAATAAGTGTCCTTAAACGGTACTTGTTATCGGAGTGAGGGGACATGTCCACTATGAAATAACCGTGTATCGTATTAAGGGCATCTTCGTAAGCTTGCATAAACCCTCTGGACTTACGGGGATAAAGCTGTCGTCCTAATACTGCTACCTGAGATATGTCTCGAATATTTTTCATAAGTACCAGATACCAGGTATTCAATGCAATAGTTCTGGCATGTTTACCCCCGGTATATAAGTTTTGCGTGATCATAATCACCGATACTTTTCTGTGATGGCAACCTTGTGTGAAAAGTAGCTCCATTTCTTTACTCCGCATGACCTCGTGCATTAGGTCGTCTAAAACGATTAACTTGTGTTTTTTGTCTTTTGTGAAGTCATCCAATTCTTCCGCAGTAGGCAATCCTTGCTTACTGTAAAAGTTTGGAATGGAACTCTCCATGGCATCAAACAAGTCTTGGTGGATACCGTAGCAATAGAGAATATGGGAAGGGGGGTCTCGTCCGTACATGAGGTTTACTTGTTTCAAAAAGCGATACACCCATTGGGTTTTACCGCTACCAGTTTGTCCGCTAATACACATACTAGAACATGGTTCGAAGGGAAGAGGGACGGCCATTATTTCTTAAGTTTTGGGTTAGGTAAAGCGTATCCGATACAGCTACTCAAAAGTGATACCCAGAGTTCGGTAGAACCGTTTTTTATGGATAGATTGACGATCGCTGTAATAATAATGATGTACACTATGATCATCTGACAAAAGTAGACAATCTCTGCCTGTGGGACCCGGGTACCAAGTAAATGCCACTTGTCACTCTGACTTTCTTCGTCAGGTTTAGGGAAACGTAAAAACGTTTCTTTTTCCGGGGTTTCTGTCATATTCTTACGTTGGATTAACTCAAGACGCAAAGAGAAATTCTTTCTTACTATCTTTTAATTTACAAGCAATACGATCATGATAGACTAAAATGAATAACATTTACAAGCAATACGACGATGATAGAATAAAATGAATAACAATTAGTCTTTGGAAATATGAGTAAAACCTTTAAAGGTGGGTATTTAGATTTTCTCTCATCAAATTAAAAAATATATACATCACTGAAATTTATATGAAACAAAGACATTACAAATCATCAATGATTAAGAATCATAAAATTACACGCACACCCACACCCACACCTGAAGTTTTTTTTAATGTGCTCCCATAAAGGGTTACGTAGCCTCTTAATGTATTTTTAGATTTCCCGCCAGAAATAATTAAAAAAAAAATACTATTGTGGGGGGATGTAAAGTGACTGGCACGAAAAAAAAAAATTGACTAAAACTTTCTAGAAAATGAGTGACACTTTTTGAAAAATGAGTGACACTTTTTGGAAAATAAGTGGTACTTTTTTTTAATTTGAGCCTTTGAGAATTTACGTGTAAACGTACAAAAACGTAAAATGAGTGACACTTTTTAATATTTGTTTGACAATTTTTAATATTTGTGTGACATTTTTTTGAGAATTGAGTGACAATGAAGAAATATCTAACAGGTTTACATATAAATGTCGTAATATCGTTGAAAGCAAATTTGACAGAGATCGACTATCAAAACCCGTATGGCTCTGTATCAAAGTGGTCTACTTTTCGTCTTTTTGTATAAACCATTTGATAACTTTTTTGTTCTTCTCTATTATACAATTTTCTTTTCCTTTTGTCCCTACAAATTTTACTAGGATTGGTCACAGTGATATTTGAACTACTTTGAGGGTCTGCGACTGTATCTTTCACGCTATGGAAATTAATGAGTTGACTGTTTTTATAATTTAGGGTAAATCCCCTCACTTTACAAGTTTCGTTGTTTTCATTCGTTTTGTAGGCATAATTTTTTGGCCCCCAGACACAAACTCCACAATGTACTCTCCATTCTGATGCTCATTCGTCAGTTCACCCAAATAATCACCTAGAGGTGGATCATACTCATTTGGACGACTCACGTATATGATGCTATCTGTGTCATAATACAGGACTCTTCTACCCAGCTGCTCAAGTACACTGTAAAGTTTAAGTCTGGCCCAGCACGTTGTAAATGTTGCCAAATATGTGTTGGTCTTGTTATCTTCGGGTTGACAATCGTTCTTATACTGCCATTCAACTTGTATCATATCATTAGACAATATATGAAAATCGATGGGTTGCTTCAATGGATCGGAAAAAAGTTGAAAAAACATGTTGGCCTGACTTTCGTGAAAAAATTCCGTTTGTCGAATATTTAGTCTCTGACCAAACTTTCCCCAAAAGCTATTGAGACACAGTTTTGCCAAAGCTCTAAGTCCTGGGTTCTGTCGAATATTTTTTCGATCCAATGAGACCCCTTCTTTTTCCACATATTGTCCGATGTACTTATTCATATCATCGTAACATTTAATCCAAACGGGAGGACCACTTGCTTCTTGTTTGAATTTCAAAAATGTGTTAATATATTGAGCAAACAATCCTCCTTTATTGGTTTTGGGGTCATATTGAGTGCTTTCTTCCCAGTGGTATACTTCATAAATTTTTGTGATTTTATACCCTAATCTGACAGCCGTTTGTATTTCGGGGGTGCACCATTTACCAGTCAACTCTCTTTGCTCATTTGTACATTCGCACGGGGTTTGACTTTCGGTATCCGCGCAGGTCCGACATAAAGAAAATTTTAGTTTACCATTAGACCTGTAAGGAAGGACGGGGTGATAGAGTCCCCTGGGCGGGATAATCTTCACCTTGGCAATACCAAAATAATCCTTGATGTCCCCGAAATCTTTCGAAATGACTGTGGGGTGACCTAAGGGATAACGACAATACTTGTTTACCCAAGGATAAAGACTCGTAAAATCCACATATTTCGCTCGCTCGTTTTCTTTTACTTTGTAATAGAGCTGGCTGGCATTGGTGCGACCCCCAAAGAAACTTTCTCTCGGGTCTAGTCGATCCATGATATCTAGCTGAGAAATAAATTGCCGAAGTTCAGGGTTTTGGTTTTGTTGTTTTTTGAAGTCGTGATCCCAAATACAAATATATTTCATACCTAAATTTTCGAGGCGTGTTTGTTTTTTCAATGTCAGCGCGTACAATTCGTCCAAAGACTGCTTTGTGAGTGGGTGATACGTTTCTTCACGATTGTCAGAGAAACACACGGGGCATCCGTGAAATATACATCCGTGATATTCATAGGCCGTGTTAGTTTCTCTACAATATCCGTCCAATTTGTAGCGAGTGCCGGGGATCGTTTTCTCCCCTTCATTCAAAGCATGTTGGATATGAACGTTATCGAGTTTCGCCCTCCACTCTAACCATTGAATTGACGCTTTACTGTATTGATCACTGTAACCACAGGGAGGAATTTTCGCTATGGGGGAACTCACAAATTCTTTCTTGCACACTTTCCTTTCAATTCGAATTCTTGGACCCACTCGTTTCCGTTTTGTATATACAATTTTTCGTCGATGACTTTTGCGGGTACCCATTGATCATTGCCTTGCAGTTTTACGCGCCATGTTTCTTCCATTTCCGCTATGGGGGTACTTACAAATTCTTTCTTGCACACTTTCACGCCTTTCAATTTGGATTCGTGGACCCATTCGTTTCCCTTTTGTATGTACAATTTTTCGTCGATGACTTTTGCGGGTACCCATTGATCATTGCCTTTCAGTTTTACGCGCCATGTTTCTTCCAAAAATTTGGTTCTAAAGACGTTCATGCAAACGGAAGCTATAGTGACAGAATCGAAAGGATCCACGGCTCCAACCCATTGTTTCTCTTCCTTCCCTTTTTTATTGAGAACCACTTTCTCTTCCCCCGTAGCACTCATTAATAAATGTCTAAATTTCATACAAGCTTGTCTTAAAATATCTACATCACTTCTACAATATTGTAACATTTCTTTTCTAAAATCGAATATTTCATTCTCTCTCTCACTCAACCACGCTACTAACTTGCTTCTTTCTTTCTCACTCATAAAATCATAACCATAATCTTTTGCATCAGGGTAGGGTCCAACATAATTTTGATTCTCTCTGGTATTAAAATAATGCGGGAACCACCCTTTTTTCAATTCTTGCAAGTCAAATGCTTCCGGGAGTGCTGATAATTTCATGGGTAAAAAGCTGAGGCTGTCAATTACCTTTATATGTAAATTTTTCTCCACTGTCATATACATGATTTTTGAGCCGTTGTAAATAATTTTGGCGGGTCTTATGGATTGATCGATCAAATATTCCAGAATAAAATAGCCATCATACCCTTTCATGTTATGGGCTACAACCTTGAAATATTCGTGTTGATCCGTAAAGAGCCACTGTCCAAACTTTTCGGCCGTATCCGCGCCCTCGAATATGACTTCTCTGAATCCGCATTTACCGGGACAAGGACCTGGTTCTCATTCTCGTGCAGATCAAAATTGTCACATTCTTCGCAACGGGTACCACAACCCTTACATACGGAATCGGGAGTCAGTTCTTTTTCAACGCATTTAGGGCATACTGAATGAGCCACAACAAAGTTTGGACGGTGGGTCGCTTTACCGCACCATGCTGTTTTGCAATTCTGACATTTGGAGCAAGATTTACACATCTCTGGCAATTGACAGTCCTTACAGTTTAATTTTGAATCGGCTACGTATCCTTCAACACAGTAACTCATCTCATCCTGACTGCATTCAAAATCAAAAAATATAAATTTTGGAATGTAATATTCTTTGGCCGGTGTGGCTCTTAAATAACATTTATGATCATTCATGACATATTTGTGACAGGAGGAGCACTGGTATTCGCCACATCGATGCTCCTCCTTTTTGCGTTTGTCTGTTCTCAACACCTTGAAACATGTGGGACACTTCCACCATTTTTCGCATGGTGAAGGGCCATTGGGTTGTCCTTTTTTAGGCCCAAATTTGTATGTTGTAACTTTTTTGTGCTCAGCGTAACAAACTGCCGATCTGCAGGACATATTACAGTCGCTACATTTCACAGGTTCTACGTTAAGGCACATGTCACTTTTACAGACAATACATTTTATTTCACATTGATGTCCTTCTCTATTATTATAATGTTTGAGACATTTTGTACAGAAATAACTGCAACTGAAAAATCCCGTGATGCTTGTAATGGCGTGAAAGTGATCATCATCAACCAAATAAATATAAATGCATGAACAATTGTCATTGCTAGCCACGGTTATAAATTTGTTTCCTAAGCGAGCACTCACCACCATTACACGAACACCAAGGAATTCTTCAAACATCCTAACATCATTTAAACTGAGGGGTTGCTCGGTGCTCACACCGACGGCATGGCACAGTGCTTGGGCTAATTTCTTTTGTTCGTTTCTACTCTTATTGCGTAAATTTTTATAATAACTTTCGGGTACTTTTCTGTGTTCTAAAATCAAGTCTATATTACTTCTTTCCCCTCTGTCTTTCCTTATTTCTTTCCATTCATCTACAGTGCATCTGTTCAATTTTGCCCAACTGACCCCTATAGCCCTAGCCATACACAAATTGTCTTTATTTTCAATAGTCACAAGGGACCTTTTTAGATGTACCAAATTGTTCTTACCCTTTACTTTTGTCATTTGTCGTTTTGATGACCCTTTTGGCAAAATGATCAAACCAATAACAATAATAAAACTCTGATCAATTAACAGTTCTTGATGGCTATTTAGCACTTTCATAATGGCCTCTATAACTTTTGCCGCATTAAGTTGATCCCATCTCTGTAGTGGAACTATAATAGGGTTATCAAGTCCTTGGTGTTGAATAATTACCCGTCCCAAGTCATTACCAGCTACATTACCTCCGGTCTCATTTAATACATTTTCGAATAATTGCTCAAGTCCTCTTTGAATACCACTTATACTTTGACCGTAATGTCTTTCGTCTATTTTTATTTCATAGGTCCTGTCCACAGCCTTGTTTTTGGCATACGTTCTTTCAGACTTCTTTCGAATATTATACCGAATATCGTTCGAAGATCCTGGCTGAGGTTGATTTGGAGGGAGTATAGGATTCCATTTCCCATCTTCAACACAAATTCGAGCAGTAAGAGGTTCACTGATACAAAGTAAATGATTATGATAAAACTAGTACGCTATTGGGCTATAAATAGTTCCTCACGTTCTTGTGTCTTACAAACAAGATAAAACTTGTACGCCATTCGTAATGTCTATAAATAGTTCCTCACGTTCTTGTTAGTCGCCGCGCAGAAGCGCGCGACTATATTTTTAATAGTTTTTCGAGTAAGGACATGGATAGTGGGAATTTCGTTTTTATAGGGGTTAACAAGGAATCTTTCTAACGTTACTTCGCCTTAAACTGGCTTTTTAATTCATTCTTAAACTACGAAATTGCAATACGATACTATTTTTGTTCTATTAATACTTACAACATCAAAAAACCGCCTTATTATTTCTTTTATTGTCGCTATTCGTGAGAAATGGACTCGTCCATATAAATGCCTTGTTTCCATTGGTCAAGGCTGTACAGGTTTCCAGTCATTTCGTACCTTGTTAATTTCGTACCTAGGTCATTTCGTACGATTTTGGTCATTTCGTACCTACTTATACTTTCAATTTTGGTCATTTCGTACCCAGTTGGTCGTTTCGGACAACCTTCGTACACAGGTTTAATAATCATTTTGATTATTTTGTAGATAGTTTTTCCTACTATTTGTGTGTTTTTTTGTTGAATGACCACTGCATTGTGCATTGCTGAAATTGTGCTAAACTCCGCCGAAGAACGGGTATGATGGTTATGATTGTCTCTGACCATTATTGGTTACTTATTTCTAAGTTTAGTTTTTACAATAAAGATAGTTTAGAACTCCTTTGTTTATTTCTCAACGAGCTCTGCATAAATTTAATTTGTGGAAAAAATCTGGAGAGAGGCCACTTTTTCGCTGTGTTGTTCATAATGATAAAGCGCGATGCAAAACCATGATTCTTTATGAACACTGTTCACCAAACACTATAGTCTTGGACTTGTTTAAATTGAAAGCATGCCTTGCAAACTTACGTCCTCTTGAATCATACTTTCCTAGGACAGCAACATTTTAGTAACTTAGCCCTGCTTTCACCACTTTCCCAAACAAACACGGGTTATCACATGCGTGCTATCAAATTCTTTTGTCAAAGCATGTTGGATAAGGAGAAATTGCTCGTTATAAGCAATTTCTTCTTTATTAAATACTTTTTCCCCACTACTAGCGAATTTTCCACCATTTTTGCAGCTTTTTAAATTGTCATCTGCCAACTCTTTGAATTTGGAAGAGTCTGATATTTGTCGTTTGGAAAAGAGCTAAGAGAGCGCTGTGCTAGGGTATTAGATACTGTAACAGAAGACAAGTTTTGATATAGGTTACTATTCACATAATTTCATAATGTGTTAAAAAATCTGCTGATGAAAACTGACATTTACTTACTTGCCCTGGCTTTCTTGAAGCATTAAACAAATTTTTTGCGGCGACTTTGATGCTTTGCATCAACTTTTTCTTGTTTCCTATGAACAGGTTAGAACTTGTACTCTATTCGTAATGTCTATAAATAGTTCCTCACGTTCTTGTATCCTTTACTCATATCTATTTACTTTAGGAATAAATAGCACATGTATCAGCTGCTTTATGCCTGAAAGAAAAAAAAACAACACCATTTATAAATGAAAATAATTCTATATGATAATATAAGGAAAACAGTTTGAGAGGGATAAGAAATAGAAAAAAATCGAAAAAAAAAAACCTTTTCCACCATATTTTCTATTATGAAATACACTATGTATAAACAAGTTTCATGGTCCTGTCATTGCGAATATATCGCTGTATTTTTTTTTCTCATTATGTTATCAATTTCTATCCGATTTTTAAACTGTTTGGATAATCGTTAATAAGAAAAAAAAAATCTCTGTACACCGGTATAACGAATTATTGACTGTCTAATATATTAAGAATTAATATAAAAATAAAACTTACCCCTCAAAAGATCCTTTCAATCCTTAGCGTGTTCTGTGCAGTCTGATCTTGACCTTCACTGTCCTTATCAAAGATCAAACTACATGTTCTGCGCAGTCTGATCTTGATCTACGCTGTCAGCCCAAAGGTCAGTGAGTTACGCTTACCAGTCAATGGGCTGATTACAATTGCAGGGGTCGCCCTCTATGTTCTGATTTTAATCTACACTGTCCACAACAAAGATCAAACTACACGTTCTACACCGTTTGATCTTGATCTAGACTGTCCATAAATGGTTAGGTAGTCACGTTTACGAGCCAAAGGGTTAATAATAGATGAAAGGCCGCGGGTTTTGACATTTTCCGTACTAACCTCCCAGGAAGCAGAATCGAGAGAGATTAGCATAAGTTGTCAGAACTTGTTTCTCAATCGATGTAAAATAAATATGTTTAAACTAACCTCCTTTACGATTTCAAATTTGTTTATTCACTTTATAGTACTAGACCCCCCCTGGAACCATCTTCAATCAGTCTTCAAGTACCTTTAAGTATCTGGAAGACGATTAATTCCCACTCACTAATATTTGAAAGAATACTTTAAGTCGAGTGATTCTATAAGAAAACAGTATAAGGTCATGTCGAAAGGTTATACTCTCAGTAATTGTGTACAGACATCGCAGCAATATTTATATAACGCAAATAAACAACAAATAGAGACTTGACCGGACACGTTTGAACGAGATTAAACGTGCTGTTCACATCCTGCGAAATGATCTTGATCTACTCTTTAATTTTCAATTCGACATCAATAACCGAAATATTGCTGTTCCATCAAAGTTATGATATGGGAATTAAAATATCTCCTTAGCGTGTTCTGTGCAGTCTGATCTTGATCTACACTGTCCTTAACAAATACCTCCTTAGCGTGTTCTGCGCAGTCTGATCTTGATCTATACTATCAGCCCAAAGGTCAGTCAGCCACCCTTACCAGCCAAAAAGGTTAATAATAATTGAAGGGGTTGTGCCGCATGTTCTGCGCAATCTGATCAGAATCTACACTATCCGCAACAAAGATCAAATTACATGCTCTGTGAAGTCTGATCTTGAACTTGGGGTTTCTGAATTATGTATAGTGAGCCACCCTTACCAGCCAAAAGGGTTAATGATAATTGAAGGGGTCGTGCCGCATGTTCTGCGCAATCTGATCAGAATCTACACTATCCGCAACAAAGATCAACTTGCATCTTCTGTGAAGTCTGATCTTGAACTTGGGGTTTCTGAATTATGTATAGTGAGCCACCCTTACCAGCCAAAAGGGTTAATGATAATTGAAGGGGTCGTGCCGCATGTTCTGCGCAATCTGATCAGAATCTACACTATCCGCAACAAAGATCAACTTACATCTTCTGTGCAGTCTGATCTTGATCTTGGGGTTTCTGAATTATGTATAGTGAACCACCCTTACCAGCCAAAAGGTTAATAATAATTGAAGGGGTCGTGCCGCATATTCTGTGCAATCTGATCAGAATCTACACTATCCGCAACAAAGATCAACTTGCATCTTCTGTGCAGTCTGATCTTGATCTTGGGGTTTCTGAATTATGTTTATACATTGTCTTCACTCAAATCACTCTTCAAACAGCCTTCAAGTACCTGTAAACATCGTTAGGCGGATTTAGTACCACTCACTAATATTTGAAAAGCACTTAAAGATGACTGACGCTATCAAAAACAGTGTGAAAGAAGGAAAAATTGGTGACGCGCTAGGAACCCGTATACTACTCTCTGCAAATGCTTTCAATTTTGACTGGTCTAAAATTATGTCGTTTGGTGAAGGGTTAATAACATTTTTGTAGACTCATTTAATAAAATGTTATCTCAAAAACCAACTCATGTCAGATCCTATATCTCAAAAGTTTTGTGCCTTTTCTTTTATTTTGTAGGAGGAGATAGATCACGTGTATATGAAACTGAAGTTCGGTTTGTGGAAATCCAAAATGTGCATTGCTATGAGAGTTGAAAGTTTAGATGATGAGGGAGATGCCGATATGGAGGAAGATTCGAGTTCGAGCAGTAGTGATTCCGGACAGGGGCGTAAGTTACTTCTTGGAGTTACGAGCTTTCATCTCATCTCTTTAAAGCCGAGCCCCCCCCCCCCCCCCCCACACACACACACACCCGGGGCACGTACTCACAACTCATTCTTAGACTTATTGTCCATGATTTTCAAATTTTGAAATTAACACAATTTCTAATTGGCTAAACCAAATGGTTTAGCCAATCAGAAATTGTGTTTTTTTCAATTTTATTTAAAAAAAAGAATGGAGAATAAGTAGCTGAGATCGGTACCGTACATGACGTGGTCTCGATCCCGGGCTCGGCCAATTTCTTTTCCCAGGATTGGTGATCGTCTTTGCGACAGGATTCATTCCTCTCACCGCTGATCATTGTGTTGACGATGGTGAAGTGGGAAAGCAGCCAGTGGCTAGAAAAGAAAATTGTGCGGAGTACTGATAAAGAGAAACTCCAGGAAAGCATATATAGGTGCACTGGCCTATATATAGCTGAAATATTGTTGAAAACGGCGTTACAAACCATTTGATCAATCAATCAATCAATCAATCAATTTTTAACTAAACTATCCCGTATTTTTACGATCCAAACTAAAAACAAAATTTGAAAACATTTCGGGAAAAGGAGAAAATGCTTGTAACCAGCATTTTCTCATTTTCCCACCATGTTTTTCTACCCTTTAAATCAGACAATCATCTCTTTTAACTGACGTTTTGTTTGTCGTCTGCAAGTGCTTTCAATTTGGAAGAATTTCACACAATGTCTAATAGTAAAGAGTTGAAATATCTAATGTATGTTTTTACTGTACATTTACCACATTCGATCGATGTTTTTTTTTTTTGTCTCCTGGCAAAACATCGTGTCTATATATAGAAACCAGCGAAGAAGTCGACGCAGCCTTCTCTTAACACTTTACCAAACGACAAAATTTTAGACTGGTCCAAATCGAAAGCGTTTGCAGACGAAAAAATAAAAGTGACTAAAAATTTGAATTTTTTTTTGTGAAGGGTAGAAAACATTGTAGGAAAAGGAGAAAATGCTGGTTACCAGCATTTTCTCCTTTTCCCACAATGTTTTCTAAAGGCTTCTTTCTCAGGGGCGTCAAAAGTAGGGATTGTGTGGTAATGGGTTAACACTTTACCAAACGACAAATTTTTTGACTCGTCCAAATTGAAAGCTGTAGCAGACTACAAATTAGATGTAGCCCGAAATGATATAAAACATGGTGGGGAAAGAATTAAATGCTTGTTAGCGGCAGCATTTTTTCCCTTTCCTACAATATTTTATTATTGACCCTTTATCAGACGACAAAATTTAAGCGTTGTCCAAATTGAAAACGTTTGCAGACGACAATTTCGGTGTGACTCAGTTAAATCATATTTTGATGGGGTAGAAAACATTTTGGGAAAAGGAGAAAATGCTGGTTACCAGCATTTTCTCCTTTTCCCTAAATGTTTTCAAAAGGCTTCTTTCCCAGGGTCGGTAAAAGTCGTCATTGTGTTGTAAAGGATTAAAAGTCGTCACCCTTTTCTGGTCGTTAGAAATGGGAATTGTTTATAAAACAGTATCAAACTCAGTTTTTCAAAACTCTGCCAAGTAACTAAGATCTAAGAAATCACCGTGGCAGATGGATTTATGTCTCGTACAGAAAAATATCTTCATTTTCTACAATGTTTCTTGGCTGTCTACTAAACTCCTCTGCTCAATTTTGTTCTTTCTTGCGTCTGATAATTACCCCGACCTTTTTTTTTTTGCTTCTGATCGAAAAATAAGACTATTTTTTGAGATTTATTAAAAAGTATATTGCAATTAAACTTTGACTTTGGTATTTTAGTACTATGTAGTGAAAGGTGAAGATCCAAGATCAGACTGGTCTCTACTGGTTTCATGCGATCTGATCTGGGTCCACACCATCAGAAGAAAATATGTTTAATAGTTGCCACTGATGTGTCAGGCTGATTCTTCCATCACCATGTAGATAAACTGCAGTTTTTTTAATGGCTTCAAAATTAATATAGTTCTTTGCAAGATAAAAGAGACATTTTAGTCATAATCCAGAATAGAGTTGTGGACAGCGTAGATTAGAGATCAGACTGCACGTTCTGTGCAGTCTGATCTTGATCTACTATGTCCACAAAAGCTTCTGGTATCACCTATGGTAAGATTAAGTTAAAGCAAGAAAAAAAAATCGCCATAAGGAGCAAAGGGTAACCCAATATTTCACCATAGAAACAAGCAAGCTAAAAAGAGATCCAATTATCATGAACTTTGAGGATAATGTAAGCTTCTACAGTAAGGTTTTCTCTATGTAGAATGAATAATAGTTTCACATTGTGTCTTGAAGCCGGGCTTAATTAAGCCATTACCACACAATCCCTACTTTTGACACCCTGAGAAAGTAGCCTTTTGAAAACTTTGTGGGAAAAGGAGAAAATACTGGTAACCAGCATTTTCTCCTTTTCCCACGATGTTTTCTACCCTTCACAAAACAAATTTCAAATTTTCAGTCACTTATATTTTGTGGTCTGCAAATGCTTTCGATTTGGACAAACCTAATGAGTTAAAGCCCGCTAGGTGTCCTTGAGTCCACCTTCAAATCTATGGGTTTATTTACAGGAAAGTATTCGAACTGTACAAAAATATTGCTTCACGACAAGAAAGTCTAGATGCTTCGACATTTACTTCGATAAATTCTGAAATAAATCGGGTATTCAAGATCGGGCACCCCAAAAGGGATTCGTGTTTCATCGCCAAAAACAACGTACGGATTCGGCTAAGATTCGGGATAATCCGTAATCGACGAAGGGAAGCAGCCTCTATCGGCCGATCGATTACGGATTACCAGAGTGTAAGCCGAATCCGTACATTTTTTTTTTCGGCGATGTTACAAGAATCTCATACGGGTCCCCTATACTTATCCGACAATAACATGGTTGCTCCAGCCATGTCACGAGTTGAAAGTTCAATTCATTCATTCATTCATTCATTCATTCATTCATTCACTCATTCATTTATTCATTCATTCATTCATTCATTCATTTATTCACTCACTCATTCATTCATTCATTCATTTACCTTCCAGTCAGCCAGCCTGCCAGTCAGCCGTCCGTCCGTCCCTTCGTCCGTCCCTTTGTCCGTCTGTCCGTCCCTTTGTCCGTCTCTCCCTCCCTTTCTCCGTCCCTCGTCCCTCCGTTCATTCATTCATTCATTCATTCATTCACTCACTCACTCACTCACTCAATATTATTCTATTTTCAGGCAAAAAGCACTGTAGATGCAAGAAGATGTCTACAAAGTGCGCCCTTAACTTCGTTCCCATGTTTATGTCAACACCCGAGGACATGGAGATCGAAGCCGAAGGCGGTGTTGTATGGTACAACTACAACCCGAAATATTGTAAGTTTACGAATTTATTTATTTGAGCCTCGCTTTAAGAAAAGGGGGCTTAATGCATTTGCGAAAAGTATCGACCCAGGTCAGCCTGCGCGGACTGCGCAGGCTGACTTTGGCTGAAACTTTTCGCTGTAACTTTTCGCTGTTGGTTAATTCTATGATAAGGTTTATTTTCATACCTCTCAGTGAGACGATTGTATTGAGTAGCCATATCATAGGGTTTATTTGATATTTTTTTTCAATTTTGAAATCAAAATTACTCCCTCTATCTGGAGCTCTGTTAGTAACATACAGGACTTAACCCATTACCACACAATCCCTACTTTTGACGCCCTTGAGAAAGACGCCTTTAGAAAACATTGTGGGAAAAGGAGAAAATGCTGGTAACCAGCATTTTCTCCTTTTCCCACAATGTTTTCTACCTTTCACAAATCAAATTTCAAATTTTCAGTCACTTTTATTTTGTCGTCTGCAAATGCTTTCAATTTGGGCAAACCTAAAATTTTGTCGTTTGGTAATGAGTTAAAACAATGGGGACAGGTAGTTTCGATCCCCGCCCGGCAATGTTATTTTCCGAGGATTGAAGATTGCGATAGGATTCCTTCCGTTCTCATCCTTGACCAATCTTACGGCGATGGTTATGTGGGAAAGCGGCCAGTGGCTTGGGAAGAATGTTGTGTGATGTAGTGGTACAGCGACTCCCGGAAATCATTAACTAGTGCACTGGTTGTCGAAATATAACTCAAATAATGTTGAAAAAGGTTTAAAGTACCATTCAAACGAACAAATAAATACCTGAAATGAAATTGGCCTTTAAAAAGAAAATGTTTATAATTGCTTAAAGTGTGAGCAATTTTTGTTCCTTATTTGAATTTGATTGAAATTTTTTGTTCCCTATTTGAATTTAAATGAAAATATCTTGGCTTGCCGCCATTTTTTGTTAACCTTTTACCAAACACACCCTGATTTTTACGACCCTGAAATTGAAGCCTTTTGAAACTTTGCGGGAAAAGGAGAAAATGCTGGTATCCAGCATTTTCTCGATTTTCCCCCAATGTTTTCTACCCTGCTGGAAACAAATTTCAATTGTTGAGCGATATTTATTTTGTCGTCTGCAAGTGCTTTCAATTTGGACCAGTCTAATGTTTTTGTCGTATGGTAAAGGGTTAAAGCAAATATTAACCCTTTACCCCATAAGGCATTTCTATGGTATCTCTAATTGACCCTAAATAACAGCAAGGATGAAGCTGGTTCTTATGTGTATATGACACTTTTTGATAGCATAGAAAACATTGTGACAAATGGTGAAATTGCTCGTCACGAGCAACTTCACCTTTTGCCACAATGTTTTCCAAAGGCTCCTACAAGCAATGTGTAGAAATGAGTATCTATGGAGTAAAGGGTTAAAGCTAAATCACGCGTTGGTAGATCAAATAACGGTAACTGTCGCATGATTCGCTGGTAAAATCATAGGGGAATCCCCTCTGAATTTCAAACAGGAAGTTTGGGAAAAAAAAAAAGATGAATCACCTTGTAAAATTTTGAAATTCCTTCTTTGGCGAGGTATTTGCTGTGTAGATGGCAGCTTCTGGGTTCGTCTAAATTGAAAGCATTTGCAGACGACAAAATAAGTTAGAATGAAAAGTTGAGATATGTCTGTGAAACAGTAGAAATCATTGTAGGAAAATGCGAAAATGCAAGTTACCAGCATTTTCTCCCTTGCCAATAATACCTTCAAAATCGTTCCTACCATAGGTCGATAGAATGCTGGAATTGTTTAATACAAAACATGCACTTGGTCAATTTTGAGACAATTTTTATGTGTGACAACAACAAAGGTTGAGTGAAGAACTAAGGTGCTCAGTTACTGTGCAAACTCTAAACCACTACCCCCTTCTAAAATATTTTTAAATACTTTTAACTGTTCAGGCAGTACTGGAAATCATATCAAATATCGATTCTTCACTTTTAAACGTGATATTTAACTGAGATGATACCAGCTGTTGGAACTTTAAGATAACCCCTGATGTGTTCATGTACGGTAGTTTTCATTCCTCGGACAAAACTTCGAAAACATATATATTCTGCCAAAAGGAGGCTTAACTCATTACCAAACGATAATATTTTAGGCTTGTCCAAATAGAAAGCATTTGCAGACGACAAAATAAAAAATGACTGGAAATTTGAAATTTGTTTCTCGTAGGGTAGAAAACATTGTTGGAAAAGGAGAAAATGCTGGTTACCAGGATTTTCTCCTTTTTCCACAATGTTTTCTTAAAGCATCCTTCATGTTCAGGGGCGTCAAAAGTATGGATTGTGTGGTAATGGGTTAATACGTCTCTGCGATCTTTTATTCCAAGCCATCACATAATAAGGGGTCCATAAAGTCCATTTAGTCTAATGAATGACTGAATCTGGGGGCAGACTGGTCTCTGGACATACAGAAAACTGACTGATAGCGAAAAGTTTCGGCCCAGGTCAGCCTGCGCGGACTGCGCAGGCTGACCTGAGTCGATACTTTTCGCAGATGCACTTTAAACCCCCTTCTTTTACAAGTCATGGCTCAAATATATGTCTTTGGACACGAAAATTCACGCCCCACACCCACCCCCATGTCATATGACCATGAATTGATTATTGTAGCCTGGCATTCAAGCCCTGCATTTAAGTCATTCTAATAAAAAAGGTATACAAGTACAGCAAAGACACAGAAATATGTATTGTTATTTGCCCTTCTTCTGAAATACAGACATTCAGGACATTGAGAAAAAGACTTTTTATTATTCTTGCAGTTTTACATGATGATTTTTGTTTTAACCCATTGCCACTCAATCCCTACTTTTGACGCCCCTGAGAAAGAAGCCTTTTGAAAACACTGTGGGAAAAGGAGAAAATGCTGGTAACCAGCATTTTCTCCTTTTCCCATAGTGTTTTCTACCCCTCCCAGAACAAATTTCAAATTTTCAGTCACCTTTATTTTGTCGTCTGCAAATGCTTTCAATTTGGACCAGTCTAAAATTTTCTCACGTGGTAATGGGTTAATGAAAAGGTTCTATTTAACACCAGTCTATGATTATTTTGGCGCTGCATGAGAGACGGCGCTATATTTTTATTCGGTTTGGAAAAGTACCTATGGAGGCAGCCATATTGTTTACTCGGCTTTCCAAGTAATTTCGTAACTAGGTCATTTCGTACCTATGCCATTCAGAACCTGGGCCATTTCGTACAATTTTGGTCCGAAGTCTGCAAAAAAAAATTACTTTAGTCAATCTTAAATGCTGTTATGTGCCTTATTTCAGAAAAAAAACCCTGATTTTCGGCGCCCTTTGATGTTTTATATCAATATTCTGTTGTTTTTAATCATTATTTCAGTCCTTGGTAACACCTGCCTGACAGAACACAGAGTTGAGAGTACTATAGGTCTTTCGTTGTTGGTTATCGCCGTGATCACTGGAGTGCTTGCCTTCAGAAAAGTCGACTCGTGCAGATGTTGGGCGTTTACCTGCCTTATCTGTTTACTGGTTAGCTGTAAGTATTTGTTAATTTACAGGCTCTTGAATCTCTGTTGGTCTATCTCGAACCTCTGAAATTTTCCTTGATCGACCATCGAACAGTTATAAATAACATATTCTAACATACACGTGAATCCGGCTCTAGAAACACAGTGCAACGAAAGCGTTGTATCAGTTCATTGCCATACATATGTACATGTCAACAAAGGCAATACACAAACACAATTTCTAGTTCATGGAATGACACCTGTACATTGGCAAAGGAGTCTGGCCACAAGTTCTCACAACTTAGATTCGGCCATTCCCTTCCCCCAATTACATGTTTAAGAAACAACAGTCTTAATGACAGCTGAAAAAAAAAACTTTTCAATACATGGGGATAACAAAGAAAAACAGATTATGAAACATCTGAACAGAAAGCGATGTAAAATCTACGACATTATATATAGAGCCACGTCCTTCTGTATAAAGTAAGTAAGTTATGGAATGGAACATAATCTGCATCCGCGTTTTTACTATAACAATTAACTTGTTTTCCTTTGATTAAGAGTTTGTCTTTTTAGAATCAAAAAAAAGCTTCTTTCTATCGTGGTTTATCATTCAATAAACCACGGTGTGAGTTATGAGGCACAATAAATAGTCCACGAGGGCGATGGCTTGTTTTTCCAATACCTGGCGTTAATCAATAAAATGTTTTTAGCGTTAGTTAAATACTTTACTATTTACCATGGAATCTAGTGTTACAATGATGACCAGGGACTTAACCCATTACCAAACGACAAAATTTTAGGTTTGTCCAAATTGAAAGGAATTGCAGACGAAAAATAAAAGTGACTGAAAATTTAAAATTTGTTCGTGAAGGGTAGAAAACATTGTGGGAAAAGGAGAAAATGCTGGTTACCAGCATTTTCTCCTTTTCCCACAATGTTTTCAAAAGGCTTCTTTCTCAGGGTCGTCAAAAGTAGGAATTGTGTGTTAATGAGTTAAAGACATCTAAGACGGGGGGAAGAGATGTTTGTCGGTGTCCCGCAATTCTAGCAGGGTCTTTTCTAAAATTTGGGTCTGTAGTCACTGACCATTCTAAACCCTTTAAAATACAACCCCAACTTTTACCGACTATACGGAAAACTACTTTTGAAAACATTGTGAGAAAAGGTGAATAAGCTGGTAAAACTATCCAGTATTTTCACCTATCCATGCAAAATTTTCTACCGTCTTCAAACAAATTTTGATTTTTGAGTCAACATTTATATTTTGTCATCTGAAAATGCTTTCCATTTTAGCAAGGCTAAAATTTCTGTGGTATGGTAAAGGTAGGGAACATGCTTAGTATATTTAAAAGAGTTTTTACTATTTTAATGTTACACACCTTCTGATTGGTTGAATCATTTGGTCGATTTTCTAAATTTAGAAAATCGACCAAATGATTTAACCAATCAGAATGTGTGTTATATTAGAATAGTGAAACTAAGAATGGTTGGTGAATGTTATTAATACAGAACATGTACTTCCTCTCCCATTCCCATTTCCCCCCCCCCCCAAAAAAAAAAAAACTTCTTTTCTAATGCTTTTGCTGCGAAGTAAATTATAGCCGACGTAGTTTTCTCCTGCAATTGAACACGATTTTGATCATAGTTTAGTGTTTCACGGCGTATGGTGTAGATCCAAAATCAAGACTACGCGTTCCGTGCGGCCTGATGTTGATCTACACCGTCCTCTAAAGCTATTTTAGTCGCCACATACAGGGAATAAGGAAATCAATAAGGTGTTGTTTGCGTTAAATTATTTACGAGTGAAATACCGGTCACGTACTATTATGATCAAACAAAAAAGACAAATAGTAATCAATATTGGAAAACCCAGAATATAAAAAGGTCACGCGCTCCTGTTACAAAATGAACGTTTTAATTTATCAGAGTTGCTTGTCTCGCTTATTCGCAGCGATATAACTGAATTAATGTTGAAAGTGCGTGGAAACCCAAACAAAAAAAAACAATTTAATACGAAACGGGATGTAAAATACCAGCCAATATCGAGACCCGGACATCAACATGCAAAAAAGAAACTCGTTATAAAAGGAAAAAAATACAAATGTAAAACCTTTGCCTTACAATTTTTGGTTTAAACGACTCCCAAGGTAGACTTTTTTTTGGAAACATTGTGAGAAAAGGAGAAAATGCTCGTAAGCAGCATTTTGTTCTTTTCTCATAACATTTTCTTCCCTACCCGAAAGGAAACTCGGTGTTTTAGTCACGATTTCGTTCGTGATTTGCCAAAAACCTTAGTTTAAACATAGTTTATTATTGCCCCTGCAAAACGAATGTTTTAGGGGGTATACTTGAATCAGCCTATCTGTCCGTGTGTTCGTCCTTGTGTCCGTCCGTCCACGTGTCCGTCCGTGTGTCCGTCTGTATACAAAATACCAGTAATTTTGTGTCGCGAACTCCTACAGTTTCCCTTCAGTTGTATTGAAAATTTGCACATATATACTGAATATATATTGAAGATTTGCAAGACATACTTTTCAAATGTTAAACCTTCCCGTTGAAGAATTATCTCCCCTTGAACTTCACACTTTTTTCTGTCAAAGCGCTGGCGGGTGTATTAACTCATTACCAAACAAGAAAATTTTAGGTTTGTCCAAATCGAAAGCATTTGCAGACAACAACATAAAAGTGACTGAAAATTTAAAATTTGTTTTGTATATAGGGTAGAAAACATTGTGGGAAAAGGAGAAAATGCTGGTCATCAGCATTTTCTCCTTTTCCCACAATGATTGCTAAAGGCTTCTTTCCCAGGGTCGTCAAAAGTAGGGATTGTGTGGTAATGAGTTAAGTCACATTCAGTGACAGCTCTACTTTTACATCGAGTGAGAAGCAATGTCTTACAACTTCTACCAATCTCTCTCGACTCTGCTCCCAGGGAACTACACTCGAGTATAGTACTCGAGCAGAGTGCATACGCCAATGAGCAAATCAAAACTTGACACCCGTGCCCGGGTATCGAAGGCGGGACCTCATGGGCGGATCAAGAGGGGGGGTACCGAGGGTCCGGACCCCCCCTGGAATTTTGGAAAAAATGTGGTTATGAAAATGAATTTAAAAAAAAAAAAATTCTAAATGTGGAGAACTCTTCATGGTTAGAACTGGAAACGTTGACTTTTCTTGTAAACGGCTAACATCAGCTGAAATCTGGAAATCAATTAAAGTATCATATAATATGATGAGTGCGTTTTCGGTGGGACCCCCCCTGAGACAAATATCTGGATCCGCGCATGGACCTTATGGTAAGGAGGGCGACGCTCTGCCACACAACCATGGACCGTGCGGCCATTTGAATTGCAAAACCTTTGAATTGAATACGTTCAAAATTGTTTCGTCAGATAAAGAGTATTACTTTTTGCACTCTACAAGGAAGTCTGCAAACAAACGGTTTTAGATCTCTAGATAATTTGGTCTGCAACATGCATAAAGGGGCTCTCGGACATTTGCGTAAAGTGTCTTCTCGGTTCAGCCTGCGCAGTCTGCGCAGGCCGAACCGAGACGGCACTTTACGTCAATATTAGATTTCGTCCTGCGGTAGAATGGCGCAAAACAGGTATTTACATTAAACGGAAATTGTTTTTTCGGATTATCCTGCGCGGACTGCACAAGCGGAACCAAAACGACATTTTAACCCATTACCACACAGTCCCTACTTTGGACGCCCCTGGAAAAGAAGCCTTTTGAAAACATTGTGGGAAAAGGAGAAAATGCTGGTAACCAGCATTTTCTCCTTTTCCCACAATGTCTTCTACCCTTCACAAAACTAATTTCAAATTTCAAGTCACTTTCATTTTGTCGTCTGCAAATGCTTTCGATTTGGACAAGCCTAAATTATTGTCGTTTGGTAATGACTTAAGCAATTGTACCAATGCCCCCTATTCGCGTGTTACAAGCCGCATTATTGTTTGCAGTCTACATTGAGGTGTGCAAACAAAAGGTTGCGTAGATTATTTATGATATGGAAGTGTTTTTCCCTATCTCAATGCGTAGGGTTTTGACCTACTCCATGGTACTGATAAAGAATGAATAAATGGTAATTTGCGATTGGTTAAATATGTGCACATGTTTATTTGGCAGGTCCTTGCTGTCATATGTGGCTCACACATGCATGTATGAAATCGTGGTCGTGAGGCAGAGCGTCGGCCTCATAACCTAAGGGTCCTGAGTTCGATACACGGGAGCGGGTGTCAACTTTGGGATTTTTCATTGGCCCACACATTAGGCGCGAGTATACTGGTGTAGTTCCCAGGAAGCAGAATCGAGAGATATTAGTATAAGTTGTAAGAACTTGTTTCTCAATGTAATCGATGTAAAATGAATATGTTTAAACTAATGTATGAAACCGCCGTAAACAAGCGTTGCGTATACAGATCGATACGCCAGGGTCTTGATTTTTGCTAAAGGCAAATTAATGCAGTAGAGAATAGTTCTTACCTTTCTAACCACAGTATCTGATTAGCTAAAACAAAAAGTTTAGCCAACCAAAGCTTACCTCACGTACCTATAACTCTAGAATATTATTGGGAATAAAATTAGGAATGCAAATTTAGAGTTTTCAGTTAATCATGTGACTGATCCCCGATCTTTCTCAGCCAATCAAATGGACAGTTTTGATTACGTAAGAAAAGAAGCATTTTGAATGGCAGGTGAATTGGGTGCCAGAAACGTCGCAATTCTTGTAAAGCAAGAGAAGTGCTTTGTAATTCCTTGATGATATATTCTGTTCGAGCGGATTGCGCAGTGTCAAATTATATAAATGTGACTAACACACCGTCACGTGATGTATCACGCGCAAAGATTTGACAGGTACTGAATCATCTCATAACCCGACCGTATCTCTTTAACTTTACCAAACGACAAAATTTCAGATCTTCCAGCTTTTGCAGACAAGAATACGGCATGGCTCCAATGCTGCATTTTGTCCTTGACAGAAAGGAAAATATTGCAACAAAAGAAGAAAATGCCATTATTTTTTTTCCTTTCTCCCACATTGTTGTTAACTCGTTACCAAATGGCAATATTTTAGACTTGTCCAAATAGAAAGCATTTGCAGACGACAAAATAAAAGTGACTGAAAATTCGAATTTATTTTGTGAAGGGTGGAAAACATTGTGGGAAAAGGAGAAAATGCTGGTTAGCAGCATTTTCTCCTTTTCCCATAATGTTTTCTGAAAGCTTCTTTCTCAGTGTCTTCAAAAGTAGGGATTGTGTGGTAATGGGTTAAAAACATTCTTCCACATGAAAGGTAATATTCAGTAGAAATTTCTCGGGATTGTACAACTGAATTGCATACTGTATAGATGAATAAGGCACTTAAAAAAGAGAGAGAGAGACAAAAAAAAAAAATAGCAACATAAGATCAGATTATGGATCGATCACTCTGTGGTCTCGATCATTTAGTGGTCGGATCTTGATCTACACCGTCTGTATTAGAATCCGATTTTGACCCGATCTGTGCGGACAAGAAGTAAATCGACATTTACATGTATATGCATGTTTTAACCCATTACCACACAATCCCTACTTTTGACAACCCGGAGAAAAAAAGCCTTTAGAAAACATAGTGGGAAAAGGAGAAAATGCTGGTAACCAGCATTCTCTCCTTTTCCCACAATGTTTTCTAGCCTTCACAAAACAAATTTCCAATTTTCAGTCACTTTTATTTTGTCGTCTGCAGATGCTTTCAATTTGGACAAACCCTAAGATTTTATTTGGTAATGAGGTAATTTCTCTATCTAGATTGATAACAAACCCGCAAACTATCTTTACATTCTTGGTAAATGGTTTCGATTTTCGGTTTTTGACAAATTCAAGGTGAAAAATTAGGACACTTTCTTAGTCATTACTTTAGTAATCCGTGTTTCTACCTGTCATGATCTAGCGAAAGAAGATTTGTCAAAACGCTGAAAAAGTTGGTCTGGGAGAAAGGGGTGAGGTGGGGGGGATGGGGCGGTGGAGGGGGGGTGGGGGCTGGAATATTGTGCGAAGTCACGACTGATAGAAAAAGTACAGGAAAGCATAAATAGATGTACTGGACGTAATATATCGGAAAAAAATCTTAAAATGGTGTTGTTAACTCATTACCAAACGACAAAATTTTAGGTCCAAATCGAAAGCATTTGCAGATAACAAAATAAACGTGACTTAAGATTTCAGATTTGTTTTCTGAAGGGTAGAGGACATTGTAGGTAAAGGAGAAAATGCTGGTTACCAGCATTTTCTCCTTTTCCCACAATGTTTTCTCAAGGTTTCTTTCTCAGAGTCGTCAAAAGTAGGGATTGTGCGGTAATGGGTTAAACGCCAAACAAAAAAAAAAACTGTGTTGCTCCATGACATGAGCAGAAATATGTTAACCCTAAGAATGCTTAGTGTGACTCACTGACCTTTTGTGGATAATGTAGATCAAGATCAGAGTGCACAGAACGTGCAGTCTGATCTTTGATCTACACTGTCCGATACAGACTGGATTTCCCTTAAAATAATCAACAGTTGCCTTTCTTTTTTCACCTTGAAGCCCACAAACAGGCCTACAGGATTCTATCGAATAAACATGTCTACACTTTTTGACCAATCACAAATAAGTATTTATTTGTTCGGTGATGTCATTGTCAAGAAATAGGTCATAAGCAACCGTATTCAGTGACGCCGAAAAACATGCCTTTGGGAGGCGTCGATACAAAGATTCTCAATTTGAAAAGGGGTATCGTCGGATTACTTCAAAAACCTCATAACTACTGCTGGTAACAAGCTGTAGCTACGAGGTTTTTGAAGTAAACCGACGATATCGCATAAGTCCTTAATCTTAAGTTATGATAAACTTGTTTTTAGCTTTTTCTTAAATGGACAGTAAAATTCGAAAAGGATACGTTTATAATATGTAAATGTATCACGGGAACAGTATTTTCGATTAAATATGAATATCAACTGTACAAAATTTATACTTACATCGTAACCCGATACATATCTTTTGTAACGCTACGCGGCTCGCCGATCTGACCTACTTTTCTTTTACTGCGCAGTTAAAGAAACTTTATTAGTGTAGCTTGCTCCCACCTGTCATATTTAGCGGTTGACTAACTCTCAGCCTTCATCGGTAGACCATGACAAGTTGTCTCCCTTCCCTATATTGAAGTTTTCTGTACACGACTTAATGCATTTATAAAAATACCGATGACGTTCCTTGGCCAGGGCTCGTATTCACCAACCATTTTGAAGAATGCTCTTTGTCTTGTTCCCTAGATTTTTCTATATTTGAAAGTAACACAACTTCTGATTCGGTTTAGCCAATCAGAAGTTGTGTTACTTACAAATTTAGAAAGTCATGGAGAATAAGACCGAGAGCATTCTCAAGAATGGTTGATGAATACAGATCTTGGTAGAGTGGAGTTTGTTACAATTTGCTACATTTTAGATTGAAGTAAAATTAGTAATTCGGAAACCATCGTGAGTAGCCGTAAGAAATACTGTTTGGATGCATGTGTTTAGTTAGATTTACGACGAACAATCCCGAATTTTTTCGTGGTCACTAAAACAAAAAAACAAGAAAACAATGGCCGACTTAGGTCAAAGGTTTGCCCTGCCCTGTCAGGTCCATTCTTTCGGCCAAGAAAAACACACACATACACACGAAATTCGTTAAAAAATATCGCAGTGAAGATTATTATTATTATTATTATTATTATTTCAGTCGTTCTGATCACTGTGCCGGTACACCGAGTCCTGCTCCACAACTATCGTCACCAAGGCAAGGACCTGTTGACGAACTCGGACACACACTGCCCATACTCGCTCCTGGCCTCCCTGGTGGGCGCTGCGACCGCATTCATCCTGGCTATAGCCGTTGCTGTGGCCTTATGTCGTCGTAGAAGAACGATTGCCAAGCACTGGAATCGATTTGAAAACGAAACGGATTCGACAATCTCGGAAGAGAAGAAGAGTGGCCTACCACCATCGCTGGTCTTCATTCCTGAAGCGCTTACCGGCAAGTCCGGCTTGTATGATATCTGGGGCGGTGTGAAACCTGTTGAGGCTGTCGAGCCTGAGAAAAAACCTCTTGAGTGATTCATTACTTTTGACCCTCCCCTCCCCAACAAACGATAGATTTTTTTTGTAATTTAACAGATGAAGTTTAAAATATTGTTGCAAAAGAAGAAAATGATCGTCACGGTCAATCTCTCGAACTACATTTTGCGCGAAGGTATTTAACGTCATCTATTGCAGATAAGGATTAACCCTTTACCCCATAAGACATTTTTATGGTATATCTAATTGATCCTAAATTACAGCAAGGATAAAGCCATTTCTTAAATGTATATGACACTTTTTGAGAGCATAGAAAACATTGTGACAAAAGGTGAAATTGCTCGTCACGAGCAATTTCACCTTTTGTCACAATGTTTTTTCAAAGGCTTCTACATGCAATGTGTATCTATAGAGTAAAGGGTTAAACCTAAATCTGCTGAATAAATTGAAAGCTAAACATACAAGATGATCGTAAAACCCCGCATATTGCAACTGCAAATTTTTTGGGGGGAAACAAATACAACCTTATCGGACAGTGTAGATCTAAGATCAGACTGCACCTTCTGTGCAGTCTGATCTTGATCTACACTGTGCGAAAAAGGTCAGTGAGTTACGCTTAGGAGTGTAGGGGTTAAGGGGGAAACGGGTTTTAAAGAATGACATTGAAATATATAATTATGACGGTTGTGAAATGTACTGTTGTATACATACTTTATTAAATGTTAACACGTTTTTGTCGAAGCTGTGAAACTCAAGGGAAATTAATCAAGTGTAGTTTTATTTTTTTCGTGCTTCTGTGCAAAGGTGATGAAGGTTGACTTGAAGCCTAGTGCGCTAATTGGACATGAGATGACGCACTTCCGGTTAGACATGGGATGGTGTACTTCCGGTTCAACAGTAGATGATTCTACTTGCTAAATTTGGTGACATATTTTCAAGATTTCGCGTTTGTGTTTTTCGGAACATTTAGCGTAAAAAAAGCGCCATGAATATGGGAGCTGTCGCTGTGATATGACGGAAATAATGTTGAAAGCGGCATAAAACACTACTTAATCAACCAATTAATCACTCAATCAGTCAATCAAGTACCTAGAAATAGCTCCTGTAAAACCAAATTAGGACAGGTACTTTGTGTTTGATATGTAATCACGTTCTCTTTGTAAAGGCGCAAACACTGTGAGAAAAGGAGAAAATGCTGGAAACCAGCATTTTCTCCTTTTCTCGCATTGTTGTCAAGAGCCTTCGTCATCAGGGTCGTTTATACAAGAGACTGTTTCGTAGAGGTCTTGTTGTCTAGACTCGAACGTACAACTTAAACACATAGTTACCACTATCTTCATTGAAATCGATCTTCGAGCAGCATAATATTGACTAAAATGTCATAGACTGTCGATACACGTAGGTCAGGACTGCGAGTGACACATGTGAAAATGCTTATATTTAAGTCCTTTTAATGAAATTAATTAGTTTTGAGCATATCGACAAACTTTTCAGTGAATATTTGAAAGTTACATTTTTTCACCTCTATCTTTGTTGTATAATATTTTTGTGAATCATTAAATATTTTTTCTTTTCTGATATGGAAGTAATAGTCTCCTTTTTTGTTCCCCCTTACTTCATATCGACGTGGCTCAGAGATGAGGAAGTGAGATTTAACACTTTACCCCATAAGGCATTTCTATGGTATCTCTAATTGACCCTTAATAACAGCAAAGATGAAGCCGTTCCTTATGTGTATATGACACCTTTTGATAGTGTAGAAAACATTGTGGCAAAAAGGTGAAATTGCTCGTCACGAGCAATTTCACCTTTTGCCACAATGTTTTCCAAAGGCTCCTACAAGCAATGCGTAGAAATGAGTATCTATGGAGTAAAGGGTTAAGATATTACCATCCTATTGCTTCTAGTGCAACATTGAATAAAATTTCTTATTAGCTGATGAATAAGGATTTTTTTCCGTTATAATATTTTTGCACATTTCTAACCGACCAGAAATTCATTTGTTGTCTATACCGTTATAATATTTTGCACATTTCTAACCGACCAGAAATTCATTTGTTGTCGATCTTGATATAATATGATGATATTTTTCTTAGTTTTCTGAAAAGGGAGGTAATTATTATCTTTTTTTATATTGCGAATGAAGTGGCTTTCGATTTATAAATGATAATTCCAAGGAGGAAAAGAATGGAAAAAGTGGCTCGGTCAAAGCATTACAATAATACTCATTTTCAACCACAGCATTTTTTTTAGGATAATAATATTGTGGAAATAACTGTTTTTCATTAGAATGGTACTATACCTTAAAACCTAGATGTTCAAGATTCCGTTTTCACTGTAGAAGTTATAGTTTTTGTGGTGTAGAGCCCTTGAAGCTCAGTGGGTAGAGTGCAGGACGTGAGAACACGTGGACTATGTGCTCGATCCCTGGCTCGGCCAATTTCCTTCTGAGGATTGATGATAATCATTGCGACAAGATTAATTCCTCTCCCACGATCGACGATAGTTATGTGGGAAAGCAGCCAGTGGCTTGGAAAGAATATTGTGAGGAGTAATGTTAAAAGAAACTCCAGGAAAGCATGGACAGATGCACCGGTCGCCGCGGTATAAGTAAAACAATATTGAAAACGACGTTAAACACCATGCATTCAATCAATCACTTTTGTGGACGTGTTCATAAACTGTGAGAGTTAACTCTAGCACCGATAAAACCCAGGCATGAATAAGTGAGCTGTCGCAATGATATAACCGAAATACTGAAAACGCCGGTTACCATTTTTTCCGCAATGATTTCAAAAGTGGTATTCTTAAGCGTCGTGAAAATACGGGATTGTTAGGTTGAGGTTTCAACTCTGTACCAAACGACAAAATTTTAGATTGGTCCAAATTGAAAGCATTTGCAGACGACAAAATAAAACTGAAAAATTGAAATTTCTTATGGGGAGAGAAGAAAACATCGTGGGAAAAGGAGAAAATGCTGGTGGTTACCAGCATTTTCTCCTTTTCCCACAATGTTTTTTAAAGGCTTGTTTCATAGAGTCGTGAAAACCAGCGATCGTTTGGGAAGGGAAGAAAACATTATGGGAAAAGGAAAAAAATGCTGGTTACCAGCATTTTCTCCTTTTCCCACAATGTTTCCGGAAAGCTTCTTTCTCAAGGTCGTTAAAAATCGGGATTGTGTGGCAAAGGGTTAAGTGTCTGGCTGAACCTTTTAAATGTGAAGTTTAATTGTTTCTATAAACAAGGGTTGTGATCAAACGTCTTTTCTTTTTAACGGGTAGTGTCGAACCAAGGTCAGACCGGACAGCACAGTACAGCACATACAGTCTGATTTGGTCTACACTGTATGCTACCTCGTAAAATATCCTTCATTGCAGATCCCAAACCTAGTACTGTGTAAAGCAGATGAGAGGCACGACTATATAAGCTGTATCTGTGATAAACCTAAAAAAAACTGTTGTAATTTGAATAAAGCGCTGGTCAATTAAATTGAATAAATTGCGCTGAGAAGCTTGATGAACCTTTCACAGTTACAGAATTAAGAAAATGCGTGAAAACCCTTGGTTTGAATAAAACATGCTCGACAGACAATATATTCCATGAATATTTAAAATTTGGTATAGACTATTTAGATACACCTTTGATCAAACTATTCAATTATGTACTTGACAAAGAAGTATACCTCAAAGCCTGGTCAAGAGGTGTGATCATACCAGTTCATAGAAAAGGGGATATTTCAGATCCTAACAATTATTGAGGAATAACTCTGACAAGTTGTTTCTAAAAACTTTTCGCGTCATTAATAAATGAACGCCTTAATTAAGTCACGGGTTAAGAAATATGACATTGTAAGCGATGTACAGTTTGGATTTAAGTCTAATTTCAGCACAATTGATTCTATTTTGCTATTAAACATTTTTATCCAAAAACAATTTCAAGAAAAGAAGAAATTACATTGTTGCTTTATTGACTTAAAAAATGTTTTGACTCAATATATCGCAATGGATTATGGTTCAAAATGCTTAAACAAGGACTAAGTGGAAAACTTTTTTTCCGTAATACGATCGTTATATGACGATGTTAAAATCTGTGTTAAGCACATGAACAGTGTTTCTGGCTTTTATAGTTGTGACGTAGGCTTGTTACAAGGGGAGACAATCTCTCCCATACTTTTTTCACTGTTTATAAATGATATAGAGTTATTTTTGCAATTAAACTCAAACCAATCATTTACCTTTTATCAACTTACTATATTTTTGCTCTTGTTTGCTGACGACTCAGTCTTAATATCGGAAACTGCAGAAGGACTCCAAAGTTTGATAAACACATTTGAAAAATATTGTGAAAAATGGAAGCTTACGGTTATTGTAAGCAAAACTAAAGTGGTAATATTTCAAAAGAACAGAAGGGTCAGTGAATCTTTCGAATTTGTATACAAATCTGAGCCAATTGAAACAGTAAACACGTTTAATTACTTAGGCATTGTCTTTACAAATAATGGAAGTTTCCAAAATGTTGTTAATTAACCCATTACCACAAAATCCCTACTTTTGATGCCCCTGAGAAAGAAGTCTTTTGAAAACACTGTGGTAAAAGGAGAAAATACTAGTAATCAGCATTTTCTCCTTTTCCCACAGTGTTTTCTACCCTTCCCAGCACAAATTTTTATTTTTCAGTTACTAGTATTTTTATTTTGTCGTCTGCAAATGCTTTCAATTTGGACCACTCTAAAATTTTCTCGTGTGGTAAAGAGTTAAACACTAACAAACAAGGCAACCCGGGCAATGAGTGACCTTTTCAATATAACTAAAATAAAGAAATTCCAATGAAAGCTATGCTTGAATTATTCGACGCCTTTGTCGCGTCTATATATATAATATATCATTCGAGCGAAGTTTAGGGGTTTTTGACGAGCGATCTTGTTGACAGACTTCACTGAAAATCAACGTGAAAATATCCACCTGTAATTCGGCACTGTATGGCGAAATAGGAAGATATCCTTTATGTATTAATCTTAAAGTTCGAAGAGTGAAATATTTCTTAAAGTTGTTTACGTAAAAACAAACTGCATTTTTCAAACAATAACAAATGCATATATATCTGAGAACATAATTTCAAATAGCTGGTTCGATAAAGTAAAGTTGTTATTACAAAGTAACGGTTTTTGCAATGTTTGATTATTCCCCTCATCTGTAAATCTAAAGACCTTTGTATCCTTATTTCGAAATAGATTAATTGATAATTACGTCAATAATTGGTACATTGACATAAGTAATAAAACATCATTAACTTCGTAAAGAAACGTCAAGGATACCTTTGAGCTGTCTTCTTATCTATCTAAAATTAACATTCCTAGGCATAGAAATGCAGTTGCCAAAAAACGTCTTTCATCACACCAATCATTAATTGTAACAGGGACACATAGAAATATAGAACATAACAAAAGAATATGTACACTCTGCGATTTGAATGAAATTGAAGACGAGTTTCATTTTCTTCTAGTTTGCCCGTTTTACAAAGAATTAAGAGAAATTTACATTGAAAAAATATTTTTACAAAAAACCGAACGTGTTTAAATTGGTAGAACTTTTGAACTCTAGAAACAATAGAATTCTTAATGGAATTGGTATATTCTACAAAAAAAGCTAACATAAAAAGAAAAATTGAAGTAATAATGTTGGGTATTAAAACAAATTTACCATAGTAGCACTATTTCCTCATTTTAGTATAATTTTGATTGATTTTTTTTTCAACCGCTTTTTGTGGTTGATATTTTTCATATTGTTGTTATATTTCAATACTCATTGTTAAGTAAAACTATGTTTGTAACGATGAACCGTATGACAATAAAGTATTCTGTATTCTATTCTGTATTCCGTAAAAAAAAGTCGCACTAACGCGAAAATTCTCGTTATAATATAAAAGACGTTATAACGCGAAAAAAGTCGCACTTACGCAAAAATTCTCGTTTTAACGTGAAACTGAAACACATTATAATGCGAAAAAAGTCGCACTAATGCAAATTCACGAAACTTTATCAGTGGTTTCATCAGTACTATGCTAGGGCTCTGAGGTGTCTTGCCAAAGGTCACTCACACAAAAGACCAGTGTGTCGTGTCCGGGCCTCTACCTTACCGGTGATTTATTTAAGTGAAACTCCCTTGAACCAGTGTTAAAAAGATTTCATCAAATCGGAATAAATTGCAAAGTCGTATTGGTCCATATAAGACACCATAGAGAAGTTAACCTTGGTGCGATACTAAACGAACACCATTATTACAGAGTTAATAATCTAATATTATTATTATTATTATTATTATTTTATTGTTTATCCGCCAAATTGGCGAGCATCATTACAAAAATGAAATTACAAAATATAGAAAAAACAAAAAAGAAACGACAGAAAAGAAAGAATAAGACAGATACAATCAAACTAATTAGAAAAAGAGCCAATGTGCAGCTAAATTCCAACCCGAAAGAGGCCCTTGCAATCAAAAGACGAAAATGCAAAGGCCCCTTCCTTGGTCCGAACACAGGTGCACATTGTGCAAACAAATATCATGCAAATAAATACATGTACATCTATAAACAAAAAGAAAAGGAGAGAAACAAATTTGATGAAATGTAACAAATAGAAAAGGAAAACTCAGCAAATAAATTACATAATCCTTGCACGAAAGCGAAAATCAAGGAAATTTTGACAAATTACGAATCAATGATCATCAGTGAGTGAGTGAGTGAGTGAGTGACTGACTGAGTGATTGACTGAATTAGGGACTGACTGACTGAATGAGTCCCGATATGAAAGGATAGCCAGGTGTATGGTTGCATGGAAGAACAATTTAATATGAACAGTATCAGAGCCTGAATATAACAGGACTGAGCAAAACAAGAAAAGATCCTTGTAACGAAAACGAAATACAAGGCGGAAATAAGTGAGTGAGTGAGTGAGTGAGTGAATGAATGAGCGAGCAAGCGATCGAGCGAGCAAATGTTGGGGAGTGGGTGGGTGAATGAGCGAGCGAGTGAGTGTGTGTGTGAATGAATGAATGAACGAGTGAATGAGTGAATGAGCGAGCGAGCAAGCAAATGGTTGGGAGTAGGTGGGTTGGTGAGTGGGGGAGTGGGTGAGTGAGCGAGCGAGTGAGTGAGTGAGTGAGTGAGTGACCGGACGAGTGAATGAATGAATGAATGAATGAGAGTTTGTGACAGGATAGCTTTCAAAGTAACCTAATTCGTCAATCGACATGGTGAACGATCTATTGATCAATATGCAAACTATTAACAAGGTTTTAGATACTGTACTATAATAAAATAACGGTAAAATGATAAACTACAGAAATTGAAAACCCGGCATTGGTTAACTCCACAGAAAGTCTGCAAATTTGCTAAGTACCGGGACAATATGCATCAGAATTCTGTGATTTAAACTATTATCAATTACTATATTCCTTAATCCAGAAAATAAACCGACTAGCATCTCGTTGTTTTCTAGGGACAAAAACGCATTATACATGTATAATCCACGGTCACAATGTGATTGTAAAATTTTAAATATTATACATGTATTCCTTAAGTAACGAGTAAACTGACAATCAAATATTACATGGATACATACTGATGCAGTGAAGTTCACTTTACAGTGTGAGCAAATTTTAGTGAAACTATCGCTATAAAACTTGGCTACTAATCTTACGCACTTATTACATTGATATGACGTAAGAGTGGAAGAAGATGACCTACTCATTTCCCAAAGTTCACTATTATAGAGAAGCTGTGGCTTAATGAACAAAAAACTATTTAACTGCCTATCGAGTTGAACCCTGGTTAGCCAGTCTTCATTTGACCTGGTATGAATGGCCCTTCGAATAATACTCTTCCATTGAGATTTTGTAGGGAACGATGTATTAGACATATATTCTGTGAGGTAATATTCAATATCATACTTTCTTAAAACATTGACTATATCAGACACAAATCCTTGCTGAGTGGAGGACTATACATTTGTAAAATGTAACCAAACGATAATTAAACAGCTGTTTACAAAAATGTCCAGTAAAGAGACGGCAGAGCTGACCGAGGAAAAGAAGTTTCCTATAATCTATGTCAAACTCGATCGGATAAGCTCCGACCATACTCAAACAAATATCTGTTCTCGTGTATACAGGAAGATCCTGTATATATTTAATACAAAACCTGTGAGCCTTCTCAAGTTGTGAAATATGACATGTGGCTGGCGAGGACCAAAGCTCGCAGCCATAGAGGGCTCTAGGAAGGACTACGGACTTATATATTTTCATAGATGTAGGGGGGAGAAGACCATTATCGTGTATTCCGACATTCATTAGGCCGAGTAAAGTGCTTTTCAGTTTCCGACATGATTCATCTATGTTGACTGAAATTTTCATATACTTATTACAGATTATTCCTAGGTGGTTATAATTTTCTACCTCTGAAATTAAACTATTGCCTAAAAACCACGAACGATTTGCATTTTACACTTCTTGATTCGTTAAAAACGGTGACCGCGCATTTACTCGGGTTATATAAATACCTCCATTTGCAAGAATATTCGTAACAGATGTTCATCATTTTCTGCAAACCATATTTTGATAAAGAGACAAGAATCATATCATCTGCTACACTAAGCGAGCTTACGTCAGCTCCAGCAATACAAAGGCCGAAGCCGGAAGATTCTAAAAGCTTAATTAAGCCATCAATGTAAATCAAGTAGAGAAATGGATTGGTTATTCCCCCTTCACGGGCACTTTGTAGAACAGGAAACATATCAACAGAAGTAATGTATTTGTGGCGAACTGAACTATATAGCCCAGAGTAAAGGTTAAACAAGCATTGGAGAATTTTCCTGTCTAAGCCATAGGTTGATAGTTTATAAAATAAGCCGTTAATCCAAACTCTATCAAAAGCTTGCTTACAATCCAGATAGCAAACATACAGTCTGCTACCATTTCCTTTAGCAAAGTGAATACATTCGCGTAAGCAAAATGAGGACAATGCAACAATGTAATTTCTTCTTTTCTTGAAATTGTTTTTGGATAAAAATGTTTAATAGAAAAATAGAATCAATTGTCGTTAAACTCAAATAATAATGATCAAACAAAATCAAATGAGCAATGTTCTAGAAAAAGGGGGCTTGTTATACCCCGCTGATGTATGATACCAAGTGAGTTATCACACGCTTAAAGGTCTTACGAGAATTTCTTTTTGTTAGTGCGACTTTTTTACGTTATAACGTGTTTTAAAACTCGTAATTACTAGAATTTTCGCGTTAGTGTAACTTTTTTGCGATATTACGCGTTTTAAAACACATTATTATGAGATTGTTCGCGTTAGTGCGAGTATTTTTGTGTGATATTACATGTTTAAAAACACGTCAGTTCGAGAATTTTCGCGTAACTGCGATTTTCTTTTTTTACATTGTTTTAAAACATGGAATTATGACAAGTTTCGTGCGACTTTTTTTTTTTGCGTTATTACGGGCTTGAAAACACGTTATTACGAGAATGTTCTCGTAAGTGTGACTTTTTAAACACGTTATTATGAGATTGTTCGCGTTAGTGCGACTTTTTTTTGCGTTATTATGTGTATTTAAACACGTTAGTACGAGATTGTTTGCGTTAGCGCGACTTCTTTTGCGTTACAACGTGTTTTTAAACATGTTATTACGAGATTTTTACGTTAGTGCGACTTTTTTTTTTGCGTTATTACGTGTTTTAAATTCACATTATAACGTGTTTAAAAGAAAAAAAAAGAATATAATAAGAAAAAATATTACTTTCATCCAGTGCAAATACATGGGTACAATAGATCAAAGTATAAAATAACAGGCTGTATATACCGGTACTGTTGTTTTTTTTTCTCTAAAAACACCAACGCCAACCCTCCTCTTGCCCAGTGCTAACAAGCTTATGTTGGTAGCAGTGAACATACCTTTCACTCAAGTTTTGGAAGTTGTGTCAATACATTTTTGCTTGCTTGTTTATTTATTTCATACAGGAGCAGATCCTTCATGCAACCACTGATTAATCATTTTATTTGCTGATAGTTCTGTTTGTGTGAATTCCTGACGAGCACTTGTAAAAGTGATTTGAGCCACTGAATCTGAGTTTCTTCCATCTTCATGTCTTTTGCAACATTTGCCATATTACCATCATACTGTATCGAGGGACAGTGCATAAAATTTATAGGAATGTCGGTCAATTGGTCTTTTTTTATAAATAGTATCTGTTCGCTGCCTCGCTCCACGAGTACATTTCGCACTACTTCAAGTAAGGTAAGCATTTGAGCATCACCCTCGGAATTGTTGTCCTGTTCTAAGAAACAAATGAAGTGTGACGAATTTTTCATTACTTCAACGACACCGGTAGACTTCGTTTCGAACACTCGGAGGTCATCAAAGTTCACTGTTACTTGGAGACCGAGATTATTTAAGCCTCGCTTCACTTGCCGCGACCATTCTTCATTGTTTTCAACGCAAAGTATAAATATGTCGAAATTGTCAACTTCTTCCTCTTCATCCATGACACCCTGTTTTACTCCACAACCTCTGATAAGAGCATTTTTAAGTCTTATCTTGGCCAATTCAAATTCGTCCTTCAAGTAGGCCTGGAAACCACCTTCGAGATGAATCTCTGAGAACAAAGGTAAATCATCCACTTGATTTCCGGTCAAGTTGATGGTCAGTATTGCCTTGTCGTATTGTTCTTGATTATAGTAGTCACTGACCATTTTTATACGTATTGCACGCTTTTCTTCTTGATTACTTGCTAGTTTCATTAAGTCTTCAGCAGATTCGATAGCCTTGGTATAATCCTGCACTTTTCTGTAGAAATCGCACAGCTCTTCTCTGCTCTGTTTTGTTCTCTCTTTTTTATTAAGAATGTCTTCAAGCATTGGTTGTGATGCCCAACAGTAATTGAAATCTGGGTATTTCTGAATTATTATTTTGTAAGAGATTTCGATACAAGTGCTTAAACAGTGCTGAAGATTGCAGGTAATCTTTTCACGGTCTCTTTGCTCTGAGTCTAAAAAAGTTTCTAATTTTGACACCATGCAAAAAGCAGATTGTTCATAGGCTTTTGCAAGGTAAACTAGCGATGAACGACCTTCCTCAAAGAATGATTTGAATACTTTCAATGCATCGTCATAACGACCTAAGGCTCTCAATGTTAGACCTTTATCATAAAGGGCGCCTATGTTTCCATTTATCTGGTATGCTTTATCAAGATGTTCTAATATTTCAGCAACTTTGTGCTCATCAGCGCCCTCAAGAGAAATAACGCTATGAGGACTTTTAACGAGCAATTCGTTCAGTCTTGTTTGTTTGCTCATTGCTTCGCAGCGTTGTGGTGAACCCGAGAGTCTAGATTGCAATCTACGACTTCCCGTACCGTAATCCGTACTTCTTGACCTCCTAAAGTCAGTACAGCTTCCTCCTCCCCCACGACTCCATCTTTCCTTGGATCGCTGTATAGGAAACCCTTGGCCGGAATGACCCCTACTTGCTCCCGGTGACAAACTCACTTTTTCTTCAAACTCCATAGTTACATTCAAATATGTGTCGGTTTCAGATGGCATAACCTCTCCTAGTTCGGGCTTCCTTTGATTATGTCTCAGTGCGGATGTTGAAGATTTTGTCACAGAAGAAGGTGTTTCATGAAAGTTGTGAGCCCTGACGCCTCCAGAATCTCTTGGCTGACGTCTACGCCGAGAACTGGTTGATCGACTCCGTGGTTCATTTCGTCTTGGAAATGAGAGTCGTAGAGAATTTTCGAGTTTCTTTTTCAAGGCCAATGCCAAATGATGATGGCCATATGAATCACATTTAAGTTCAATTGACTTTCTGAGTAATTCAATGGATTTATCATAATCTTTCTGATATCTGTAATATTTACCACATCTTTGAAGGACAAAGGGGTCAGAGTCGCATAACTGCAATGCTTCTTTGAAATACTCATTTGCAAGCTTATTACGTAAGTTCCAATTGGCCAAAGCATCGCCCTGACTCATTATATTGTTTACAAGTTCTCCCATTTCGACTAATGACCTTGCCTTGTATATACTGTCGGTCTGACTTTCATAAATGTCATTGTACTCTTTCAATACAGTATTTACTTTTTTGAACGTGAAATCAAATTTATTTTGTTCAGATAAGTTATTAAAATTTAATGTCCTTTTTATGATGAGTGCCTGACGAAACTTCCAAACGACAAACGTAATAGGATGGACCATTATTTTTCTTTCGTTTAGTTCAGAAAATACTAATTTAAACATTTCTATAGCTTTATCATAGAATCGTATTCCAAGCCTGGTGTATAAAAAGGCCACTTCTGCTTTTGCATGAAGCATTTCGGTTGGATCATTACGTAATGGCTCGAGTTGTTTAAGAATATTTTTGCATTCATAGATATCCACGGATTTCAGGAGAAACCAACCTTTCAATGCAAGGGCATTTATGCTTTTGATGTTAATGTCTAGTGCTTGATCGACGTACTGTAAAGCAGTTTCCTTTACTCCCAATTCGTGATGAAGAAATGCTAAAAGATTCAGGTCACGTATTTTTTCAATTTCATTGTCATATGTTTCCAGTTCAGAAGCAATCCTGTCAAGAAGTTGTTTTAGCTTCTTTTTCGAGCAGGTTCCAAAGTCCTCAAAGCTGTTTAAGTAGGATGGAAATGAACAAAGTTCGTTCTCAAGTTCGTTTGTGCGCTCCATCCTTTGTTGTTCTGACAGTTCTGCCTATGTGCAGTTTGAACTTTGAAGTAAGCTTATTTTTGACCTGTTAGAAATATATTATCATGGTAGATCAAAGATTTTAAGAGATATATAGGGTGTCTGATTTAAATGAATATTAGGCTTTGATTCGCAGACCACGACATCAATGGAAGGAGAGATCTATCGTCTGTTGTTTGGTCAATACTAGATTCACAAACTGACCAGCATAACCAGTAAGCTTGTGAGGAATTCTCTCGTTAGAGACACAACATCAACATTTTGCATGAACTCCTCGCATTATTCTTCTTGATACAGAGCATAGACAGGTATCACTTTCTTAACCCTTTACTAAACGATCACTTGCGTAATAGGACTTGAGAATGTTTGAATTTGAAAACACTGTGGTAGAAAGATGATGCTGGTAACAAGCATTTTGCTCTTTTTCCCACAACATTTTCTGCTATTTCGGGGGGGGGGGTGTAAACATAGAAGCATCGTTTTACTTGTCTTCAAGTGCTATTGAAATGTGTTAATTCTAAAGCTGTACCGTTTGGTATAGAGTTAGAGTATTTTTAAAACACACACATATGTGTGTGTGTTTTAAAAATACTCTAACTCTATACCAAACGGTACAGCTTTAGAATTAACACATTTCAATAGCACTTGAAGACGTACATTCATTTTTTAACGTGGTTTTTGGAAGTCGATTACGTCAGTAATCGGTCTTCCTATGGCAACGCTCAGGCATTTGGGAAATCACCCAACAACACCAATATTCAACCAGCGAAAAAAAAGTTCTATGAAATTCAAGCATTTAAACATATAAAACGATTGAATTTCAGATAAAAAAATGAAATAAGCCAAACTATTGCACTAAACAGATATTTTCTTTGAACTGTTATGACATTTCAATGAATAATTATCAAATCTTAATATCTGTTAATACACAGATCCTATATTTTTCTATATGAATGCGGACGAATCTAGCCATTCGGCATTACTCAGATGTTGAGAGCCATCAAATCGGCCGAGATGTTACGATTACCAATCGGGCACTATTTTATGAATGATATGTCACTCGGATCCATGTTCACATAAAAAATAGCTTTCGTTAAACACGCATCATTAATACTCTGACCAATAAAATTATTGGCTTGTTTATTTTACAAGGCATTTACATTTTCAACAAAAATTTGCTTGAATGTCTGAAGTGTTGAATAGCTAGTAACCTAATTTATTCATACTCGCAACGTGACTTTCATCCACACCACAGCTTAAACGGCGGCGAGTGAAACGCAAGGCAAGCAAGTCACAATTTGATCTGAACAAACCCAAGACCGCAAAGGTAAAGTTCAATGTATTTTTTTCTTTTTTGAAATGTGTTTTTGTTTTAAACGTGAAGGACATTACGTCCTTACTTAAGTATTGTTTAGAAACGAAGTAGGTCAGTCGTTGTTTATGAAGATTACAGTCGCCATTTTGATTGATTGTAAGTTCGTAAAAGCTTTACGCCTGCGTTACAGAAGGCTACATTAGTATATAAATATGAATGATTTGTATTCCATTTGCTGCCATAACTAGTTGAATGTATCGCTCTTCGTCGAAGAAGAATATTTAACGAATCCCAAATGTCAACAGTCCTCACAGTGACTGGAAATTTCGACCGATAACAATTTCGTCCCATTACAATTTCGGCCCATTACAATTTCGGCCCTTTCTCCTAACGTGAGTTTACATGGTTTGCATTTGTGTAATAAATCTTACACCTTTATAATCTTTTAAACTTAAGCACTAGGATTTTGCAGCCCTAAGGTGAAAGTATATTGAAATGTTGGAAAAATATAAAATGGTGATCTATTCTTCCCCTTTCATATAGTTAATTTTTACTTTAATGCTGTCAACCTGGATCTAACATATATATGCATTTAAATCTTTAAATTGGCTCAGTCAAAAGTATTGCAGCTTTTGTACTTTCACTTAAAGGTGGCCCTTCAGATCTTAGGACGAAAATTGTACAAAAGTGCAAAAAAATCATCCTTATACTCCCAATGCCTTTTAATTTTCATTCATAAAATGCCAGTAGTCGAACACCGTCCGACAACACGAGAAATTAGAGATTTACTACAGCCCAGGTCGACACAGACGGGAGACACATTCTATTTTTAGATGATCACTTCACTCATCTACATACAGGAATACACAGATTAAGTTTCAAACATAGGGTCCGAGGAAGACATTATGGAAAATAATTATTACATGTTTGTTATGTAATAGAATTTCAGCGTTATGAGTCAAGTGCCAGTCATTTGGCATTCCCAAAATGCTTTATTGATTTTTGCGCGAAATCTAAAAATAGCTTAAGAGGCTACGTAGCCTTTTAAGGGAATACCATCAAAAAAAATTTTTTTTATAATTTTATGAATCTTAATTATTAATGATTTGTATTATTTTTTCATATGAATTTCAGTGATGTATATATTCTTTAATTTTGTGAGATGTAAAAATTCTAAATACCCACCTTTAAAGGTGGCCCTTCATATTTTTGGACGAAATTTATACAAAAATATTAAAATTCATCCTGATACTCCCAGTACCTTTTAATTTTCATTCATAAAATCCCAGTAGTCGAAAACCATCCGACAACAAGAGAAATTAGAGATCTAATACGGCCCAGGTCAACACCGACGGGAACCATGGTCTACTTTTAGATGAGCAACTTGCTCACTCACTTACCGGAAATACACAAATGATGCCTCAAACGCAGCGACTGAAGAAGTTTATGGAAAATAACATGTTTGTTATGTTACGGAATTTAAGCATCATTAGTCATGTGCCAGTCACTTTATATTCCCACAATGCTTCTTTTGATTTTTGGCGCGAAATTCAAAAATACCTTAAGAGGCTACGTGGCCTTTTAAGGGAATACCATAAAAAAATGTATACAAAAAGTGTCATGGTATTGAAGTTTTTGAAGTTAATTGACATAATATTTAGTAGATTCATTCAATTTAGCTGGCAAGTATCTCGCAAAATTGATACCTGCTTTTGTAGAGAAAAGGGTTAAACATTAATATTGAAAAAAAAAAACCTAAATGAATGTGCATGCAAAACCGAACAAAAGAAAGCTTTTGAAAACATTGTGGGAAAAGGAGAAAATGCTGGTAACCAATGTTTTCTTCTTTTCCCATAATGTGTTCTTATCCTTTACTGACAAATCTTATTACTTGTGCCACATTTACTACCGGTATGTCTCTTGGAATTTCTTTCAATTTTGATCGGTCTGAATTTTGTTGTGTGGTAAAGAGTCAAATCTGATATAAAAGGTTTTTTGAAAATTGTGTTTGCATAGGTAAAAAGGCTGTACAGTATGTGTGCTTAACCCATTACCACACAGTCCCTACTTATGACGCCTCTGAGAAAGAAGCCTTTTGAAAACACTGTAGGAAAAGGAGAAAATGCGGGTAACCAGCGTTTCCTCCTTTTCCCACAGGGTTTTCTACCCTTCCAAGAACAAGTTTCAATTTTTCAGTCACCTTTATTTTGTCGTCTGCAAAATTTAATGCTTTAGATTTGAACAAGTCTAAAATTTTGTCATTTGGAAATGAGTTAACTCTTTCCCAAACAACAAAATTTAAGAATGGTCCAAATTGAAAGCCATGCTGATGTCATAATAAATGTGGCTCAAAAATTGAAATTTGTTTAGGGAAGAATAGAAAACATTGTGAGAAAAGGAGATAATGATGGTTACCCACACTTTCTACTTTTCCTACAATATTTTCAAAAGGCTTCTTTCTCAGGATTGTTAAAAGTCGGGATTGTTTGGTAGTCTTAAGAGTTTAAGGTAACCAGTGGCACTGTTGATTTGATGCAGAATGCAAACCATTTTAGATACATGTATGTCTGTTCGGACCACTTTAGCTTTTAACAATTGCCACAGTCAGGGAGATTTGTCTCAAATGATTATGATCCTTGATTGAACATTAAAACCAATATTAATATTTTATCATCTACAAAAGATGTGAAGCATTCTTTAACCTTTCACCACTCAGTGATGAGTTTTGAAAGAAGCCTCCTTTTCACACAATATTTTCTACTATGTCATAGGAACAATTGCAGCATTTGATTCAGATAATGAGATTGAAATTGTTGTCTGCAACTGCTTTCAATTTGGACAAGGCTAGAATGTTGTCAATGGGTAAAGGGGTTAGACCTGGTTTGTATATGTTAGCATGATGCTTTCAAGTGGGATAAAGCAGTTAAAGCCCCAATAGCGCTCATATAGAGGTATTTTTGTGCGTGAAAATAGTCGGAATAAAGACACGAATCTGCTAATTATACTCTAATTTTGTCAACAAGGGGATAGAAGCGTTCATTGCAACATCGGCTCCTGCTACAGAACCATTTGCATTTTTTCATTATCAACTCTCCCAACTCCAAAAAGACGTTGCTACATCTATTCGGAATGATTCTGATGTCCTATATTTGGGCATCACGTGATTGATAATGATGACGTATATCCACAGACGCTATGCGCTTCCTCTACATGAAAGCTACTGCGAAACCTCGGTAAGATTTTAATTTTCTTGAGATTAGGACTGCGTTCCTTGTATGTTGATTGGTAAATCGGAGTTGCGCTTTCATCATTCTGATCAGGACATGAATAAACATCGTTTTTTCTCTTGTCAGAGCTGTACTGGTAGAAACTTCGCGTCTCGGCCCATAAAACTTTCGGTACATTACTATTTCGTCCAATAAGACATTCGGCGTTTATACATACGAAGTCGAATGTGTAGGGTACACAGGGTTGTAATATGGACCAGGGAAACCTAGTTAAACACATTGTGGTTGTTTTGTAGTGAAGATCGGACTTTATATTAGGTGCGTCGTATCTTGGTCGTAGGTAGTGAATGAGTTTAGAAGTTTGTTCTGTGAAAAAATAATTGATGAATTTTGATCCGAGTTTAACATCAGGTGGTAGACGTTTTATATTAAATGTCAGAATTCTTACCAGGTATATTCTGGTCTTGACTAACGTTACAATGTCAAACCAGCATATTTTAAGTCTCAACTTTGAAGAGTTTGGTTTAACTCATTACCAAATGACAATATTTAAAGCTTACAAGTCCAAATCGAAAGCGTTTGCAAACGACAAAATCGAAGTGACTGAAAATTTGAAATTTGTTTTGTGAAGGGTAGAAAACATTGTGGGAAAATGAGAAAATGCTGGTTACCACATTTTCTCCTTTTCTCACAATGTTTTCTAAAGGCTTCTTGCTCAGGGGCGTCAAAAGTAGGGATTGTGCGGTAATGGGTTAACTTGCAGTTTACAGATATCTTTTCAGTCAGTTTTTAAGAAAAAATTGGTGTTATTTCATCAATTAAGTCATTGCATACAGATGAACCCTACAGATGCAAGACAGTTGAAGACCATCAGCAGTAGTACACTTTACTCAAATAGATCTAAAGCATTGTGATTGAGAATCATGTTTTTCATGTCTTTTTTACTGATCACTTTCCTTTCTAATCTAACAACAATGTATCTTTTTAGGTAGGCAGAGAGACCAAGATGTTTTTAAACTGATGATTAGATACCCCAGTCTGGTGTTATATCCCATCTGAAAGGATTCCTTTTTTTACAGATTTCAACAACATTTCAACAGGTAGATCTATTTCAATGATATTTATGTCTGGATCTAAAATACATTAATGTTAGAACTTGTGTCTTTTGTATTTGGAGCTTAAATACTTGACCAGACAAAGGTTCAGCTTTGTACATCCATACCATAGACTGTATGTGCACTAATTAATTTTTGGAAAGAATCAAGTTTTGGAAAGAAGCAATTGTATGTAACAAGCAAATATTCCTTTCTTTATTTATGACTCAAAGCCTTATTAGGCAGGAAGTCCGATTTTGGACAACAAATGGGATTAATGGCCAATCCTGGACGAGCCCCCATCTTACGAACAAAGAAACAAATGAATAAATGCATGGCAGATATAAGGGACCGAGCGGGATTCGAACCCCGGAACTCCCGGACGCAAGGCCAATACCTTAACCACTGAGCCAAAGAGATATCTCCCTGACGCAGAAGCCAGGTATTGTATTTAAATCGGGAGAATGCCATGCAGGAAGGTGTGGTCTCTCATAACATTATGGATCCATAAAACCCAATTTGTATAACAGTGGACTTGAACTGATGGTAGAATGGTACTTTGACATGCAGAAAATTTGTAAAGTGCAAAAAGAGTCATCCCATGTCAGCCTACACACACTTTTGACAGAGCATGGCTCCTATATTACAGTACAGTATTTAGCAAGAAACTTATAATCTTGTCATTTCAGTGTCTCATTTTGCACAAAGCCGGCCCAGTAAAGCCAGGTTACAAGGACATGAATGAACTGCGTTTGATGGGCCATCAACATTGGAGGTCGTGATTGGCACAAAGTTGGGAAATGGTAGTGTGATAACAAAATTAGAATTAAAAAGAGAAAATGAAAAAAAAGAGACTTTCTGAAAAAATTGTAATTTAGTTACGGTGAACAATGTAGGTACATGTAGCTTTAAATGTCAGATAACCATTTTAAAGGCAAACAGTATCAATATAGTATACTGAAAAGAAAATCTTATTATTCACTCTTTATCATAAGACAAAAATGCAGACTTGTTAAAATTTAAAGCATTTGCAGTTGATTTTTAACCCTTTACCACACAATCTGGAGTATTCATGACCCCGAGAAAGGACCCTTTTGAAAATATTGTGGGAAAAGGAGAAAATGCTGGTAATCAGCATTTTTTCCTTTCCCACAATGTTTTCTACCCTTCCCAAGACAAATTTTAAATTTTCAGTCACTTTTATTTTGTTATCTTCAAATGTTTTTAATTGGGTCCAGTCTAAAATGTTTTCCTTTGGTAAAGAGTTAACTCTTTACCACACAATCCCTACTTTTGACGACCCTAAGAAAGCCTTTGAAAACACTGTGGGAAAAGGAGAAAATGCTTACCATACAATCCCTACTTTTGATGACCCTCAGAAAGAAAGCCTTTGAAAACATTGTGAGAAAAGGAGAAAATGCTGGTACCCAGCATTTTTTTTCTTTTCCCACAATGTTTTCTACCCTTTCCAAATCAATTAACAATTTTCGATTCATATTTATTTTACCACATAATCCCTCCTTTTGACGACCCTAAGAAAGACAGCCTTTGAAAACATTGTGGGAATAGGAGAAAATGCTGGTACCCAGTATTTTCTTCTTTCCCACAATGTTTCCTACCCTTTCCAAATCAATTTACAATTTTCGATTCACATTTATTTTGTCGTCTGCTTTCAATTTGGGCAAGTCCAAAATTTAGTCGTTTGGTAAAGAGTTAACCCATTACCAGACAATCCCTACTTTTGACGCCCCTGAGAAAGAAGCCTTTAGAAAACATTGTGTGAAAAGGAGAAAATGCTGGTAACCAGCATTTTCTCCTTTTCACACAATGTTTTCTACCCTTCACAAAACAAATTTCAAATTTTCAGTCACTTTTATTTTGTCGTCTGCAAATGCTCTCAATTTGGACAAGTCTAAATTTTTGTCGTTTGGTAATGGGTTAAACAAGAATCAAAGGAAGAAATTTGTTTTTGAAGGTAAATTAATCTGTTCTAAGACATGTATTCTTTATCAGTTTTTTTGGGGGGTTTAATAATACTATTTGAGTTACTAGTATATCACACTGCCCATTGCAACTATCCCAACTGTCAGAGCTTGTTTGATCCGTGTTCCATACACACCATACACATTATTGCTAAGCCAAATAAGTTCAGACCATGTTTGGGAAGGGAGAAAAATGAATTTTGTTTCAGTGGCTATCATCAATCTGCAGAGAGAATTTGTATGGTTTATTGGCATCCTTTATGGTATTCAATAGCTTGAATCAGTTTGAAAAAGCATTAAGGTCTAAAGTATACAGGAGATCACTCGTTTATCCCAAGCTAGGACCAATTTTTATCCAAGGATTGATGATAGTCATTGTGACAGGATTCATTTCTCTCTCACTGCTGACAATTTTTCAACAATGAGCAGCCAGTGGCTTGGAAAGAATATTGGTAAAAGTACTGGTAAAAGGAACTCCAGGAAAGCATGGATAGGTGCATTGGCCACAGTGATGATTAATTGATTTTATGGTTGGTGTTTTAAGCTGCTTTCACCATTTTCAACAGTCATATCACAGCAAAAGCCCACATATTCATATCTTTCTGGATTTTACCAGTACTAGGCTCTGAAGTGTGACTGTGTCGTGCCAAATGACACTCACGAAAAACAAAATAACTGAAAAAATGGTGTTACAATACCATACAATCCAATCATTAAGTAGCTTGTACCATAATATCAACATTGAACTCTTTACAGGCTACAAAATTTCAACTTTCCAAAACAAATTTCCATACTAAACATGTACTATTTTTCATCTGTAAATACTTTCAAGTCTAAAATTTTGTTGTATGTAAAGAGGTTATAAATCATAATACAGAAATAGGTTGAATAACAGATGACAGGTTTTGGATTTGTGTATGAAATGACAGAAAGCATACAGGGAAGAGAAAAAAATGCTAGTTATCAACATTTTCTACTCCTCCCACAAAGCTTCTAGAGCTTTCTTCTTCAGGGTCGTTGAAATACAGGATGGTTATCTACAGGGCTATAAAAAGCTTGAAAATGTTTATTAAAACAACTGCAGTTTGCCCAAACATGCTTTTTATTGGTCTTGAACTTTTTGTAAGATATGTTTTTGTTGCTAAATTCTAGAACTTTAAACTGGGTGTAGAATTAGATATACATGAATAATTGTCACTTTTGTATCACACATAGTCATGCAAACATACAACACAATGATCATGTCTTATATCATTGTTCAGCCTTGTTGTCTATGGACTTTGGACTTTCCATCATTAAGCACCTAAGGTAGAAAGAGAAAGAGAAACAAGTAAATATATTCAATTGATTTGTGGTGCAATGCAATAACTCTATTTTCAACAGTATTTCAACTGTATAGGAGGAGCAGAACACTTACTCATGTTTACTTGGTCAGTTACAGATATTTTTGGCAAAAGAGTTAGAGGAGGTTACATATTCATTGAAACTACATGTACCTCTTTAGCTCCAGCTACAGTTTATATTTAGAACAATGTTTAAAACATCAAATTAACCAAAAGGCTATGGCGGATGTACATGCACCATCACATCCTCGGTTTTTTTCAATTTACTGCGAATGTATATTAAGTGTCATTGGAAAAGGAATCGACCCTCTGTAACTCTTGAACATAATTTGGATTTTGTTCATGGGGCAGGGTGGAAAAACCTGAAAATTTTAAAGACTTTGCAAAGGATACTAGTAAACGAAACAGATGTAAAAGAAACATCATTTTAACCCTTTTGAAAACAATATAAGTTTTAACAACCTGGAGAAAGACCCTCTATGCAAACATTGACAAAATGTTGGTCAAATGCAGCCTGTGGGAAAAGGAGAAAATGTTGGTAGCCAGCATTTTCGTCTTATTCCTTTCTACCCTTTTAAAGAGACTTTTATTATCTCAGTTACTTTTTCATCAGCAAAAATTTCAATTTAGAAAAGACTTGACCCTTTCCCAAACAAGCCCTTATTTTTACATGTCTGCATTAAAAGTCTTATGAAAACACTGGGAATTCCGGAAAGGAGAAATTACCCGTAACAAGCAATTTCTCCTTTTCCCAGAGTTTTCTACCCTTTTTGAGAATTTTCTGCCATTTTCTCCAAATCTAAAATTGTCGTCTGCAAACTCTTTTGGTTTGGAAGAGTCCAGACTCTGTCGTTTGGGAAAGAGTTTATTGTTGTTCTCCAGTAAATATTTGATTTTTGTTTGTCAGAGCATTTTGTACCACTTGAAACATTATTAGTTCTACGGTCAGAGCATGTTTCCAAGTTCCCTACCACCTGACCGCAAAACAAATTTATTAGACTGCAAAGTTTTATCATTCTGACGTTTGTTAACTCTTTACCACATAAGCAAAATAATAGACTTGTCCAAATTGAAAGCATTTGCAGACGACAATTGAAACATGGTTCAAATGATGAAATTTGTCATTAATAGAGTAGAAAATGTGGGAAAAGGTAAAAATGCTGGTTACCAGCATTTTCTCCTTTTTCCACAATGTTATCAAAAAGCTGTAAAAGTTCGGAATTGATAACATTTGCAGATGAAAAATTAGACATACCGGTAGCTGAAATGATATGATTTTTTTTCTGAAAGAGATGTTAACGTTTTGAAAAAGGGAAAAGAAATATTGGTTACCAGCAATTCTTCCATTTGCAAAAATGCCTTGAAATCATTTTCAATATTAGAATTACTAAATAATTCTTAACATGGAAAACTTTGATGTTTGGGTTAAGAGCTGACAACAGGCAACACCCTTTAACATCGCTGTATGTATGAATGTATTTTATTTTTTGTCTACGAATTCTTATTGTGATTATATAATGTATTTAAAATTATAAACTAATATTTACACCTTATTGCCTTGCTTATTGCATGAAACATATCTGTCCTTGTATGAACTGTCATCTAAAGTGGCCAGTTATATATTGTAACAAGCATACGGAAGGCCAAATATTCCTATGCTACATATTCTTCAGCAACACCACAGAATAGATCTTTGGAAATTTGATTGTTCTGCTGTATACCCTAAAAATAAAAAAAAAATCATAATCTCTTTTTCAATTCATCTCAATCTGAAAATCTGGGGAAGAAAAAAAATGGAATTATTGAAATGGGTGTTTTTATACTCCACTTCATTCCATTTGACGACAGAATAACCTCCAGCATAATATCCAGCATAATTATAATTGGACTGTTGGATTGTTGGTGCATCTCCAACCCTTTACTAATTTACTTCACATGTTGTTTGTACTAGCAAGGAGTTGGGGTATGTCATAGTGCCCCAATGGCAGCACAAGTACACGAAGTAGGTCTTAAAATGCATCTAAATTTGAATAATAACAGAAGTATGGAAATTATGGAAGGTGACAATCTGTTATTTTGCAGCCTGTGTAAGTGTTAGTTAATGGCAGGAAATGGAGTTTAAAAGTAGGTCAAAAGTTGCCATGTCCCTCAGTCCTTTGGCTTCTTTTACCTGATTTCAAAAAACGGGGGTTTTTTGCCATCAATTTGCACTTGCATTGATCATAAAACCAACATATTGTCATCTTCACAATACTTTCCATACATTATTTAACCCTTTCCCAAACAAGCCCTGGTTTTTACATGTCTGCAGTAAAAGTCTTTAAAAAACTGTGGGAAAAGGAGAAATTGCTCGTAACGAGCAATTTCTCTTTTTCCACAGTGTTTTCTACCCTTTTTGAGAACTTTCTGCCATTTTCTCAAAATCTAAAATTGTCGTCTGCAAACTATTTCAGTTTGGAAGAGTCCAAAATTTGTTGTTTGGAACAGGGTTAAAGTCAAAACTGGCTTTGTTCAACCCATTACCACACACTCCCTACTTTTGACAACCCTGAGACAGATGCCTCTAGAAAACATTGTGGGAAAAGGAGAAAATGCTGGTAACCAGCATTTTCTCCTTTTACCACCATGTTTTCTACCCTATCAAGGACAATTTTCATAGTCTGAGCTACCTTTAATTAACAATGTAATGCATCATCTTTCACTAAAATCAACGACACTTTTGTAAATGAAGCCAGGCTTGACTGAATGAGTGATGCATTTGTGTAACTTTCAACATGATATCAGTCATACCAATTTGATAAACTATAATATTCTTAATTTCTGGAGTTTTTACTTTTACCAATATCTGAAGTAACATGCACATGGACATCCCAACAAAACCCAGAGAGAACTGATTTGTAGTTATGGATTACTTGTATTATGCATTAAATTAACCACTGAGTCATGAAGTAATCCTGAAGCCCTTTATAGCTGTTCAGCTGAATAAAAATCAGGACATTACTAATGTCACATGGTATAGAAGGACTGTATAGCCCTAGGTGACAATACCAAATTCAGTCACACAAGAACAGCAGTACTTATCTCAATTATTGTCTACTTTGTCCTACAGAACATTTTTAAGAATTCCACTCCATTTTTAACCCAGTCTATAATGATGGGTTCATTCAAGATCAAGATGAGACAGCAAAATCTTTTTACAGTATACCAGTTATCTTGTATCTACAATGGTTCTCAGGGTAGATGGCTTGTGAGTTTGGGTAGAGGTGAACCACTGAAACGGTAATACATACATTCAATTTTCACTAACCAGTCATGTAAATAAGAATATGGCTTTTGAAATAAAATCTGTTTTACCTAATCAAAGCTGTCGATGCGCCATAAAACAACATTCATTCATTCATTCATTATGTTTTACCTAATTAAGTTACCTGAAAGCAGATGGCCAAATTCTGTGTCTACTGGAATGGAATGATGAAAGAGTCAGAAACCAAGGCTAATCTGCATCTCCATAGTATGATTCTGTTTGTGTATCACTCTTTCGGAGGATCCATTCGCATTGGCCAGAGAATTGCAAAATAGTTCCCTCTGTACTCTGAAATATCAATTACAAAACAAGTGAGAGCTCCAAATATTGTTTAACCCTTTACCAAACGACAAAAATTTTAGACTGGTTCAAACTGAAAGCACTTGCAGACGACAAAGTAAACGCTTCTCAAGAATTGAAATTTGCTTCCATCAGGTTAAAAAACATTGCAGGAAAAGGAGAAAATGCTGGTTACCAGCATTTTCTCCTTTTCCAGCAATGTTTTCAAAATATTTCTTTCTCAGGGTCGTTAAAAGTAGGCATTGTATGGTAAAGGGTTAAACATTCTATGAAGATTAAACTCTTTGGTTACATGAAAATGACTGGGGAAATGAAAGTGATCTACACATCAGTTTTTAGAGGTGTTTCTTAAGAGTTCTTCCACATTAGAAGAGGCCCGCCCGGGTGGCTCGGTGGTGTGACAGGGTAGTTGTGAGTTTGATACCCGGTTGAGGCAAACTTTCTTTCTGGCGTACTTTCGCCTCTCACCTCTGCTGAAGCATGTGAGAAAAGTAGTCGGTGGCTTTGGAAAGAAAGTAGTGTTAGTAGTGGTATGAGAAAGCCAGGAAACACATGTGCATCACCGACCGCCATGATATGACCTTAGCTGTTAAAGTGGTGTTAAACTCCAATACAACCAACCAACATTAGAGGAAGTATAGACTTTACATTTCATTAAAATTAGATACATATAGGTCTACAACCTCCAACACAATCAAACAGTGGCTGTATCTCTGGTTCAGATGAAAAATAAAATCATAAGGGCCATACTACATGTACCACATGTATTAAGGAGTCCTTCAGTAGTCCCACCTAACGTTATGTGTACAAATCGTTATGAAAATTACATACATACATTAGTTCTGCAAGGACAATAGTTGAAAATTGTCCAAGAAGAGCCCTTAACAAATCTGAGAGTAATTATGGACAAACCAGCAACCTGATTCTAATCTTTCCCCTTATCATTATCATGGGTATGCCTAGTGACTTAGTAATATACAGTGCTAAAAGCTTGGAAGTGTTTCTGTTCCATCAAACCGACCCACAGTAGCTTAGTCAGTAGCATGCAGCACTTGAGAAAGAGCGGGTCGTGGGTTCAATCCCAAGCTCAGAAAATTTCTTTCGGTGGATTGATGATAGTCCCTTGTGACAGGATTCATTCTTCTCCCACCTCTGACCATAGTCTTGACAATGGCTATATGGGATAACAGCCAGTGGCCTGGAAAGAAAATTGTGCATACAACTTGTAAAAGAGACTCCTGGAAAGCATGGACAAGTGCACTGGCTGTCACAATATAACTGAAATAATGTTGGAAAAAGTGTTAAATAGCATACAATCAATCAATCTTTTCCCTCAATTTTCATCTATAAAATTTGCATTGGTATGTATCCCATAGCTTGCAAGAAGTAATGTATGCAATGTACATAAGAATATAATCCTGCTCAAAATTTTCCAAAGCCATTTCTCAGTGGCGTTAGAACTAGGCATTAGACTAGATTCAGATCTATAATTAACCCATTACCACTCAATCACTACTTTTGACGCCCCTGGAAAAGAAGCCTTTTAAAAACATTGCAGAAAAAGTGAAAATGCTGGTAACCAGCATTTTCTCATTCTCCCACAATGTTTTCTACCTAATCAATTGAGCCACACTGAAATTGTTGTCTGCAAATGCTTTCAATTTGGACAGAGCTCAAATTTTGTCGTCTGGTAAAGAGTTCAACCCTCAATAAACATGTTTTGAGTATAACCGCACCCTCTGAACTCAGGTTTAAGCATTACGTTACTATCTATGCATTAGAATCAATCGAAACTGGGTCAACGAGGCTGGAATATCCGAGGATCAGACATAATTATGCACATTTAATCTTTGCAATACCTGCGCAGTAAATGGGTCAATCGAGTGCTGAATTATGCATAAAAATGATCATTTTTATCAAACCATCCCATATTCATGGATCGAAAAGTTCTTCATGTTCTATAACAATAGTAAATGGAGGTGACTTACCGATCGTGAACAGGTTTCCGTGCGAACTGAAATCCGCATCTGTTTTCCGGCTTTTCGCTCATTCTTTTTATTTGCATGGGGTTTTTAGTCGAAAGCAATTTCTAAAATAGACGCCCGTTTGTTCTGCTGTATTGCCCTTTGCAAGACTTCAGCGAATTCGGTTAATAAACTTGCTCCCCTGTCGAATTTGAACCTTCACGGTCCTCCATTTTGTATTTTCGTTTACCTTAGTTTCAGGCTGTCACGTGATCATTACGTCATGGTCATCGATGTAAACAAAAATTTAGTCGGCTTGGTTGGACTTGTACTAGATTTAAATTTAATTCTTCTGTCAGCGAATGGAACTTTGACCAATCGCACATTTAAAGAGTGTCAACCTCATATTAATTTACATACTTTTATATGGTGTAATATGAATTTACTGCTTTTGAACGGCTCCCACTGTTTACATTTGGACGCTATTGTTACTTTAAGCTAAAGAAATGCGGGCTGAGCTTAACGGGAAGCCTTAACCCCTATCTTGCCTATTGCAACATTGGTCATATTTGCTAATAGTGTAGACCAATGATCAACCTGCGCAGCCATTCAGTCTGATGTTGGTCTGCACTGTTGGCAAATTTTACAGTGACTGAAATTTGGAAGCAAATCTGGAATAGTCTATTCTGGGAAATCAGCAGCACAAGAGGTAAAATTGACCCTTGAAAAGATTTTTGAAAAACATTTTTGTTAAAGAAAAAATTGCTCAACAGTAAGGTGGGTAATTTTAGACAATCAAGGCCCTCTTCAATTCTTTGGACAATAACTTGATGTTGCATCAATCTACAATATGCATCTTTGATAAAAGAAGAATGTTAAGTTAAATACTGTTCAGATTTTTGTATGGCTATCATTTGGTTATATTTCTTTGTATCTGTTTTAGGAAGAGATTGTGAAGATTGTGCAGGTCAGAGGGACAGACGTCCAGGTCAAGACAGTTAAGATCTCAAGATGGCACAGATGACTTAAAGGTGTCACTCTGGAGGGAGTGGAGGGAGATGAGTTCAAAGAACCTAATGGGTCAATACATACAGCTAACAATTGTTGTTGTCAATACATACAGAGACGAGATGTCAGTGTCAACCAAAACAAAGATTGAAATTAAGGTATTAAATCCACTCTAGTCTTCCCAGGTTATCCCTAGTGCTCATGGTGAACAGTTGTGATGGGTTGGTATTTTGACTATTGTGTGTCTGTTCACCATTAGCACAAGCACATTTACATGTTGCTCCTGAAGTTCTATTTGACAAAGCCCAGAAAAGCAATGTCACAAACTGGCTTTCAGTATCTTTAACAGAATCACCAAGATGTAAAAGGATAATTAAACTTTCGACAGTATTGTCCTCAAGTTAACCCATTACCACGCAATCCCTACTTTTGACGACCTTTGGAAACAAGCCTTTTGAAAACATTGTGGGAAAAGGAGAAAATGCTGGTAAGTCGCATTTTCTCCTTTTCCCACAATATTTTCTACCCCTCAAAAAACAAAGTTCAAATTTTCATTCACTTTTATCTTTGGTCTGCAAATGCTTTCAATTTGGACAAGCCTAAAATATTGTCATTTGGGTAATGAGTTAATCTCTTTCAGACCTTTGAAAAATTTCTTCTCTCATATATACTATTCATTTTGATTTCATTGTTGTATTGGAGGTTAGTTCCTATGCTGGTAAGTCTTTACCATACAGTCCTGACTTTTGACGACCCTAAAGAAGAAGTCTTTAGAAAACACTCTTGGAAAAGGAGAAAATGCTGGTAATCAGCATTTTCTCTTTTTACCTCAGTGTTTTCTACTCTATCAAGGAGAGAAATCATCATTTCATCAATGTTTAATTTGTTGTCTGCAAATGCTTTCAGTTTGGTCACATCCCAAATTTTGTTGTTTGGTAAAGAGTTAAAGATGGTTGCTTTACATAATCTATAATCCTTTTCATATAAAACAAGAGAACCTCTGCACTTTGATTAGTTCTGGTAAAGGTTTATTGACCTACTGGTGACCTAGTACAAATAATTTGTACTGACAAAAATATATGATGACATTGAAAGTACAAAAAGCATCTGCAAAGGAGTGAAATTGACAACAAACAACAGTTAAGAATGTAGTTTCAAAATAACTCAACAGATTATATTGAAAAACTAATGGATAATATCACTTTCAGATTTGATGAAAACTCCATAAAAAATCTCCAACTCTTGAACAAAGTCCTCAATCCAGCTGAAATACCAAAGAATATAAACAGCCTTGAAGAATATGGTGAAGAAGAACTCAGGCAGCTAACTTACCTGTATGGAGAAGAAAATGGAGTGTTGGATGCAAATAAAGCAGAAGAAGACTACTACCAACTGAAAGTTATTTTGAAATCACTTAATTGTTCACTACCAGAAGCCTGCAGTATCATTATGAAAAACTACAATTGTGCTGACTTCACCACTCACTTCCAACGCATGTGAAAGAGAGTTTAGTGTTCACAACAAGATCAAAACAAAAGGAAGAGCTTGCCTTAAGCATGATACTGTCACTAAACTCATGGGAGTGAAAGAAGAGGGTCCCTCCTTAGAAGATTTTGGCCCACAACCAGCAGTCAGAAGATTCTTAGCAAAGAGAATAAGACGAAAGTGATAAAATGTGTATGAACAGTGAGAGTAAACAACTTAATGATTTTGCTTAACTTTCACCACAGTCTGTCAGTCCCTCGGCTTATAATACTTTATAATACTCTAAGAAATAAGGCATTTGAAAACATTGTGGAAAAATGGTAAAATGCTGGCCACCAGTATTTTTTCCTTTTCCCACAATATTTTCTACCTTTCCCAAAATAAATTTTAATTTGCTGAGTTACATGTAATTTGTCATCTACGAATGTTTTAAATTTGGACAAGTCTAAAATTTTGTCAATTATTCCTGTTCATCAAATTGAAGTAAATAGCATTTATGATGAGCTTTTGTAGATTTGAAGCAAAGCCAGGGCACTTTTTATAAATGTAGATTTGTCATGAAAAGAAGGAGAGAGATTGAATTTTCATTTGATTTTCATTTCATTTGACTTTCATTGTGTACTTAATTACAAGTTGAGAACATTTTGAAAGCCAAAATGAATTGTTCAATCCATGACTATGTTATCTGCAAATTTATGCAAGCTTTAAATTTGGACAGGTCTAAAGTATTGTCAAGGAAAATGTAGACATCATAATCCATATTGACAAAAATTAAATTGGAATAAGAACTGAATTTACAAAATTTTGTCACAAAGGATCTACAACTATTGCCACATGTACTTGTATTATTATCACAAATATTTGAAATATGCATTATCATGTTGAATTATTTACATAGTCTAAATTAAAGATCAAGTGAAAAGTTATTAAACTTCTTTATTTCTTTGAGCTATTACAATAAAATCTTATATACTAAGTAATTTCCTTTGTAAATCTAGACTTGTGTATTACAGACATTATGTCTCCATGATGCACAAATCTAAAATTTACAGTTTTGAGATGTTGATAACTTGCACGTGAAAATTCTTCCGAACTGTTTTGGAATCCAACTTTTTCAGGCTGGAATCCAACTTTTCAGTTTGGAATCCAACTTTTTCTTGACTTGGATTCCTGGAATCCAACTTTTAAAATCCTAGTGAGAACACTGTGTAACAAAGAGGGACAGGGCTTTACTGTTGTGATAAGGCATTTTGTTATCCAATCAAACTGATCCCTGACAAAGAACACTTTAGAAAACATTGTGGGAAAAGGAGAAAATGCTGGTAACCTTTTCCCACAATGTTATCTACCCTTCACAAAACAACTTTTAAATTTTCAGTCATTTATTTTTTCATCTACAAAATGCTTTCCATTTTGACAACCCTAAAATGTTGTCATTTGGTAATGAGTTAACTATAACCAGAAGACAAAATTTTTATAATTGGCCATAATTGAAAGATGTTGCAAACAAAATAATAAATCTTCAAATTAGTAAAACTTGTATCAAAAAGGGTAGAAATGATTGTGTAAAACTAAGAAATTGCAGGTTACTTTTATTTTCTTCTTTTCTCACATTTTCATAGCTTTTTTTCTTTTAAAGTGACCTAAAATGCAGGGATGAATGGTAATTGTTAAAAACTTCTCTTCACCGTCGCAGAAAAATCAGGCCTGTGGAGCGATACAGGCGGTCAAGCGCCTCTAGTTTATAGACTTGAGGTAGAATGCTTTTGGAAACATTTTGGGTATACGAGAAAGTGCTTGTAATGCGTATTTACTCCATCGGTCACCATGTTTTCTTTCTTCAAAAGGCTACTGCACACTTTGAGCAAAAGTTCATTTCTTGTTTGCAAATCTTTTCAAGACTAAATTTTTTTTTATGTACATAGAGTGATAGATTGATATTTTACATGCACATCGTCTGGCTAGTCAGGTTTTTGTGTATATATTTTCACTTGATTACTTTTTGGTACATGTTCATAATATTTTTGCCACTACCTTTATGTTTACATGCTGTATCTTACTATATTTGCCTGTTCTTTAACCAATTAACCCTTCACCAAATCATCCCTGGTTTTCACTACCCTGAGATAGAAGGCTTTTGAGAACATTGTTGGAAAAGGAGAAAATGCTGGTTGCCAGTAATTTCTCCTTTTTCCACAGCGTTTTCCGCCTTGCCTGGAAGAAAACTTTAATTTTTGAGTTGACTTTATTTTGTTGTCTGCAAGTGCTTTCAATTTAGACCAGTCTAAAATTTTGCTGTTTAATAAATAGTTACTAGCAGACAAAAATTAAATTGTCCCAGATTTCAGTAGACAATTTCAAAAAACGGCCAAAAAAGTGGAAAAGGTACTGAAAGGATAAATATAAACATTATTGGAAAAAGACACTATTTGGATTATATGAAGAAAGCATTGTGTTGCAATGTACCAGTGTTTATCTGTAGATTCCTTTGACATAGTGTGCAAGTTGTTGGCTAAATACATGTACTCATGTTTTCTTTTTAAAAATCATCATCAATTATAAGATTTTGAGCTTTTTTTACTTTCATTTATTTGCAACTCAAAGCATCAGCAGAGATAAAAATGCTTGTCGCAAGCATTTTTACCTTTGGACACAGAGTTTTCAAAAATATACCGAACAACTTTAAAAATCGGGCTAGTTGGCTATGGGTTAAGTTTTGATTCAAGGGCCATTTATTTCTCTTTATACAAGTTGTATGGTCCCTAAATTTGTCTTAGAAGTATTCTCTGCATTAAACAAATTTAACAGTATGAGAATATACTCTAGCTGAAGTATTAAAATATACTTTCAATGTTCATCATACTACAAGGGCATACAATTAAAAAAAATATCAGAAAGATCTTTACAAGCTATTATTACTTATTTTGATGTTTCGAAAATATAAGAAAAATATGAGATTTTTGTTTTGGTCCCTTGAAATATTATGCAATAAAAGCCATATTTTCTTTTTTATGCAGTTCAAAGTTAAACTTCCTAGTCTTTTTGCGAGCCTTTTTGTCAGGTCTGAATTGAGACAAAGCACTGGGATAAGAATGTAACACTTAGTATTCAATTGTTTTTTACTTTTGCCACAATATTTTCAAGCTGCTTCTCTCCAAGAGTAGTCAAAAGTCGTCATTGTGTGCGAAAGGGTATTGACATGTCCTGCTTGAGATTGAGGTGTTTATTCACAAATATACTGCTTACTTGTTTCAACTACCTTTACATAATATTCATTTTGTTGTGGTACTCGATTCATGTTACTAGAAGATGATACTTCTTTCAAATTAAATTGAAAAAAAAAAGAAGCTTTGTTTCTGTTCTTCTTTTTGTTTAACTGTTTCACCTTAAATAGTATTGAGTTTTGTTGACTATTTCACTCTGCACATGATGAGAAACTTTTGGTCACATCCAAATTGAACGCACCTTCAGACCAGGGGGAACGATTTCTTCATTTACTCAATCTAATTCTAAAATCGACTTCCATGAGTACTTTCAGTACTTTGATTCAATAGTAGCACCGCCATGTATAAGATCACGTGATTGGCAATTCATATGAGAAAAGTAGCCAGTAGCTTGAAAAGAAAGTTGTGTCCGTGCTGCTGTGAGAAAGCCAGGAAACATATAGCAGCATAGGTGCACTGACTGCCGTGAAATGACGCAAGTTATATATATATATATATATGTGTGTGTGTGTGTGTGGGTGTGTGTGTGTGTGTGTGAGCTATCTTACAAATACCCATACATAATAATTGTTCTCGATGTCCTAATCAACAGACTGGAAAAGAGCACGAAGTCTAGATGAAACATTATTTATACGGATACATGTATATAATTCACTGATAGATTTCTATAACCTACTGAAAAGCATAAAAGAAAAGTAATTCTTTAGGTTTTCATCATAATCACCAAAAATGATGGCCTAGTGTCGTATGTTTGTTTGTTTGATTTGATTTTAACGCCGTTTTAACAACTTGCGTCAATTCACGGCAGTCAGTGCACCTATGCTGCTATATGTTTCCTGGCTTTCTCACAGCAGCACGGACACAACTTTCTTTTCAAGCTACTGGCTACTTTTCTCACATGAATTGCCAATCACGTTAAAAAATGAATGTACGAACTGTTTTCTTAACTGAAATGTAGTTAGAAAGATTTAGACACAAAACTGAGACTCAAGTTTTCTTTTTTACGAGGAGCCTTAAAATTTTCATAACGGTAATCCATCGTATTTCCGGCGATGAGATGTAGCGTGTAGGTGCATATCAAGCCACCAGATCACTCTCTTGCACTCCGGATCATTCACATTCACCTCTGTAGTGGGCTCAGAAAGTAGTCCGTTATTACGTGATACTTCCGTCACATGACCAGAACTCAAAATGGCGACACAAACGCCGATGAACGAAAGACCAATATCGATTCTTTTGCGTGCTGTTCAAACAGCATACGGCAATCAGACTAAGTGGTAGGAAATGTGAAAAAGACGGATTTTCTGAAAAGCTTAAATGTCTTTTAAAGGACCATAACATGTATTTTGATCTTATAAACTAAGATTTATCGGTGTGTAAAAACTGTTGTCATCATTCATGGGCGCAGCCATTTTCGTTAAAATTGGCGTAAGATTCTGATTAGTAAAGAGGCTCGAAAAAAATAGTTCCAATGTATAAAGGTAAATTAATCAGTTTGAACGCACCTATAATGTATCCAGAATCATATTTCCTTTGTCTACCTTATAATTTTACACATGAAACAGTTAAACAGTAACAAAACATTTTTTCCTCGGTTTGACAAGATTCTTGTCATTTAGCCCATCGCAGAGATGTATGGTGAGAGTAACGAACGACAACTCTGCTCGGAGATTGCCACCAGATACAGCCGAGGAAATTGATGGCTCCCATCACCAGAGGTATCCCGAATGGCATCAGAGGTGAGAAGCGAAAATTTGCCTAAGGAAGAGTTTGAGTTTTGTGGCCCAATGAATAATCCAAGATGCCGATAGCCCGATGGGTTTATTCATTTTGCCCCGATACTCACACCGTGATTTATGCAGGGATAAAGCACGATGAAAAGAAGGTTATTTCGATTCCAACATGACCAACTCTTAGTGAAATGAGAACGAGCTTATACTTAGAGTAAAAACGCGGATGCTGATGATATTTCACTGAATAACTTATTTACTTACTTTATACAGAATGATGTACATTTATGTAGAATGACGTCACTCAATATAGAGTGACGAAGATTTTACTATGCTCTCATTGCACTGCGTTTAAAGACCCGAATTCACGTGTCATCTTAGAATGTGCGTTATTCTATATTCTAACATGACACGTGACTTTGGCTCTATAAACACAGTGCAAGGATAACGTGGTAAAATCCGCGACAATCCATGTAGAGTGACGTCATCATATATCGAGTGACGTCATTCAATGAGTGAGTTATTCAATGGAACATAATCTTCATCCGCGTTTTTACTCTTAGTTTGAACTTGTTTTCCTTTCATTAAGAATTGGCCATGTTAGAATCGAAATAATCTTCTTTCTATCGTGGTATATCGTTTAATAAACCACGTTGTGAGTTATGAGGCGCAATGAATAACCCACTCGGGCTATCGCCCTCGTGGATTATTTATTGTGCCTCATAATTCACAACTGTGGTTTATTGAACGATATACCACGATAGAAAGAAGATTATTTCTTAATTCTGACATGACACGCGAATTCGGCTCTATAAACACAGTGCAAGGATAGCGTGGTAAAATCTGCGACAATCCATGTAGAGAGACATCATTCTATATCGAGTGACGTCATTCAATGAGTGAGTTATTCAATGGAACATAATCTTCATCCGCGTTTTTACTCTTAGTTTGAACTTGTTTTCCTTTCATTAAGAATTGGCCATGTTAGAATCGAAATAATCTTCTTTCTATCGTGGTTTATAGTTCAATAAAACAAGTTGTGAGTTGTGAGGCGCAAAGAATAAACCACTCGGGCTATCACCCTCGTGGATTATTTATTGTGCCTCATAATTCACAACTGTGGTTTATTGAACGATATACCACGATAGAAAGAAGATTATTTCTTAATTCTGACATGACACGCGAATTCGGCTCTATAAACACAGTGCAAGGATAGCGTGGTAAAATCTGCGACAATCCATGTAGAGAGACATCATTCTATATCGAGTGACGTCATTCAATGAGTGAGTTATTCAATGGAACATAATCTTCATCCGCGTTTTTACTCTTAGTTTGAACTTGTTTTCCTTTCATTAAGAATTGGCCATGTTAGAATCGAAATAGTCTTCTTTCTATCGTGGTTTATAGTTCAATAAAACAAGTTGTGAGTTGTGAGGCGCAAAGAATAAACCACTCGGGCTATCGCCCTCGTGGATTATTTATTCACCTCATAACTCACAACTGTGGTTTACTGAACGATATACCACGATAGAATGAAGATTATTTCTTAAAATAATAGAGTTACGGCATTCTTTAAAGATTCTATAAAGACTGACGTCATTCTGTATACAGTAAGTAAGTTATTGAATGGAATAAAATCTGGATTATTTATTGTGCCTCATTAATCGCAACCGCGATAGAATATTTTTCAAATAAACCACGTTGTGAGTTATGAGGGGCAATAAATAAACCACCCTGACTATCGCCCTCCTAGATTAATTATTGAGCCTCATATAAACGACGGTTAATTCACGTTTTTGAGGTCGTTAACATTCGCAGAGGCCTGAAAAACCTTTAATACTCGAGTGCCAAGCACGAGGGTGTTGAAGTATTTTGAGGGCCTCTGCAAATGTTAACGACCGAAAAAACGTGAATTCATGCTATTATTGCATAAAGTAAAGGTGAATAATTTGCAAAGATAGCAGAAATATTTCCACAGAAATGCAAATAAGCGAACTTCAAATGTACTGTACGTAAATGGGTCAAAACCGGAAGTCTGGTGAAGAAGTTTTTGTTACGAGCAGTGAGGGTCGTTAGTCCTCTATGCCAGTTTTGATTCTCTCGGTGTAAATACACTTCTATTGATTTTTAATACAAAGTGGACTTATGTGGGATAAACTTGCACACTTTTGGACGATTACAACTAGGATGAACAAGTTGGCTTCTTTAAAAAGGAAGCAAGGAGAGGTTAGCATCAATGTTTTCAATATAGTTTTTTGGCTTTCATTTTTAATATATTTTGGTTCATGTAAACAAACGAGTAAAAAAGCCGCCGCGTAGAAACCTCATCTGCTTTTATGACGGTAATTTGACCTTCTTGTCGCGTTTTCAAGTTGCATGTTCTTGTCCAGCGGTCTTCTTTCTCTTTTTTAACGAAATTCTTCTTAATTTTTCTTCTGCTTGGAATATTTGCTTAATAAAAAAAGTACAATTATTAGAGAGGTTATTTGCAGCCATGGCAAATTATTAAATTAAATCTTTTATATAGTTCGTCATTTATACGTCAGTTTCCTGTTTCGGATTGTTTTATTTCGCTTCATTTACAAAACTATGACGAAACAGACTGTGTATCAGAACAATTGCGCAAGAAGAAATAGAATTAGATAGCAAATTCTGTGGCAGTCTGCATTCTAAAATCACCACTGTTGGAGAGGTCTGATGACCTGTCCAATGAGTGTATATGAATTTCTGTAACTGAAAGACGTCAGAGGGTTCGATCAACTTCAACCGTGGGAACTACCGATTACGTTAAAAAGTGGGTGGTATGTAGCTGGTTTAGAATACATTTCACGGGTGATTTTTTGTTCAGATCTCGATTAAACTGAGATCCTGTGCAAAATTTTGTTCGTGATGTACTAATATCATCAAAGACATTCCAGGAAAAGGATCTAATACGGTATAAGTTTCAACAGTTTTGATGGTCGGAGTCTAGGGAAATCTGACAAGAACACACGTTGTTTACAATGTGGGCCCGAATCGAGCGTTAATGGCGCGTGAATTTACTGATTAATACACGTTTTCTCCCGTTAACGCCCGATTTTCACCCGTTAATTCATGCTTATAACGGCCCCAAAAGGCTTTACAGCTTACATTTTCTTAATTTTGATGATGGCCTTTAACCTCTCCCGCTTTTGAAGGTTTAGCCAAAACTCTGAGAGAATAAATAGATTTAAATGTAACAAACTCGAAATACCAAAACATGTTCAGTAGAGAAAAAGGTAGGATATTACAGAAGAAACGATATTGATACTGCAGCCGCACGTATATTTTTTTCAGCATGTTCTTTCTTCTTTATATTGTTTAACTGTTAGAGAGAGAGAGAGAGAGAGAGAGAGGAGATCTATTTAATACTTGCCTTTATCCGAAGGCTGGCATTCCTCTCTTATATCTTCCTCATTTTCAGTAACATGGATTTGAACCTTTGGCTATCAGTCTTTACTGTTTAAAAAATGTTATAGTAGATATTACGCAGTAAACAAATATTAGATAATCATACCCGGAATACCAATTGTTTTCATTGTTCTACTTTCGATTTTGTGACCCAGTTTTACAGTGTACATGTATATTAAGATAGTAGACCCCGTAAAACATGGAACAAAATTTCGTATTAGTTGATAAATAAGGATTTATTCTAATATAATACTTTTGCACATTTTTATCGACCAGAAATTCCTTTAACCCTTTACTCCATAGATACTCATTTCTACGGATTGCTTGTAGGAGCCTTTGGAAAACATTATTGCAAAAGGTGAAATTGCTCGTGACGAGCAATTTCACCTTTTGTCACAATGTTTTCTATGCTATCAAAAAGTATCATATACACATAAGAAACGGCTTCATCTTTGCTGTTATTTAAGGTCAGTTAGAGATAACATATGAAATGCCTTACGGGGTAAATGGTTAATGTCTATCTTAAAATTATTTGTTGATACTTTTGTTAGTTTCTTGAAATAGGAGATAATCGTTTTCTCTCTTTGAAATGAGAACTTAGTGGTTTAATATTTATAGATGATAATCATGCGGAGGAAAAAAGGAAAAAGTGGCTCTGATAAAGTAGTATAGAAATAATCATTTTGATAAAAGCAAAATCATCAAGTTGTAGGATAATATTATAGTGAAAATAGCGTTTTTTTTTCCATTAGGGTTCTACTACCTAACTTTCGTGCATGATAATATTGCAAGCTATTTTGCCAGCAAAACCCAATAAAACCCAGGCTCATACGATGTGGTCTAGCACTTATGTTGTTGTAAATATGAAAAAGCAGGCTTCTTACTGTATCGAGGGACAGTGCAGAAAATTTGTAGGAATGTCGATCAATTGGTCTCTTTTTATAAATAGTATCTGTTCGCTGCCTCGCTCCACGAGTACATTTCGCACTACTTCAAGTAAGTTAAGCATTTGAGCATCACCCTCGTAATTGTTGTCCTGTTCTAAGAAACAAATGAAGTGTGACAAATTTTTCATTACATGAACTTCAACGACACCGGTAGACTTCGTTTCGAACAGTCAAAGGTCATCAAAGTTAACTGTTTCTTGGAGACCGAAGTTTTCTAAACCCTGCTTCGCTAGCAAATTCGATAGTCTTGGTAAAATCCTGCATTGTTCTGAAAAAAAAAGCTCTTCTCTCCTCTTTTTTTGTTCTCTCATTTTTTTTATATAGAATGTATTCCAGCATTGGTTGTGAAGCCCAACAGTAATTGAAATCTGGGTATTTCTGAATTTTTATTTCATAAGAGATTTAAATAGAAGTGCTTAAACAGCGCTGAAGATTGCAGGTAATCTTTTCACGGTCTCTTTGCTCTGAGTCTGACAACGTTTCTACTTTTGACACATACAAAAAACAGACTGTTCACAGAGATGAACGATCTTCCTCAAATAATATTTTGAATACTTTCAATGCATCGTCATAACGACCTACATCTTAGCGCGCCAATGTTACGATCACTACGTGGATCTTACCTTGGCGGACAGATCCCGATTTCGAGATTCCGCAATACGCCCCCAGTGAGTGCTGCTTATTATCTCTCTTTCCATCATATTTTTTATAGCCAATGAAATATCATTTCACAAGCCGCTTACGAATACAATAATTCAACATGAAGCAATAACTACAAACGTACTTCGATATGGTCAGGTGCTGGGGTATAGCCTAAAACCTCTGATAATTGATTGTTCACACTGAAACTTTCTGTAAATTTTGTTCATCTATTTTTTTCCATAATAAATCATTACAGATCCTGCACACATCCACGGAGGTATGCATATTTACCTTCTATTTTTATCAGAGAGGTCCCTACCTTATTCTGTTTTTATCAAAGATGAATTGCTACAAGCGATTTGATTCGTGCAGTTAGAGCTAGCTGCAACCAATGAAAATGCGTATCGGGGGAATGTCGAAATCAAGCTCGATCCGCCAAGGGTAGAGTAGCGAAGATGAACGACCTAAGGCTCTCAATATTAGACCTTTATCATAAAGGGCGCCTATGTTTCCATTTATCTGGTATGCTTTATCTAGATGTTTTAATATTTCAGCAACCTCGTGCTCATCAGCGCCCTAAAGAGAAATAACGCTCTGAGGACTTTTAACGAGCAATTCTTTCAGTCTTGTTTGTTTGTTCTTTTCTACGCAGCGTTGTAGTTTAACCTGAGAGACTAGATTGCAATCTACTATTTCCCGTACCCAAGGGTAACAACCTACGTCACAGGAAGTGATATCGGACCTGCGCATTTCCGTAACTTATATTGAAAAGTAAGTACGATATGAAGATAGAATGAGGCTAGCTTGGATGGATACAAACGGACTACAAAGACTCTCATGTATTTATCAAAGACATTAGATGAATACATTTAATATTCTGATGTTTTAGACAGGAAGCAGATGTCTATGTGCACAAACACTTTGACCAAATATCAAAAAGTGATTGGTTTTAATAGTTGGTCGAAGTCTATTCCATTATTATAAGTAGTTAACAAAAGCTATGACAAAAAACAAAGTCCCTAGGCATTGTACGCTTTGGAGGTCTAAAGACTTTTTCAGATCATTTAAAGGAACGATTACAAAAAACAAAACAGTCTTACCAAACACGCACACTGACTTTATAACAAGGGTCCGATATCACTACCTGTGACGTCACACTGACGTACGTTGTGCGGGGTGGTACCGTAATCCGTACTTCTTGACCTCCTAAAGTTATTACAGCTTCCTCCTCTCCCACGAATCGATTTTACCCCGGATCGCTGAATAAATCAAAGTACTGAAAGTACTGTTGGAAGGCGAGTTTAAAATATAGGCATAACATATTGCAATACATTTTCGTGTACTTAAATCGCCTCTCCTGATACAGCAAAGTCTATAGAGTTGTGCAATGTTCCTGTGCAATGAAGACCAGTTTACCATCCTGAGTTTTAGCAAACTTGAAGAAGGCTTGTGAAAATATGTTGAAAAAAATTAAAACCAATGGACTTTTCTGAAACTCCTTTCCATTTCAATTGAAGGAAAAGTTTTATGTGATAGCAAAGAGTTTCAATTTGCTGTTACCCGTATATGTTTTTACGTTGTATAGAAACTTAGATCTAACCCTCTATTAACCCAATAATGAGTTTAAAAGGTCTAGGAAGAAGGCTTGAGAACTTTTGGTCTGAAAAGGAGAATACGGTGCTAATTGACTTTTTTCCTTTTTCTAAAATGTCTTCCATCCTATTTCATACAGGTTCCAGATCAAAAAGTTGCTACCTGAAAATGCATTCAATATTGGAAAGTCTAAATTTTTTTTCTTCGTGTAAAGAGCCAAGAAGGTTTCTCCTTTTCAAAATTAAGTTTTTAAATGGCCTCTTTCTCAGGGTTGTTAAAGCTGTACTTGATAGGGTATGGTAAAGGATTAAAGAATAGTTTTTGCTTGAAAATGCATTAAATTTTGATAGATCTAAAACTGTAACTCCGTAATGAGATGATTAATTTCTTGAAAGTCTGTACCATTTTACTCCATGGATAATTTTATTGAGAGAGCAAAGAGTTTTCAGAAAGGTACATTTTAGAGTATAGAAACTGAGATTCAGCCTTTCAGATCACATATACTGACTTTCAACAATGTTGAAGAAGAGGCTTTTCAAAGCATTGTAGGAAAAGTAGAAAATAATGATAATCAACCTTTTGTTTGACTTTCCTACAATGTTTTCCATCTTAGTAACCCTTTACAAAACCCTTCAGAAAATAACAAAAAAATTTGGGCCGTCTACATTAAAGCAATTAGCAGATAATAAGTTAAGAGCAGCTGAAAATGTGCCGTTTGGCTGGGAAAAAGTACAAAACATAGCGGTAAAAAGAGAAAATACTCGTGACTAGCGTTTTTTCCTTTTCCAAAAGTATTTTGAAACTTTTTTTTTTCCCTTGAGGTTGTCAAAATTTTAATGTCGTTCAGTTAAAAGGCTTTTTTTATTTGTTTACATTTTATTTGAAATATACTTTATCAAGACTGAAAAAGACTTTCAAAACAAACGACTTTCAATGTTCAAAACGGAGATTTAACATTTAGATTATAATACATGTGCTGGGTTTTAATGATCTTAAAGAATTGGGGCTTTTTAGAAAGGGAAGGGTATTTTGAAAGTATGCAGGAACATGAGAAAATACTGGCAACGAACATTTTCTCCGTTTTGCGCAATGTTTACCATCCTATCAAGGATAACCAACCAATATCATTTGACGGTTGACTTCTTAGGTCCTATAAGGTACGTCCGAAAGTGTTCTTCGTTTATACGATTCTTGTAATCTATGACTCTGTTAACCCTTATACTAGAGTGCTAGATTGATGAAAATGGCATTTTACATCTCGGGCAAAATGCTAAATTATTGCAACCTCACCCTGGGCTGTTTTGGTCGGGTTATTACAATATAGCTAATCCGACATTTATAAGATTGCATATTCTGTTCAGACTATAGAATCGTCTGCATTGTCTTCAAAAGAGACAGGCGTAAAAAACGATCTTAGGGTTCATTGACATTAACGCTTGTCTTTCATTAATCCTGCATAACCGGAATGTACGTTCAGCTGGTCGGCAAACATGAAAGCAAAATGATTGCCAGTTCGTCAATATTGAGATACACCCTATTCCTTTGTTCGACAAAAATATATCGTGCACATTTACACACGTACACGCCCTTGGTCCGTGTTCTTAGAAAATCACGAACACGTCCGATGCACTCTAGGACAGTGGGGATTCTCCCTGTCAAGTTAATTTTATCATTGTGTTATTCAGTTTTGGAAAAAAGTGTATAGTTGAAGGAAATTCTTTCGAGGAAAATAAATGGGAATATATAAGGTAAAGATTTCAGTTCTAATAATGACGGAGGTAAGTGATTATGATAACAATTCATTGCGACAAGCGTTTATTCTTTACCTGACAAAGAAATTTCAGACTAAGTTGACATTGAAAGCACTGATTCATACAGATGACAAATTCAGGGTGGCCCAAATTAGCGACGAAATTTGTTCTTGATAGGGTAGAAACATTGTGATAAAATGAAAAAAAAAAATGCCGGTTTTCGATTGTAATTTCCTCTCTCCTCTCGATGTTTTTAAAAGCTTGATTTTCAGAGTCGTTCCAGGTGAGCGGTAAAGAGTTAAATATTTATGAATAATTGCTGAACGTTAAGCAACGTGACGACCAAAAGAAGAAGTTAAAATTCTTTGCATGTTAAAACGGTTACAGATCATGTTATTGTCATTTTTGACGTAGTAAAATCCGATCATACTCGTATACAAGGAAAGAAGTGATCAGCCTGGAACCAAGGCTATATACATCTGTACATCATACTGACCAGAACTACTTCGAAATGACACATCTATTGTGATTTCAACTGATTTACCTTTTTTCTTTTCACGGGTCTCCAGAATCAAATCTCGGCCACGCCGATGCGTAACAATAACCTAGTCATTAATCATAAAGTCAAACACAACTTTGATAAAAGAAAAATATTTCTTTGAAAGAGAAAATTTTGTTTAAACACTTGATGATTCAAAGGAATTTATTTCATTGAAATTTTACTCCTCACAAAGACAGAATAAGGTTGCCAAAAGAGGAAAGGGATCTATCAGCGGTACGTCATTCAAAGAAGCTATCCGATTGGTTAGTTCTGGGATAGTAAATTTACATGTACGATCCTACTGGTTATAGTTGTTTATGCGTTGTGAAGTGGAAGTAGATCCGAATGACGTCATGTTAGTAGCTTTCGATTGGCTTATAATAGCTATGGTTTATTCGTTGCTGTAGAAACGTGATTATATCAATGAATTGATCCAAAGTATTTTGCATTTGTCAAAAACGATGCTTTTTACGAATTCGATTTCATTCCTTCTAGGAACTTGAAGTTCCTTCTTGCTGTTCTGATTAAATTTACAATCGTCTCGACACTATTTTGATCTAATGTACTCGAGAAGTATCGAACTATTTGAAAGGCGTTTTGATAATGCTGTTCAGAGGCATTTTCAGCAAGCTGCCGAGCGTTGACAAATGAAGGCGAGAATGAAAATCTCGCCTTCCAAAAACCATAGGCGGGTATGACCCCTACTAGCTCCCGGTGTTAGACTCAGTTTTTCTTCAAACTTCTTTGTCACATTTAAATATCGGTTGGTTTCAGATGGCATAAACTCTCCTGGTTCGAGGCTTCCTTTGATTGTGACTCAGTGCGGATGTTGAAGATTTTGCCACAGAAGAAGGTGTTTAATGAAAGTTGTGAGTTCTGACGCCTCCAGAATCTCTTGGCTGGTGTCAACACCGAGAACTGGATGATCGCCTCTGTGGTCCACCTTGTCTTGGAAACGACAGTCGTAGATGCCTGTCTTTTAAATTTTAAGATCTAAGACTATTTACAAACAGTTCTTAATATGCCAACGTAGCATATTGGTTGACGTAATACATAAACTTGACATAGTTCTTTCACAAAGAAATATAACATCTATCAAAATAATCTGCATGTTTGATTTATTTTTTTGGCAATTTCAAATCATATTCACGGTTCACTGTTTCATTTGAACCCTTTTCTCTTGCCACCCTTCCTTTACAGATATACACACCTTTCTGCTCTGTCCTCTATTCTACCAGTTCTAATATTTTGGACAAATATTCAGATGTTTCATAATTTTGAGATTGAGACTTGATAATTGGCACGTCGTGAATATATGGCAGATTGGCAAATTTTAAGCTTTCCATCATGCAGACCCCTTTTCTCAAGATCAAACCATCAAAATAATGATTTACGCGGAAACAATAAATAAATAACCTATCTAATGTGTATAATCATGCAAATCGAAATAAATCACCTTAATTTTGGTCTGCACATTATCAGTCTAGGGTTACAAGGATTTATACAGCTGAATAGATGTTTTCAGAGAGAGAGAGAGAGGGAGAGAGATCAGTATTTATAATTTGCCTCTATCCAAATGTTGACATTTCTCTAAAATATGTTTTCCTCGTTTTCAATAACACGAATTTTAACATCTTGCTATCAGTCTGTGCTGTAATTATGCAAAAATAAATGTTAAGTATTACTCATCACAGCTCGACCGATTCCGTAACTGCATCTGACCTCGACTATATTATGGTCGTTCCCCTTTGAACCCCCAATCACGTGTTCGTATACATGGCGACACCACTGTCAGTCGTTTACCAACGATATAAACAACCTAGTTATTCCCATCTATCTTTCTGTCGGTGAAAACTTCAATCGCAATTGATAAATCACATTAAAAAAAGAACGTAAAACTGTTTGTAAACTGAAATTTTCAAAAGAAAACTGAGACACAAGTTTTGTTTTTTACGAGGAGCCTTACAATTTTCAAAACCGTTTGCCCGTGGATTTTCCGCGATGAAATGTACCGTGTAGGTACACACCAGGCTTCCAGATAAAGTCGAGGGACTTGATGGTTTCCACTACCCGAGGTATTCCGAAAGTATTACGTAGTAAGCAAGGTATTAGATTATCATTCCCGGAATACCAATAGTTTTCCGTGTTCTACTTTCGATTTAGTGACCCAATTTCATAGTGTACAAGTACTGCATGTTAATTTTGTGCATAAATGATTGTGCACACACACCGTCTCAATATAAAACCCGACAAACCTTTTATCTTCCTACTCTGTACATTTGCTGCCAAGCCTGATTGTTATGTCGATAACCTACAAGGTTTAAAACCAGGGGTTCGTTGGTTTGAATTCCTACATCGGCCAATTTCTCATTTACCGGGGGGTTAATGATATTGTGCAGTATACTGGTAAAAGAAACTCTAGGATAGTATTGCTAGGGGCGCTGAACTCTGAGATTTAACTCTTTACCACACGACAAAATTTTAGACTGGTTCAAACTGATAGCATTTGCAGACGACAAAATAAAGGTGACTGAAAAATTGAAAGTTACCAGCATTTTCTCCTTTTCCTACAGTGCTTTCAAAAGGCTTCTTTCTCAGGGGCGTCAAAAGTTGTGTGGTAATGGGTTAATTGTAATAACAATGAAAACAGCGTTAACACTTTACCAAACGACAAAATTTTGGACTGATCAAAATTGAAAGCATTTGCAGACGATGATTTCAGTGTGGTTCAAATGATGCAACCTTTCTTTAATGCAGTAGAAAAATTGTGGGAAAAGGAGCAAATGCTGGTTTACCAGCATTTTCTCCTTTTCCTACAATGTTATCAAAAGGCTTCTTTCTCAGGGTCGTTAAAAGTCGGGAATGCGTGGTAAAGAGTTGATTAAGTATATTGTATACAAAGTGTATGTTTACCCGACCAAGCAATTCAACTTCTGCATCATTATATGAATGTTGCTTTAGGGTGCATCGACATACAGGCTTATTTAGCGCGCATGTCAAAGAGCACAGGAAATCCTTCAAGACGATTTTGTTTTGGTCTGAAAGGGTGTAAATGATTAGGTGGTTGTAAGATATACAATGATAAAGGTAAAAACCTATTGTATAGGTTGCGTGCACAAAGACTTTTGTCCGATCTTTTATTCTTCATACAACATTGGTAATATCTAAAGTATTCAGAAACTATTTTAGTCTTCCTTATTCTCTTTTCAGTGCAAGAAATTAGTATACAGACAGGTATAGAATGTCGTACAATAATTATGAACAGGGTGTTGCATAAGTCGTGAATCATCACTGTTATCAAGATGTCCATGAAATTTACACAATAAAAATACATGTACATGTAAAACCACGAGTTCCTACCCCGTCAGTATTACTCGAACAAATTGACCTTACAGGTGTCCCTTCAGATTTTGGGACGAAAATTTTACAAAAATACAAAAGAATCATCCTTGTACTCCTACAGCCTTTTAATTTTCATTCATAAAACCCCAGTAGTCGAAAACTATCCATCAACAAGAGACATTCGAGATTTACTACAGACCAGGTCGACACCGACAGCAAACACGGTCTAATTTTACATGAGCAACTCGCTCATTTACATACCGGAAATACACAGACGCAGCTTCATACATGGTGTCCGAAGAACCCATTTTGGAAAATAATTATATGTTTGTTATGTTACGAAATTTAAGCGTCATTAGTCACGTGCCAGTCACTTGACATTCCTACGATGCTTTTTTTTAATTTTTTTGGCGCGAAATCTAAAAATAGCTAAAGAGGCTACGTAGCCCTTTAAGGGAATACCGTCAAACATTTTTTTTTTTTTTTTGTAATTAATCGTAATTGTTGATGATTTGTATTGTTTTTTCGTATAAATTTCACTGAAATCTATATTTTTTAATTTGGTGAGATGTACAAAATCTAAATACCCACCTTTAAATTGAACTCTTATGCGAAGGATAACTGAAGAGTGAATATTATATGGATCAAGAGCAGACCGCACAAAAAGTGCATCTATGGTCTGTGTCACCTTCCACAACTTACTAATTTAAACCAATATAACCATGATTATTTCAGGTAATTAGATATTAAATCTCTTAGCGGAGTTGACCAAAGTAAGGGGTAAGTTTTTTTCGTGAAACTAGGCCTTGGTCCATTTATTTTGTCTGCTCTACAACTTCCTTATTTGAAAGTGCATTAAACCTGAGTTTGTTCTGCAAGAAATGTTTCATCCTCGCGCTTTTTTTTATTCTCGTGTTATCATTCATGTACGTGCTATTTTTTTTCATTCTCGCTATTGTGATAGTGCTGTGTCCGGCGTGCGTCGTCCGTCGTCAACTTTTACCTTGTGTACGCTCTTGAGGCCACATTTTCAGTCCGATACTCAAGAAATTTTGTCAGAATGTTTGCCTGGATGATATCTCAAACGAGTTCGAAAATGGGTCATGTCGGGTCAAAAACTAGGTCACTAGATCAAATCTTAGAAAAACATTGTATACGCTCTAGAGGCCACATTTTCAGTCCAAAACTCTTGAAAATTGGTCAGAATGTTTGTCTTGATGATATCTCGGACGAATTTGAAAATGGGTCATGTCAAGTCAAAAACTAGGTCACCGGGTCAAATGTTAAAAAACCTTTTATACGCTCTAGAGGCCACATTTTCAGTCCAAAACTCTTGTAAGTTGGTCAGAATGTTTGCCTTGATGATATTTCAGACGAGTTTGAAAATGGGTCATATCAGATCAAAAACTATGTCACCAGGTCAAATCTTAGAAAAACCTTGTATATGCTCTGGATGCCACATTTTCAGTCCAATACTCTTGAAAATTGGTCAGAATATTTGCCTTGATAATATCTTGGATGAGTTTGAAAATGGGTCATGTTGGTTCAAAAACTGGGTCAATAGGTAAAATGTTTTAAAAACCTTGTGTATGCTCTGGAGGACACATTTTCAGTCTGATACTCCTAAAACTTGTTCATAATATTTGTCCTGGTGATACTTGAATGAGTTTGAAAATGGGTCATGTGGAGTCAAAAACTAGGTCAATGGGTCAAATATTAGAAAAACCTTGTACACACTCTAGAGGCCACATTTTCTGCCTGATACTCTTCAAACTTGGTCAGAATGTTTGTTTTGGTGATGTCTCAAAAGGGCTTGATAATGGGTAATTGTCGGGTCCAAAACTAAGTCACTTGGTCAAATCTTAGAAAAACCTTTTATACGCTGTAGAGGCCACATTTTCAGTCCATTACTCATGAAACTTGGTCAGAATAATTGTCTTATTCGATATCTCAAAAGTGTTTGATGATGGGTAATGTCTGATAAAGAACTAGGTCAGTTGGAAACTAGATGGTTTATGTCTGGTCAATAGACTCAGGTGAGCAATTTCAGGGCCATCATGGCCCTCTTGTTTATTGTACATTGGCGTGTAAAGTTGGCTTTTTAAAACTGAAAAAAGACCAAAAAAAGGCAAGTATGAAATACAAGAAATAACTGCGTTAAGTTTTTGTATTTGAGCCATGCTCTGGCTAGGGGAGGCTTAATGCATCTAGATGATGCATGATACCAAACAAATAACATGATCATGGATTCGTTGAGTCTATTTTGTCCAGCAACCGAAAAAATCATGAGGTAATTTGATCCTCTGATATGCAGTCTCAAAAGTCTTAGTGATCGCCTGCTGCTGAACTTGTTTATCATGTTGCAGTTGTAAATGTATTGGTTGTGGACTGACGCTGGTGCTAGGACTTTACGTCTCGGTACCAACCATGTCTCCAGGCATCTTCAACAGCTGTCCTGTTTATAAAAATAACCCAAGTCGTTTCCAAGTACCGTGGTCATTAAGAGCTCTTGCTGTATCTAGCATGTAACCATAACTTCATCCAATATCGTCTTGTCGTTTTCTAATTGGCATGTTTAATGTAAGCAAACAATGTGAAGCAATTATTAAGCCATTTAACGTAGTAGACCCCTAATAGAAAACAGGTATTTCCACAATAATATTATCCTACAAAATTTCCTTTGATTAAAAAAGGGTGTTATTGTACTGCTTTAACGAAGCCACTTTTCCATTTTCGACTTTTCTAGAATTATCATTTATAAATCTAAAACCACTATATTTTCATTTCAAATAGAGATAGTAATTACCTCCCTTTCCTGGAAACTAACAAAAGTATCCACGAATAATTTTAAGATAGACAAAGAAATTTCTGGTCCTTTAAAAATGTGCAAAACTATTATACCTGTATAAATCCATATTTATCAACTATCAAGAAAACTTTATACAATGCAGCTATAGAGGTATTAGGGCTCTACTACCTTAATTTCCTCGGCAAAAGTGAAATACTTGTTGAGTTCGACACAACGAGAGATGGGTAATCCCACAGCATGTAATATTGTCTCCTACAGGTATGAAAGAAAAATATGTGTTTAAAGAAATGTGTGTGTGTGTGGGTGGGTGTGTGTGTGAGAGAGAGAGAGAGAGAGAGAGAGAGAGACGTCACATTGTGTCATCTGTATGTACAAAAAAAAAATCAAAAACAATGACACAGAGCAGACGTTATTTTCATTCGTGTTACCACATATGTATACGCTCGTATTTACAAAATCAGTCTATCTTTTATAAGATTTCATTCTGTTTAGTTTATACATATGTGAGCATGAAACAGACTTGTAAACAGAATATACATAAGGCAGCGTAAATTAACAATAATGTGATTGTTTGGCAGATCGACTGTATGTGTATGATCACCCTCTAGACTACTCCTTTACCCAGTATCGATTCATTCTGTAATGTTATGCATGGAGAGTAACGTAATGTTTAAACCTGGGTTCCGAGGATGATGTATGATATGCATCTTCGCGAGCCAAGGTTACGATCACTACGTGGATCTTACCTTGGCGAATCGAGGCCGATTTCGAGATTTCCTAGATACACCCCCAACTGGATGCTAGTTATTATCCCCCTTTACATCATATTTCTTATAGCCAGTGAAATATCGTTTAACAAACCGCTTACGAATACAATAATTCAACATGAAGCAATAACAACAAACGTACTCCTACATTCCATGGTCAGGTGCTGGAATATAGCCTAAAACCTTCTATAATTGACTGGTTACACTGAAACTTTCTGTAAATATTGTTCGTCTATGTTTTTAGCTCACCTGAGCACAAAGTGCTGAAGGTGAGCTATTGTGATTGGTCAATGTCCGTCGACCGTCCGTCCGTCCGTCTGTCTGTTCACAATTACAAAAAAAAACTTCTCCTCCTAAACTAACTATCAGATTTCAAACAAACTTCACAGAAATTATCTTTAGGTCAGGCTCTTTCAAAATAGATCAAAGAATTGAAATCAGTGAAGACCATGGCAACAGAGAGAAAAAAAACTTTAAAAATCTTCTTATCCCAAACCGTAAGGGCTAGAGCTTTCATATATGGCATGTAGCATCATCTAGTGGCCCTCTACCAAAATACTCCAAATTATAGCCCCAGTGTTGAAATTGGCCCTATGTTGTAGGTTCTCGGATTTCACATAAAGATAAAGAAGGAAATTTTTAAAATCTTCTTGTCCCAAACCATAAGGACTAAAGCTTTCATATTTGGCATGTAGCATCATCTAATGGCCCTCTACCAAAATATTTCAAATTATGACCCTGGCATGGAAATTGGCCCTATGTTGTTGGTTCTCAGATTTCACATAGAGAAGGAAATCTTTAAAATCCTACTTGTTTACACGTTAGCATCTACAATTATTAACCAATCAGCACCAAACTTGGTCAAAATATATATGACGATAAGATCTCGTACTTCATGAAGTACTTTGTTCGGAGCATAACTTTGTCATCTCCAAACTTAAACTTGGCATTTGTGTTTGTTGCAATAATACGAAGTGCAGTGCAAAAGAACCAAAACTGTTCCTAGCATGGATTTTGAGTTATTCCCCTTTGATCTTAATTTTTACAGCATTTCATGCTTGTCTGGAGCAAAACTTTGTCATCTTAATTAAGATTGGCTTGAAATATGGTACGCTTATTTGCTGCAATATTTGGAAGTGCAGTGTGCAAGATTTGTAACTCTACTTTTTGTACTGTCTTTGAGTTCCCTTTGATCCTCATTTTTACAGCATTTAGTGCTTGTGAGGAATATAACTTTGTCATCTCAAGTCAGACCGACTTCAAACTTGGAATGCATATTTGTTTCAATATTACGCTCAAGAACAATAACTCCACCTAACGCTGATTTCACTTTGATCTTCATTTATACAGTATATCTTGCTTGTCCGGAACACAACTTTGTCACCTCAAGTCAAATTGACTTGAGACTGTAAATATATTTGTGGCATTACCTGCCCTTTGCATTTATTATACCTCCTCGACAGCTGGCTGGGGGACGGGCATATCTTGCGAAAATTTGGTGTTCTTGTTTCATTATCATTTGGCCTTGAACTCGATATTTGGTATTTATCTTCATTTTTTACCTTACTGCTTAGTACTCAGGTGAGCGATATAGCACCATCATGGTCCCCTTGTTTGGTAATAAATCATTACAGATCCTGCAAACATCACCGGAGGTAACGATGTTTACCTTCTATTTTAATTCGAAAGGTCGCGACCTTGTTCTATTTTTATAAAAGATTAAATGCTACGAGCGATTTGATTCGTGCAGTTAGAGCTAGCTTCATCCAATGAAAATGCGTATCACGGGAATGTCGAAATCAAGCTCAATTCGCCAAGGGTAGGGTAGCTCTATTCCAATTTTGATGAAAGCTTTGTGTTATGTTCTAATGCCATTTTGTGAGGTTCTTCGGCCTGATATTTTCGTTTTCTTTTTAAAAGATTATCTATAGGTAAAACTGGTTCGTTGCCAAATAATAGACAGAAAGGTGAAAATTTTGTTGACCCATGAACACCTAAGCGCATTGCTGCTAAAGCTTGATTTAGAAACATATCCCATGGACCAACATCTGTTTGTAATTTTTTTGATATTTTGTCGACTAAAGTTCGGCGATATCTTTCTATCAAACCATTACTTTGTGGGTGGTAAAAAGACGTTGTCACATGATGTGTGTTGGTTCAGCTAATGTTTCCTTCACTATCTGGTTAATGTTTTCGGATCCATTATCAGACAAAATTTCTAATGGACAAGAATAACGAGCAAGTATTTCATCAATAACTTTAAACTGTGCTATCGTCTGAGTACTTTTATCAGGACAAGCAAATTCTTCAGGGTATCCTGAAAATAGGTCAGTAAAACTAACAATGTACATGTACATGTTTCCTGACAATGACGTAGAGTATGGTCCGCTAACATGTACAGCACATTTCGCCCACGCATATGGGGGTGTATCAGTTTCTTGTATAGGTGTTGTTCTTTGGTTGCTAAGTGTCTGACAAACTATACATGAAATTACATACGATGTAACATCTTTATATAAGTTAACCCAATAATACTTAGCCCGTACGGCGTCATAAGTCTTATCTATTCCCATATGCCTTAGAGTACAGTGGAACTCTGCTAAAATAGTATTTTGTAAATGATTAGGGATATAGAGACGAAGGATTGGTTCAGTATCTGGGAACGAAATAAAGTACAAAACGTTATCTGAGAGCCAATGCCTTTTCGCAAGAGAGGTAGACAAGGATTCATTACGCAAGCCCTGCTTAATATGAAGAATATCCTTATCTTGTTCGGCAGCCATATCAAGTTCATTTTTATAGATAGGCTTTTCATTTTGCTTATTGCTTTGGCCTAAAACGATTTGAGTTCAAGGCACTTACTAGTATTCGAAAAATTTGACCACTAACATCTTAGTAAAGTAAGGGAGATTCATCTGCCTGAAGTACTTTGGGAGGCACAAGAAAATAAAAGATCAGGGACCGAATTCTTCGGCCTGCCAGATATTCATTCTTACAAGTATAGCCTGCTTTGCTCAACGCCCACTTCGAAACTTTCTTATTCTGCTTTGGTGACTCAAGTAAATACTTAAGTGGTTTATGGTCACAAAAAAGTGCGAACTTTGCGTTGTGTAAATAATGATCTACATTCTGGAGACTGTAGTATGTTACATAAGCCTCTTTCTTAATAGTAGACTACCTGGTCTGTATATCACACAATCTATGCGAGAGATAATACAGAGGTCGTTCAAGGTCTTGACCTTCCTCTACAATTGTTTGCGTCAGACAAGCCCTATACATTTATCACTGACATCAGTGTACAACTTATATGGTAATCTCGAATCTGGAAAACAAAGAAGTGGCAACTCTGATAATATTTGTTTCAGTTTACCAATTGGCATTCCTCAGACCATCTAAACTTGGCATACTTCCTGGTTAAACCTATGATTGGTTCGGCGATACTTGAGAAATGTGGCACAAATCTCCTAAAATAACTACACATTCCAGTGAAGCTACAAACTTCTTTCACGCTCGAGGGAGGTGAGAGTGATCGAATTACATCAACCTTCGTTTGCTAAGGTTGGATACCACGTTCATTTATAACGAAGCCTAGATAGTTCGTTTCCTGTTTTAGAAAACTGCACTTTTTCAACTTTAGACATAAATTATGCATACGTAGGCGGTCGAACACGAATTGAATGTGTTCCAAGTATTTTTCAAGAGTTTCAGAATAAATTATAATGTCATCTAAGTAAGCTGTGGTAAAATCACTTAACCCTTTAAGTACACGATTCATCAATCCTTGAAATATTGCAGGAGCATCAGTCAGTCCAAACGGCATAACGTTAAAATGAAATAAGCCTCCGTGGCATGTAAAAGCTGTCTTATCTTTATCATTCTCGTCTATTAAGACTTGCCAATAACCGGACTTTAAGTCTAGCGAACTAAAATATTTTGCTTTTCCCAACAAATGAGTTTGATTTAGTAATCTTATTTAATTTTCTAAAGTCAACATAAAATCATTTTGATCCATCTTTTTTGTCTACAATGACCACAGGAAATGACCACGATGACCGTCTTCTTTCCATGATGTTTGCACCTAACATTTCATCTATGGCCTTGTCTATGACCTTCCTATTATTGTACTTGGTAAGGTAAGGTTTAAGTTTAATAGGTGGGTGTTCACCAGTATCAATTTTCATACGAACTGTTCAGTATGACTAAGTTCAGCGTCCGTGTTTGCCAACAGATCCACATTTTTGGTAATAAGGTCAATAAGGTTTTTATGTTCGGGAGGAACACTCAGGTTATCTGACTCACAAATGTTAAGGGTGTTTACATTACCCGATTTTTCAGGAGAACTCGATTTACCTGGAAATTTTTTATCTACAGTCATAACATCGGTAGGATGAATCAGTGAGATATGGGCCACAGGTTTTCCGGACTTGAAAGATAAGGTCTTTTTGTGGTATTAACCAACATTACAGGTAGGCGGTGATTCCAAGAAAGCTTTGCGATAGAGTTTGTCATAAGAAGACCTGGCTCGTTTCCAATTTGACCTACTTCAAAAGATGTAATCTCATACTCTTGTTCTGTAGGCAGTTCGGAGTGCCTTCTCACCTGACATTGATAAATATGAGCAATCTGTGGGGGAATACAATGTTTTTTTTGTTTTTCTAATCATGTTTTTTAACCTATCAACGGAATCTATATGTACATCGTCCACAAGTGGGATGTATGTCTGATCGACCCTGACACCAAGACCATGATAAACACGCACACCACGTGATTGTTACCAGTCTAATTCTATAATAACATTACGGTTTAGATTTTGTACCACGTAAAATTTTTACAACATTTTTATACCACCTATACAAAATTCTAGTTCATTGAAACTGTCTATTCTCAAGGGCGTATTTCCAGCGGACTAAGACTAAGATCGTGTTTTCTTAATTTTTGTTTGTTTTTCAGGTAATGGAAAACACGTCGGTGAATTACTGATACTTCTGCGCCTGAATCAACTCTATATTTTTGTTTCCCAATTTTTATGAGTAAAGAATTTGGACCTTTTGTTACCGAATTTATAATGATTGTACGACCCTTGTTTTGTGGTTTATGGCTCCCCACATTGGCTTTTACATGTGGGAAGCCGTCGAATTTAACTGATTTTGTGGCCAGCCTACTTGAAAATTTGATCCGGACATTCTCTGGCAATGTGCCCAATATCCTGACAGTTGTAACACACTATATTCGCTTTTTTACCGGGCTGTTGTTTTTCATTTCTCTGAGCTGCATTCACTGTTGCCTCATTAATAATTATTACTCTACAGTATTTAATGCGGTGGCCTCTTTTTTCACAGTAAAAACAAGTTACCTAGGACCTTGTATGACTTATGTCCATAGGTTCTTCTTGTCTTGGAGCAATAGTGTCTTTCGGTTCGAGTCCCGTCCGGAGGATGAATCGTTTGCGGAGATTTTGCTCTCCCGTGGCCGACTTCACAGCATCATTGAAAGTATTGGGGTTATCCCTCATTACCTTGATTTTCATGAAATCAAACAATAGTCTATCGATAAAATATCCAATTGGCTAAAGTTGCACTGAGGTGTCATCTAGACCCTCTAATGCGTCTTCGGCTAAGTTGAGCAGCCTTTTTGCATAATCTTGTATAGACTCCCCTTTATTTTGCTTGACCCTTCGGAGCATTAGAAGTGCGTGCTGACTATCGATCACTTCTCCGAATTTTATTTTTAGTTCTTGTTTAATTTGGTCCCATAAATGGTTTCTATTGGCTGACAGGTAGCGTTCCAGAAAATCGCTAACCGGGCCATGGCTAGATAAGCCACGAGCCTGACATTTTCCGTCGGTGTCTTCGTGAAAGTCGCATATTTTTCTATACTTTTTATCCAGTTTTTTAAAGTTTTTTGGCTTCGACCTGTCAAAGCTTTCAACAATTTTTGCGATGCCTTGTGCCCCAACAGTTGTTTTGAGCTGATTCATCTGAGTCTCCACAGTTTCAAAAGTCTAACAAAAGGAGGTTGTTCTGCCGTCATTTGTTCAAAAATGCATACAGGAAATGTCAACTTACGGTTTTTGTTGGAGTACTTCTAGTTGTTATGGTAAATCAGATCCAGGTTAACACGGCACCAAAAATGAATATGTGACACTACCACTTTGTAAGATGACACTACCTATAAGAGTCACCAAAAACACGAAAGAGTCGAAAAGTTTTCATAGAATTTAATATCAGTCAGATTAAAAGTTAAAACAAGCCCACTCTCTATGTCGCGCGCTCTCTCTCTCTCCATATCTTGTCCCGTTCTCTTGCACTCTTAGTATCGTTCTCCGCCGCTCGCTCATCTCGCACGCATATGTATGTGGATGGACGTATCACGTGCCGATTATACAACACGCTGGGACCATGTATTTCACCTCAAACCCAGGGCATGTATAATATCAAAAGTACATCTCCAAAAGTGTATCCATGGCTGCAAGTTCGCACCTACGCCGAAGGTCATACTGTTACACTTTGACCTAACTATCTCTTGGCTATGAGACAATAAATAAATGTATGTAAACAATGATTATGAAATATCGGAGACTCATCCTCTTTGGATAATTTTCTCGAGTCTACCAGATATAATAGATAATAACCTAATAGCAACTCGTTACCACGAGATTATTTTCTCGCATGTACACTATAAGCTTCCTTTGATTTATGCGTCCATAGGTGTCGTTTTTTTTCTTCCGCCGCCATACCTTATAGTCGAATATATTTCAAAACTTCCTCTATCCTGTAAAATATCTTAGCATACAATATCCATGAAATACCAATAGAACATAATTATAAACAACCTAAAACTATCTATCAGTCTGAATCGTATGACTGTAGTTCACTGCTTCGAACATGTAAATTAAATAGACCAATCAATACCTGAATCAAAATTGTAAATCTTTGAAGATTGAAAACAGTCAGAGATAAGCATTCACACAATTGTGTATATCAACAACCTCAAAACCTTACATAAAGCGAATACGGTGACTTAGGTATTTGTTTACCAAATACTGGCTCATCGAAAACATAAACATCGGCATGCACGCACACAAGCGCACACACAACCTTTTAGATAAATAAATAAATAAATAAAAAAATAACCAGCAGGTTATTACCTGACCAACATAAGTAAAGTAAATTAAGAATAACTAACCGTAAAAAAAGAGAGCCATGATGGTCCTGTATCGCTCCACTATCTGAAATGTACAATCCATTAATACCAAAACGGTTTCGAACAAGAATGCATTAAAACTTGTGACCCTAGGACAAAGCCATTTTTGACGACAGTGCTATGATTATTTGAATCCTGTATGAAGTCTAAAAGATATTGCTAGGGGCCTTATAATACAAGTCTACACTATGTGGTTATTAAGATTGAAATCTTTAAATCTTCCCCAACTTAAATTCCGTATAAATTATGAGATCCCTGAGGTACGGCTTATTTCGAACCCAAGACTAAATTTTGAACGAATTCAGAAGCGATTCAAATTTGGTAGTCCTAGGATTCATGGGTAGAAGCAAGAAGATTTAAAAAAAAAATAGCCATTCTATAAGCATATGTGATATTTATGGCACGTGGATTGGGGATTGGGGCCAATTTCTACACCAGAGGCTTGAATTTGAACAATTTCAGAAGAGACCTGTTAGGTGCTAACACAAACAAACCATTACAGCTATATCTTAATGTCACGTACAAGAAGATCTGTAGAGTTTTTCAATACATACATTTCAGACTATGTCAAAGTTGCGAGTTATGAGGCGAGCCGATGTTGACACTAGGGCTATGAAGAACGAGTCTGGTAGTGTTCAGTTGGATAAATATACATGCAAAATTTGATAGCCCTAACTCATTCTTGTGGTTAGAGACGAAGCTTTTCAAAGTTTTCAAAATAAAAGCCAATGTTAAACTTGTAACAACCGCGACAGGGCCAATGTTGACCTCAGAGTCATAATTTGAAGAATTATAGAAATTTGGTAGTCCTAGGCTTTATACTTTAAAGACGAAGATTATTTTTGAAATCCTCAGTCTAAGTAATCCCGGGGTGGGACAAATTTTTATCCCACGGCTATAATTTGAAGGACCTTGGCAGAGGTCCAGGAGATATAACTACATGACAAATTTGGTAGCTCTAGGCCTTTTGTTTTTTGGACAAAAAGATTTTCAATGATTTTCAATATTTCTCAGATATGTTGCACTGGCATCCAGAGGTTTTTAAGGAATCTAAAGAGTCTAAAGAGGACTATGGCAGGATCATTTCAGTAAAATTCGGTTAGCATTGTATAGGTTGTTTCATAGACGAATATTAATGCAATAAGTTTTCCATCGCACGAACGCATGACGGACACAGGGTTATGACATACATGTAAGCTCGCTGGCCTTCGGCCGTGGAGGTAACAATAAAAAACAGAATGAATGAATGAATGGGGTTTCATGGCCCGTCGACAACAGTGGTCATGTTGGGCTCACTTACAAGTAATGAAATGCAAAGTGATCAAACAAAAGTATTATGAATTCATAAAATCTAAGTTGTGAAAATACTAAAATTACAGGTGAAAGTAAGCATCTAAAACAAGAACGGTCAAAAGAACCTAAAATGATATCTTTTTATAGAGATGTATCTCTTTCAGAAAATCGAAAACGGACTCGATCTTTACAGTATCGAACAAATTCGTCATACTGTCGACATCAAAAAACCTTTGTCTAATAGGTGCAAGATACAATAAAAAACAGCGTTTCCTTTATCTTATAACATTTTATATGAATTTTCGCCCAGGAAAGAAGGGGGTTTAATGCATCTCAATGATGAATTGTACGACCAAATCATGACGTAATCATGGATCCATAAGATCCATTTTGCCCAACTTTCGACCAGATCATGTGGTAGAATGATCCTTGGAGATGCAGAAAGTTTACCAAAACCAAAACGTTTCGGCCAAGGTCAGCCCGCGAGGACTACGCATTTTGAAATCGGCGTTTCCAAGAATTCGTGCTTTGTGTCACCTTTTAAGCTACTGCCTGATTTAACTCTTTACCAAACGACAAAATGTTAGACTGGTTCAAATTGAAAGCGTTTGCAGACGACAAAATAAAAGTGACTGAAAATTTTAAATAGGTTTTTGGAAGGGAAGAAAACATCGTGGAAAAAGGAGAAAATGCTGGTCACCAGCATTTTCTTCTTTTTCCACAATGTTTTCAGAAGGTTTCTTTCTATATATTATTATATAGCCCGTGTCTGATATCATGATGGATAATGGGTAATGCCACCTTAAAGGGGCATTCTGACATTTGCAAAAAGTTTCGTTTTGGATTAGCCCGCTAAGATGGCGCAGGCCAATCGTAAACGACACTTTTCCGTTTTTATGTAAGTTTCTGTTTCACACAAGTCTACTGTATGACAAAATCTAATGAAGTCGTAAAGTGCCGTCTCGGATGAGCCTGCGCGAACAGCGCCGGTGTAATGCAGAGAAATGACCCTCCCCTACAAAATGACCCATGGGTCATTTCTCTACGTAGAGAAATGACCCGAGTCATTATTCTAAGTAGAGAAATGACCCCAGACTGTAGAGAAAGGACCCTTTATAGCTGTAGTAGAATGACACCCTCATGAAAAGAAAGGACCCCCGTAGAGAAATGACCCCCTTCCCCCCCCCCGTCACATTGTTGATACTGATACTACTATTCCTGCCATTACTTCTACTACTACTCGTACGTATCCTAGTATTATATTTTCGTGTCCACAATCTTTTCATTAGTTGCCTATAGTCGGATGATGATCGTGAAAATTATTTATTTACCGAAATGACACTGTTATAGACTCCTCTAATTTAAGAGTGTTTGAAGACAACATTTTAAATGCGTCTTAACTGATGAAAGCTGTGATTGAAAGGATTGAAAACATTGTGTGGAAAGGAGAAAATGTTGTGCTGGTCACCAGCGTTTCCCTATCTCTCACAATAATTTGCTAATCTCAACTATCAATTATTCTATTTGTTGGTAGCTCTAATTTTGCAAATCATTGACGAGTTTTTGTAATAGTATTTTGAGCCACTGAATCTGACTTTCTTCCATCTGTTTGCTTTGAGCAACATCTGCCATATCATTATCATACTCCATCGAGGGAAAGTGTGCAAAATTTGTTGGTATGTCGGTCATCTGGTCTCTTTTTATAAAAAGTATATGCCCGCTACCTCGCTCCACGTGTACATTTTTTATGACTTCAAGCCAGTAGGCCATGTGTGGATCGTCTTCTACAGTGTTTCCCTGTTCTAGGAAACAAACAAAGTGTGACGAGCTTTTCATTACTTTAACAACACCAGACTTCGTTTCGTACGGTCGGACATTATCAAAATTTATTGTGACTTGGAGACCTAGATTTTCCAAGCCCTGCTTCACTTGCCGCGGGCAGTCTTCATTGTCTTCACTGCAAAGTATAAATACATCGTTATGGTCTGCCTCTTTTTCGTCTCCATCACTAACATCCCGTATTTTTCTACAACTTCTATTCAGAGCAGTTTGAAGTCTTGTCTTGGCCAGTTCAAGTTCGCCCTTCACGTATGACTGGAAGCCGCCTTCCAGATGAACTTTGTGAAACAAAGATAAATCATCCATTTGATTGTCAATCAAGCTGATGGTCAGTATTGCTTTGTCGTATTGTTGTAGATTGTAGTAGTCATTGATCATTTTCATACGTGTAGCACATTGATCTTCTTGATCACCTCCTAGTGTAAGTAAGTCTTCAGCAAAATCTATGGCTCTAGTATAATCTTCCACTTTTCTGTAGAAGTCGCATAGCTCTTTTCTGCTTTCTTTTGTTCTCTCTTTTTTACTTAGAATAACTTCTAGCACTGATTCTGAGGCCCAGCAGTACTTGCAATTTGGGTATTTCTGCATGATTGTTCTATAGGAAATTTCAATACAAGCACTAAGCCAGTGCTGTAGATTACAAGTAATCTTTTCACGCTCTCTTTCATCCTTTAAATTTTCTAGTTTTGAGATCATACAAAAGGCAGACTGCTCATAGGCATTTGCAAGGTAAACTAGAGAAGAATCTTCTTCAAAGAATGATTTGAATACTGTCAATGCATCGTCATAACGACCGAGGGCTCTCAATGTCAGACCTTTATCATAAAGGGCGCCTATGTTTCCATTTATTTGGTGTGCTTTATCTAGATGATCTAATATTTCAGTAACCTTGTCCTTATCAGCGTCCTCAAGAGAGATAAGGTTCTGAGGACTTTTAACGAGTAGTTCCTGCAGTTTAGCTGTTTTGCCCATTTCTTCAAAGGGCAGTGGTGAACCCGAGGGTCTAGATTGCGAACTGTCATCCATACATCTAAATTTTCTAAAGTTCCTACACCTTCCTTGCCTTCTTCTACTAGATCTTGCTCTTGTTCGCTCTCTAGAAAACCGTGGGCCGTAATAACCCCCACTTGCTGGTGTACGGCATCCGGAATCAGGTCCTAAATCAGCATCATATACAAATCCCTCATTGGAATCCATTTCAAGTTCTCTGTGCTCGTTAAAGCCCCTAGCACCTCTTTCCATGCGTCCGCGACGAGAATTATTTGTATGCCTGTATTGTCCCCCTCGTTTTAAATATGTCCTTTGTAGACTATTTTCAAGTTTCTTTTTTAAGGACAATGCCAAATGATGATGGCCGTATGAATTATATTCATGGTATCTACCTTGAATTGACTGTCTGAGTAATTTAATAGATTGTTCGATATTGTTCCGATATCGATAATATCTACCACATCTTTGAAGTACAAAAGCATCAGAGTCGCATAAAATTAGTGCTTCTTTGAAATACTCTTCCACTGGCTTTTTAGGTAAGCCTGGAATTGCTTGAAGTCTCTTGACGTGCTCCTGGCTCGTTGTTTTACTTAAAAGTTCTCCTATTTCGACCAATGACCTTGCCATGTATCTTTTGTCGATTTTACTTTCATGAATGTCACTATACACTTTCAGTGTAGCTTTCACTTTTTCCATTGTGAAGTTGAATTCATTTTGTTCGTGTAAGTTGTTAAGATTTAATGTCCTTTTCATCGTAAGTGCCAGGCCAAATTTCCAAACGACAAACGCAATGGGATCTACTGTTAGTTTATTTTGGTCTATTTCTGAAAATATTGATTCAAACATTGCTATGGCTTTATCATAGAATTTTATACCAAGCCTGGTGTATATATAGGCCAATTCTGCTTTTGCATGAAGCATTTCGGTTGAATCATTACGTAGTGGCCCGAGACGTTGAAGAATTTGATCGCATTCATAGATATCTACTGATTTTAGATGAAACCAACCTTTTAATAGGAGGGCATTTACATTTCTACTGTTACTAGATAGTGCTTTATCGATGTATTCTAAAGCATGTGCCTTTTCACCTATTTCGAGATAAAGAAATGCTGTAAGATTTAGATCTCGTATTCTTTCAACTTCGTAATCATACGTTTCAAGATCAGAGGTAATCCTGTCAAGAATTTGTTTTAACTTCTTTTTCGAGCACGTTCCTAGGTCCTCAAAGCTTTTTAAGTAGGATGGAAACGACCAGAATTCTTTCTTAAGGTCGCTTGTGCGCTCCATCGTTTGCTGTTTGGATAGCTCATACAATGACGGTTACGGGAGAATTACAGTCACTTTGATCGCATCATCTGCATCCTAAAATAGGAAAAAAGATAATTGCTATACACTATTCGATAGTATATTTACAATTCCATTGACGCTTTACCTGTACAAACAAGAAAAACGTTTTGAGACCCGTCTGATGGGTCCAAGCTGTTGTTACTGCAAATTGTACAAGCCGTTACTCACAGCTTTTCAACACTTTATCTGCGTTTGTGGTGTTATTGCATGTGTACAAGGTAAATCGGCAAAAGAAATCCCATATTTAACCTTTCAATCACGAAATCAAAGGCAGAACTTTACAGCCTAGACTATGAGCCTGCAAGGCGTTTGCTCCATTTCCCTCCCCGGGGGAATGTTCGGGACTACGAATTTCTTGAGCCCCAAGTATGCCACCTGGCAAGTGGGGCTTTTGAAAGTCATATCGGTCAAAGGTCACTACTGACTCTTACCTTATTCGTTGATCCTTATATGACAGTTAGTTTGAAATTTTATTCCTTGTGAAAGTCCCAAATGATCTCAGCTTATAAAGTTTATATGTAGTCAATTATATGCATTTCTAACAAAATAAAGGAACATTTCAAAAAATCATCTGAGAAACTGCATGGGTATTCTTCAGATAAAGCACATTTTGTTGATCACATACCGGGTATGCCTTGAATACATCCTAGAAGGAACCCATATGGCCTTTTCTGATTGACTGTATATCAAATTGTCATATATATGGATAAAGTGCAAGAACTTGACTGATACTGCCACATGTATTTTTTTTTTCTTCAGCCTATTCTTTCTTCTTCATATTATTATACTGTTCTTTAGACATTAGAGAGAGAGAGAGAGAGAGAGAAAGAGAGGTTTATATGTAATACTAACCTTTATTCGAGTATTGGCGTTTCTCTCTTATATCTTACTCATTTTTAATAACATGAATTTAACTCTGGCTATCAGTGTCTTCTATTAATAAAATGCAATAATGCATATTACTTAAACAAGTATTAACAAGTATTTGATAATCATTCCCGGAATACCGCTAGTTTTCAAAGTCCTACTTTCGATTTCGTGACCCAGTTTTATGGCATAGGAATATGTTAATTTTCTGCACACTGGTTGTGCACACACAATAGTTTATACCCGTCTCTATGTAAAAACCGACGAGCCGTTTGTGAATGTTCCCTGATTTCCTACCTACCTACCTACACTCATCTTCGCGAGCCAAGTTTACGATCACTTACGTGGATCTTACCTTGGCTGATTGAGCCCGATTTCGAGATTCTTTCCAAGCCACTGGCTGCTTTCCCACATAACCATTCCATTGTCGAAACAATGATCAGTGGTGAGAGAGGAATGATTATTTCATGCCCTCCGGTAGGATATCGAGAAATAGCAGTGAAAATATTTTTCAGTATTACACGGGTACGACCAGTGAAAATACCGATTTTCATGTTCTTGTTGCCTAGGTAAATTGTGCGTGCCTCACATACAGATGGATATATGACGACATTTACCTTACATTTCTTGCGCTTGACGTAATATTGTAATGCGTTGTTTTACGGCAGAGGTATGCTACGGAGAATAACGGGAAAGAACTGTACTGGGTTTTTATACAGCTCCTCCCAGAACGGGTTAAAAGCATGAAATAAATAGGATATTTTTTTCCGGTGTGCACTCGTGAAAATAATTACCGATGCTGTTCACTCGATGAACTAAATTTCCTTCAGCCACTAATGAAAATATTACCGATGGTGTTCACTCGATGAAATAAATTTCGATCTTTCACCCAAAAAAACAAATCCTCTATAGCCTGTCGCAATGACTATCATCAATCCTCGGAAAGAAATTGGCCGAGCCGTGGATCGAACTCGCAACCCCCTTTTCTCAAGTCCTGAGGTACTGGGCCTCAGCTCGAGCCTGATAGTTCAGTCGGTTGCGTACAAATTTTGAAACCCGGGGGTCACCGGTTCGAATCTGTTTCTCAGTTTCCGGAGGAATTAATGCTAGTAGTTACGACAGGATTCACCCTCTTTGCCGTTGATCTTTGTTCCAACGATGGTTATGTGGGAAAGCAGCAAGCGGCTCGGAAATGATATTTTGCAGTGTGCTGATGAAAGAAACTCCAGGGAAATCAGTACAATAAGGACAGGTAGAATGGTCATTGCGATTTAATTGAAATAACAATGAAAAAGGTGTTAAATACCGTGCAAACAAACAAAAAATACTTTATTATACGGCAAAGAAATCTCTCGTGATTTGATTGCTTAACATGCCGGGAACATGTATATCATCATCCCTGGCAAAAACAGCGTAAAGCCAGTTTCCCTTTTGAGTGCCCCGTAAACATCACTACACGCGCCACACAACATCCAACATGGCGGCGTCGATCGATCATCAGACTGCACGTTTGTACACCAAACTGCACGTTTTAGTGACGTCAATTTCCAGTGACGTCAGTTTTCATTGAATTGGGGCACTCAGAAGGGAATTTCTAATTCGACAGTATACTCGATTCGTGAAATTATGAAACAGGAAAATTTCGCTTAACGTGCTTTGAAAGGGTAAAACTTTGCATTATGATAAATTTTTTGTACGGTCAGGTGGCAAAGGGACTTGGAAACTTGTTCACGACTGTAGTTAATCATGTCGCCCCGAGCCGAAGGCGACATGATTAATCACAGCCGTGAACAAGTTTCCAAGTCCCCTGCCACCTGACCGTACAACTAATAAAGTCTACAGTGTAATTCATAACATCTGATACATTTTTAATCTGTATTATCATATTTCTGCTAGTGTTATGCAGAGAAATGACTCTCCCTACAAAATGACCCATGGTTCATTCCACTACAAAGAGAAATGACCCGGGTCATTATTCCACGTAGAGATATGACCCAGAGGGTTATTTCTCTACGTAGAATAATGACTCTCTGGGGTCATTTCTCTACGTAGAATGATGACCCATGGGTCATTTTGTTGGGGAGGGTCATTTCTCTGCATTACACCGGCACATACCTTGTCAAAAACAAATAATTTCAGTTTTGTTCGATATACAATGTTAAGTTCTTTAAATACTTACATGGTATACACTGAGCAAACGTTTTAACCAATCAGTGTTTCTTTAACATATATAGCCACGACATGTTGGTTCACGGTGCATATTGCTTCGAGGTAATCAGTTTAGTTTAAATAATCAGTATTTTTCCTTCATAACAAAAATCAACTCCCTCTAGCGGCTTGTCTGGTCTCTATTTTGATTGTAAATATCTTGAACATTTCTTTATCTCAACCAACTTCATTTTTCAAAATAAAAGATATGAATGGCAGAAAAAATGCATCGAAAGTGAAAACAATGTCATCGGCACCTACATTCTTAACACTATTTACCACCCGGGAATACCCGATATAGGACACTCGGAGGGTACAGGAACTCAGCGGTAAACAAAGATCGTCACGGTAGAGTAGACTCGATGTTTATCCTGGTTTATTTTTAAAAGGCAAACCCTTTCGAATATTAAATAATCGTATATGTTAAGTTTAGAAGCCAAATGATCTATAACCGTTATTGGTGTAAGCTTACAGACCATTTTACAATGAAAAAATTCATCTAAACCGGAAATTTTACTGTTTTGAAAATTAGTTTCAGCTCTAACCGTCTCATTATAGGTCAAGGGGTGATTTGTCGCAATACTTCCATTAGTGTCTTAAATAATAGGGTCTTTTTTATCATCTGGCGGAACAAAAGTGACAGCATGCATGTCGTAAAAGGCGACAAAAGGGGCATCATTTTGTGTTTCATCCATTCCTCATTTATCATGTTTGTCTTATGTTGTTGCACATGTATGTTATTTTCACCTCACATTATTGTTTACTAAGTAAGTGCGCCCAATATGACCTAAGTTGTCGACGGGCCATAAAACACTATTCATTCATTTTATGGATCTAACACATTTCCAGTCTCCAGTGTGTAAAAAAATCACGTGTTTTAAACCAGATGAAAGTGGGAGGTATCAAACTTTTGGGTATGGTAATTCACGGAGGTATGATATGGTTAACTCGGAGTATCAGCATATTCATGATATGGGTGAACTAACAGGATCCATATACTGAAGAAGGTGCTGGTTTGTCTCGCCAGGCTTTAATTCTACGAAATAGTGCCCTGTTTATTATAAGCCTATGAAATTATACCTTGTAATACAACCTTTAAGCAAATATCTCGTCAAGATATTGACAAAATTTCAATTTTACTTCCAAAAGTAATAGAAAGTCTTGAAGAGTAAGTTCACGTGCATTCTTAAGTACGATGAACTCCTAGCCTCTGGTAGATTGCCCTTTGATAATATTTGCTATTTACTCTTCCTTGATTTTGTTGAATGGTTTTCAACAGAGAATACATCAAAAATGCGTAAAAAAAAATCCCTCAGACAGTGCAGTTTTGGAACATAGGAAGTCAGCTTGTTCATGAAAGAATGTTTGCATAAGAGTTTTGAAAGTCTTTTCAAGTCGGATATAAATGAAGATACTGTCGATAAAATATTTTCTCCCTTTCAACGGACAAACGTGTTCATGAGAGTAAGTATGCATAAGAGTTTTGAAAGTCTTTTCAAGTCAGATATAAATGAAGATACTGTCGATAAAATATTTTTCTCCCTTTCAACGAACAAACGTTCGCGATGAAAATTCTCTATCAGACGTTTAATTCACAGTGAAGCTTTCTTCCCGAGCTACCACCTTTATTAAGCGACCAGCACTAAATTTCCCCATTCAAAGGCATAAAACTCTTAACTAACAAACTAACAAGAAAGCTTTCCAGGAAAAACATGTCGAGCCCACGTGACCTTGACCTTGGGCCTACGTGAAAAAATGTTTCAAATGGCACATCTACTCATGATGGAGAACGATTGTGCAAATTTTTATTGAAATCTATCTAAAATTGTAGGAGTTATGGTCCAGACAAAAATTTGACCTTAAGTGTGACCTTGACCTTGGACCTACCTTAACGAATGTTTCAAATGGCACACCTATACGTGATGGAGAGCAATTGTGTCAAATTCTGTTGAAATCCATCCACAATTGTAGAAGTTATGGTTCAGGCGGACGGACGCACGCACACATATACACCGAGCTGTCATTGTGACAACTATGTCTCACTCGCCGCAAGCGGGCTCAACAAAAAATGTTGTCGCTGAAAAATAGGTTTATAAGAAGCTTCAACCTATGTTTTGGTTCCACTATAATCGTCTCGTCAAGATGATTTTCATAGATACCAATAACACAGGATTTGATTGAATCTTGTGTAAACTTTTATCAATGGAAACCAAATTTGAACCTCTTACTAGGACAAAGTAGTACAAATATACATTACAAAAAGATGTCTATGCAATATACAATGATTTTACAGCTCTAGACAAATTTTCAGTTGATTTTTATCCACAAATGAAGTTTTAGCGTGTAGACTAGGACAGCCTCTATGGGCGGTTCTAACAGGTACACAAAGCCATAATTGACAGCATAGATATGAAATAGTAATGTGTATACATTCCAGTTTAACAAAGGTAGGATGCGAGGCTGTCTATATAAAAAAGACAAACTATCCTGTGGGTTACTCATCTACATTCATTGCATACATTGAAAACTTACCTTCCCTTAATACCTACCTCTGCCTACCTGCCTACCGACACATTCATATAATAGCACATTAACATTTTCAAAAACAATCAGCTCCTCGAAAAGTTAAACCTCCGAGTTCTCAAACCCATACCTCCGAGTTCACAAAATTAGTTAAATTACATTTAGAAATTACTCCGAGAATTCCTGTATCAAATTTTGTGATACGTCCTTAATGTTTTTATGCATATAGATTTTATCCTTATACATGAGTACGCAATGACACCTAAGATCTGTAGTAAAACAACTAAATTTTGATTTAAAGATGGCAGTTTGTTGCTAAAATGGTATATTCGTTCGATATTAACCAGTGAATACGAATAATCTCGCTGCATTAACATAATTCCGAGTTTAAATTAGTATGTTATCTTTAAGTGACCACATAATACGAAACGATGTTTTTTTTAAACTGTTTCATTATGTTGGCCAATAACCTACATCACCAATAATATCCGATTTTACTTTAACATCATATTATAAATAATATAATTCAGATGCTGGTTTACCGTGACTATCTTTGTTTACCTCCGAGTTCCTGTACCCTCCGAGTGTCCTATATCGGGTAACCCCGGGTGTTTACCCTACCCTCTAAAATCCTTCATTTCAAGCAATTTTACTTCAAAACTTGCAAGATGACGTATTTAGAACATCTGCTAGGTCATGTGGCAATATTTTCCGATCATGTGACTGCAAATCGGCGCCAATTATATCGAGTTGCATTGATTTTTAGCTCACCTGAGCACAAAATGCTCATGGTGAGCTTTTGTGATCGCCCAATGTCCATCGTGCGTCGTCCGTCGTCCACAATATCTTTAAACACCTTCTCCTCCCAAACCACTGGGCCAATCTTGATGAAACTTGGCAGGGATGTTCCTTGGGTGAAGCTCTACCAAAGTTGTTCAAGAGATTGAATTCCAGCCATAACTCTGGTTGCCATGGCAACCAAAAGGAAACAAAATAGCAAAATCTTTGAAAATCTTCTTTTCTGAAACTAGAAGGGGCAGAGCTTTTATATTTGGTAGGTAGTATCTCCTAGTGGACCTCTACCAAGATTGTTCGTATGATGCCCCTGGGATCAAAACTGGCCCCGCCCCGGGGGGTCACAATTTTGAAACATAGGAACAAAGAAGGAAAATTTTGAAAATTTTCTTCTCTGAAACTAGAATGTGCAGAGCTTTGATATTTGGTATGTAGCATCTCCTAGTGGACCTTTACCAAGATTGTTCATATGATGTCCCTGGGGTCAAAGCTGGCCTCGTCCCGGGGGTCACAAGTTTGAAACATAGGAACAAAGAAGGAAAACTTTAAAAATCTTCTTCACTGAAACAAGGAGTAGGGCTTTGATATTTGGTATGAAGCATCTGCTAGTTGACCTCTACCAAGTTTGTTCACATGATGTCCCTGGGGTCCAAACTGGCCCCGCCCCAGGGGTCACAAGTTTGAAACATAGGAACAAAGAAGGAAAACTTTTTTCTCTGAAACTTGAAATCGTAGAGCTTTGATATTTCATTATGTAGCATCTTCTAGTGGACCGCTACCAAACACTATACGATGATCTTTTCGGAAAAGAAGAATTTTCATTGTAGACCTTTACTGCTTACTAGTACTCAGAGGAGCGATATGGGACCATCATGGTCCTCTTGTTTTAAGCAAACCATCGAAGCCATGTTTCAGAATGGCACCGGGACTGTGGTGGAGGTCATGGTTGATTTTCTTTTGAATGTTTAGATGACACTGCATCATATTTTCTATGACGCCTACTAAAAGACGAAATAAGAAAATTACATGTATTTGGTGATTTATTCTATTATTACTTTTACTTTTTCTTGATCGGACCGTAACTACCGTGAACCAACAAACCACAAGGCTAATTTGAAAACAAGAGGGCCAAGATGGCCCTGGATCGCTCACCTGAATTTTTGAGATGAGCATACTCTATATTTTTTTTGAGGTATTGAAACATTGGAACCAAATTTATAATTTTGCCAAGCAATTTTCAAAAGGTCACCTGTAAAAGTCATTTCGAAATCTGACCATCAGTTTCAAAAAGAAGAATTTTTAAGAATTCTTCATTTCTGTATAAGAGCAAGTAGCCCCCATCCACGAGAGCCATGTTTCTTGATGGATCAAAATTTACGAACAAGTTTTGAAGAGGGTCACCCAAGGAACATTACGGAAAATTTCTTTTAAAATCTGACCAGGGGTTTCAGAGAAAGAGAATTTTCAAGAATTTCACCATGTTCATATAGTGCAAGTAGCCCCCATTCACAAGAGCCATGTTTCTTGACGGATCAAAATTATATGTACAGCTTTTGAAAAGGGTCACCCAAGGAACATTTCTGTCAGATTATTTTAAAATCTGACTAGGGGTTTCAGAGAAGAAGAATTTTCAAGAGTTTCTTCATTTTCATTTAGTGCAAGTAGCCCCCATTCACCAGAGCCATGTTTCTTGACCAATCAAAATTTCGCGAACAATTTTTGAAAAGGATCACCCAAGTAACATCTCTGGAAACATCTCTGTGAAATTATTTCAAAATCTGTCCAGCCATTTCAGAGAAGATGAATTTTTAAGAATTCCTTCATTCCTGTATAGTGCAAGTAGCCCCCATTCACCAGAGCCATGTTTCTTGACCAATCAAAATTTCGCGAACAATTTTTGAAAAGGGTCACACGAAGAACAACTCTGTGAAATTATTTCAAAATCTAACCAGCTGTTTCAGAGAAGAAGAATTTTTAAGAATTTCTTCATTTCCCTATGATGCAAGTAGCCCCCATTCACCAGAGCCATGTTTCTTGACCTATCAAAATTTCACGAACAATTTTTGAAAGGGGTCACCCAAGGAACATATCTTTGAAATTATTTCAAAATCTGACCAGCAGTTTCAAGTAGCCCCCATTCACCAGAGCCATGTTTCTTGACCAATCAAAATTTCGCGAACAAGTTTTAAAAAGGATCACCCAAGGAACATCTCTGTGAAATTATTTCAAAATCTGTCCAGCCATTTCAGAGAAGAAGAATTTTTAAGAATTCCTTCATTCCTGTATAGTGCAAGTAGCCCCCATTCACCAGAGCCACATTTTTTGACGGATCAAAATTTCGCGAACAATGTTTGAAAAGGGTCACCCAAGGAACATCTCTGTGAAATTATTTCAAAATCTAACCAGCTGTTTCAGAGAAGAAGAATTTTCAAGAATTTCTTCATTTCCCTATAATGCAAGTAGCCCCCATTCACCAGAGCCATGTTTCTTGACCTATCAAAATTTCGCGAACAGTTTTTGAAAGGGGTCATTCAAGGAACATCTCTGTGAAATTATTTCAAAATCTGACCACCAGTTTCAGAGAAGAAGAATTTTTAAGAATTTCTTCATTTCTGTATAGTGCAAGAAGCTCCCACTCACCAGAGCCATGTTTCTTGACCAATCAAAATTTTGCAAACAATTTTCGAAAAGGGTCATCCAAGGAGCAACTCTGTGAAATTATTTCAAAATCTGACCAGCGGTTTCAGAGAAGAAGATTTTTTAGGTATTCCTTCATTCCTGTATAGTGCAAGTAGCCCCCATTCACCAGAGCCACATTTTTTGACGGATCAAAATTTCGGGAACACTTTTCGAAAAGGGTCACCCAAGGAACATATCTGTGAAATTATTTCAATATCCGACCAGCGGTTTCAGAGGAGAAGCTTTTTAAAGAATTCCTTCATTTCTGTATAGTGCAAGTAGCCCCCATTCACCAGAGCCACATTTTTTGACGAATCAAAATTTCACGAACAATTTTCAAAGGGGTCACCCAAGGAACATATCTGTGAAATTATTTCAAAATCCGACCAGCGGTTTCAGAGGAGAAGATTTTTAAAGAATTTGCTAAAAAATTCCATTTGGTTGCCATGGCAACCAGAGTTTTTGATGGAATCAAATTCTGTGAAGAAATTTAAAAGAGGACCTACCGAGGAACATTCCTGCCAAGTTTGGTCCAAATCTGCCCAGCGGTTTAGGAGGAGTTGATGTTTAAAGAATTGTTGACGACACACGACGGACGACGCACGACGGACGACGGGTGATCCTAAAAGCTCCCCTTGAGCACGTTGCGCTCAGGTGAGCTAAAAATGTAATTTTATGAGAGACATATTATTTCAAAATTAACACAATTCATTGAGATGTTTATCTTCAAAATTTAACGACAGAAATCCGAAAAATTCAAAAATCAGAAACAGTCACGCGGCTGGATCTTACCATACCTGTAATTCACTTTGAGTTTTAAAAGACTAGATTTGATGGACATTTAACCTGAAAACTTACTTACAAATTAAAAATGTCATACACCATGTAAAAATATGTCAAACTTTTTTCATACCATTTTACATGATATTTATGCTCTATGTCACGATTATTGAGGGCTAATGCGACGCCATGCCAATGTTGAAAGTTTATTATTATACTGCAAAGAAATTTCTCATGGTCCGATTAGATAACATGCCCCGAACATATCCATTACACTGGCAAAAACCACATAAAACCAGTATTTCCCTTTTGAGTGCCCCGTGTATATTACTTTGAAGTATTTTGGTAGAGAGTGACTAGATGATGCTACATGCAATATATGAAAGCTCTAGCCCTTACAGTTTCGAAAAATCAGAGAACCCACTACTGTCAACTGGGCCAATTTCCACACCAGGGTCATATTTTGAAGTATTTTGGTAAGGGGCCACTAGATGATGCTACATGCCAAATATGAAAGCTCTAGCCCGTATGGTTTGGGACAGGAAGATTTTTGAAGATATCCTTCTTCATCTCTATGTGAAATTCGAGACCCCACAACATAGGGCCATTTTCAATACTAGGGCCATAATTTGAAGTATTTGGGTAGAGGGTCACTAGATGATGCTACATGCCAAATATGAAAGCTCTAGCCCTTACAGTTTGGGACAGGAAGATTTTTAAGATTTCCTTCTTTATCTCTATCTGAAATCCGAGACCCCACAACACAGGGCCATTTTCAACACTAGGGCCATAATTTGAGGTATTTTGATAGAGGGCAACTAGATGATGCTACATGCCAACAAGAGGGCCATGATGGCCCTGTACCGCTCCACTGGCTTTTTAACCCTTTACCACACAAATTCAAGTGTTCATGACCATGAAAAAGAGGGCCTTCAAAAACAATGAACACTGTCAGGCAGTACAAGCAGGTTAATTCATTAGCATGAAAGGTAAAGTCCTTGGAAAAAATAAGCTGAATGATAGAAACCTTACTTTTAATTTATTATTCACCTCATGTGAGCATAACTATTAGCATCAAAATGAATCACACTTGAAAACAGAATATTTTCTATCAAAAAACCTAATGTCTAGCACCAATCATGTATCAAAGTAGTTTGATAATCAAGGGAGGTAAATAGTACCAAACTTTATCTTTCATAAAAAGAGTTATTTCCCTTGATTAATGTTTAAATTGAAGTGATCATATTATGAAGCCCATGTTAAACTTGTGATCCCTGGATGGAGTCAATTTTGACCTCAGACCTACAATATGAAACTAGAATGTGTGGTTATAAACACGAAGATTTTTGAATCTTGCCCAATAAAAAGCCCTGTAAAACAAGTTTGCTCAATAAAAGGCCCTGAAAAATATCTGACCCTTGAGACAGGTTTATAAAGCCAATGTAAAACTTGTGAACCCTGGGGTGGGGTCAAACTTGATCCCCAAAGTTAAAATTTGGGCCCTCTTGTTAGAGGCCCATTAGATAAAGCTACATGCAAAATTTGGTAGCCCTAGGCCTTATGGCTATGTACAAGTAGATTATTAAAATTTCCCTATATAAGCCCATGTAAAACTTGTGACCCCCTGTGACGGGGCTAAATTTGACCCCAGGACTATAATTTGGGCACCCTTGGTAGAAACCCCCTAGATAAAGCTGCATGCAAAATTTGATAGCCCTAGCCCTTATAGCTAGGTGCAATAAGATTTTGAAAGTATTCCCTATATAAGCCCATGTAAAATTTGTTGCCCCCCGGGGCGGGGCCAATTTTGACCCCTGGGCTATAAGTTGGACACCCTCTGTAGAGGTCCACTAGATAAAGCTACATGCCAAATTTGGTAGCCCTAGGCCCTATGGCGAGGTGGAAGAAGAATTTTAAAGTTCTCCCTATATAAGCCCATGTAAAACTTGGTACCCCCGGGGCGGGGCCAATTTTGACCCCCGGGCTATAATATAGACACTCTTGGTAGAGGTCCATTAGATAAAACGACATCCCAAATTTGGTAGCCCTAGGCCCTATGCCTAGGTAGAAGAGGAGTTTTAAAGTTCTCCCTAAATAAGCCCATGTAAAACTTGTGACCCCCGGGGCGGGGCCAATTTTGACACCAGGGCTATAATTTGAAGAAACTTGGTAGAGGTCCACTAGATAAAGCTACATGCCAAATTTGGTAGCCCTAGGCCTTACGGTTTCAGACAAGAAGATTTTCAAATTTTTTCAGTTTTGTTGCCATGGCAACCAAAGTTTTTGAAGGAATTAAATTCTTTCAAGAAATTCTGAAGAGGACCATGGCAGGATCATTTCTGTGAAGTTTCATCAAAATTGGATGGGTAGTTTCAGAGAAGATGTTTAAAGAAAAAGTTAACGCACGGACGGACGGACGGACGCACGACGGACAACGGGCCATGACATAAGCTCGCTGGCCTTCGGCCAGTGGAGCTAAAAATGAAAGCTCTAGCCCTTATGGTTCGTGACAAGAAGATTTTTAAAGATTTCCTTCTTTATCTCGATGTGAAATCCGAGACCCCACAACATAGGGCCATTTTCAACACTAGGGCTATAATTTGAAGCATTTTGGTAGGGGTGACTAGATGATGCTACATGCCAAATATGAAAGCTCTAGCCCGTACGGTTTGGGACAAGAAGATTTTTGAAGATGTCCTTCTTCACCTCTATGTGAAATCCGAGACCCCACAACATAGGGCCATTTTCAATACTAGGGCCATAATTTGAAGTATTTTGGTGGAGGGCCACTAGATGATGCTACATGCCAAATATGAAAGCTCTAGCCCTTACGGTTTGGGACAAGAAGATTTTTAAAGATTTCTATGGAACGCCGTAGCTGTCTTTTCTTCAAAATAGTTACGTTGCTCAGTTCACTTTTAACTTGTTGGGTTGAATTGAAATGATGATCATTCAGACAGGATTAAAGTCTTCTCTAAATATCATTTTGTTCGGTTGCCAAGCCATTAAGAAGTATTGGTTGGACATTTTGTTCTGTCTATTTCTCATGATGTCAAGTTAGATTAACATTATGTTCAGTTCACTCTTATCCTATTGGGTTGAATTGAAGTGATGATCAGTCAGCTGGGACTAAAGTCTTCTCTAAATATCAATTTGTTCTGTTGCCAAGCCATTTAGAAGTAGTGGGAAGACGTTTTGTTCTGTTTATTTCTCATTATGTCCAGTTAGATTAACATTATGTTGCGTTAATATGTTATTTGATTCCATCAACTGGTAATGAAGTTCAGCTGACATAGCATTAGTTTTGCTTTACTATAATATCTTGTTCATTACAAGGGTATTTTATTCAGTTTATTGTTTATCATAATTTGTTCACTCGTCAATATCTTACGCCAGAGAGACTGGAATTATGTTAACTGGTCATTTAGTTTACAAAGTACACATCATATTTGACAATCTTATCATTGTATCTGGATATAAACAATTATAGTAAGAAAGGATGATGCTATGTTTAGTTGAGTGAATATTACGTCCATGTAGGATAGTAAACTGTTTCGTTACCTCGATATTCTGTTTGGTTGATTGTCATTGTATCGAGTTGAAGTAGCATTATGTTGAATAAACTTATGTTCATTTGGAAAACCTCGGTTTTACTCCGCAAGAAACGTCATCATTGCATCATCGCTAAAATATGACGTAATCGGGGCTTAACAACTCGCACACGACCACGTGATATTTGACCCTTTACCAAACAATCCATTGTTTTAACGACCCTGGGGAGGAAGATTATTGCAATTATTGTTGGAAAAGGAGAAAATTCTGGTTGCCAGCATTTTTTCCTTTTCCTACAATATTTTCTACCCTGTCAAAAACCTCAACTTCATTTGTTCCACTTTCAAAATTTGACATCTGCAATCTGCAGATGATTTCAATTTGGAATGGTCTAAAATTTGTCGTACGGGAAACGATTAATAAACCTTCATTATCAGCATCTTTTCCATTTCACACTTGACTATCGCCAGTGTTAAACAATGTCAAATATGGCAGAATTTGACCAAGATTTTGAGGAAGTAACGGCTAGACTCAACTAATGGAAATGTCTACTGATTTACTATGTACAGCAATATTTTTTCTTTAAATTTCAACATATCGTCGATTTACTTCTTAAAGGTGGCCTTTCAGGTTTTGGGACGAAAATTTTACAAAAATACACATTTTTTAAATCATCTTTGTACTCCCTTGAAATTCCCAAAATCCTTTTTTCATTTTTGGCGCGAAATCTTTAAATACCTTAATAGGCTCCGTAGCCTTTTAAAGGTGGGTATTTAGGTTTTTAACATCACATCAAATTCAAAAATAAATATATCACTGAAATTTATATGAAAAAAAAAATCATCATTAATTAAAAATCATAAAATCACGGTAAACATTTTTTGATGGTATTCCCTTAAAAGGCCACGTAGCCTCTTAAGCTGTTTTTAGATTTCCCGCCAAAAATCAAAAAGGCATTGTGGGAATGTTATGCTCCTAACACGTGACTAATGACGCTTAAATTCCATAACATAACAAATATATAATTACTTTCCATAATGTCTTCTTCGGACGCTATGTTTGACGCTATGTCTGTCTATTTCAGGTATGTAAATGAGCTAGCTGCTCATGTAAAAATAGACCGTGTTTCCCGTCGGTGTTGACCTTGGCCGTAGTAAATCTCTAAATTCTCTAATTGTCTGATGGTTTCAACCACTTGGGTTTATTGAATGAAAATTGAAAGGCTTTGGGAGTATAATGATGATTTTTTTGTACTTTTGTAAAATTTTCGTCCCAAAATCTAAAGGGCCACCTTTAAGGGAATACCACCAAAAATTTTTTTTTGGTAATTTTATGATTCTCAATCAATGATGATTTTTTTTTTTTCATATAAATTTCAGTGATATATAGATCTGTTTTTTTTTTTTTTTAATTTGGTGAGATATGAAAACTCTAAATACCAACCTTTAAACCTCGTAACTACAGCTTGTTTCAAACTGCAGGTGGTATGGTTTTAGAGGAAAACCGACCATCTAGATTGATCGGCTTTTATTACATAATTTGTATAGATCTGTGTTTTACCACTTGGCATGTGCTACATCTAATCTAAGTAACTGTTGAATATTAATGAGGGCGTAGGGTTTATGTACGCATGCGCAGTAAATCCAGATAAACTGCGACGTTTAAATGAATAAATGATCAAAATAAACCTGCGTTGTGTAGTTTATGGAAGATAGACGGTCAAAAATTTTCAAATATGAGCGTTCTGATTGGATAGAAAAGTAGGACAAAGACTAAGTTCATTTATAAGGGAGCGGATCGATGATGAAACAGCTGTTTACCTAAGCGACGGATCTGGTCAGACTTGTGATCGAGACAATTGGCGATCGACACCGGTTCCGTTCACACTTGAAAAGTTGCAAGGCGGTCTACAAGTCGATTATTTTCTAGACGTATCCAGCATGAATTATAAACTCCGGTGCAGCCCGATGATCTCTAGTTCCACCACTCTTAACATTCAAAATCTCGCATTTGTTTGAAGGATTTCATTTACCAAAGGATTATTTTTCATTCTTCAAAGTATATCAAGTCTGTTCGCCCTAAAACACGTTCGCCTTAATTAGGCCTAAGAAAAAAAAATCAGTGTTTAGGGTTTCGGTCCGAGATGCCATAGGTAGGGTAGGTAGGGTTTTCATGTGTTTTTGTTTTTCTTTAAATTTCTTTTACATGGACCATGTACTGAAATGCCACCTGAAAAAAATATTCTTTCAACTGTAGGGTAAAAAGTTTAGGGTCGACAGCATTTTTTATGTAGGGTTTGGAAACCCAAAACACAGAACTTTGTTTTCTTAGGCCTTATTTGGGCAGCAATCAAACCGGCCTGTCATCAAATGATCCCCGGGGAGGTCAAACCGGTCCCAAATGTTTAGGTGGCATTTCAGTACATGGACCATGTAAAAGAAATTTAGAGAAAAAAGAAAACCCTACAGGTCTACCCTACCTATGGCATCTCGGACTGATTTTTAGGCCAGGGAATCCCTCTCAAGGGATTCCCTTGCCTATAGGGATCGTAAGCTGCCTATTCAGACAAAAATGTTGGACGGTGTGTCCACTCTATATCGCTGAGTCCGCCAAAACAACTAGTTTCCCAAGTATATACAGAGATTGCTTATCACACGGTGTGAATACTTTCCTTTCCTCAAAGCTTTCATCTGCAAAATGCCATGGAATTGCAAGGGTATTACAATTCTTTAATAACTGACGAGTGTGTGTTTTTCATCCCGTTTTTGTCATTAACACTGACCTAATAAAGGCGGAACCTAATGAACTTGGCTTTATCCGGCAGTTGTGTACTCTTACGCGCATTATACGGTTAATATCTATAACGCTCTCTCTTGCACTCCGGATCAATCACATTCAGGTATGGTGAGATTAACGAACGACGACTCTGCTCGGAGTTTGTCTATAACGTTGTGTTGACATTTGAACATATGTGTTACAAAACACGTCTCAGCTAAAATGCGATAGTAAATAAAGCAAACTACATATAGAATATTGGCTCGTGTTATGTTTATCACTTTTTATTATGTACATCGACTAAATCTAGGGTACTTCAGCGGAATGATGGAGAAATTGGCCCCTGGAGAAATCGTCCCCAAACTGCTTGGCCCGTGTTATGTTTATCACTCCGGAGAAATCGTCTCCCCAAATAAAATTTTAGAAAAATCGACCCCAACATCAAATTTCATTCATATCGTTAATCAAGTTGTCTATAAAAATATTTTTGAAATTTCGTTGTCTTTAGTATACATGTACATTATGTGTATTATTTACCTTTATCCAAGAGTTATTTGGTAGTTTTGTCATTGTTTATACTGCCTATTTCACACTGATAGAATGTATTTCACACCTTTTACACCTGTCACAAATAGATTACACCTGTGTGATTCTTAAAAATGTCTTTGATTAACTTTGATTTGAAACCAAATAAATGCTTATAATTTTTTTCTGTAGTCGCTCGCTTGTCATTTAATGTATTTTTTTTTTTATCTCTCTCTCTCTCTCTCTACTAGTGTCATATGACATACCTGTGACCAATACCATTTAGCAGGGGCATCAGTGTTTCTGACACACATATTTCTAGTGTTCACTAGGGCTTGTGTGCATCCGAAAATTTCCGGTCCATAACTTCTACAATTGTGGATGGATTTCAAAATAATTTGGCATAATTGACCTCCATCATGGTTAGATGTGCCATTTGAAACATCTGTTCAAGTAGGTTCAAGATTAAGGCCACATTGAAGGCCAATTTATCGTCCGAACCATAACTCCTACATTTTTTGATAGATTCCGATATAAATTAGCATAATGCATTGTTCTCCATCATGAGCAGAAGTTCCCTTTGAAACATTTATTCAGGTCCAGGGTCTAGGTCAAGCTTGAGAGTCAAGTGTTCGCGGGCTTGACACAAGTTGTCCTTGGACAACGATTATGAATTAAGATTAACATCTTTTTATATTATGTAGATATAAGTATCGAAGCTCAAGTCATTGTGACTTGTCCGTAAAATAGGCAAGTAAAATAGGAAAACCAAGCCTAATCGTTTTCCTAAAACAATCCAACCTTTTCACAGTATTTTATGATAAAAATATTTTGGCTAGAAGTGAATTTGCTTGTAACAAGCAATTCCTCCCAATTTCCCCAAAATCTTACTTTTCAATATTCAGGAAGAACTACTTTGGATTTTCATCTACAACTTCCTTCAAATATGACCAGTTCAAAATTTGGTCGACTTGTGGAAGGTAGAGACAAAATGACCAACTGCCATATCACTCCAATCTTTTATTATTCATTACATTTTACCATGATATCTATCTTACATGTATTTTCATTGAAATCAATAAAAATAAATGTTCTTGCGTCATAAATGTAAAAAATAAAGTCATTCAGGACTACAAGACATCACATGTCTCAAAAAATTTAGATAACAAAAGTTGGTATTGCGCTGATTGAATACAGTTCAATTTTGACTTGGGATTGTTTACAAGCACGACAAATTACTAAGTATTCTAAGCCATTATCAAGCACCCCATAACTGTGAGCACATGCCTAACTCTGGCTTAATTAGTTTCTGGCTGGTGGTTTCTAGTATCAGTTCAAAATTTCCTGATAAAACCAAGAATTCCAGGGGCTTTGTGGAATCCGCTTGTATCCCTGTCCGTCTACCTGTTTGTATAAATTAAAATTGACCTCATGTTTTGTTTCATATCCTCAATTTCCTGGCCTTCAGTACTATCAGTACTTTGATTTTTTTCTTAGGCCTAATAAGGCGAACGTGTTTTAGGGCAAACGGACTTGATATACTTTGAAGAATGAAAAATAATCCTTTGGTAAATGAAATCCTTCAAACAAATGCGAGATTTTAAATGTTAAGAGTGGTGGAATTAGAGATCATCGGGCTGCACCGGAGTTTATAATTCATGTTGGATACGTCTAGAAAATAATCGACTTGTAGACCGCCTTGCAACTTTTCAAGTGTGAACGGAACCAGTGTCGATCGCCAATTGTCTCGATCCCAAGTCTGACCAGATCCCTGTCGCTTACGTAAAAAGCTGTTTCATCATCGATCCGCTCCATTATAAATGAAGTTATCAATGATGGCAGTCCTAAATCTTGCAGGACTTTCTTTAAAATTGTCCGAGTATTTTCCTCGTTTCCCGCCATTTTTCGCCGGACAAGAGGAAAAGTTCGGATTGCGGATTAAAACAGAGGTTTTCCAAATGAACATAAGTTTATTCAACATAATGTTACTTCAACTCGATACAATGACAATCAACCAAACAGAATATCGAGGTAACGAAACATTTTACTATCCTACATGGACGTAATATTCACTTAACTAAACATAGCATCATCCTTTCTTACTATAATTGTTTATATCCAGATACAATGATAAGATTGTCAAATATGATGTGTACTTTGTAAACTAAATGACCAGTTAACATAATTCCAGTCTCTCTGGCGTAAGATATTGACGAGTGAACAAATTATGATAAACAATAAACTGAATAAAATACCCTTGTAATGAACAAGATATTATAGTAAAGCAAAACTAATGCTATGTCAGCTGAACTTCATTACCAGTTGATGGAATCAAATAACATGTTAACCCAACATAATGTTAATCTAACTGGACATAATGAGAAATAAACAGAACAAAACGTCTTCCCAATACTTCTAAATGGCTTGGCAACAGAACAAATTGATATATAGAGAAGACTTTAGTTCCAGCTGACTGATCATCATTTCAATTCAACCCAATAGGATAAGAGTGAACTGAACATAATGTTAATCTAACTGAACATAATGAGAAATATACAGAACAAAATGATCACCCAACACTTCTTAATGGCTTGATAACCGAACAAAATGATATCTAGAGAAGACTTTCATTCCCATCTGACTGATTATCATTTCAATTCAACCCAAGAAGATAAAAGTGAAGTGAACAAAATGTTAATCTAACTTGACATCATGAGAAATAGACAGAACAAAATGTCCAACCAATACTTCTTAATGGCTTGGCAACCGAACAAAATGATATTTAGAGAAGACTTTAATCCTGTCTGACTGATCATCATTTCAATTCACTCATACAAGTTAAAAGTGAACTGAGCAACATAACTATTTTGAAGAAAAGACAGCTACGGCGTTCCATAGATTTCCTTCCTTACCTCCATGTGAAATATGAGACCCCACAACATAGGGCCAATTTTTTTTACCAGGGCCATAATTTTAAGTATTTTGGTAGATGGTCACTAGATGATGCTACATGCCATAAATGAAAGCTCTAGCCCTTATGGTTCGGGACAAGAAGATTTTTTAAAGATTTCCTTCTTTATCTCCATGTGAAATCCGAGACCCCACACCACAGGGCCATTTTCAACACTAGGGCCATACTTTGAAGTATTTTGGTAGAGGGCCACTAGATTATTCCACATGCCATATATGAAAGCTCTAGCCCTTACAGTTTGGGACAAGAAGATTTAAGAAAAAAAAAAATCATCAGTTGCCATGTCAACCAGAGTTCTTCATGGAATTCAAATCGTTGAAGTATTCTGAAAGTGCATCACCTAAGGATCATTTCTGTGAAGCTTCATTGAGCACAAAATGTTGGCTGGTTTCAGAGGAGAAGATTTTTTTAGTAATTGTTCATGGACGGATGGATGGAAGTTCTTAGGAGAGGAATTTGTGGGGTCGAATTGCTCTTTATTCAATGCAACCACGTACAGACAGACGGATGCAGGACGATGATCGATCACAATAGCTCACCCTGAGCACTAAGTGTGTCAAGAGAGCTAAAAAGACAAACAGCAAATAATTCCGTATTTTTATTTCAAAAGGTATGTACACTGATAAATGTGAACACAATTTTATATCGACTCTAATATGATATTTACAATGACAAACTATTATCTTCAACATATAAAACAATATCTACATGCTTTATTTTTGCATGTGTCATTTCTGTGACTTATATAAGAACAAGAGTGCTGTGATGGTCTTGTTAAACTCTACGGTCTCTTGACCCTTTACTAAACAACAGAATTATAGATTAGTCCAGATTGAAATCATTTGCAGATAACAAAATAAGTGACATTTGAATTTTGGGAAGGGTGGAAAACATTAGGGGAAAAGGAGAAAATTCTGGTTACCAGCATGTTCTCCTTTGCCCACAATGCTTTCAAAAGGCCTCTTTCTCAGGGTTGTTAAAAGTCAGGATTATGTGTTAAAGGGTTAAACTGATTGAATGATGTTTTACACCGCTTTCAATATTATTTCAGTCATACCACATCACCAGCTCACAGATACATTCATTTCCTGGTTTCCACTGGTACCAGGCCAGGGATCTGAAGTGTCTTGCCCATGGACACTCCAACTAAAAAATCCAGTGGATCCAATGAGGCTTGAACATTTGACCAATAAGCCATGCAGGACACTTACTCCTTTTCTTGGCAATGATAGAGACATTTAACCGTAAGAAGTCAATCAATCAACTGTCATAGAGAAAATAGCCTAGTCCATCCATAAAAAGTTGTTTCATTTTCAAATGCAAAGATGATATTATGAGGTTATTCAACATGCTAGGGTACAATACTGAATCCAATTTGGTGAGTACACTGCAGAAACAGTCTATATTTTGGACAAAGTGACGGCCGAGTTGGAAATATAGACATGCTCTGCAGTGTATAAATCCAACTGAATTCAGTATTGTACCTCAGCATGTTAAATGACCTCTTTATTTCACACTTCAGTATTGACTTTAGAGTAAAGAACAAGTATAGGGGCATTTCGATTTGAATAATAATAAAAAGAGAAATCAAAAGAGGGTTTTGAAGTTACTTTTTTACAACGCCCTTCCCTAGACTACTCTTCTGGTCCAATATTGATATTCAGGACTCTAGCCTCGTTTTGAAAAATCCGTATTGGACTATTACCTTGTTTTGAAGAATCCGTATTGGACTCTTGCCTCGATCTGAAAAATCCGTATTGGACTCTTGCCTCGTTCTGAAAAATCTGTACCGGTATTTGACTTTAGAGTGTCAAATATAGGCCAAGATATTCTGTACTCACATTGTAGTATTAAAGTGGTTTCCTTGGACATTAAATTGTAGGTGTGAAATAATAGCAAATACAAGCAGGTGCAGTCAAGTATCATTTATATCAAATATCTATGCACTCTAACGAAGATTGCTTTAACCGTTTCCCGAACTACATGTACAAAACTTTAGACTGGTCCAAATTAAAAGCATTTGCAGACACAAAATTACTGTGACTCAAAAGTTAAAATTTATTCTGGGAAGGGTGGAAAACATTGTGGGAAAAGGATAAAATGCCACTTTAACAGCATTTTCTCCTTTTCCCACAGTGTTTTCTAGCCTCGTTACAAGCAATTTCTCCTTTTCCCACAATGTTTTCTAAAGACTTGTACTGCAGACACGTACAGGGCTTGTTTGGGAAAGAGTTAAACAAATCTTGTGGTGAAAGAAGGAAATGGTCATACTGAGTAACTTCTTCCTTTTTCCCAATATATTGGAGCCATGATCTGGAAAAAGCAGGCTTAATGCATCTCAGTGATAGGACCCATCAAGACCATTGGTCTAACATCCCCCTGAATCACATGGTAAAATGATCATTTAACCCTTTCCCAAACGACAAATTTTTGACTCTTCCAAACCAAAAGAGTTTCCAGATGACAATTTTAGATTTGGAGAAAATGGCAGAAAGTTCTCAAAAAGGGTAGAAAACACTGTGGGAAAAGGAGAAATTGCTCGTTACGAGCAATTTCTCCTTTTCCCACAGTGTTTTCAAAAGGCTTTTACTGCAGACATGTAAAAACAAGGGCTTGTTTGGGAAAGGGTTAACACAAGAGCTTCACAGGGATGCACATATCATGTGTGAAAGGGCTTGTCAGTTAAATGGCTGTAAATAATAAAATGCCTGTAGTGATCCAAATTTTAAAGAGTCACATGCACAACTACACATCATAAAAATTCATTGAGGTAAGTTTGGACTTATTCCAATGAAAACGGTAGGAGGGGTTGTGCACACAAGAAATTGCTCACTGATGGACAGACAGACATACAGATAGACGAATGGGGCAATAACATAAAACGACCCTTCGGGGATATAAAATTATGAAATAATCAAAAGTTTCGATCGTTAATGCATTATTCTTTACAACTCTGACATAAATAAATGCCCAGTTTAAAATTATAGAACTGATGAATTTTAATCCTGGTGATTAAAATTACACAAGATTACACTGTAAGAAATTGAGAGAAAAAAATACTTATATGCATTTTCTTTTTTTGAAGAAGAAAAAACAAAAGAAAAAAAACCAAAATTTTTAGAAAGAAAAAATATTAGAAAATCAAAACAACTATTCATCTTCACAGAAGGAAAGTTGTAATAGTATTAAGATGTTCTTAACATACATTATTCACAGTCTTCAGAAAAAAAGGAATTTATTCCACTAAAACTGACAAACATGAAATCCTTATTTCCAGAATAAGAACACAAATAAATTCAGCAACTATACCTGTAAGTGTCCACAGTAAGTAACGAATAAAAGCTAATAAAATTTCACACACTCATTATTGCCTTTCCTAGTGCAAGATGATGCAACATAAAAACATCTTAAACCTCAAAGCCCCTTCCACAATTAGAGGATTTTTTTTTTTTGCCACTAGTGTAAATCAAGATCAAACTGCAAGTTTTTTTTTTTAAATGTGCAGTCTGATCTTTGATCTACACTGTCGTTCCTAGCTTAAACTCTATTTAGACAAAAGCAATGATCAGGTTGCGATGAATTGGGTCTTATTCCTAGTCAAATATGTCCATTGGGTTTATTTGAGGCTCTGTTGGTAAAACATCTTCAAAACACATTACCAAATGAAACAACAACAAATGAGCAATCTTCCATGAAAAGTGGACTTAACCCTTTACTCCATAGATACTCATTTCTACACATTGCTTGTAGGTGCCTTTGGTAAACATTGTAGCAAAAGGTAAAATTGCTCGTCACGAGCATTTTCACCTTTTGTCACAATGTTTTCTTTGCTTTCAAAAGTTCTTGTATACACAAAAGAAACTGCTTCATCCTTGCTGTTAATTGGGATCAATTAGAGATACCACAGAAATGCCTTATGGGGTAAAAAGTTAACTCATTACCAAATGACAATATTTTAGACTGGTCCAAACTTAAAGCACTTGCAGTCGATATAATAAACGCAACTCAAAAATAGAAATTTCACCAGCAGGATGGAAAACATTTTGGAAAAAGGAGAAAATGCTGGTTACAAGCATTTACTCCTTCTTCCACAATGTTTTAAAAACGCTTCTATCCAAGGGTCGTAAAAACAAAGGATTGTTTGGTATAGGGTTAACTCATTACCGAACAAAAGCATTATATTGCAGACGACAACATTAAAGTGATAGAAAATTTGAAATTTGTGAAGAGTAGAAAACATTGTGGGAAAAGGAGAAAATGCTACTTACCAGCATTTTCTCCTTTTCCCACAATGTTTTCCAAAGGCTTCTTTCTCCGGGTCCTCAAAAGTAGGGCTTCTATCGTAATGGGTTAATGCATCTTTGGAAAGTATCTACTCCGGTTGGCCTGCGCAGTTTGGGCAGGCTGACCTGGGGCGAAACAGGTCGCTGTTGATCAATTTTCTGCATGTCTAAGGACCAAATAACCTCATGATTCATTTTTTTTTATTGGACAAAACAAGATTTCATGGATCCTTAATTATGTGATGACTTGCTTAGTACAATTCATTATGGAGATGCACTAAGCCCCCTTTTGCCAGAACACAGCTCAAATTTTTATGGTGTCCACAATCCACTTTCACTGTATACATATCCTTAAAACCTAAATGTATTCCTTAATTCATTGTCTTCAACATGATTCTCTCGTCTCTTTACTGAAATACTCCATCTGAAATCATCCAAACAGTTCCACTTCTTTCAAATTCTGGGTGCTAGCTTTTTCTTCTTTTCTCACAATGTTTTTAAACATTCTATTCATCCAGTTTATTAAAACACCATCATTTTCAATGCCAGATTAACACACAGTCCTAAGTTTTTTTGAACCTGAAGATGAAGGCTTTTAAAAAACATTGTGGGAAAAGGAGAAAATGCTAATAACCAGCATTTTTTACTTTTCCCACAATGTTTTCTACCTTATCAAAGACAGTGATCATCTTTTTAGCAACAAATATTTTGCCATCTGCAAATCCTTCTAAGTTGGTCTTGTTTAAAATTTTGTTGCTTGGCAAAGAGTTTAACTCTTTACCACACAATCCCTACTTTTAACGACCCTGAGAGAGAAGCCTTTTGAAAACATTGTGGGAAAAGGAGAAAATGCTGGTAACCAGCATTTTCTCCTTTTTCCACAATGTTTTATACCCTATCAAAGACAAAAATTATCATTTGAGCTACATTTATGTCGTCATCTGCAAAGGCTTTGAATTTGGACTGGTCTAAAATTACCTTGTGTGGTAAAGAGTTACCTTTGACAGATTCCTCTTCCACCTGGGTTAGTTGTTTTCCTGAGAAATTCCGACTGAATCATCCAGATAATTATTCAAATTAATTGTTTATCTCCATGCTTTGAGAGCCTGCTTCTTCTCTATTTCTGCATCGGCCTCTACCATGGAACCTTAGTACACACCACCCATAAGGTCATTTTGCCTAACTTAGGGACTTACCTATCTTTTGTATCCGCTCTTACAAACTACCAGTGTCCAGCACTGATCCAGGCAGATTTATTGCCAATACATATATTAACTACCTTTCAAAACAGCTAATGAGCCAATCTGATCCTTTGTTCTTTCTATCCTTTTTTACCGTATTATTCCTGCTTTCTTATTATAAATGTTTCTATGATCTTTTCATTATCTCAAACCATTTTCTTCTTCTTTTTAGCAATAGCATCTTCAACAGCCTTTAATTGTTTCAACAACTCTTCACGACGTGACACTGTGCTCTTCTTCTTCGTGGCCACAGGTGCAGGGGCTGGTGTCGGTACCGCAGGTTTAGGTGCCTGAGGTGGAGGTCTTTGAGCAGGTTTAGCTGGGGCTACAGGGGCAGATCTGTCTGGTCTTTTTACAGGTTTGTCTGAAAGTAATGGAGAAATCCTCAAATGATCAAAATAATTCCCATTACCTTTTCGTTTTCTTTTTTAAGTTTGGAAATGAAAAGTAAAGCATTTCCAACTTTTATTTATTTATTTATTTATTTTTTTTTTTTTTAAGAAAAAAAAAGAAGAATTACATTTAAGAAGATCCAATGGCACAAAAAGATCCTTTACCATACTAAGCTTCCCAGTTTTAAAGGCAATAACAAAATGGCTTTTTGAAAACATGGTGTGAAAAAGAGAAAAAGCTGGTAACCAGCATTTTCTCGCTTTCTCTCCATGTTTTCTACGGTATCATATATGAAAACATTATTTTACACATGTTTAAGTTGTCCTTTCCAATTGCTTTCAATTAAGGCAAGTCAGCTTTTTTTTGTCGTCTGGTAATGAATTACAACAAGAGTTTTGCATACGGGTGCTAATACTTCCTTGCACTTACTTTTTCAATAAAAAATTTAATCTAAAAAAAAAAAAGGGGGGGGGGTGTCATAAGGTCAAGGGAGACATTCTTTTCCTCTGCTAGGCCTAGCCAAAATGAATTTAAAAATGGTACGAGCCAGAAGTATCTTTTTACTTAAAAAGTGACTTTTCCTTATCATGAAAAATGTTGCATGATATTGAAATATTTTGTATGTTAAGTTTTGATAGTACATATTTTCAAAATTTGTTGCAAACCTCTAATGACATAAATTTTGTTACCTTTGCACATAGACATCTCAGTTGCCATACGAAACCTTTGACAAACCCCCCGCCCCCACACCTAAAACTGTTAAGATAAAAGGTTCCCACCTTGTTTAGTTACAGATGGCGCCACATTGGGTCTTTTGGCCGACGGTCCATCACCAGGAGCTTCAGTCGCTCTCTTCTTTCCTCCACCAGCAGAGGATGGCGGTGGTTTTTCATTTGGCTGAATGGAAGAAAAAACAACACATGCAAATGATGGGAAGAAAGCTAGGACTAAGCCCATGGTTAAACCTTTATCAATCCACCCTGATTTCCAATGACCCTGTGAAAAAAGCCACATGAATACATAGTGCGAAAAGCAGAAAATGCTGGTACCAGCAGTTTTTTGTTTTCGCACCTTTTCTACCATTTCAAAGACAAAAGCCCATCAGCTAGGCCACATTAAGTCTGTATCAGACAATCCCTGGTTTTTACGACCCAGAGATAGAAGCCTTTTGAAAACCATAGTGGGAAAAGGAGAAAATGCTGGTAACCAGCATTTTCTGCTTTTCCCACAATGTTTTTTACCCTGTTGGAAACAAATTTCAGTTTTTGAAATATGTTTATTTTGTCCTCTGCAAGTGCTTTCAATTTGGTGAGGTTTTAATACAAACACTGACTATGGAAACAACTCTTACAAACACGTCCGACCTTGCCATAACACATCATTTATATGCAGACGACAATTCTACAGGTTCTCATCTCATTTGAGTATGACAAATGACACTAAAATAATGATTTATGTCTTTGATAGGGTAAAATTATTGTAGGAAAAGGAGAAAATGCTTGTAGCCAGCATTTTCCATTTGACCCACAATATCTTAAACTGCCCTTTTCAACAGTATTATTAAAAGTTGGGATTGTACGGTAAAGAGTTAAGATGCATAAAAACAAAAACAAAATAAAACACTGAAAATCAACCTTGATTAATGTTAGCTTTATATTTGACTTCTGTCCGGTCATTTTTAGAGGATCTTTTGGTTTTAGTGGCGCACCAGAACCAATCTGAGCTGGCCTTCCACTGGGTTTCATTGGCATTTGGCGTTTGTTTGGACTAGAGTTTTGTCGGGAGGGTTTATCTGCGAATAGAAATAAGGATTTATGTTAACCTTTACAACACAATCACAGATTTTGATGACTCTACAAAACAAAATGCTTAAACATATTTTCTTTTTTTTTTTTTTCAAAGAAAAAAGAAAAAATCTTACATTTTTTTTCGGAAAAAAAAAAAAAAAAAAATCAGAAAATCAAAACTACCATTCATCTAGTCTCAAAAGAAAAAGGCAATTAGGGCAAAAGTGAAAAAGCTGGTAACAAGCACTGTATCCTTTTCCCACTATATATACCTTCCTTTCAATGGTCAACATTCAAGAGACACTTAACCCTTTACTTGATATGCCAATTTGAGGCTTTTGCATTTCAGCAGCAAATAAAGATATGATGTCAAAAATATGGACAAATCAGGATACAAATATCTGATTGAGTGGAAAACATTGTTGGAAAAGGAGAAATTGCTCATTATGAGCAATTTCTCCTTTTCCCACAATATTTTCAAAAGCTGTCTGTTGTTGATACGTCAAAATGAGTATCTATGGAGTAAAGGGTTAATATATCATCTGCAAATGGTTTCAATTGCAACAAGACTTTTTTTTAATGGTACAGACTTCAATTATTTTTCAATTCCTTTCTAGACTTGCATTATTTTTGTTGGTCACTTATCAATTTTTTCATAAAATCAATTGAATGGAAAAATTGGGTACCTTCTTACTCTTTACCAAACCACGGCAGTTTAGTCTGGTCTTCATTGAAAGTATAATCAGACGACAAACTATATGCGATTCAAAATAGAAATCTGTTTCGGGAAGAGTATAAAACAATGTGGGAAAAAGAGAAAATGCTGGTAACCAGCATTTTCTCCTTTTCCCACAGTGTTTTCTAACCTTCCAATAATGAATTTCAAATTTTGATTCCAATTTATTCTGTCGTCTGCAAATGCTTTCAATTTGGATAAGCGTCAAATTTTGTTGTACGATAAGGAGTGAAATGCCTTTTTCTGAAACTTTAACACACAAGATTTGGTACATGGTAACACAATTCAAACAAAGATCTATATACCATTTCTTTTTTTAGCACTATCAGCCTTTTCTCGAGCACCTATGTTTCTATATAAATGTTCAGAGTCTGCACTTCCGCTTGAGCTGGATGAAGAACTTCGTGAAGATCGGCTGCTAAAACTAGAAGATCTTGATGAGGAAGAAGACGAAGATCGGCTACTTGAGCTGGCTCCACGCCTACCTTTTGATCTGTAAAAATAACTCAATAATTAACTGGATAGGCTAGCCTAATGAGTCACGTAAAACTTAAATGAAATATGCAAAAGATACAGATTCAATGGAAAGGAAATATATTGTTTTGTTTTTCAATCTATATCAGTATTCATTGTGCGAAAAGGAGAAATGGCTTGTTACAAACAATTTCACCTTTTTCCAATAATGTCTTTTAAACTGCAAATGCATAGAAAGTTACATTAACCCTTTCCCAAACAAGCCCTGGTTTTTACGTGTCTGCAGTAAAAATCTTTGAAACACTGTGGGAAAAGGAGAAATTGCTCGCAACGAGCAATTTCTCCTTTTCCCACAGTGTTTTCTACCCTTTTGAGAACTTTCTGCCATTTTCTCCGAATCTAAAATTGTCGTCTGCAAACTCTTTCGGTTTGGAAGGGTCCAAAATTTGTTGTTTGGGAAAGGGTTAATGGTTCCGACATCGCTGCTTTCATCTTTTATCACTGGGCACTGGTGACACTTAAACCTTTGTAACGCGTGCTAACACATGCAGCTTGGCGCATAATCTTAACATCAATCTTGATCAACGCCATCATTTTGGATGTCGTGTGGATAGTGTAGTCATATACACAGGGTTCCCGAAAAGGAAACTGATTTTAGCTTGGTTTTTGCCAGTCTACATGATATATATGTTCGGGGAATATTATCCTATCAGATCACTAGAAATTTCTTTGCAGTATAATAATACCTAATGTTGTTTTATACAATAACCATGCTAAAAATGAAATATACAAGTACCTGTCTTTACTCAATGCTGATGGGGGTAATTGTCTGCAATTAGAAAGAAATATGTGTAGGATCTGACTCAAGTTGGAGTTTGTAATGAAATTTTATCAAACAAATCTAGTGAAAATGTTATTAAGAGACCCTTTGGTGAACTTAGTAACATTTTTTATCACATAACCTCCCTTGTTTTCAGTGTAATATACCCATTATGAATTTTCTTATCTTACACACTTTTGATATCACATTTGTGTGACGTCATTTTCGACGTCATTTTGTACACATTTCATACAAGTAACGCGGGTGCATTGATGAATGTTTTTGCATCATCTGATCTATACTTTGTGAAATATCATTATGTGATAAAAAGAATCTGGCATTTGTGGGCATTTGAGATAAAAATTTGTTAAACTTGTCAAGGAAAATGTTACTAAGCGAGCCTTTGGCTTATTTATCACATAAATTTATTTATTCTATTTATCACATAACAGTATTTCACAAATTAAAAATCAGGCGATGCAAAACCATCAACAGCTCAACACGCAGTTATATACAATAAACTTATTAAATTCTATGTAGTATGTACAAAATGACGCCAAAAGTGACGTCACCTAATTATGATATCAAACGTATAAGATAAGAAATTTTGTGATGGGTATATTACACTGAAAAGTTATGCACTAAAAAACTATTACCATAATATCACATAGCCTAGATTGCATCTTTATACTTGCTTCACGCATTCATCCTATTAACCTTTACCGAAACAACAAAGGTTTTGACTTGCCCAAATTGAAAGTACTTGTAAACAAAATTTCATTATGACTCAAATGATGCAATTTGACTTTGATAGGGTAGAAACATTGTAGGAAAGGAGAAAATGCTGGTAACAGCATTTTCTCCTTTTCCCACAATGTTTTCAAAAGGCTTCTCTTTGAAGGTCTTTAAAACTCGGGATTGTGTGGTATAGGGTTAATACAACCAATTTCAGCCCATGTAAGGGACATCTTTCTTTTACTTCATGGAAAATATTATGGAAAAGGGAGAAGAATACACTTTGAAATAATTACTTTCCTTCCCTAAGTCAATTCCAATAGCATGTCATTTTGATTCAGCATTAGATTGACTGATGTTTTATGTTGCTTCAAACATTACTTCAGTTATATTAAAGTAACAAAAGCCCATGTATTTTGTTAGCATTAGAAAATTAGTCAAATTGTTGGAGAATAAAAAACACAAAACTAAGCGCTTACAACAGACTAAGCAGTCAACAAAATTGAGCCTAACCCTGTGAAAAGGGGGCTTCATGCATCTACAAAAAGGATCGGCACATGTCGGCCTACACATTCCATGCAAACTCATATAGGTCAGAACTTTAGTGATAAATTTTCTACATGTCAAAGGACCAATCTACATCATGAGTAAGTCTGCTATCAGACAGACTGGACTTTTTTTTTCTTAACTCGTTACCAAACGACAATATTTTAGGCTTGTCCAAATTGAAAGCATTTGCAGACGACAAAATAGAAGTGACTAAAAAGTTGAAATTTGTTTGTGAAGGGTAGAAAACATTGTGGGAAAAGGAGAAAATGCTGGTTACCAGCATTTTCTCCTTTTCCTGCAATGTTTTCTAAAGGCTTCTTTCTCAGGGGCATCAAAAGTAGGTTTTGTGTGGTAATGGGCTTAACAATAATGATGTGATGATTTGTTTCCAATAATGCATCACAGAAATACATAAAGCCCCTTTTTGCACAAAATAACTAATTAACCCATTACCACACAATCCCTACTTTTGACGACCCTTAGAAAGAAGCCTTTAGAAAACATAGTGGGAAAAGGAGAAAATGCTGGTTACCAGCATTTTCTCCTTTTCCCACAATGTTTTCTACTCTTCCTAAAACAAATTTCAAGTTTTCAGTCACTTTCATTTTATCGCCTGCAAATGCTTTCAATTTGGACAAGCCTAAAAATATTGTTTGTTTGGTAATAACTTAAAATCAAATTTGCAAAATCTGAAGTATCATACCTATCTTTAGCTTCAACTTTCATGGAGAATTTTCTGGGTGGAGGTGGGGAGGGTCTTTCTGGTTTCCTACCACCTACACCACGCCCTGGAGGGCCATACCCTGGATGTGACAGCCTGTCTGGTGGACCTCGCCCCTGTGGGGGACCTCTAGGGCCTTTCATTGGGGATGAGAAATTTTGTCTCTTGTCAGGGCTTCGGCCAGGTCTACCCGCACGGAATGGTGGAGCATTTCTTGATGGGTCACTGAAACATTAGATTCTTTTCCATTATGCTTTCAAGTAGTTTATAAAGATCTAACAGTGAATTATATTCTTGTAATTCACTGGTGAATGTTTTACTGATACTCATAGAATGTCACATATTAATATGATGTCATTGACATCACTCATTACGTTATTAGTATCGCAAGTCCATATTCAACCAGAATGAATAGATCTATTTTGCTTGAACAACACACACATTTTTCGTGATGAACAAAAATTGCCTATATACCTTATTCTAGGGTGATTGGGTGGCCTCCGACCAGGCGGGATGCGAGCTGCTGGGCGGCGCTTTCTTTCCACAGGTGCTTGACGAGGGGGAGATCTGTTGGAAAAAGGTACTATAAATAGAGGTAATTTTTTTTTTTTTTTTTTTGACAGATCGTTGATGAACTGCCTGAAAACATGAAACAATGTATTTTATTAGATACCAATAAATTTTTCCAATCAATTACATGCGATGAAGCAGGTGAAATGTTGTCGTTAAAGGTGTACAATAAAAGGAATATTATGTTGTAGTAATTTTCCTGATGCATGTATTTACTTCTTGCTACATAAGAAAATTTTGACATTGCAAGAGATCTTCGGTGTCGCATGATAACAAATTTTTTCACACCACTGGAAGTAACTACAAGCACCAGGAAAGTTACTACAACATAATATTCCGTATGTATCAGACGTATAGATAGTTCAAATATTGTTGTGTGTATGGTTTTAACCCTTTCCCAAACAATCCCTGGTTTTTACAGGTCTGGAAAAGTAGCCTTTTGAAAACATTGTGGGAAAAGGAGAAAATGCTGGTAACCAGCATTTTCTCCTTTTTCCACAATATTTTCTACCCTACCATAGACACAAATCATCTTTTCAGCAAGAGTTGAATTGTCGTCTGCAAATGCTTTCAATTTGGTCCAGTCCAAAAGTTTGCCGTTTGGGAAAGGGTTAAATTGATGTTCTTTTCAGCATCACTTTAGCTACTCAGTATATCACAGCTGCCTGTGCATCAATCCATTCTTTCCTCAGTCCTTTATGAAATATTCTGTTGAAGCCACTGGCTTTTTTCTAACCTAAGCATTGTCAAACTAAGTTCAGCTTTGGCAGAAGGATGAAACTTGCCGAAATGGTTATCATCAATCCTTAGACCGAAATGGTTGAGCTAGGTTTGAAATACAACCTCGTCCTCAGAGCATGTTTTGACACTTTTCATCCATATTGCTTCAACAACACAATATGAAAAGATTTCAAACTAGGGAAATGATAATTTTCCAATTTGAATTTCTCATATTATCTGGAGATATGTAAACCCATAACAAAACAATCATCCATGCGTTTCAATAGCCCTGAAAAAGAAGGTTTTCAAATACAGTGTGGGAAAAGGAGACAATGCCGGTGATAAGCATTTTCATTTTTTATAATGTCTTTTAGTTTCTACCTCTTCAACAACAGAAATCATTGTTTGAGCAACATCAAAATTGTCAAAATTATGGAAATGTTTTTAATTTGGTCAAGCTTGATTTTTTGTCCTATGCATTTGTTTTGGTAATTAACACATTCAAGTTTGAATGAAATATCTACAGTTATTATATAGTATAAAATATCAAACTTTTATCAAGATTTAAGTTTAAAAAGGGAATAACTGTGTCAAAATTATTTTGATAATTACCAGTATGGGTGACCCCTTTTTGATACTAAACAACTTGTCCAATTTTGAAGTAAATATCTCCCGTACTTACAAATGTTACAAAAGGCCAACAAAATCTTACCTTGAACTTGCTGATGATGACCGTGAACGACTACGTGACCTACTTGAACCTGATGAAAATGATGATGACCTTGAACCACTAGAATATGAGCTGAAAAGTGAAAAATAAAATAAAGTTATACAGGTGTAACTAAACTCATGGAATATGTTTATACAGGTGTAACTAAACCAATGAAATATGCTTATACGAGTGGAACTAAACCCATAAAATATTGTAATACAGAAAGAACTAAACTCATGAATTATGGTTATACAGGTGTAACTAAACCCATGAAATATGGTTAAACAGGTGGATCTAAACTCATGTAATATGATTATATAAGTGGAACTAAGCTCATGAAATAGTTATAGCGGTGGAACTAAGCTCATGAAATATGGTTATACAGGCGGAACTAAACTTACGAAAAATTGTTATGCAGGTGGAACTAAAGCCATGCTTATTCAGTCCGTACCAAATTGAAAGCATCAGCAGACGACAATTGAAATGTTTATGAACTGACTGCAGTTTTCGATTTATAGAGAGTGGACAGGAATTGTTACAGAAAATAATGAAAGGGAAATAAGTTATGTTTTTTATACATGATACTCCGACTCATGATGCTTTACAAATGTGTGAAGTTTAATCAAAGTGTCTTAAAAAGTTTCGAGTTACAGAGCGGACAGTTTCTGACAGACAGACAGAAGCTTGGGGAAAACAGTATGTCCCCCTACCCTGAACAGGGCAGACACTGGTATTTAGAGAAGACAAATAAAATGTGGCTAAAATGACTGGATTTGTCCCTCACAGGGTCAAAAACACTGTGGGGAAAGGAGCATTTTTCCCCTTCAGTAGAATCTAGAATAAAAGTCTTTTATCATGGTTTACTTGAAAGTCAGGAATGTTTAGTAAAGTGTTAACCCTTTCCAAACAAGCCCTGGTTTTTACGAATCTGCGATAAAATCTTTGAAAACACTGTGGGAAAAGGAGAGATTGCTCATAACAAGCAATTTCTCCATTTCCCACAGTGCTTTCTACCCTTTTTGAGAACTTTCTGCAATTTTCTCCAAATCTAAAATTGTCATCTGCAAACTCTTTCTGTTTGGAAGGGTCCAAAATTTGGTGTTTGGGAAAGGGTTAAATCAGTTGTTGGTTGTTGGTTGTATTGGGGTTTAACGCTACTTTAACAGCTTAGGTCATATCATGGCGGTCGGTGACGCACGTGTTTCCTGGCTTTCTCACACCGGTACTTACACTACTTTCTTTCCAAAGCCACCGACTACTTTTCTCACATGCTTTAGCAGAGGTGAGAGGCGAAAATACGCCGGAAAGAAACTTCGCCTCAACCGGGTATTGAACTCACAACCACCAGGTCATGAGTCCGACAAGCTCACCACTGAGCCACCCGGGCGGGCCGGTTAAATCAGTAATGTATTTATTCAGTAAGTTTGCAATACCAAAATATATGCATACCTTGAGGAATATGATGATGAATAACTATGTGACCTTCTAGATCTTCTTCTTCCCCGAGAACGACTTCGTTTTTTGACAGGAGAGTTAGGTCTACAAAAGAAGGGGAATGTGAGTCAGTTATTGAAAACATTGATGCACTTTTGAAAGTCCTTTTAGCTTCATTCAGAAAACCCTATCAAGGGAAATATTTAATGCTAAACAACAATATTTTGGGCTTATCAAAATCATTTGCAGACGACAAAATAAAAGTGACTGAAAATTAAAAATTTGTTTTGTGAAGAGTAGAAAACATTGTGGGAAAAGGAGAAAATGCTGGTTACCAGCATTATCTTTTTTTCCCACAATGTTTTCTTAAGGCTTCTTTCTCCGGGTCGTCAAAAGGAGGGATTGAGTGGTAATGGGTTAACATGTTTTGTTACGAAAAAATAATCTATTAAGTCGTTCCCATGTGACAAATTTTCGCAAGTCCCAACTGAAAGCACTTGCAGATGGCATATTCAGTGGGCTCAAATGATTAGTCCCTAATAGGGTAGACAAATTTGTGGTTGGCATATGCAATCTTGCCAGTGTAGATCAAGATCAGGGTGTCCAAAATGTGTACCCTGATCTTTGATCTGCAGTGTCTGCCTTACTGAAACACTATAGACAAAAATAACTATACTGAACCAAAAAACAAACTTTCGTCAAGTTTGAATGTAGATATGTTAGTACAGTTTCAATCCTTTTGGCTGAAAGCTTACATTTTTGTAAAATAATGTATTGTGGTTCTTTTAAAATCGTCATTTTGGAGGAAAGGATCAGATTGATTGTTGAATTTTAAATTAAAATAAGGTAGGGGTCGTTTCTAAAGTCAAAAATCAGTAGCGTGTGTGACCGCCGCGTGCGATGCTGACTGCCTGACAGCGACGTCGCATTGAGAGCACAAGTCTGTTAATGTCAGCCTGTGGAATATTATTCCATTCTTCAAGCAATGCTGCTCGAAGGTCGTTGACGTTGTTTGGAGGGTTCGGACGTCGACGTACGCGTCTATCCAGATTATCCCAAAGATGTTCAATTGGTTTCAAATCTGGACTTTTTGAGGGCCAGTCGTCGATGAAATCAACGTTATGATTTTGTAAAAACTGTATATTGACATGAGCAACATGGGATGTGGCATTATCCTGTTGTAACGTCGTTATTACGTTATGGGTCTGAAGCAGAGGGACAACATGAGGGCCTAAAATGTCTTCCCTGTATTTTTGGGCATTTAAATTGCCATCAATAACGACGAGCGGGGTTCGATACCCGTAGGCAATACCGCCCCACATCATAACTGAGCCCCCACCCCCAAAACGATCCCGTTGCAATACGCAGCAGTCGGCATAACGTTCGTTCCTGCGTCGGTATAATCGTACATGGCCATCACCTCGAGACAATGCAAACCTTGACTCATCAGTTAAAAGAATTGTCCGCCAATGCTGTCTTGTCCAGTTTATGTGTCCAAGGGCCCATTGCTCTCTATTATTGCGATGGCGGCGCGTCAAAACCGAACCGACGTACGGACGATGTCCGTGCAAACCGCTCTCGGCTAAACGATTCCTTACTGTCTGGGCGGAAATACTGTTGTTGTGACTACCGCGGGTAACAGCAGCTGTAGCTGTCGCTGTTCGAAAGCGATCGCGCAGGTGCTGGTTCAAGATATAGCGGTCTTGGGCTCGAGACGTTACGCGCGGTCTACTGCTCCGCGGCAAGTCCCTTGTACTCCCGGTCTGTGCAAATCGCCGCCGAAGGCTTCTGATTGATTGCACGGATGCACCAACATGAGCTGCAACCTCCGCAGTTGTGCACCCAGCTCCAAGCATGCCCAAGCCCCTCTCACGTAAATTTTCGGGAATTCTTGGCATTGAAATTTCAATACAAAACTTCAATTAAAAACGTTTTTCAATTTTTTTCTACAGCTTTACGACTATAGCAATATTTTGGTAAAGACAAATATGCACCACGTGGAGCGGATATGCCCATCCCTTACGCGCACGTGAAACTCGAATTTTAGGTTGAATAAACATATCGGGCTTTTATACGGGGATTAGCTGACCGATTTTGCAAATAAAACAAGTTTTAAAAGCTACTAATGTATATATGTGTGTACATCTAAGTGGTACCCTTGAACAACTGGCACATACTTTGCGAAAGTTTCTTTTTTGGTTCACTGTATAAAGTACAAATTATTGATGACTTATTGCTTGACTGAAAACTACTGCCGTAGCTTTTGCAGCCAGTGAGGATTAACCCTCTACCAAACAATCCCTGGTTTTAATGACCCCAAGGAAGAAGTCTTCTGAAAACACTGTGGGAAAAAGGAGAAAATGCTGGTAACCAGTATTTTCTCCTTTTCCCAACATGTTTTCTACCCTTCCGAAACTAAATTTCATTTTTTCAGTCACATTTAATTTGTCGTCTACAAATGCTTTCTATTTGGACCAGTCTAAAATTTTCGCGTGTGGTAAAGAGTTAAGATAAGAATGCACAAAATCTTCAGTCTGATCTTTAGCCTACATTGTCTGCTTTGCTGAGACATTATAGACAGAAGCAACCCAGAAACAGCTATTGATGAGGTTTTTATCTCTTGACTGAAAACCACAGACAACTCTAGTTGTCTATGCAGCCAGTATAGATTAAGATCAGAACACACAAAATGTGCAGTCCAATCTTTAGTCTAATGTACTGCTTAGCTGTAACACTTTAGACAGAAGCAATTCTGAAACAGCAATTAATGAGGTCTCATTTCTTCAAGGAAAATATGTGTTAGGTTAACCCTTTACCATACAATCCTGACTTTTCACGACCCTTAAAAACAGAAGCCTTCTGAAAACATTGTGGGAAAAGGAGAAAATGCTGGTAACCAGCATTTTCTCCTTTTCCAACAATGCTTTTTACCTTGCTGTAAACAAATGTCAATTTTTGAGTTATTTATTTTGTCGTCTGCAAGTGCATTCTATTTGGAAAAGACTAAAATTTTGTCGTTTGTTAATGGGTTAACTAGGCACTCTAGCAATTAATGATCCTTTCATCATAAACTTGTATGTAATCATGTACCACTAACTTGTATGGGTTAAACAAAGAGGAAAGTTTGAAGAATGAGCCATATCTTTTCCAGTGATATTTAAAACTGTGGAAAACATAAAACATTTTTCAAAATGTCATTAAAAGCTGGCCACTGTAAGCCCCAAGACATTCACATAAATATGCTACAGCGTATGCTTGATTGTTAACAATGCTAACTGTTATACTGTACATAAAAAAATTGATGTAAAGCAGGTTTACTTTTTGTTTTTCCTCATACAGAGACAGTTACAGGAATCACCAACAGTTGTCAGTGTTTCAATCTGCTGGTGCATTCTTTCTGCAGCATTCCTGTGCTTTCCTCCTTCAGTCACACAAGCAATAGACTCTGTGTGTAATCTTTTAGAAGATTATTGGATTTTTTCGTTCTGTCTTGTTAAGTTTTACACCTACCATTGTCATGTATCAACTGTTTTCATGAACATATTTTCTTTAGCCTCACAGCTATCATAATCATATTTTCAGGCTGTTCGTTACATTCCCTTTATTTCAGTGACTAAAAGTACTGATTACTACTGAACTGACCATATCTGACTTCTACTTGGTTGGCCAGTGCCACATTCATAAATGAGTATCCAATATAAACACTGACCTATTGACATTAGATCTTCTCCAGGGATCATGCCATTCATCTGCCCTGAGTCTTTGTGGAGAAGACATGGACCTTTTAACTGGGGACGGGGATCTCTGTTTTAATTTGTCCCTCTGTATAACCTGTCCTTCTCTTGCAGCTATATATCTGAAAGTATTAAACAAACCCTCATTTTGTAAACTAAATCTCTTTTAAAATCCTTTTAGCACACAATCCCTTCATTTAACTACCCTCATGAAGCAGCTTTTGAAAAAAAAAAAAACACTGACAAAAAGGGAAAAATGCTGATAAACAGTATCTTTTCCACAAAATTTTCATTAGACTCAAAAAATAAATCTCATCACTGCCTACCATCTTAAAGACAGCAGCAATGAAATTGTCATCTACAAAGACTTTCATAGTGTCAGGTAGGAAGTTTTGTAATTTGATACAGAAGCAGTTTTTGGATTTCATTTTAAGGTTAGTTTAATGTTTTTTACACCAACAGATATTGTTTCTTGCAACAAGTAATCGGCCTTTTGTACAAAAAAAAGTATATGTATTAATTCTACACAATGGCTTTTTTTGTCTTTACTCAACCAAATTTTGTGGTTGAATGATAAATTGTTCAAGACATAATGACTCCTTTTGTCACAACGATTTCGCATTTACATTATTTTAAGGTGATGTGTACATTTGCACAGCCCAAATTATAGCAACTTGACCTCTTTCCAGGACCAAAATTACAATCAACTGAAATTCCAAATGATTTTCATCATATAGGCTTGCCTACAGAAGCAGAATATACTGCATGTTCTGTGTAGTCTGATCATAATCTTTGCTGTCTGCAAAAGTCAATGTGTTTGCCTTTAGCATTTCAAAGGTGATATAGTTACAGCAGTGAGAAGCTGTCAGTCCAGAATAATCTATAGATCAATGACTATGACCTCTTAACCCTTTACCATACAATCCCGAGGTTAAACAACCACATGCAAAAAGACTTTTGAAAACAAAGTGGGAAAAGGTGAACAGCATTTTCACCTTCTCCTGCTTTGTTCTAGATCTATCATTTCAAAGAAAATTTCTATAATTTGTGTAGCATTTAGTCTGTGGTCTGTTAATGCTTTCATTTCTAAGACATCTAAAAATTTTTTTCACCTAAAAGAGATAACAAGAGCTTTGCAAAGCTGAGAATATACACCCAAAGGAGCTTATTAAGATTTATCATGGTAAGTTTGAACTTATTCCACTGGAAGCTGTCGGAATTGCTCACACAAGAAATTGCTCATGGACAGACGAATGGACTGAATGATAGTCATATGGATGACTGGGACCATAAATATTACAACCCTTCAGGCAAATAACGAAAAATGAGAGAAAAATTTCCAACCTGTTTTGAAACTGAGGTGGAGGTGAAGGACTAAACTGTCTAGGTGAAGGTCGCAAGGTCGGAGATGTGTATCTGTCAGCTGCTCCCTGTAATGTAGTAATACAAACATAATGATACTTGGCTTGTTGATATGATAAAATATCTCTTATCCTATTTAGTGCTACTAAATGACCTTTGCAGAAAGTGTAGAACAAGATCAGACTGCATAAAATGTTCAGTCTGATCTTGGATCTACACTGTCCGATAAGGAAATATTTAACCTTGTAATACTTTTGAAATACCAAGATTTGGGTTTTAACTTTCGGCTGATAACTTATCACTTATTCAGCAGGATTAGGGTTAATACAATGCTTTCTTCTGTAAAAATCTGATAAGGGAACATAACAGTCAAACATATACCTAATTCAGGGTTACTTGCCCTTGTTAAAAGCTATCTGTGACCTGGTAGTTGACTTTCTTTCCAGCGATTTTTCGCTATTCACATGAGATGCATGTCAGAAAAGAAGTCACTGGTCTGAAAAGGAAGTTGTGACAGTACTGGTGTGAGAGAGTAAGGAAACGCATGCATGGATAGAATGGATGCTATGATATGACTTAAGCTGTTTACAAAGCGTTAAACTCCAATACAAACAAACCTAACTGAATGCACTTGTAGATGGTAAATAAATCATGGCTGAACTTATTGGACCTGTCTGTAAATGGGTAACCAGCATTTTCTCCTTTTCCCACAATTTTTGTCAAAGCTGTTTAAATTTAAACTTGTATGGAAAAGGAGTAACCAAACTGACCCAAACAAAATCAATTTTCAAACAATTGACAAGAATACCCTATAGGCCCTATCCTGTGGATAATGAGGATCTCTAGATATTTGTTGGCCCTGGTATCCAGAGTGTGGAGGCCCCATTCTATAGTGCGGATCTTGAGTCCATCGCACTTCAAAGTTCTCATACTGGCCGTGAATCCATGACTGTTCCATCTGTTTTTGTTGAAGTCGGACAGGAGTTTGATCATAGTATTCGTCATCACTTAGTGGTCTGAAACAAAGGCACAATGATAATGACTTTTTTGGATGAAGGTCCCTCTGTGCTCTAAGCATATACATGTATTATATGGAACATGCATTAGAGAGAAGAATCGCATACAAGGAGATCCAGGTACAAGCCTCTTGCTCTTTATGGAATAGACCTTCTTGGTTCTTTAACTCATTACCAAACAACAACATTTTAGGTTTTTCCAAATTGAAAACATTTGCAGACAACAAAATAAACGTGACTGAAAATTTGAAATTTATTTTGTGAGAGTAGAAAACATATTGGGAAAAGGAGAAAATGCTGGTTACCAGCATTTTCTCCCTTTCCCACGATGTTTTCAAAAGGCTTCTTTCACAGGGTTGTAAACAGTCGTGATTGTGTGACATAGGGTTAATCAATCAAATATAGGTACTCACTCTAATTTCTCATAGTATTTCTTGGAACCTGGTCTCTCACTGTCCAATGTATTCTCCTTGTTGTATTCTGGATTATCGTCAATGGAGAGATTAAACTTTTTATGCTCAAAGTTAGAGTCTAACTCTCGTCTTTCTAATGCCTTTTTCCTTAGCTGTATAATACACAAAATATACTATGCAAACAATCATCTTTTGTGCACATTTAAGAATATGCCACATACTTACAGACTTAAATCTTTACAACACAATGACGACTGTTAACGACCATGAGGAAGAAGCCTTTTGAAAACTTTGTGGGAACAGGAGAAAATGCTGGTAACCAGCATTTTCTCCTTTTCTCACAAAGTTTTCTACCCAATCAAAAAAGCATTTTTACAATTTGGGCCAATATGAAAATGTTGTCTGCAAATGTGTTCAATTTGGATACGTCTAATATTTTCTGTGTGGTACAGATGTAAGACATTGCCATTTTGAAACAAACTGGCAGCTGTTTGAGTTAACTCCATACCAAATAATCAAATTTTAGTCAGGTTCAAATTGTAAGCAACTGCAGACGACAAACGATACATCTGCAAATTGTTGCAGAATACATTGTAAATAAGATTGAAAATGCTGGCTACCAGCTTTTTCTCCTTTTCCTACAATGATTTCAAATGGTTTCTGCCACCAAGTACTTAAAATTTAGCATTCTGTGATAAGTGGTCAAATCATATTTTTGTACCTGTAGATAAACAACAAAAGCTAAAATTGTACACCTAAAGATGGTTCAGGTAGCTTTTGCGAACATGTAGATCAAGATCAGACTGCAGAGCCTGATGCTAGACTGACAAAATCCATCTTCAATAGCAGTGGAAATCTATTTGAAAAAAAGTGTGAAAAAAATTCTGATTCGGTAGTGAAAGATTTAAAAGACTGAAAAAATTTAAAAATGAAGATGTCTTTAAAACTTTACCAATTTAAAATTTACCATGTATCTTCTGGCAACTTTGAAAATTTTCTTAACATAGTGTTTGGCTCAAGGTATGAATTTAGATGTTAACTGTGCAATGACAAAAGCCATCTGAACTATGTCTCTCCAGTCAATATCTGGCCTCAATTGATAGATTCACATGTGCTTTCACTCTTGACCACACAATCCCGAGTTTTAACGACCCTGAAGAAGTAAGCCTTTGGAAATTATTGTGGGAAAAGGAGAAAATGCAGGTATCCAGCATTTTCTCCTTTTCCTACAATGTTTTCTACCCTTGCTGATAAAATCTCCTTTTTTGGATCCCTACAAAATCGTCATCTGCAACTGTTTTCAATTAGATCTGTCTAACATTTTGCTGTTTGGTAAAGAGTTCAGTTACTTGAGATATACAGGCTACAACAGACAAGAAAATCAGCTCTGAAATTTATTTGTCAACAAATAGAAAGGATGGATTAAACTGTATTTTATTACAAAAGGAAAAGAAACTGGTAAAACCTCTTTAGCTTGTCTAAGTCCTCTCTCCCAAGCTGTTTCTTCTTTGGGCTCTGGGGCTCTTGGGGGTGAGGGCTCTGGACTGGGTGATCTCTTTAAATAGATCATGGGTTTTTTTTTGTTACTTTTCTGAGAATGAAAACTTAACCCTTTACCACAATCCAGACTTTTAACACCTGTGAAAGAAGCCTTTTGAAAACATTGTGGGAAAAGGAGAAAATGCTAGTAACCAGCATTTTCTCCATTTCCCACGATCTGTTTTTCCACGTCCAACACAATAATCATCATTTCAGTTACAATTAATTTGTCGTCTGCATATCCCTTCAATTTTAACCTGTCTAATTTTTTGTTGTTTGGTAAAGAGTTAAAGGTTGTGTCTAAATAATTTTTTTCATACCCAGTCATGAAAAAATATTCATGTCATATACTATCAAAATAAAGCAAGACTTGACAAATCATTATCAGGAATACAAATACCAACCATTTTTTAGAAATGTAACAAGAAATCTAAATTCTATGATTCATTAAGCCTGTGAGTATTCTATGGTTCATTACTCTCTCACTCTTTAGAAGAGATTGGATATGAAATGCTCAACCTATGACTGTGCAAACTGGTTTCACACCAACAAAAGACTAGTGCAAGACACAATTTTTTACAACATTTGTTTCTTCATGCTCCATGTTTTCAAAGTGTATCCACTACAAACATATTTAGTTGTATATGTAAAAATAACAATTAATAATTGCTTAACCCTTTACCAAACAATCCCTGTTATTTACGACCTGTGACTGAAGCCTTTTAGTAACCAGCATCTTCTCATTTTCCCACAATGTTTTCTACCCTGCTAGAAACAAATTTCAATTTTTGAGTTACATTTATTTTGTCGTCTGCAAATCCTTTCAACTTGGACAAGTCTAAAATTCTGTTATTTGGTAAAATGTTAAAGAAAATTAGCTTAAAGAAATACCTGTTGTTCCTCATACTGATCCTCAAACTGTTGTGGTTTGTTGTTAAATCCTGGTCTCTCTATCAACTGGTAATTACCTGACACAGATTTTAAATTAAAGTTTTAAAAACACACAGTTACGGGAGGCTACTCCCATACATGTAGTATGTTTTTTTTAAACCTTGTAGGATATTTGTGTGCATGGCTTCGAATCCTGCCAGATGCAAGTTTGTACATGTATTTCAGCAATGCATTTGTTGTGTACATGTACTTTCATGTTCGTAAGAACACAGATTAACATCCACATTTATAAATGTTTTCATTTGCAATTACAAACTGCTCATTTTATCCCCATTTTCATTCACAAAATACTTTAAAACAATTGCATATTCATACCCTATAACTGGGAATGATTTCTGCAATTAAATTTAGCGGCGATGTATTCAAACATGTATAATGCTATCATTATATCTACATGAACACTATGCCATAAAACAGGTACATTACAAAAAACTTTTGCAAAACTCTTGAAGGAAATCTAAATATACCTGAATTGGCTATGTAGCCCATGAACTCTTTACCACACAATCCCGACATTTGACAACTTTGAGAAGGAAAGCTTTTGAAATCATTATGGGAAAAGGAGATAATGCTGGTAACCAGCATTTTGTCCTTTTCCCACAATGTTTTCTACATTTTCCAAATCAATTTTCAATTTTTGATTCACATTTATTTTGTCGTCTGCAAATGCTTTCAGTTTGGACAAGTCCAAAATTTTGTCGTTTGGTACATGTGTAGAGCTAAGGAAATATCATTTACAAAAATTGTTTTACTGTCATATTTTCTGTCTGCTTTACGGACGTTTTGTCAGCTTTTGGCTTACTAAACTCAGTGATGTATAATTTTGTAAGTTAGAATATGAAAATCTAAATAACTCCCTTCAAAGTCTGGTTATCACTTTTTCTACAAAACAGCCAAGCGAAAAATAAACTGTGTGAAAAAAAGCTCACAGCACCTATGAAATGTCATTCTCAAATGTCTACCTTTATCATTTACTCCAGGATGTAAAAATCGACAGTTGACTCCCCATGTACAATGTCCACGCAGAAAAAATCTACATTTGGGTTTCACAAATGGCTTTGAGCCTGGTTCCTTTATTTCACCTTCTTCGCAGTCCTCCTCTTCTATCTCTCCTTCATCAGATTCTGAACCAATCTAACAATGTATAATAATCAACCCTTTACCAAACAACAAAACTTTTGATGGCCAAAATTCGAAGTGTTTGGAAACAAAAAATAAACTGATACACAAGTGATAGGATTTGAATCAGAAAATGCAGAAAATATTGCAGAAAAGGAGAAAACGTTGGTAACCAGCAATCTCTCCTTTTCTCATAACTTTTATAAAAGGTTTTGTCCTCAGGTTTGGTAAAAATTTGGGGGTTGTGTAGTAAAGGGTTAGCTTTTTATGAGACAATCACAAGTTTTTAACAACCCTGAGAAAAACATATAGGATCTGACATGAGTTGGCTTTTGAGATAAGATTTTATTAACCCTTTACTCCATAGATACTCATTTCTACACATTGTTTGTAGGAGCCTTTGGAAAACATTGTGGCAAAAGGTGAAATTGCTCGTGACGAGCAATTTCACCTTTTGTCACAATGTTTTCTTTGCTATCAAAAGGTGTCATATACACTTAAGAAACGGCTTCATCCTTGCTGTTATTTAGGGCCAATTAGAGATACCATAGAAATGCCTTATGGGGTAAAGGGTTAAACAAGGCTAGGGAAATGTTATTAAGCGAGCCTTTGGCTCTACATTTTCCTTGACAAGTTTAATAAAATTTTATCTCAAATGCCAACGAATATCAGATTCTTTTTATCACAAAACCATATTTCACAAAATATAGATCAGATGTTGCAAAAACATTCATAAATGCACCCACTGTATCTTACATGAGACCCATTAACTTGTATGATATGCGTACAAAATGACATCAAAAATGACATCACACAAATCTAAAAACTAGGGATGGCAACGAGTATCGATTTTAATACTCAAGTACTCGGTCATTCTTCCGATCGAGTACTCAGTTACTCGGACGATTTTTACTACATTTTATACTAAAATTTCAGAGCAAGATCGGTATTTTTTTGTCCCTAAGAATTGGAAACAGTGAAAATCTATTCAACAAAAAATCTTGATCCGTTTGACACCCTTTGTTTACAAGCATTTATTTCACGCTCTACACACATAACGTCATAAGCATGCTTCCCAACCCACCACGATTTCAAAGGGAGTTTCCCGATTCAAGACCTAAAAATCCAATCACCTGACAGACTATTTAAACCCCAATTCAAAAATTTCGGATATAAGTGTATAAAGGGTGTGATAAAGCTTGTATCCCAAGATATACATATACATCCGAGGTTGCCATGGAGTTGACAAGTATGTATTTCACGGTCAATCGGGTTCGTTCTTTATAAATAGAAATCAACATTCAGTAATCTTACCGAGTTTTATCGATCGAAGATCGACGAACCAATCAAACTTGAGAACGAGTCGAGCAGGTTCTTGTCAGTGGAATTTACGTCATTCACCCCACGTAAGCAGGTAAATTATATTATGATTTTACCAAAAAACGCAAAATAACAATCTTCATCGTTGGCCCAGGATATAGACAATAATCAGTTACAAGTTAATCATCAACGAAAACAAAGGGAAAAGGCCAAGTTTTGGACTGCTTAGTGCACAAATTGATCGCTGGAATTCCAATCTGTCTAAAAATAGACCAACCTGCATATCAACGTAGGTTTTATGAAATCAATGGCGTAGCTTTTTAATCTCGGCATTGTTCGACTTGTTAGCGGTCAGTGACATAGAGTTCGCGAGCGTGTCTTGTCTGATCATAAGTTTTGGGACCGCTTATAAAATAATTATTTTTTATAGACCTTAGTATTGGAACACGAAAAAAAAAAAAAAAAAAATTTTACTATCCCAAAAATTAAAGCAAAATACGGTAGGTCTACAACGGCACGTTGGCAATCGCAAGGTACGCACGAATGCCTAAATAAGTAACTGTGAAGATTAAGGATAATTATTTTCTCCTCCCGAATTAGACCATATTAGCCGGCCTCTGATTTACTGAAATTACGAAAACTTTAATGATTAGCGATTAACGTGAACGGCTTAACGTTATAATTGACACAGTTGTTGTTTATTACAAACACGTGTCAAATTGTGAATAGTTTGGCTATCTTTCGCACTTTTGCAACGATGTTTTGATTACATTTAATTGGCTGCAGTGTTTGTTTTGCAAAGAAAATTTTCCTCGGGAAGCAAAATGGTACATTTTTGAAAAAAATACCGAGTACTCGAATATCAAATTCCGTAATCGATACTCGGACGTTCGATCGAGTACTCGGTTAACCGGTTACTCGTTGCCATCCCTACTAAAAACAAACATGTATAAGATAAGAAAATTTGTAATGGGTATTACACTGAAAACAAGGCAGGTTATGTGATAAATTTTCCTCATTTCCTAGGCAGTTTTTTTTTGTCTTTCATAGACAAGTTTCATTATTTGGCAAAGTCCAAAATTCTGTTATTTTGATAAAGCATCAACTAATGGAGTCGGAAACATTTCTTGGCTTGAAACTCTTTTTAATCATAACGCAGCAGCCAGTGCACCTATCCATGCTTTCCTAGGGTCTTTCTTACCAACCCCCCACAAAAAATTCTAAGCCACTGGCTGCTTTCCCACATAACCACTGTTGAGAGAATGGTTAGTGGTAGGAGAGGAATGAATCATGTCACAATCATTGATCCTCAGAAAGAACTTGGGCAAGCCAGGGATCAAACCCACGATCCATTTTTTAAGTCCTGCATGCTACCAACTGAGCTACTCTGGCTTGGCATTCCCTAAACCAAAAAAATCTTAGAATTGAAGAATTTGCAAGCATTAGCAGCCAATAAAATAAAAGTGACTCAATAAATGAAATTTTGATTTTGGAAGGGTAGAAAACATTGTGGGAGAAGGAGAAAATGCTGGTTACCAGCATTTTCTCCTTTTCCCACAATGTTTTCAAAAGGTTTCTTCCTAACTATCATTAAACATTGGGATTATGTGGTAAAGAGTTAACATTTTTCGATGAAAGGTGTACTTACTGAGCCGTCACTATCACTTCCTTGCTTCTCTTTGGCATCTTCATGTACATCGTCATAATCTAGTTCTACATCCTCTCCTCCATAACTTGCCTGAGCTTTCAATCTTTCATTTATATCTTTAATGTCTTTACTACCAGAACTTTTATTCTTTAGGCTTTCTCTTCTCTGTTTTTTCTCCTTTACTTTTTCACTAGATCTATTGCTAATGTCCTCTACATTCCCACCTTCAACTCCTACTTTTTCGACTTTAATTGTCATAGTTTCTAGAATTTCTTTCACAATCACACTATCATCTTTTCCAGTATCGTCAATAGTAACAACATCAACACTTTGTGTAACTTCAACAGTTCTTTTGTCTTCAGGTTTTCCTTTTTCTTCACTGTTATCTTCCTCCCCATCTCCTTCTTCATCCTCTACTTCCTCCTCCTCCTCTTCTTCTTCACTTTCTTCCTCCTCTTCCACTTCTTCTTCTTCCTCCTCTTCTGAACTAACATCTTCCACACCTTCTGTGGCATCTTTATCTTTGGTGTCTACCATCTGAATCAAAATACAAACATAGCATTAATAATGTTATGACTTACTTGTAGTTCCCTTTATGTAGTCTCTGTAGTACACAGTTTAGAATGCATTATCTCAGTTTAACCCGTCAAAGTGCTCAAGGTGAGCTTATGTGATCATGCTGTGTCCAGCATCTGTCGTGCATTATGCACCATGGTCTATTAACAACTTTTCCCTATGTACACACTAGAGGCCACAGTCCAATACCCGTAAACTTGGTCAGAGTGTTTGTTTGGATAATATCCCAGACACGTTTGATAATATAACTGAAAAGTTCCTGATTTTAATAATGTAAAACACATGAATGGGTCAAAAGTGGGCGTAGCCTACAGCAGGTACTGGTGACAACGAAGCATGCAGATGAGTACGCTGTGTCTGAAATATGGCTGAAACACTTTTGGAAAACCTATTAACTGTTGAAAAGCTCCATTCACAAAAATAAAATTCAGTCATTGGCTTGCAATAAGGGGTGTTTAATGCACCTCGTGGTGTGCATGGTTGTGGGGTAGAGCGCCAGCCTCATAACCAAGCAGCACCAAATCAATACCCAGGAGGATGTCAACTTTGTGTTTTTTCAATGGCCCACACATTTGGCGCGAGTACTAGTGTAGTTCCTGGGAAGCAGAATCACAAAAGATTAGTATAAATACGTGCAGTAAAAACTTGTTTGTTGATCTAAGTAAAATAAGTATGTTTAAACTAATGCACCTCAGTGATACATGATACTAAGCAAGTCATCACATAGCTGGGGATCCATTATAATCAACTTTGTCTAACAATTTATTGAATCTAGAAGTAGAATGATCCTTTGACAAGCTGAAAATTGAAAAATAGCAGAAAGTTTTGACCCAGGTCAGCCTGTGCGAACTGCTCAGGCTGACCTGGGTCAAAACTTTTTGCAGATGCAAACCTCCTCATCCGACACCTCTTCCACGCCCGATTCCGCTGCTGTAATTTCTTTCTTCTCTTCCTCCATTTCATCTTCGTCATCGGAGACCTCTTCAATCCCTGAATTATCATCCATTTTCCCGTCACTGAGCTCCCCTGTATCAGAAACTTCTTCGATCCCAGAATTATTTCCATCTTTCTTGTCATGACTGTCATCGGCAATGTCTTCATCTTCTTCCTCAGACACCTCCTCTAGCGAGGCTTCAGATTTCATCTCAACATCCTGATAAAATAATCTTTATACATAACATACAACCCTTTCATAAACTGTCATTATTCTTGAAAACCTCCAATGTGATAACATAAATATGCATCCGATTGATTGGATAGTGTTTTTATGCCTCTCTTAACACCAATTCAGTCATATCACAGCGGTAGTTCACATATTCATGATTAAATATGCAGAAACGTGTTAAAACTCCTTGAAACCTCCAAGTTGACCAATCAAACAAAATAACAGATCCTGTCCACAATAATGTCTATACTTTCAAACGACATAATTTAAATTTAAAGCATTTCAACATCTGCATTTACTCCTTCTTGGTGACTACTCTAACTGGGCCTTTATAGTCATGTGACAACAGATCATTGTTCTATTTTCACCGTAAGGGTCCTTCATATTATAATTTTTGGATAATTGTATTTCATTAGGCAAGATAGTAGGATGACAGCTCTATAACTAAGATTAAACAGATAGAATGACAAAAGAGGTGTAAAATTAACGTTTTTGTGTACAGTCAAAGGTAAACTCTTTTACCAAAAAAAAAATGTTAGACTTGTCTAAACTGAACGCATTTGCAGATGACAATTTAACGGGGTTTGAATGGGATGCGGGGGGGTGGGTAGAAAACATTGTGGAAAAAGGAGAAAATGCTGGTTACCAGCATTTTCTCCATTTCTCACAATTTTTTCAAAGCTTTCTTTTTCAGGACCATTAAAAGTCTGGATTGTGTGTTTTAAATGTAGTCAATAGTATATACCTCATCAACTTGTTTTATGCTGTTTGGTTCTCCAGGAACTTGGGATTCTTCTGTTTCCTCTGTCTCCATTTCTTCCTCTGGTTCTTCTGAAATTCTTTCTGTACCTGTGACACCACATGATCTTTCCTCATCTTGTTCATTTGTAACAACCTCAGTCTCTTGCTCACCATGTCTGCCTCTTTCTTCCTCATTCTGTGTATCCATGACAGCATTTATTTCTCCCTCATCTTGTCCATCAATGACAGCAATTGTTTCTTCCTTGTCTTGATCATATGAGTCTTCACATTTTTCTTCCTCATCTTGCCTCTCTGTTTCTTCCTTAACTTGAATATGTGTTTTTTCCTCATTTACAACATCATTTAAAGCATTTGGCTCTTCCACATTTTGTTGACTTAAATTTTCTCCATCTGAATCTACTGTTCTCTCTTTTTGACCGTCTTCGTCACCAATTACATCAGACTGACTTACCTCTGGAGCGGAATTCTCCACTGCTTCACTCTGAAGAGGCTCATTCAAATCAAGCTTATTGTCACTTGTACTTTTATCAGTCTTTTCAATATCCTGACTCTTACATTCTTTCGCATGCATTCCTTCTGTTGACTGACTAACTCTACATTCCTCATCATCTGTCTCTATGTTTGAGACAGAAGGTTCCCTCTCATCAACAGCTGATGCTTCATGGCTTACACTGTCAAACTGAAGATCTTTTGTTTCCACAGTGCTTCCAGGTTCATAAATACCATCTGATATGTCATAAATACCTTCAGTTTCACTATTCTTCAACTCTGATATACTGTCACCAGTTTTCCCTTTGTCACAGTTTTTTGTAAAATCCTGCACACTTGTTACCTCTTCTGAGGTAGATTCTTCCTGCTTTGCTAGTGAATATGAAGATATACACGACACAGTATCTTCCACAGCACTACTGTTTTCTCCATTTGAATTAGAAACATCTTCAGATTGTAAGTCACTATTGACAACTTCATTTGAAGAATTGCTTTCAATACCACTAGGTGAATCTACAGATCCCATTACAGTCGAGATTTTCTCCTTTCCTGCTGATACAGAGTCACCTTCAGTCGATGTAGATGTCACCTCACCTGAACTTACATCTTTTATCTGATCAGATCCACTTATTTTGCTATCAACCTCATATTCCTGACCATTATGTTCATTGCTATCACCTGAGGATACTTCAACATCTGTCTTTCTTTCACAACTCACAGAATCACTTTCATTCCCAACACTGTCTTTAATTTCCCTTTCGTCTTCTTCATTATAGCTACAATCTTCTACATTTTCATTCTCTGATTCAATACCAGTGGCATTCTTCTGAGAAATTTCATCATCCTTGTTTATTGTACTGTGGAGAAAATGATACATCCAAACTTAACATAAATATATATACATATTCCATTCTGAAAAGTTCACTTAAAATTTTTTTTATAGGCTTGTCAGAAAATTTTCAGTTTGATGATGAAAAAATATATGTGATGCAAAAGTTGAAATGTATGTAATTGAAAGGTTAGAAAACAATGTAGGAAAAGTAGAAAATGTTGGTAACCAGTATTTTCTCCTTTTCCCACAATGTTTTCATAAGGTTTTTTCCTCAGGATTGTTATACTATTACATAGTCTGGATTGTATGGTAAAGGATTAAGCCACATTTAATTTTTCATCAGCAAAATTCAGATTTAGGCTAGACCAAAACTTTGTCATCTGGTAAACACCAAATGCCCCAAATTGGGGCAATAAAGAGAGAAGAGTTGTATTTTTGGAGATTTTTCTGAGGATGACTTTCTAATTGCTGAATCTAAATCAATGCAAATAGTTAACCCATTACCAGAGTAACCACACAATCCCTACTTTCCAACACCTGAGAATGAAGCCTTTAGAAAACATTGTGGGAAAAGGAGAAAATGCTGGTAACCAGGATTTTCTCCTTTTCCAACAATGTTTTCTATCTTTACAAAACAAATTTCAAATTTTCAGTCACTTATTTTGTCGTAGGCAAATGCTTTCGATTTGGGCAAACCTAGAATTTTGTTGTTTGGTAATGAGTTAAGAAATGCAAAATCAAATACACAATAATCTGAATTATAAGGCTGATAAATTCACTGCTATACAAACCTTTCTTGTTTAAGATGGTCTAAATCTTCTGCTTGTTCTTCAAGTGACTTCATTCCATCCTCGGTACTGATGTCAGTCCCTTCATCAGGAGCTGCTGCCATTATATTAGTGTTGCTCTGTAAAATAAGTTTATCCAATATATACCCAGAGCTCCAGATAGAGGGAGTGATTTCCATTCAAAAATCGAAAAATATTAATTACTTTCCACTAAACCCTATGTTGTTGGCACTCATAAGAATTGTCTCATCGAGACGATTCTAATGAATACCCACAAGATAGGGTTTGGAAGAAAAATAATGGATTTAGAATACCATTACTCCTCTTTATCTGGAGCTCTGTGTACCAGTAAATTTTCCCACTCAAGTACATTTATTGTATTTGGTACTTCATTTGATCTGATCCCGATCTTTATGCCGAATATAAGCTGTATTATTCGGAAAGCTACATATACACAGGAAGGTACAGATACACGCAGATAATCAATTTAGCCCTTGTCCTACTAAGTGCTACTTACGGCATTTTTGCGGTCAGTGTAGATCAAGATCAGACTGCACAATACCTGCAGTCTTACCTTGAAATACAGACCAAAGAGAAGATATTTCTCAAAAAAAAAAAAAAAACTCTGAAATTACAATATTCACTTTTTTCACTATTGACTGGAAAGTCTCAATTATTTATCTAGTAAGTTAACCCATTACCACACAATCCCTACTTTTGACGACCCTGAGAAAGAAGCCTTTAGAAAACACTGTGGGAAAAGGAGAAAATGCTGGTTACCAAATATCTCCAGTTAGTTTGAGTGAAACAGCCTGGCTTTTTTTTCATGTCAAATGCAGTTGATAGCATTTCTCACCACAAATCAAATAATGAAGAATAATATCATCAAAGTACTGTTGGTAAGCTGTAATGACGTGATTTAAGTTATGACTCTTTACCAAACGACAAAATGTTGGACTAGTCCAAATTGAAAGCGCCAGAGTCCGCACAGCGCTTATCTTTGGTCAACAGCAATACATTTACCATCTATCAGGAGACAGTAAGTTATTGAAGTGTGCAAGATCACCAGATGTGCAAGATTACCGAACAACACCGTGAATGTGGGCCCCGGGCTTGTTCGTCCCACAGTTCATCCCTAGGCTTGTTCATCCTTGGGTTTATTCACCCGGGCTTGTTCGTCCCACTTTTCCTTATCAATCGTATTGGAATGAAAAGTGCTGTCTAAAGTGATTTGTTGTTTTACACATAACCTTACTTAAGATAAAACTTCTCTTGGTCGTTTCTTGAACTACCCTCTTTTCTCTCTGACGCTAATAAGTTTATTGCTTTTGTTGGCCAAATAACATCAACACCTTTTGTTGTTAAAACATGTCATTGCATGGTAAAGCAACTATGTTAAGGAACATAGGAAGTTGTTTATTTTTGTTGTTCAATGCCGTATTCAATGCCATTTCACCAATATTGCAGGTATACCATTACTGCATCGCCTTTTGCCAACCGCCTATCTTCCTCCAACACACTGTATTCTATCAAATATTAGTGTTGGGCAATCAGTTTAAAATCTCAATCGATTATCGCTTTGTAATCGGAAGAGCAAACCAACTAGCTATCGATAGTACAATCGGTTTAGACTCCATTTAACTGAGAATGTTTTTTTGCTTAACCCTTTCCCAAATAATCCTTGGTTTTTACGACCCCGAGATAGAAGCCTTCTGAATACCTTGCGGGAAAAGGAGAAAATGCTGGTAACCAGTATTTTCTTCTTTTCCAACAAGGTTTTCTATCCTGCTGGAAACAAATTTCAATTTTTGAGTTTCGATTGTTTTGTTGTCTGCACATGCTTTCAATTTGGACCCGTCTAAAATTTTGTCGTTTGGTAAAGGGTTAAAATATTGTGACAATATTGTAAACATGGTAGTCTTCATGTATTAAGTTTATAAAGATGTTGTATTCTGCACTTTAATCAGTTGAAATACATTACAATTAAGTTTTCTGCTTCAATCAATATCATTCATTTTGTTCCTTTAATATTTCAAAACCAGTTAAAAAAGAATCAGACATATACCTAATACAGTCAAACCCCGTTATAACGACATACTTTGTCCCCACACGATTCCTGTCGGTAACTGAGTCAGTCGTTGTAATGGAGCAGGAGATTTTTCGGGATGTCGGCGAGTAATGACAGACTCAAAATTACGTTACGTGAGGTTTGTTCCCAGTGTTTTTTCGTCGTTAACTGAGTTTGCCGGTATAACGATGGTCGGTGTATCGCGGCCTGACTGTAGTTCAAACATTTGCAGACGACCCCTCTTTCCCCCCCCTTTTTTTTTATTTTTATTTACTAATTCAACATTTTTTCCATCCATGAACAGAATTTTAGCTTCCACTTACTGCTTTGTTCAGAAATTTGTGTAAATTCACTGTTAAAATTCATTATTAAAGATAAGAAGATAGTTTGAAGTTCCTCTGATCGGATGATGCCACGCTGCTCATTGTAGTGTCATGGGTTTTCGCGCTTTTTTGGCGATCTATTTTTTCTTGACAATTAGTTTCTGGAGAAGTATTATTACATGATTTGACATTATTTAGTCAGTTTAAATAGCAAGTAACTTAAAAAGCTGTCACTTTACACTAGATAAGAGAAATAACACCTTCGTTACTCTGTCATAAATGACTCGTCAGGTTCATTATCATCTGGGTGTCCTTTGCATTTTATACTGATGGTGTTTAACTCATATTTCTGCCCGATGCACGCAAGCTAGGTTATAAGAAGTTCTAGACAATAATTTCATGCCTCAGACTGACATTTAGGCTGACATCTTTCATTGCCAGAGCCAGGTAATTTCAAATTTCCAAATGTCAAAACTCGGGCTCAGGGAAACTTGCCGAGTTGTCAAATTTTGTGAAGACATTCATGGACAAAGATTTGTTTCTCATTTTTCAGCATATTTTCATGTTTATTACCCACTTTGTTTAATTCAAGATTGTGATTAATAAAAGTCAAAAAACCAAGCGCTAAAAACCAGAATTCAAGGTTTGGCATCAAGCCAGCATAGCAACCGATTACAATCGATTGAGGGATTTCTCAATCGATTATCGGAATCAGAAGCCAAAACCAACTGACTTTCGACTATAGTCAATCATCGGCCCACCACTATCAAATATCCAGTAATATTTTACTTTAATTTCATTTCTGAGTGAAAGGATGGGGATGCCCATTTTTTTTTGCAATGTTTTTTATCTTAGGTTTGGTAAGATGATCTGGAGTAATGTAAAATTAACACCTTTTCATATATATACCTGTCAATACCAGTGAGGTAAGCACTATTAACACCTTTGGTTGGCATGTACATAAACTGGGACAAACAAGTCCGGACCAACGTGAATTCAGTTGGGATGAACGGACCGGATGAACAAGCCCGGGCGAACAAACCCTGGGACGAAAAAGCCCATTACCCGAGTATATTACACCCGAATCTCAATTCCACAAGATTGACACAGGAATATGCGAAACATTGTTACAAGCCATGAGCCCCAAACAAAATTTTCCAAAATGCTATTTAATTTTGCTTGATTATTACATATAAGGTATAAAATGGCAAGAGGTCATGGTGTTACAGTTGATGGGAGAAATTTTAAATACACTGCATCATGATGTGGTTTTGAAAGTAGTCATTGCGTTAATCAATGTCCATATAAAAAGATACCTGTACACTTAAAAACAACTGGACTTTTTACAAAAAGGGATTCAACACAGTCGGATGAGGACGTGGGAGTACCCGATATCAAACACATTGACAAACAACTTTCCGACGAACTCCATAGACGTCGCCATTGAAATGATTCAATTGGCTGAGTTAAGTCACATGCTAATTTGTCTGCGCAACACAAAAAACACCATATTGAATTAGTCCTAACCTGAAGCTGAAAACTGATGATACATAGTATTTTTTAAACTTAAAAGATTCTATATGACTATCAAATATTTTCTTATTCTCTTAATTATAGTTTTATCCTGAAATTCTTTTCTAGTTCGAAGTCTTTTTGTTAACGTTTCATCAGTGTAGTTTTTTACCCAGCACCGTTCAAAATGGACGTTGGCGAACTTCTCACTTTTAATGTATCAAGTTTTTGTTTCTCTTCGACCATATTTATCTTTCTAAATCTTTGACAGCTTAGACATTTCCACCGTCTAAAAGCTTGTGGTTTTTTAATATATTGTAACGATATTTTCTCGATCCAATCTGATTCAAAGGAATGGCCTGTTCAAAATGCTCACTTTACTTGAGCAGACGACCCCTAGAAAAATCATCCCCAAATGCGAAACATAGGATAATCCGCCCTTAACTCGTTACCAAACGACAAAATTATAGACTAGTCCAAATTTAAAGCATTTGCAGACAACAAAATTATAATTGAAGTGACTATAAATCTAAAACTTGTACTGGGGTGGGTAGAAAACATTGTGGGAAAAGGAGAAAATGCTGGTTACCAGCATTTTCTTCTTTTTTCTACAATGTTTTTAAAAGGCGTCTTAAACAGAGTCGTTAAAAGTTGGGAATGTGTGGTAAAGGGTTAGATACATTTTGCAAGAAATGGCTATGACACAATATGCAGCAAATGAAATAAACATGCAAAATATCCAACACAGCAATTTTACTGCAGTTTTAAAAGTGATTGAGTATGCCAATACCGTAATTGAATTGAAAAACTCAGTATTTTGTGGAGTTAAATTACACTGCAAATCTACTCAATAGTGGCACTGTTATGGGGCTAAACAGCGACCTTTTGACTCGAAAGTCCATTTATTTTGAGAAATGCAAGTGCTTTTTGTTATATCTGCATTTGAAAAAGATGACTTCATAGGACTGCACCAGATTTCTTCTGATCGGAAGAGTAGCTCTGATGCTTATTTTTGCGATTTCAACAACTTTAATCATCTAACCTACTCGTTAAATGATCCTGGAAATTTCAAAATCTTACCTGGTTATCAATAAAGAATATTTGTTTTTTTTGGGTGTGAGATAAAAATTAATTTCATCAAGTATACTTTATTGGTAATATTTTCATGAACAGTGCTGCCAGTTGCAAATATATTACCAATTATTTTCAGGGTTTTTGAATTTTCAGATTTTTTACTCTGCCATATTCCTAATATTATCTTCAGACAACAAATTCAAAATTGGTGTAAATGAGACGAAGTCCTCTGATAGAAAGAAAACATTTTGGAAAATGGAGAAAATGCTTGTTACCAGCATTTTCACGTTTCCCCACAATGTTTACCAAAGCTTTCTTCCTGCAAGTACATGTAAACTTTTGATCGTTTAATAAACCATTGGGGTGATATGAGAAAGACATGCAAAAAGAAGTGTGAAATATTTTCATAACTTTGAATTTTCTCACAGCCGGATAAACCAAATCCAAAGAAGCGGAGACACTATCAAGATGAGGATTCTGACGACGACGAAAACACTGATTACAGAAGGGACGATGGAAGAGAAAAAGCCAGAAGATCAGAACAAAGTACAGAACAAAGAGAAAAAATTTTGGAGATGATTGAAAATGGACCAGAGGTAAACATAATGGAAAAGAGCTTGATATTCATTTTACTATTTACCAAATGATGAAGTCTTGGACTTGTCCAAATTGAGAACATTTGCAAACAACAAATTAACAGTTAATTTCACGGAACTGAATTTGTCAATAAAGCATGTTTTACTTAATCGAATTTGTCATGAAAATTGATAAAAGTGTACAAAACATTGCAAGAAAAGGAGAAAATTATGGTAACTAGCAATATCTCCAGTCCTTGTCCAACAATGCTTTGAGAAGTTTCCTTCCTCAGGGTCTTTTAAACTTGCTACAGTTTGGTGAAGAGCTAGCTCTTTAACCTTTTACTGCATTGATGACCCAGGGAAAAAATCTTAGGAAAATGTTCAGGGAAAGGGAAGAAATGCTGGTTACCAGCATTTTCTCCTTTTTCCAGAATGTTTTCTACTCCATCAAAAGAAAGATTGTACCATTTTAGCCACATTGTCCTCTGCAAATGCCTTCAATTTGGTCAAGGCTAATATTTTGTGGTCTGGTTAACTCTTCCCCAAACAATCCCTGGTTTTTACATGTCTACAGTACAAGTCTTTAGAAAACACTGTGGGAAAAGGAGAAGTTGCTCATAATGAGCAATTTCTCCTTTTCCCACAGTGTTTTCTAGCCAATCGGAAAATTGTCTGTCATTCTCATCAAATTCAAAATTGTCATCTGCAAACACTTTGATTTTTGGACAGTCTAAAATTTGTCATGTGGGGAAAGTTTAAGGGTCAAAGGCTTTATCTACAAAGTTTTTTTACTTGTCCAAATTGAAGGTACTGGCAGGCATCAAGTTAATAAATATTGCTCATATGGTTTGACTTTCATAGAAAAAGTAAACAACATTTAGGCAGATGGTCTGATGAAGAGAAAAATGTTGGTTACCAGCATTTTCTACCTTTTCCCACAATATTTTTTAATATATTTGAAAGCCTTTTTGACTAAGAATTCACAAGGGATTGTTTGGTAATGTTTTAAAATGAGTCATAATTTATACAATCCTTTGAGTGTTTAGCACAACTCTTATTCCTATGGGCATTGCCTAGATTTAGATCAGATTGCACTTTCTGGAGATACTTACCAAAAGCCTGCTTAACTCTTTCCCAAAGGACAAAATTTTAGACTGGTCCAAATTGAAAGCATTTGCAGATGACAAAATAAACATAACTCAAAAATTGAGATATGTTTCCAGCAAGATAGAAAACATTGTGGGGAAAAGGAGAAAATGCTGGTTACCAACATTTTCACCTTTTCCCACAATGTTTTGAAAAGGCTTTTATCTCATTACCATGTATTCATTATTTCATCTTCATCGTAAAAACCAGGGATTGTTTGGTAAAGGGTTAAAGAAAGATGATGTTCCTACCTATATGAGCCTTGGGGCCTTTTAACTCTTTCCCAAATGACAAATTTTAGACTGGTCCAAATTGAAAGCATTTGCAGACGACAAAATAAACATAACTCAAAAATTGAGATTTGTTTCCAGCAAGATGGTAAACATTGTGGGAAAAACATTTTCTCCTTTTCCCAAAATGTTTTGAAAAGGCTTCTATCTCATGGTCCAAAAAACCAGGGATTGTTTTTTAAAGGGTTAAAGACATATAATGAGCCTTGGGCCTTTTAACCCTTTCCCAAACGACAAATTTTAGATTTGTTTAAATAATAATCAAAAGTTGATTTTTGATTTAGAAATGGTAGAAAATATTGTAGGAAAAGAAGAAAATACTGGTTACCAGCATCCCTTTTTCCTGCAATGTTTTCAAAGGCTTTCTTTCTTTGGGTCGTTAACCCTTTACCTCATAAGGAATTTCTATGGCATCTCTAATTGACCCCAAATAACAGCAAGGATGAAGCTGTTTCTTATGTGTAGATGACACCTTTTGATAGCATAAAAAACGTTGTGACAAAAAGTGAAATTGCTCGTCACGAGCAATTTCACCTTTTGCCACAATGTTTTCTAAAAGCTCCTACAAGCAATGTGTAGAAATGAGTGTCTATGGAGTAAAGGGTTAAAAGTCGGAATTTTGTGGTAAAGAGTTAATGTGGGAAAATTGGATGCATAACCTTCACGATTTGACACCATGTTCCCTATTTATAAGCTTACATAAACAAATCTGACTAGGGACCATTTTTTTTGACAAATATGTGATATTGCGCAGATATCTGAAACAGTCCATTTATTCTGAAACTGATTTTGAATTATAAGTATGAATAATGGCAACTTGTATAAAAAATGGCATAGCCTTATAGCTCATTCCTTTATATACAGGAGTTGAAACCAGAGATCACTAGTTCAAAGCTTAAACTTGGCTAAATTCTTTTCTGAGGATTGATGATAGTCTTTGCAACACGATCGATTCCTTTCTCATCACTTAACCCTTTCCCAAACGACCAATTTTAGACTCTTCCAAACTCAAAGAGTTTGCAGACGACAATTTCAAATTTTATAAAAATGGCAGAAAGTTCTCCAAATAGGTAGAAAACACTGTGGGAAAAGGAGAAATTGCTCATTATGAGCAATTTCTCCTTTTCCCACAGTGTTTTCAAAAGACTAGTACTGCAGGCATGTAAAAACAAGGGCTTGTTTGGGTAAGGAATAACATTTTTTCAGCCATGGTTATGTCATAAAGTAGGTAGTGGCTTGAGAAGAAAATTATGCAAAGTACTGGTAAGAACAAACTCCAGGAAAGCATGAATAGATGCACTAGCTGCTGCATCATGCCTGAAATGGTGTGAAAATGGTGTTAACCCCTTACCAAATGACAAAATTTTAGACTTGTCCAGATTGAGAGCATTTGCAGACAACAAAATACATAAACATTATTCAAAAATTGAAACTTGACTTTGGAAGAGTAGAAAACGTGGGAAAAGGAGAAAATGCTGGTTTCCAGCATTTTCTCCTTTTCCCACAGTGTTTTTAGAAGGCTTCTTCCTCTGTGCCGTAAAAGCCAGGTGTTGTTTGGTAAATGGTTGAATACAGTGAATTCAATTATCTTGTGTTTCATGAACCCAAAAAATCATAGTAAACCAGCCCGTCAATAGTTGTAATCTTACAATGCATCCTTAAAACTTGAATTTGGTTTATGATAAATGAATAAATGTTGTTTTATGGTGCATCGACAGCTTTGATCATGGTTTATGATGAAGCAAAATAGGTAAGCCTGATTTGTCAATAGTTTTGAGTAATAAAAACGGGAAAAATAACTCTATTTGGATAATTTACCCCTTTATCACAGAGGAAGGCTTTCGAAAACATTGTGGGAAAAGAAGAAAATGTCGGTAACCAGTATTTTCTCCTTTACCCACAGTGTTTTGTACCCTTTTGGTTTAAAATTTTGTTGTTTGGTAAAGATTTTAAGATGTCTGTATTTAGTCTCATGGAAACTGGAGTACATGTTTTGTTTTACTTACAGATGGAAGCGCTTGATGAAACAAACATGAAAAAATTGTTGTTGAAGTTTGAAAAGAGTGTATACAAGAATCAAGAGATGCGGGTCAAGTTCCCAGATATGCCAGAAAAGTAATCTATTTTGTATTCTCTCTAACCCCTTTAACCCTTTACCACACAATCCCAAGTTTTAATATCCCATAAGAATAAAAGCATTGAAAACATTGTGGGAAAAGGAGAAAATGCTGGTTACCAGCATTTTCTCCTTTTCCCACTATGTTTTCTCCTATTTCTGACGTAATTTTCATTGGTTGAACAACCTCACAATTTGTTGTCTGCAAAATTAATGCTTTCAATTGTGGTTGGTCCAAAACTGTGTCATAATGGTGATAAGATACAAATAAAAAGATTTTTTTTCAAACATGTAGAACAAAGAAGATGGCAAGTTTTCTCACATTGCATGTGTCAGATTATTATCTGAAATCAATCTGAAATAGATCTTTAACTTTGTACCAGATTACTTGTCCTTACTGATGCATTTATGTACAACAAACCAAATAAACCCTCTACCTAACAATGCTAAGTTTTAATGACCCTAAGGCAGACAGCTTTTTGAAAACATTTTGTGAAGAAGAGAATACTCTGATTACCAGCATTTTTTGCTATCCCCACAATGTTTTCTCCCATTTCAGAGAAAAAAAAAAAATACCTTCATAGATTTAGTGACGGTATTAACATTAACCAGCAGAAATGAAATGAAAGCATGGTGCTGGTACCTGCCTTGCTACTCATACCATGGTATGTAAGGATATGGTAAAAAAAAAATCAAGCAAAGTTGTTCTAAATTGGATGAAAAAAGTCACAGAAATAGGTCACAAAATATTGACCAGCTTAGAAGAGCTCTTAACTCCATACCAATTAGCAAAATTTTTGACTAATCCAAATTTAAAGCATTTGCAAAAGACGAAATAAACATGGCTCAAATTAGGAAGGGTAGAAAACATTGTGGGAAAAGGAGAAAATGCTGGTTACCTGCATTTTCTCCTTTTCCTACAATGTTTCAAAAAGCTTTCTTTCTCAAGGTCATTAGAAGTCAGGATTGTGCGGTAAAGAGTTAACAGAGAACAGATGATTTATATGCTATATGGCCTGCAACATGCGAAAAGGGTCATTTGGATATTTTCGTAAAGTGTCATCTCGGATCAGCGCTTGCAGTCCGCACAGGATAATCGGAAACAACACTTTCCGATTTTATGTGATTTTCTGTTTTACGCAAGTCTACTGTAGCTTAAAATCTAATGTAGTCTTAAAGTGCCTTCTCGGATTAACCTGCGCAGACTGCGCAGGCTAATCCGGGACGACACTTTACACAAATGTCTGAATGCACCTTTTCGCGTGTTGCACTCCACATTATAATATTTTTATAGTAATGTTCATGTTGATTTTTACCCAAACCAGATTTATGGAGTCCGAGATAGAACTGAATGATACAATACAAGAAATGCATGTGATAGCCACTGTACCAGAACTTTACCACATACTTGTTGATCTCAACACAGTCCAATCTTTATTACAGTTACTTACACACGAAAATACAGATATCCTTTAAGTAGCTCTGGTGGCAAAAGGCCTGCTACCTTATGTCATTATTAATTGTACGGTCAGGTGGCAGGGGATTTGGAGACTTGTACACGGCTGTGGTTAATCATGTCGTACGAGCCGACATGATTGGACACAGCCGTGAAGAAGTTTCCAAGTCCCCTGTCACCTGACCGTACAACAAATTTATTATACTGTAAAGTTTTATCCTTTCATAGTGTGTTCAGCAAAATGTTCCTGTTTTATAATCTCAGGAATCGAGTATGCTGACAAAATAAAAAGTCCATTCTGAGCACCCCAATCCAATGAAAACTGATGTTATTGGAAGCTGATGTCACTAAAACATCCAATTTGGTGCATAAATTCGCAGTCTGGTGATCAATGAATGCTGCCATTTTGGATGTTGTGTTGCAAGTGTAGTGATGTTTACGGGGCACTCAAAAGGGAAACTGGCTTTACCTGGTTTTTGTCGCAGTACATGATATACTGTATATGTTCCCAGCATGTCAATGAATCAGATCGCGAGAAGTTTTTTTGCAGTATAATAAAGTCCTATGTCTGTCATGTGACTCTGTGCATGTGTGCATCACCTTTTATTCCAAACATAATCTTGTATGAAACTATTGTACCAATTACAAAGAAAATTCGTTGAAAAGCTCTTTCGATGGTCCTCCATGGAATACCTTCAAAGAATGTGATACCATCAACAACTTTGATTGCCTTAGAAACAAAACTGAAAAACATTGTAAACCTTTTCAAAAAAGATGTTCTTTCTGAAAAAGAAGAAAAAAGAAAACAAAGATTGAAATTCGTTGCAAATAAGCATAGATGATCTCTTGGTTGACCCATTTTAGATTTCTTCTGGTATAATATGATCCTTTAGAGAATCTGGATACCTTGGGCTTTGCTGATTTTTACGATGTAATCATGTAACAGTCTTTTGGTTCTATATAATATGTATCTAATATCAGTCATATGTATCATATCTTTGCTTTTTACTTAACTCCTTACCCAACGACAAAATTTTGGGCAAGTCCAAATTGAAAGCATTTGCAGACGACAAAATAAATGAGAATCAAAAACTGAAACTTGATTTGGAAAGCGTAGAAAACATTGTGGGAAAAGGAGAAAATGCTGGTTACCAGCATTTTCCTCTTTATCCACAATGTTTTCAAAAGACTTCTTTCTCAAGGTCATGAAAAGTAGGAATTGTGTGGTAATGGGGTAACTCCTTCCTAAACGACAAATATTAGACCAGTCCAAGTTGAAGGTAATTGCTAACGACAAAATAAATGTGTGTCAAAATTTGAAATTTATTTTGGGAAGGATAGAAAACATTGTTGAACAAGAGCGGCAAATTGTCGCAAGATACGCCCGTCTTACCCCAAGTTGTAAAGCTGGGGCATGCACCGGACAAAATTCAAGTATGAAAAACAACAAAGGGCAATAACTCAAAAATTAAGCAAGCAAGAGTTGTGATTCCTGCGCACTGCACTCCCCCTCAATGAGATCTATCCACCCATGAAATTTCATAACCCTAGCTAGTATAGTTTTGGAGATATGTTCCGGACAAAAATGAAGTATGAAAAACGACAAAGGGCAATAACTCAAAAATTAAGCAAGCAAGAGTTATGATTCCTGTGCACTGCACTCCCCCTCGGTGAGATCTATCCAGCCATGAAATTTCATAACCCTAGCTAGTATAGTTCTGGAGATATTCAGCGGACAAAATTGAAGTATAAAAAATGGCAAAGGGCAATAACTCAAAAATTAAGCCAGCAAGAGTTATGATTCTTGTGCACTGCACTCCCCCTCGATGAGATCTATCCGCCCATGAAATTTCATAAACCTAGCTAGTATAGTTTTGGAGATATGCTCCAGACAAAATTCAAGTATGAAAAACAACAAAGGGCAATAACTCAAAAATAAAGCGAGCAAGAGTTATGATTCCTGTGCACTGCACTCCCCCTCGATGAGATCTATCCACCCATGAAATTTCATAACCCTAGCTAGTATAGTTTTGGAGATATGCTCCGGACAAAATTCAAGTATGAAAACAACAAAGGGCAATAACTCAAAAATAAAGCAAGCAAGAGTTATGATTCCTGTGCACTGCACTCCCCCTCGATGAGATCTATCCACCCATGAAATTTCATAACCCTAGCTAGTATAGTTTTGGAGATATGCTCCGGACAAAATTCAAGTATGAAAAACGACAAAGGGCAATAACTCAAAAATTAAGCGAGCAAGAGTTATGATTCTTGTGCACTGCACTCCCCCTCGATGAGATCTATCCACCAATGAAATTTCATAACCCTAGCTAGTATAGTTTTGGAGATATGCTCCGGACAAAATTCAAGTTTGAAAAACAACAAAGGGCAATAACTCAAAAGTTAAGCGAGCAAGAGTTATGATTCCTGTGCACTGCACTCCCCCTCGATGAGATCTATCCACCCATGAAATTTCATAACCCTAGCTTGTATAGTTTTGGAGATATGCTCCGGACAAAAACTGGACGCCGCCCGCCCGCCCACCCGCCTGCCCGGCACGGGTGATCCCATAATACGTCCCGTCTTCGACGGGCGTATAAAAAGGAGAAAATGTTGGTTACCAGCATTTTCTCCTTTTTCCACATTGTTTTGAAAAGGCCTTTTTCTGTAAGATTGTTAATACTGGGAATTGAATGCTAAAAGTTCAAGCATTGAGCTGGTGGAAACACTGCCTTTTAAAAAGACTGGAAATACATAATTATGACTTTAAATATTGCCTTTCCTTGACCTAAGTTTACATATATCCATAGCAACGGTAGATTTGATACAGGAGCTTACAGATGTAGACACATTGAATGAAAGTGAGGAGGGAGCCACAAGCCTGATAGGAGCCCTGGTAAGTGAAGGACGGAACAGAACTGTATCTTATATTGTCATGCTTACAATTGTCATGTTAACCCTTTACTCCATAGATATGCATTTCGACGCACTGCTTGTAGGAACCTTTGGAAAACATTGTGACAAAAGGTGAAATTGCTCGTGATGAGCAATTTCACCTTTTGTCACAATGTTTTCTATGCTATCAAAAGGTGTCATATACACATAAGGCTTTATCCTTGCTGTTATTTAGGGTCAATTAGAGATACCATAGAAATGCTTTATGGGGTAAAGTGTTAAACATTCATCTATACTTGTTTTCAGCCAGTTTTCTGGTCCATTTCATCTTTATTTTATGAAAATATAATCCTTCTTGTAATCTTCATGTGAATTGTTACCACTGATGGTTGCAAGGTTGCACAGATTATGAGAGATATTAAAAGCAATTCATTTTCTTGAGGCTATAAAAGAAGTTTTAACTCTTTCCCAAACTAGCCCTGGTTTTTACGTGTCTGCAGTACAAGTCTTTTAAAAACACTGGGGGAAAAGGAGAAATTGCTCGTTACGAGCAATTTCTCCTTTTTTCACAGTGTTTTCTACCCTTTTTGAGAACTTTCTGCCATTTTCTCAAAATCTAAAATTGTCGTCTGCAAACTCTTTCAGTTTGGAAGAGTCTAAAATTTGTCATTTGGGAAAGGGTTAAATCAAAAATGAATACCTTGATTTTTTTTTATCCCTTACAACATATGTTGAATATTTATGTTTACACAGCTGACTGAATTCTGGAACATTCTATGCACTGTCAATAAAAATAAAATCAGTACCTAACAAAATTAATAGCCTTTTGAATAAGCTTGTGGGAATAGGAGAAAATGCTGGATAACAGTATTTGCTCCTTTTCCCACAAGGTTTTCTACACTTTCACAGACAATTACAATCGTTTGAAGTATATATAACTTTTCATCTGCATTTGCTTTCAGTTTGGACAATCTAAAATTTTTTTCATTAATTAACATCTCTGTTGTTGGAAAAAAGTTATGGGAAAATGGGAAAACTCCTCTTTTTTGTATTTCTCCTTTTCCCACAAAGTTTTGAGTCCTTTCAACACATTTCATCATCACAGCCATAGTTTACTATGTGGTTTGCAAATGCCTGGAATATGGACAAATCAGAAATTTTGCCATCTTAGAAAGTGTTTTACCCATAAAGTGCTGGAACTCAGTTCAGTTGTTTTTGCAGATACATGTATGTAGATCAAGATCAGACTGCACAGAACATGGAGAATCGGAAAGAGTTTGACCTCTACAATACTCGAACCAAGTTGTTTTTGCAGACAGTGTCAATCAAGATCAGACTGCATAGAATGTGCAGTCTGATCTTGGATTTAAACTGTGTGCTACTTCTTGGCATATAATTCAAGGCTCAAAGGGTTAAGTTTTTTGTTGTTTTATACCAGTTGGATGGTCAGGTGGTAGCTCTCCTTGTCCAAAATTTAGAGAGATTAGATGAAAATGTGAAGGAGGAAGGAGATGGGGTCCATAACACATTAGGTAAGAATTAATTGCAGTGTGTCTGGGAAATGTTCTTCCTTCTAAAATTGAAAAGGGTGACTGTATAAGTGGAAATTTTTTTCAATGTGAAAATTTTTTGTGACCTTGCAAAGTTGAAACTTTTCTGTGGCTTAGTTTATCACAAGTATACCAAAAAATAACGAATGTCATGAATTAGCAAACATTTCCATATGACAAATTTTGTGATTGGTAATTTGTAAATTATACTTATGATATCTGGGATCACCAAGGACCTCTAGTATAGAAATAGTTCCAAACACAAACACTTAACTCTTTACCAAATGACAAAATTTTAGACCGGTCCAAATTGAAAGCACTTGAAGACCACAAAATGAACATGACTAAAAAAAATGAAATATGCATCTAGCAGGGTAGAAAAAATTGTGGGAAAATCATTTTCTACTTTTCCCACAATGTTTTCAAAAGGCTTCTCTCTCAGGGTCATAAAAAGCAGGGATTGTTTGGTAAAGGTTTAACACATTACCACACAATCCCTACTTTTGACGCCCCTGAGAAAGATACCTTTAGAAAACCTTGTTGGAAAAGGAGAAAATGCTGGTAACCAGCATTTTCTCCTTTTTCCACAATGTTTTCTACCCTTCACGGAACAAATTTTGAATTTTCAGTCACTTTTAATTTGTCGTCTGCAAATGCTCTCAATTTGGACCAGTCTAAAATATTGTTGTTTGGTAAAGGGTTAATGTTTCATTGCTTTTGTTTTCAAATCTGTATCACTTTATTTTTACTAGCACAATGACCTGTTGTTTGTTTCTATTTACATGTAGCGGTGATTGAAAACATGACAGAATTTCAGCCAGATATGAGCACTGATGCTGCTCAACAGGGTTTAATGAATTGGTTACTGAAAAGGATAAAGGTGAGTCAAAGACTGCTTTCCTTTATTGTTAACTCTTTACTAAACTACAAAATTTTGGACTGGTCCAAATTGAAAGTATTTGCAGATGACAAGAAAAAATGTGACTCAAAAAATGAAAATTTACTTTGGAAGAGTAGAAAACATTGTGGGAGAAGGAGAAAATGCTGGTTACCAGCATTTTCTCCTTTTTCTACAGTGTTTTCAGAAGGCCTTTTCTTTGGGGTCTTTAAAGCCAGAGACTTATTGGTAAAGGCTTAAATGACAGAATTTTACTGACCCATTTGCATTATTTTCTGCAATTAAATTATGCAGTGACAATAGGCTTTGACAAAAATTTTGCCATCTTTGTAACCAACCACCAGAAAGTCACACATTTTTAATGGTTCATGTATTTTTTACTCTTATGTATTTTAGGCAAAGTTACCATTTGATGCCAACAAACTGTATGCCACAGAAATTTTAGCCATTCTTGTACAGAACAGTGATGGTAAGGGTTTCTTTTCTTTTGTTGTACTTGTTGTGTCCAAGGTCATTTCTTTAATTCTTTTAAGTTTGTAATTCATGCAAGGATCTCTGAATTACTGTTAGGAAAATATTCACAGAAAATATATCTTGGTACTCTTGAACAGTATTGTTAAGGGTTGACAAATTGTGGTTGAATACAAACAATGTTCCCACTCACCCAAATTGTTGCATAAATCACGTTATAGAACTGAAATTCATGTAACAAATTTTGGTTAGATGCAAAATCTCACGTAAGGAGAAAAAAAAGAAAATGTAAAACATCCATTATCCACATAACTTGTGTAAAATGATGGTATTTGAAATTACTTGCTGCCCTTATTGGTAAATTATTGTCCAATCATGCGGAAAAACCTATCCATAAATTAACACACATAAAAAAATGCCAGATGCAAAAACACAGAAACCCATGACACAACACAATATTTCTTTTTATATTGTTCGATCATAGTCACTTCAGACCATCTTTTTAGCTTTTTAATTACTTTAAAAAGTAAATTTCCATAGATGTTATTAAATCTTACCCCCAGATTTGCAGCGCAGGGAGTAAGTGTACCATTCAAATAAAAAGCCAATGGGATCACTGTACAAAGGATCCTGCATGGCTCAGTGATAAAGTTTGGGACTTGTGACCTGTAGGCTTCTGGTATAAGCCTCATTGGATCCACAGGGTTTTTCATGGAAGTGTCCTAGGACAAGACAAGAACGCTAACCTTATACTTGTGAAACCCAGGAAATACATGAATATGTGAGCTGTAGAAATGATATTGCTGAAATAATGTTGAAAACAGCATAAAACACCATTCAATCAACCAATTTTTGTTAATTTGAGAAAAAAATTCTCTATCTCTATCACATGTTTAAGTAAGAACTCTATACCAGACAACAAAGTTGAAGACTCGTCTATTTTATAAGCATTTGCCAATGACATAATATACAGATCAAGTTAAAATTATGATATTTGTATCCAAAAGGGCAGAAAGTGTCATAGGAAAAGGAGAAAGTGCTGGTCACCATCATTTTCTCCTTTTCCCACAATATTTTCAAAAGTCTTTTTTCTGAAGGTGGTTAAAAGTCAAGATTATGTGTTAAACCCTTTACCTTATGGCAAAATTTTAGACTTTTCCAAATTGAAAGCTTTTGCAGACAGCAATTTCATAGCGGCTCACATGATGCAATTTTCCTTTGATAGGGTAGAAAAACTTAGTGGGAAAAGGAGAAAATGCTGGTTACCAGCATTTTCTCCTTTTCCACAATGTTTTCAAAATGTCTCTTCCTCAGAGTCGACAAAAGTCATCATTGTGTGTTAAACGGTTAAAAATTAAACACTCTAATTTAAGGAAACTAAGTGCACGATAATTACCAAAGACATGTAACAAACTAATTCTTAACTACTGTAAGGGGAACATACACAACAGCAGAAAGTAACCATCAAAATATTTTTGATACAGTTATGCATCCTATTTTGACTTAGAATATTCACTGAAAATCAAGCAGTATTTCACGGAAAATCAAGCTCATGCAGTCAAGTGTTGGTGCCAGCACGCATTGCCCAAAAGTATCATCCAATGGGTGCTAATGCTATATCCATATATAAGATTATAATTTTTAGACAGATATGTTCAACATTGCACATATTTACTATTGTATTCTCTTTCCTTGACAGATAACAGACAAATCCTTGGTGATGTAGATGGGATTGATGTAATTCTTCAACAATTAGCTGTAAGTCTTGTCCATGTTAAACAAATTGTGTAACATTATTAGTTGTATGGTCAGGTTGGTGAGGACTTGGAAACGTGTTCATGGCTGTGGTGAATCATGTTGCCCTGAGCGGAAGGCATGGTGGCGACATGATTCAGCGCAGCAATGAATAAGATTCCAAGTCCACACCTACCTGAGCGTACAACAAATTTATTATACTGCAAAGTTTTACCATTCCATTGTTTGCTAAGCGAATTTTACCTGTTTCTTTGGTGTAAAAATTGAGTATACTGGCAAAGTCGAATTTTCCGTCTGAGTGCCCCAATTCAGTGAAAAGTGATCTAACTGAAACCTTGATAATATCTGCTAAAATGTGCAGCTTGGCGTGTAATCTTGATGTTAAGTTTGATTGACGCTGCCGTTTTTTATGTTGTGTTGATAATGAAGTCATTGTATACAGGGCTCGCGAAAGGGAAACTGCTTTTACATTGGTTTTGCCAATGTACATGATATATATGTTGGGGGCATATTATCCATCAGTTCACCAGAAATTTGTTTGCAGTATAAGATTCTCTCCCTTTCTCACATTGTTTTTGAGGGTTCTGTCCCTCAGGACCAGGCCAGGCCCTTGTAGCTCAGTCTGTTGCATGCAGGACTTGAAGACACAGGGTTCAGGGTTCGATCCCTGGCTATGACCCCTTGCTCGGCAATTTCTTTCCATAGATTGATGATAGTCACTGCAACAGGACACATTCCTCTTCCTCTGCTGATCATTGTTATATGAGAAAGCAGCCAGTTGCTTGGAAAGAAAATTGTGTGGAGTACTGGTAAAAGAAATTCCAGGAAATCATGGATAGCTGCACTAGCTGCTGCGATGTAGCTTAAGTAATATTGAAAACAGCATTAAACACCATACAATCAATCAATCAACCCTCAGGACCAATAAACTGAGACTTTGTGCGAAAGGCACTTTGATATTTAGTGTGCAGCCTCAGCCTCACTCAGCAGCTCAAGGATTTGATACATAGGAAATATTTGAGCCATGATTTGACCAATCAGGGCTTAAAGCATCTGCTTGGTGTTGTATACTACGTAATTATTTCATGCTTTCCGGTAGGATATTGAGAAATAGCAGTGAAAATATTTTTTAATATTACACGGGTAAGACCAGTGAAAATACCGATTTTGATGTTCTTGTTGCCAAGATAAATTGCGCATGGGAAATATGGGAAATGTGACAAGACATTCCTGCTGTTATTATATACCTGAACCACATAAGCTTACAAGTTGATCATACATAATTATATGAGTTATATATATATGAGTCATGCTTTGTGGAAAGTCAGTTTAACTCTTTACCACTCAATCCAGACTTTTAACGACCCTGAGAAAGAAGCCTATGGAAAACATTGTGGGGAAAGGAGAAAATGCTGATTACCAGCATTTTCTCCTTTTCCCACAATATTTTCTACCCTATCCAAGTCGGGAATCATCATATCACTATGGTTTAATTTACTTTGATTTACCATGGTTTAATTTAATTTACTGCAGATGCTTTGAATTTGGTCCAGTCCAAAAATTTGTTGTTTGGTGAAGAGGTAAGTGCTGATACATCAGACAGCTGTCTGTAACTCTAGAAACCTATTTGACACCTATCACACTGGCAATGATGGTGCACCTGCAATTGTTTTCCTTTTTCAATCATTTCAGTTTTTCAAACGCCATGATCCACAGTCCAAAGAAGAGACAGAGATGATGGAAAACATATTTAACTGTCTCTGCTCATGTCTGATGTCACCAATCAATAGAGGACGATTTCTGAAAGGGGAGGGGCTACAACTGATGAATCTCATGTTGAGGTATTGTGGTCACATTATATCTGCAAGTATCAGGAAGCTCCTGAATTCATAAAATACTGTTAGATAGTGTTGATTTATAAAAAAAAAAACCCAACTTCAGGTTTTTTTGGTAAGAAATTTCAATAAAGGAAAGTAATTGTGTGCGTACATATTAGATCAGACTGAACATTTGGTGCACATTTGATGCACTTTCTCTATCAACTTCCTAACTCAATCCTCCTAAATGGCTCAGTGGTATAGCATAGGACTTGTAACTGGGAGGTCCAGGACTCAATCCTCCTAAATGGCTCAGTGGTATAGTGTAGGACTTGTAACTTGGAGGTCCAGGACTCAAGGCTCAGTGATATGGTGTAGGACTTGTTACATGGAAGTCTAGGACTCAGTCCACCAAATTGGCTTAGTGGTATAGTGTAGGACTTGTAACTTGGAGGCCCTGGACCAAGTCCTCCTAATTGGCTCATTGGTATAGTGTAGGACTTGTAACTTGGAGGTCCAGGACTCAATCTACCAAATTGGCTCAGTGGTATAGTGGAGGACTTGTAACTTGGAGGTCCTGGACTCAGTCCACCAAATTGGCTCAGTGGTATAGTGTAGGACTTGTAACTGGGAGGTCCTGGACTCAATCCACCAAATTGGCTCATTGGTATAGTGTAGGACTTGTAACTGGGAGGTCCTGGACTCAATCCACCAAATTGGCTCATTGGTATAGTGTAGGACTTGTAACCTGGAGGTCCAGGACTCGATCCACCATATTGGCTTAGTGGTATAGTGTAGGACTTGTAACTGGGAGGTCCAGGACTCAATCCTCCTAAATGGCTCAGAGGTATAGTGTAGGACTTGTAACTTGGAGGTCCAGGACTCAATCCTCCAAAATAGCTCAGTGGTATAGTGGAGGACTTGTAACCTGGAGGTCCTGGACTCATTCCACCAAATTGGCTCAGTGGTATAGTGTAGGACTTGTAAGTTGGAGGTTTAACACTCAGTCCCACTAACTGGCTCATTTGTATAATGTAGAACTTGTAAATGGCTTGGTGGTTAAGCCTAGGACTGATCCTCACTCAAAGCTCTAGGTTTTTTATTGAGTTATCCTTAGGCAAGACATCTCAGAGCCCAAGCATAATCCTGATCAAACCATTGATATACAGGCATTGACAAGCTGTTGCTTTTATATGTTTGAAATCATGTAAAAAGTGCCATAAAAGAGCATACAATCAATCAATCAATCTTTGTGTTTTCTTTCAGGGAAAAGAAGATGTCTCGGAACTGTGCAATAAAGGTTTTAAATCATGCTATGACAGGGGTGGAGGGGTCTGACAACTGTCAGAAGTTTGTAGATATTCTTGGACTTCGAACCGTCTTTCCTCTCTTTATGAAAACACCAAAACAGGCTAAGGCTGGGCCTCCACCAGAGGAATTGGAAGGTAAAGTTGTATGAGAAAATAAAACGGTCAACCTCAGAAAATCAAAGTCTGCACAGGCTAACTTGGGCAGAAATTTTTCGCTATCGGTCAATTTTCTGTATGTCAAAGGACCAGTATACCTCCTGACTTAGTCATTTGTTTAAAAAGTTGCTATTATGGACCTATGCTTATGTGATGACTTGCTTGGTATAATACATCAATGAGATGCATTAAGCCCCCTTTTACAAGAGCGTTGCTCAAATGTATTTTAAATGTAAAATCTACATTCCAACATGACATATGCATTCTGTTCTATAAACATAGTGCAAAGAAAGCGTGGTGTTATATCTATGTTATTTTTGGTAGAGTGACGTCATTTTGTATAAAGAAATTAAGTTATTCAGTGGAATATGATTTTCATCTATGTTTCTAAGTATAAACTTGTTTTCTTTCATTAAGAGCTGGTCATGTTAGAATCCAAATAATCTTCTTTCTATCATGGTTTATTGTTCAATAAACCAGGTTGTGAGTTATGAGGCGCAATGACTAACCCAGCCAGGCCATTGCCAATGTGGATTATTTTTTGTGCCTCATACAGGTCGTAACTCCCAACTGTTGTTTATTGAACTATAAATTTCTCCCTTACTACTGACAGTGTTTACCTGAGACTTTGACAAGTTGTAAACTAGCGAAACGGAAGCTCACACGATAGGGGGCAGGTAACCCCGAAAGTATTTTTGATACAGTTATACACCTTTCTTTTACTTAGAATTTTCATTAAAAATCAAGCAATTTCAGTGGAGCATTTGCATCCACATCTGGTGCTCTTATACTGATTTTGAGGAAACAGTCTTCTTAATCCTTTACCACACAATCCCAACTTTAAACGACCCTGAGAAAGAAGCCATCTGAAAACGTTGTGGGAAAAGGAGAAAATGCTGGTAACCAGCATTTTCTCCTTTTCCCACAATGTTTTCTTCCCTTTTCAAACCAAACTTAAAATGTCCAGTCACTTTTGTCGTCTGCAAATGCTTTCAATTTGGACCAGTCTAATATTTAGTTGTTTGGTAAAGATTTAATCAATGAAAAATGTCGCACAATCTCCCATTGCTGAAACACTGTTTGTGATTTTTTTTGCAAGTGTATCAAAAATGAGTTACCAAAAACCCATCTGACCTCAACTATATTTCAGAACATGTAGTTTCTATAATATGTTCCATGTTGAGAAACTGTCAGTCGACTCAGAGACAGAGATTGTTAAACAAGTTTACAGAAAATGACCATGAGAAGGTATTATAATCATGAAATATAATTAAGTCACTTTTTTTCTATCTCTCTCTCTCTCTCTCTCTCTCTCTCTCTATGCCTCTCTTTCACTTACTCACTCTCTGTCTCTGTCACTCTCTCTCTCTCTCTGAGATAAGCATTACAGTATTTTCTTTGTCATATTCCATACTATACCATCAGCATTTGCTATACAATCCCATGCTCTAGTGACCTGTAGAAAAAAAGCTTTTGAAAGCACCATATCCTTTTATTTCATTAACATTTACTTTGTTGTCTGCAAATGCTGTCGAGTTTAACCTGTCAAAAAAATTGTTTTGGTAAAGAGTGAGACAATTGGAAAAATATCGATAGTTTAATCATATCAGTTTACCACTGTTATGATAATGAAAGAAATTGTGATCACAATTTTTCATCAAAAGTAGGAATTGTTTGTGGTAATTGATTAATCCATGACCACAGAATCCTAAGTTTAACTACCCTTAGGAGAAAGAACTTTATAGAAACATTGTGAGAAAAGGAGGGAATGGTGGTAACCAGTATTTCCTTCTTTTCCCACAATGTTTTCTATCTTTCAGTGACAAATTTTAGATTCTGTGAAACCTTACTCATCTGCAAATGCTTTCACTGTAGACATGTCTAAAATTTGGTTGCTCGGTCAAAAGTTAAAAGTGGTTGCTTATTTTTTCACAGGTAGAGAGATTGTTGGAGCTTCACTTTAAATATCTTGACAAAGTGAGACAAGTTGATGATCAGATAGTAAAGGAGAAAAATGTAAGGATATTTTATGTTAGTCTTTTTGCTTACCTCTTTACCAGTAGACAAAATTTTAGCCTTGTCCAAATTGAAAGCATTTGCAGACGACAATTTCAGTTTGGCTCAAATGCGGCAATTTTTCTTTGGTAAGGTAGTAAGCATTGTTTCCCACAATGTTTTTAAAAAAGGTTTCTTTCCCAGGCTTGGCAAAAGATGGCATTGTGTGGTACTAAGGGATTAATTCACTAACTGATAACCCTTGTTTTAACAGTCCTTGGGAAGTGGGATTTGACACAGGAAAAAATTCTGGTTTACAGCTTTTCTCCTTTTTTCCACCATGTTTTCCTCTTGGATAGAGACAAGTTTTTTTAAGTTGAACCATATTTGCTGTTTCCAAGTGCTTGGACAGTTCTCAGGTTGTGTGGTTCAGTAAAGAGGAAACAGATTTACTGCAACTTTTTTGTTTTCCCGTAAAAGCAAAGATAGCAAAAAGTATTTGTTATATCTTTCAAAAACTTGTTAAATATTTCCTTTAAATGTGTACAGCAATGATTTCAAATGCTAATTGTAAGTTCTACCACTAGTCATGATGGTCCATTTTAACCCTTTACCAAACATTCCCTGATTTTTACGACAGAAAACACTGTGGGAAAAGGAGAAAATGCTGGTAATCAGCATTTCCTCCTTTTCCCATAATGTTTTCTACCCTTCCCAAACCAAATTTCACTTTTTAAGCCACATTTATTTTGTTATCTGCAAATGCTTTCAAGTTCGGCCAGTCTTACAGAATAGTATTGGTCTTTTTCTCAACAACTTTCTTAATTTGAAAATAACACAACTTCTGATTGGCTTAACCGATTGGTTTAGCCAATCAAAAGATGTGTTACATAACACATCTAGAATTATACTTGGAATGAAAATAACAATTGGTGGTAAGTAGCAACCCTAATGTTCTGGCTGCCAGTAAGATGGCTATCTCTGGTATTCTATATACACGTAATTGACAATTCCACTTTTCAAGCCACATGAAAATGGGCAAGAGTTAGATCCTAAATTGTAACTTTATGATATGCCTGGTATGAATAAAGATTTACATTTTCTGTTTTTCTGTCTCCACAGAAATTAAAATACCTCGGTCAAGATGTCGATGAGGATCTTGAAGACAGTTTTTACCTGAGACGACTAGATGCGGGCTTGTTTACACTACAGTTGATAGACTACATCATGTTGGAAATCTGTTCTTCGGGCTCTAGCAGTGTATGTCATCTACAAACTGGTCACCCCATAGCCATTTAACTCCTTACCAAACAACAGAATGTTTGGGCTTGATCAAATTGAAAGCATTTCTGTCTTTCCTGTCTTTCCTAGGGTAGAAAACATAGTGGGAAAAGGAGAAAATGCTAGTTACCAGTTGTGAGTTGTGACGAGTAATAAAAATCCATGAGGCAGGGAAGGAAAGTCACTCTTGATTTATAGGAATGGTAGATACAGTTCAGGGATTGTACATTCCATTATTATACATCATCCTTGTACAGTTGTGCTGCTCTTGAAAGAGATTTTCACATGGGCATTTGAGTGTTAATCAGTGATCAAACGCTAATTGCCAAATTATTTTTTGTATGGGATTGTCGTGCACTGGTTTTGAAAATGCGCGAATAAAAAACGCAGACGATTCTCGTAATCGTGCAATCAAATACTATGTCATGTAAGCTATATTTAGGCAGGATTTGAACTTGTAACATGTAGACAAAAGGCCAACACAGAAACCACTGAGCTAAAGAGAATTCTCTGTAGCTAAGTAGATATGGTGTTGGCCTTTACTCCATGTGTTCTAGGTTTGAATCTTACCCGGCACCTGTATTTCTGCTATTCATTTGTTCATTTGTTTCTTTATTAAGGACTTTGTTCATAAAAAAAAAGAGATGTAATCCCATTTGTAAAGTTTGATAGAAATGTGCCTTGGCTTAAAAGATGCAATTCAAACCATAGGGTATGAAGTTTGTAACTCGGTTACATCTGGGCTTACTGCATCAACAGAAAGTATCGACCAGACCAGACTGACTTGTATGAATACAAAACAATGTGAGGACTTGAATGGAATGGTGCTTAACTCATTACCAAACAACGTTTTAGGTTTGTCCTAATCGAAAGCATTTGCAGACGACAAAATATAAGTTACTGAAAAGTTTAAATTTGTTTTGTGAAGGGTAGAAAACATGGGAAAAGGAGAAATTGCTGGTTACCAGCATTTTCTCCTTTTCCCACAATGTTTTCTGAAGGCTTTTTTCTCAGGGTCGTTAAAATAGGGATTGTGTGGTAATGGGTTAACCAAGATGCATAAGACCCCCTTTTCACAGACTATGAGTCATAATTATTCCAAGTCTCGTCAGAATAGCTGCCTTTTGTATCTCTCGAACTGTAAAGGTCCACTGATCTTTTTAACCCTTTACCCCACTAGGCATTTCTATGGTATCTCTAATTGACCCTAAATAACACCAAGGATGAAGCTGTTTCTTACGTGTATATGACATCTTTTGATAGCATAGAAAACATCGTTGCAAAAGGTGAAATTGCTCGTCACCAATGTTTTCCAAAGGCTCCTACAAGCAATGTAGAGAAATGGGTATCTATGGAGTAAAGGGGTAACTCTTACCGCAGAACAATATTTTAGACTGGCCAAAATTGAAAGCATTTGCAGAGGACAAAATAAAGGTGACTGAAAAACTAAAATTTGTTCTGGGAAGTGTAGAAAACACTGTGGGAAAAGGAGAAATTGCAGGTCACCAGCATTTTTCCTTTCCCACAGGGTTTTCAAAAGGCTTCTTTCTCCGGGGCATCAAAAGAAGGGATTGTGTGGTAATGGGTTTTAACCCATTACCACACAATCCCTACTTTTGACGCCCTTGAGAAAGAAGCCTTTTGAAAACCCTGTGGGAAAAGGAGAAAATGCCGGTTACTTTTCCCACAGTATTTTCTACCCTTCCCAGAACAAATTGCAATTTTTCAGTCACCTTTGTTTTGTTGTCTGCAAATGCTTTCAATTTTGGCCAGTCTAAATTTTTCTTGTGTGGTAATGGGTTAAAGGTTGTTTTATTTGCAGGTCAAACAGAGAGTGATGCAAATTCTGAACATGCGGGGAGGGTCTGTTAAATCAATTAGGAGTATTATGAGAGGTAATGATTTTTCATTTAAAATTGGTTGTAAACCTAATAATTCATCACTATACAGCCTAATTTTAAATATGCCAATTACTCAAAGAAGCAACCAAAAGAATAAGCAATTACGAGAAAGTCCACTCACCACAATATTTTTTCTAAGGTACTGACTGCGTTCCCACATAACCATTGTCAAAACAATGGGCAGCAGTAAGAAAGGAATGAATCCTGTCAATGACTATCATTAGTCCTTCGAAAGAAATTGAGTTGGGGAATACACCAGCGTCCCCATGTTCTGAAATCCTGGCCTTATAGACTAAGCCACCAGGTTGTAGTTAGGCTTCATTGCTTTAGACTGTCTTACTTGTATCTATGGTCCATGTTCAGCTATCTAACTCTTTACCAAACCACAGAATTCTAGACTGGTCCAAATTGAAAGCATTTGCAACCAACAAAATGAATGTGACTAAAGAATTGAAATTTGTTTTAGGAAGGGAAGAAAATATGGTGGGAAAGGAGAAAATGCTGGTTACCAGTGTTAATACTTTACCAAAGAATTTAATTTTAGAAAGCCTCTGCAGGTGACAAAATTAATGTGCTTTAAGATTGAAATTTCTGCTGGAAGAGTAGAAAACTTGTTGGAAACGGAGAAACAGCATTTTCTCTTTTTCCCACAATGTTTTCAAAAGACTTCTTTCACAGGCGTATTAAAAATCAGGATTGTGTGGTAAAGGGTTAAGGAACATGTCATAAACCTGAAGAATGTAGTTTTAAGAGACTAGTGGAAAAGGGTAACCAGCACTTTTCACCTTTTCCAACAATGTATTCAAATAGCTTCCTTCTCAGTTCAAATAGCTTCCTTCTCAGCTCAAATAGCTTCCTTCTCGGGGTTATAAAGCCCTTTACCAAGCAATACAGGGTTTTTTACGCATTTTGAAAACATTGTGGAAAAAGGAGAAAATGCTGATCACCAGCATTTTCTCCTTTTCCAACACTGTTTTCTACCCATCCCACCAGAAATTTTACTCTTGAAACACATCAATTTTGTCATCTGCAGAGGCTTTGAATTTGGACCAGTCCAAAACTTTGTTGTTTGGTAGAGTATTAACACTTGGAATTGCGTTGTAAAGGGTTACTTTTGAAATGTGTATCAAATCTGTTCATGCTGAAAAAGTAAGTTTGTTATCTTTATGGTTTAACTCTTTACCAAACAACAAAATTCTGGACTTGTCCAAACTCAAAGCATTTGCAGACAGCAATTTTAATGTACCTCAAATGGTGCAATCTTTCTTTGGAAGGGTTGAAAACATTGTGGGAAAAGGAGAAAATGCTGGTACCAGCATTTTCTCCTTTTACCACAATGGTTTCAAAAGTCTTCTTTTTCAGGATCGTTAAAAGTCGGGATTGTGTGGTAAAAGGTTAACATGTTTTGTTCTTGTTTTTTGTACAGAATATGCTGGAAACATCGGTGACGCCAAAGACCCTGAATTACGAGAGGAGGAGCAGAGTCATATCATGTCATTAGTGGACAAATTTTAGAAGATACATGTTTGTAAAAACTGGACAAGTGTCAAGTGTAGTTGTCGATCATGCTTCATTAAGTGTGTTAAAAATCAGTTTGTATTACAACATTGTTCACCGTTTATATTTCAACTTATATGAAATGTCAAAAGTTTGGATTATTTTATTTTCAAAACACTTGCAAATGAAAACTATATCTGTCACTGAATGTGACTTAATACCCCCCGCCAGTGCTTTGACAGAAACAGGCAATTATTTTAGCACAGACAGACAAGCGGACAGACAGACAGGCTGATTCCAGTATTCCCCCAAAAACATTCGTTTTGAGGGGGTATAATTAAATGCGGCTCAAGTGACTGAACTAGTGTGTTTACCGTTTGCCAAACAATCCCTGGTTTTAATAACAACCCCCCCCCCCCCCAAAAAAAAAAAGAAGTCTTCTGAAAATATTGTTGGAAAAGGAGAAGATGCTGGTAACCAGCATTTTCTCCTTTTCCAAAAATGTTTTCTTCTCTTCCAGAATCAGTTTTCAATTTTTGTTTGATGTTTATTCTATTGTCTGCAAATGCTTTCAGTTTGGATATGTCTTAAATTTTGTTGTTTGGTAGACTTACAGGACAGAAATTATTGTGAGAAAAGAAGAATATGTTGGTTATTAGCCTTTTCTCATTTTCCAACTCTATTTTCCAAAGCCTGTCTCATCAGGTCTTTAAATTTTGAGAATTTGTAGCAAACTGTTATGGCTTCAGAGGCCTTTTCTTTTGTCGTCTTCAAATGCTTTCAGTTTGAACCAGTCTATAATTTTGTTGTTTGGTAAAGGGTTAAAGGATCGTTTCCTTTTCTAGCAAAAAGACCAAAACTTTTCAGTTTAAAGAGTTTTTTTGCAGGAATTAATTAAGAAACTGTCGGGCAGTGTAGATCCAAGATAAGTCTAGATGTTTTGTGCAGTCTAATCTTGACCTCCTGTCCTGTAACGGTAGTCAGATCTAGATCTACATGTCCGTGATACAATGTATGTTGTTCAGTGGTTTCAGAGAAGATATTTAAAATAAACATTCAGCACAAATACACACCCTACATGTGACGGATACAGTCATGACTTAACCCTTTACCAAATAATCCCTGGCTTTTATGACTGAGATAGGATCCTTTTGAAAACATTGTGGGAAAAGGAGAAAATGCTCGTAACCAGCATTTTCTCCTTTTCCCTCTATGTTTTCTATCCTGCTGGAAGAGTTACATTTATTTGATCATCTGCAAGTGCTTTCAATTTAGACCAGTCTAAAATTTTGTTGTTGGGTAAAGGGTTAAACTTGTAAGGTTTTATCCAGTGGAGCTAAAAAATCATCTACAAGACTAAACCTTAACATCAAAACATTTTATTGTACATAAACTTGGGAAAATTCTTTATCAATCAGAAATACGTGAAATTCTTCAAACCTATTGTCCTAGTACGGTACTTTTATAAGTAGAGTGTTCTGATACCTTTTCATTTATTTTAGCATACATAAAAACTCAGTCTAATTTTTTGCAACATTTTCCCTTTTTAGCAGAATATACAGAATATAACATTGTTATATTACTGGTATATCCACATGTTCAGCCATAAAACTAATCAAGTACACAAAAATAACTTGATACAGAGAAAGGTGTTAATTCAATTCGAGTTCTGCCTCTAGGAGTATAAATTAAATGTCATCCATAAAATTTCTATCACGTCTTATCCAACAATTAAAAGTCCTTCTTCTGGGAAGCTGTGAGGAGGGACTTCCAAGTTCAACGGGGCCGGACCTTTCCTGATTCTACCTGAAGAATCGTAGTGAGAGCCGTGGCATGGACAGTAGTAACCACCAAAAATTCCAGCATTTCCAACGGGCACACAGCCTGAAACAATGCAAAGATTGATTTTTCTTATTTCTGTCTTATGTTTTGAAGAATTTTATCCAACTCCAACTGAAAAAAAATCTGATTTACTGTATTTCTCCTAATAAAAGCTCCCAGAGCTGGAAGTGGGTGAGTGGGTGGGTGGGGGCTATTGTTAGGGTGGCTGCTCTTATTAGGTGCTCTTATTAGGAGAAATACAGTACCCAAATTGAAAGTTCTAATGGATGACAAATTAACCCATTACTACGCAATCCCTACTTTTGACAACCCTGATAAAGAAACCTTTAGAAAAACATTGTGGGAAAAGGAGAAAATGCTGGTAACCAGCATTTTCTCCTTTTCCCACAATGTTTTCTACTGTTCACAGAATAAATTTCGAATTTTCAGTCACTTTTATTTTGTCATCTGCAAAATGCTTTCGATTTGGACAAGCCTAAAATATTGTTGTTTGGTAATGAGTTAAGTGTCGCTTATGTAACGGGATTTGTCTTAACAGGGCAAAAAACAGGGCAGAAAACATTGTTAGAAAGGAAGAAAAAAGTTGGTTACTAGTTTTTTTTTTCTCTTCTTTTCTCTCCCTGTTCTTGAAAGCCTTCCTGATGTTTACTCAAACATGAAATTGCTTGGTATAGGGTTAGTACCGACAGCCCTTTTCATTCTTACAAACACAAGCAAACAAGTTTAACATGCACCTTAACCCTTTACCAAACAATTCCTGGTTTTTACAACTCTGGGAAGGACAGCTTTTGAAAACATTGAGGGAAAAGGAGAAAATGCTAGTGGCATTTTTTCCTTTTTCCACAATGTATTCAACTCAATCAAAGACAGAAATCATTATCTGGGCTACATTTAAAGTGTTGACCTCAGATGCTTTCAGTTTGGTCCAGTCCAAAATTTGTTCGTGGCATAAAGGGGTAAGTATCCATAGATCAATTTATACAAAACATCATGGAATCATAGGTGTGTTTACTAGAGGTCAATAAATTTTATAAAGCAGGAGCACCCCATGAGGGTGCAATTTCTAGGCCTGCAGCTGCTCGGTTTTCAGTGAAAATTCTGTCAGAAAAAGGGTATAACTGTATCAAAAATAATTTGTTGGTTACTTGCCCTTGTTGCACGGGTCCCCATTGCAAACAACTATTTCAAATCTCAGGCTAATCCTTTCCCACACAATCCTGACTTTTAACGACCCTGAGACAAAAGTCTTTTGAACAAAAAAAAGAAAATGCTGTCTCTAGCCTTCGTAAAACAAATTTAAATTTTTGAGTTGCCTTTATTTTGCCATCTGGAAATGCTTTCAATTTGAACATGTCTGAATTATTGTTGTGTGGTCAAGAGTGAATAAAAAAAACCTGTATATGGGAATTAGAATATCTCACTGAAAAAACTGAGCAGTTTTTCACATTTTGTGCAATCTGATTAGGATCAGCTCCTGCCTTTACCATACAATCCCTTCATAACGCCACTAAAGAGGAAAGTTTTTGAAAACAGGGCAAAAAGTATCCGGTATTTTTTCTTTTTCCACACTGTTTTCCACTATTTAAAACATAAATATTATTACTTAAGCCTACTTTCTCAACTGAAACTGCTTTCACTTTAGACAAATCTAGTTGTTAACCCATTACCATTAAATCCCTACTTCTGACGACCCTAAGAAAGAAGCCTGTAGAAAACATTGTGGGAAAAGGAGAAAATACTGGTCACCAGCATTTTCTCCTTTTCCCACAATGTTTTCTACCCTTCACAAAAATTTTTTTATAATTTTCAGTCACTTTTATTTTGTCATCTGCAGATCCTTTCGATTTGGACAAGCCTTAAATACTGTAATTTGGTAATGAGTTGAAAGGTTAAACATCAATAAAGGATTCAGTTACATGTAAGAGGTGCTTTCGCAAAAAGAGGATTTAATTCATCTTTGCAATGCACTATGTAAAGCAAGTTGTCTCATAATTGAATCATTTTTGTCTCCAACCCAACTAATTCATAAGTAAGTGTGGTCCTTTGATATGCAAACCCTTTTTTCACACAGTGTGATTAACTTAACACTTTACCAAACAACAACAAGAGCGGCAAATTGTCGCAAGATACGCCCGTCTTACCCCAAGTTGTAAAGTTGGGGCATGCACCGGACAAAATTCAAGTATGAAAAACAACAAAGGGCAATAACTCAAAAATTAAGCAAGCAAGAGTTGTGATTTCTGTGCACTGCACTCCCCCTCAATGAGATCTATCCACCCATGAAATTTCATAACCCTAGCTAGTATAGTTTTGGAGATGTGCTCCGGACAAAAATCAAGTATGAAAAACGACAAAGGGCAATAACTCAAAAATTAAGCAAGCAATAGTTATGATTCCTGTGCACTGCACTCCCCCTCGGTGAGATCTATCCAGCCATGAAATTTCATAACCCTAGGTAGTATAGTTCTGGAGATATTCAGCAGACAAAATTGAAGTATAAAAAACGGCAAAGGGCAATAACTCAAAAATTAAGCGAGCAAGAGTTATGATTCTTGTGCACTGCACTCTCCCTCGATGAGATCTATCCACCCATAAAATTTCATAACCCTAGCTAGTATAGTTTTGGAGATATGCTCTGGACAAAATTCAAGTATGAATAACAACAAAGGGCAATAACTCAAAAATTAATCGAGCAAGAGTTATGATTCCTGTGCACTGCACTCCCCCTCAATGAGATCTATCCACCCATGAAATTTCATAACCCTAGCTTGTATAGTTTTGGAGATATGCTCCGGACAAAATTCAAGTATGAAAAACAACAAAGGGCAATAACTCAAAAATTAAGCAAGCAAGAGTTATGACTCTTGTGCACTGCACTCCCCCTCGATGAGATCTATCCACCCAGGAAATTTCATAACCGTAGGTAGTATAGTTTTCGAAATATGCTCCGGACAAAATTCAAGTATGAAAAACGACAAAGGGCAATAACTCAGAAGTTAACCAAGCAAGAGTTATGATTCTTGTGCACTGCACTCCCCCTTGATGAGATCTATCCACCCATAAAATTTCATAACCCTAGGTAGTATCGTTTTGGAGATATGCTCCGGACAATATTCAAGTATGAAAAACAAAGGGCAATAACTCAAAAGTTAAGCGAGCAAGAGTTATGATTCCTGTGCACTGCACTCCCCCTCGATGAGATCTATCCACCCATGAAATTTCATAACCCTAGCTTGTATAGTTTTGGAGATATGCTCCGGACAAAGAACTGGACACCCGCCCGGACGCCCACCCGCCCGGCACGGGTGATCCCATAATACGTCCCGTCTTCGACAGGCGTATAAAAATTTAGACTTTGTCCAAAATGGAAAGCATTTGCAGACGTTTGTTTTGGAAAGGGTAGAAAACATTGTGGGAAAAAGAGAAAAATGCTTGTTACCAGCATTTTCTCCTTTTTCCATAATTTTTTCAAAAGGCTTCTTTCAGTGGGTCGGTAAAACTCCGGATTGTGTGGTAATGCGTTAAATGAGCACTGCTCTGTGAAAAGGGAGCTGAGTGTATCTGCAACAACTATCGACCCACGTCAGTCTAACCTGGGTTCAAACTTTGCTACTTGTATATTTTCTGCTAGGCGCGGGACCATTGTATCTCCAGGGCCTGTATTCACCAACCATCCTTGAGAAATATTCTTAGTCTTATTCTCCAAAGTTTTCTGCATTTGTCAGTAACAAAACGCCTGATCGGCTAAACAAAATGGTTTAGCCAATCAGAAGTTGTGTTACTTACAAATGTAGAAAATTCTGGAGAATAAGACAAAAAACGTTCTTAAGAATGGTTGGTGAATACAGGCCCAGATCTAGTCAATTTCTAGACTAGACTGAATTTTTTGGGTTCATGAGAATGTGATGCATTGCTAAACAGCACATCATAGACAGGCATTAACTCTAAACCACACAACCTAGACTTTTAACAACCCTGAGAAAGACGCCTTTTGAAAACACTATGGGAAAAGGAGAAAATGCTGGTAATCAGCATTTTCTCCTTTTCCCACAATGTTTTCTACCCATCACAAAACAAAGTTCAGTTATTGAGCTATTTTTAATTTGTTGTCTGCAAATGCTTTCAATTTGAACCTGTCTAAATTTTTGCCGTTTGGAGTTAAAACCCCTTTTGCTGGAGCAATGCTGAAACATATTTTTACGTACCTAAATGAGTACAAACTCCTAATACAACAAGGTATTTTGGGTCTAGTGTTCTATCAGCGTCATGTTGTGGATCTCGCAGTTCAGCAAGATTTACATTTCTCTCCGTGTCTATTTCTTCTGGTGTACGATGTCGGACAAAAAGAGGTTTTCCACGCCATTTGAACATCATGTTCTTTCCCTCGGGTACGTCATTAAGGTTGACTTCAATTTTGGCAAGAGCCAGGACATCAGCCGAAATAGATAAGGAGCCAACGATTCCTTGTACCAAGGACTTTCCGGTGTATACTCCAGTTATTGCTCCGGCTGGAAAAAAGACGCACACAAGTGTAGATGTTCATACTGACCATGATAAAAGATCGGTCAGTCTAAACAAAAAACTGAGCTGTTCAAGCACTGATACCTGCTCCATAGTCTATGAAATTTTTAAATGAATGTTTAATTCTTCAATCAAGCAATAAACAAGAGGACCATGTAGTCCTATATTGCTCATCTGAGTACCAAGCTGTAAAATCAAACTTGTGACCCATGGGCAGGGCCAGTTTTGACCCCAGGGGCATCCTAAGAAAAAACTTGGTACAGGTCCACTAGAGATGCTACTTACAAAATATCAAAGCTCTACGCCTTCTAGTTTCAGAGAAGTAGATTGTTTAAGTTTTCCTTCTTTGTTCCTATGTTTCGAACTTGTGACCCCTGGGGTAGGGCAAGTTTTACCAAATATCAAAGCTCTGCGCCTTCTAGTTTCAGAGAAGAAGAATTTTAAAGTTTTCCTTCTTTGTTCCTAAGTTACAAACTTGTGACCTCCGTGGCGGGGCCAGTTTTGACCCCAGGGGCATCATATGAACAATTTTGGTAGAGGTCCACTAGGAGATGCTACATACTAAATATCAAAGCTCTACGCCTTCTAGTTCCAGAGAAGAAGAATTTTAAAGTTTTCCTTCTTTGTTCCTAAGTTTCAAACTTGTGACCCCCCTGGGCCAGTTTTGACCCAAGGGACATCACATGAACAATCTTGGTAGAGGTCCACTGGGAGATGCTACATACCAAATATCAAAGCTCTTCACTTTCTAGTTTCAGACAAGAAGAATTTTAAGGTTTTCCTTCTTTATTTCTTTGTTTCAAACTTGTGAACACTGGGGCGGGGCCAGTTTTGACCCCACGGACAACAAATGAACAATCTTGGTGGAGATCCACTAGGAGATGCTACATACCAAATATCAAAGCTCTGCACTACCTAGTTCCAGAGAAGAAGAATTTAAAAGTTTTCTTTCTTTGTTCCTATGATTCAAACTTGTGACCCCCGGGGCGGGGCCAGTTTTGACCCCAGGGACATCATATGAACAATCTTGGTAGAGGTCCACTGGGAGATGCTACATACCAAATATCAAAGCTCTGCATTATCTAGTTTCAGAGTTGAAGATTTTTGAAGTTTTCCTCCTTTGTTTTTAAGTTTCCAACTTGTGACCCCCCTGGCGGGGCCACTTTTGACCCCAGGGGCATTATATGAACACTTTTGTTAGAGGTCCACTAGGAGATGCTACATACCAAATATCAAAGCTCTGCGCCTTCTAGTTTCAGAGAAGAAGAATTTTAAAGTTTTCCTTCTTTTTTCCTAAGTTTTAAACTTGTGACCACCGGGGCAGGGCCAATTTTGACCCAAGGGGCATCATATGAACAATCTTGGTAGAGGTCCACTAGGAGATGCTACATACCAAATATCAAAGCTCTGCACTTTCTAGTTTCAGAGAAGAAGAATTTTAAAGTTTTCCTTCTTTGTTCCTAAGTTTCAAACTTGTGACCCCTGGGGCAGGGCCACTTTTGACCCCAGGCGCATCATATGAACAATCTTGTTAGAGGTCCACTAGGAGGTGCTACATACCAAATATCAAAGCTCTGCACTTTCTAGTTTCAGAGAAGAAAAATTGTAAAGTTTTCCTTCTTTGTTCCTATGTTTCAAACTTGTGACCCCTGGGGCAGGGCCACTTTTGACCCCAGGCGCATCATATGAACAATCTTGTTAGAGGTCCACTAGGAGATGCTACATACCAAATATCAAAGCTCTACACCTTTTAGTTTCAGAGAAGAAGATTTTCAAAGATTTTGCTATTTTTTTCCTTTTGGTTGCCATGGCTGGAATTCAATCTCTTGAACAACTTTGGTAGAGCTTCACCCAAGGAACATCCCTGCCAAGTTTCATCAAGTCGTTTAGGAGGAGAAGATTTTTAAAGAAATTGTGGACGATGCACGACGGGCTTTTGTGAGCTTTTGGGTGATCACAAAAGCTCACCATGAGCATTTCGTGCTCAGGTGAGCTAAAAAAGAAATCATCCTTAAGTACAATTTTCATTAACAAATCCCCAGTAGTTGAAAACTATCTGACAACAAGAGAAGTTAGAGATTTACTACAGCCCAGGTCGACACCGATGGGAAACACAGTCTGTTTTTACATGAGCAACTCGCTCATTTACATATACTGGGAATACACAGACAGAGCTTCTAACATACATGTAGAGTCTGAAGAAGACATGGAAAATAATTACATGTTTTTATTTTATGGAATTTAAATGTCATTACCAGTAGGTATAAGCCAGAATGAATGAATGAATGTTGTTTTATGGCGCATCGACAACTTTGGTCATTTAGCGCTCATATCTATGTTAAAAGATAATAAACGTGGAGTTGTTTAAACTGAATGAAGTTTGAATGACACTAAAAGAATTAAATTAAGAAAATTTAATGCATAAAGGGCATCATCGAGTTACAGGGCAATCCCTATATACTCAAATGTTTTAAATGATAAGAACTGAATTAAGAAGAATGCATAGAGGGCATTATCGAGTTACAGGGCAATCCCTATATACTCAAAAGTTTTAAATGATAAGATTCAAGAATGTGATAAAAAGGTTTAAACTCAATGCTGGTTTGATAAAAAGAAGTTTTTTAAATGAAAAAGAAATATGTGTCATTTATAATGTGCATAAAATATGATATTTAGTGGCTGGGCATTCCCTGCCTACTCAAGGAATAAGCCAGTCTCTTGATATTCCCAAATGCTTTTCTGATTTCTGATGTGACATCTAAAAATACCTTAAGAGACTATGTAGTCTTTTAAGGAACACCATCAAATTTTTTTGTGTGTGTGTTACTTCATGAGCCTTAATCCTTTCCCCCATAAGGCATTTCTATGGTATCTCTAATTGACCCTAAATAACAGCAAGGATGAAGCTTTCTAAAGTATATATGACACCTTTTGATAGAGTAGAAAACACTGTGGCAAAAGGTGAAATTGCTCATTACGAGCAATTTCACCTTTTTCCACAATGTTTTCCAAAGGCTCCTATAAGCAGTGCATAGAATTGAGTATCTATGGAGTAAAAGGTTAATTACTCATGATTTGTTCTGTTTTTTCAAATAAATGTCAGTGGTATATATTTTTTTATTTGGTGAGATGGTCAAAAACCTAAATACCCAGCTTTACATGCTTGCAACTGTTTGGTAAAGGTTTCCCAACTCAATACCAAACAAGAGGACCATGATGGTCCTATATCGCTCACCTGAGTACCAAGCAGCACAGGTCTAAACTAAAGATATATACCAAATAACAAGGTTCAAGGCCAAATGATAATGAAACAGGAGCAGCAAATTGTTGCAATCTAACTTGAGACTTTGAAGTTCCATTCCATACAAGCAAGAAATACTGTAAAAATGAAGATCAAAGTGGAATTACTAAAAATTCCTGCTACATAGAGTTATTGTTCTTGTGCACTGCACTCTGTAATATTGCAAAAAACATGAATACCAAGTTTGAAGTCATTCTGATTTAAGATAACAGTTATATTCAGGGCAGGCACTAAATGCTGTAAAAATGACATTCAAAGGGAAATAACTTAAAGACAGCACAAGGTACAGTTACAATTTCTAGGCAATGCACTTCTAAATACTGCAACAAATAAGCATACCAAATATCAAGTCATTCCTCCTTAAGATGACAAAGTTTTGCTCCTGACAAAGCAAGAAATGCTATAAAAATGAAGGGGGAATAACTCAAAATTTGTGCTAGGAAGTTATGGTTCTTGTGCAGTGCACTCCATAATTTTTCAACAATCATACATATCAAATTTGACGATGTTCAGGCTGTAGATGACAAAGTTTTATTCCAGACAAGCAGAAAATGCTGTAAAAATTTCAATCAAAGGGAATTAACTTATAGACAGTATGAAGTAGAGTTATGGCTCTTTCACACTGCACTCTGTTTGACTGCAATAAACACAAATGCCAAGTTTCCAGCCTAAGAACTATTCTAAAAAAAACTTTCTAATTCAAGGGCAAATAACTCCCATTGTTCTGGTCACCCATAATCGGACTCATCTGAGATCTTAGAGTCATATATGTTGTGACCAAGTCTGGAACTAATTGGTTGATATTTGTAGATGCTAGAGTGTAAACAAAGTGAAATACAGCAATGTTTTTAATTCAAGGGCAAATAACTCCAGTTGTTCTCGTCTGAATACACCAATAATCAACCTCATCCGAGATCTTATGGTCATGTATATTTTGTCCAAGTCTGGTGTTGATTGGTTAATAATTGTAGATGCTAGAGTGAAAACAACGTCAAATATAGCGATTTTTCTAATTCAAGGGCAAATAACTCCAGTTGTTCTCGTCCGATGAGACCCATCATCAAATTCATCCGAGATCTTATGATCATATATATTTTGACAAAGTTTGGTGCTAATTGGGGTTGATATTTGTAGATGCTAGAGTGTAAACAAAGTGAAATACAGCTATTTTCTTTATTCAAGGGCAAATAACTCCAGATGTTCTGGTCCGATTTGACCCATAAGCGAGCTCATCCGAGATCTTATGGTCATACACACTTTGTCCAAGTTTGGTGTCGATTGGTTAAAAATTGTAGATGCTAGAGTGAAAACAAAGTCGAATATAGCAATTTTCTTAATTCAAGGGCAAATAACTTCTGTTGTTCTTGTCCGATGAGACCCATAATCGAACTCATCCGAGATCTTATGGTCATATATATATTTTGAGAAAGTTTGTTGCTAATTGGTTGATATTTGTAGATGCTAGAGTGTAAACAATGTGAAATACAGCTATTTTCTTAATTCAAGGGCAAATAACTCCAGATGTTCTGGTCCGATTTGACCCATAAGCGAACTCATCCGAGATCTTATGGTCATACACACTTTGTCCAAGTTTGGTGTGGATTGGTTAAAAATTGTAGATGCTAAAGTGAAAACAAAAACAAATATAGCAATTTTCTTAATTCAAGGGCAAATAACTCCTGTCGTTCTGGTCCAATGAGACCCATCATCAATCTCATCCAAGATCTTATGATCATATATATTTTGAGAAAGTTTGGTGCTAACTGGTTGATATTTGTAGATGCTAGAGTGTAAACAAAGTGAATTATAGCAATTTTCTTAATTCAAGGGCAAATAACTCCAGATGTTCTGGTCGGATTTGACCCATAAGCGAACTCATCCGAGATCTTATGGTCATACACACTTTGTCCAAGTTTGGTGTCGATTGGTTAAAAATTGTAGATGCTAGAGTGAAAACAAAGTCAAATAGAGCAATTTTCTTAATTAAAGGGCAAATAACTCCTGTCGTTCTGGTCCGATGAGACCCATAATCGAACTCATCTGAGATCTTATGGTCATATATATTTTGAGAAAGTATGGTGCTAATTGGTTGATATTTGTAGATGCTAGATTGTAAACAATGTGAAATATAGCTATTTTCTTAATTCAAGGGCAAATAACTCCAGATGTTCTGGTTCGATTTGACCCATAAGCGAACTCATCCGAGATCTTATGGTCATACACACTTTGTCCAAGTTTGGTGTCGATTGGTTAAAAATTGTAGATGCTAGAGTGAAAACAAAATCAAATATAGCTATTTTCTTAATTCAAGGGCAAATAACTCCGGTCGTTCTGGTCCGATGACACCCATAATCGAACTCATCCGAGATCTTATGGTCATATATATTTTGAGAAAGTTTGGTGCTAATTGGTTGATATTTGTAGATGCTAGAGTGTAAAAAAAGTGAATTATAACAATTTTCTTAATTCAAGGGCAAATAACTCCAGATGTTCTGGTCCGATTTGACCCATAATCGAACTCATCCGAGATCTTATGGTCATATACACTTTGACCAAGTTTGGTGCTGATTGGTTGATATTTGTAGATGCTGGAGTGTAAACAAGAAAATGTGAACGGACGACGGACGGACGGACGGACGGACGGACGGACGACGGACGGACGGACGACGGACGCCGACGGACGGTGAGTGATCACAATAGCTCACTCTGAGCACTTCGTGCTCAGGTGAGCTAAAAACAAAAAATATAGCCTCATCAATATTGACAGCATTTGCAGACAACAAAATATATGTATCTCAAAAATTAACTTGCTTTAGGAAGGTTAAAAAACCTACTCTGTCAGAAAACCTACTCTGTCAGGGTCTTTATAACACTCAGCATTGTTTGGTAAAGTTTTATCAGATGACGAAATTTTATATGGACAATGTCTTAGAAAAAGGGGGAGGCAAAAATTAATAAAGATTGTATTGAAATTTAAGAACAATGTAAATATACATACTGCCAGACAAAAGATAGGAATACACAGCTGTGCTCCTCAGAGGCTTTTTGTTTCTCACTGTGTAAAAGTCTGGAACATGGACATCTGTGTGTGCGAATCGAACTTGCGTTGATCCTTTAAAAATTACAAAAAACCATGTTATACTTAACCCCATTGAGCTTGATCATATTTTACCTATACAGGTGCTTTATGTCTTTACAAAACAAACTTTTAGATAAATCAAAACAACAACCTCATTGGTTAAAAGTGTGGGAATATCTGTGAAAGTTTAGAAAATATTGCAGGAAAGGAGAAAATGCTGATTACCAGCATCTTCTTTCCCACAATGTTTCCAAAAGCCTTCATGTTCAGGGTTGTTAAGACACTGGGATAGATTTTGAGACAAAACTTTTCAGCTGGAGAAATTTGATACTGTGTAAAGAAAAAGCCATGCAAACTTAACTGTTTGCCCTTTGTCAGAAAAAAATAAAATAAAAAATGCTGAAAACAAGAGCCATCAGGGACGGGTTATGCTCCTCAAACAAATGCTTGTCAGAAAATGTATGAAATTAATATAAATTCACTTCTTTCATCCTAAAAGGACCTGTTCGTGCCCCCTGGCCATGCACTGATTATTTAAATTCTTACACAATAACTTAAAATTTCATGTGGCAGGCTTATTCCAAATTTCTTTATTTGCCTAGTTATGTAAATGGAGTTTATTGATTTCAAGAATCTTTAAAAATTTAAGCAATGGCTCATTCACTTGACTTGCATGTGTTTCAACAGGATTAGGCTAGGATTCTGCAGCTGTGATGGGTACCTTCAGTCTGATGGGTTGCTTCGATGTTATTTTTGTGACCGAGTCTGTTTATCTGCTATGAAAAAGGACACAAACTGATAGATAAATGATTTAACTTCATGTTGACACCAAGTCAAGTGCAAGGACTTCGTTCATATTTTTGTAATTCACCATTTATTTGACATAAACACATCTGAGTTCTGACTGATTTGTAAAGAAAACACTCATTATGAATTCACTTACCTGCTCATGCACGGTCAAGTTGAATTGAAAAAATGATATGTGATGTGCAATTTAAGTGATAATAAATATGAACTTCCATTAACTCATTACCAAACAACAGAATTTTCGGTTTGTCCAAAGCAAAAGCATTTGCATACAACAAAAGAAAAGTAACTGAAAAGTTTGAAATTTATTTTGTGAGGGGTAGATAACATTGTGGACAAAGGAGAAAATGCTGGTAATCAGCATTTTCTCCCTTTTCCACAATGTTTTCTAATGCCTTCTTTCTCAGGGGCATCAAAAGTATGGGTTATATGGTGATGGGTTAATAAATTACATCAAGCCGTGTTGGTGAATTCCGAAACATACACAATAAAAATGTTAATCCTACTTTTGATATCCAGGGAAGCCAGTCAACAGATATAGCAATTGCGAAAAAATGGATTTTTTTTTTATAAATCGGGAGGTAGCACTGTCATTATTAAATTGTTTCAGTATTTTCGTGAAGATTAATCGTTAATTTATCGATTATGAACCTTACTGTTCACTGACAATGAAAAGATTGATGCAGGGCTGATGGAGTAACAATCACAACAATAACATCTGAGCTTGTCCCCGAATTGGGGTATGTGTTGGGTTTCCCAAGGACAGAAAATCTTCTTGGCATCGTTCACCTTTATCTCTACATACTTCACTTAAAGAATCAAATCCTTCAGTTAAGATTCATTCTTCTGTCCCCCAAACATTTCAAAGAACGCAAGTGGAAATTACCGAGATGCAATTTGTTGCTTACCTAACAGTCGGAAAACTACCGTCACCGGCTTTGAAGGTAACTTGTGTATGGCTTTTGAAATCTTTGGCTCAATTTCTCTGGCAGATTTTGTCAGTAAAGGAGCAGTTGGAGCAAAACAACTTGGCACCAAGTAAGTTGTCGCAGCCTTGATTGAAGCTCTCTGGGCAGAAATCATCCTTTAAGAGTGCCTCCAAGCTCAAAGGCAAAAATGGAAAAAGGTCAAATTGTTTGTTGGTATGTCGCAAAAAAGGCTGGTACCTCTCTCTGTTTCCGGGATGGAGCGGCCTGCGAAAGTTTCGGCCCATAAGTAACTCGAACCAAGATCAATTCGGACCGTATAAACTGTCATATCTACGTCATGCTTTCAGGGGGACGAGGAAGGGCGGGTTTTTATGTCCTTATGCGAGATAGTCGTATTTTGAGAAAAAAAGTATAGCTCTGTTTCTCTAATCTTTTTTTTTTTAATCAGGCGAACTCGTACCCTGGAGAACTCGTACCCCAATCTTAAGGGTACGAGTTTTTCCAGAGAAGTCGTACCCTGGGTACGAGTTCTCTGGAGAACTTGTACCCCAACTAATAAATGTTAGTTTACCAGCATGCTGTCAACTTTTATTTTTACGCCATAATTGTGATGTAGATTTGATGATTTTTTTTTTCTTGCACATGTGTTGGAAAGATAAATGAAATAAAGAAACGTGTGTGTTTTCTCATGCAGTGTATGTTGTATTTGATGTAAAAGTCGTAAGGAAAACATTTGTGAACGATAAATAAATTGTATTCAACTGAAAAATAATTGGTAGAATTAATTTTTGCTCTATTCAATTCTTCGAGTAGCCTTCACTTGCATTCAGGTTTTGAATTGATATTTGATGCTGTTTGGTGTAAGAACGGTCAAGGAGTCAGTATTTGATTGGATGAGATATTTATTAAATGGAAGGAGTTTATGAAATGAACACAGAATTAATCAAACTTTCACACCTGGTGAAAAGGCAAATTTCCTGAACAAAGAGAGCAAGAAAGGTGTGATAATGACCAAATTACTGTTACATAGTTGCAATATTCAAATTGCACCGTTAGTTCATTTAACGAGAGAACTGAAACGTATGGTAAAGAACCAGATCAATATGCAAAAAATGCAGTCTGAGCTAGGATTTATACCATCAAGATTATCAGCCAAACCTTTCACAAAAAAAAAAATCTGAATTTTAGTGAATCGTCGATGAAGTCCCCTGTATACTTTTGGCGCCAAAATAGTTAAGCACGTAGGGTAATGGTTGGAAAAGTCAGTGATATAATTTGTCTGCAATGTTCCAGCAATACAAAAATGCTTCCGTAGAATCGCTTATAAGTCGAAAATTTCATATAAGCCGTCTAAAGAAGCTATAAAAATTGTTTGAAAAAGTGAGAAAACACGCGGAAAAAGGAGACCATGTTCATTATTTGATTTTGCACCTTTTCCCACAATGGTTACTTCTTTGGTGTGGTTTAAACTCGAGATCGTGAAGTAAACGTCTCAGAAACATAGAAGAAGACTGTACAATGAAAATGAGAGAGAGAGCGAGAGAAAATGCAAATATTGCTATATGTGAACTCATAGTCTCTTCAAAATATTGTATATATCTGGTTACGAAAAATCATATTTGGTACAGACATATTTATTTATCAGACTGAAAGGATGGAAAAAATTGTGGGAAAATGAGAAAATACTGGTTATATAAGCACCCTCCTCCTTTTTTTTCCAACAACATTTTCAACAGCTATCTCCCACAGGGTGATATTTAGCAACTCAGCACTATTTGGATCCATCAAGATTCAAAGAGCTACGTTTCTTCTTTTAATGTAACGTAATAAAGAACCGGTTATAATAGTTTTATCCTTTTCCAACAATGATTATATTAGTCTTATTTCTCGTAAAACAACGCGATTGATTGGTAAAGTGTTAAGAGTCCTTGTGAAAAAGTATACAGGTTTAAATGCTGGTAAATGGCAAGTGTGCACAATATCATGTTTATCACACCTGATATGTGACTTCATTGTACCTGACACCTTTGACTACTTTAAGGTAAGGCCTGTGTAATGGAAAACAGCTCTTTCCACTGAAATATCATCATGCAGAATTAGCTATAATTAAAAATGAGTATTATTGAACTACTTTCACCTTTTCATTTTTTCCATTTTTTCCTTCTTTGAATTATCATTTATAAATCTAAAACCGCTATATTCTCAATTAAAAAAAAAAGATAATAATTACCTCCCTTTTTAGAAAACAAACAAAAGTATCAGAAAACAGTTTCAAGATAGACATAAACGGAATTTCTGATCCGTTAGAAATGTGCAAAAATATTATTTCTGCATAAATCCTTATTTATCCTTATTTAACAACCAATTAGAATATTTGCCAAACGTTCACCGGAAGTGCATTCCACAGGTCTTACCTAAAAAAATGACATAATCCATTAACGAACCTAAAAATATCTAAACAAGCTTAAAAAAAAAACCATATCTTCGAATTATTAGATGAATCCAGAGTATGTAGATCAAACTGATAATTTCATCTTTCTTGAATTTACCTCACCATTTACCTTACTTCCTTTTCATTTTAATCCATGAAACATCCGGTAAGAAAACTGATATTTTACTACAAATGCCCGTTACCAATGCTTGATTTTTGTATAACTTAAGTTAATTAAAAAAAAAAATAATAATAAAATGAGAATCATCAATTCACCAAAATCTGATTGATATGTACAATTTTATCCCCAAAAATATATCTGGGGTTCGAGTTCTCTGGAGAATTTGTACCCAGGGTACGAGTTCTCCAGAGAACTCGTACCCATCAGATCGGGGTTCGACTTCTCCAGAGTACGAGTTCTCCAGGGTACGGGTTCTCTAACAACCTTGTAGATGTACATACCACTCCGAAGGGAAATTCCATCATTTTTCAGAACCCTTTTTTTCATGCCCATTTCTTGATCGGTTTCTCTCTCCAAAAGAATTTGACATTCTATAATAAGAATATATAATAAGACATGTAAAGAAAAATATGTATACTCCACTGTATATAAAAAAAGTGTTTCTCTCATTAAAGTTTTTTTTTTTTTTCATATTTTGTCATATTTTTTTTTTTATTACAGAATGCCAAATTCCTGTGATTTCTTGATCGGCCAAATATATGGAAATTTAAAAGAAAAATAAATGTCACAGTGGCAGTTTACCAATATTGGATAAAAGTCCGTCTGAAACAGGAAATAATGCATGACGGATATTATCGGCTTTTAATATCATAGATTGGCTCGCGAAATTCAGTGCACTCCTTCAGGACGAAATGTCAATAGTACGAATCCTTTCTGTCAGCCTAGCTTTCAACTTTATTTCTGGTCGATTTATTGAGGAATTAAGGGCAGGTTAAAATACTTTAAATTGCCAACAAGATCTTGTTCCTCTCTGTATACAATGAAATGGAGAAAATCGCATTTTTTTTTAATTTACGACATTAATGCCGGTTTATGGCTCTAACTGACGCTACGATTCATGGGAGTCTGGACAATTTAAAAATGAAAGCGCAGTCTAATGTGAGCTCGGAAATGGAGGTAGTGCAGCGAAAGTTAAACGATCCTAATTTAAAAGTTATAAATTAATTTGTTTAAATCATATTGCGATTTCTATTTACTGCCCCATTAAGATATTGAAACTATTCTCACATTGTTTACCCGGTTTCAAAATGGCGGATAAACAGAAGACAATGGGAGGGGAAGCAGCAAAGAGTGGTAGCATTCGTCACTGTCAAAGTCAAGCCGATATTTTACTTCCTTTCAACAGATGTCGAAGATTTGCGAGGAAAGATAAAAGTTCAAATAATAAAGTGTTAATGATTGTCTTGACTTCGCACCAAACACAGGAATCTGACATTCTATAGATAACCAAAATAAATGATAAAATATTGAAAAAAAATCCCCCCCTATATAATATAAACACAAGGAGTGCAACGTCTCAATTGCTTGCGCGAGTACCCGACAGCCTTTCCCAACCATAATCACCCACGAAACAAACATTGCTCATAATCTCCTTCAGCCTAGCAATCGACAACACATTAATGTACCTGCGACATCCGGCGATACCTCAGTAAACACCTTTCATCCGGAGATATCCGTCATGTTTTACAGCTCTATCAGGACATTTTGATTTATCCGGGTGGCCATTCGCTGACATCACAGAAAGTAGCAGGTAGCGTATTTTGGTATTACTTATTACTATTATTTTTTTCGTTTTTAAGATACTTATGGACATCACATGATACTACAGATTTTTCTAAAATCTTTAGTATCATTTGATGTCCATAAATGTCTTAAAATCGAAAAAAAAAAAAATAGTAATAAGTAATACGAAAGTACGCTTCCTTGCACTTCTTGTGACGTCAGCGAATGGCTACCCGGATAAATCAAAATATCCTGATAGAGCTGTAAAACATGACAGATATCTCCGGTTGAAAGGTGTCTACTGAGGTATCGCCGGATGCCGCAGGTACATTAATGTGTTGTCTATTGCTAGGCTGAAGGAGATTATGATCAATGTTTGTTTCGTGGGTGATTTTGGTTGGGAAAGGCTGTCGGGTGCTCGCACCAGCAATCGAGACGTTGCACACCTTGTGTTTATATTTTATAGGGGGGATTTTTTTTCCATATTTTATCATTTATTTTGGTTATAGAATATCAGATTCCTCTGCACCAACGAAAGGAATAGATCCTTAAATAAGAGAAATCCATTTCATGGAATGCTATGTTCCTACGAACAACGTCTGTAACAAAGAAACAAATAAATGCATAGCTCTAATACGAACCACATCTGGTGGGATTCAAATCCTTGAAGGATAGAAAACATTGTGGGATAAGGATTAAATGCTGGTAACCAGCATTTTCTCCTTTTCTCACAATGTTTTCAGGAATTACGGATGTGTTGGTAACAGATGAGTTTGGTAACATAGACTTATAGAGTAAATCAATTGGAAGTTTCGGGATCAAAGCAATTATATGCTGTTTGTATCGGAACGTTCTTTACACCCAATGCCTGACTATATTTAATTAAAACCTTCGTTTTAAAACCTTAATTTGTAATTTCCACTATATTTTATAAATGATTTTTTGTTATGAAACTCATTCCATGCTGTATGTATTGACCTTGTGGATTGCCTATCTATCAAGTGAAAAGGGTGGAAAGTTAAAAAAATAAAGGATGTGAACCTATCTTTCAAGTAAAAGGTTTGAGCCAAACAAAGCCATACATTAGGTGTAAAGAATGTCACAGAACAAAAACACAGTATAATTAATAGCTTTGTCACCGAAACATCCAATCGATTAACTATATTTAGTCTGTGTTACCGAACTCGTCCGTTACCGAAACATCTGTCACCCGTTTTCAGAAGGCATCTCTCTCGGGGTCGTCAAAAGTAGGGATTGTGTGATAATAGGTTAAACCATTACCACACAATTCCTACTTTTGACAATCCTGAGAAAGAAGCCATTAGAAAACATTGTGCACAGGAATATAACAAAATTAAATGATAAAATACGGAGAAAAAAAATCTCCCCTATATAATACAAACACACGAAATGCAATGTCTTGATTGCCGGTGCCAGCACAAGACAGCCTTTCCCACCAAAAATCACCATCGAAACAAACCTTGTTCATAATTTCCTTTAGCATAGTGATAGACAACACAAAAATGTACCTGCTACATTCGGCGATACCTCAGTAGACACCTTTTAACCGGAGATATCTGTCATATTTTACATTTTTTTTTGACAATTTCGATTCATCGAGGAAGCCATTCGCTGACGTCACAGGATTCCCAGGCAGTGTATTTTCGGATTACGAATTACAGTCAAATATCTGTTCTTTAAAGGAGAATATGGTCAAATATTTTTGTTAGTTACTTATAGAAAAATCTTAAGTATCATGTGATGTCCATAAATATATGTTAAAAATGAAAAAAATAATAGTAATATGTAATACGAAAATACACTTCCTCGGAATGGCTTCCTCGACTAATAGAAATTGTCAAAAAATAGTAAAACATATCTTGTTAACTCATTACCACACAATCTGTACTTTTGACAATCCTGAGAAAGAAGCCATTAGAAAACATTGTGGGAAAAGGAGAAAATGCTGGTAACCATTTTCTCCTTATCCTTCAGTGTTTTCTACCCTTCACAAAACAAAAGTTTAAATTTTCTGTCACTTATTTTGTTGCCTGCAAATGCCTTGGATTTGGACAAATCTAAAATTTTGTCGTTTGGTAAATAGTTAAGCACCAAAATGCATAGATTTGACAGGGTTTTTCGTTGTCATTGTTTTCATTCTTCTCTCCAATACATCTAGGTTGATGAAATAATTGGTGAAAGAAAGTCGGGTAGAAGTTTAGAGTACTTGGTACGATGGAAAGGATTTGGGCCCACTGAAGATTCATGGGAACCTGTGAAAAATCTGAAAAATGCAAAAGAGGCAATACAGAGTTTCCATGACAAAACAGTGAGTAAAAGGGATTAGCTTGTGATTGATAGTGGGACTGTGGAGCCAGTCATACCACTTAACTCTTTACCCCGTAAGGCATTTCTATGGTACCTGTTAATTGACCCTAATTAACAGCAAGGATGAAGTCGTTTCTTATGTGTATATGACACCTTTTGATAGTGTAGAAAACATTGGCAAAAGGTGAAATTGCTGGTGACGAGCAATTTCACCTTTTGTCATAATGTTTTCCAAAGGCTCCCACAAGCAGTGCATAGAAATAAGTATCTATGGAGTAAAGGGTTAAAGGAGTAATTTTGATGGTTTTCATCCAGTTTTGTCAACAATTTTATCCCTTTTTTTTTTTTAATGAAATAATTGAAATTATAATCATTCTTGTACCTTTGTGCAAAATGTTGCCCCTGATGGATGCAAGATTGCACAAATTAGGACAGAAAATGCATTTCATTCAACTGCAGGTAGCTAAAGCCATAACAACCACAGGCACCTGGGGTCTCTTTTTCCCATACACCTCAGTGCTCAGTGATTTGCTCATTATTCTTAATTTAAGTTACCATGGTCCATCATTGCCAGCCAATCACATATATCATAATCAATCATGATATACTAGATATGCATTTCTAACCCTATTATATGGTTATTCTAGACTTTAAGGACACATCTTCCTGGATAGAACTTTATGGTAACCACAACATAGGGTTCGAAACAAGGGTTGATCATTCAGCGACGCAATCAAAATAAATCCAAGCCTAAGTAAGACCACATTGACAGATGTGAAAAAAAAATTCCTGATTTTCTAAAAAAAAAATCCTAAAATTTGAACATGGAATGATAACAATTCCTGAAACAGGCTCTTATTGAGAGGATTGACACCTTATATCGATTTTATCTACGTTTACACGGCTATCTAGATTCTACACATTGTAACAGTTTGTTTACTCAGGCTGTAGGGGTGCATCTTTAAACCTTAACCACACAATGCCAACTTTTGATGACCCTGGAAAAGAAACCTTTTGAAAACATTGTAGGAAAAGGAGAAAATGTTGGTAACCAACATTTTCTCCTTTTCTCACAGTTTTCTACCCTATCAGAGAGAAATTGCACCATTTGTGCTACACTGAAATTGTCGTCTGCAAATGCACTCATTTTGAACAAGACTAACATTTTGTTGTCTGGTAGTGGAGTTAAAGGAAGTCATTCAGATTTTTATAATCAAAACCAAAACCAAAAATGTGTTTTAATTCAATACAGATTTAGTAAGGCAATAGCTGGCAAACCATAAATGAATAAGAAAGAAGAGTGATAGAAAAAACTTGTTAATACCATATTGAAATAAGCAGGGTCACATCATATCAACTTTCATGAAAATAGACAATTGTACCAAAGTAGTCCTTTTATTCAGAATCTAAAACTACACCTTATTTATAACTGAATTTAACTGAAAATTAAAGGAGTGTAAACTAGATGATGGTTTTGAAGAACCAGTGGAAAGTACTTTGTGGCTCAATAAATCAAATTACAGCAGTTGGCAAGGTTGAACAGAATGAGAAGAAGCTGCTCTGAAAGGTGGCCCTTCAGAATTTGAGGCAAAAATTTTATTTGAAAAAAAAAAAACCACACAAAAATTATCCAATTGCTCCCAAAGCCTTTTAATTTTCATTCAGAAAACTCAAGTAGTCGAAAACTATCCAACAACAAGAGAAATAAGAGATTTACTACGGACCTGGTTGACACGACAGGAAACACCATCTATTTTTACACGAGTAACTCGCTCAGGAAATATATAGAAGCTTCAAAGATAGCGTCCAAAGAAGATATTATTGGAAAATAAGAACATTGAACATTATGTTATGGGATTTAAATATCATTAGTCATTAGTCATGCTCTAGTCATTTGACATTCTCAAAATGCTTTTTTTTTTTTTCAATTTCGGTGCGAAATCTAAAATAAGCTTAAGAGGCTACATAGCCTTTTAAGGGAATAACCATCAAAAAAAATTTTTTTTTGTTATGTTATGATTCTTACTTATTCATGATTCGTATTGTTTTTTTCATATAGATTTCAGAGATATAAATATTTTTTAATTTGGTGAGATGTGAAAAATCTGAATACCCACCTTTAAATGTAATGTAAGACTAATCTTTTTTCTTTCCCACTACCAAGAATTGTTTTATTTCTGCTTTCATTAAAGCAACAGCTAAAGAAAAGCACCAGAAAAAAGTCACGGAGTAGGTCAAGGAGCCGTTCACTTTCTCGTAGAACCAAAAGCAAGTCCCCTGCAAGGTCAAAGAGGTCAACATCAAGGTCAAGGGCAAAAGCGAGTACCGTGACAACAATAACCTCCTCGCCTTCATCAAACACAGCGAAAACAGAAACTGTTGTTCAGTCTCCAGGACGCTTTGAAAAAACTACAGAGACTATAACAGTAAGTTGATAGATTGTTTACCAAACATTCCCATGTTTTGATTACCTCCAGGGAATATTATAGCTTTTGTAAATATTGTGTGAAAAGGAGAAAATGCTTGCTACTTGCACTGTCTCTCCTTTCTACCATATTTTCTTTCCTTTTTAATAGAGACAAATTCTGTAATTCTAGCCAGATCAAAAAGGTAGCATGCAAATGCTTTCAGTTGGAAAAGGCTTACTCAGTTTTGGCTTGTATTGAACCTATTTCATCTGTAATATACGAGAGTGTAATACTTTATATGTCAACTGTTTGGGTGTAACAGTTGCAAGGTTGCACAGATTGTGACGGATAGAACATGTATTTAACTCTGTACCACACAATCCCAACTTATAATGACCCTGAGAAAGAGGCCTTTTGAAAATATTGTGAGAAAAGGAGAAAATGCTGGTGACCAGCATTTTCTCCTTTTCTCACAATGTTTTCTACCCTTCTTAAACCAAATATCAACTTTTCTGTCATGTTTATTTTGTCGTCTGCAAATGCTTTCAATTTGGAGCAGTATATAATTTTGTCGTTTGGTAATGAGTTAACTCTTTACCACACAACAAAAATGTAGAATTGTCCAAATTGAAAGCATTTGAAGACAACAATTCAAATAATGTCACAAGTGATGGTATTTGCCATTGATAGCTAAGAAAAGATTGTGGGAAAAGGAGAAAATGCTGGTTACCAGCATTTTCTCCTTTCTCCACAATATTTTTCAAGTCTTCTTCATCAGGGGTCGTTAAAACTCGGGATTGTGTGGTAGAGAGTTAAATTATGCTTTTCTTGGGACCGTAAAAAGAAATTGGTGTATTTTCTGGTTTTGAATTGAACCGCGTAACATACTAGTTAACCTTTACACCATATATATAGACCACAGGCCTTTGAAGCTGCACTTGTCTATCACAGAACACCTTGGTAGATCATGGAACACTTACAGCTCATTGGTACATCACCAGTATATATAACAGAATATTAGGGCTCCGTATCGGTCAGTTTGATCGATACGATATTTGTATCGATACAAAATGATCGATATTCGATATATCATATGATATTTCAATTTTCAATACAAGAAAGAAAAAAATGCGAAAATTGGGTTTGTTCTTTTTTCAGCATACCTGAAAAACAAAATACCGCAAATTTAACACTTCTAGATTGTATTGAAATTTCATAATTATGTAGGCCTAAATTAATATGAATTCTTACTAGATCTACATTTACTACTCATTAAAAAGCTGAAAAGACAGTCTAAGAGGACTCTGATCGGACAATGTCAAGGAGACATTTTGTTGTCATGGGTTTCCGTGTTTTTTTTTTTTTCACCGAACAATTTTTCATGCGTGTTAATTTCTGGAAAGGTATGTTCGCATGATTCGACATAGATTTCTCAATAAGGATTAGAACTACATGTAGCATCAAAACCTGTTATTTTACTCACGATAAACAGATAATGGCCTTTTTTGTCCATGTTTTTTCTTACGTGAGGTCTCGCGTGTGATTAACATTTGTTATGCAAATTTCAAGTCTATAAAATGATTTACACAATAATTTACGCGAGTCGGAACACAGATTTCAGATAATCTAATTGAAAAAGAGATTTGATTTTCGAGCCACATATTTCGGCAATATTAAAAGATCCACCAAATAAAATCTTAGGAAGGTTGAAAGGTCATGGCTTCAATTTTTTCCATCGCTACCTCTCGATCACATCACGAGATGTTCAATACCTTTCTTTAATCAACTATATTGACCAATTATCAGAGTAAATTTGTCTGCAATCTGCTGATTGATGCATAATTTGCAAATTTCAAACAACATGACGGGGGAACGAGAATAGGGGTATTAGCTAATTGTCATCCATTGTGTAACGGGTACAGGGCGAGTAATAAAGAATGACGCATTTCGATTGGTTGTAAGTTTCCCAGGTAGCCACACCTACCTCTACGACTACTCGACTTTAGAGATTACCTAAAGTAAACTCGTAATGAATTTCGCCGTTAAAAACAACTAAATTGGGTATTTATATGCTTTACTTTTATTTTCTTTTGATGATCGATATTTTGTTCGATACAGAAACGTTCGATCCGATATATCTATCGAACGTAAAATACCGGTTTTCGATATATATCGAGTACCGGTACGGAGCCCTACAGAATATATTTACAAACGTTCATTAAAACTGTTTTTATAAATAACAATGGAGATTCCCTCTATATTGTATATATAGTAAGATAAGGTGTGCAACGAAATTGAACAAAATTTGAATCCTGTCCTCTTTCAGAGATTATATTTAACAAGAAATAGAAAAATAAAGCTAGTTACAGCACAGGTGGGTTCTCAAATATTTTTTCTTCTATACACTAACCTTCGAAAGTTCCATATACCTCTTGCCATCAAGCAATAGCTCTCATCTCAAAAAAAGAAAAAAAATCTTCCATATTTTCTGAATGGCCATGTGCTGACGTCACAAAACTCTTCATGGCGCAGTGAATTATATCTCACTTGAATTTGCTATCAACAAACATGCCAAAGCTTTTGACCAGTAAATGGTTGCAACATTTTTGAAAATATCAAAGTATCGAAATGGGATAGGAAAATTGTGAAATTGTATTAGATGAAAATATAAATTATATCAGACAAAATGTTAATTTGATAATTTCATCAACGCACAAGCAAAAAAAAAAAAATCTATGTTTCAAAAAAATAATCAATTCTTAATCGCTGCAGGATTACAAATCATGTGATGTCAGTGCATGGCGATCCGGAAAATATGGAAGCTTTTTCATTTTTCCGAGAGGAGAGCTATTGCTTGATGGCAAGAGCTGTTTGAAACTTTCGAAGGTCAGGGTACAGAAGAAAAATCATTGATGAACACATCTGCAACAGTAACAATGTTTGTTTACCTGGTATCATTTAAATAGTTTCTCTGAAAGGGGATGGGGGTAAAACTTTCTTCCAGTTTGTTATACACCTTGTCTTATTATACAGAGGGAATCCCCTATTTATAGTAAAGTGTCTGATAATGAAAATTTCGTTATCAGTTCATAGACCAATGGAGTTCAAGGGGCCTATGATACAGACATAATTTTACAGTGTCATTTCTCAATAGTTGTAAAGATGTATCTTTGAAATTACCTTTTTCATTTTCTAATTAACTCATTACCAAACGACAATATTTTAGACTGGTCCAAATTGAAAGCATTTGCAGACGACAAAATAAAGGTGACTGAAAATTCAAAATTTGTTTTGGGAAGGGTAGAAAACATTGTGGGAAAAGGAGAAAATGCTGGTTACCAGCATTTTCTCCTTTTCCCACAATGTTTTCTAAAGGCTTCTTTCTCAGGGGCGTCAAAAGTAGGGATTGTGTGGTAATGGGTTTATAATTTCCTTCCCTCCAGCGATCTGTCCAGAAACCAGCAGAAATACACCAATATTCGTCTATCACTAAGACCTCAGAATTTAGATCATCCAGTCGACCTTTTGACGAACCCATCAGCAAACCTAAAACCAGCCAGTGGGTGGATTACATCTGTGCTCCATGGACGTGGCTGAAGAACAGCTGTCAGGGTCTAGTTAGGTCAGATTATCCTGCACTTGTAGTGTTTGCCACTGTATCCATCATCATGTTAAGTTTCCTGCTAGAAAAACATGTGGAGTGAGTATTTTTGTGGTACAGAATTCTCTTCCCCTTAACTCATTACCAAACGACAAAATTTTAGGTATGTCCAAATCAAAAGCATTTGTAGACGACAAAATAAAAGTTACTGAAAATTTGAAATTCACTTTGGGAGGGGTAGAAAACATTGCAGCAAAAGGAGAAAATGCTGGTTACCAGCATTTTCTCCTTTTCCCACAATGTTTTCAAAAGGCTTCTTCGAAAGTCGTCATTGTGTGGTAATGGGTTAAGGTATTCAGACCCTGAAGGTCGGATTTTTAATTGTGTTATCTCGGATATCTCCATTGTACTAAGGGAAACCACACTTATTGTTTCAGCTTTCATTGAGACAGCCTCACCAGTCGAATTTGAGATAGGGTGATTTCCCTTAGTACAACGGAAGTAACCGATACAGTAACACAATTTAACCTTTTACCAAACAACAAAAGTTTAGACTGGTCCAAATTGAGAGTACTTGCAGACGACAACATAAAAGTAACTGAAAAAAATGAAATTACCAGCATTTTCTCCTTTTCCCACTATGTTTTCAAAAGCCTTCTATCTCAGGGTCGTAAAAACCAAGGATTGTTTGGGAAAGGGTTAAAAAACTGATCTTCAGGGTCTGAAAATCTTAACCCTTTACTAAATGACAAATTTTTCAACTTGTCAATATTAACAGCATTTGGAGACTAATACTAATCATAGTAATGTGACTCAAAAACTGAAAATTTTCTTAGGAAGGGTAGAAAACATTGTGGGAAAAGGAGAAAATGATAGTTACCAACATTTTCTCCTTTCCCACAAAGTTATCAAAAGGCTTCTTTTTCAGAGTCATGAAAACCCTGGTTTGTTTGGTAAAGGGTTAACTTGTCACAGCACAAGCCTGAGTGTTAATGACATTGTTGAAGAAGGCTTTTGAAAACCTTGTGGGAAAATGAAAAAATGATGTTAGCCAACATTTTTCTCTTTTTCCCACAGTGTTTTCTACCTCTGTAGAGAAATTATTTGTTAAAATGTAGGAAAGAGTCAACAAGCCAAATACTTGACTTGTGTTTAAAGTTGGTAAATATGGCCGTTTTGAAATTTTATTTTATCAGATGTAAATTATGTAAAAGGAACATCCGAGTTGATTAACACTTTCCCAAACAATCCCTTGTTTTCAAGGCACTGAAAAAAAGGTCTGTTGAAAACATTTTGAGAAAAGGAAAGCAGCATTTTCTCCTTTTCCAAAACTATTGTCTACCTTTCAAGACGAAGTTTCAGTTTTTGCACCATGTTAAGTTTGTTTTTTTGTCTGGAAATGTTTTCAGTTTGGACCAGCCTAAAACTATATGTCTTTCGATAAAGAGTTAAGTTTTCAATTGAATCAACATGAATATTCTTACATGTACATTGTTCTGTAGAGGCAGGAATTCTGGAACATTGTCCCATTGAATAAGAAAAATCCTGTCATTATACACAGATTTTTTCTCATAAAATATTTATTATTTTCACTGCCAATGGCATAGAGGGATGGTATACTGGTTGAATTATACCTGCCCCCGCAGACAACATCCCTTATTATATAAGTTTGTGTGTGTACCTGTATGGAGAAATGAATAATCTTTAATGCTTCTTTTATTTTTGTAGTTTTGAAAAGATATGGCAGTACATAGTTGGGACAGCAGTAGCTATCTGGGGATGGTTGACTCAACTTGTGTATAAAAAGGACTGAACACAACAGAGAGAGAAAGCCTACAAATATTCAGTCAAAATAATACAAAAGGCAGCAAACTCCATATTTTCATTTTTTTTTTTTTTTTTTTATCAGATACTGGACTGTAGATTATTTGACCCTTTACCGAGAAATAAAGCTTTTGCAACATTTTAGGAAAAGAAGCAAATACTGGTTACCAGCATTTCTTATCTTTTACTGATAAATCCCATTACTTGTTCCACATATACTAAGACCTTTGGAAATGCTTCCAATTTGGATTTGTCCCAAATTTTGTCATGTCGTAAAGAGTTAAACAACTTTTGAAAACATTATAGGAAAAGAAGAAAATTCTGGACACCAGGGCTTGTATTCACCAACCATTCTTAAGAACATTCTTTGTCTTATTCTTCAGAATGTTCTATAGTTGTAAGTAACACAACTTCTGATTGGCTAAACCAAATGGTTTACCCAATCAGAAGTTGTTACTTACAAATTTAGAAAATCTTGGTGAACAAGGCTGAGAATATTCTCAAGAATGGTTGGTGAATATGGGCCCAGCATTTTCTTCTTTTTCCTGTAATGTTTTCAACCTCTTTGAAGGCAAATCTTTACAAGTGACACTAAATTTGTTGTCTTAAAATGCTATCAATTTCAAGAAGTCAACATGTATACTGTTAAGCAAAGGGTTATAGAGGTAGAACAGTGATATAGCTGGGAACTCGAAATGTCCTCTTTTCTTTTGGATAATTTCAACTGATCAAGGGTCTACATTTATTCTTGTGGGTATGGAATTATATGAAAATTTTGTTTTCAAAAATGCACATATTGATTGAACTTTAACTTGGTCCTCTTGAAAAAATGCTTCGAATTAAGTGTTCTTTCTGCCCAAAATAATTAATAAGTCTTTGTTTTAACCATGGACAGAAAATGAATTTCCTAGACAATAATATTGTTTCCTTATTCACATGAACAGGATGGTGTAAATCCCAAATCAAATTTGCTGATTTTGTAATGTCTCATGTTGATCTACTTCATTCACAAAAGCTAGTTGTGCCTTCTGTTGCATTGAAAAGGTTTTATCTTCTCTTGTTTGGTAATGTTCAAGGAATTACTCACTTTTATCCTCTAGCTGACATGAAAATATGACTGATTTTAAATCAGACATTTAAGATAAGTATTGGTTTTATCACTTAGTGCTTCAACTTTTAGGATAAGCTTGTTTTATAAGCAGATTCTTTTTAGCCGTGATCTGAAAGGGGGTTTTAACCCTTTACCACACAAGGATGACTTAATTTCTCTGAAAGAGAAGGCTTTTGAAAACATTGTGGGAAAAGGAGAAAATGCTGGTTACCAGCATTTTCTCCTTTTCCCACAATGTTTTCTACCCTATTGAAGAAAAATCTTTTTATATGAGCCACATTGAAACTGTCATCAGCAGATGCTTTCAGTTCGTACAGGTCTTAAAATCTTGTCATGTGGTAAAGGGTTAATGCTACTGCAAAAAGTATCAACCCTGGTCAGCTGGGCAGTCTGCAGCTATTTGCTATCACTCAATTTTCTGCATGCCCATTGACCAGTCTACCTCATAGTTCAGTAGGTTGTCTTACAAGACGGATTTTTTGGATTCATAATTACATGGTGACTATTTGGCATCTTGTATCGCAGAATTGCATGAAACCCCTTTTTGCCAGATTACCACTGATTTATGTTTGTCACTTGTTTTTAGTTAGATTTTTCTCTTCAGCCAGTTATGTAGTAAGGTGGGAAAGTGAACCCATTGGCCAATAGGCCATCTTGAAATGTGTATTTGTCCTCTATTTAACTCTTTACCAAACGACAAAATTTCAGACTGGTCCAAATTGAAAACACTTGCAGACGACAAAATAAAGGTAACTCAGAAATTACAATTTGTTTCCAGCAGGGTAGAAAACATTGTGGGAAAAGGAGTTAATGCTGGTCCCACAATGTTTTCTAAAGGTTTCTTTCTCAGGGGCGTCAAAAGTAGGGATTGAGTGGTAATGGGTCAAATGTACAGAGGTAACCTTAAAACTTTGATAAACTAAAATGAAATTCTGATGGAATAATGACTAGTATTGATGTAAAAATTTTGTGACTTAAAATACAATGTATAATTACAAAGTGGCTTGCACCTGCCTCTGACATAAAGAAATTGATTTTTTCTCTGGATTTTTAGGAAATAAAGCAGTTGAACTAGAATATTACTAGATAGACAGGCTTTGGCAACAAGTCCCCAAAACAAATTTCAATCTTTGAATTATTTTCATTTTGCCATCTGCAAATGTTTCAATTTGAACAAGGTTAAATTTTGTCATTTGATAAAGAGTAAACTCTTTACCAGACGGCAAAAATTTATACTTGTCCAAATTGGAAGCATTTGCAGACAACAAAATGAATTTGACTCCAAAATTAGAAGAGTAGAAAACATTGTGGGAAAAGGAGAAAATGCAGGTTACCCGCATTTTCTCCTTTTACCACAATGTTTTTTGAAGGCTTCTTCCTCGGGGTTATGAAAACCAGGAATTGTTTGGTAAAGGGCTAAAGAGCCTCTGAGAAATTCTGTTGAGATTTAATGAGTTCTATTTTGTTAGAATTCCTTCAGGATGGTGTTATCCCTCTTGCTTCTTGCTTTTAGATTTTTTGTATTTTTAATGTCAGTCGTAAGGAAATCATAAATATTTCTATTCTTCAAAAATTGTCAAGCAATATTTCATATCATCAGATTTATTTGTCATATTAAGGATATATCGGTACAGCTGGGGAGAGAATCTGTGTTAACCCTTTACTAAACAGTCACGCCTCTTAACGACCCTGAGAAAGAAGCCTTTTGAAAACATTGTGGGAAAAGGAGAAAATGCTGGTAACCAGCATTTTCTCCTTTTCCCACAATGTTTTCTATCCTTTACAGAACAAATGTCAGTTTCTGAATAATATTCTTTTTGTCATCTGCAAATGTTTTCAATTTGGGGGTCAACTAAATTTTCCTCATTTCATAAAGGGTTAATGCTTGAAAGTGTGTAGAATGACTCAGCTGTGTAATACAGATCAATTATCAATATATAATGTGGTGTAAGGGATGGAAAACCCCAAAGATTATGTCCTCATTTTAAACTGGAAACAACAACAGATATACCTTTGAAGGCCTCAAAAAGATGATAGGAATTTTCTATCTATTGTTATCTGTTAAACCTTTCACCCGTCAAGGGCAACATTTGACATAAAGATATAAAAATGATTGAAGTTTCATGAAGTAAGGATGGGTAGGGTTAAATACTGGCTGAAAAGGAGTATAGATATATCTTTAACATATTGCCATGCAGTTCATCAACATAAATCAAAATTTTATTGTGCAATTTTCATAAATGTCATAAATATTTTTCAAACACTTTATGCAATGGTATTTGTATAAATTCAGGATGCCTTTAATGATTTGATTTGACTTTGAAACAATAGAAAAGATTGTGGGAAAAGAGGGAACAGCTGCTTACTAGCATTTGCCCCTATGCCCACAATGTTTTTAGAAGCCTTCTTACCTTGGGAGGTGATAAAAAGGATTATGTGAAAAAGGGATAACTTCTCATGATACAAATTGTGTGTGTAAAAATTTGATACACTTATTGTAGTTGAATTTGAAGAATTTAACAGAGAATTACTGGTAACAAAGTAGGTTCACCTTGTATTTCTGATGTGAACAGGCAGAATTAGTGCTTCCTTGCATTTTAACCCATTACCAAATGACAATATTTTAGACTGATCCAAATTGAAAGCATTTCCAGACGACGAAATAAGAGTGACTGAAGATTTGAAAAATGTTTTGTGAAGGGTAGAAAACATTTTTGGAAAAGGAGAAAATGCTGGTAACCAGCATTTTCTCCTTTTCCCACAATGTTTTCTAAAGGCGTCTTTCTCAGGGGCGTCAAAAGTAGGGATTTTGTTGTAATGGGTTAACAGAGAGAATTTAACAAAGTAGGTTCAACTTGTATTTCTCATGTGAACAGGCAGAATTGGTGCTTGCTTACATTTTAAGTGAAATATTTTAACGTAAAGGTGGCAAAAAACTTGATGACTTGAAAATACATTTCTTAAGCCTGTTCAAGCAGATGTCTTTTGTTTCTTCTATCATGAATATGGCAATGAAAACTTTTAACTCTCATTTTAGAAACATTTCAGCTAATTTTGCATTTAATTTTTACTTTTTATTTATTTAGAACTAACAGATTTTTCTTGCTTTTAGTTTTGTCTCGTTTTTAATAGTGTGTTCTTAGGTTGAATTTAAGTTTTAAAGATTTGGTTCATATACCCCTTTCTAATTCTCTACCTGGCCAATTATTTATGAAATGTTATATTGTTATATTGTACCTCTTTCCTACCACAGACAAAGTGCAATGTGCAGGGCAGATACAAGGATTTTTTTTCTTTAATTTGAATTGAAGATAAACTCTGCATTTGAGGAATTCATGATTTTCAAAGATTGCTTCATTAATTATTATACAAATACTGCTTCTGGCTGTTTCTGCAGTAAACAGCTTTTGAAAACATTTTGGGACAGATAACAATTGTTTGTAACAAAATTCTGCTATGTTTTCAAGGTAAATTCAGAATTGATATTTTGTGTGCCTGTTGAATGTTCAATTCATTTACCTAATCAAAATACATGTAGTAATTTTGGCCCAAGAGAGTTGCCAATTTTGCTTGTTGCGGTCAGTCTTGACAAGGGTCACTAGAAAGTATTTTTTAGCCTTGCTGGCTTAAAGATAGACGCAGACAGACAGACCAACACGTTTTAAGCACTTTTAGACTATCAGCGGTTTAGCTTAGTCACTTTTGCTTGAAATACAATCATAATCTTAAGCCTTTACCAAATGGAAAAAAATTAGATTAGTCCAACTTAAAAGCAGTTGCAGACAACTGAACAAAAATGGCTAAAGTTACTGCATTTGTGTCTCTAAGAGCAGAAAACATTATGGGAAAAGAAGAAAATGCTGGTGACCAGCATTTTCTCATGTTCTCACAATATTTTCAAAAAATTTTTTCTCAGGGTTCTTAATGCTGGGCATAGCGACTGCGTGGTTAAGGGTTAATCAAAATTGTAAGTTAAGACATTTAGATGTAGGTGGGTGAACAAGAACTGTTTCAGGGAGGAAAATGGGACCAGAGTAACAGATTTTTAAGGCTGATTTGGCTGTCAGAAATGTTTTAAAAGTGGATATAAAATCAGACTGCATGTTATGTTCAGTCTGATGTTGATATCTAGACTGTCTGCTAAAGCACCTTGATGTCTGTCAAGATAGCTTAGACTCGATGTATGCATGCTCATGTACTTCAACACAGATTATTTTTTTAGAGCAGATTTATTTGAGCTATGTTCTGCAAAAAGGGGGTTTTATGCGTCTTGGTAATACATACATTACTATAGGTGAGTGCAAAACTATTCTAAGTGCCTGTACAACGTACAGTCACTTTGAATAGTGTTGCACTCACCCATCAATTAACTCTCGACCATACGACAAAAATACAGACATACCCAAACAGAAATCATTTGCAGAAGCCAATTTAAATGTGACTCAAATGAGGAGATTTGTCTTTGACAGGGGACAAAATGTGGGAAAAGGAGAAAATGCTGGTTACCAGCATTTTCTCCTTTTCCCACAATGTTTTCAAAAACCTCCTCTCTCAGGGTCATTTTAACCCCTTACTAAAATATCCCTGGTTTTTACGACCCTGAGCTAGAAACCTTTTGAAAACATTGTGGGAAAAGGAGACAATGCTGGTAACCAGCATTGTCTCCTTTTCCCACGATGTTTTCTACCCTGCTTGAAACTAATTTCAATTTTTGAGTTACATTTATTTTGTCGTCTACAAGTGCTTTCAATTTGGACCAGTCTTAAATTTTGTCATTTTGGAAAGGGTTAAGTGGGGATTGTGTTTTTAAATGCTCAACAAAGTAAATCTTCACGTAATGGTAAGCACGAATCCACAAAATACATATTGCCGATAAATTGACTACATCACGAAGTACACCGGCCCTTTAACATGCAAAAAAGAAATGACCAGTAGAAAAACGTTTCGACCCAGTTCAGCCTTCATGGACTGTGCAAGCTGACTTGGTTGATACTTTTGGCAGATGCTTGAAGGCCCCTTTTTCACAAGGCATGGTTCATTTACATTTGTGGCTTTTTATGCAATGTGGAGTAACATGTTAATTAACCCATTACCACACGATCCCCACTTTTGACGACCCTGAGAAAGAAGCCTTTTGAAAACGTTGTGGGAAAAGGAGAAAATGCTGGTAACCAGCATTTTCTCCTTTTCCCACAATGTTTTCTTCTCTTCGCAAAACAAAGTTTAAATTTTCAGTCACTTTTATTTTGTTGTCTGCAGATGCTTTAGATTTGGACAAGCCCAAGATATTGTTGTTTGGTAATGAGTTAAACATATACTGAACTTGTATTTCACTTTAAGTATTACTTTTATTGCAATGAAACTTTTATGCATGAGGATTTATTTACACCTTGCCATTTTAGTAATTAGATTTTAAACATAGCTATTTTGTCACTGTATACATTAACATACATGTATTGGTCATAGTATTTTGGGTCACTTCTGACAGTGATAGTTTGTTAGATATCACAACAGACTGCATTTTATAGCAACACCATATTTATCCCTACCGATAATTTCTCTCTTGGAATGATGAAAACAGTGTTGGAAAAGGAGTAAATGCTAGTTACTCGCATTTGCTCCTCCTCAGACAATGTTTTTAAAAGCTCTCCTTCTCAGGGGATTGACAGGGGATTGTGTGGTTTGGATAATGAAAAGGTATACACTGTGTGTTGTGCTCAGTGGCACCTTTTCAATCAAATTTTCTCTCATGTTTTTAATAATCTTTTCAGTTTCATACTCCTCATTTGGTTCTTTCAAACTGCTGTTTTAGAAATAAATCGAGCTGTCTTCTGATTGGCTGAGATAAGATGTTCCAGCCAATGCAGTGTCTTGTATTGAGATTTGTAATACTAAGTACATATTGCGTAAAATTATGTGCCATGTTTTTTGTCATATTAACCCTGTGCTGCATGATCTAGAGTTTCAACAACCCTGAAGAGTCTGCTTTTAAAAGCATTGTAGAAAAAGGAGAACATGCTGGTAACCAGCGTTTTCTTCTATTTCCCTCAATATTTTATACCCTTTTTAGGGCGAATCCATTTATTTCAGTTACAACCATGGTATTACATGTATCTTCAAATGCTTTCAAAATGGACAGATCTAAAATTTCCTTGTGTGGCAAGGGTTAAAGAATCATATTTGTAACAAAAATTTGAGGTCAATTCAATAACAGGTACATGTTAAAGTCAGAAATGACCTATCACTCATTAGTGCTTTTGGGAAACTCATGAATATTCAAGACAATTGTTTCGAATTTTACTCTGAAGGTTTTGAAACCATAAACCCTGGCATACAGATATATGCTCTGGTGTACTTTTGAAAATTATATTTAACCCTTACCCAAACGACAAATTTTAGACTCTTCCAAACTCAAAGAGTTTGCAGACGACATTTTCAAATTTGAAAATGGCAGAAAATTCTCCAAATAGGTAGAAAACACTGTGGGAAAAGGAGAAATTGCTCGTTATGAGCAATTTCTCCTTTTCCCACAGTGTTTTCAAAAGACTGGTACTGCAGACACGTAAAAACAAGGGCTTGTTTGGTAAAGGGTTAATAAACATATAAAAAAAAAAGTCATTTTCAGTTAAGAAACAAGACCCAAACAGGAGCATGATCAAAGTTGCTAAGCTCAGAATTCTTCATTTTTATCTTGGCAAAGTGGACAGTTTACATCAAAGATCTGACTGCACACTTGTGCAGTCTGATCTTGATCTACTCTGCAACGGCAACTGAAATTATTGTGGAAGGCACTTTTATGGGTTTAAAATACATGTAGATTGTATATGTTTGGTGTTTTTGAACTTTGTATAGATTTTGCATGTCACGTCATCAATAGTAGTGTTTAGTCAACTGTAATGAAATAAAGCTTATCCACATCGAAGTTTTAGTTATTTCTTATTTCCCAGTGGTAGCATGGTCTATAGACCGTTACGATACCAGGGCTTGATTAGGGTCCAGTTTGATTAGGGTTTTGGACTTGAAACCTGGGCCCGTATTCACCAACCATTCTTGAGAATATTCTTAGTCTTATTCTCCAAGGTTTTCCAAATTTGTAAGTAACACAACTTTTGATTGGTTAAACCATTCGGTTTAGCCAATCAGAAGTTGTGTTACTTACAAATGTAGAAAATTCTGGAGAATAAGACCAAGAGCGTTCTTAAGAATACGGGCCCAGGCTGGATGCTGTGGGTTTGATCTGCACATGTTCAGGGTAGGAGTGTCCATGGGCAAGACACTTCAGAGCTGTGACCTCTCTTGGTATGATAAAGGTAAATGTAGCCGTGTTGTGAGTGACAGTATTAACCCTTTACCAAACAGTCCCTGGATTTGACGACCCTGAGATAGAAGCCTGTTGAAAACATTGTGGGAAAAGGAGAAAATGCTGGTAATTTTCGCCTTTTCCCACAATGGTTTCTACCTGTCTAGAAACAAATTTCAATATTTGAATTTCATTTATTTTGTCGTCTGCAAATGCTTTGAATTTGGACCAGTCTAAAGTTTTGTCGTTTGGGAAAGAGATAAAAGTGGTAAAAACATTGTGAAATAATCATATTTCTATGTTACTGTAGAAGCCTTATGAAAGCAGTGTGGAAAAAGATAAAAATGATGGCAACCTGTGTTGTCACCTTTTCATCCGCGGATTTAGATCTATCCGTAAAAATTAAGGAGTGGTAGCTCTGTATTTTTTACAGAAAAACATGTATTATGTGGAATGATCTACCTTACTTTCGTTAAGATATAGAAAATAAGTGAAAGACGAGTTAGCTCCCCTCAGTCAAAAGTCGCCATTTAGCTTTGTATTCGAGTTTTTATGCCAGCAAATATACCGACTTGCTGCGGAGTTTTATGCAACTGTTATTTGATTCTTTATAGTATAAACTATTGGGGGAACAATTCATGCTTCACTCCAGTATGGAATAAAATACCATATTTCGTTCTAAATTCACAAGTTTGTCATTTCACGTCGAGAAAAGCAACTCGGATGTTGAATGAAGTTGGGACAATGTATTCGACATAAATACCAGACAAATCTCCAGATCTCAACATGGCTGTCATCAACTTGATATCAGCATCCAAGTGGGTAGGTGACTTAACTCTATCAGACACAAAATATTCAACTCTATTATCCAGCTTCATGTTATTTAACCCTTTCCCAAACAACATTTTCGACTGGGTCAAATTGAAAGCACTTGCAGACGACAAAATAAACATAACTAAAAAATTGACATTTGCTACCAGCAGGGTAGAAAACATTGTGGGAAAAGGAGAAAATGCTGGTTACCAGCATTTTCTCCTTTTCCCACAATGTTTTCAAAAGGCTTCTATCTCAGGGTCGTAAAAACCAGGGATTATTTGGTAAAGGGTTAAGTCCCAAGTAGTCCCACAGGGATACCAGAGGATTCGGACCCAAGAAGATTCGGCCGATGCGAACCAGCGATTTTCAAGAACATTTTGCCTTCACAGGTCCAAGCAAATTTCTCTTTTTCCCACAATGTTTTCAGAAGACTTCTTCCTCTGGGTTAAAAAAAAAAAAAACAGGGATTATTTGGTAAAGAGTTAGCCATGGTTTATTTTGTGCGGTCTGGTTTTAGTCTACACAAAAGCAATGATAGGAGTAACTGTGCCTTGAGTTTTAAAGAATTGAATTCAGTAAGTGCATACACCCTTCTCCATTCTGTGATTTTTTTTTCTGATTTTTGTTGCAGGGTGTGTTTGTTGTCGGAGTTTATATAGGAGTTTACGCAAACCAGAACTATAAGGTACATAAAGCTATTTACTATTTAGGAATACTGATTTGTAATATAAAGATACTTATTTAACCCTTTCGGCATAATACCAGAAAAGCCCTCTCCCCTATATCGCAAAAAAACCCTTGAAATTCTAATCTTGTCTCAAAACAATTTTTATTTTTTATGGATTCATTCCGTATAGATACATCAATTACAATATTAGTCCACAGAATAAAGCACATAATTTCATTAATTCATCCTTTAACCCTTTCCCAAACGACAAACTTTTGGACTAGACCAAATTGAAAGCATTTGCAGACAACAATTCAACTCTTGCTGAAAAGATAATTTCTGTCTATGATAGGGTAGAAAACATTGTGGGAAAAGGAGAAAATGCGGGTTACCGGCATTTTCTCCCTTCCCCACAATGTTTTCAAAAGGCTATTATTCCAGACCTGTAAAAACCAGGGATTGTTTGGGAAAGGGTTAATTCATAATACAATACCACATGTATGTATGGGGCTGTATAGTGAGGGGGCGTTTGCTGGTATTAGCCCACCTTTCCAAAACAATCCCTGGTTTTCATGACCTTGAGAAATAAGCCTTCTGTAAACATTGTGGAAAAAGGAGAAAATGCGGCAGCCAGTGCATCTGTCTATGCTTTCCTGGTGTTTCTTTTACCGGTACTCCACACTATATTCTTACAAAGTCACTGGCTGCTTTCCCACTTGACTATGGTTCAAACAAGGGTCAGGGGTGAGAGGAATGAATCCAGTGGCAATGACTAGAATCTTTTCTAGGAAGGAAATTGGCCGGAGCAATTTCCTCTTCTCAAGTCCTGTATGCTACTGACTGAGCTATTGGAGCTTCGGCTATGAGGAAGTAAATGGCAAACTAAGTGTTATAGAAAATTTTTAGGTGACCACTCCACTTTCTTTTGACCATTACTACACAATTCTGCTTTTAAGTCATTACAAACGACAATATTTTAGACTGGTTCAAATTGAAAGCATTTGCAGACGACGAAATAAAAGTGACTGAAAATTTAAAATTTGTTTTGTGGAGGGTAAAAAACATTGTGGGAAAAGGAGAAAATGCTGGTAACCAGCATTTTCTCCTTTTCCCACAATGTTTTCTAAAGGCTTTTTTTTTCAGGGGCATCAAAAGTAGGGATTGTGTGGTAATGGGTTAATTAATCTTGGTGTAATTATTATAGGGCTATTTGAAAGATTATGGGAAAAGTAGAAAATGCTGGTAATCAGCTTGTCCTTTTCTTCTCAGTGTTAAATTGTTTTATAAGTGTGGACTGAAGACAGATTCCACCATTTACTGGTAAACCACATGTTATCAGTAGAAATGTCAAAATGGACAAGTCACCCAATAAAGAGTAGAAATCACAACCTAACATTTTTCACACATTAAACCTTTTACCTCAGTGTTTTCAAAAACCTCTTTCTCAGGGTCATGAAAACCAGGGATTGTCTGATAAAGGGTTTATCAAGTCAAAAATTTTGCTTTTGAAAACATTGAGGTAAAAGGAGAAAATGCTTGTAACCAGCATTTTATCCTTTTCCCATTTTGAATTCATAGGCTGTGGATGAGCTAAAAAATCACATAAGTTTGGAAGAATCTAAAATTGATTGTTTTGGAAAGGGTTAAATCAAAAGCGCTTGCAGATGAAAAGTAGGGCATGGCTCAAATGCAAGAAATGGTGTTTGAAAGGGTGGAAAAATGTTGTGGAAAAGGGAGAAAATACTATTTAACACCATTTTTGCCTTTTCCCACAATGTTTTCAAAAGCCCTCTCTTTCAGGGTGGTTAAAAATTGGGATTGTGGGGTAAAAGGTTAATACATATACATGTACATTTATCCATGGCACTGATGAACTCAATACCTGGTGACAAAATTTTGGTTTAGTTGAAATCATTGGTAGACAAAACAATATACAGGCCAGTGTTTTAGTGTTTAATGGCTCGTCGATGGTTTACATGCCAGACTCTCAGTCTTAAAATTTACTTTTGGAAGGCTAAAAACATTTTGGAGAAAGGAGAAAATGCTGATTACCAGCATTTTCTTCTTTTCTCAAAATGTTTACAAAACACTTTTTTTTAAGGTCGTTGAAACTCAGTGTCAACCCTTTCCCAAACAATCTCTAGTTTTTACAACCCTTAGAAAGAAACCTTTTGAAAACATTGTGGGAAAAGGAGAAAATGCAGGAAACAAATTTCAATTCTAGAGTTGGGTTTATTTTGTTGTCTGCAAGTGTTTTCAATTTGGACCAGTCTGAAGTTTTGTCGTTTGGTAATGAGTTACGGTAAACATTTTACTTTTGTTTTTTTAATTTTTTGTCCTCTTACTTTTTCCAGATTCCTGATATACGAAGCACTGTGAAAAGAAAGATGGAGGATATTGGAAAACCGAAAGATTGAAATCTTGTTAAATTTCAAAAATTTTATCTTGTAATTATTTCTGTGTATTTCCATGCTAATTCATGAGTATTAAAATATAATTCATTTTTGTGTGTGTGTGTCTGTGTGTGTGTTTTTCAGATCACTAGGTTTTGATTCTTCCGGAAGGGCGAGCATATAATCACTGCTTCATCTGTCCGTCCTTCCCTCTGTCCGTCGGTCCATCCAAAGCCATTCCTCCCACAACCCCCTGGACCAAATTGGATGAAACTTCATATACAAACTCTTTAGGATATTGAACAGATGTATTTTTCCCAGTTTTCGTATTTGATGCTGTGTCATGGATAAAGGGGGTTTATTGTAAATTTCTCCTGCGACCAGTCATTTACCAATGGCCTTCACTTTCCTAAAAAGAAACCTGTTCAGGGAGCTCAATCTGTCTACAATGGTTCTGGTTTAATTTTCTTTCAATGCTAGCTAGTTGTACTATGATCCATTGCCAAATTATTCCAAGTTACCTACCCTGATGAATAAATCTTTTAAAAAGTGTTTGGGAAAAGAAGAAAATACTGGTATACAGCATCTTCTCCTTTTCTCACAATGATTGTGTGAGCTGAATTAAATTTCAACTGCAAATGCTTGAGTTTTGGTAAGCCTAAAAGCACAAGATCTGCGCCTCTTTTGCACTTATGGAATATTTAACCCTTTCCCAAACAAGCCCTTGTTTTTACGTGTCTGCAGTACAAGTATTTTGAAAACACTGGCAAAAGGAGAAATTGCTCCTTTTCCCACAGTGTTTTCTACCAATTTAGAGAACTTTCTGCCATTTTTATCAAATTTGAAATTGTTGTCTGCAAACTCTTTGAGTTTGGAAGTCTAAAATTTATCGTTTGGGAAAGGGATAAACTATATTAAAGTTGGCAGTTAAACTGCTTCAGCAGTTGTGCACCAGGTTGCGATTATGAACAATAGATTGATAAGGTTGGATGTTGAGAGACAAGCCAAATGGAATGGTAAGGCCAAAAGGTTCTGGATCTGTTCAGAGTCGCCTGGAGAACACATCATAGTGCTCTAATTTGATCATCATTCTTACAAACAATTCACATAACAAAGAAACAAATAAATGCAAAGCTCAAATACAAACCGCATCTGGCGGGATTTAAACCCGTGAAGGACAAAGATCCTCGTTTTTCGAGGATTAAAAGACCAATACTATAACCACTGAGGGGCGAAACTTCTTTTCACTTCGAAATTTTTGTCAGAATACATGTACATTCTGTGAATAGAAGCAGGGACAGTAACACAGCGTACTTGGAAACATTTTGATTGTTGTTCTAAGCTTATCGGAAGCTCGATGATCACTTCACGGCGCTTGTTTTGATAAGATTTTAAGCTATTGTACATCGATGAAGAACAACACTCAAAAATTTGCATGCTTATCACGACCTCTGCATTAACTCGTACCAAACAACAAAATTTTAGGTTTGTCCAAATCGAAAGCATTTGCAGATGACAAAATAAAAGTGACTGAAAACATGGAATTTGTTTTGTGAAGGGTAGAAAACATAGTGGTAAAAGGAGAAAATGCTGGTTACCAGCATTTTCTCCTTTTCCCATAGTGTTTTCAAAAGGCTTCTTTCTTAGGGATTGTGTGGTAATGGGTTAAATAACACTTCCCTGTATTGCGTTAGTGGAATTAAAAAGAAAAAAACTCTCAGAGAAGCAATGAGTTGACTTTAAAAGGAAAATGACAAAATCCTGTCATATAGCTTTTTTAACCATAACAGTCGACCGTTTTTGTTTTGGATCAGGCTGTTTTAGACTGGGCTTTCTTAACCCATAACACAGGAATTTGACATTCTATAACCAAAATAAATGATCAAATATGAAAAAAAAAGTATCCCCTATATAATATAAACAGTGTTTATACTAGATCTATATAGGGGAGATTTTTTTTTTTTTCATATTTGATCATTTATTTTGGTTATAGAATGTCAAATTCCTGTGCCCATAACCACACAATCCCTACTTTTGACGACCCTGAGAGTGAAGCCTTTAGAAAACATCGTGGGAGAAGGAGAAAATGCTTGTAACCAGCATTTTCACCCTTTCCCACAATGTTTTCTACCCTTCACAAAACAAAATTTCAAATTTTCAGTCCCTTTTATTTTGTCGTCTGCAAATGCTTTTGATTTGGACAAGCCTAAGATTTTGTTGTTTGGTAAAGAGTTAACCCTTTGGGCCGTTTTGACCCTACCCCGCCGACATACTTAGCATTATGTCCCGCTAGATGGCATTCTATAAATACGAATCTTCGAAGGATATGACATGCGCAGACAACAACATATTTAGAATTAAAACACACAGTTACTTCCCTTTGTATATTCCGCCATTTATTCTGCTGTCAAAGGTAAAGTAGGACATTTTCTGAATGCCAAACCTTTAGGTAAACATTTTCAAGTTAATGTCATCTGGTAATGACATGTCATGTTAGAATTTAACTACACGTGTATATATTAGGATAATTTCAAAGGAATGGATTAAAAAACCCTTACCAGATGACAAAAATTGTGACTTGTCAAATTAAAAAAATCAAGGAGGCTTAATTCTCTACCACACAATGATGAATTTTGATGTATGTGTGAATGTCAATTCGGCTCTATAAACACGGTGAATGAAGGTGTGGTAAAATAGACATCATTCTATACAAAGTGACATCACTTTATGTATGATAACTTTCTTGTGGCTGGCTGTATCTCCACCCTCGGATATTTTATCAATGAAAGTCACCTGACTTAAACAAATCATTTTCCAATACTTAACCTAAGAGGAAGGAAAAACTCAAAAGATTTATCGATATGTACTCTTTTTTAATTAAATATGACAATTATGGAACTGTTTGAAATAATATCAGTAAACACATATCTATATCAAGAGTCCTTTCATGTTGAAGATTAGTTCAAAATTGTCTGTTAATTCTAGAGAATATTATCTGTATCTGCTCTTGTATACTCTTGTATACAGAGTATGAACTTGTGTCCCTTTGATCAAGAGTTGGTTATTTTAGAATCTAAATAATCTATTCTCTTTGGTGGTTCGTTTAACCCTTTACCTGATATCCCAATTTCAGGCTCTTCCATTTCAGCAGCAAATAAAGATATGATGTCAAAATCATGGACCAATGAGGATACAAATATCTGATTGAGTGGAAAACATTGTGGGAAAAGGAGAAATTGCTCATTACTAGCAATTTCTCTTTTTCCCACAATGTTTTCAAAAGCTGTCTGTTGTTAATACGTCATCTTACGAACGAAGTCCGTAACAAAGAAACAAATGAATAAATGCATGGCAGAAATAAGGGTCGGAGCGGGATTCGAACTTCGAACTCCCGGACGCAAAGCCAACACCCTAACCACTGAGCCAAAGAGATATCTCCCTGACGCAGTAGCCAGGTATTGTATTTAAATCGGGAGTATGCCATGCAGGAAGGAATGGTCTCCCGTAACACACCCCCTCTTAAAGTCATCATTTATTGATGACTCAAAGCCTTATTAGGCAGGAAGTCCGATTTTGGACAACAAATGGGATTAATGGCTCAATGGCCAATCCCGGACGAGCCCCCATCTTACGAACGAAGTCCGTAACAAAGAAACAAATGAATAAATGCATGGCAGAAATAAGGGTCGGAGCGGGATTCGAACTTCGAACTCCCGGATGCAAAGCCAACACCCTAACCACTGAGCCAAAGAGATATCTCCCTGACGCAGTAGCCAGGTATTGTATTTAAATCGGGAGTATGCCATGCAGGAAGGAATGGTCTCCCGTAACAGTCAAAATGAGTATCTATGGAGTAAAGGGTTAAGAAATCTTCTATCATGGTTTATCATTCAATAAACCATCAGGCACAATAAATAATCCATGAGGGCGATAGCTCTAGTTGTTCATTCATGGTGCCTTATAACTCACAATGTGGTTTATTGAATGATAAACCACAATAGAAGGAATATTATTTCGATTTTAACATGAGCAACTCTTTGTGAAATGAAAACAAATTCATACTTGGAGAAAAAACACGGATGCAGATTATATTCCATTGAATAACTTTATTACTCTATATAAAGTATTACGTCACTCTATATATAGAATGATGTCACGTTAGAATAATGCAGATTTTATCTTGCTTTCATTACACTGTATTTCACAACTGTGGTTTAGTGAACAGTAAACAACCATAGGAAGAAGATTATTTCTTAACCATTTACCACATAATTAAATGACGACTTTTAACGACCCTAAGGAAGAAGCCTTTTGAAAACATTGTAGGAAAAGGAGAAAATGCTGGTAACCAGCATTTTCTCCTTTTCCCACAATGTTTTCTACCCGATCAAAGAAGAAATGTCTCACTGTGAAACTGTTACCTACAACTGCTTGTGATTTAGATAAATCTAAAATTCTGCCGTGTGGTAAAGGGTTAAATATTCCATATTTGAATGAAAGTTTTATAGATAAAGTGTACTTTCAGTCTTTTTCAGGCATTTCATATAGAAAAAGGTAAAAATACTGTCACCATCGATGGGCCTGTTGTCACTTCCTTTTGCATTTGTAAGTACAAAAATATATTAACATACTTTTATACCTATATGATATCTCTTCCGTACACCCATCTTGTTCCAGCTGTAAGGAGTAATCTTTTATTTGAAGATTAACATTGATGTTATCTTTGTGATTGTTTCTCTGCTCCTTAACAAAAACACAATCATAACAAGCAATTTCGTTGAAATATCCCATACCAAAAAAGACCTGCCAGTCGGCAATTTTGCATTTTGAATAAAAGCAATGAAAAAAGTGTATCGGCAGAATGGGTTATTGAACACATGTAAAAAGTTTCATTAAATTCCGTCCAATGGTATTGGACAGACAGAAGGATGGACAGACGGACAACGCTAAAACTATGTACCTCCGCCTTCGGCGGGGGGATAGTGAAGATGACATTGGAGCTGACTTCGGCTTTGGGGGATTATAGAATTATACAGCTCTTTTCAAGCCATTCCCAAGTAATCCTGTGTTTTCATGACCCTGGGGAAGAGGCCTTCTGAAAACATTGTGGAAAAAGGAGAAAATATCGATAACTAGCTTTCTCTTCATCCCATGTTTTCTTCCCTAATAGGGAAAATTGGTTTATTTGTACCATTTTCAGATTTGTTTACCGCAGATGCGCTTCGTTTGAAAGAGTGTAGAATTTGTCATTTGAGGAAGTTTAAACCTTCACCTGAGGAAACTTAAAATCCACACAGGAAAGACTAAACAGACGCCAAATAGAAGTTTGGCTTGAGTAATGAGCTTTAAATAGCTTCAGGAAGAACAAGAAACAGTGTGCAAAAAGGAGAAAATGCTGATATCCAGCATTCTAGATCCTTTTTATATTACTGAAGGGTTGTATTATGTTATGGCCCTGTTTGTCTGTCCATCTGTCCTTCCATCTCTTATCAACTCCACCTACAGTTTCCATCTGAATAAGTCCAAACTTTTACCACAATGAATCAATCTTTCTTACATGTAGCTGTGCATGTGACTCTTAAAATTTGGATCTCTTCAGGCGTTCTCGATTTTTACCCATTTTACTGACAAGCCCTTTTGGGCATATATGCACCACTCTGCAAAGCTGTTGCTCCACAATGTTTTCAAGTGCTTGTAACCGGAATCATAAATTTATTTTGATAAGGGCTGTGATAATTTTTTGTTTGACATTATGAGAGATTATTTCTTTCTAACTTCTATGACTATTGCATTCTATTCCAGGTAGGTGCATTTGTCTCTGGTATAGTCCTGGGGGTAATTGTAGATCAGGAACTAAAAGTAAGTGTAAACCAAAATATTTATTTGTTTGTAAAATTTAGACTGTCCCAAATTGGAAACATCTTCTCCATTTCTTACACTGTTTTCAATATATAGCTGGAAAAAACTTTTTGTTGGTAGTCTACCTTTCTTCTTTGGTTCCCAAATTGATAGTTAACCCATCACCAGAGAGAGGACAAAATTTTAGCCTTGTCCAAATTGAAAGCATTTGCAGACAACAATTTCATTGTGGCTGAAACGATGCAATTTTTTTTTTACAGGCTGCCAGTAATTTCTCCTTTTCCATCGATTTTTTCACTAGGCTTTTTTCCCAGGTTCACCGAAGTAAACTGGCCAGAACTTGAGGGAAGTATATTCAGTGATGATACAGATATAAGAAAACATAAAAATTTTCACACAATAATGATAATGCAGACAACAACAGGATTATGGTGATACCCTGATGTTTGCGTCGAAAAAATAACCAGGCTAACTAGTTCTCTGAGAGAGAAAACGATCTCAGAATGGTTATATATATTTTGTTTGTTTATGCAGATTCCAAGACTCCCTCACCCATATGACTTGAAGGACAGAGTCTTAGAAACAATGAAGGAATACAAGAAGGACAAATAAACCCATCATCATTAGAGACAAAGTCTGTGTCTACGGAAAGCTGTAATCCAAGCGATGCCGTCATTCAAGCCAGTTTGAAGTAAAGACATTGCAGGAAATGTGGCAGGGACTTGTTTGACCCCTTACTGCATGATATATTGGACTTCCTCTGTATTATAATATAATGTTTTTAATCAAGTGATTTCGTATTGGCCCTGTTACAGGTCCGAGGTCAGCCGTATTGGCCTTGGGCCAATACCGCTGACCTCGGACCTGTATTGTGGCCAATATGAATTTACTTGATCAATGACATTTTTATTAATTAACTGTAGGCCCAGAATCAATATGACAAACTAAGAGAAGTGAAAATAGGGTTTACTAGTCACATTTCTTACTTGGTATAGTATACAGGTCATGACCCTGGCATAATACGACTTGACCTCAGATCAATACAGTTGACCTTGTATCAATATTGATGACCCGCGACCAATATAGAAATCCTTGAACGTGATTGGCTAAAAGTAAGCACATACGCTCACACTCTTGACCAATCACGTTCAAGGATTTCTGTATCGGTCTTGGGTCATCAATATTGATACGAGGTCAACTGTCGTATTAAGTTTGGGTCACAACCTGCATACTATACGAAGTAAGAAATGTGACCAGTATATGGTGGACTGGTTTCCTTGTATAACTTCTATATATCTAATGGTTGATTAATAATTGGTTGTATTGAAGTGTAAAACTGTTTTAACAGCTTAGGTCATATCTTAGTGGTCAGTGCAGGTGGGCATATTTCTTCCTGGCTTTCTCTTACCAGTACTGACAGTCTGACACAACAAACTTTCCAAGTCACTGAATATTTTTCATACATGTATCAGAAGTGAGAGGCAAAAAATTGCCAAAAGGAAAGCTTGCCTCTTCTAGATATGGGACTCTCAACTACCAGGTCACAAGTCATATGCTAACCACAAAGCTACCCAGCCAGGCCCTGCATCATATGCACCTGCAGACTCAAATAAAAGCATGACTCACTACCATGGGATTTGTCAGTGAAAGAGTAGAAAATATGGTGGGAAAAATGAGGAAATGCTGATTACCAGTATGTATTTTTTCCTTTTCCCCCCACAATGTTTCAAAAGCCGTCTATGTCCAGGTTGTTCAAAGTCAAGGATTTGTGTTGGCCTTTCGTCTGAGCCTTCTAGGTTCGAATCCTGCCGGGTCCCTGTATTTCTGGGGTACATTTGTTAATTTCTCTTTGTTGTGGACTTTGTTAATAAGAAAAGTACAAATTTATGACCTTGGTATGAAAGAAAACAAAACAAGCACAACTTGGCTGTTTTAAACAATTTTATTAATAAACATCTGTAAGCTATCCTCAAATGTTGCAGGAACTACAGGTTATGTTTTCTACCTTTTCCCGTGGCAACATTTGTATATACATGTACATGTATTAAGTTGTTGATTTTCATTTATCTTTCACTCTTTAACAAACGATAAAATTTTAGACTTGTCAGTCCAAATTGAAAGCATTTGCAGACAACAGAATAAAATTGACTCAAAAATTGAAACTTTACTGTAGAAGTGTAGATAGCATTGTGGTAAAAGGAAAAAAATGCTGGTAACCAGCATTTTCCCCTTTCCCCACATTTTTTTCAGAAGGCTTCTTCCTCTGGGGAATGGTTTGGTAAAGAATTAAGAAAATAATCTTCTGTCTATCATGGTTTAACTTTCAATAAACCACAGTTGTGAGTTATGAGGCATGATAAATACCTCAAGTGGTTTATTTGTTGTATCTCATAACTCACAATGTAGTTTACTGAACGATAAACCATGATAGAAAGAAGATCATTTCGACTCTACAATGACCTAATCAAAGGAAAACAAGTTCAAACTTTGAATGAAAATGTGGATGGAGATTATATTCCATTTTCTCATTACCAAAGGACAATATTTCAGGCTTGTCCAAATCGAAAGCATTTGCAGACAACAAATTAAATGACTAAAAATTTGAAATTTGTTTTGTGAAGGGTAGAAAACATTGTGGGAAAAGGAGAAAATGCTGGTTAGCAGCATTTTCTTCTTTTCCCACAATGTTTTCTAAAGGCTTCTTTCTCAGGGGCGTCAAAAGTATGGATTGTGTGGTAATGGGTTAAATAACATACTCCCTTACCTTACACAGATTGACGTCATAGAATGACATCACTTTACATAGAACAACATAGATTTTCCCATACTTTCATTGCACTGTGTTTATAGATCCGAATTCATGTGTCATGTCAGAATGAATAATGATAAATGAGCAAAATGTTGTAACGTTTATGTAGTTCAAGTGAATTTCCTGTATTTCTAAACATAATGGAACAGGTTATTGCATGACTCTTTCTGGGGCATAATTTGACAATCCCTAATGTTGAAAGTATTGGCAAATGAAATACCTTGGGCTGCTAGGCTCAATTTACTGACCTTTTGCGGACAGTATAAATCAAGATCAGACTGCACAGAACGTGCAGTCTGATCTTGATCTACACTTTCCGATAAGGATTGTGATATTATCAGACTGCAAAGAAATTTGCCTGTTACAATGACAGGTTACCCCCAAATAAGAACTTTGAAAGCACACTGTTGGGGTATCCACTTTTGGATGACATTTTCTAATTATTAATTTAGCTGTGTACCAGTAATCCTTAATTAAACAACACAATATTAGACAAATTTCACAGTAGTAGTCTTTTCAAAGGTTGAAAAAAAAACAATGAGAGAGAAGGAGAAAATGGTAGTTATAGGCATTTACTCCTTTTCTACGAAATATTTTGAAAAGCCTTTTTGCCTCATGGTCATTAACCCTTTACCCCATAGCGTATTTCTATGGTATCTCAAATTGGCCCTAAATATCAGCAAGGATGAAGCCTTTTTTTATGGGTATATGACACCTTTTGATAGCATAGAAAACATTGGGACAAAAGGTGAAATTGCTCGTCACGAGCAATTTCACCTTTTGCCACAATGTTTTCCAAAGACTCCTATGAACAATGCGTAGAAATAAGTATCTATGGAGTAAAGGGTTAAAACTCAAGACTGTTTGGCAAAGTAATCTGGATTAACTACAGTGTACTTCAAACTGGATAAAAGCAAATACAACAAGTGAGTTTTAAAACGTCTTCGTGAAATATGTGACCCATCCGGCAAAAAGGGACCATCTGGGAATTCTGTACATCAAATAGATGAATCAGATCAACGATAGTGCAGGTCAATTTAAAGTTGATAATTTAAAAATGACTGTATAACAAGGTACAATGACTACATTTCATACAGAAAATGTCATTAAAGCTAAAAGTGTCAAGCCTGTTCCACCTGCACAATTCGCGCAGAATGAAAAGTCCCTTGTGTGATGGGTCACACATGCATGATCAATTTGAGTGCCTTCACAAACCAGAAAGTTAATGTGCCTAGAACAACAGTATTTGTCCTTGAAAGGGTACATAACATCGTGTGAAAAGGGGATAATGCTGGTTAGCAGCATTTCTCCTTTTCCAACAATGTTTTCAGAAACTGTTTTTCATGAAAAAAGTCTTTATAACTAGGGATTATGTGGTAAAGAGTTAAACAGGTAGAAAAACATTGTAGATCAAGAGGCCCAAGATGGCCCTAGACTGCTCACCTGAATTTTTGAGAGGACCATAGCAATTTTTTTTTTAAACTTTGGAAACAAAAACATTATTTTGCCAAGCTATTTTGAAAAGTTCATCTGTAAAAGTCATTTCAAAATCTGTCACCATCCCAACAATCATCACCACAGCAATGATTTTGATGAGAATTCTGGAAATAAATTTTTGGATAGATCACCCAAGGACAATTTCTTGAAGAAGAGCACATGCTTGATAGTGACTAAAACCACAAGTCAAACAAGAGCAGCACATGCAGGTACCAACAACTGGCTACTGTTTTTTGATGGATAAAAATTTTCCTTGCAACTTTTTAGATTCACCATTTCAAAATCTGACCAGCGGTTTCAGAGAAAATGAATTTTTAAGAATTTCTTCATTTCTGTATAGTGCAAGTAGCCCCAATTCACCAGAGCCATGTTTCTAAACAGATCAAAATTTCGTGAACAAATTCTGACAAGTGTAACCCAGGGAACATCTTTGTGAAATTACTTTAAAATCTGACCTATGGTTTCAGAGAAGATTTTTAAAGAATTTCTTAAAAAAGAATTCCATTTGATGGAATCAAATTTTGTGAACAATTTTTAAAGGAGACCTCCCAAGGAACATTCCAGCCAAGTTTGGTCCTTATCAACCCTGGGCTTTAGGAGGAGAAGATGTTAAAGAAATTGTTGATGACGGAGGGACAACAGACACACCATGATCCTAAAACCTTCCCTTGAGTACTTTGTGCTCAGGTGATCTAAAAATGTATTTCTAACACAATTCTTGAAAATCTACAAAATTTCTCCATGGGTTAAAACAGTCTTGAAATTATAATGTTTTTTCAGGCAGTAGCAGGTTAAATCTTCACTCCTTACTCCTAGCTGGAAAAACTCAGTGTGCTTCATACTGTCTTCCTGAAAATAGAAACCAAAATTCATATTGATTTAACCCTTTACCACACGACAAAATTTTAGACCAGTCTAAATTGAAAGCATTTGCAGACAAAAAAATAAATGCAAGTCAAAAATTGAAATTTGTTATCAGCAAAGTAGAAAACATTGTGGGAAAAGGAGAAAATGCTGGTTACCAGCATTTTCTCCTTTTCCCACAATGTTTTCAAAAGGCTTCTTTCTCAGGGTCGTTAAAAGTCGGGATTGTGTGGTAAAGAGTTAAACTCTTCTCTTAACCCATTACCACACAATGACGACTTTTGACGCCCCTGAGAAAGAAGCCTTTTGAAAACATAGTGGGAAAAGGAGAAAATGCTGGTAACCAGCATTTTCTCCTTTTCCCACAATGTTTTCTACCCTTAGAGAAACAAATTTCAAATTTTCAGCCACTTCTATTTTGTCATCTGCAAATGCTTTCAATTTGGAGAAGCCTAAAATATTGTCGTTTGGTAATAAATTAAACCCTTCAAGTGCCTTTCTCACAACAGTGGCCTCTGCAGCCAGTGAATATCTAAGATCAGACCGCATGAGAAAGAAGCCTTTTGAAAACATAGTGGGAAAAGGAGAAAATGCTGGTAACCAGCATTTTCTCCTTTTCCCACAATGTTTTCTACCCTCAGACAAACAAGTTTCAAATTTTGAGCCACTTTTGTCGTTTGCAAATGCTTTCAATTTGGAGAAGCCTAAAATATTGTCGTTTGGTAATGAGTTAAACCCTTCAAGTGCCTTTCTCACAATAGTGGCCTCTGCAGCCAGTGAAGATCTGAGATCAGACTGCATGTTTACTGCAGACTGACCAGTTGTCTATGCTAACCACTCTGTAGAGACACTGTGTCCTGTAGGATTTGAAATGCAACTACTTTTCTATTCTTTTTGACAGAAAACTTCAGTTTTCTTTACTTCCCACTAATCCACTGAGCATCAAAAGATTTCATTGTGATTGAGCTATATTGGTTGTTTGCTTTGCACTAATCAGCAGAGAAGCAAAAGATGATGGTCAAGTTGATATTTAACCCTTTACCTCTTGACAAAATTCTAGACCTGTCTGAACTGAAAACATTTGCAGATGACAGTTTCAACGTGGTCCATTTGAAATGGTTTTTCTTTGAATGGGTAGAAAACATTGTGGGAAAATTGCGGGAAGTGTTGTGTCCGATCAGCCTACACACTCTGCTCAGGCTAATCTGGAATGACACTTTTCCTCTTTATGTAATTTGCTGTCTATTATCCCTTTACTCCAAAGATACTCATTTCTACACATTTCTTCTGGGAGCCTTTGGAAAACATTGTGGCAAAAGGTGAAATTGCTCGTGACAAGCAATTTCACCTTTTGCCACAATGTTTTCTATGTTATCAAAAGGTGTCATATACATGTAAGAAACGGCTTCATCCTTGCTGTTATTTAGGGTCAATTAGAGATACCATAGAAATGCCTTATGAGGTAAAGGGTTAAAGCACAAAATCTAATGTAGTCATAAAGTGCCGCCTCCGATTAGCTTGTACGGACTGCACAAGCTTACCCACAAGACGACACTTTACACAAATGTCTGAATATCCCTTTTTGCCTGTTGAAAGCCATGTGTATGTACCACCTCCATTTTAAAGGTGGGTATTTAAAATTTTTACATCTCATCAAATGAAAAAATATACATATCACTGATATTCATATAAAAAAAATAATACAAATCATCAATAATTAAGAATCATAAAATTACAAAAAAAAATTTTTTTGATGGTGTTCCCTTAACCCTTTACCCCATAAGGCATATCTCTGGTATCTGTAATTGACCATAAAATACAACAAGGATGAAGCAGTTTCTTACGTGTATATGACACCTTTTGATAGCATAGAAAACATTGTGGCAAAAGGTGAAATTGCTCGTCACGAGCAATTTCACCTTTTGCTACAATGTTTTCCAAAGGCTCCCACAAGCAATGCGTAGAAATGAGTATCTATGGAGTAAAGGGTTAAAAGGCTATGTAGCCTCTTAAGGTATTTTTAGATTTCGCGCCAAAAACCAATAAAGCATATTGGGAATTTCATGTGACTGGTACGTGACTCATAAGGCTTAAATTCCATTACATAACAAACATTTAATAATTATTTTCCATAATGTCTTCTTCGGACGCTATGTTTGAAACTTCATCTGTTTATTCCTGTATGTAAATGAGCGAATTGATCATCTAATAATAGGATGTGTCTCCTGTTGGTGTCAACCTGGGCCGTAGTAAATCACTAATTTCTCGTGTTGTCGGATGGTTTTAAACTACTGGGGTTTTATGAATGAAAATTAATAGGCTTTGGGAGTGTAAGGATGATTTTTTTGCATTTTTGTAAAATTTTCGACCCAAAATCTGAAGTGCCACCTTTAAAGGTGGCCCTTCAGAAAATTTTACAAAAATACAAAAAAATTATCCTTATACTCCCAAAGTCGTGTAATTTTCATTCATAAAACCCCATTAGTCGAAAACCATTCGACAACAACAGAAATAAGAGATTTACTACAGCCCAGGTCGACACTGAAGGGAAACACCATCTATTTTTACATCAGCTACTCACTCATTTACATATTGGAAATATATAGAAGAAGCTTCAAACGTAACATTCATAGTTCTAGACATTTGGAAAATAATTACATGTTTGTTATGTTATGGAATTTAAGAGTAAATAGTCACATGCTACTCACTTAACCTTCCCACAATGCTTTTTTTATTTTTGGCGGAAAATCTAAAAATAGCCTAAGAGGCTACGTAGCCTTTTAAGGGAATACCACTAAAAAAATTTTTTGGGGAAACTTTATGATTCTTGATTACTGATGAATTGTATTGTTTTTTCATCTAAATTTCAGTGGTACATATATTTTTAAATTTGGTGTGATGTGAAAATTCTAAATACCCACCTTTAAATGGAAGGAGCATGAAAATAGTGTTCTTTAATTATTCAGGAAAAAAGTTTGTATACATAAATTATGTACCTCTCACTAACTCTGTCCAATGTTCATCTCAAGCTTGTCTCAATCTTGTGTTTAACACCACTTTCAGCAGTATACCAGTTACGTCGTGGTAACTTCATACCTGTTTGCCCACTTTCTAGGTTTCGTCAGGCATACCAAAGGGCTCTGTCGCGTCATTCTCCAGGATACGCCCATGGATACTACAGTGAAGAACACAAACAAAACCTCTAAATAACAAATCTGGAAATATGTTGGCCATGTCGTCTGTAAGTAAATAAGATAATTGACTTGTGCATTGGCAAAAAGGGGGCTTAACTCTTTACCACACAATCCCGACTTTTAACGACCCTGAAAAAGAAGCCTTTTGAAAACATTGTCGGAAAAGGAGAAAATGCTGGGAAGCCAGCATTTTCTCCTTTGCCTACATTGTTTTCTATCCTTTTCAAACTAAATTTCAATTTTTCAGTCACATTTATAAGTATAGTCGTCTGCAAATTCTTTGAATTTGGACCAGACTAAAATTTTGTCGTTTGGTAAAAGTTAATGCATCTCTTAGATACATGATACTATCCCAAGTCAATTGTGAATATATCGGAGCCACTTTTTTAAATAATTGACTTAATCATGCGGTAGAAAACCGACCGATAATGAAAAGTTTCAGCCAAAGTCAGCTTTTGGGACTGCACAGGCTGACCAGGGTCGATATTATTAGCAGATGCATGAAGTCTCCTTTTCACAGAGCATGGCTCATATATAAGGGACAAACTCTCTACAAGACAGCACTTAATGTTGTTAGGGTTGTTCTAGTTGAAAGAATTCATGGAAAACAAATGCTGTTCAAATATGGGATTGTTCCTGTTCACAGTGTTACAGACCACTCCTTCATGTATGGCTTTGCCCTAATTTAAATACAATACCTATCAACTGTGCTAGGGAGATATCTCTTTAGCTCAGTGGTTATGGTATTGGTCTTTTAACTCTTTACCACACGACAAAATTTTAGACTGGTACAAATTGAAAGCATTTCCAGACGACAAAATAAAAGTGACTGAAAAATTGAAAATTGTTCTAGGAAGGGTAGAAAACACTGTGGGAAAAGGACAAAATGCTGGTTACCAGCATTTTCTCCTTTTCCTACAGTGTTTTCGAAAGGCTTATTTCTCAGGGGCGTCAAAAGTAGGGATTGTGTGGTAATGGGTTAAACCTTGAAATACAAGGAAATTTGTCTGCATGGGTTCGAATCCGGCCAGATACGCTTTGTATTTCTTGCGAACTTTCATGCTTTATAAGAGAGAGGCTCGTCTGGGATTGGCCATTGAGCCATTAATCCCATTTGTTGTCGAAAAACGGACTTAACCCTTTCCCAAACAATCCCTGGTTTTTACGGGTCTGGAATAGTAGCCTTTTGAAAACTTTGTGGGAAAAGGAGAAAATGCTGGTAACCAGCATTTTCTCCTTTTCCCACAATGCTACCTATCATAGACAGAAATAATCTTTTCAGCAAGAGTTGAATTGTCGTCTGCAAATGCTTTCAGTTTGGTCTAGTGCAAAAGTTTGTCGTTTGGGAAAGAGTTAAGGTTTTTGAGTAATCAATAAATGATAATTAAAGAGGGAGAGTGGTATGGGACACCACTGCTTCATGCATTGCTTTGTCCAGATTTAACCTTTTACCACATAAGAACATTTCAGACTGATCCAAACTGAAAGCATTTGCAGTCGACACAATTCTATATGACTCAAAAAATGAAACTTGTTTCCAGCAGGGCAGAAAACATTGTGGGAAAAGGAGAAAATGCTGGTTACCAGCATTTTCTCCTTTTCCCATTATGTTTTCAAAAGGCTTCTTTTTCAGGGTTGTGAAAACCAGGGATTGTTTGGGAAAGGGTTAAATACAATACCTAGTAGCTGTGTTCGAGAGATATCTCCTTAGGTCAGTGGTTATAGTATTGGCCTTTTAAACTTTTAAAAACAAGGATATTTGTCTGCATGGGTTCCAATCCTGCCAAATGCAGTTTGCATTTCAGCTATGCATTTGTTGCGAACTTTCATGTTCATAGGAACCGATTTTCAAAATGTGCATGAACGATGAAAAACACAGATGATTGTCCCAATCATAGGCTCTGGATCAGACACTGTGACGACATTCTATGTTGTGTGTGAGGCAAGATTACCCCAACAAATGTTGAGGAAATTCGAAGCCAAAACGTCATCTACAGGCACAGGTGTGACAGGTGCAACCAAATCAGTTCATCTCAGTTTTGTACAGTCATCAAAAGTGTCCGGCAATAAAGCCAATTTTTATGTTATTATCAAGACATTGTTACAAAAGTTCCTAAATAAGAAGTTTCAAAGTAAGTCTTGGTTAAATTTTGAAATGTGTTGTTGTTGTTGTTCATGAAATATGTTCCGTAAAAACATTTATCAGGGTTCGACATTACCTTGTTTTTCAACTGTTTTTAGCTTTAGGACTCTGCTTCTCCCCGATCAGCTATTATTATTTTATTTTAGAGTTATGCAAGCTTGGCATATTGTACACTCGTTCACTCTGTTGTCTACGTAAACATCTAAGCGTCAAAATGAAACTACGGTATTCCAAGAAAAAGAGCTAGACATAGGAAGTTTTTGCTTAAAAGTCAAAAACTCAGAAAAAATTATATTTAACAATCAGGTTAAAATTTATGACATATCCTTGATGAAAAATAGCCCTTGGACTTCGGTCTACTAAATCTATTTTGGGTTCATTTTGGTTTTTCCACTGAAAATATTGACTACCGCGCATGCAAGTTTGACTTTCTGTAGGAGTTATTACTAAATTGTCTTTTGTTGAACAAAACTACAAATCATGTAAGCGATCTTTTATGAAGAACATGCATGATGGGTCGCTATTCGTTACTTATGCCAAGCATTTAACTCTTTACCAAACGACAAAATTTTAGACTGGTCCAAATTGAAAGCATTTGCAGACGACAAAATAAAAGTTATTGAAAATTTGAAATTTGTTTTGGGAAGTGTAGAAAACATTGTTGGAAAAGGAGAAAATGCTGGTTACCAGCATTTTCTCCTTTTCCAACAATGTTTTCAAAAGACTTCTTTCTAAGGGTCGTTAAAAGTAGGGATTGTGTGGTAAAGAGTTAAACTGGTAATTATAAATTGTCTCCACTTTTGCACTAGGTCATTTGGGCTAGCTGGATGCTGTCTCTACTAGCCTGATCCAATTTTTTTGCTATTAATGTTGAACCCCGTCTATGAAAGCTTGTGGTTACTATGAATCATAGTATGATGATTCAAAGGGAATTTTATTCCTTTGGACAGTTCCCTAAAATTACTATAAAGCCATGTGGGTTGAGTTTTCTCAACACTGGGGCCGAACACTCACAAACTATGGGGCTAAATCTTCTAAACCTTTGGGGCCGAATAATTTCAGTCTTTGGGGCCGAATATTCTCAAACTTTGGGGCCAAATATTCTCATAAATCAGTGGTCGTCAACCATACTAGGGCAGACTCTTCTTTTATCCGAAACTTCTGACATCCGGTTTCTAGGCTTTGTCTACTTTCATTTCAAATATCAGTATGACAGGAAAATGAACACTCTCTTGCACTCCGGATCATTACATTTACCTCTGTAGTGGGCTCAGAAAGTAGACCGTCATTACGTCATATTTTTGTCACATGACCATAACTCAAAATAGCTACACAAACGCCGGTGAAAGAAAGACCAATACCGATTGTTTCGTGTGCTGTTTAAGCAGCATGGGACCAATCAGACTTAAACGATAGTTAATGAACACAAGAGGGACTTTCTGAAAAGCCTAAATATCTTTATAGGACGATAACTTGATTTTTAATCGTACAAACTTAGAGATCCAGCGGTGTGTCAAACCAGTTGTCATCATTGATGGGCGCATCTATTTTTGTTACAATCGGCGTAAGATTCTTAAAAGTGAAGAGGCTAAAAGAAAAATAGTTCCATTTAATACAGGCAAATTCATCAGTTTGAACGCACCTATAATGTACCCAGAATCATATTTCCTTTGTCTAACTTACAATTTTACATACGAAACAGTTAAACAGTAACAAAACATCTTTTCCTCGGTTTGACAAGATTCTTGTCATTTAGCCCATCGCAGAGATGTATGTGAGGTAACGAACGACAACTCTGCTCGGAGATTGGAAAATGAATAGAAGAGCACCTCTACATTAAAACAGCAACACTTATTTCCATGAGATTGCCTGTACAAATGTCATCCAGTGTAATTATGGTTTAAATTGCTTGAAGTCTTCATTTATGTCGGCCATTTCGCTTTCTGACCAGATATAAAAGCTTTTGTTAAGGCTTTCGATTGACCAATCAGAGACAAGAATTGTCTGAAGGCTGAAATTATAAATTTTTAATGGTCTAAGGGAGAAAACTCGTACTCAATTTTTATTCTTAAGCCTAACAGAGTTACTTCCCTTATAACGAATAAATGGCATAAAACCACAAACGAATAAATTGCGTTACGCGTGTAACGTCGGAAACGACGAGCAGAATAAAACGACTTTAACGACGATCTGAATGGATCATATATATTCTTAGAGTTTAATCATAAATGTTAAAAGTTTTCGACATATAATTATATCAGGTCTATAGAAGAAAATGCATTTTAAGATACATGTATATTGTCTCTTATTTGTACGGGCAGTAGGGGAAAAGTGGGTAAATTTTGGCGGTTTTTGCAGCACCTTCTTGGAGGTTTAATTATGCGTTGTAGCGGTGGATCTGGGACAAAAGCACTGTTTTATTCATTCAGGCTATCTTTTTATTTGCATTTCATCGGCAAGATGTCTAGTGAAATATGAGCTAAGATGTTGGGAAAGCATGTTTTTTTGAGTTTCCTGCAAAACGGGTGAATTCGGACGCAATAGGAAAAATACGGACACAAAACCGCCGAAACACGGACAAGTCAATTATCAGAGTGCAAAATTCGAACAGGTTGCAATTTTGTATTTAACCCATTACCTTATAATCCATACTTTTGACGACACTGAGAAAGAAGCCTTTAGAAAACATTGTGGGAAAATGAGAAAATGCTGGTGACCAGCATTTTTTCCTTTTCACACGATTGATGTTTAGTACCCATCACAAAAAAATAAATAAATAAATGAATAAAAATAAGAAAATAAATAAATTTTCAGTCACTTTTATTTTGTCATCTGCAAATGCTTTGGATTTGGACAAGCCTAAAATTTTGTCGTTTGGTAATAATTTTTAAAAAAATTATACCTTTGTCCGAACTTAGCCCGGTTTTCCCCTATTCTCCCTCTTATTGCATTAACTCGATTGATTGATATGCTTGGGTCTTTTTTTTTTTGCTTTTACGCCACTTTCGCATTTTCTTAAGTCATGTCATTGTGACATATCACATATTCATTTATGTAATAGCTAGGTTTCTCCAGTGCTAGGCTGGGGCTCCTGATCGATCCTGCCCAAGGAAACTCCAGTGAATCCAAGAAGAACAAACCCGGTGCCTCGAGCTAATATTTAACCTCTGTGCCAAGCAGGGCCACCATTCATCACATTTGTGAACACCTCAAAGTTCTAAGAACTTTGGGTTAACTTACAAGTACATGTAAACATGTATTTTGACATGAGATTTTTGACACCGTTTGCTCGTGATCTATGTCAGATAAGCTGTATTATCATATTACCGATATGTTGTTTTAAACAAAGAAAAATATAAAGAGGATTACACGAGTTTGAGTGTCCTGAAACAAATCTACCTTGGCACTCTCAACTCTTGGAGTTCTATAATATAGTCAAAACTGTAATACATAGAATAAGAAATAGATCTAGATGAACAGCTCATACACGCATATTTCCGTATATCAAATTGTCGATATTCATAAACAAAATAAATTCTATTTTTTATACATATAAGTTTTCTCCAGATCCAAGAAAAATCGTATTCGTTCCGATCTTTTCTTCCAAACTTTCATTACGTGACCCGTCTCATTCGTTTGGGGTTTTATGCCCTCCCGCGATATATGGGAGACAACTCTGGTTGGCATAAGAACAGAAGTAAGTACGAGTTTTCTCCCTTAGACCATAAATCGATCAAAATTTCAAACCCTTATCTCTTCCTGTTTTTGATTGGTTAAATATTGCGTCAGACCTCCGTAGTCCACCAATCAGATTTAACATTTCTTATTTCAGTCATTTCCGGTTCGGAAAACAAAGTTGCCGACCGGCACAAGATTAATAAAGACTCACTTCGAATGTAGATGTATGGTTAGTGACCGTTTACGTAATAAAAACTGTAACTGATGGCGCTTGATGGCATCTGTGCGGGGAACTTGAAGGGATTTGATGTCATTTTGACTGTGAACATGCATTTTCGGCGCATTTCTCTTAATTTTGAACTTGTCAGTGGCGAAAGTTGAAAATGTCTCGACCCAAATTGTTAGCACCCGTTTTCGGCAAGCACCCGTTTTCGAACCGAAACATCATTTTTTTCACATTCTAGACAGAAAGGCGGTGTTAGTTCTTGTGAGCTGATGACATGAAAGTGGGGTGGGGGGGGGTTTAGTGTCCCTGCCAAAATACTGACCCCACAAGCAAATGAGAGTAAAATAAGTTATTTTCAATGTATGGGCTATAAGCCACATACTGAACTAAACATTCTCATGTTTGCATGTTTTTTGTTTTTTTTAAATTATTATTATTATTATTATCATTATTGCCTTATGCATGCAAAAGTAGCTCACTATTTTCTGTGTAGCCCTACTGGGAGACTGGTTTAAATCTTTACAGAGAGTAAACTGTTTGGCATTTCACGATCCTCTTTGCTTAAGACATAATAATGTACCCATACAGATGTACATTTCCCTTTACCACACTGCAGAATTTTAGACCAGACCAAATTGAAAGCATTTGCAGACGACAATTTCATAGCAGCTCAAATGACATGTTTCTTTGATAGGTTAGAAAACATTCTGGGAAAAGGAGAAAATGCTGGTTACCAGCATTTTCTCCTTTTCCCAGAATGTTTTCAAAAGGCTTCTTCCTCGGGATAGTCAAATGTCGTCATTGTGTGGTAAAGGAATAATTATAACACACGAAGACACATACAACAGAATTTTGAAACGTCATAATTTAGTAGCGTCACCGAAACATTAACATCTGTTTCTACATTTTACCTCATGTTGGGATGGTTCTAACTTAGATATGATTCCGTTTGTCTAAAGATTACCTTCTGAATATTCTTTGTCGTCTGCAAATGCTTTCAATTTGAACTGGTCTAAAATTTTCTCGTCTGGTAACGAGTTAATACACACTGATAAGCAGTATACAACTTTTACAAACATCATGAGAAAGCAAACAATTTAGAGACCAGTAATTTCTTCTTTTCCAACAATGTTCTACAACAATTTGGGAACAGGAAAAAATGCTGGTTACCAGCATTTTCTCCATTTCCCACAAAGTTTTTAAAAGCTTTCTTTCTCAGGGTTGTTAAAAGTCTGGATTGTATGATAAAGTCTTAAAGAGTTATTTTTTACCTGTTGACAGCTCACACATTCTTCATGATCGAAGCAAACTATGGGAAAAAGGTGTTGAAGACAGTGGTTAGTCACAGAAAGTGTGGGACCTGCAATTGGTGGAGAAGAAACCGGCCCACTCAAACTGTAAGGAAACATCACTGTGTGAAGAATCATTCTGGGTGTGCCAGTTTAATGGAAAGTGTCAGTGGGACACAAGGTATAAAGGAACTTATGGAAGAAGGAACACCGGTCGAATACTTAGAAGGAGATGGAGATAACACTTTAGTAACAAGATTAAAGAGTGAGCTGAATTTGGATATGAAGAAAAGATTTGACAGGAATCATGTAGTGAAAAATGTCGGCAAAAAGCTTTATGGTTTACATCATGACAAAGACACTAAACTAAGCAAAAGTGTCGTCATTCATGTTGACAAATGTTTGAAATATGCTCTTGCTAGAAATCAAGGTGACAAAGATGGCTTGGAGGACAATTTGAAGGCTCTTATACCACACCAGTTTGGTGATCATTCCTTATGCAAAGGACAATTTTGTGGTTTTGTTCCGAAGCCAGGAGAGATATACAAACACAAAAGTCTTCCATATAAATCAGCATTGAGGGATATTGGACTACGTGCTAAACTCCAAGCCATTTCTGATCAAAGTGTAGCTTACAGCAATTTAGTTGGTTACAGTAGTTTAGTTGTTTAATTTCCGTTACTATGATCAGAAAATCTTGAAAACAGTACTGAAACATTTGGTCGATTGTGAAATTTATACAAAAATCCTGTATACTTGCGCTTCAAAGGAACCAATATGAATTTTATGAAATAAAGCCATTGCTACAATATTGAGTCACTTGCTTAAAACATTTATGAGGAGAAAATGGTTGATTCTCATGAAGCGTAACTTTTGAATTTCATTAAGGTTTTGTTTTGGCATATTTTTATTAAAATTCTAAGACATGCATTTTTCATGTTTTTAGCATTCGTTTATGTACATAAAAAGTAGGAATGACTGTAATGCCCAATCATGGTTCATAAATTTTATTTCATGCTTTCAGGTAGGATATCAAGAAATAGCAGTGAAAATATTTTTCGATATTACATTGGTACGACCAATGAAAATACCGATTTTCATGTTCTTGTTGCATAGGTAAATTACCAGTGCCTCACAACCAGATGGAAATATGACACCATGTACCTTACATTTCTCCCACTTGATGTAATATTGTAATGCATTGCCATGCGGGAGGGGTACGCCACCGGGAATACCAACAAGAACAGTTGTACTGGATTTTTATAAAGCTCCTCCCAGACAGGGTTAAAAGCATGAAATAAATAGAATATTTGTTTCTTTTGGTGAAAGATCGAAATTTATTTCATCTTGTGAACACCATTGGTAATATTTTCACTTGTGGCTGTGCCACTGACGAAAATATTATTGAAGGTGCTCACTCGATGAAAGAAATTTCGATCTTTCACCAAAGAAAACAAATATCCTCTATTTGTTCTATATTATTTAACACCTCTCTGGTACATATATGACAAACTATGCGAATATATCATTGTTCTGTTTTTGCATGAAATTTTGTATAAAAATTTGCATTGTGGAAAAAAATGTATGCTTTTTCAAAGAATTTAACTTTTTTTGCCAAATCATTTAACCCATTACCACACAATCCCTACTTTTGACGCCCCTGAGATAGAAGCCTTTAGAAAACATTGTAGGAAAAGGAGAAAATGCTGTTAACCAGCATTTTCTCCTTTTCCCACAATGTTTTCTACCCTTCACAAAACAAATTTCAAATTTTCAGTCACTTTTATCTTGTCGTCTGCAAATGCTTTCGATTTGGACAAACCTAAAGTTTTGTCATTTGGTAATGAGTTAACCCTTTACCAGATGACAACATTTTAGCCTCCTCCAAAGTAAAAGAATTTTCAGGCAATACTTTCAATATGATTAAAGTGATGCGATTTTTCCTTGAAAGGGTAGAAAACATTGTGGGAAAAGTAGAAAATGCTGGTTACCAGCATTTTCTCCCATGGGCGGATCCAGGGGGGGGGGGATCGGGGATCCGGACCCCCCCTAGAATTTTGGCAAAAATGTGGTTATCGGATTCATGCAATGGTACTGGTTTGATATTGCACAGCATTTATGTAAAATACAGTCATAAATTTAAAAAAAAAAGTTCTAAATGTGAAGAACTCCTCATGGTTAGAACTAGAAACGTTGACTTTTCTTGTAAACGGCTTGTACCCACCTAAATCAGGAAATCAAAGTATTATATAACAAGACGAGTGCGTTTTTGGTGGGACCCCCCCTGAGAAAGATATCTGGATCCGCGCATGTCTCCTGTGCTTACAATGTTTTCAAAGGGCTTCTTTCTAAGGGTCGTTAATAGTGGGCATTGTGCAGTATAGTATCAATGTATCCTCTTAGACAATGCAAGCCATCCTGAAAAGAACAATTATTTCAACCCTTTACCCCATAAGGCATTTCTATGGTGTCTGTAATTGACCCTAATTAACAGCAAGGATGAAGCTGTTTCTTATGTGTATATGACACCTTTTGGTAGCATAGAAAACATTGTGGCAAAGGGTAAAATTGCTCATAACGAGCAATTTCACCTTTTGTCACAATGTTTTCCAAAGGCTCCTACAAACAATGCTAAGAAATGAGTATCTATGGAGCAAAGGGTTGATCTGTGACTTTATGTCAGAAAAGTCCTTGACAGTTGGCCTGTGTTCAAGTCAGCAAAAAGGACAAATATTGTAGACCCAGTTCTTTGTTGCCAGACCTAAGATATCACACCTCCTTAGGCTCCTTATGCACGGTCATCTCTCTTAATGAATCCTTAACCTATTACCAAACGACAATATTTTAGACTGGTCCAAATTGAAAGCATTTGCAGACGACAAAATAAGAGTGACTCAAAATTTGAAACTTGTTTTATGAAGGGTAGAAAACATTGTGGGAAAAGGACAAAATGCTGGTTACCAGCATTTTTTCCTTTTCTCACTATGTTTTCTAAAGGCTTCTTTCTCAGGGGCATCAAAAGTAGGGATTGTGTGGTAAAATGTTAACCCTTTACCACACAGCAAGATTTTAGACCTGTCCCAATTGAAAGCATTTGCTTATGACAGTTTCAATGTGGCTCATATGAAACGATATTTCTTTGAAAGGGAAGAAAACATTGTGGAAAACGGAGAAAATACTGGTAACCAGCATTTTCTTCTTTTCCCACAATGTTTTCAAAAGCCTTCTCTTTCATGGGTGTTAAAAGTCTTCATTGTCTGGTAAAGGGTTAAATGAAAACAATCTTGAAATCGAAAAACTTATTTCAGTGTCTATCATAAAAAGAGGGTTATAAGCGAAATGTGGTTTGCACACCTGTGCAAGTTTGTGAAATCTTCGATAAACCAGATGTAATGCTGCACTTATTTTGGCTTCTGTGTACTGTAAATTTGGTCTGATGCTAATTTTTCATAGGTTTATCCTCCCTCATGTTGGGAGACGACTTTTTTCCCCCGTCACAAAATTTCTACCGTATGCCGTGTGACGGGTTTAGCTCTTTACCAAACAACAAAATTACAGACTGGTCCAAATTGAAAGCATTTGCAGACGACAAAATTAATCTGAAAGTTTGAAATTTGTTTTGGGAAGGGTAGAAAACATTGTGGGAAAAGGAGAAAATACTGGTTACCAGCATTTTCACCTTTTCCCAGAATGTTTTCAAAAGGTTTCTTTCCAAGGGTCGTTAAAAGTCGGGATTGTGTGATAAGAAGTTAACCCATTACCACACGACAAGATTTTAGACCTGCCCAAATTGAAAGCATTTGCTGATGACAGTTTCAATGTGGCTCATATGATATGATTTTTTTCTTTGAAAGGGAAGAAAACATTGTGGGAAAAGAAGAAAATGCTGGTTACCAGCATTTTCTTCTTTTTCCAAAATGTTTTTAAAAGTCCTCCTTTTCCTATAAAGTTTTCTAAGGCCTTCTCTTTCAGGGACGTTAAAAGCCGTCATTGTGTGGTAAAGGGTTAAGCATTATTTCAAGCCAGAAGATTACTATTTATTCGTCAGTCTGCTGTCTGTCTGTCTGTTAGTCTTAACCAAATAACATGGCTTAACATCAGATTTACCATTCATCTCCAAAAGGGTAAACAAACTATGCCGACTGCAAAATTTCGAAAATTGCTAATTTTTGGAGATACAAAAGTTGATATATCTGTATCGGACACTGTATGTAAGATCAGATTGCATGTCCTGTGCAGTCTGATCTTAATATACATTGTTCGCAAAAAGGTCATTGAGTAGTATTTACTCTAAACATGGAAGAAGACAGCCGGCTGGCCCGAGACTAAATAAGCTGATTTGGTTCTTAGTTTGTAAACAGTATCACAGATACCGAGATCTTGAAAGAGCCTGTTACAGGTATTTTTCTCCCTGATGGCAGTGTTGTTTTGGGTGCAAGGTTGCTGAGCAGAATTTTTTTTCTTTTAAGTACGGTATGTGTATTGCGAATAGCGCGGGATATGTCAAAGAATTTTACGCAATAAGTACCAAAACTAATTGTTGATGCTTATTGCTTAAGTAAATAACACACAATAAAATTTCAGACCAGCCCACATTTTAAAGCATTTGCAGACAACAAAATGAAGGGGACTGAAAAATTAAAATTTGGTTTGGGAAGGGTTGTAAACATTGTTGAGAAAGGAAAAAATGCTGGTTACCAGCATTTTCTCCTTTTCCGAAAATGTTTTCGAAAGGCTTCTTTCTCAGGGTCAATAAAGGTCAGGATTGTGTGTTGATGAGTTAAAATATCATGGCAAGGTGTTTACAAAGAGAATGAATTTTTATGAATTTTTATGACATTATATTATTTTCTTCATAATGACCTAGACACTGGAATGTAATGCATGGATTTATCTTTAGACTTAACCGTTTATCAAACAATCCCTGGTTTTTACAACCCTGAGATAAAAGCCTTTTGGAAGCATTGCAGGAAAAGGAGAAAATACTGGTAACAATGTTTTCTACCTTGCTGAAAACAAATTTCAATCTTTGATTTCTCAATATTTTATTTTGTCATCTCCAGGTGCTTTGAATTTGGACCAGTCTAAAATTTTGTCGTTTGGTAAAGGTTAGACATAAAAGACAGAAAAAGCCATTTACCTCAAGCATTTTAACAAAATTCCACCATTTTTCCAGTGCAGTGTATCAAAACAATGACTGCCCGATTTTTCTCTGTGATTTGGAAGGGTTTACCCCCACTAATAACTCTTTACCAGATGATAAAATTTTAGCCTTTTACAAATTGAAAGCCTTAGCAGATGACAATTTTAGTGTGGCTCAAATGGTGCATTTTTTTTCTCTGATAGGGTCATAATCCATGTGGGAAAGAGAAAATGCTGAAGATAGTGACCGACTGCATATGCAGACTCAAAGCTTGTTCAATATCTTGTATGATACCCTGCGTTTCTTTTTCATTCTAGTATATATTTCATACACAGATTTCATTTCAGATTTAATGTATTATGCTTACTGTTTAACCCTTTAGCAAACAATCCCTGGTTTTTACGCCCCCGAGATAGAAGCCTTTTGAAAGCATAGTGGGAAAAGGAGAAAATGCTGGTAACCAGTATTTTCTCCTTTTCTCACAATGTTTTATACCCCGCTAGAAACAGATATCAATTTTTGAGTTACGTTTGTATTGTTGTCTGCAAGTGCTTTCAGTTTGGACCAGTCTAAAATTTGGTAAAGTGTTATACCTTTAACGCAAAACAAAATTTCAGTTTAACCTAAATTGAAAGGGTTAGGGAAAATTAACTCATTACCACACAAGAAAACTTTAGACTGGTCCAAATTGAAAGCATTTGCAGACGACAAAAGAAAGGTGTCTCAAAAATAGAAATATGCTCTGGTAAGGGTAGAAAACACTGTGGGAAAAGGAGAAAATGCTGGTTACCAGCATTTTCTCCTTTTCCCACAGTGTTTTCAAAAGGCGTCTTTCTCAGGGGCGTCAAAAGTAGGGATTGTGTGGTAATGGGTTAAATGACTCAAAACTTAAACTTTGTTTCTGAAGGGGTAGAAAACATTGTGGGAAAAGAAGAAAATGCTGGTACCAACATTTTCTTCTTTTTCCACAATGTTTTCAAAAGTCATCTTTATTTTTTTGGTCATTAAAAGTCTGAAATGTAGGGCAAGGATTTAATTACAAAATGTGTAACTATCACTGGATCAGCACTTTTCTTAGGAAAAAAAAAAACAACTGCTTTTGAGATTCACTGAAATATAAGTTAAATAAAACAACAAAATGAATTATCAATGACAATACATGTGCTGATGATACTTTGTCTTCCCAAACGAGCACAGATAACTTTGCATTGATGGGCAACCAACTATTGTACATCTTTTGTCAATTGTGAAGATGAAGATAAGACTGTAAATCATGTGCTGATCTAAAATCCAGACTTTCTTCAAGCCAGTAAACTAAAAGCAATGGTACATGTACAGTATTAGTTGTACGGTCATGGCAGGGGACTTGGAAACTTGTTCACGGCTGTGGTTAATCGTGTCGCCCCGAGCCGAAGGCAAGGTGGCGACATGATTCACCACAGCCATGAACAAGTTTCCAAGTCCCCTGCCACCTGATCGTACAACGAATTATTATACTGCAAAGATTTACCCTTTCAAAGCGTGTTAAGCGAAATTTTCCTGTTTTTTTATTTCACGAATTGAGTATGCTGACGAAATAGAAATTCTCTTCTGAGTGCCCCAATTCAATGAAAACTGACGTCACTGGAAACTGACGTCACTAAAACGTGCAGTTTGGTGCATAACTGTGCAGTCTGGTGATCGATCGACGCCGCCATTTCGGATGTTGTGTTGCACGTGTAGTGATGTTTACGGGGCACTCAAAAAAGAAACTGGTTTTACATGGTCTTTGCCAGGGGTCATGATATATGTTCTCAGAATGTGAACCAATCAGATCACGAGAAATTTCTTTGCAGTATAATAAACATGTATATCTTTGAAGTTTCTTCATTTACAAAGGAATCACATGTGTGTCTCCACTATAATTATTATGTAACTCCTGACCAGACAAATCCTTCTTTTCAACAATCCCTTGGTTGAAGACTTGAAAATTAATTGTAGGAAAAGGAGAAAAATACTTAAAACCACTATTATCAAACTACTGTTTGAAGGACAAATTTCATAATCTAGGTAGTATCTATTTTGTTGTCAGCAAATGCTTTCAATTTGGACATTTCTAACATTTTACCATTTGGTAAAAAGTAAAAGCCATTTGAAAATTCTAGAATCATTTTACGATTATGATTACATTACAAGACTCTTATGCTTCATTCTGTATCATATTGTATAAAATGTTATTGATCCTGCAGGTAAGTAGTCCGTTGAAAACCATGTAGGAAAAGGAGAAAATGCTGGTAACCAGCATTTTCTCCTTCTCCTACACAGTTTTCCATCCTATCACAGACATGTTCCATCATGGTTTAAATTGGACTTGTCCAAAATACAGCCATTTGGTTGAAGATTAATTTGCAGCAAACATCCATGCAAACAATCCTGAAAAGTAGAGGAATAAAATTTAAAATGGTCTTATGGATGAATATTTTTTTTTCATGTACATGAAATCATTATGGCAAAAGGAGAACTAGGTGTTTATTGACTCATTACCAAACGACAATATTATAGACTTGTCCAAATTTTGTCCATTTGCAGACAACAAAATAAAAGTGACTGAAAATTTGAAATTTGTTTTGTGAAGGGTAGAAAACATTGTGGGAAAAGGAGAAAATGCTGGTTTTACCAGCATTTTCTCCTTTTTCCACAATGTTTTCTAAAGGCTTCTTTCTCAGGAGTGTCAAAAGTGGGGATTGTTAACACATTACCACACAATCCCTACCTTTGGCGACCCTGAGAAAGAAGCCTAATAGAAAACACTGTTGGAAAAGGAGAAAATGCTGGTAACCAGCATTTTCTCCTTTTCCCACAATGTTTTCTACCCTTCACAAAATATAGTTCAAATTTCCAGTCGCTTTCATTTTGTCATTTGCAACTGCTTTCAATTTGGACCAGTCTATAAATTTGTCGTTAGGTAAAGAGTTAAGCAGTGTCTTCTTATACATCAATCATTTCAAGTGTTCTTCTGCAAATAGTATTCCTTTCTAAAAGGGCTTTTGCTTGTACTAGTATCAAAGTCCAGTTATATAAAAAGAAAAGTTAAAGTGCAGTATGACTGAAGAACACAACAAAAACTATATGGAACAAGTTTAACGCAACTCTTTACAAAACATTCTGTGTTTTTAACTCTACCACACAACAAAATTCTAATCTTGTCCAAATTGAAAGCATTTGCAGACGACATAACAAATGTGACTGAAAAATTGAAACTTGACTTTAGAGGAGTAGAGAACATTACCGGAAAAGGAGAAAATACTAGTTACCATTGTTTCACAAGGCTTCTTTGTATAGTTGTAAAAAGCAGGGATTGTCTGATAAAGTATGTTAACCCTTTCCCAAATAACAAATTTTAAACTGTCCCAAACTCAAAAAGTTTGCAGATGACAATTTTGAATTTGATGAGAATGGCAGAAAGTTTTCCGATAGGCTAGAAAACACTGTGGGAAAAGGAGAAATTGCTCGTTACAAGCAATTTATCCTTTTCCCACAGTGTTTTCTAAAGACTTGTACTGTCGACACGTTAAAATCAGGGCTTGTTTGGGAAAGAGTTACCCAGATGGCAAATTTTAACTTGGTCCAAACTGAAAACATTTTGCAGGCAACAAATTGAAGATGGCCCAAATCACATATTTTGTTCTTGATAGTGTAGAAAATGCTGCCTGATCATTATCTATACCATATGGAATAGCATCTACTTACACCTACAGCATTGAAAGACTTAAAAAATCTGTCCTTGCTTTAAAAGTTTTTCTTCTATTGTACAACTTTACTTTACTTTTTACTTTTTTTTTTTTAAACTCTTTACTCCTTAGATACTCATTTCTACGCATTGCTTGTAAGAGCCTTTGGAAAACATTGTGGCAAAAGGTATAATTGCTTGTGACGAGCAATTTCACCTTCTTGCCACAATGTTTTCTATGCTATCAAAAGGTGTCATATAGGCATAAGGAACGGCTTCATCCTTGCTGTTATTTAGGGTCAATTAGAGATACCATAGAAATACCTTATGGGGTATAGGGTTTATCTACATGTATCTAGAAATTTAGTCCTTTTAAAAATATGAGGGACACTTTTTAAGTTCGTAGAGTAAGCCTATAACTTTTTAATGTGATTATGAAGTTGCACGATTTTTTACACAGAACTTGCATAATCATTCCTCTCTCGAACGGTGTCATGGTATGCGGCACACGAGGGCCACATGCACGCTGCGCTGGGTATTTTCAACACCTGGTTTTTTTACACTTTAGTAAAATATAACGTTCAATATGGATGGAAAAATTTCTGAGCAAAAGGTATATTGTATGATTCGAGCACAGATCAAGTTTCCGCCAACAAAAATACATGCTGATTTGCAAAAAGTTTATGGGAATGGTGCTTTAAAATATGCTACAGTTTGCAAGTGGGTACGTCGTTTTAATGATGGTCGGGAGTCAATTGAAAATGACCCTCGGGTGGGTAGGCTGGTTTCCGTTTTGACGGAAAAAAACGTTGCTACTGTGAAAAAGTTAATTGAGGAAGACGGACTTTATACCATGCAAGAGATAGAAGAATTAAGTGGCATTCATTTCGTCAAGTGTTTAGAAGATCTTACGTGAATGACTTGGGCTACGTAAGATCTACGCGCGCTGGGTGCCCCATTTCCTCACTGACGAGCAGAAACATTAAGTCGGGTTAGATTGCATCACAAGTTATAGAAAAATATGATAAATGTGACCCGAATCATTTGGAAGAGATAGTTACAGGTGATGAAACCTGGATCTATCATTTTCAACCCGATTCTAAGGCTAAAAATAAGGTTTGGGTTTCATCTGAGGGCAACAGACCTGTTATTGCGCGCCATTGCAAAACATCAAATCACATGTTGTATGCGATATTCTATGATTCGAAAGGTCCAGTCCATCAAATTCCAGTCCCAAAAGGTAGTTCTGTCACTGGAAAGTTTTACAGAGAAAATGTTCTTACTCAACTTGTTGATTTCTATCAGAAACGTAGACCGTGCACCAGTGTCTGCGGCATCTTATTACTCCATGATAACGCACCGGCCCATAAATCCGCTACGGTACAGGAATATCTGAAAGAATCTGGGCTCGATGTCTTAGATCTTCCCCCATACAGCCCTGACCTTTCCCCCATGTGACTTTTGGTGTTCCCAAGACTAAAGAAAATGCTGGCAGGGCACTGTTTTGAATCTCGTTGTGGTATAGGCAGTGCGGTCTACCAGTGTCTGCAACATGTACCTAAAGAGGACTACTGGGCGGTGTTCCGGAAATGGGTAGATCGGTGTAAAATGTGTGTGGAGGCAGACAGGGCATATTTCGAAGGTCTTAGATAAATAAAATTTTGATACTTCAAGCTGTTTTAAAAAGATTGCCCTACTCTACGAACTTAAAAAGTGTCCCTCGTACATTGCTACTGTTCATGATTATCTTGAAATGAAGCTTAACCTTTTACAACACAACAAGATTTTAGACCTCTCCGAATTGAAAGTATTTGCAGATGACAGTTTCAGTGTGGCTCATATAAAATTATTTTTCTATGAAAGGGAAGAAAACATAGGGTTAATATCAAAATGCAAGTTATCAAAATGTTATGTGACAAGCTCTGTGAAAATGGGGCTAAATGCATCTGCAAAAAAATATCAATTCATACAAGGCTGCGCAGTCCACGCAGGCTGACAATTGTAAAAACTTTTGATTATTTTTGTCATGAATCATCGGTTGTGAGACACCTTGGATTGTATGGATCCGTAATTGTGTGAAACCTTGTTTGGTATCATGCATCACTGAGACTTGTTTCACCTCCTTTTGTCAAAGTAAGGCTCTTATACCCTTTAAGTCTTTACCAAACAACAAAATATTAGACTTGTCCAAATTGAAGAGTATTTGCAGACAACAAAATAAATTTGCCTTAAACAATGACATTTGTTTTGGCAAGGATAGTAAACATTGTGGGAAAAGGAGAAAATGCTGGTAGCCAGCATTTTCACCTTCTCCCACAATGTTTTCAAAAGCTTTCTTTCTCAAGGTCGTTAAAAGTCGGGATTGTATGGTAAAGAGTTAACAAACAATCGTTTAGAAAAAAAATTGTGGGAAAAGGAGAAAATGCTGGTGACCAGCATTTTCTCCTTTTCCCGCAATGTTTCTATCCTACGAGATACACATTTCAATTTTGAGGTATTTTTATTTTATTTGCTGCACATGCTTTAAATTTGGACCAATCAAAAATTTTGTTTTTTGGGTAAAGAGTTCAAAATTCCTGCAGCATAGTACTTTTAAAAACACAATGTGAAAAGAACCAATTATTCATTATGAGTAACTGTTTTTCTTCCATTATGTTTCCTATATCATTCTAAAAGTATTCACTTTCTGCCTTTCTAGATCCTTTACTTTTGTTCTATCACCAGTCCTGCTGTTTAACTCTTTCCCACACAATCCCTACTTTTAACGACTCTGAGAAAAAAGCCTTTTGAACATATTGTTGGAAAAGGAGAAAATGCTGGTAACCCGCATTTTCTCCTTTTCCCACAATATTTTCTGCCCTGCTGGAAATGAGTTTCAATTTTCGAGTTACATTTTTTTGTCGTCTGCCAGTGCTCTCAATTTGGACTAGTCTAAAATGTTGTCGTTTGGTAAAGAGTTAAAAGAAAAGTCTATGTGATCATAAATGAGATACAGTAATTTACTGTAAACCCTTTACTACACGGCTTGATTCCAGACCTATCCAAGTTGAAAGCATGTGCAAATGGTATTTGATGGTCGCTCAAATAGCACATTGTACTCTTTGATCTGTTAGAAAACAATGTGGAAAAAGGAGAAAATGCTGGAACCAGCATTTTCTCCTTTTCCCACAATGTTCGCAAAAGGCTTCTACCCATGGGTTGTTCAAAGTCCTCACTGTGTGGTAAAGGGTTAGGCAGCCCACAAAATTTTAGACTTTGCTTGTCATGAAAACATTAGCAGACAACAAATTGCATGAAAAAATACACTTTTTCAAAACATGAAAACAATGTGGTAAAAAGAGTAAATACAGGTTACCAGCATCTTCTCCTTTTTGCGCAAGGCTTTTACCTATTTTATAAAAAACACAGAATTTTTGTGTACAGATTTATAATGAGTCACAAGATTGCATCATTTTCATTAGCTGTCTCTGGGATGGGTGTCTGTGAAACTGGCCGGCCTGTTTCTGGCAATATGAACTGTGAGTGAACTGTTGTTGGGGTGGGGGTAAGAGGTGGGGGCGGAGTTATGGGATAAATGGGCGGAGAGTATGGCGGTAATGTTCTTTGAAATGCTCTTGGCGATGATGGATTATTCCCACTGGATAAAGATGTTCGTGTAAACTGTCCACTATATCTAAAAATGTTTTTCTTCTTCTCTTTAAAACTGTGTCTGTTGTCATGACGACGAGAAAAGGAGCACCTAGTGTTACTTCCACCACCGATAATATTTTCCATGGAGACGCTTCTTCTGAATGTAGAGGAGTGTCTTCTGGTTTTATTGAGGGCGGAGTCCTGACTCTGGGCCAATAAAATAAGAGCTGTATCATAGTTAGGGGGCGGAGTCAGACCTTCATCGGCACTTGTAAGTAACTGTAACTGAAATATAAATTCTGTATATGTTAAACCTTTATTACAAAATCTCAAACTTTTATTAACTCTTATGAAGGTTTATAAAATCACCAGAGGAAAAAGAACAAAATGCTTACAACCAGCAATTTCTCCTAATGTTTTCGGTCTTTTCAAAGATATTTCTCATGATCATTTGGGTAATGTTGAAATCACTGTTTGCAGATGCTTTCAATTTGGACAAGTCTTAACCCATTGCCAAACGACAACATTTTAGACTGGTCAAAATTGAAAGCAATTGCAGACGACAAAATAAAAGTGACCGACAATTTGAAATTTGTTTTGTGAAAGGTGAAAAACATTGTGGGAAAAGGAGAAAATGCTGGTTACCAGCATTTTCTCCTTTTTCCACAAGGTTTTCTAAAGGCTTCTTTCTCAGGGGGCATCAAAAGTAGGGATTGTGAGGTAATGGGTTAAATTTGATTTGAGGTAACGAGTAATGAGTTTCCCCTTCAGGAGCCCTGTATACATGGCTACATTATCAACACAACATCCAAAATGATGGCGTCAATCAAAATTAACATAAAGATTATGCAAAAAGCTTCATGTTTTAGCACATATTGCCAAGGTTTCCCTGACGTCAATTTTCCCTGAATTGGGGCACTCAAAAGGGAAATTCTACTTTGCATCAAGTTTTTCAACCAAAAATCAGGTAAAATCCACTAGACAAACATTGGAATGGTAAAACTTTGCAGTGTAATAAATTCCTTGTGCGGTCAGGTGGCAGAGGAAGTGGAAACTTGTTCAAGGCTATGGTGAATCATGTTGCCCTGAGCCGAAGGCAAAGTGCCTTCGGCTCAGGGTGACATAATTCACCACAGCCATGAACAAGTTTCCAAGTCCCCTACCACCTGACTTTACAACTAATAATTTAGTAGATCCCTTATTCAGTGGTGATGCAAAAGGTTACTAATGCAAGAGTCGCATGTTTGAATGTTGACTCAGCTAAAATCATTAAAACATTTATGGATCAATCCGATGGGTTTAACAACACTGAGGATGCAGATGAAGGGTTTTGAAAACACTGCAGGATAAGAAGACAATGCTGGTAACCATCATGTTCTTCTTCTCATAATGCTTTCTACTCTTCCAAAGATGTATCACTTCAATGGAGTGAAATTTCAATTTTAGGACTTGGAAATACTTTCAGTTTGGATGAATCTAAAATATTTCAGTCCGAGAAACACTTGGGTATGACACAAGAAACAGTTTGGGTATTATGATGGTCATCCTGACACAAGTCATTGCTTTCTCACCACTGAACATAGTTTTCAAGTGAGAAATAAGCCAATGTTATGAAATGAATGTTGTCCATGATAATGGTTGTTAGGGGAGACTACTCCTTCATGCATTGCTTCATCCTGATTTCTATACAATATCTAACAATTGCATAAGGGAGAACTTTTTAGCTCAGTGGTTATGGTGTTGGGTTCTTTAACCCTTTCCCAAATGACAAACTTTCTGACTGGACCAAATTGAAAGCATTTGCAGACGACAATTCAACTCTTGCTGAAAAGATGATTTCTGTTTAGGATTGGGTAGAAAACATTGTGGGAAAAGGAGAAAATGCTGGTTACCAGCATTTTCTCCTTTTCCCACAATGTTTTTCAAAAGGCTACTTTTCCAGACCCGTAAAAACCAGGGAATGTTTGGGAAAGGGTTAAACCTAAAAAAAAAAACAAAAAAAAAAATCCTATCCGCAGGGATTCAAATCCCAATTGGTGTGGTTTGTTTTTCAGCTATGCATTTTGTTGTGAACTTTCTTGTTCCTAACATGGGGGTTGGTCCAGGATTGGCCATTGAGCCATTAATATTCAATTGACTACCCCAAAACGGACTTTCCGCCTAATATAGCTTTGAGTCATCAATAAATAATGACTTTAAGAGGGGATGTGTTACAAGAGACCACTCCTTCATGCATGGTTTCATCCTGGTTTAAATACAATACCTATCAACTGTGTTAGAAAGAATTCTCTTCAGCTCGGTGGTTATGGTGTTGGCCTTTCATCTGGGTGTTCTAGGTTTGAATCCTACCAAGTCCCTGCAATTCTACTATGCATTTGTTCATTTGTTTCTTTGTTACAGACTTTCTTAAAAGGACTGGTAAAGAAAATCGAGGAATCCATTGACCACACAGATAGGTCTTCTTTTCCCACAATGTTTTCTACCCTTGAAAGACAGAAACAATAATTTTAGTAACATAAGAAACTCAAGAAATCAACTGGCCACACAAATAGGTCTTCTTTTCCCACTATGTTTTCTACCCTTTTAAAGACAGGGTAATATAATTTACTGTCTGCAAAAGTGTTCAATTCGGTTTAGTTTGAAATTTTGGTTTAACTCATTACCAAACGACAATATTTTAGGTTTGTCCAAATCGAAAGCATTTGCAGACGACAAGATAAAAGTGACTGAAAATTTGAAATTTGTTTGTGAAGGGTAGAAAACATTGTGGGAAAAGGAGAAAATGCTGGTTGCCAGCATTTTCTTCTTTTCCCACAATGTTTTCTAAAGGCTTCTTTCTCGGGGGCGTCAAAAGTAGCGATTGTGTGGTAATGGGTTAAAATTTTATCACTTAAGAAAGAGTTACGCAAGGTGGGTATTTTATGAATACCTGTCTGTGTTCTGAAGTGGGCAGATACAAGTTACTGTTCATCACATCCTCGTATGAAGGCGGTGGTGCATACAAGGACGCGTTATCACAGTCCTCCGACAATGCTGTGTCTGTTCCTGAAATATACATTTGTATGTTTGTATGTTTTAGAGTTTACCGCAGTTTAACCCATTACCACACAATCCCTACTTTTGATGCCCCTGAGAAAGAAGCCTTTAGAAAACATTGTGGGAAAAGGAGAAAATGCTGGTAACCAGCATTTTCTCCTTTTCCCACAATGTTTTCTACCTTTCACAAAACAAATTTCAAATTTTCGGTCACTTTTATTTTGTCGTCTGCAAATGCTTTCAATTTGGACAAACCTAAAATTTTGTCGTTTGGTAATGAGTTAAGCCTTTCCCAAATGACAAAATTTTAGACTGGTCCAAAATGAAAGCACAAAAGACTAAATGAAAGTAACTCAAAAATTGAAATTTGTTTCCAACAGAGTTAAAAATATTTTAGGAAAAGGAGAAAATACTGGTTACCAGCATTGTCTCCTTTTCCAACAATGCTTTTAGAAGGCTACTATCTCAGGGTCGTAAAAACCAGCGATTGTTTGGTAAAGGGTTAAACAGCCCAGGTCACACATTACCGTCATTGTATCTATGCAAGTGTTTCCTCAAGTTCTCGCACCAGTCCTAACTCAACTTTCTTTCCAAGTCACAGGACTTTTCTCACATTCCATGAGAAGTGAGAACTGAAGTCATACGGTCTCTATAGCCTCTTACTCTCTTAATATTCTTTTGTTTGTTCCATTTTATGTACCACATCAAAGATAAATTAATATAAAACACGATCAGAAGACTGCATGTGTGTACAAATATCAGGTTTATGTCAGTGAAAATTTTAGGTCCAAAAAAGGCGTAATAGTTTTATGTACCTGCCCTTGATAGTACCTGCCCTTGATGCCTTTTGATAGTAATCAAATTGTCCAATCAAATCCTTTACCATACAACTGAGGTCTATCAATTCTGTGAAAGAAAATTTCTGAGTCCTAGTGGTGTACTGGTTAAACCCAGAAAAAACATGAATACGTGAGCTGTTGCCAGGATATGACTGAAATAATGTTCAAAGCTGTGTAAAACACCATTCAATCAATCAATTAGTGTACAACAAGCCATTTGGTGATGGGTAAACCCTTTCACAGCAAAGCACATCCTATTTTGATTTTTCACAGGTTAAAGATCAAAATAAGACTCACAGAATGTGCAATCCAATCCAAGATGAACAATGCTGGTAATTTTACAACTTATTTTGACAAATTTCAGTGCAGCCTGGAGGAAACAATATTCTTTTAACCAATAATTTTTTTAAACCTTTACCAGGTGAGAAAATTTCAGACCTGTTCAAATACACTGCATTTGCAGTCAACGATTTCATTGTACATGTAGCTCAAATTATGCAATTTTTTCTTTGATAGGGTAGCAAAAATTGTGGGAAAAGGAGAAAATGCTGGTTACCAGCATTTTTTCCTTTTCCCATGATGTTTTCACCAGCCGTCTTTTCTATGGTCTTTAAACCTTGGCATTGTGTGGTGAAGGGTTTCAGTTTGCATTTATATGACAATCTAAGGTTATTTTTTCACATAAACACATGATTACTTGGCACTGAGTGGTGAAGGGTTTCAGTTTGCATTTATATGACAATCTAAGGTTATTTTTTCACATAAACACATGATTACCACGAAAACATTTTATGTCCATTTAATACATGGATACATTACGGGTAGTATCAAATCAACATAAAGTGGGTGATTGATATAATATTCTTGGTGCTATTTACCCATATATATATTTATTTTGATACACCACTGACTATACATGTAGTTTAAGAGACGCAAAACAGAGAAGATGTAAGAAAAGAAAAAGCCTTTCCTGAATGATATGTTAAACACTGATAGAAAGAGATCAATTACTTGGTACAACAGTTGCTTCTTTTCCCACAATGTTTTGAAATGCCACTGAATATGTGTAAAAAAAATGTAAAGAATTAAAGCACTTAACCCATTAACACTCAATCCCTCCTTGGGATGGCCCCACGAAAGAAATCTTAAGAAAACATTGTGGAAGAAGGAGAAAATGCTGGTAACCATCATTTTCTCCTTTTCCCACTGTGTTCTCTACTCTTCACAGAACAAATTTTAAATTTTCAATCACTTTTATTTTGTCTTTCAATTTGGACAAGCCTAAAATTTTGTTGTTTGGTAATGAGTTAAGTAGCTGTAACTTATCCCATGCATGACCATTTTACAAAACTTTAGACTCATCCAAATTAAAACTATCTGCAGAAAACAAATTAAATATTATTCAAATAATGAAATTTGTCTTTGATCAAACAGAAAACATTGCTGAAACAGAAGAAAATGCTGATTAATAGCATTTTCTTCTTATCCCATAATCTCAATAGGCTTCCTTCCCAGTGTAATGAAATCTCAGGATTGTGTGATAAAGGCTAGCTGGCAGCCATTTTTCCTGCTTTTTTTTTAAAAAGAGTCTTTGTACAGAATAAAAGTTTGTAGCATAACATAGATTTAGTGAAACTTCTGTATGAACATGCAATTATAAATAATTCTATTGTAGATATCTATTACAAGTTTATCATAATGATGACAGCCAATTTGAGTTCTGCCTCAACATTCTTTGAAAAAAGCAGTTATAATGGGGGGGGCCATTCTTTGAAATTAAATTATCTCCCTTGTCAGATAAACACTAAAGATATCCGAACAACAGATCGGTCCTTTTACCTGTATTACTTTGTTTGTATCCTTGGTTCCCTTGAGAATGTTGCAATAAGTATGACAATGATTTATTATGTTTGTTTAAGGTCCGCATGTAATTCAATTCAAATTCTGTTCTAATCATCAGGAACTACTCAAACACGGATTTGTATAACAATCTAATTAGGCTTACTTACAATATTATCTCAAGAACATAGTTGTTCAGTGCAAGAAAATCAAGGATAAAATCCAAGCAATCTTCTTATCAGGACCAATACAGTTCTGGAGAAGAGTCAAGGGAAATAACTGAAGAAAGGCCCTCATTGCTGCTTCATAGAGATGAAATAATTATTGCATGTATTAGAAGGGGAAAAAAAATCCTGTCACCAAAATTTATGACTAATCTTTTTTGTGAATGTTTTGTTGAAGACAAGTTTTGCCCAAGATGGAGGCAATTATCTTTGAAAAGGGTAGAAAACAATGACTGAAGAGGAGGAAAATGGTGATCTTTATGATTATTAATATTAACTCCTGTTCCCGTGATTTTTTAACCCTTTACCACACAGAAAAACTTCAGCCTTGTGAAAATTGAAAGCATTTGCAGATGACAAAATAAATGTGAATAAAGAATTGAAATTTGTTGAAGAAAGGGATGGAAACATTGTGGGAAAAGGAGAAAATGCTGGTTACCAGCATTTTCTCCTTTTCCCACAATGTTTTCAAAAGGCCTCTTTCTTAGGGTCGTTAAAAGTCGTGATTGTGGGGTAAAGGGTTAAGATGCACACCCCCAATACAATATCGTAAAGCTCTGTATGTATCGTACTGCTGACAGAGAGTACTAAAAAATGTGCATCAGTACAAGCTGTCCATCAACCCTTTCCTGGCTTTCCCACACAAAATCACAATTTTTGATGATTCTGAGGGAGTAGCCTTTTAAAAACATTCTGGGAAAAGGAGAAAACGCTGGTAACCATGTTTTCTACCCTTCCAAAAACAAATTTAAAATTTTGAGAGAAATTAATTTTGTCATCTGCAAATGTTTTCACAGTTAAGACATGTCTAAAATTGTATTGTTTGGTACAGATTTAACCCATTACCACACAATTCCTACTTTTGACGCCCGAGAAAGAAGCCTTTAGAAAACATTGTGGGAAAAGGAGAAAATGCTGGTAACCAGCATTTTCTTCTTTTCCCACAATGTTTTCTACCCTTCACAAAATGAATTTCAAATTTTCAGTCACTTTTATTTTGTCGTCTGCAACTGCTTTCAATTTGGACAAGTCTACAATTTTCTTGTGTGTTAAAGATTTACAGATTAAAGAAAGAACACGTTACCTAAGGCCTGGTTAGCTCGCCGCTGTCTCTGTTGAAAACAATACAAAATGACTAGAAAAACAACAACCGCAAGCCCCACAACAATCATGATCAAAATCGTGTTCTGATTCATCAGCTGCTCTTCCGCTGTAGCAAAAAGAAAATGGAAATAGAATTGGTTAATACATTACCATATAGTCCCTACTTTTGACGACCCGTGAGAAAGAAGCCTTTTAAAAACATTATGTGAAAAGGAGAAAATGCTGGTAACCAGCATTTTCTCCTTTTCCCACAATGTTTTCTGCCCTTTACAAAACAAATTTCAAATTTTCAGTCACTTTTATTTTGTCGTCTGCAAATGCTTTTGATTTGGACAAACCTAAAATATTGTAGTTTGGTAATGAGTTAACCTACCATATAATATCATTTCTGACATATATAATAACAAGAGGGCCATGATCGCCCTGTATCACTCCACTGGCTAATAAGTGAAAACACTACATGCTAAACATTACAATATTTGACAAACTGGTTTCAAACTTGAGGAAATACAAAATTTCTTCTATAAAATCCTAAGAGAAAGTTGTGATCCCTGGGCAAGGCCAGTTTTTACTGTAAAACTATAACTACTTGAATCCTGGTGGAAGTCCACAAGATAAAGCCCATACCAAATAATACAGGTCTAGAATGTGTGGTTATAAACAAGAAGATTTTCAAAGTTTTCTCAATAAAAGGCCCTGTAAAACATGAAACCCATGAGACAGGGCTAAATTTAGTAGCCCTACTCTTTCTTATGGTTAGTCACACTTCATGCATTAGACTCTTTACAAGACCAAGTAATTAACGACTTGTCCAAATTAAAAGCATTTTCAGGCAACAAATGAACTACATGTACCAGTATGCTTGAAATGACAGAATCTGTCTTTACAAGAAGAAAACAATGTTTTCAAAAGCCTCCGTCCATTGGTCAATAAAGAATGCAACTTCTTGGCAAAAGGTTATAAAAACTCGAAAAACTTACGACATAGTTCAACACGTGCAATGCACGAGCCATCCTCGCACTGTTTCTCCCCAGTGGAGGCACACTGTGGGGACTTTGTTGTCTGCACTTTAGGGGAGTTTCGGCCCTTTCTCTGGGAGTGCACCCGCCCCAACTTGTTCTCAACCATTTCTTCCCGTCTCTTCTCCTTCCCATCAGTTTGAGGAAATATGAGATAATTCGGTGGATAAGGTGGCCTTATGCTTTCCATACCTGAAATGCAGAAAAATATTTTCCCACAATGATAACTGTACAAGTGGATATATCAAGCGCGGATCCAGATATCTTTCTCAGGGGGAGTCCCACCGAAAACGCATGAGTTCGTCGTATTATATGATACTTTGATTTCCGGATTTCAGTGGATGTAACCTGTTTACAAAAAAAAAAGCCAAAGTTTCTGAGTTCTATCCATGAAGAGGTCTCCACATTTAGAACTCTTTTTAAATTTATGACTGTATTTTACATAAATGCTGTGCAATATCAAACCAGTCCCATTCACGAATCCGATAACCATATTTTTGCCAAAATTCCAGGGGGGGTCCGGACCCCCGGTACCCCCCTCTGGATCCGCCCATGTATATGTACTGTAAATGAGTGTCAAAAATTTTAAATTACATGGGCGGATCCAGAGGGGGTCCAGATCCCCCCTGGAAATTTGGCAAAAATGTGGTTATCGGATTCGTGAAATGGTACTGGTTTGATACTGCACAGCATTTATGTAAAATACAGTCATAAATTAAAAAAAAAAAAGGTTCTAAATGTGGAGACCTCCTCATGGTTAGAACTGGAAACGTAGATTTTACTTGTAAACCGCTTCCATCCACTGAAATCTGGAAATCAAAGTATCATATAATAAGATGAGAGCGTTTTCAGTGGGACCCACCCTGAGAAAGATATCTGATCCACGCATGAATTACATTGTACTTCATTAACCCTTTACTTCATAGATACTCATTTCTACGCATTGCTTGTAGGAGCCTTTTGAAAACATTGTGGCAAAAGGTGAAATTGCTCGTGACGAGCAATTTCACTTTTTGTCACAATGTTTTCTATGCTATCAAAAGGTGTCATATACACATAAGAAATGGCTTCATCCTTGCTGTTATTTAGGGTCAATTTGAGTTACCTTAGAAATGCCTTATGGGGTAAAAGGTTAACTCTTTACCAAACGGCAATATTTTAGACTGGTCCAAATTGACAGCAGTTGCAGACGACAAAATAAAGATAACTCAAAAATTGAAATTTGTTTCCAGCAGGGTAGGAAACATTGTTGGAAAAGGAGAAAATGCTGGTTACCAGTGTTTTCTCCTTTTCCACAATGTTTTCTAAAGGCTTCTATCTCAGGGTCGTAAAAACCAGGGACTGTTTGCTAAAAGGTTAAATCCTTAACAAATGACAAGTTTTAGACTGGTCCAAACTGAAAGTAGTTACAGACAACAAAACTAGAGCAGAAAATTGTCGCAAGATACGCCCGTCTTACCCCAAGTTGTAAAGCTAAGGCATGCACCAGACAAAATTCAAGTATGAAAAACGACAAAGGGAACTAACTCAAAAATTAAGCGAGCAAGAGTTATGATTCCTGTGCACTGCACTCCCCCTTGATGAGATCTATCCACCCATGAAATTTCGTAACCCTAGGTACTATACTTTTGGAGATATGCTCCGGACAAACTCAAGTATGAAAAAGAACAAAGGGCAATAACTCAAAAATTAGGAGAGCAAAAGTTATGATTCCTTTGCACAGAACTCCCCCTGAATGAGATCTATCCACCCATGAAATTTCATAACCCTAGCTAGTATTGTTTTGGAGATATGCTCCGGACAAAACTCAAGTATGAAAAACAACAAAGGGCAATAACTCAAAAATTAAGCAAGCAGGAGTTATGATTCCTGTGCACTGCATTCCCCTTTGATGAGATCTATCCACCCATGAAATTTCATAACCCTAGTATGCTCCGGACAAACCTCAAGTATGAAAAACATCAAAGGGAAATAACTCACAAATTAAGTGAGCAAGAGTTATGATTCCTGTGCACTGCACTCCCCCTCGATGAGATCTATCCACCCATGAAATTTCATAACCCTAGCTAGTATAGTTTTGGAGATATGCTCTGGAAAAAATTCAGGTATGAAAAAACAACAAAGGGCAATAACTAAAAAATTAAGTGAGCAAGAGTTATGATTCCTGTGCACTGCACTCCCCCTAGATGAGATCTATCAACCCATGAAATTTCATAACCCTAGCTAGAATAGTTTTGGAGATATGCTCCGGACAAAATTCAAGTATGAAAAACAACAAAGGGCAATAACTCAAAAATTAAGCAAGCAAGAGTTATGATTCCTGTGCACTGCACTCTCCCTAGATGAGATCTATCAACCCATGAAATTTCATAACCCTAGTTAGTATAGTTTTGGAGATGTGCTCCGGACAAAATTCAAGTATGAAAAACAACAAAGGGCAATAACTCAAAAATTAAGCAAGCAAGAGTTATGATTCCTTTGCACTGCACTCCCCCTTGATGAGATCTATCCACCCATGAAATTTCATAACCCTAGCTAGTATAATTTGGAGATATGCTCCGGACAAAACTCAAGTATGAAAAACAACAAAGGGCAATAACTCAAAAATTAAGCGAGCAAGAGTTATGATTCCTGTGCACTGCACTCCCCCTCGATGAGATCTATCCACTCATGAAATTTCATAACCCTAGCTAGTATAGTTTTGGAGATATGCTCCGGACAAAGAACTGGACGCCGCCCGCCCGCCCGCCACGGGTGATCCCATAATACGTCCCGTCTTCGACGGGCGTATAATAAACATGACTGAAAAATTGCAAGCTGTCCTTGGAAAGGTAGAAAATGTTGCGGACAAAGGAGAAAATGCTGGTTTCAAGCATTTGCTCCTTTACCCACAACGTTTCCAATGTCCTTCTCTTTCTGGGTCATGAAAACTCGGGGTTATGTCTTAACTCTTTGCCAAACAATCTCTGATTTTTACGACCCAGAAATAGAAGCCTTTTGAAAACATTGTGAGAAAAGGAGAAAATGCTGGTAACCAGCATTTTCTCCTTTTCCCACAATTTTTACTACCCTGCTTAAGAGACAAATTTCAATTTTTGAGTAACGTTTATTTTGTTGTCTGTAAGCGCTTTCAATTTGGACCAGTCTAAAATTTTGTCGTTTGGTAAAGGGTTAAAGGATTAGGGACATTTTGTTTGCGGGAAAGTTTGCAAAATGAAGACACTGGTTATATCTGGATATAACTTGTGGCAATAAACACGGACAGAAACATTTGCAGATTTTTCACATTCATGAAATTACAAACATTTCCATAATTCAAAATTTTGCACTTCTACAGTAATTTTTGGCTTGGGCTATGCAGAGTTTTGCTTAAGGAAACTCCCATGTAACCAAAAACCATGGGAATGTAATTCAGTATCTCCCAATTAGTGCATTACCACACATTCCCAACTTTTAACAACCCTGAGAAAAGTCTTTTGAGAACATTGTGGGAAAAGGAGAAAATGCTGGCAGCCAGCATTTTCTCCTTTTCCCACAATGTTTTCTATCCTTCCCAAACCAAATTTCAATTTGTCAGTCACATTTATTTTGTTGTCTGCAAAGGCTTTCAACTTGGATCTCTAAAATTTTCTCATGTGGTAAAGAGTTATAAATTCTAAACCTTTAAAATCTTTTACTGCATAACACCATCTTTTAACAACCCTGGAAAAGATGCCTTTTAAAACCATAGTGGGGAAAAAAAGGAGAAAATGCTGGTATTTTCATGCAATGTTTCCTACCCTATCTGCGAAAAACTGCACCAATTAATTGAGCCACAATGAAATTGTTGTCTGCAAATGCTTTCAATTTGGATGAGGCTAAAATTTTGACATTTGGTAAAAGGATAACCAGCATGCTACAGAGGATCCATATTTATTGCGGAAGATTAATTTAATTTTATTCCTTTTACATGATTATATATGACATACAATTCCATGGGAACTTTTCAAAACAAACAGACATTTTTGGTATGGTATAACTGTATTGATATCAAGTAAGGGATGGTTCTATCTCAGATCTCTGCAATGATAAAGGCTGTGCATGACCGCAACTCTTTACCACACAATCCCAACTTTTAACGCTCTTCAGAAAATAAAAAAGGCCTTTAAAACATTGTAGGAAAAGGAGAAAATGCTGGTAGCCAGCATTTTCTCCTTTTCCAACAAAGTTTTCCACCCTTCCCAGCACCAATTTCAATTTTTGAGTCACATTTCTTTTGTCGTGTACAGCTTTCAACATGAAGAAGTCTAGAATTTTGTTGTTTGCTATAGAGCCAAAAGAGACGGCTTTTGAAAACATTGTGATGAAAGGAGAAAATGCTGCTAACCAGCATTTTCTCCTTTTCCCAGAATGTTTTCTGCTCTATCAAAGAAAAATTAAGTAATTTTTACCATCTTTAATTTGTCGTCTGCAACTACTTTCACATGGGACCCAATCACAAACAGAAATCATCATATATGAAGTAGGTTTGTCTTCTGCAAATGCTTTCAATCTGATTGAGACTAAAATTTTGAAACTGTAAAAGTGTAAACCCTGAAATACATTTTCCCAAAATCCTTGTTAAAAAGGCACATGAAAACATTGTAGAAAAGGAGAAAATACTTATGTCCAGCATTTTCTCTTTTTCCCGCAACATTTTCTACCCTTGTATGGAGACGCCCTTACTTAACCCGTTACCACACAGTCCCTACTTTTGACGCCCCTGAAAAAGAACACTTTTAGAAAACATTGTGGGAAATGGAGAAAATGCTAGTAACCAGCATTTTCTCCTTTTCCTTCAATATTTTCTACTCTTCACAAAACAAATTCCAAATTTTCAGTCACTTTTATTTTGGTGTCTGCAAATGCTTTCGATTTGGACAAGCTTAAAATTTTGTCGTTTGGTAATGAGTCAAGCCACAATTAACTCTTCATGAAACAACAAAATTTTAGACTTGTTCAAATTGAAAGCATTTAATTTTGCAGACAACAAAAGAAGTGTGACTAAAAAGAGGAAAATTAGTTTGGGAAGAGTTGATGATATTGTGAGGAAAAAGGAAAATGCAAGTTACCAGCATTTTCTCTTTCTTCCACAGTGTTTTAAAAATCTTTCTCTCCCAGGGCTGTCAATAGTTGGGATTACCATGGTGTTAAGGGTTAGAAGCAATATTTTCTTTACGCCCTTTGGTGCACCATGAATGCCGACTTTGAATGACCCACGGAAACCGCCTGAAAGCATTGTAGGAAAAGGAGAAAATGCTGGTAAACAGTGATTATTCCTTTTCTCTCCATGTCTTCTACTCTATCAAAGAAAGCTGCACCATTTGAGCCACATTGAAATTGTCATCTGCAAATGCTTTCAATTTGGACCAGGCTAACCTTTTGTCATTCTTGTAATGGCTTAAGTCTTTACCACACAATCCAGACTTTTAACGACCCTGAGAAAGAAGCCTTTTGAAAACATTGTGGGAAAAAGAGAAAATGCTGGTAACCAGCATTTTCTCCTTTTACCACTATGTTTTCTATCCTTCCCAAACCGGATTTCAATTTTTCAGTCACAATTATTTTGTCGTCTGCAAATGCTTACAATTTGGACAAGTCCAAAATTTTGTCATTTGGTAAAGGGTTAAATAGGAAAAATTTCAAAATTCTGCTGTATTGACTGATAAATGTTAAGCACAGTTTTCAACTTTATCTCAGTTACTAGTATATCATGGTGCCAAGTTCACCTATCGATGCTTTCGGGGAGTCTCTTTTACCAGTACTATGGAACAATATTCTTTCCTAGCCACTGGCTACTTTCCCATGTTACTGTCATTGGTTGAAACAAGAGATGGGTGAGAGAGGAATCAATCCTATCACAGTGACTATCATCAATCCACAGAAAGAAATTTGTAGAGCTGAGGTTCGAACCTGCTACCCCTTGTTTTCAAGTCCTGTACGCTACCGACTGAGCCATTCAGGGCTCAGCTTTGCTGTATTGTAAAGGGTAAATGTTCTCGAAGGAGTTCAGCACTGAAAATAATCACCGACAAGTCAGATAGTCCATCAACACAAAGCATGAAGTTTAACCCATTACCACACAATCCCTACTTTTGACGCCCCTGAGAAATAAGCCTTTAGAAAACATTGTGAGAAAAGGAGAAAATGCTGGTAACCAGCATTTTCTCCTTTTCCCACAATGTTTTCTACCCTTCAAAAAAACAAATTTTAAATTTTCAGTCACTTTTATTTTGTTGTCTGCAAATGCTTTCAATTTGGACAGGTATAAAATATTGTCGTTTGGTAATGGGTTAAGATTGGGCAGACAGACTAATGGACATATTGTAAGCATCAGGAAATCTAAGGGGAATACTTTTCCCATGTAAGGATATTAACCCTTTACCCCATAAGGCATTTCTATGGTATCTCTAATTGACCCTAAATAACAGCAAGGATGAAGCCGTTTCTTTATATGTGTATATGACATCTTTTGATAGCATAGAAAACATTGTGACAAAAGGTAAAATTGCTCATCACGAGCAATTTCACTTTTTGCCACAATGTTTTCCAAAGACTCCTACATGCAATGTGTAGAAATGAGTATCAATGGAGTAAAGGGTTAACTCTTCACAGAATGACAAAATTTTAGACCAGTCCAAGTTGATTAAGCATTTGCAGATTACAAAATACTAGGAAACGAGACTGATTTTAAAATCAAAATTTGTTTCAGGAAGGGTAGAAAGCATTGTAGGAAAAGTAGAAAATGCTTGCTACCAGCGTTTTCTCCTTTTTTTGTCATGTTTTCAAAGGACTTTTCTGTCAATGTCATTAAAAGTCAGATTGCGTGGTAAACTTTAATCCTGCTAAACAAATTCGTATAGAAATTTCAAGCCAACCCAAGTTTTTCATTTGAACAATTTTATTTGGGGAAAGATATCTCCTAATCGGAAAGTGTAGATCCCAGATCAGACTGCATGTTCTATGCAGTCTGATCTTAATCTACACTGTCTGCAAAATGTCAGTGAGATCTGCTTGACAGCATAAAGGTTAATTAACCCATTACCACACAATCCCTCCTTTTTTGCCCCTGAGAAAAAAGCCTTTTGAAAACACTATAGGAAAAGGAGAAAATGCTGGTACCCAGCATTTTCTCCTTTTCCCACAGTATTTTCTTCCTGTCCAAGAACAAATTTCAATTTTTCAATCACCTCTATTTTGTTGTCTGCAAATGCTTTCAATTTGAACCAGTCTAAAATTTTGTCGTTTGGTAATGTGTTAAGCTATTGTGACATTATTGTCCTGAAGATCTGAACATCTAAAAATGTAGTCTATTAACCCTTTACCAAATGGCAAAATTTTAGACTGGTCCAAATTGAAAGCGTTTACAAATGACAAAATGAATGTGACTAAAGAATTAAAATTTATTTTAGGAAGGGAAGAAAACATTTTGGGAAAAGGATAAAAATGCTGGTTATGGACCTGGTGGGTGATTATGTAACATTTTTCAAAATGTCAGAAGCAATTAGGTATTGCTTTATCATTTCATTAACCTAATTCTTGAGTTACAATGTCACAATCTGAAAAAACTCTGTAGAAAAGCATACAAGTGTGGATTTGTAAAATATCACACAAATAAATAAGCCCAAAATTAATTGTAGCCAGTGTTTTATCCTTTTCTCACAATGGTCTCAAAAAGTTTTCAATGTCTGCCTCAGGGCTCAGGTTTGTTCAAACTACGAATTAATTTATATGACAAATTTTCAGTCGCTTTATATTGTCTGCAAAATTTAATACTTGCGATTAGGACAAGCCTGAAATATTGTTGTATGGTATTATGATAATACATGAGAAAGAAGCCTTTAGAAAACATCGTGGAAAAAGGAGAAAATGTTGGTAACCAGCATTTTCTCCTTTTCCCACAATGTTTTCTATCCTTTTCCCACAATGTTTTCTATCCTTTACAAAACAAATTTCAAATTTTCAGTCGCTTTTGTAGATAAATGGACAAGCCTGAAATATTGTTGTCTGGTTGAAATAGCAACATTTTGGCTTTTATGATCAAATTGAAAATTTCATTTTAGTTACTTTTTATTTTAGTATTTGGCAGGATAGGGGCTAAATGTGACTCAAAACAGAAAATTTGTCTTTTAAAATGAGGAAAACATGCAGGAAAAGGAGAAAATGCTGGTGAACACACATTCTTTTTTTGATAAATAAAATTTCAAGCCTCAGCCATGACACACAATTTATCCCAAAAACTTTCCCTGGGCAATGTAATTCAGATCCCCAGCCTTTACCACTCAATGTCCAGGAACTGAATACGTAAGATGCCACCATGTCATGACTGTTTCTGTATAACAAATTTTTCAACAATATCATTAATGTAGCAATGCATCGCTAGTTATTTATTATTGGCTCCTTTCACAATATTAATATCTATTTATTGCATGTCTTTGCTGCCTTGCAAAATATTGCTGAAACAAGGTTCAGCCCTAACAGAGCAATAAATTACATGTATGTCATAATTCCTATCATTAATTCATTACCAAAAAACAGTATTTTAATTTTGTTCAAATCAAAAGCATTTTGCAGACAATAAAATAAAAGTGAGTGAAAATTTGAAATTTGTTTTGTGAAGGGTAGAAAACATTTTGGGAAAAGGAGAAAATGCTGGTTACCAGCATTTTCTCCTTTTCCCACAATATTTTCTAAAGGCTTCTTTCTTAGGGTCGTCAAAAGTAAGGATTGTGTGGTAACGGGTTAATCCCATTAATCAAACATGTGACCTAAGACTTACAAGCATTCTCTGTTATCAGCTATTAGCTACTGGTATAGGCAGGTTGTGAGTTGTATGTTGAAAGTGACAAAACATCACTTTTAAAACCGAAGAGAGAAAACAGAATGAAAACTTTCTACATCATTTACTTATGGATCTAGGATATAAGTCAAACACTAACCTCTTCACTCTAGTACACAATCCCACATGAAAACAACCTTAAAGGTGGCCCTTCAGATTTTGGGACGAAACTTTTACAGAAATGCAAAACAATCATCCTTATACTCCCAACGCCTTTTAATTTTCATTCATAAAACCCCAGTAGTCGAAAAGCATCCGACAACACGAGAAATTAAGATTTACTACAACCGAGGTTGACACCAATGGGAGACATGTTCTATTTTTAGATGATCAGTTCGCTCTTTTACATACAGGAATATGCAGACGAAGTTTCAAACATAGCGTCCGAAGAAAACATTATGGAAAATAATTATTACATATTTGTTATGTAATGGAATTCAAGCGTTATGAGTCACGTGCCAGTCACTTGACATTCCCAAAATGCTTTATTGATTTTTGGCGCGAAATCTAAAAATAGCTAAAGAGGCTATGTAGCCTTTTCAGGGAACAACATCGACAAAAATTTTTTCTAGTAATCTTATGAATCTTAATTATTGATAATTTGCGTTATTTTTTCATATGAATTTCAGTGATATATATTTTTTTTAATTTGGTGAGATGTAAAAATTCTAAATACCCACCTTTAATTTAGACCAGTCAATTTAGACCAGTTTAATTTTTTTTGAGTGGTAAATAGTTGACAAACAGTCAAGTGTTAAAAAGACAATGTAAGGAAACCAGCTTTTATGGAAAAAGGTGAAAAAGCTAATTAGTTCTTTACCACATAATCCCGACTTTTAACACCTCTGGGAAAGAAGTCTCTTGAAAACATTGTGGAAGAAAGGAGAAAATGCTGGTTAACAGCATTTTCTTCTTTTCCCACAATGTTTTCTCCCTTAGTTTAGTTTAAACATATTTATTTAATTGTAATAATTGATTACAAAAGGATGGGACGAAAGCTAACGAAAGCTTATAAAGTCAAAGAAAAATTGCACCATTTGAGCCACAATGAAATTGTCAACTGCAAATGCTTTCAATTTTGATGAGACTAAAATTTCGTCATATGGTATAAAGAGTTAACCTACAAGGTTTTCTACCCACTATGAGACAAATCTAACATTTCTGGCCTGTTATTTTGTCCTCTGCCAACACTTTAAATTTGGACAAGTTTTTATATTTTGTCATCTAATAAGTGATAAAAGAACTCTTTATCAAACAATGAAATTCAAACACAACTGAAAGCATTTGCAGACCATAAAATTAATGTTATTCAGACACTGAAATTTACTTTTGGGCAAGTAGAAAACATTGTGGGGAAAAGGTGAAAATGCTGGTTACCAGCATTTTCTCCTTTTCCCCACAATGTTTTCAAAAGCTTTCTTTCTCAAGGTCGTGAAAACTCAGGATGGTGCGGTTAAGGGTAAAGTCCTAATGGCAATCTCTCTTACCACATAAAATCTCTGATACATACTGTAATAAATATTCAAATGTCAAGTGCGTCTCATATTCTTATGCACTCTTTAGCTAGCAATATATCTTTAACCCTTTACTTCATAGATACTCATTTCTACACATTGCTTGTAGGAGCCTTTGAAAACATTGTGGCAAAAGGTGAAATTGCTCGTGATGAGCAATTTCACCTTTTGTCATAATGTTTTCTATGTTATCAAAAGGTGTCATATACACATAAGAAATGGCTTCACCCGTGCTGTTTTTTTTTGGGTCATTTAGCGATACCATAGAATGCCTAATGGGGTAAAGGGTTAAGACTTTTCAAAGTTGAAAACTTCTGCAGAAGACCACAATGATTCATTGATTGATTGCTTGGTAATTAACACCATTTTCAACATTATTTCAGTTATACTGTGGCGGCCAGTGCACCTATCCATGCTTTCCTTTACCCGCACTAATGCCTAATGGCACAGTTTTCTTTCCATGCCACTGGCTGCTTTCCCACATAACTATTGTCGAGACAATGGTCAGCACTAAGATGTAGACTGAGAATCCTGTCGCAATGACTATCATCCATCCTGGAAAAGAAAGTGACCGAGCCAGGAATCGAACCCACGACCTTGATTCTAACATCTGAGCTTCCGGGGCTTGAGGAAGACTGAACTGAAAGTGATACAAATGAAGCAGAGTTTATCCACAGGATAGAAAGCATAGTGGGAATAGGAGAAAATGCTGGTAACCAGCATTTTCTCCTTTTCCCATTATGTTTTCAGTCTTTTCTCTCAGGATCGTTAAAACTCTGGACTATGTGATAAAGGGTTAAACCTTCCTACTTAATCATCACCTATTTTCATCATCCTCAGGAAGGATACTTTTGAAAACATTCTGGTAAAAGCAGAACATGTCAGTATATATAACCAGCATTTTCTTCTTCCCTTCCTTTTCCTTTTTGATCCTACCAAAGGTATATCCTATTGATGAATGTAAATTATTTCATGCTTTGCAGTAGGATATCAAGAAAAATTTTTTCGATCTTACACTGGTATGACCAGTGAAAATACCGATTTTCATGTTCTTGTTGCCCAGGTTAATTGCAAGTTGCTATGCGGGAGGGGTGCGCCACGGAGAATAACTGTACTGGATTTTGATAACGCTCCTTCCAGAAAGGGTTAAAAGCATGAAATAAATAGAATATTTGTTTTTTTAGGTGAAGGATCGAAATTTATTTTATCTCGTGAACACCATCGGTAATATTTTCACTTGTGGCTGCACCACTCGTGAAAATATTACCAATGATGTTCACTTGATGAAATAAGTTTCTATCTTTCACAGAAAAAAACAAATACCCGGTATTCTCTATTTCTTTGGAATTGGACAAGTCTAATAACAAACCATTAAATTTATGTCATGTCTGAAATGAAAGCATGTGCAAACATATTAATCCTATACCAAACAATCTCTGGTTTTATGACCCCTGAGATCCATGCCTTTTGAAAAAATTATTGAAAACCAGCATTTTCTCCTTTTCCCACAGTGTTTTCTACCTGCTAGAAACAAATTTCACTTTTTGAGCTACATTTGTCTCTGCAAGTGCTTTCAGTTTCGACCAGTCTAATTTTTTGTTGTTTGGTAACAAGTTAAAAGCTGGTGCTATTATGGAAATTGTCTGTAAAAGTATAGAAAAGTGTAGAAAACCTTGTGGGAAAAGGAGAAAATACTGGATACCAGCATTTACTCATTAACCAACAAAATTTTCAAAAAGCTTTTTTACTCAGGATTGCTTTAATTCACTGAATTTTGTGGTGAGGTGGTAACACTAGTCAGCCAGGCATGAAATTTCCCGACATGCATTTTTTCAAAGCCTAGCCATCAGCCAATTCCTCCTGTTACTACACTGTTATCATGACTTTTCATCTGTTGCACCCTATTCAACTCTTTACCACACGACAAAATTTTAGACTGGTTCAAATTGAAAGCATTTGCAGACGACAAAATGAAGCTGACTGAAAAAATGAAATTTGTTTTAGGAAGGGTAGAAAACACTGTGGGAAAAGGAGAAAATGCTGGTTACCAGCATTTTCTCCTTTTCCTACAGTGTTTTCAAAAGGCTTACTTCTCAGGGCGTCAAAAGTAGGGATTGTGTGGTAATGGGTTAATGTTGAATACAGATTTTTTTACGAGGACATAATTGAAGGTAATGAGGATGTTTTCCATCAAGAAGCAATGGGAACAGACTGTTACACTAAAGCCCCCATCACACCAAACTAAATCTTAGAACTTCTTAACTCTTTATCACATGACAAAATTTTAGACTGGTTCAAATTGAAAACATTTGCAGACGACAAAATAAAGGTGACTGAAAAATTGAAATTTGTTCTAGGAAGGGTAGAAAACACTGCGGGGAAAAGGAGAAAATGCTGGTTCCCACAGTGTTTTCAAAAGGCTTCTTTCTCGGGGGCGTCAAAAGTAGGGATTGTGTGGTAATGGGTTAACTCTTTAACCACACGATAAAATCTTAAACTTGTCCAGACTCAAAGACAATATAAACGTGCCTCAAATAATGAAATTTGCCTTTGATAGGATAGAAAACAATGTGGGAAATGGTAACCAGCATTTTCTTCTTTTCCCACAATGTTTTCAAAAGGTTTCTTTCCCGGGGGTGTCAAAACTAAGGATTGTGTGGTATGGGGTTTACCCCATCCTGACATTATCGGAAAATAGGTTGCTGCCAGGGTAGAATGTGTAAGTTTGGCCTAATAATGCCTGAAGCCCCTGTCTCAACAAACCAGAGCCCGTATTCACCAACCATTCTTGAGAATATTCTTAGTTTTATTCTCCTAGATTTTCTACGTTTGTAAGTAACACAATTTCTGATTGGCTAAACCATTCGGTTTAGCCAATCAGAAGTTGTGTTGCTTACAAATGTAGAAAATTCTGGAGAATAGGACAAAGAACGTTCTTAAGAATGGTTGGTGAATACGGGTCCTAGAAAAAACTTACCCTAGTCAACAAAATCGTATAAAGGGCCGTGGTTGGGATAGGATGTGTAATTTCGGTTGGTAAAATGTTAATAATGCACCGCCAATCAGTGCCCCTCAGCACTGCATCTCTAACAGGATAGACGTACTACACTTCCTTGTGTAGTATTTCCATACCGACAATTTTCCATCCTTTGACCGCATTTACATTGTCGTTTGCTAATGCTTTCAATATGGACACATCGTACGTTGGTGTTTGGTACATTTCTGTTTATCGTACATCAGAAGAATGTTCTTTATGGTTCTCATGCGTTGCACTTCCATTTTATTCGGTACAAGCCCGTTATTTGTATGGCAATATCCGTTTTTAGACCATTTATTATCCAGAACATATCCGGTAAATGTGCGTTTTTTCCGTTACTCGTACTGTTGTTGTGTGGCTTCTTCGCTCCACACACCGATTGCGTGAACCTCGAGTGGCTGACATGAACTTTTGCATGTTTTTGTCCCCCTTTTCCCCTGTTACATATCCGTAAGCCGGTCTGACCAAGCCTTCAATCACATTTGTTTCAATGAATGCAAATGCTCTCAATTTGGAATAGTCCAAAATTTTGCTGTTTGGTTAACCCTTTCCCAAACAAGAAACTCTTGGACCAGACCAATTTGAAAGCATTTGCAGTCGACAATTCAACTCTTGCTGAATAGATGATTTCTGTCTATGATAGGGTAGAAAACATTGTGGGAAAAGGAGAAAATGCTGGTTACCAGCATTTTCTCCTTTTCCCACAATGTTTTCAAAAGGCTACTATTCCAGACCCGTAAAAACCAGGGATTGTTGGGAAAGGGTTAAGAGTTTGGTCTATATTTCTAGTCAAAAGGACAAACATAAATATTGGATATTTCAAGATTGTTTGGTCTAGCTAAGAGAAAGTTGGAGGAAGCAGATTAAGGATCAGATAGTATACATTCTAATCATAAATAACATGCAGTCCGATCTTGATTTGCACTATTTGTGAAAGGATCTGATAATTGGCAAAAAAAAAAGCAAAAAGCAAAATACAGGTACACAAAAATATGATACCTTAATTGTAAATAAACCAGTTAATCTACAAAAATTAACAAAATTCAGAATTCCAGTAACCCTAAAATCCATATTATAAACAAAACAAGATGATTTCGTAGATCTATTTTTAGCATCTCTGTTGGTCATGCGTAGAAATTCTATCCAAGTTGTACACTCATTTTACCTATCTTACAACAGAATGGAAAACTACTTTCGCAAAAAAAACCTGATACAGGGTAATTTTGGATTTTTCCACTCATTATCACTTTATCACGTAATCTGGAGTTTTAACAACCTTATAGAAGAAGGCTTTTGCAAACATTGCGGACAGTGGAGAAAATGCCAGTAACTGGCATTTTCTCCTTTACCCACAATGTTTTCTATCCTTCCAATCCAAGAATGAATTCCAATATTCGAGTTAAATTTATTTTGTTGTCTGCAAATTTTTAAAGCTTTCAACCTTGACAGTCAAAAGTTTTGCCCTTTTTACTGTTCAACAAAATTTTGGATTTATTCAGATTAAAAGTTTTTGATGAGGAAAGGTAATAAAATGTACCGGTCGATGCCTTGAATGTAAATTTTTATTTTGATGTAGGAAAAAGATGTTATGCTGTCTTTTTCTTAGATTCTTAGATTTGTATTAGAGTTTAATGCCATTTTAACAGCAAAGATCACAAACACCACAGTTAGTACACCAATGGATGTGTTTCCTAGCATTCTCACACCAGCACTGACACAACTCCCTTTCGAAAGCCACTGACTTCTTTTCTTATACAACAGAGGTAAGAGGAAAGTGTCACTAGAGAGAAAGTTTACCCCATCCTGCAGGTATCTGACTTGCAATCACTGACACGAGTCAAATACACTAAACAATAAGCTACAGTGCCAGGCCTCATGATCCTTTAACTCATAACCAAAAAACAAAATTCTAGATTTATCCAAATCAAAAGCATTTGTAGACCCAAAAAAGCATCCTCGGATACCGCGGGGTCTCCCTATTTGCTACGCTACATCGACCCTGGGACAATTGACTGATAAAACTTTAAATCAGTCGCCGAAAATCGATACGAAACGTCATAGCGTACAGTACACCCGCCCATCACAAAATGATGATGGAACCAATGAAAAGCCAGCATTCGGCCAGCGGTAAAGCGAGGGAAATACAACTAATTGTCCCAGGGGTCGATGTAGCGTAGCAAATAGGGAGATCCTGGGGTATCCGAGGATGCAAAAAAGGAAGTGACTGAAAATTTGAATTTGTTTTGTTAAGGGTAGAAAACATTGTGGGAAGAGGAGAAAATGCTAGTTACCAGCTTTTTCTCCTCTTCCCACAATATTTTCTAAAGGCTTCTTTCTCAGGGCCATAAAAAGCAGGGATTAAGTGGCAATGGGTTAATAAGTTGTCTGGTATACGGTAAACTTTCATAGTGCTTCACTCTATAATCAAAGTTGTAGGTTTGTCTTAATCAAAAGCATTTGCAAATGACAAAAGAACAGTGACTGAAAATTTGAAATTTGTTTTGTGAAGGGTAGGAAACATTGTGGGAAAAGGAGAAAATGCTGGTTACCAGCATTTTCTCCTTTTCGCACAATCTTTTCCAAAGGCTTCTTTCTCAGGGTTGTCAAAAGTAGGGATTGAATATGTAATAATGGGTTAATGACCATTAGAAAGCAGCCAATTGAAAACATTGTGGGAAAAGAAAAATAATGCTAGTAACAAGCATTTTCTCCTTTTCCCATAATGTTTTCTATGCCACCAAACAAAATCGCATCATTTTAGCCAAAATGAAATTATTGTCTGCACATATTCGCAATTCCCGAAAGTCTAAAATTTTGTCTTCTGGTAAATGGGTTAACTCTTTACCACACAACAAAAATTTACAACTAGTCCAAATGAAATTTCTTAGCATTTGCTGACAATAATTTAAGTATGACTAAAATGAAAGAATCTTTTCCTCAAAGGCCAGAATACAGTGTGCACAGCATTTTCTCCTTTTCCAACAATATTTTAATGATTTTTTTTCTCAATATCCATGAAAGTCTTGAATGTACTGCAAAGATTTCAAGGCTGTAAATTTTGTAATGATATACTGAATATTGTGAACAATCTAACAATGTAGATCCAAGATCAGACTGCACAATCTGTGCACTCTGATCTCATCTGTACACTCTGATCGATGTACCCTATCTGTATAAGTAGTACAATATAAGTTCAAGGCTAAATCCTTCACAACACAATCTAGAGTTCTAACAACCCCGAGGAACACTGTTTTTGAAAACATTGTGGGCAAAGAAAAATTAAAATGCTGGTAACCAGCATTTTTCCTTTTCCCACAATGTTTTTTTTAAACTATCACATCAATTTTGTCATTTTGGCCACCTATACTTGGTCATCTGCAAAGCTTTCAATTTGGGCCAGTGTAGGATAGCTTAGTTTGATAAAGAGTTAACCCTGTACCTAGTGACAAAATTTTAGACCAGTCCACATTGAAAGCATTTGCAGAAGACAAAATAGATGTAACTCAAAAAAAAAATGAACTTTGTTTCAAGTAGGGTAGAAAACATTGAGGGAAAAGGAGAAAATGCTGGTTACCACCATTTTCCCCTTTTCCCACAATGCTTTCTGAAGGCTTCTTTCTCAGGGTTGTCAAAAGTAGGGATTGTGTGGTAATGGGTTAAAGGGTAAATATTGAAATATGAGACGGCCAATTTCCATATTTTTCTCGAGTTCCATCAGTCTGTTTCAGTCTTCCATTAGGCCAAAACGAAACATATATGCGGTTCCGGTTACCACCTATAATCTGTGTAACATCTAATATGGCAAGTCGTTTATGAAAACTCTTTACCTAGCGACAAAATTGTAGACTGGTCCAAATTGAAAGTAGTTGCAGACAACAACATGAATGTACCTAAAAAATTGAATTTTGTTTCTAGCAGAGTAGAAAACATAGTCGGAAAAGGAGAAAATGCTGGTAACCAGCATTTTCTCCTTTACCCACTTTGTTTTTTAAAGGCTTCTATCTCACTGTTGTAAAAACCAGGAATTATTTGGTAAAGGATTAATTTAGACGTGCCTGGAATTTTGTCTTCAGGGAGATAATTAAATTGCATAATAAATGACATGAAAATTTGCAGCTTATTTTAGTAATATTCAACAGTTACATCATTTCATTTTTTTTTTCAGGGAATATTCGTCTATACTGTGCACTGTAGATACAAGATCAGGCTGCATGTTCTGTGCTGTCTGATCTTAATTTAAACCATCTTGAAAAGCCTTCAGAGTCAGGCTGAGCAGTTATACAATGGGGTCACTGCTGTTTTCACTAGTATTATACGAGGTGTGATAAAAAAGTTCTCAGCCCTAAGTGCTTCAGATAACCAGAAAATCCGGTCATTACTTTTCAATATAATCTCTCTTCAAGGCAATGCACGTTGTCCATCTCTGTTCAAACTTGCTTATCCTGTTCAAACTTGCTTATCCCTTCCAAATATAAGTCTTTTTCCTGGTCCCCCAAGTACTCGTTCACTGCCTCTGACACCTTCATTGCTTCTAGACTGTGTTCCACGAAGGATGGATTTCAATTTTGGAAACAGATAAAAGTCAGAAGGGGCCATATCAGGAGAATATGGGGGGGGTGAGGAAGGACTTCGAATCGGCATTCAGTCTTAGCAGTCATGGCAAATTGCGACGTGTGAGCAGGCACACAGTCCTGCAAGAGCAGAACACCTTGAGTCATTTTTGCAAGTTTGACACCAGTGTCAAAAAAGCTCTCCAAATGATTTTCAATTAGATAGAATGACAGACTGAACAAGATTTTTGTCCATTGAAATGCCTCGAAGTGTATCAGGCCAAGAACATTCTGATCACACCTTGTATAAGATCCATTTAAATCTAAAAGCCAGTGTACATTCTGATCTGTTTATAGCTTGCTTGCCAGTACTGAAACCACTGGACGGAAAGGCAAGACTTATATCTATGTCATTTTTATCAGTTGTTGACAAGACTTAAAATCTTTAGTAAACCACGACAATTTCAAATGTACCAAACTAAAGGCATTTTGCAGAAGACAAATGTGGCTCAAAAATGGAATTTTTAATTGTATCATTTGTCTAACATAGGAACTAGAAAACATGTAGGAAAATAGCTAAAAAATGTCAGTTACCAGCATTTTGTCTTTTTCCCACAATGTTTTCAAATGCTTTTCTCTTAGGCGTTAAAGGTTGCAATTGTTTGGTAAAGAGTTGTACTTTCTACCACATTAAAAAGTTTGAACTCGTCCAGATTCAAACTGTTTGCAGATGATAAAACAGCTGAAGTGATGAAATAATAGCCTTTGAATAGGTAGAAAACATTGTAGGATATGGAGAAAATGATAGCTGTCAGAGTAAATCTCAGATCAAACAGCATACATTATTGTGATAGGTATCTCACAGATTCACCCTTTACTAAATAGTAAACAGTCCCTGAGTTTCATGACCGTAATTAGGAAGCCTTTTGAAAACATCGTGGGAGAAGGAGAAAATGCTGGTAACCAGCATTTTTTCATTTTCCCACAATGTTTTTCTACCTTTCTCGAAACAAACTTCAATGTTGGAGTCAGATTTATTTTGTCATCTGTAAATGCTTTCAATTGGATGAGTCTAAAATGTTATCGTTTGGTAAAGAGTTAACTCATTACCAAACGACAAAATTTAAGACTAGTCCAAATTGAAAGCATTTGCAGACGACAAAATAAAAGTGACTGAAAATTTGAAATTTGTTTTCTGAAGGGTAGAAAACAGTAGGGATTGTGTGGTAATGGGTTAAATATTAAATAAGCAAGCTAGAGAAGTTAATAAGGTCGAGGGTTGGACCTGTAAACTTCAAGTCATGTGCCACTTGAAGCTGTGTGTTCCAGTCCAACATCTGGTCATCGAAAATTACTAAATCTATAAAGGCTTTTGAGATGTTAAACTGAAGTTCAGTGTGACTGTGTCATGTTGACCCTTTCCCAAACAATACCTAGTTCTTATGACCCAGGGGAAAAAGCCTTCTGAAAACATTTTGGGAAAAGAAGTAAATGCTGGTAACCAGCATTTTCTCCTATTTCCATGATGTTTTCTACTCTTCTATAGTCAAGTAATTTAGGATGCGCCAGTACCTTGCACTATCCTCAGTAACTTAACCCTTTACTAAACAATCCCTGGTTTTTATGACCCTGAGAAAGAAGGCTTTAGAAAACAGTGTGGGAAAAGGAGAAAATGCTGGTAACCAGCATTTTCTCCTTTTCCCACAATGTTTTCTACCCTTCACCAAACAAATTTCAAATTCTCAGTCACTTTTATTTTGTTGTCTGCAAACGCTTTCAATTTGGATAAGCCTAAAATCTTGTCTTTTGGAAATGAGTTAACCAAGCAGACTTCAAAGGGCATTGCCCATAATGTTAGAACTACTAGTTGTATCTATAAATAGACATAAAATCAATCAACTCGGATTAAATCTAGACTAATAAAGTCTTACTGATGCACAAATATGACAGTTTACTGACCCCGATATCCAACTCTATGGGGTATACCCATATGAAATTCATTTTCAATACCTGCATTTATTTACTCTTTACTGATCAATCCTAGGTTTTCATGACACTATGGAAAAGCGCTTTCAGGAGAAACTGAAACAATGTGGTCGCAAGGTTTTTCTGCATGATTGTCCGCAATGTTTTTGTCCTTCCTCGGACAGATGTCATCATTCTAGTCATAATAACAGTTTTGTCACGTACCAACTTAAGGATTGCATGTTGAACTAAAATTAACCCCCCCACCCCCACACACACAGACACACACACAACCCTGGTGAGTGAAGGAGAAAATACTTAACTCCTTACCAATTGACAAAATTGTAGACCAGTTGGTCCAAATTGAAAACAACTTGCAGACAATAAATTAAGCGTAACTCAAAAAATGAAATTGTAGGCAAAGGAGAAATTGCTGGTTACCAGCATTTTCTCCTCTTCTTGCAATGTTTTCAAGTCTTTCTTTCTCAGAGTTATTAAAAGTCTGGATGGTGTGGTAAAGAAAAACAAAATGTTGCACAAATAAGGTACCTTTTTTTCTTTGACTGGAAAGAAGACATTGGGGTAAAAAGGAGATAATGCTGGATACCAACTTTTTATCCTTTTCCTACAATATTTTCAGAAAGCCTCTCTGTGAGGTTCATGAACACTCAGGGATTATGCTATGTAAATAGGTTCCCATTATACAGGAAGTTCATTGACAAGGTCAAGGGGTGAACAGTCTGACATGTTTTCTCCCAGCGACTCTTTACAGTGGAACAAAATTCTAGACGCATCCGAATTGGTAGCATTTACAGTAGACACATAAAATGTTGCTAAAATTACAGGGGTTGTCAAAAAACAGTAAAGTGAAATAAGGGACATTGAGAAAAGTGTTGTATACCAGCATTTTCCTTTCACCAACCAATGTTTTTTCCCAGGAATTTGACATTCTATAACTAAAGTAAATTGTAAAATAACGGGAAAAAAAATCTCCCCTATATAATATAAACTATTTTTTCTTTTCATATTTTATCATTTATTTTGGTCAAAGAATGTCAAATTCCTGTGGTTTTCTGTTGTTAACTTTTGTTTGTTTAAAAACGCAGTATTGTAGGGTAAATGGTTACATACTCTGGTTATTTGGGATTCCTGGATCGGCCATTTTTTTCCCCGGCCAATTTCTTTCTGAGTATTGACGATAGTCATTGCAACACAATTAATTCCTCTCCGACTGCTGGTTATTGTTTAGACAAAAACAGCCAGCGGCTTGGAAAGAACATCATACAGAGTACTTGTAAAAGAGACTAAAGGTGAGTTAGGATAGGTGCACCGGTCACCGTGATATAACTGAAATAATGTTGAAAACAGTGTTAACTCATTACCACAAAATCCCTACTTTTGACGACCCTGACTGAGAAAGTAGCCTTTAGAAAACATTGTGTGAAAAGCAGAAAATGCTGGTAACCAGCATTTTCTCCTTTTCCCACAATGTTTTTTACATTGCACAAAACAAATTTCGTATTTTCAGTCACTTTTATTCTTTTGATTAGGACAAGCCTAAAATATTGTCGTTTAGTAATGAGTTAAATAACATACATTAAATCAACCTATTGTTATACAAACATAAGGGGTCATACTGGAATTTGTTTATTATGAATAATCCACCAGGTCTGGAAGCTCAGTGGTAAACTTAAGATCTGACTCCTGACCTAGTGGCTGTGGGATCAATACCTGGTTGAGGCAAATGTTTTTTCCTACAATTTTCTCCCTTTCATATCTGATGCATGTGAAAGAGTAGCCAGTGGCTTGGAAAAAAGGTTGTGTCAGCACTGGTGCGAGAAAGTCAGGAAACACAGATGTAGGTGTTCTCTCCAGCCTCTAAGTCAACTTGAGCTGTTAAAACAGAATTAATTAACCCTTTCCGAAACAACAAACTTTTGGACTGAACCAAATTGAAAGCATTTGCAGACGACAATTCAACTCTTGCTGAAAAGATGATTTCTGTCTATGATAGTGTAGAAAACATTGTGGGAAAAGGAGAAAATGCTGGTTACCAGCATTTTCTCCTTTTCCCATGTTTTCAAAAGGCTTCTATTCCAGACCAGTAAAAACCAGGGATTGTTTGGGAAAGGGTTAAGGAATGAAGAGAATTTTGATTTTTTTCATAGAGGTATGAAAAAAAACAATGACAGTGTATGAAACTGTGAAAGGGTTTAATACAAAAGTTTGATTAGGTTTTTTTTTTCATATCTTCATGAAAATAAATTTTTTTCTTCATTCCCTATAATTTAACCCTTTACTCCATAGATACTCATTTCTATGCATTATATTGTGGCAAAAGGTAAAATTGCTTGTCACAAGCAATTTCACCTTTTGTCACAATGTTTTCTATGCTATCAAAAGGTGTCATATACACATAAGAAACAGCTTCATCCTTGCCTTATGGGGTAAAGGGTTAATATAGACAACATACGCCCACAGAAATAATTCAAACTGCATTCATTTTCTTTAGTTTTTAAATGTAAGCTTGGAGTTTCTAAAGTTTCATGTATCAGACACAGTTGCTGTTTATTTCGGATTTCAGCAATTGTGTTAGATCTATTTAATTTCGGGAATAAACTAGGGACCGAATAAAGTATGCAGTCAGCCAGTGTAACTATGAATTTGTAATGACAGTGAGAAAGGAAGGCATTCGAAATCAAAGCAAAAAAGAGAAAGTGCTGGTGACCAAGAAAGTTTTCTGCCCTTCAAACAACAAATTTCCAGAAATCACTAAGAGCAGATGTTCTGAGCAAACTTTACCTTGTCAAATAAACAATTCTGAAATGAAAAAGCAAACCAAGTTCTTTTTTGAATGTATGGTTGCTGATCATATTAGCCAGAGCCCAAACTATTCCAATATTGTTTTTGCAAAAAAAAAAATTTCATCTGACAATAAAAATTAACAGTGATCAGTAAAATTCAAATCTATGGCTTCACAGAGCCAGCACTGTGAAGTCAATCAAGGAAGAAAAGTGTGACTGGAAACCACAACCCCCCATTAACTCATTACCAGACAACAAAATTTTAGACTTGTCCAAATCGAAAGCATCTGCAGACGACAAAATAAAAGTGATTGAAATTTGTTTTATGAAGAAAACATTGTGGGAAAAGGAGACCAGCATGTTCAGTTTTTTCACCTTTTCCTACAATATTTTCTACAGGCTTCTTTCTAAGAGTCATCAAAAGTAGGGATTGTGTGGTAATGGGTTAATAATAGTCACAAAACCAAGCGCTAAAAACCAGAATTCAAGTTTTGGCACCAAGCCAGCTTAGCAACCAACTACAATCAATGCTGGGATTTCTCAATGATCGATTATCAGAATTGGTAGCCAAAACCAAACAACTTTTGACTATAGTCAATCATCTGCCCACCACTAGTTACAATACTACTCCCCCTCCTGATTTTTCTAGAGTAACCAACTCCCCCTCTAGTACCTATGGACTGCTGGTGCCGCTATTCCTTGTTCACCAATTGACCTCATCATCAATGAAATAAATCAAGGGAGAAAAATGAGCCCGACGTGGGTCTCAAACCTATGACCCCTGGAACACTAAAACCACATGTCTGCCAACTGACCTAGGCGGGCATCTGGTCATATTATATTAGGGGAGTGTATCAATCAAGATCAGACTGCACAAAAATGCAATCTTGTCTTTGATAGATAGGCTATTCCGCAAAATATTCCAGCCAAAATGACTAAGTTGTTTCATCCAATGTCCTGGCCAAGTTGAATTAAATAAGTATAAATCTATTGCGTGACAGTAAGTGTCAAGGTGAGAGGTGAGATACAGCCTTCATGCATTTCTCTACCTTATAAACCCTCTCCCCCCCCTCCCCCCCCACTAGTAGGCACTACCAAATTAGTCCAACCATATCTAGGTAATGCTTAGTCTTTCCGTATAAAGGGCGGTTTCATGACAAGAAAAAAATCGCTAATAAAACATAGAAAAAAACCTTACCAGCAAGTACGAAGTCATGCCAGCATGCCTACTGCTTTTCCTCTGTTTTTTTTTTTTCAGACATCCGTAAACATCCTAACAGGATGAGCTCCGATTGTTTCCGAAAATACAACAACAACAACTTGCTCTCTACAATGGAGGTTATAGCACCTCCCGCGTAAACATCCCAAACAGTTCCATCACTTCTCTGCGTCATGTGGTATTTGATATCTGAAAGCAGTCCAGGTATTTCACACTGTGTTTCAAATGCTTTGACAGCTCTGTGAACCAAAATGAAGACAGCAAATGAACTGTCGGTATCCTGTTAAAACGTCCCACAGTCAAAACGTCCCACTTTGGTTAAAACGTCCCCTATAATTTCCATTCCAAATTTGTTAAAATGCCCCCTTTAGACGTCCCCGTATATCTTATTCAAGTTACTAGTCTAATCTTGTATGATCGTTTCAGAAAACTTTCAAATTTGATGTTTAACATTATGCTATTGTCATGTATTGTTACAGGTCGTTGAATTTTAACCCTTATCCTGCCGAACTTAAAGTTATAAGAGGCACAACATTAATTTTCAAGAAGCCTTAAGACATTCAGCGTAGTTGATATGACCTGAATCAATATTCGATATTATTGCATAGTTCTTCAATTCCAGACTACCCTTATGCATATTGATCCTTTTTTTTTACTATTTAAGCCAATTAGTATCAAGATTGTTTAACCCTTTCCCAAACAATCCCTGGTTTTTACGGGTCAGAAATAGAAGCCTTTTGAAAACATTGTGGGAAAAGGAGAAAATGCTGGTAACCAGCATTTTCTCCTTTTCCCACAATGTTTTCTACTCTATCATATAGAAAAATCATCTTTTTAGCGACTGTTAATTTGTCATCTGCAAAATGCTTTCAGTTTGGTCTGGTCCAAATTTTGCTATTTGGGAAAGGGTTAATGTAGGCTAATTAGAATCTATATTTATATACCTAGGCTAAGGGTTAAGTGGTTAAGTCTCCCTACATGAATGTAGATTTGATATGCTCAAACGCCTTCTAGACTAGCTTACACTACACGCCTCCATTACTGCAGTGTTTTGAGATAACTGAATTGTTTTAGTGTGTAAAGTTTCCATTTAAAGGTGGCCCTTCAGAATTTTGGGCGAAAATTTTACAAGAATATAAAAATATCATCCTTATACTCCCAAAGCCTTATAATCGTCATTCATAAAACCCCAGTAGTCGAAAACCATCCAACAACAAGGGAAATTAGAGATTTACTACAGCCAAGGTTGACATTGACGGGAAACACGTTTTATTTTACATGACCACCTGGCTCATTTTCATACTGGAAAAACACAGACGGAGCTTCAAACATGGCGTCCGAAGAAGATATTATGAAAAATAATAACATGTTTGTTATGTAATGGAATTTAAGCGTCATTAGTCACACAATGCATTTTTTGTTTTTGGCACGAAATCTGAAAATAGCTTAAGAGGCTACGTAGCCTTTTAAGGGAATACCATCAAGAAAATTTTTTTTTCATAATTTTATGATTCTTTTTTATTGATGATTTGTATTGTTTTTCATATAAATTTCAGTGATATATATATTTTTTGATTTGGTGTGATGTGAAATTTCTAAGTACCCACCTTTAACCATCATCCAAAGAATCTGAAGTCTTGTCTACCACGTGAATGAAACAATTTCATAAGACAGTAAGAAAAGAAAAAATGCAAGTAATCAGCATTTTAATCTTTTCCAATTTTGTTTCTCGACAAAGTATGTTTTTCTAAGTGGAGCAAAGAAGGAAAAGTGCAATCACTGTTTACTGTGTTTTGCCCATTTAGAGGAACACTAGTTGACCATGTATGTATACCTAAATGAGTTAATCGGACATAAATAAAAAGCAGCTGCAAAGGACAAGTCTATTATGGCTTTGTCCCTATGGTGGTTACGGTCTCGGAAAGTATAACAGGAACGGGAGATCGTGTGTTACCGGCATTTCCTAATTCTCACATAACGGTCAAGTCCATTTCGTCCAGTGTCCTGTAAACATGGGATGGTTTGGTAAAGGGCAGACTTGGTTCAGTCTGTTAATTTTCATTTTTCATATTCTGCCATAATGGCACACTGTTAGGATCATACTGGGCTTATTCCATTCACCTTTTTTGGCACAGTGTTCTGGAAAACTGTCTTAGAATGTGTGAATGGAGTATTTCAGAATGCATACTTTGTTCTGGAACTATGTTCTAAATGGAACATTTTGGGAACAGTGTTTTAATACCAAAATGAATGCACATTGCCATGATGGCTGTTGCAAGAGCCACTGTCGTAGCTGTGTTTGTGGAGGATATGATTAGCTGCAGAGAGGGAGTAGAGACAAGTCTACAGTAGTGTGCTCCTGCTTATGGCATTCTTATCACAAAAAAAGACATTTGCAAGTTTCGCAATGAAAAATTGTCTGTCTTTCAGCCATCTTGTATCACCTAGCAATTGTTCAGCAGGTGCCTTGCACCTCGATTAAGTTAGAACAGTCAGAACGTGTTCTGAAGAATGCGGCACAGTGTTCCAAAATACTTCATTGATCTAGAAACGTTCGGTGCGTTCGGAGTAGCGAAAGAAATATGCCCAATGTGTCCATCGTGCGACATCCTTCATGCGTCGTCTGTTGTCAACAATTTCTGTAAACATCTCCTCCTAAACCATTAGATTAATTTAGACCAAACTTGGCTGGAATGTTCCTTGGGATGTCCTCTTTAAAAATTGTTCACAAAATTTGATTCCATCTAAAACTCTGGTAGCCATGGCAACCAAATAGAATTTTTCAAGATATTCTTTAAAAATCTTCTATGAAACCACATGCCAGATTTTGAAATAATTTCACAGGAATGTTCCTTGGGTGACCCTTTTCAAAAATTGTTGGCGAAACTTTGATTGGATCCGTCAAGAAACATAGCTCTGGTGAATGAGGACTACTTGCACTTTACAGAAATGAAGAAATTCTTAAAAATACTTCTTCTCTGAAAGGGCTGGTCAGATTTTAAAATGATTTCACAGAGATATTCCTTTGGCGACCCTTTTCAAAACTTGTTCGCATTATCTTTTCAATTAAAGTTTATGGTCAGATGTAATGTTACCTTGAACATGTATATTACCGGTATATAGTTAAAAGTAGATCTATTCCAAAAACTTTGTTTTTTTCTTCCCAACTTGAAAAATGCTGTGGGACTCAATGAGCGCTAAATCAAAATAAGTTTTCTGACAAGCACTTAGTCGATGGAACTCAGTCAAAGACTGCCATGGGAAAAAATGATATGCCACAACACATTCATGACTGCCAATATGTGGTTAATATACAACCTGTTTATAACTATCAATATGTGGTTAATATATATATAGATATCTGAGTCAAGGTTCTATCTATTAAATACTGAAGGAAAAAAATTTAGCAATAAATTTCAAAGTAACACCACTTACTGAAAAGCAATTGTTAAAGTCCAAACCTTATACACAGAGTATGCATGTGGACTGGGGTTAGCCCCATAGGATTTTTATGTGCTATTGTCTATCAGAGTTCTCAGAAACGCCAATACTGTCGTCTGATTTGGATAGGTCTAAAATTTTGCCATGTGGTAAAGGGTTAACCCCTCACTCCATAGATACTTATTTCTACACATTGCTTGTAGGAGCCTTTGGAAAATATTGTGGCAAAAGGTGAAATTGCTTTTTTCCCTTTTTTCATCAGATACAAAATATTCAATACTGGGTAGTAAAGTCTACATTGTTGGGAGACGTGATTGCGATATATTGGTAACTGGAGATGCGTCTGTAAGCCGCAAACATGCAGAATTATCAGCGTCACACCCAGAGGCAAATTTGGTAGGTTGTTGGTGAATTAATGTAATCCATTATTTACAGTATACAGTATATTATTATGATACTAGTATACTTCTCAAACTTCATCCTTTGCACCATGCCAAAAGGGGTATTCTAACTTAAAATGCGTAAATTGTTGTCTTGGATTAGCCTGTGCAGTTGGCAGCGCAGGCTAATCCGAGACGGCCCTTTACCGCTACATTAGACTTTGTGCTATTTTAGACTTGCGTGAAACAGAATGTACATAAAAACTGAAAGTTTCATGTTGGATCAGGCAGCACAAGCTGATCAAAGACGACACTTGTGCAAATATCCAGATGCCCCTTTTCCAGTTTTATATTGAATTTACCTAGTGCCGTATTCACCAACCATTCTTTAGAACCTTCTTTGTCTTATTCTTCAAGGTTTTCTGACAGTAAAAGTAACAGAACTTCTGATATGGTTTAGCCAATCAGAAGTTCTGTTGATTTCACACTATCAAAATTCTGAAGAATAAAACTAAGAATGTTCTCAAGAATGGTCGGTGAATACGGACCCTGGTTTCGAAAAGGCCTGCTTCTCAGGGTCTTAGAGATTTTGTAGAGGCAAATTTCAGACAATAGCTCTCTCAACCTTCGTAAAGCATTTCTACCAGACTGTGACATCAATTGTGGATTATAAAATAAGGACTGTAACCTATCTTCCTGAGTAAATTAAATATGTTTTTAGCTCACCTGAGCACAACGTGCTCAAGGGGAGCTTTTAGGATCACCCGGTGTCCGTCGTGCGTCGTCAACAATTCTTTAAACATCAACTCCTCCTAAACCGCTGGGTGAATTTGGACCAAACTTGGCAGGAATGTTCCTTGGGAGGTCCTCTTTAAAAATTGTTCACAGAATTTGATTCCATCAAAAACTCTGGTTGCCATGGCAACCAAATGGAATTTTTTAGCAAATTCTTTAAAAATCTTCTCCTCTGAAACCGCTGGTCGGATTTTGAAATAATTTCACAGATATGTTCCTTGGGTGACCCTTTTCAAAAATTGTTCGTGAAATTTTGATCCGTCAAAAAATGTGGCTCTGGTGAATGGGGGCTACTTGCACTATACAGAAATGAAGGAATTCTTTAAAAATCTTCTCCTCTGAAACCGCTGGTCGGATTTTGAAATAATTTCACAGATATGTTCCTTGGGTGACCCTTTTCAAAAATTGTTCGTGAAATTTTGATCCGTCAAAAAATGTGGCTCTGGTGAATGGGGGCTACTTGCACTATACAGAAATGAAGGAATTCTTTAAAAATCTTCTCCTCTGAAACCGCTGGTCGGATTTTGAAATAATTTCACAGATATGTTCATTGGGTGACCCTTTTCAAAAACTGTTCGTGAAATTTTGATCCGTCAAAAAATGTGGCTCTGGTGAATGGGGGCTACTTGCACTATACAGAAATGAAGGAATTCTTAAAAAATCTTCTTCTCTGAAACCACTGGTCAGATTTTGAAATAATTTCACAGAGTTGTGCCTTGGGTGACCCTTTTCAAAAATTGTTCGCGAAATTTTGATTGGTCAAGAAACATGGCTCTGGTGAATGGGGGCTTCTTGCACTATACAGAAATGAAGAAATTCTTAAAAATTCTTCTTCTCTGAAACAGCTGGTTAGATTTTGAAATAATTTCACAGAGTTGTTCCTTTGGTGACCCTTTTCAAAAATTGTTCGCGAAATTTTGATTGATCAAGAAACATGGCTCTGGTGAATGGGGGCTTCTTGCACTATACAGAAATGAAGAAATTCTTGAAAATTCTTCTTCTCTGAAATGGCTGGACAGATTTTGAAATAATTTCACAGAGATGTTCCTTGGGTGATCCTTTTCTAAACTTGTTTGCGAAATTTTGATTGGCCGAGAAACATGGCTCTGGTGAATGGGGGCTACTTGCACTATATGGAAATGAAGAAATTCTTGAAAATTCTTCTTCTCTGAAACCCGTTGTCAGATTTTAAAATAATCTGACAGAGATGTTCCTTGGGTGACCCTTTCAAAAGCTGTACATATAATTTTGATCCGTCAAGAAACATGGCTCTTGTGAATGGGGGCTACTTGCACTATACGGACATGATGAAATTGTTGAAAATTCTCTTTCTCTGAAAACCCTGGTCAGATTTTAAAAGAAATTTTCCAAAATGTTCCTTGGGTGACCCTTTTCAAAACTTGTTCATAAATTTTGATCCATCAAGAAACATGGCTCTCGTGGATGGGGGCTACATGCTCTTATACAGAAATGAAGAATTCTTAAAAATTCTTCTTTTTGAAACTGATGGTCAGATTTCGAAATGACTTTTACAGGTGACCTTTTGAAAATTGCTTGGCAAAAATATAAATTTGGTTCCAATGTTTCAATTTCCGTCCGTTCCCCCCCCCCCCCCCCTCCTCCAAAAAAAAAATAGACTATGGTCATTTCAAAAATTCAGGTGAGCGATCCAGGGCCATCTTGGCCCTCTTGTTAGATTTTTTCTTTAACCCATTACCACACAATAGCTACATTTGACGACTCTGGAGAAGAAACTCTCTAAAAACATTGTGGGAAAAGGAGAAAATGCTGGTAACCAGCTTTTTCTCCTTTTCCCACAATGTTTTCTACCCTTCCCAAAACGAATTTCAATGTTTGACTCACTCTAATTTTGTCATCTGCTTATGCTTTGAATTTGGACCAGTCTAAAATTTTGTAGTCTGGTAAAGAGTTAATTGGGAAATGTCCAGTAATTTAATAATTTTGGTGGATTCTCAAGTCATTCAGATGGGTTATTAGCTCTTGTCCAAACAATCCCGAAAAAAATGTAAAAGTTACATGATTTTTGGCCACATCAAATCTATTGCCTGTAGTGTCTTTCAAGTTGGGTCAGTCCAAAAATTTGGACGTAATGAGTCACCTCGGTTATAGAACCTGGATAAGACAGCCACCTGTATAAGACAGCCACTTTGAGTCAGTCCCAGAGCTGGCTGTCTTATACAGGTTTGACTGTACTCTCTTTCCCCCATTTTGAAAGCCACAAAGTTTAACCCTTTACCCGACGACAAAATTTTAGCTCTGTCCAAATTTAAAGCATTTGCAGACGACAATTTCAGTGTGGCTCAAATGGTACGATTGTTTATTGATTAGGTAGAAAACATTGTGGGAAAAGGAGAAAATGCTGGTTACCAGCATTTTCTCCTTTTCCCACAATGTTTGCAAAAGGCTTCTTTTCCAGAGGCGTCAAAAGTAGGGATTGTGTGGTAATGAGTTAAACCCTTTACAGTGCAGTCTTGTTTTTTATCTTTCCAGGTGAGAAAGCGTTTGAAAACATTTGCCTGTTCCAAACTATTTCTCCATTCCCCACAGTATTTTCTACTCCAGTGGAAAACTTAAGACCTGTTTACACATTCACGATTTTGTCTACGATTCACTACGATTCAGCCAGATTTCTCATGGTCAGAAAAATCAGGATGGATCGGGATGAATCGTGGCGAAAAGTAGAAATATTCAGTGTCACTACGATTCCAGTAAGAATGTCCACGATATTAGTACGGTGTCTGTAAGGTATCGCTACGAATCAATGATGATTTATGACGGCAACGCTACAGTCAATGAGGATTGACCACGGTGGCACAACGAATGCTCACGGTGCTTGTACGGTTCGATGCGGTGCCAATCGTGGAGCTCCGTAGCGAAACCGTTGATGATTCGTAGGACAACCGTACACAATTCGTGGTGAATCGTGAGAATTCGTGGTGTCAAAGATTCCATGACTGGCTACGATCTCTCACGAATAGCCGCGAATATAGCTACGATGTCAGTACGAATAAGCACGATTCCGCTGTGGTTGCGCTACGAATTAGGCCACGCCCGATAACCACCACGATTCGCCACGAATGTTTTAAACAGTTTAAAACTTCCGTAGCGCTACCGTGGAGTTTCCCGAATCATCACGATTCATCAAGATTCACCACGATTCACCACGGTTCTACTACGAATCACCACGGTACACGACGATTTTACAAATCGTGGCGAATCGTAGCGGCACTGTAGCCAAAAATCGTGAATGTGTAAACAGGCCTTTAAGCTTATTATGCCCATTTCCAATTTGTGGCTGTATACTATGTAAGTGGAATATTTTTGACATGGAATTTTTTTGTGATTTCGCGAGTTTGAAAAATTCGCAAACTTGTCATTTCACTTATTTTACTTCAAGTAAATAACAAGTGTTTTGAGTTTGAAAATATTTCTGTATGCCAAATGTCTGTTATGAGTATTTTGCAATTTTTTTTGACTGGTGTATATATCCACACACATGTATACGGTATGCTTTGAACTTGGTCAAGTCCAAAATTTTGTTGTTTGGGTAACCTGTTACCACACCGCAAAATTTTAGACCTATCCAAATTGAAAGCATTTGCAGACGACAATTTTAAAGTGGTTCCTATGATGCATTTTTGCTTTGATTGGGTAGAAAACTTTGTGGGAAAGGGAGAAAATGCTGGTTACCAGCATTTTCTCCTTTTCCCACAATGTTTTCAAAAGGCTTCTTCCTCAGGGGTGTTAGAAGTCGTCATTGTGTGATGAAGGGTTAAGGGTTGAAAATATATGACTGTAAAGGCCTAAAATCCTAATTTCTGTATAACTCTTTACCAGACGACAAAATTTTAGACTGGTCCAATTTGAAAGCATTTGCAGACGACATAGCAAATGTGAATCAAAGAATTGAAAATAGTTTTGGGAGGGGTAGAAAAAAATATGGGAAAAACAGTAAATACTGGTTACCGGCAATTTCTTCATTTCCCAGAAAGTTTTCAAAAACATTCTCTCTCAGGGTCGTTAGAAGTTGGGATATTTTGATAAAGAGATTTTAATAAATGTTATAGTACCGGTATTTCTATCCAAATTTATTAAGTAAAAAAAATTTTTTTTTTCTATCTAAATTTATTCACAGACAAATACATCTAGACTGCCTACTCTAAGGCTGACAGACCTATCCAAATTCGGCACCTGGGTCAACAGACAGAAGATAGAAGGAGACAGAATTTTGAAAGATGGAGATGTTGTCCATTTCGGTTCACCAAGCTCTTCATTTATGTAAGCTGTTGTTTAACCCTATACCAGATAGTCCCAACCTTTGATCGACCCTGAGAAGACGCTTTTTGAAAACTTTGTGGGAAAAGGAGAAAATGCTGGTAACCAGCATTTTCTCCTTTTCCCACAATGTTTTCTACCTTTCCCCAAAACAAATTTCAATTTTTCAGTCTCTTTTTATTTTGTCATCTGCTAATGCTTTCAATTTCAGCTAGTGTAAAATTTTGTTATTTGATAAAGAGTTAATTGTTTACCATATAACAAATTTAGACCAGTCCAAATCACAAACAGTTGATGAAATGGGAACAAAACAAAGATTTTGTTTTTTTTCCAAATGGCGAAATAAGAACAAAGGGTTTTTGAAACTTCATTTTAACCCGTTACGACACAACCCTATCTTTAGACTCTTAGGACTTAACCCTTGGCCAGACGACAAAATTTTAGCCTTGTCCAAATTGAAAGCATTTGCAGAGGACAATTTCAGTGTGGCTCAAATGGTGTAACTTTTCTTTGATGCAGTAGCAAACATTGTGGGAAAAGGAGAAAATGCTGGTTACCAGCATTTTCTTCTTTTTCCACAATGTTTTGAAAAGGCTTCTTTTCCATGATTGTCAAAAGTCATCATTGTGTGGTAAAGGGTTTAGGCTTATAGAACATTTTGGCCGAAAGAATTTTTCCTATGCTCACATTGTGTTACTCCCACCAGTTGAATTAAAAAAAAAATTGTGGTCAAATTTTCAACAGTGATAAATTTTGTTATTGGGTAAAAACATTAGTGTTTAGAATACTAAAGCTTTTACTCACATAGAACCATGTTCAAGGCATAATTTAGTTATGAAGGTCTTGGATGATTTTCTTGTGTTGACTTTATTAACTCAGCTGTTTTAGATTGAAAAGTCAAGATATTGTAGTAGCCCTGGCGTTGTTGCCTGCGTTGTCATCGTTGTCTGTGTTGTTGTAAAAAAACTTTTGACAATTTATAATATCTTTTATTATCACTGAAAATATTAACTTCAAACTTCAAACTTGGTTAAGGGGACCCCTGATCGCCCAGTATAGAGGACTCAAGAACAGGGCTTGCTTGTTCAATCCATACTTTGCCAATTGCTCTCTGCGGATTGATGATAGTCATTGCGACAGAATTTATTCCTCTCTCAGTGCTGATCATTGTTATGACAGTGGTTATGTTGGAAAGGAGCCAGTGGGTTAGAAAGAAAATTGTTCGAAGTACTGGTAAAAGAAAATTGTGCAGAGTACTTATAAAAGAAACTTCTGGAAAGCATGGACAGGTGTATTAGCCGTCAAGATATAACTGAAAAAAAAATGCTGAAAGTAGCTTTAAATACCATACAATCATAAAATCAGTCAAAGTTTGACAAGTTGTTTACTATTAGCCCTTTACCCCATCAGGCATTTCTATAGTATCTCTAATTGACCCTAAATAACAGCAAGGATGAAGCCGTTTCTTATGTGTATATATGACACCTTTTGATAGCATAGAAAACATTGTGACAAAAGGTGAAATTGCTTGTCGTGAGCAATTTCACCTTTTGCCACAATGTTTTCCAAAGGCCCTTACAAGCAATGCGTAGAAATGAGTATCTATGGAGTAAAGGGTTAAGATGGCAACCAGTATACAACAAGGACAGTCAACCATCAAAGTATTTTTACACAGTTAATTTATGCCTATTCTTTAACTTGGAATTTTCACTGAAAATCAAGAAACCACAGGAATGCAATGGCACCCGCATGCAGTGCTCTTGATTTCACAAGTCGATGTTAATGACCTAAATTTTACAGGATTGTGTACGAGCCTCTAGTCGTGACAACCTCATGCCTAGATACAGCGGGTAAAAAGTCTCTACGCCAGACTTTGTGTACACTCGGAGGTCACATGATCAGTGAATGGAAACAAGACTGCGTACTTCTGATAATGAACAAAATTAGTGTTACAATAAAGGTTTGTGTGTATATCACTGGTATATCCAATTTAACCCGTTACCACACAATCCCTACTGTAGATGACCCTGAGAAAGGAACTTTTAGAAAACATTGTGGGAAAAGAAGAAAATGCTGGTAACCAGCATTTTCTCCTTTTCCAAAAATGTGTCTACCCTTAACAAAACAAATTTCAAATTTTCAGTCACTAGTTTTGTCATATGCAAATGCTTTCAATTTGGACAAGTCTAAAATATTGTCATTTGGTAATGAGTTAAATGGTTATCAAATGACAAAGTTCCCGATGTGTTCGAGTTGAAAGCTTTTGCTGAATGTTAGATGGCTAAAATAGTGGAATTTCCTCTTTGAAAGGGTAGAAAACATTTTGGGAAAAGCAGAAAACACTGGGTACCAGTATTTTCAGCTTTTCATCCAAAGTTTTGAAAGCCTTCTATTTAAGGGTCTTTAACCCTTTTTCTAAACAATCTTGGGTTTTTTACGACCATGAGATATAAGCCTTTTGAAAACATTATGGGAAAAGGAGAAAATGCTGATAACCATTATTTTCTCATTTTCTCACAATGTTTTTACCCTGCTTGAAACAAATTTCAGTATTTCAGTTATATTCATTTTGTTGTTTGCAAGTGCTTTAATTTCGGCCCAGTCCAGAATTACATTGTTTTCTAAAGAACACAAAACGAATTGTAACTTTTAATTATAATAATGTACATGAGCTTTCGGAGGTACAACCGCCTTCCTCTAGTGTGATCCTGTGATACAATGCCTTTTACCGTAAACAACTGAACATTACTGCAGGCATTGTATCACAGGATCACACTAGAAGACGGCCGTTGCACCTCCGAAAGGTCGTGTACATTATTATAATTAAAAGTGTTGTAAAGAGATAAAACTTAGGTTTGTGTGGTAAAGAAGTAATCTTCGTTTGATGTTGGAAAAGTTTATAATTTACATCTTTACCATAAATCAAAAAACTGGTCCAAATTGAAAGCATTGATTTTGTACACGAGATGGTAAATGTTGCAAAAAATATTGGGATTTGTTTGTCAAAGTCAAGGTAGGAAAACATTGTGGGAAAAGGAGAAAATGCTGGTAACCAGCAAAATAACAATTTTAGAAAAGTGCTAGGGCAGATGGTAGCTTATTATGCTGTTTTGAATTAACAAACTTTATATCTTCAAAAAAACAGTATTTCTTTTGTCAATTAACTTACCTACAATTTAACAAAATTTTAGGTTTGTCCAAATCGAAAGCATTTGCAGACAAAATAAACATGACAAAAAATTCAAAATTTGTTTTGTGAAGGGAAGAAAACATTGTGGGAAAAGGAGAAAATGCTGGTTACCAGCATTTTCTCCTTTTCTCACAATGTTTTCAAAAGGCTTCTTTCTCAGGGACGTCAAAAGTAGGGATTGTGTGGTAATGAGTTAAAAGGTTGCTTGGTAGAAAGTATTATACACACATGAAAGAAAACTCATGTAGATTTACAGTGAAATTTTAACATTGAAATTGGGAATGGTAAGAATTGATAAAAAAGAAGATAACACTCTGTATCCAGTCTTATACAGATCTATACTGCCAAAAAAGCAATAAGCTGTGCTTTGTGCACTTCAGGGTTTCAAACTTTATCTCTTTTATATCTAGGTTATATGTGCAATGGTATCACTAAAACCCATTGTGACACCAGCCTATATGGAAGCCTATTTGCGACATCTCCAGGGCACAGGTGAAAAACCGGACCCAAACTTGTAAGTGTTATTCTTATAAACACCCCCCAAACCCACCAACAAAGTGGAGGGGGGTATACTGGAATCGCCGTGTCTGTCTGTCTGTCTGTCTGGAAAACTGGACCCAAAAATGTAAGTGTTAATGTTATAGACCACCCCCACCCCCCCCCCCCCCCCCCACACACACACACACAACAAAGTGGAGGGGGGTATACTGGAATCGCCGTGGCTGTCTGTCCGTCTGCCTGTCTATCTAGCTGTCTGTCAGTAGACACAAATTTGTCTAGAGCAAGAGTTTTTTCATGTACTGAACTCAAATTTACACACAGGGTTCCTATATCTATGAAGTTGTGCATGTGCAATTTTTATGACCGTGGTGGGATTTTTTGCAGAATTATCTCTCTTTGAACTTGTCCAACTCTTACTTTTGTACTAAACCATTCTGCATTCTGTAACAAGGACCTTGTTTTGTGACAAGGAGATGGTGGTTGGGGGGGGGGGTGTAATCACATTTAATGATAGCTTTAGTTTATGTTAGGTTTGTCAAAAGTTGTCAGTAAAAGAAATGTGATCCATGACACTCAGTTTCTTTCATTCCAGAAAGTCCCTGAATATGCACAGGCTGTTCTGTATGTTCTGTCACCGACCACCATGATATGACCTTAGCTCTTAACCCTTTACTCCACAGGTACTCATTTCTACGCATTGCTTGTAGGAGCCTTTTGAAAACATTGTGGCAAAAGGTGAAATTGCTCGTGACGAGCAATTTCACCTTTTGCCACAATGTTTTTTATGCTATCAAAAGGTGTCATATACACATAAAAAATGGCTTCATCCTTGTTATTTAGGCTCAATTTGGGATACCTTAGAAATGCCTTATGGGGCAAAGGGTTAAAGTGGTGTTAAACCCCAGTACAATCAAGCAACCAAGCTCAGTTTGTAGCGTGTGGGACTTGAGAACAAGGGGTTGTGGGTTTGATCCCAGGCTTGGCCAATTCTGTCTGAGGATTGATGATAGCAAATTTTAAAGGTGGCCCTTCAGATTTTGGGACGAAAATTTAACAAGAATACAAAAAAATCATCCTCATACTCCAAAAGCCTTATAATTTTCATTCATGAGACCCCGGTAGTCAAAAACAATCCAACAACAAGAGAAATTCGAGATTTTCTACAGCCCAGTTCGACCACGACGGGAAATACGGTCTATTTTTACATGGGCAACTCGCTCATTTACAAACCGGAAATATGCAGAGGAAGCTTCAAACATAGCGTCCGAAGAAGACAATATGGAAAATAATTGCATGTTTGTTATGTTATGGAATTCCAGCATCATTAGTCACATACCAGTCACTTAACATTCCCACAATGCGTTTTATGTTTTTGGCGGGAAATCTAAAAATAGGTCAAGAGGCTACGTAGCCTTTTAAGGGAATATCATCAAATTTTTTTTTGTAATTTTTTTATTCTTCATTATTGATGATTTTTATTGTTTTTTTAACTCACCTGAGCACACCGTGCTCAAGGGGAGCTTTTAGGATCAACCGTGTCCGTCGTGCGTCGTCAAAAATTCTTTAAACATCAACTCCTCCTAAACCACTGGGCCAAGGTCCTCTTTAAAAATTGTTCGCAGAATTTGATTCCTTCAAAAACTCTTGTTGCCATGGCAACAAAATGGAATTTTTTAAGAAATTCTTTAAAAATCTTCTTCTCTGAAACTGCTGGTCAGATTTTAAAGTAATTTTAAAGAAATTTTCCTTGAATGACCCTTTTGGTGAATTGGGACTACTTGCACTATATGGAAATTAAGAAATTCTTAAAAATTCTTCTAGTCTGAAACTGATGGTCAGATTTTGAAATGACTTCTACTGGTGACCTTTTGAAAATTGCTTGGCAAAATAATGATTTTGTTTCCAATGTTTCAATTCCTCAAAAAAAAAAAAGGGCTATGGTCCTCTCAAAATTTCGGTGATATATATATATTAAGTATAAGTATTTTAATTTGGTGGGATGTGAAAGTTCTAGATACCCACCTTTAATATATTGTTAGAAACTTGTATTTTTATTCTGTGTTACAGATTTATACCTGAATTAGCTGAGACCCAAGTAGACCCCAATGATGTTTCATTTGTGGCTGATAACCGAAGGAAAACTATTTTCAGTGGAAAAACTTTTGTCTTCTTCAGTGAGAAACAGGTACTCATAATCGTCCTTAAGCTGCCAGTGTGCAACTCACTGACCTTTTGCAGACAGTGTAGATCAAGATCAGACTGCACAGAACGTGCAGTCTGATCTTTGATCTGCACTGTCTGATAAGGACATATTGCCCGTCCAAAATACCTTTAACCCATTACCACACACAATCCCCACTTTTGACGCCCCTAAGAAAGAAGCCTTTTGAAAACACTGGGAAAAGGAGAAAATGTTGGTAACCAGCATTTTCTCCTTTTCCCCACAGTGTTTTCTACCCTTCCCAGAACAAATTTCAATTTTTCAGTCACCTTTATTTTGTCGTCTGCAAATGCTTTCTATTTGGACCGGTCTAAAATTTTCTCGTGTGATAAAGAATTAAAATAGCAAAATTTGGAATTTTACTATGGGTTCAAAAAGTTTCATTTCACGTACCCAGCAGGATAAGGGTATCTGTACATTTTCTGAATGTGTAAAGGGTACTCAGAAACACTGTGACAAGAGGAGAAATGTTTCAATGTTTAACATGAATCGTTGACTGCCTCTAGAGATTAGCTTTGATACTCTTTTCATTTGAAACTTTTCACTGTACGCCACAGAGTAAGATTCATGTTTGTCTTATTTGAAAGCACTTGTGAACTCAAAGTAAATTGTAGCCGAATGATCACATTTGGCTGTACTTTTGATCAATTATGAAACAAGTTCTAACAAGTTCATTTAAAGTATGAAACGGAGAGATTTATCATTTTGAGAATTTTCTCATTTTTTTTCACAAAGTTCTTCAAATCTGTTATATCGCAGAGTCGTAGGAGGTGATGGAGTTGGAAAAGGTTAACTTTTTACCACACAATCCCTTTTAACGACCCTGAGAATAGAAGCCTTCTGAAAACATGGTGGGAAAAGGAGAAAATGCTGGTAACCAGCATTTTCTCCTTTTCCCACAATGTTTTCTTCCCATCCCGAAACAAATTTCAATTTTTAGTAACATTGAATTTGTCATCTGTTAACACTTCCAATTTGGACTAGTCTAAAATTATGTCGTTATGTATAGAGTTAATTGACATTCTGTGTATTAAGCTGAAGAAAATGAGTTTAGCCATTGAGCTAGGCGGAGGCCTGCCAATGCTGATGGAGGGGAAGATTGATGGGCGGCTGCTACTCAAACCAGAGACCATAGTGATGACTTGTCCAGAATCAGACATCACCAAGGAGAATCAGGGTTTGGTTGCCAAGGCTACAGCTTTGTTGCAAAAGTGAGCAGTCAAACTACTCAGTTTCCAATCTGTATTTTCTGCTGGTCACTAATATTTTGTTCTTTTCTGGTGATTTCAAAACTTTTGTTCTTCAGTGTATGACAACATAGTAGTAATTGATGTAGTGTTAACAAGTGACCAATATTTGGGGGTCTAAGTTATGCAGAGCTCCAGACATAATAAGTGATTGCAAAATTGAAATATCAAGTTACCAGTTTTTTCTTGTTTTCCGAAAATGCTTTCTACATAGTCAGAAACAAATCTCATCAATTGATTCATGGTTAGATCTATCTTTCAAATTTTCCTTTACAAATGCTTTCAATATGGACGAGTTTAAAATTTTGTTGTGTGGTAAAATTTTGAGACAGGTATATTTCAGCATATATGCCTTCTTTTAGAACCCAATACATGGGAGCCATGCTCTGGCAAAAGGAGGCTTAATGCATTTGCATGATGCATGGTAAGAAAATTTTTCGGCGGGGGATATCAATTTAACGAAATTGCTTTTATCAATTCACTTGATCATGACTGATCCTTGGACATAGAGAAAATTTTGTCTGTGAAACCACAAGGCCTACGGCTACCACATTTTGCATGTATCAAAATGGACCCCTACAAAGTTTCTTCAAATTATAGCCCAAGTTTTATATTGGCTAAAAAAAAAAAATTCAGAATTCTTCTGGAACCTAGTTACAGAGCATAGGGCTATGAAATTGGGATGTAGGTTTATCAAGTGGGCATGTACCAAGAGAGCCCAAATTACAGCCCTGGTTTCAAATTTGGTCACCAGTTAACTGTTTTTTATAGGCTTATATAGGAAAAAATTTCTCGTACCTAGCCACAAGACTTAGGGCTACCAAATTTTGCATGTAGCTTAATCTAATGGTTCTCTACCAAAGGTGCCCAAATTATAGCCTTGGTGTCAAATTAGGCCCTGCCCCAGGGGTCACAAATTTAATATGGGCTTACAGAGGAAAAACTTTTAAAAATCTACTCGCACTTAGCCATAAAGCCTAGGGCTATCAAATTTTACATGTAGCTTTATCTACCTGTATCAAGAGGAGAGTTTTTAACCACTTAGCCAAGTATAGTAATGTTTGGCTCATAGTGTTTTGACTTACTGGCCAGTGGAACGATACAGGGCCATCATGGCCCTATTGTTTTTTCCTTAACATAAACAAAAATCAGCATTAATTTTTATTCATCATATCTAAATGCTTTCAGTTTGGACAAGCATTAAATCATATTGTTTGGCAAAGAATTAACACAGAGTGTGTTTATGGATTGAAATTCATATAATTTCCGAAAATTATAAGTTTTATCTATAAATTTCAGAAGCTTAAAACTTTCTATAAACCTATAAGTTCTATTTGAATTTCAGAAATGGAAAACATCTTATACCTGATGCAGAGATAGGTTATGCAGTTCTGTACTGTTCAACAGATAAACATTGCAACCCTGACCATGTACCAGGTAAGTTAGAAGCCTTTGAGGAATCAGTCCTAGTTTTACTCTGGTTACCAACATTTTCTCCTTTTCCACACAATGTTCTGCCCGTCCGGGTTGCTCAGTGGTGAGCATGTGAACTCATGACATGGTGGTTGTGAGTTTGATACCCGGTTGAGGCGAACTTTCCTGCCGGTGTATTTCCGCCTCTCACCTCTGCTGAAACATGTGAGAAAAGTAGTCTGTGCCTTTGGAAAGAAAGTTGTGTCAGTACTGGTGTACGAAAGCCAGGAAACACATGTGCGTCACAGACCGCCATGATATGACCTTAGCTGTTAAAATGGCGTTAACCCATTACCACACAATCCCTACTTTTGACGGCCCTGAGAAAGAAGCCTTTTGAAAACACTGTAGGAAAGGGAGAAAATGCTGGTAACCAGCATTTTCTCCCTTTCCCACAGTGTTTTCTACCCATCCCAGAACAAATTTCAATTTTTCACCTTTATTTTGTCGTCTGCAAATGCTTTCAATTTGGACCAGTCTAAGATTTTCTCGTGTGGTAAAGAGTTAAACCCCAATACAACCAACCAACCACGCAATGTTCTCTGCCCTATGAAGGACAAACTCCAGCATTCGAGCCACATTTACTTTGTTGTCTGCAAATGTCATGAGTCTGATGTAGTGTCAAGTTTTGTCATTTGGTAGAGGCTCATAGCTTACCTAAGTATGAAGTGAAAGTAGCTGGAGAAAATGATATGCCCAAGTGTTTATGATTCAAAACGAAACTTTTGAAAGCAATCTGAGGATTGATGAAATTGCTGCTTTACCAGGAAATTCTTCTTTTCCCACACTGTTTTCCACCATGTCTGAAACAAATTTCATTTCTAGATCAGCTGTTTTCAAAGCAAATATTAAGGTCGTATTGTAGCCCTTCTGTTTTTGTTTGCGTAATTATCTGCACTGTCTGTGGCAGGGGTGTGGAAATCTGAACAATTTCTTGTTGGCCATGGCCAAGTAATTAAAAAAGTCCACTTGTCTGCCAGTGCAGCTTACTTGTCCAAAACAAAATTTTAAATTACATTCAACGACATACTCATTACCACATGACAAAATTTTAGACTGGTCCAAATCGAAAGCATTTGCAGGTGACAAAATAAAGGTGACTGAGAAATTGAAATTTGTTTTGTGAAGGGTAGAAAACATTGTGGGAAAAGGAAAAAATGCTGGTTACCAGCATTTTCTTCTTTTCCCAAAATGTTTTCTAAAGGCTTGTTTTTCAGGGGTGTCAAAAGTAGGGATTGTGTGGTAATGGGTTAAAAAGACACAATCTTGTTTGCCATGTTTCTTGTTGTGTACGTTTTATATCTACATTTGGAGCAGGTGCATGCTTCTGAGGTCTTGGACTCCTCACATCCCGTTTGCTTTGAGCATTTTCTTGTTACACCAATATGCCTGTTTTTATCTCTCGCCAAAGACAGAGGGATATAGTTTTGGCATTTTCTGTCTATCCTTCCGTCCTTCCATCCTTGTGTCCATCACTAATACCTCCAATACCATTGGACGGAATTTCGAGTAACTTTATACATGTGTAAAATAACCTATTCCACAGATACTTTTTATTTTTTTTATTTGATTTGATGCAAAATGGCGGACTGGGAGCGATTTTGAGTTATGCATAAAGTTTTAAAAATGTCTATATCTTTTCTTTATTCTTAAGCAAACAATCCCTGGTTTTCACAACACTGTGAAAGAAGCCTTTTGAAAACATTATGGATAAAAGAGAAAATGCTGGTAACCAGCATTTCCTCTTTTTCCCACCATGTTTTCTACCCTTCTGAAAACTAATTTCAATTTTTGTGTCACTTTAATTTTGTGTTCGTGTTCTGCTAATGCTTTCAATTTGGATCAGTCTAAAATTTTATAATTTTGTAGAGAGTTAACTGTTTGCTTTACAGATAGGAATCTGTCACATTTACCCTCCCAGTCCTTGTCACAGATGGTACCAGATGTTAGTGAGTCACAGATCAGGTAGGACATGTATATTAAGTAACCCTTTAACCCTTTCCAAACAAGCCCTGGTTTTTATGTGTCTGCAGTAAAAGTCTTTTGAAAACACTGTGGGAAAAGGAGAAATTGCTCGTAACGAGCAATTTCTCCTTTTCGCACAGTGTTTTCTATCCTTTTTGAGAACTTTCTGCCATTTTCTCCAAATGTAAAATTGTTGTCTGCAAGCTCTTTCGTTTGGAAGGGTCCAAAATTTATCGTTTGGGAAAGGGTTAACCCTTTACCAAACAGTCCCTGGTTTTCACGACCCAAGGAAAAAGCCTTTTAAAAACATCATGGGAAAAGAAGAAAATTTTGGTAGAAAATGTGGGTAACCAGCATTTTCTCCTTTTCCCACAATGTTTTCTACCCTAGCCCAGAACAAACTTCAATTTTCTGAGCCACATTAATTTTGTTGTCGGTAAATGCTGTCAGTTTGGATGAGTCTAAAATGTTATTTTTAAAAATGTAACTCTTTACCCAGTGACAAAATTTTGGACTGGACAAAATTCAAAACATCTGCAGACAAAACATTAAATCTTGGTAATATGATGATTTTTGACATGGACAGGGTAGAAAATATAGCATTTTCTCCTTTTCTGACAATTTTTTCTGTAGGCTTCTTTTTCAGGGTCGTTAGAAATCAGGGTTGTCTGATTTCTTTGTCTTGAATTGTTTTTGATTTGGATAAGTCTAAAATTATTCCATGTGATAAAGTATAAATTTCAAAATATGAACTTACGTTAGAAGGCGTTTTGAACTCTTTTCTCACCAAGTTTTGAACATTTTAAAATACAAATTTAAAGTGACAATAAAGTCCAACTGTAAATAAAGTAGGTGTTTAAATGCCTATGAATTTATATCGTACCATTTTAAAGTATGGAAATTGAAGATGACCATCTGTCATTGTATGGTCAGTCCAAGTGTTAGTCCGTGTGTCTGTCCATGTATCCGTTTGTTTACTTAATACTAGTAATTTTGTGTCAGGAACTCCTCGTACAGTTTTCCCTACAATTGTATTGAAACTTTTCACATATACTGATCATATATTGAAGATTTTGTCAATTTTCAAGTGTCAACTCTTCCTTGGTTGAGGAATTATCTCCCCTTGAACTTGACATTTTTTTCTGTCAAAGCTCTGGTGGGGGTATTAACCCTTTACCAAATGACAAAATTTTGAACTAGTCCAAATTGAAAGCATTTGCCAATGACAAAATAAATATTAATCAAAACTGAAATTTGATTTGGAAAGGGTAGAAAACATTGTGGGAAAAGGAGAAAATGCTGGTTACCAGCATTTTCTCCTTTTCCCACAAGGTTTTCAAAGTCTTTCTTTCTCAGGGTCGTTAAAAGTCAGGATTGTGTGGTACAGAATTAAGTCACATTCAGTGACAGTTCTAGTTTATGCTTGTAGAGATGACACTTGTACACAGAAAGGACGGTCTCCGTCTCAGAAAGCAGCAAGGGATACCAGTCCGTCAAACAAAGTTGAAACACAAGCTGTAAGTATGATGGTATGATGCTTCAATGCTGTAAAACACAATCCCGACTTTTAATGACCCTGAGAAAGAAACCTATAGAAAACAATTGCAGGAAAAAGAGAAAAGGCTGGTAGCCAGCATTTTCTCCTTTTCTCACAATATTTACTACCCTATCAATGTCAGAAATCATCATATTATCAAGATTTTTAAAATTTGTTGTCTGCACATGCACTGAATTTGCAATTGGTCCAGTCCAAAAATTTGTAAAATTTTTTAAAATAGTTAATGCTTCACCACTCTATCCATACTTTTAACGACTCAGAGGAAAAAGTCTTTTCAAAACACTGTGGGAAAAGTAGAAAATGCTGGTAACAGCATTTTCTCCTTTTCCCACAATGTTTTCTACCCTTTCAAGAACAATTTTCAAAATTTTAGGCACCTTTCAGTGATTGTCTGCAAATGCTGCTCAGTTTGAACCAGTCTGTAATTTAACCGTTTGATAAAGGGTTTAAAGGGTGGAACCTAGCTCTTGTTGCTGTTGCAGGAAGTATAGATCATGATGAGACTGCACATTCTGCGCAGCCTGACCTTGGATCAGGGTCTGTATTCACCAAGCATTCTTAGTCTTATTCTCCAAAATTTCATTCATTTGTAAGTAACACAACTTCTGATTGGCTGAACCATTCGGTTTAGCCAATCAGAAGTTGTGTTACTTACAAATTAAGAAAAAACATGGAGAATGAGACTAAGAATGTTCTCAAGAATGGTTGGTGAATACAGGCCCTGGTCTCTCTGGTTCTTTGTATCAATTTTATGATCAAAAGAATTCTTGTGTCATGTTAGAGTATAAAATATAGGATTAATGTATAAGATAAGGAAGGGCTTGCAGATTTGTTGTCAAATGATTGTGGATATAGTTAGTCTGCTTTTTCTCCGCTACAGACATCAGACAAACAAAGGACAGCACAAGTCAGTATAAAAGATGAACCATGGAGTGGTACGAGTGTGTCACAGAAAAAAGGTCAAAAAAGGTATTACATTTCTTCTTAAATTTAGTAAACTCACCATGCATGGAATATACAAGCTGTGATTTGTGAAAAGGGAGCTTAATGCCTCTGTGAAACGAATTGACCCAGGTTAGCCTGCACAGGCTGATCTTGGCCGAAACTTTTCTCTGTCGGTAAATTTGCTATTTTTAATTGGACCAGTCTACCACATGATTAACTTTTTACCAGACTATGCGGACTTTTAACGACCCTGAGAAGGAAAGCCTTTGAAAACATTGTGGGAAAAGGAGAAAATGCTGATAACCAGCATTTTCTCCTTTTCCCACAATGTTTTCTACCATTTCCAATTCTAAATTCAATTTTTGATTCACATTTATTTTGTCGTCTGCAAATGCCTTCAATTTGGACTGATCAAAAATTTTGTTGTTTGGTAAAGAGTTAAGTCAATAATTGGAAAAAGTGGTTCCTATGGACCCATAATTATGTGATGATATGGGCTAGTACCATGTATAGTGGAGATGCATTAAGCCTCCTTGTGTTAGAGCACAGGTCATCATTGTTTGTATGCTCCCAGGAGAGTGAAAATATAGTTGCCGCTTTGTCCGTCCATCCATCCATCAGTTGGTAAAATGCTTCAAAGAGGTGAACTAAACCCTATTATATATTTATAGTATATATCAGCCCATTATATATTTATAGTATATATCAGCCCATTATATATTTGTAGTTTATATCAGCCCGTTATATATTTATAGTATATATCAGCCTGTTATATATTTATGACATATATCAGGCCGTTATATATTTGTAGTATATATCAGCCCATTGCATAGTTATAGTATATATCAACCCGTTATATATTTGTCGTATATATCAACCCATTATATATTTGTAGTATATATCAACCTGTTATATATTTGTGGTATGTGTCAACCCTGTCTTCACTGTCTTCAAATTTTGTGTGTGTCAAAGGATGATTCTACCTCATGAGTCAGTGTCTTGCTTGGTGTATTGCATCACAAAGATGCATGAAGCTCCCCTTTTTCAGAGCTTGGCTCACATGTATTGATTTTGCTTTAAATCTTGGGACGATAAAATATGCGGCTTTGTCATGAACCTTATTTTTTACAGATGATTTCACAGAAATCTTGGTCAGCGTGAGGTGATTGTATAAAGATTCATCTACACTTGTTTTCAGCCAATTCTTTTCTAACCCATTTCATCCTTATTTGATGAAACTAGAATCATGCTTGTATCTTCATGTCAAATGTTGCCCCTGATGGCTGCATGGTTGCACAGTTTACAACAGATAAAAAATGCATTTAATGTTTTAGAGCCATTCAAAGCAATCCCTATAATCATTGCCAGTTTTGAATGAGGACCATTCCTTGAGTTTTTCTATCCCATACTATAATGTTATTAATCAAGTGATTTTGTATTGGCCCAGTTACAGGTCTGAGGTCTGTCGTATTGGCCTGAGTCGCTCACGCAACTGAACTTTTGACCAGTCACGATCAAGGATTTCTGTATTGGTCGCGGGTCATCAATATTGATATGAGGTCAACTGTTTTGATCGGAGGTCAAGTCGTATTAAGCCAGCATCACGACCTGTACTCCATATGAAATAAGAAATGTGACTAGTATCCCATGGACCGTTTTCCATTTATAACTTATATATTTAATAGTTAATTAATAAACCAGGCTTATTGGTAATCCATTTATATTAACACAGTTGAGCCGTTGTACAGTTTTCACAATTTTTTAGCCTTGTTCTAGAAATGATCCGCTTACCAGAAAAGACTGTTTAAGCCTTTACAACACAGTCCTGACTTATAACGACCCTGAGAAAGAGGCCTTTTGAAAAACATTGTGGGATAAGGAGAAAATGCTGGTAACCAGCATTTTCTCCTTTCCCCACACTGGTTTTTCTCCCATTAGAGGCAACTTCTATGATTTGAGCCACATTTGATTTATTGTCTGCAAATGCTGTTGGTTTCTGCAATACTTTACTCTTTACCCCATAAGGCATTTCTATGGTATCACTAACTGACCCTAATTAACAGCAAGGATGATGTTGTTTCTTATATGAATATGACTCCTTTTCATAGTGTAGAAAACATTGTGGCAAAAGGTGAAATTGCTCGTCACGAGCAATTTCACCTGTTGCCACAATGTTTTCCAAAGGCTCCTACAAGCAATGCGTAGAAATGAGTATCTGTGGAGTAAAGGGTTAATTGTTGTAAGGTTAAAGTCTAACAGAAATTGTTTCTCTTTGAATGAATGAAGGGCATAAATGTACCTTACTGCCTTAAGACTGATTCCTTAACTCATTATAGAATGACAAAATTTTAGGCTGGTCCAAATTAAAAGCATTTGCAGACGACACTTGTGACTAAAAAACTGAAATTTGTTTTTTGGAAAGGATAAAACATTTTGACGGAAAAGGAGAAAATGCTGGTTACCAGCAATTTCTGCTTTTCCCACAATTTTTTCAGAATGTTTCTCCCTCATGGTGGTTAAAAAACTGGATTATGTGGTACCAGAATGCTATCTTGTCACTCTATCTTTTCTGTAGATGATTTTATTAATATTAAATTTCTTTTGCATAGAGGAAGAGACGAAGAGCAAGATGAAACTCCTGTCATGATGAAAAGGATAAAAGATGAACCAGTCTCTCCTGCACCTAAACCAGTCAAGGCATCTGAGAAACCAGCCAAAAGGAAGAAAACTCCTGAACCAGTCTGGGACAGTGATGACGAGATAGACTATAGCAAGATTGATGCAGACATATCAATATCATCGAAAACCTTTTCAGCGGATAAAACACCTTCAAATCCCACAAAATTGCCCAAATCTGGCAGACAGGATAAGGAAACTAGCAAGCTTGAAGGCAAAACACGAAGTTCAAAATCAAGGTCAAGGTCACCATCACCAGCTAAATCAAGAAATGTAACCAAGGCAACCAAAATCATGAAGGATAAAAATGACAAAGCTCAACTTTTAGATTCTCCGAGAAGGTCAAGTTCCAGGTCGCCACACAGAATAAAGGAGGAAGAAGATGGGATATCCGAAATAATTCCAGGTCAGAACTCAGGGTTGTCCCCTTCAAGGAGAGCAACAAACAGAGTGACCAATAAGAGCTCAGCAAACTCCAATATCACAGATGAAAAGATGTCTGATACAGAAACTGCTGACAAATCAGAATAGGCAAGTAAATTTAACTCATTACCAAACGACAAAATTTTAGACTGGTCCAAATTGAAAGCATTTGCAGACGACAAAATAAAAGTGGCTGAAAAATTGAAATTTGTTCTAGGAAGGGTAGAAAACACTGTGGGAGAGGGAGAAAATGCTGGTTGCCAGCATTTTCTCCTTTTCCTACAATGTTTTCAAAAGGCTTATTTCTCAGGGGCGTCAAAAGTACGGATTGTGTGGTAATGGGTTAAGTATTCACCCAATTACAAACTGTTAGACTCGTCCAGATTGAAAGTATTTGCGGGTTACAAATTATTAGTGGTAAAAATAAAGGGATTGATCTCTGATAAGATAGAAAACATTGTGAGAAAAGGAGAAGATGGTGGTGATCAGCATATTCTCCTTTTCCCACAATGTTTTAACTCTATACCACACAATTTTGACTTTTGACGACCCTAAGAAAGAAGCCTTTTGAAAACATTGTGGGAAAAGGAGAAATGCTGGTAACCAGCATTTTCTCGTTTTTCCACAATATTTTCTATCCTAACAAAGACGATTTCCACCATAGGAGCCTCCTTAACCCTGTACCACACAATGACGACTCTTGACGACCTTTGGAAAGAAGCCTTTTGAAAACATTGTGGGAAAAGGAGAAAATGCTGGTAACTAGCATTTTCTCCTTTTCCCACAATATTTTCTACCCTATCACTAAACAATTGCATGGTTTGAGTCATATTTAAATTGTCGCCTGCAAATGCTTTCTTTTTGGAAGGGGTTAAAATTTTATTGTCTGGTAAAGGATTAAAAATGTCATCTACAAAAGCTTTGTGCCAGGCCCCCATAGCTCAGTTGGTAGCGTAAAGGACTTGGGAACAGGGGATCCTGGATTCGATCCCTAGCTACGACCCCTGGCTTGCCCATTTTCTTTCTGAGGATTAATGATTGTAACAGGATTCACTCCTCTCCCACCGCTGACCATTGCCTTCATGTTGATTAAAGCAGCCCTTAGCTCAGAAAGGATTCTGCAGAGTACTGGTAAAAGAGATTGCAGGAAAGCATGGATAGATGCACTGGCCGCAGGGATATAACTGAAATAATGTTGAACTGGTGTCAAACACCATAGAATCAATCAAAAGCTTTGTATTTATACTAATCTACATTTTTTGTCATTGGTAAAGAGTTAACAGTTTTCACTTCATGTCCCTTTAACTACCCTGAGGGAGAAGTTTTTGAAAAACATTGTGGAAAAAGGAGAAAATGCTGGTAATCAGCATTTTCTCCTTTTTCCACAATATTTTTTGTACTTTTCATATGCTTATAATTTACAATGTGGTTGATAAACAGTGACCTATATCTTCAACGTATACATTTTCAGAATGAGGACACCAAGTCAGGCATCATGAATTGGGCTGTCCCATCAGGATTTCTTACAACTAGGAAACCAATTGATGTAAGAGTGTTGATACTGTAATATTTGTGGGAAGGGAGGTTACGGGCGTAAGGGAGGGAAGTGGGGGGAGGGCGCAAGATCTTGGGTAGTGAGGTTAAAAGGGCTTGTTGCTGGCTGAAACCGCTTTTTGAGAGACAACAGGTTCATTTTCTCCTTTCCCCACACTGGTTTTTCTCCTATTAGAGGCAACTTCTATGATTTAACCCATTACCACACAATCCCTACTTTTGACGTCCCTAAGAAAGAAACCTTTAGAAAACATTGTGGGAAAAGGAGAAAATGCTGGTAACCAGCATTTTCTCCTTTTCCCACAATGTTTTCTACCCTTCACAAAACAAATTTCAAATTTTCAGTCACTGTTATTTTGTCATCTGCAAATGCTTTCAATTTGGACCAGTCCGAAGTTTTGTTGTTTGGTAAAGAGTTAAGGTGTTTGTAAGGACCCCAAACTTTGCTATTTCAATTTCTTAAGGAGAAAAAATACCTTGTTCTATGACAGCGTAGGTCCAAGATCAGGGCCAGTATTCACCAACCATTCTGAAGAACAGTCTTGGTCTCAGTCTCCAGAATTTTCTAAATTTGTAGATAACGCACAATCTGATTGGCTAAACCAAATTTAGAAAATTCTGGTTTAGCCAATAAGAATGTGTGATATATTCAAATTTAGAAAATCTTGAAGAATAAAACTGCTGTAAAAATATTCTTAACCCTTTCCCAAACAAGCCCTGGTTGTCATGTGTCTGTGGTAAAAGTCTTTAGAAAACACTGTAGGAAAAGGAGAAATTGCTCGTAACGAGCAATTTCTCCTTTTCCCACAGTGTTTTCTACCCTTATTGAGAACTTTCTGCCATTTTCTCCAAATCTAAATTTGTTGTCTGCAAACCCTTGATTGGGAAAAGTCTGAAAGTTGTCGTTTGGGAAAAGGTTAAGATTGGTTGGTGAATACAGATCCAGACTGCATATTCTGTGCAGTCTGATCTTGATGTACACTGTCTGCAGATGGTTCTTGAGTCATCCTTAACATCCTAAGGGTTGATACGTGTATGTTTAAGTCAAAGGTTTTGCTGTGTGGTAATGAGTTAACACAAGACCTCCTTTAGATGGCATTTTTGCCTTTCAGCAGATTTCTGTTTAAAACACGGCTATGAAAGAAGAATTTTTATACCCCTGCAAAATGAATGTTTTTGGGGTATACTGGAATCAGACTGTCTGTCCGTGTGTCTGTTCTTGTGTCGGTCTGTGGGTCTGTCTGTGTACAAAATATTAATAATTGCCTGTTTCTCTCAAAGCGCTAGCGGGGTTATTAACCCTTTCCCAAACAATCCCTGGTATTTACTACCCTGAGATAGAAGCCTTTTGAGGGCACTGTGAGAAAAGGAGATTCCAGTTTTTAGCTCACCTGAGCACAACATGCTCAAGGGCAGCTTTTAGGATCACCTGGTGTCCGTCAGTGCGTAGTCAACAATTCTTTAAACATCAACTCCTCCTAAACCACTGGGCGGATTTGGACCAAACTTGGCTGGAATTTTCCTTGGGAGGTCCTCTTTGTAAATTGTTCACAGAATTTGATTCCATCAAAAACTCTGGTTGCCATGGCAACCAAATGGAATTTTCTAGAGAATTCTTTAAAAATCTTCTCCTCTGAAACCTCTGGTAAGATTTTGAAATAATTTCACAGACATGTTCCTTGGGTGACCCTTTACAAAAATTGTTCGTAAAATTTTGATCCGTCAAAAAATGTGGCTCTGGTGAATGGGGGCTTCTTGCTCCATATAAAAATGAAGGAATTCTTAAAAATTCTTCTTCTCTGAAACGGCCGGTCAGATTTTGAAATAATTTCACAGGATTGTTCCTTGGGTGACCCTTTCCAAACATTGTTCGTAAAATTGCGATCTGTCAAAAAATGTGGCTCTGATGAATGGGGGCTACTTGCACTATAGGGAAATGAAGGAATTCTTAAAAATTCTTCTCTGAAACCTCTGGTCAGATTTTGAAATAATTTCACAGGATTGTTCCTTGGGTGACCCTTTTCAAAAAGTGTTTGTAAAATTTTGATCCGTCAAAAAATGTGGCTCTGGTGAAAGTGGGCTACTTGCACTATAGGGAAATTAAGAAATTCTTAAAAATTCTTCTCTGAAACGGCTGGTCAGAATTTGAAATAATTTCACAGGGATGTTCCTTGAATGACCCTTTCCAAAAATTGTTCGTGAAATTTTGATCCGTCAAGAAACACAGCTCTGGAGAATAGGGGCTACTTGCACTATACGACCATTCTCAATAAAATGGAACATTCAGGGACAAGAAAAATCGAAAAAATGACATCTGCAAATTTGAGAAATATACATCCTTTTTCAAAGATACATCTATGTAGAATGATTTCCCAAAATACTGCGAACATCATTAACTCTGTTTCGGAAAAAATTATGATTCATTTAGGATAAATTTTTTTGTTGTTAACGTATGTTTCCTTGACTACTTATGTGTTTCTTTTGTAAAATTACTAAACATGTTCCAGGACTTTACAGATAAGGATACCTTTTCAGCACAAAAAGACTCCGATAACACAAAAATGATACAGTTAAACAAAGAACTTATTTTTTTATTGGAAGTAAATAACATTGTACATTAGATGTTTTTTTCAAAACTTCAAAATATTGTTAAACTTAGGTTTTGCTCATTTTCCAACAATAATTTTTGGCATCTAATCCTTCATTCTTAATAAGAACTGCCACATTGATGCCAACTTTAAATATCTAAAACAGATCTCAACAATGTTCTTTATCAGACTATCGATTATTGTGCAGGCGCTACATGGTAACGTAAGTTTCAAACAAATATCCGAAAGTGTTAATAGTCCTTTCTTGTAATCAAACATGCACATGTCAGTAATTGTTTTAACCCTTTCCCAAACGACAAACTTTTGGACTAGACCAAATTGAAAGCATTTACAGACGACAATTCAACTCTTGCTGAAAAGATTATTTCTGTCTATGATAGGGTAGAAAACATTGTGGGAAAAGGAGAAAATGCTGGTTACCAGCATTTTCTCCTTTTCCCACAATATTTTCAAAAGGCTACTATTCCAGACCCGTAAAAACCAGGGATTGTTTGGGAAAGGGTTAAATTTGGTTATTCAAAGGGTTTTTCATTCCATTTTTTTGCCCCAAAAAAATGTAACACTGTGTTCTTGCTTTGAGAAAGCAGGCTGTCGATTTAACGCAAATTAGATAACACATACACGAGTATATGTTTAGAAAAAAAATACACTTTGTATGTTAACATTTTCTAAAACTTAAATTTGTATCTAAACATCTATATATGTATCAATTTTCTGACCAAGGTGAATTACTAGAACTTAAAATAGAATGTTTTCAATGTTAAACATACGTTACCTTTTGTAACGTATGTTTCAGTGTGTTTGGAAGCAGTACAAAAAGTACGAGAAATAATGGGTATGTATTTACTGTGTTCCAGGAAATATTCATCAACTACTTATAGTGAAAAATCATCGGCCAAATACGAACAATGAAAAAATAGTCTTGTAAGAGCAATCTCACCTGACATATACAATGCCTTGACGAAATTCACAAAATCAACAGAAAAATTAGACCTTTTTCAACAGCAGAACATGTCAGAAGCGTTAATAGTGATGTCATATCACATCATGAGAAATAAAGGAATGACAAAGTTATCTTTATGACAAGTTCACCGTCGTCTAGAAAATGAGAAGAATTTTTAACAGTCACGTATGTTTCGTCACGTATGTTTCATTCAGACTTTTGAGGTGTTCTCACGTCTTGTTCTACATGTTTAAGTCAATTTTTATGTATATAATAATAGTCTATACAGTGATACATGTGATGTTTTTACAGCTATATTCCAACAATACTTTTGCATGAAACCATGGTAACGTTTGTTTCAATTTGATATTAAAAAAAACGGGTCCTTCAAATAAATGCTAATTTTTCTCGAAATTAAAGTTTGTGACATGAAGCCTGATATTATTTCTTGATGGTAATTATATACGGTGTTGTTTAAATGTGTAATTTTTAGTATAAACTTTATTGTATCTTGATGCGGAGGTAGGCGCTACATCCGATTATAGGCAAATTTTATTTTTCAGAATTTGGCGACATTAAATAAAAATGAATCAAACCGACCAGGTATGGGTAAATATGAATCTAGGCATAGTGTTACAAACCTGACACAACAAACTTTGCCTCAGACAAATTGTATTAAGTATTTCAATCTTTTGGTCGTCAGGGTACATACTTGAAATTGAAAAATTGAAATGGCGACAGTAACGTATGTTTCATTTTGGGACTAAAATGGTGACCACATGCGAAAATTAATACAAATATCTCAGAAAATTTCATCTGTCTCGATGTACCCAATTGATATGTTCCTGCAAATGACTCATACTTGCAGGAATAAGCAAAGATATTCACGATAAACAATTGAACATCAAATGTTCCGTTTTATTGAGAATGGGCGTATAGGGAAATGAAGAAATTCTTCTTCTCTGAAACGGCTGGTCAGATTTTGAAATAATTTCACAGAAATGTTCCTTGGATGACCCTTTTTAAAAAGTGTATTTGAAATTTTGATCCATCAAGAAACATGGCTCTGGTGAATGGGGGCTTCTTGCACTATATGGCCATGAAGAAATTCTTTAAAATTCTTCTTCTCTTAAACAGCTGATCAGATTTTGAAATAATCTCACAGAAATGTTCCTTTGGTAACCCTTTTCAAAAACTGTTCGCAAAATGCTGATTTGTCTAGAAACATGGCTCTGGTGAATGGGGGCTACTTGCACTATTTGGACATGAAGAAATTCTTTTTCTCTGAAACGGCTGATCAGAGTTTGAAATAATTTCTCAGAAATGTTTCGTAGCTAAACTTTTCAAAAATTGCTCTAGAAATTTTGATCCATCAAGAAACATGGCTCTGATGACTGTGGGCTATTTACACTATACAGACATGAAGAAATTCTTAAAAATTCTTCTCTGAAAGGGTCGATTACATTTTGAAAGAAATGGCTATGGTTCTCTCAGAAATTCAGGTGAGCGATCCAGGGCCATCTTGGCCCTCTTGTTGAGTTATATTTATTTTGTTGTCTGCAAATGCTTTCGATTTGGACCAGTCTAAAATTTTGTTGTTAGGTAAAGGGTTATGTCACATTCGGTGACAGCTCTAGTTACTTACTGTTAGCCATTTACCTTATAATCCTGAGTTTTAATTACCCTTTGGGTTTGAAAACAGTTGTAATCAGTATTTCCTCCTTTTTCAACAATGTTTTCTAGCCTATCTAAGGAATTACATGGTCAGAGGCGCATTTAAATTCTCATCTTCAAATACTTTGAACTTGGACTGAGTAAGCTACATTCTTGCGTTTCTGGTAAAGAGTTTATCGGAGTTTGTTTAGTTGCTTAATTGTTTTCACATGTACTCGAGAAGCAGACAACATAATTTATGTTGGATGAAGTAATAATTGGCAATGTCTTATTAAAGGCATTTTAACCCTTTGCCATATAGTCTCTTTTTTCTTGCCATTCTGATAAAAAAAAAGCTTTTGAAAATATTGTGAGAAAAGAAGGAAATGCTGGTTAACAGCATCTATAGATCACCTACTTTTGAATAAAACAGGGAAGTATTGTCATAACCCTACTGTAGTCCTTGTGCATATGAAGACTTTGACTTCTTGACCTACTCAAATTTAACTTGTTAATGATGATATTTACTTCAGGCTCGGACTGTTTGTTTATAATCACGAAAGGAATTAATACCATAAGGGCAGGGTATCCTATACACATTTTTGAAAGTTAAGCCTTTTTTTTTAAACTCTACCAAACGATAAAATTTTAGACTGGTCCAGATTGAAAGCATTTGCAGACAACAATATGGATGCGACTCAAAAATTGAAATTTGGTTTTGGAAGGATAGAAAACATTGTGGGAAAAGGAAAAAATGCTGTTTACCAGCATTTTCTTCTTTTCCCACAATGTTTTCAAAAGGCTTCTTTCTCAGAGTTGTTAAAAGTCGGGATTGTATGGTAAAGAGTTAACTAAAATTTTACCATAAACCCACCCATAGATGGGCATTTACACCAACATGCTGTGCTTTTGTCTTTTCCCTAAATGGTTTACAAGATTCAAAATCCCAACTTAAGTTGCATCTAATTTTTGGTTTTCAAATGTTTTCCATATAAAGAATAAAACTTTGTTATCTGCCAAAGTGTGAATTTTGACCGCTAAGTTATTTGACTTTGTTTTTAGACACAAATGAAGCGTAATGAAAATTATCAGGAAGATGCTGAGTTACCGAAAGATTGTGTGCAGATCGAGTTCACAAGTTTGCTTATCAAAAGAGTACAGCCCAACATAGACAGGAACAAAAAGTCTTGTCCTGATGGTTATACAAGATGGAAAGGAAAACTTGTCCGGAACTTTAAAAAATTCAAGAAGGTATGGGTATATCTTGTTCCTATTTTTTCGTTGATTTTTCTTTTTTCACAGATTGGAATTGTTTAAAATCTTTGCCAAACACTTTGGTGTCTCAAAGACCCTGAACAAGCAGGCTTTTGAAAATACTTTTGGAGAAAGAAAAAATGCTGGTAACTGGCATTTTCTTTTTTCTCCAAGTTTTCTATCATTTCAAAAAGAGGAACAATCTTTTGTGCTAGGTTTTACCCTGCCATGTGCAAATGTTTTTGATTTGGTGGAGTATAGGATTGGAATGTAGGCCAATATACAATTTACTATGTTTAATAATATATAATTTACAGCAAAAACTATTGATTATATACATAAACACATTTTTGGTCATAAAGCACAATTTAACTCTTTACCACACGAGAAAATTTTAGACAGGTCCAAATTGAAAGCATTTGCAGACGACAAAATAAAGGTGACTGAAAAATTAAAATTTGTTCTGGGAAGGGTAGAAAACACTGTGGGAAAAGGAGAAAATGCTGGTTACCAGCATTTTCTCCTTTTCCCACAGTGTTTTCAAAAGGCTTCTTTCTCAGGGGCGTCAAAAGTAGGGATTGTGTGGTAATGGGTTAAAGAAAAAAAAAATACTTATCAAGTCATTTTAAGTTATACAACACATTAATTTTTACAACCCCCACAAATGGCGGGCCACAAGTATTCAAAGGAGTAATTTTATTCAACTTTAAAATGGTTTTAAAATGTTCAATTATACAAAAATAATAATAAGCATGTTTTTAAAACCATGGGGGTTTTGTCCACTATTCAGTTAAGGGTATAGGGACTTTGTCCCAAGGGGATTTTGTTCATGGGGCTTTTATCCTAGGGGGAGTTTGTCTATAACCCTAGGATTGTGTCAGCCGGTAATATAGTTTAATTTTATAATACACATAAGACTTTTATCTTTTATTTCACTGCTTTTGAAAGGTAGTTTCTTTTAACAAAATGTTGTTTATTTCACCAAGTTTTTATGGTCCATGACAAATATTTTAAGTCCTTTGTCTAATCCATGCTAGTTTGTTGTACCGGTATACAGGAATTGGACCCTGCTACATAAAGCTTCAGAAAATACTACTGGAATAGAAGCTGTGGCTCCTTATTAACCCATTGCCACACAATCCCTACTTTTGACGATCCTGAGAAAGAAGGCTTTAGAAAACATTGTGGGAAACGGAGAAAATGCTGGTAACCAGCATTTTCTCCTTTTCCCACAATGCTTTCTACCCTTCCAAAATTAAAGTTCAATTTTTGATTCACATTTATTTTGTCGTCTGCAAATGCTTTCGATCTGGGCTAATCAAATATTTTGTCGTTTGGTAAAGAGTGAAACAATACCTCGAAATAAGCTACCATGTAAAACCTTTGTATTGCAGACACAACATACAGGTTGTCATGGGTTACCAAACATAATTGGAGGAAGTGATTTAGAGGTCCATCAAGGGGAAAGGTCAAAGGAAATGGATGATTGGTTCAGAGAAGCCTTGGAGGTTTGACAACATTAGCAATTTTCTGTTTTTATTGGCCCACCCGGATGGCTCAGTGGTGAGCGTGTCGAACTCATGACCTGTGGGTTGCGAGTTCGATACCCTGTTGAGGCAAACTTTCTTTCCGGTGTATTTTTGCCTCTCACCTCTGCTGAAGCATGTGAGAAAAGTAGTCGTTGGCTTTGGAAAGAAAGTTGTGTTAGTACTGGTGTGGGAAAGCCGGGAAACACATGTGCGTCACTGACCGCCATGATATGACCTTAGCTGTTAAAGTGGCATTAAACCCCAATACAACCAACTGTTTTTCTTAGATACATGCATAATATTATAGTATGTTATATAATCCTTCACCACACAATGTTAAGGCTTAATGACCCTGAATGAGAAGGCTTTTGAAAACATAGTGGAAAATGAAGAAAATATTGGTGACCAGCATTTTATCCATTTCCCAAGATATCTTCCAGCCTTTCTCAAACAACTTTTCCTTGTTGTGCAACATTTGATTTGTTGCGTGCAAATACATGTACTTTCAATTTATTGGAAGGTTAGTGCCGTTTTTCACATTACTTCAGTTATACAGTAACAGCCAATGCACTGATGCATGCTTTGATGGAATTTCTTTTACTAGTACTTCAAACATCAAACTTGTCATGTCACTGGCTTCTTTTTCACATAAACATTATTAGTTATACGGTCAGGTGGCAAGGGACTTGAAGGCGAGGGGTGACATGATTAACCACAGCCGTGAACAAGTTTCCAAGTCGCCTGCCACCTGACCGTACAACAAATTTGTTGTATTGCAAAGTTTTACCCTTTCAAAGCGCGTTAACCGAAATTTTCCTGTTTTATAATTTCATGAATCGTGTATGCCAACGAAATGGAAATTTCCAATTTATGTCCATTATACAGGCTGAAAGTCAAAATGCAACTGCAGACAGAAGGGCCCAGGACTTGTTTGAGTAAGTAGTTTTTTTTTCCTCTCACAATGGCTCACTTAGCATATAGAAAGTATTGTTTCATATGAAAGAAGAAAATACGCATCTACCAAGCGGTTTATATTCTTCCCACAATGTTTTCTGCAGCGTTCTTGCATAGGATCATTGGAACTTTGTTTTTTATTTGGCCTATAGTTAACCCCTTGCCAAACAATCCCGGATTTTGGCAACCCTGGGAAAGAGATTTTTTTTTTCGGGGGGAGGGGGGACATTGTGGGAGAGAGTGATGGTAAGCCAGCATTTTCTCCTTTTCCTACAACGATTTTTGCGCTTCCTGAGACAGATTCCGTCATCCAAGCCACATTCAATTTGTTGTCTGCAATTGCTGTTTGCTGAAGTCTACAGTTTTGTTGTTTGGTAATAATAATAACCCTTGCAATTTTGAGTAAAATGTTGCGATAACCCTTTCTTACACAGTGACGACTTTTGAAGACCCTTGGAAAGAAGCCTTTTGAAAACATTGTGGGAAAAGGAGAAAATGCTGGTAACCAGCATTTTCTCCTTTTCCCATAATGTTTTCTACCCTATCAATAAACAGTTGCACCATTTGAGCCAGATTGGAATTGTCGTCTGCAAATGCTTTCTTTTTGGAAAGGGCTAAAATTTTGTCATCTGGTAAAGGGTCAAAACATACATTTCTTTCTTTAGGTCAATGTAATGTATTTGAACATGTATTTATATTTGGTAAATCTATATTGGTAATATCTATACTTGGCTTGATCCATTTCTTTGGGCTTGATCTTGTACCCATAAATGTATATATGTTTAAGTTCAAGCCCTTTTGGCGGGATGAATGCTACAATGAGTACATCAGGGATTTGGTATTGTTTGTTTACATGACATCAGTGTTACCTTGATTTTGTGTGAACAACATCATTGCATCATCGGATTACATTTGAGGAAGGTGCCCATGTAGATTATGATAATTAAAATATCTTCAACCTTTTTTTTTTTCAACTATCAGAGAACTTAATGCCCATTTTTATACCCCCGCAAAACAAATGTTTTCATGGGTATACTAGAATCACCCTATCTGTCTGTCTGTGTACAAGATACCGTCAGCGTGCTGGCAGGAGCATAAAGTCACATTTAGTGACCACTCTAGGTACTTTTATCCTCTGAAGATGTTTTAAATTTGGAAGAGTCTAACATTTGTTGACTGTTTAACTCTTTACCAATCAACAAAATTTTAGACTTGCCCATATTGAAAACATTTGCAGACAACAAAGTAAATATGACTTGAAAATTGAACTTTGTATTGGGAAGGGTAAAAAACATTGTGGGAAAAGGAGAAAATGCTGGTTACCAGCATTTTCTCCTTTTCCTACAATGTTTTCAAAAGGGCTTTTTCCCAGGGTGTTTAAAAGTTGGCATTGTGTGGTAAAAGGTTAAGCTCTTTTATTTTGTACCGTTTTTACATTTATCCTAAGAAGATGTTTTAAATATGGAAGAGTCAAACATTTGTTGACCGGTCAAAACACTTAAGATGACCATTTATTACATGCTTTTTGGTAGGTTATTGAGAAATATCAGTGAAATATATTTCGATATTTCATGGTTATAACCAGTGAAAATACCGATATATATAATTATTCTAGTTACCTTGGTAAAATGCGTGTGACTCACAACCAGATGGTAATATGACGTCATTATCCTAATTTTCTTGCGCTTGGCTTAATATTGTAATACATTGCTATGTGGAGGGGGTACATCATGGGGAATACCTGAAAAGAACTGTATTGGATTTTGATAAAGTTCTTCCTAGAAAGGGTTAAAAGCATGAATTAAAAAGAAAATTTGGGGGTTTTTTTGGCGAAAGACCGAAATTTATTTCATCAAGTGAACATCATCAGTAATATTCTCACGAGTGGCACAGCCACTCATGAGAATATTACCGATGATGTTCACTTGGAATAAATATCGAAATTTTGCCACTCTTGAAAATATTACTGATGATGTTCACTTGATGAAATAATTTTGATCTTTACCTCTTTATCATACGACAAATATTTGGTCTGGACCAAATCAAAGCATCAGCTGACAACAAGTTAAATCTTGTTAATATATTGACTTCTGACTTTGATAGGGTAGAAGATATTGTGGAAAATGGAAAAAAAATGCTGGTAACCAGCATTTTCTCATTTTCCCACAATGTTTTCTAGGGGTTGCTTTCTCAGGGTCATTAGAAATAGGGATTGTGTGGTAAAGGATTAACAAAAAGAAAACAAGTATTCTCTCTTTTTTTTGCAGCTATGATCCCAGTTCAAAAAGGAGAGGCAGATGATAGTTTTTGACTTACTCTACACACATTGCAAGTAAAAATGTTTTTGTTCAGGTGTGACATTGTTTTATATTGCCAGACAACAAGCATCTCTCTTGTAAACCAGACAAAACAGCTACCAGTTTTTAGCTCTACTGTCAGTCCATCTGAAATTTTTTTTTCTGTTTATGCTAAAAATCTGCATTTTTTTGTCACATTTTCATGAAACTTTTCCAGTTCGTTTATCTTATCAATAGCTTCGCCCCTATAGATTTTGAAAAAGTATAGGAAAAGTAGCCATTTCAAGTTGAAAACTTTCTTTTCTTGTTTATGCGATAAAGTCTGCATTTGAGGTCGGAGTTTCATGAAACTTGCACAGTTTGTTTATCTTATCAATAGCTTTAACCCTGTTGATTTTGAAAAAATCTGACATACAATATGCGAAAAGTAGCCATTTCAAGTCTGCATTTGAGGTCAGATTTTCATGAAACTTGCATAGGTTGTTTATATCAATAGCTTCAAGTTGAATGTTTTCATTCCTTGTTTACATGATAAAGTATTTATTTGTCATAAGATTTTTTTTAATTTTTCTGTTTGTTTATGTCATCAATAGCTTTAACCCTATTGACTTTGAAACAATCCAACAAACAGTCATGAAAAAGTAGCCATTTTGAGTTGAAAATTTGGATTTCTAGTTCACATGATGAAGTCAGCAATTTTTTGTTGGATATTCATGAAACTTGCCCAGTTTCTTTGTCTCATCAGCAGCTGGAACTCTATTGATAAAATGACAATTAGTATGCGAAAAGTAGCAATTCAAAGTTGAAAATTTCCATTTCTTGTTTATAAGTGCTTTCCTTCACACGGAGTTTACTGGTTTTCTTTTTGCATCACGAGTTCATAATGTATGCTTGCATAAAAGAAAAATCTCTGCCAGTAGAGCGATTTCAGGCGCTTCAAGGCCTTCTAGTTTTTTTCCATGTTTGTCCTGTATTGTTGCATTTAACTCTCTACCAAACAATAAAATTTTGGAATGGACCAAATTAAAAAATTTTGCAGACAACAAAATAATTGTTGCTTAAATAATGATTTCATTCTTAAATGTGGTAAAAATTATTGTAGAAAAAGGAGCAAATGCTGGTTATCAATGTTTTCAAAAGGCTTCTTCCACTGGATGGTTAAAACTTGAGATTGTATGGTAATGAGTTAATCCTTTATTAATTTTAGACTAGTCAAAATTCAAAGAACTTGTAGACGACAAAATAAAGGCGACTCAAAAATTGAAATTTGTTTTCAGCAGGATAGAAAACATTGTGGTAACCAGCATTTTCTCCTTTTCCCACAATGTTTTCTAGAGGCGTCTTTCTCAGGGTGGATAAAACTCGGGATTGTGAAGTAAAGGATTTTAAGAATATTAAAGTTGTTGACTTGAAATGTCTTGTCAAATATTTTTGCATTTCCTGTTTTCTCATACAGTCTCTTTTGGCATCTTCTTTCTCGGGGTAGTTAAAAGTTGGGATTGTGTGGTATGAAAATTTTGCCCCTTGGTCAAGAATTACTGGATAATAGAGCTGCCATATTAATTTTATCCATGTGATGACTAGCAATGCCATATCTAGTCATGTGATGAAGCTAGCAGTGCCACATTATCAATGTTATGACACACAATACCATATTTATCCCCGTTATGGCTCTCACAATGCCATTTTTATCCATTTGATGATTCTAGATGTATCTTCTCTTCTTCTTTTTCTTCTTTTGCTTGCAATTCCTCTTTCTGAAAATAGAGATTGTTTTAAGGAAATTTACTAACAGTTTTCAAGCTGTAGACACTTAAAATCAACAAAGAAAAGCACAAGACAAAATGGGCGAGTACTGGTGTAGTTCCCAGGAAGCAGAATCGAGAGAGATTGCTGCAAGTTGTTAGAACTTGTTTCTCAATCGATGTAAAATAAATATGTTTAGGAAAGATTTTTGAGGTTCCTATTATGGACATTTTTCGTGAGAAATTGTTTGAAAAATTTAAGACACTCATTATTTGTTGCTATATTTGTGGTAAAATATGCAATCAGAAAAGTTTGTAAATTTTTCAAATTCATGAGATCACAAAAATTTCTATGTTGCAAAAATTTCCACTTAACTCTTTGCCACCCATGATATATCCTCTCCTTGAGATATGTAACGTTTAATTATAAAATAAACACAAGCTTTTGGCGGTACAACCGCCTTCTTCAAGTGTGATCCTGTGATAAAATGCCTGCAGTACTCAGTGCTGCAGGCATTTTATCACAGGATCACACTTGAAGAAGGCACTTGTACCGCTGAAAGCTTGTGTTTATCTTATAATTAAACGTAACTCTTTGCCAAATGACAAAATTGTAGACCAGTCCAAACAGAGCATCTGCAGATAACAATGTAAGTATGGCTCAAAAACTGAAATTCGTCTTGGAAAGAGTAGAAAACATTGTGGGAAAAGGAGAAAATGCTGGTAGCATTTTCTCCTTTTCCCACAATGTTTTCAAAAGGCTTCTTTCTTGTGGTTATTAAAAGTCGGGATTGTGTGGTAAAGAATGCATGTGAAAGGTATTGACCTAGGTCAGCCTGTGCAGTCTGCGCAGGTTAACCTGGACCGAACCCTTTTGCTATTGGTCAATTTTCTGTATTTCCAAGGCCTAGTGTGCCTTGTGATAAAGTTGGTGATAATACGGATCCATAATTATGTGATGGCTTGTTACTACGGATGTGCCTTGTGATAAAGTTGGTTTCTGAAAAAAATGAATAATACAGATCCATAATTATGTGACGGCTTGTTACTACGGATCACAGAGATGCAGTAACCATTTACCAGATTGCAAAATGTTAGCCTTGTTCACATTGAAAGAATTTGCAGACAAAAATTTCATTTTGGTTCAAATGGTGCAATCTTGATGTCTCCGGGATGTAAAAACCAGGAATCATTGGGTAAAGGTTAGAAAAAAAACAAACAAGAGCTGTGATTATGCTTCCAAAATGGGTCTCTCTTAGAAAAATGAAGGCTGTTGGTAAATGTTTGGTCACAGGAGAAAAGAGTACGGGTGAAATTTTGATGAAAACTGACGGAGATTTTGGTAAAAATTGGAATTTCACAAGAAGCCCTCTTTTTCCATGACACAGTGTCAAATTGGAAAACTGGTAAAACACATTGGCAAAATATCCAAAAGAGTTCATATATGAAGTTTCATACAATTTGATCCAGGGTTTGTGGAGAAATGGCTTCCGACGGATAGACAAATGGATAGACAAATGGATGGACAGACAGTGGCGACTACGTGCTCACCCTTCAGGGAGCATAAAAATGGGATGCAGGATGAAAACAAAGAACTGATGTATGGCCAAGACAAATCGATGAACAAAACCTAAGGAATATTCCTAGCCTTCTGCCAATACTCAGCAAAATTCTTAGCTTTCTGTCAAACCTCTGCAATATTCTTAGCCTTCTATCAAACCTCTGCAATATTCCTAGCCTTCTATCAAACCTCTGCAATATTCTTACCCTTCTGTCAAACCTCAGCATTATTCTAAGCCTTTTGTCAAACAATAGTAACACATCAAGATCTCACCTCCCATTGTGTCATGAACTCATTCAAATCTTTAATCCAGAGGTCTCGTACACTTTTTGCCTTTAAATCATTCAGTTCATCCTCTTTGACTTGAACTTTGTTAAGTAGTTTTGCTTTATTGTCATAGGTTAGAGAATATATTGGCAAGTTCAATAGATAACTATAATCCTCATTTTGACTCGGCCCTTCTGTGGTGTCTGTGTCGGTGGTACTTTGTTCATCAGTGGGCTACATGTAAAAATAAAAGTTTTGACATTAACCCTACCCCAAACGACAAAATTGAAACTCTTCCAAATTAAAATACTGGTAAAAAGAGACTCCAGGAAAGCATGGATAGGTGCACTGGCTGTCATGATAAAACTGAAATCAATCAATCCAAAAAGCATCTGCAGACAAGAAATCTGAATGTGGTACAAATAATATGAAGATCTGTGATAGGGTGGAAAACATTGTGGAAAAAGTAGAAAATGCTGGTTACCAGTATTATCTACTTTTTCGACAATGTTTTCAAAAGGCTTTTATCTCAGGGTTGTTAAAACCTGTGTTCCATATTCAACAACCATTCTTATGGGTGTTTACTGTCATATTCTCCAGAATTTTCTAAACTTGAAAGTAACAATTTTTGATTGGCTAAACCATTCTATTTCGCCAATCCAAAGTTGTTTTACTATCAAATTTAGAAAATCTTGAAGCGCAAGACTAAGAATATTTCTGAGAATGGTAGGTGAATACAGACCCCTGGATTATTTAGTAACAGGTTCAGTGTATGGCTACATACTTTTCAGGGACCAGTCCAATTAAGCAGTTATCACAAACCAGTCTAAATTCAGCATTTATCACAAACCAGTCTAAATGGTGATCCAAGTTATCACCAATATTATTCTTTATTGAAGAAGTCATCACCACTCAGCCTAGATTCATTTTCAAAAATCTTTTTTCAGGATCATTCCACAGGGAATTGTGTGTAAAAAAAAAAATCTAATGGTTTAAACTACTCAATATCTTGTTTTGAGTAAGGAAAAAAGAATTTTAAAAATTGGGCATATAAAAATTTTGACAAATGAAAAACCTCACCTCGGATTTCAGATTTTTTGATCTCCAGGTTTTCAAAGGGTCAGGTTGATATCCAGCAGCCTTCAAAATCTCAGTGACCTCATCTAGCTTTTTGTTTTCTGTAGTAAAAAAAATCCTTCTGTATTATGCTTAAAAAAAGCATACGAAAACTAAATGAAAACGGGTGAAAAAAATGTTTCTTTAGATGGAAAAAACTTTCTCTGTTTTCTAGTATGTTTTCCCACGTCAAAAAAGACCTATTCAAAAATCTGATTGGTCATTTAGCATCAGATTAAAACAAACAAAACTATATCACTGGAATAGGTTATTTTACATGTATAAAGTTTCACAAAATTCTTTAACTACAGCCAACCTAACAAAGAAAATGGATAAATTTTAAAACAAGAGTGTAAATTCATCATTAACCCATTACCAAACGACAATATTTCAGACTGGTCCAAAGTGAAAGCATTTGCAGACAACAAAATAAAACTGACTGAAACTTTAAAATTTGTTTTGTGAAGGGTAGAAAACATTGTGGGAAAAGGAGAAAATGCTGGTTACCAGCATTTTCTCCTTTTCCCACAATGTTTTCTAAAGGCCTCTTTCTCAGGGGCGTCAAAAGTAGGGATTGTGTGGTAATGGGTTAAGGTAAGATTTTAAACAAGGTAAATTTGATGGGAATAAAGAGAAGCTATTGACCCGTTATCACAATCCTAAGTTTTAATGACCATAAAAAAGAAAGCTTTTAAAAACTTGTGAAAAAAGGAAATAAATGCTGATAACCAGTATTTTCTCCTTTTTCCACAACTTTTTCTACCTGTTCTGCTGTTCATGAACAAATTTAAATTCTCAAGTCGTGCTTATTTCATCATCTGGAAGTGGTTTGAATTTTGACAAGTCTAAACTTTTGTCATTTGATAAAGAGTTGATCAGTCGAAATGAAATGAGAGTTTAGTGCTTTACCAAATGACAAAATTACACAAATTATCTCTTTACCAAATGACAAAATTACAGACTGGTCCAAATTGAAAGCATTTGCAGACGAAAAAATAAAGGTGACTGAGAAAGTTGAAATTTGTTCTGGAAAGGGTAGAAAACATTGTGGGAAAAGGAGAAAATGCTGGTTACCAGTATTTTCTCCTTTTCCCACAATGTTTTCAAAAGGCTTATTTCTCAGGGTCTTTAAAAGTCGGGATTGTGTGGTAAAGGGTTAAATTGTACAATTACAATTATATAAAATTATATAGAATTATAATTAAGACAAAATTATAGACTGGTCTCAAGGGAAAGCATTTGCAGAGGACAAAATAAATGGGATTGAAAAACTGAAATATGTTTAGGAAACGGTAGAAAACTGTGGGATAAGGAGAAAATGCTAGTTACCACCATTTTCTCCTTTTCCAACAGTGATTCCTTTTCCAACAGTGATTTTTAAAGCATCAAAGACAAATTCAGCTTTAAATCGTCACCTGCAAATGCTTTGAATTTGGACTAGTCTAAAATTGTCATTTGGCAAGGAGTTAAAGAAGATGATATTTGAAAACATAGTGGGGGAAAAAAAAGAAGAGAAGAGGAAGGAGACGTTTGAAAGCGTTTTCCAAGATGCTGTCTACCCATTTCTGGACAAATTTATTATTTGAGTCTTGTTTTAACCCTTTACCAAACGACAAAATTTTAGATTGTTCTAAATTGAAAGCACTTGCAGACGACAAAATAAACGCAACTCAAATATTGAAAATCGTTACCAGCAGGGTAGTAAACATTGTGAGAAAAGGAGAAAATGCTGGTTACCAGCATTTTCTCCTTTTCCCACAATGTTTTCAAAAGGCTTCTATATCTGGGTCGTAAAAGATGGAATTGCAAGGTAAAGATTAATTAAATGACCCACCCAGTTTTAAGTTTCCTTCAATTTTATCCATGACAAATCTGGCTCGTTCACTCAGATATAGCCATTCAGCTTGCAGAAAGTCCTCCATATACTGTTTTCTCTTTTCATACATTGTCAAGCGTAGCTCAAAAAAATCTTCAAGAATCTCGCACGCATCGTTGTAGGTCTTTAAAACTCCGTTTTCATCCAGCAAGACCTTAAATTGAGGAAGACACAAAACCTTAGAGTGCCTTGCACAACTACAGATGCCTTTGTGGCCCACAAAGATCAAGATCAGACTACACAAAACATGCAGTCTGATCTGACTAAATATTTAATCACAAAAAGCAATCAAATCTTTGGCTTGAGGCAAATACAGCACATTTAAGAGATAAATAAAAACACACATAAACAGCACATTTAAGAGATAAATAAAAACACACATAAAGTGCTGTAGCTGTTTACAGAAAATGAAACCTGCAAACGATAATTAACCCCTTACCAAACAATCCCTGGTTTTTACGGCCCCAAGATAGAAGCCTTTTGAAAACATTGAGGGAAAAGGAGAAAATGCTGGTAACCAGCATTTTCTCCTTTTCTCACAATGTTTACTACCCTGCTGGTAACGATTTTCAATATTTGAGTTGCGTTTATTTTGTCGTCTGCAAGTGCTTTCAATTTAGAACAATCTAAAATTTTGTCGTTTGGTAAAGGGTTAAAACAAGACTCAAATAATAAATTTGTCCAGAAATGGGTAGACAGCATCTTGGAAAACGCTTTCAAACGTCTCCTTCCTCTTCTCTTCTTTTTTTTCCCCCACTATGTTTTCAAATATCATCTTCTTTAACTCCTTGCCAAATGACAATTTTAGACTAGTCCAAATTCAAAGCATTTGCAGGTGACGATTTAAAGCTGAATTTGTCTTTGATGCTTTAAAAATCACTGTTGGAAAAGGAATCACTGTTGGAAAAGGAGAAAATGGTGGTAACTAGCATTTTCTCCTTATCCCATATTTTAAAAAGCTTTCGCTTCCTTAAATCCCAGGACTGTCTGGTAAAGGGTTAAGGTCGTAAAACTCAAGGTTGTATCGTAAAAGAATAACAAGTTGGAGTTGCGGGTAAATATGAAGTGAGCATGTGTCCTCAAAACCAGGGCATTGCCACCAGTGATGCCCATTATGTTACGTGCGGAACAGCTTTATCCCTTTACTCATAGATACTCTTTTTCTATGCATTGCTTGTAGGAGCCTTTGAAAAGCATTGTGGCAAGTGAAATTACTTGTGACGAGCAATTTCACCTTTTGTCACAACGTTTTCTAAGCTATCAAAAGGTGTCATATACACATAAGAAATGGCTTCATCCTTGCTGTCATTTAATGTCAATGAGAGATACCATAGAAATGCCTTCTGGGGTAAAGGGTTAAAATTTGGCAAATCAGACACCACACCGCCAAAACCTACCATGTTGGGTATGAAATTCTTCTCCAATTTGAAGTATTGCAGAAGATCATCTTCTGTCATGTTCTTGAGTAGCTCAGAGTTCACCTGTACAACAAATCGTACAGTTTTATCAGTATGTTCCTCCATGTATTTACTGAAAGAGAAAAAGTTTGTTGGTATGGTGTTACCACTTTACAAAACAATCCCTGGTTTTTATGACCCAGAGGAGGAAACCTGATGAAAAGATTGCTGGAAAAGGAGAAATTGCTGGTAACCAGCATTTTCTCCTTTTCCCACAAAGTTTTCTACCCTTTTAAAGTTAACCCATTACCACACAGTCCCTACTTTTGACGACCCTGAGAAAGAAGCCTTTAGAAAATATTGTGGGAAAAGAAGAAAATGCTGGTAACCAGCATTTTCTCCTTTTCCCACAATGTTTTCTACCCTTCACAAAACAAATTTCAATTTTCCAGTACCTTTTATTTTGTTGTCTGCGATTCCTTTCAATTTTGACATACCAACATTTTGTCGTTTGGTAATTGGTTAAAGTTAAGTTTCAATTTTTCAGTCACGTTTATTTTGTCATCTGCAAATGCTTTCAATTTGGACTAGTGTAAAATTTTGTCGTTTGGGAGAGTTAACCCTTTTTCTGTTAAATAAGTGAAATGAAACTTTCAAGCCGACAGTGAAAACCAAACTTCCGCCCTTTCACAGGTATTTTTTAGGGCAAAAACATCTCCTTATCGAACAGTGTACACCCGAGATGAGACTGCACATTCTGTGCAGTGTGATCTTGATCTTCACTGTCTGCAAAAGGTCCCAGAGTCACACTTAGCAGCCTAGGGCTTACAGGCCAAACTATCAAAGCAGATGTCAAAACATACAATTTAAAAGTATGGAAAATATTGTGGAGATGACAGTTTGTGTGGTTGGGCTATATTTTAGTGGCTGGCAGAAAAAAGAATTTTGAAATCAGGCAAAAAGTAAACAATGGACACAGCTACCTGGAAGGTTTTAACCTAGTTTAGAAATTAATTGCTCTGTAAGCAACTAACACTTGCACCAACCATACAATAGCAGATTGCCGTCTTTACTATGTGTTCTTTTAAATGGTATGACATATTATAAATTTGAATGCATTTTACTCATTACCACACAATCCCTAGATAAAAGCCTTCTGAAAACTTTGTGTGAAAAGGAGAAAATGCTGGTACCCAGCATTTTCTCCTTTTTCCAAAATGTTTTCTACTCTATCAGATACAAATTCCACCATTTAAGCTATGTTTAAATTGTCGTCTGCAAATGCTCCTAATTTGGACAAGTCTATTATTTACTTATATGGGAAAGAGTTAAACACCCACTTTGTTTACATTAATTTTGGCCTTTATTGTTACTTTGATAGCATCAGAAGCACTTTCAGTTATATGGAAGTGGCCAGTACACCTAGCAATGATTTGCTGGAGCTTGCTTTACCAAACTTTGCACATCATTCTTTTCGAGCCAATACCTACTTTCTCTATGTAGAATAATGACCCGGGTCATTTTGTAGCAGAGGGTCATTTCTCTGCATTGCACCGGCTCCAGGGTATCAAACTCAGGACCTTATGGAAAGAGTTGGGACCAACCTTATTTTCTTGCTATCCAGCATGGCTTCCAGTACATTTTCTTTGTACGTCTGTGTCCATACTCCAACTGGAATCTCAGTTATTACAACTTCTTTTTTATTGATTTTTTTAATCCTCCCATAAACTTTAAATTGATTGGGTTTTGATTCTTCTACTCTTCCAAGAAAATTTTTGTAGGATGGTATCTACAATGATAGTGGCAGTAACTCTTTACCATACAGTTCCCGAGTTTTATCAACCCCTTAAACCTTTACCCCATAAGGCATTTCTATGGTATCTCTAATTGACCCTGAATAACAGCAAGGATGAAGCTGTTTCTTATGTGTACATGACACCTTTTGATAGCATAGAAAACATTGTGACAAAAGGTGAAATTGCTCGTCACGAGCAATTTCACCTTTTGCCACAATGTTTTCCAAAGGCTCCTACAAGCAATGCGTAGAAATGAGTATCTATGGAGTAAAGGGTTAACTCTTTACCACACAATCCCGACTTTTAACGACCCTGAGAAAGAAGGCTTTTGAAAACATTGTGGGAAAAGGAGAAAATGCTGGTAACCAGCATTTTCTCCTTTTCCCACATTGTTTTCTATCCTACCCGAATCAAATTTCAATTTTTGAGTCAAGTTTATTTTGTTGTCTGCAGATGCTTTCAATTTAGACTAGTCCAAAATTTTGTTGTTTGGTATAGAGTTAAAGAGAAGGTCCGTTGAAAACATTGTGGGAAAAGGAAAAAAATGCTGGTTTCCTTACAGAAACTTGAGATAGGAAATCAGGTTAGATACCACATATAATTTTTACCAAACAACAAAATTCTGTGCTTGTTCAAATCGAAAGCATTTGAAGACAAAATAAATTTGACTGAAAAGTTCTCTAATTTCTGTTTCGAAGGATAAAAAATATTGTGGGAAGTAGAAATTCTGGTAACCAGCATTTTCTCTGCTTCTGTCGAGTTCTTCAAAGAATTATTCACGGGCAATAAAACCTGGGATTGTTCGGAATAGTGTTGACTCTTTACCAAATAACAAAATTTTAGATTTGTCAAAAACAAAAGCGTTTAAAGAAGACAGATGACATGTGGTTTACCCTTTATCAGATGAGAAAATTTTAGCTCTGTCCATATTGAAAGCATTTGTAGACAACAATTTCAATTCGGCTCTAATGGTGCAACTGTTTATTGTTAGGGTAGAAAACATTGTGGGAAAAGGAGAAAATGCTGGTGTCCAGGATTTTCTCCTTTTTCCACAATGTTTTCGAAAGGCTTTTTTCCAAATGTCGTCAAAAGTTGTCATTGTGTGGTAAAGGGTTAACCCTTTACCCCATATGGCATTACTATGGTATCTCTAATTGACCCTAAATAATAGCAAGGATGAAGCTGTTTTTTATGGGTATATGAAACCTTTTGATAGCATAGAAAACATTGTGACAAAAGGTGAAATTGCTCGTCATGAGTAATATCACCTTTTGCCACAATATTTTCCAAAGGATCTTACAAGCAATGCATAGAAATGAGTATCTATGGAGTAAAGGGTTAATATCTTGAAATTTGTGCTTTACAGCACAAAATACACTGTCAGAAAAGAAGAAAATGCTTGTTACTAGTACCGTAGTTTCTTCTTTTCCAACATCCTCCTCAAAAATTCTTTTTTTTCCCCCCACAGATTGTTTGGTAAAGGATAAAGGTTAGTGTTCAAGACGTTAAATAAAATTTGGTAAAACAAACGAATGAACAGAGCTCTAGATTAGATTTGGTTGGTTGTATTGGGGTATAACGCCACCTTACACTTAATAGTTAAGTTCATATCATGGCGGTTTGTGACGCACATCTGTTTCCTGGCTTTCTCACACCAGTACTAACACAACTTTCTTACCAAATCCACAAAAATATGCTGGAAAGAAAGTTTGCCTCAACCAGGTACCAAACATACAATAGTCCAGTCAAACTAAACTTTAACCTCAAAAAAATTGCAACAGAAATTATTTATACGTCGAAACGATGCACAGTGTTTAATTATCAACATATCAAAAGTCTAGAAAAATCTAATGATGGGAAATATGAAAAATGTGTCATTTTGTTTGGGGTATTTTCGAAATTTCGCTGTGGTACGAATTGACCACCGTAGTCACGGTAAACATAAAGCGTCGGAAAACCTGGATTGATCAAATACCATTTTGGAACGACAGAATATTGAATTACAGAACTTTGAACAAACTAGCAGCTACATGTATGTAGAAAGGTAAGTTTACTCATGTTTGACATGTATTAGGAATCTTCTCTCAACGAAATAAAGAAATACACTGAAAAATTGGCCCGAAACAAAATATCATCAGTTTTCGTGTTTGTTTACTGATCTTGATCACAAAAAGTAGATCTAGTAATCTGTAGCCAAAACAACCATTATTACCTCAGAAATTTAAGTTTATGCACTCTAATGACCATATCTAAACTAGTTTGTGGTTCACTTTGCTAAACAGTTGATATAAAAAAAATTTTCAAAAAATGCGCGGGGGTGACTTTATCGCCGAAAAATAAAAATACGGAAGCCAATTAGTGCCACTATTAAGTGCATATATTAAAAAAATCCGTAGAATAGCTATATATTTGTTTGTTTTCTCACCTAATACAGATTTTGTTAAATCTATGAATGATTTTTGGCCTAAACTATATTTGTATTTGTCTTATAGTAATAAAACAATATCATGAAAATGTTTATTAAAAGTTTGTTTTTTCCCCTTGAAACAAAAAGTTCATTGAATTTATATGCTTTTTGTAAAGCACATCGATGTACCGAAATATTTTCATCTATTTCATATAAGTTATCTTACATTTATAAAGGCTTTTGTATATTTTCAGATTTGATAAAATATCTGTACAGTATATTCTGGTGAAAAGATAGTCACTAACTCAGGCCTTTACCAATGCATACCTATGAAGAGATTTAAAGTTATGGAAATAGTCAGTCGAAAATGGAATGGTAACTTGAACGATGCAACAAAATAGATCTGGTAATTTTTTTAGGCCGTTGTTTCAAATAAAATTTAAAATCTTTCAGATATTTCTGAATTTACGGTATTTCCAATCTTTATATCATTGTTAACTATTTATTGGTCAAATTTGATGAACAGGTGATAAGAAAAGAATAATAAAACTACTAAAAATTGCGTTAGGGGGCCATCATTGCCAAAAACTGAAGTTTGGCAGCCGTTATGGCCACTGTTGTGTGTATGTGGTATATGTTTTCTACACTCTCAAAGAATTGGTTTGTTTTCTCACTAAGTCGTAAGTTGAGTATTTTTTTTCGAGATACTAATGATTTCCCCTCTTTAGCAAAGACATACTGAAGTTATATTTTTGTTGAAAAATCACATTGATCAACCAAAGTATTCTCATCCATTGTGTATAAGTTGCCACATACTAATACAAGCTTTTTATTCTACATTTCAGAATATTTCAGAATGGAGCAACAGCTGTATGTAAAGAAAATACTGACAGCGAAAAGCAGTGTTCAAGACTCACAAAGAAGGAATGATAATTTAGAACTATTACCGTACCTTGTCAGTATGTCCATGTAGAGTGCAAAAAAACAGTACTGTAACCCAAATGTAATATTACGAGAAGCTAAAACCTAAGGCAAAAGTAATGATTCTAGACTAACACACTCACGATATGACATCTTTTCATTCTCAAAGCATTGTATGTTCTGTGGACAACCAGCAAAACTTGAAGGTTGGAAATGTGGTCATGACGTTTTTGCTGTGAGAACTATAGAATTTCAGAAAAAAATAGTTGACATATGTATACCAAGAAGTGAACCATGGGCAGATATTCATGCAAGGCTACAATTTGCATCAGATTTGCCTGCTGTCGATATTGTATACCACCAGATATGCAGTATCAACTTTAGAACATTTAAAGATATTCCCATGATGCATAATTCAGAACAAACGAAGAAGTATAAATTTTCACCAGGAAGACCAGTAAATAATGAGGCAGAGACAGCTTTTGTCAATTCTATTGAATATTTAAAACAAAATTTTCTTCGATCGAAGAATAGTTCTTGATTTGGTGAATAGGATGAGAGAGGTTTGTGTTGAAAAATCATTATTGGCTGATGCCATTTGGAGCCTCGGAAATTGCAGTTTAGAGACTGTTGATTTAGAAAAGTGTGTGCCCATCATCGATGGTGGGTTTCTTATTGGAGAGGTCATCAGACTTCCCCAACAATGGTTACTTTAAAAGGCAGACTGCCACAGAATTCTATTTATATATGACGAATATCAGAAAAATGTTTGTTAAATCAATTTGCCATGTCTGCAAATGATCCCTCAAATAATTGTAATTTTTCATTCAGCAAGCAAATCTAAGCAGCAGAAAAAAAAGAATAATTTTGTTAAAAAAGAGAAAGAAAACTGGTGGACAAGATCACGCGACTTGAAAACACGACAAGAAGGCCAAATGACCGTCATGTAAAGCATAATTGTGAGGTTTCTACGCGGCGGCGTTTTTACTTATTTGTTTAAATGTACCAAAATGCATTGAAATTAAAAGCCAATAAACTAGTTGAAAAAATTGATGCTGACCTCTCCTGGCTTCTTTTCTAAAGAAGCCTACTTGTTCATAACATACCATGGAAATCAGGGGTCCTATTGTCAGAAATCTGTGACGCCCACTTAAACTATCTACACATTAATTTTCCAAATGGTGTCATGGTTTTTGATGGTTACAAGTCAGGTTCTACTGCTAAAGGTACTGCTCATGTGCGACGCACCCAAGGTGTCACTGGATCAAAAGTATATTTTTCAAAAGCAGCACCGTTTGTTTGTAGGAAGGACAGATTTCTTGGAAATCCTGATAATAGGCAGACTTTTATTTTTGTGCTTGGAGAAGTTTTGAAGTTTTAAAAGAGAATGGATATAGCTTTAAACATACAAAGGGTGATGTAGATGTATTGATAGTAATGACTGTTCTTGAGCTAGCCGAAACCACAGACGCGGGTGTCATTGGTGAAGATACTGACTTACTGGTGCTTTTACTTCATCGAGCAAACTGTACTCACAAAAATATTTATTTCAAATCTGCTGCCACACAAAGATCATCAAAGGGGCTTAGGTTATGGTATATTCATGAGAATAGACATATTCTCGTTGAAAATCAGTGCAAAGTTCTACCAGTAATGCATGCGTTATCAGGTAGAGACACAACATCGCAAATGTTCGGGATTAGCAAGGCAGAAGTTTCAACCTGATGACTATCTAATTGGTCTCGCCAAAAAGTTTCTTACAGATGCCTACCAGCAATTGAGAGATTGTAGTGTGTAGTGAGCAACTGGTAGTTATACTGTATGGTGGTCTACTAGTTGAGGGATTAGATCTTTTGCGTTTTTGTAAGTTTACTTCAAAGGTAATGAACACAACCTCTCAAGTTCAAATACAAAGTTTACCGCCAATATTTTCAGCCGCTAAATATCACGGCATGCTTGTTTTTTACCAAGTACATGAATGGTTGAATGATAAAAATATATGCCGACAGACTAGGGATGGAAATTGTCAAACAAACGGCTGTGCTGAATGTCGAGGACTAAGCTGCTCAAACACTATCCGAATCTGAAACTGACAGTGATTGATATTTGTCCCAACCCTTTCCTACACAATCACTTCTTTTTACGACCCTGAAATATAAAACTTAGGAAAACATTTAGGGAAAGGAGAAAATGCTAAAAATGAGCAAATTCTCCTTTTCCCACAATGTTTTCCTTCCTATCAGATAACTTAGTCATTTTACCAATTTCAAAATTTTTGTCTGTACACGCTTTCAATTCGGGTCTATCTAAAATATTTCGTTTTTGGGAATGGGTTATTGGATGAGTCCAAATTATTAATGTTAAGCTAGGGTTAAGGTTAGAGTTAAACTTTTAAAATTATATTTGATAATGTTGTTATTCCATATATTTTCCCACACATGCATCCATTTTTACGACCCTGAAGAAGAAAGCATTAAAAAACGATTTTTAACAATGTTCAGATTGCTAACAGTGTTCACCAGGATCAGACAGTCACTCTGTTGTAGTCTGATCCCAGTCCATACTGTCTGCTAAATGATATATACCCTTGTAATGCTGTTTATAATGCTAAAGGTTATTTGTATGATATAATATATCAAAGGACTGAAGGTCCTGAAAGTCGCACTAATGGTGAAACCTTGATATTTTGGGACTGATAGGTGGTCATCACCCTTTTACAGGACAATCTTGCTTTTACGTAATTCAAACAGCTTTGGAAAACAGAGCTGAGAGAAAGAAAAACTCATTTTTTTTTACTCAAGGTTTTCTTCCAATTAGACTCAAATTTTATGGTTTACCGCAAGTCAAATTTGATTAGTTTTCAGCAATTCTTCGATTTTGACTAGTCTGCAATTTAGTTGAGCAAATGCAGTTACTTGTAATAGGCAGCTTCCCACCAAGTTAGATCTTTTCATTTTTCTTTTTCTTTAATATATCCATGTTGGCATATAGCCTGACATAATATACCCAAAACAATATTAAATGTATGTCATTGGTCACCTCTATTACTTGGAACTTACTGAAACAGTGCCACTGCATACCGATGCTAGCACCTGACAATTTTTGAAAAGGGACACATAAGGGACATCTCTGTGAAATCATTTCAAAATCTGACCAACCATTTCAGTGAAGAAGAATTTTCAAGAATTTCTTCATGTCCGAATAGTGCAAGTGGACCCCATTTACCAGAGCCATGCTTCTTGATGGATCAGAATTTCGAAAACATTTTTGAAAATGGTCACCCAAGGAAGATTGCTTTGAAATTATTTTAAAATCTGATCATGGGTTTCAGAGAAGGTGAATTTTCAAGAAATTCTTCATTTCCATATTGTAGCCCCAATTCACCTGAGCCATGTTTCTTGGCAAATCAAAATTTCGCGAACAAGTTTTTAAAAGGGTCACCCAAGGAACATCTCTGTGAACTTTTTTCAATATCTGATCAGCCGTTTCAGAGAAGTAAGAATATTCAAGAATTTCTGCATGTCCATATAAGTACAAGTAGCCCCCATTCACCAGAGCCATGTTTCTTGATGGATTGAAATTTCGCAAACAATTTTTGAAAAGGGTCACCCATAGAACATCCCTGAGAAATTATTTCAAAATCTGACCAGTGGTTTCAGAGAAGAAGAATTTTTTAGAATTTCTTCATTCCTGTATAGTGCAAATAGCCCCCATTCACCAGAGTCATGTTTCTTGACTGATCAAAATTTCACGAAAAAGTTTTGGAAAGGGTCACTTAAGGTAGTGGACCCGTAATAAGCATAGTGCAGCATGGCATAAAATTTCTGGACAGTTGATAAGACATATTTTGTACAGATATGATACTGTTGCACATTTTTGACCGAACAGAAATTCCTTCGGGGTCCGTCTTGAAATTATTTGTTGATAATTTTGTTAGTTTCCAGAAAAGGGAGGTAATTATCATATCCATTTGTAATGAAATTATAGTAGTTATAGATTTATAAATGATAATTCTAGGAAGGACAAAAAAGAAAAAGTGGCTCGGTGAAAGTAGTACAATAGTGCTCAATTTTAATCTTAGCAAATTTTCTAGGGTAATATTATAGTGGAAATAGCTGTGTTCTATTACGGGTCCACTACGTTTAGGAACAACTCTGTGAAATTATTTTAAAATCTGGCCAGCTGTTTCAGAGAAGAAGATTTTTAAAGAATTTCTTAGAAAACTGTTTGGTTGCCATGGCAACCAAAACTTTTGACGTAATCAAATTCTGTGAACAATTTTCAAAGAGGACCTCCCAAGGAACATTCCAGCCAAGTTTGGTCCATATTGGCCCAGCGGTTTTGGAGGAGTTGATGTTTAAAGAATTGTTGATGACGCATGACGGATGACAGACACCAGGTGATCCTAAAAGCTTCCCTTGAGCATGTTGTGCTCAGGTTAGCTGAAAAAACAGTCCTAAGGTTTTTCATCTCAACCAAACTGACTCTCAAACTATAAAAAATATTTGCAAAGTAATTAATAACTATGCAATCTACAACAGGTTAAAGACCATTGTGAATAATTAGTTTAACTCATTACCAGACCAGCCCAATTTTAGGCTTGTCCAAATTGAAAGCATTTGCAGACGACAAAATAAAAGTGACAGAAAATTTGAAATTTGTTTTGTGAAGGTTAGAAAAAATTGTGGGAAAAGGAGAAAATGCATTTTTTTCCCTTTTCCCACAATGTGTTCTAAAGGCTTCTTTCTCAGGGTAGTCGAAATTAGGGATTGTGTGGTAATGGGTTAATCACCACATTAAATTTGTTACACTCTTTTTGAGTGCTGAAATGGTATCTTTGCTATCCAAACAATGTAATTAATGTATCACATTTCTGTTATATCATTTTTTTAACCCATTACCACACAATCCCTACTTTTGATGCCCCTGAGAAAGAAGCCTTTTGAAAACACTGTGGGAAAAGGAGAAAATGCTGGTAACCAGAATTTTCTCCTTTTCCCACAGTGTTTTCTATCCTTCCCAATACAAATTTCAGTTTTTCAGTCACCTTTATTTTGTCGTCTGCAAATGCTTTCAATTTAGACCAGTCCAAATTTTCTTGTGTGGTAAAGAGTTAAATGTGCTGATGCTTATGTTTTTTTTTTCATATATAAAACATATTTTTATAATGATGGATAAATATTTTTAAAGTATCCAATATGCTTTTTTTTTTCATTAATAGTAACTTTATCTTCCTTAAAAAAAAAAAAAAAAAATTTAAAAAGAAAAACGTGATTTTATCACTAAGCATTTGATTCACTTCGCTATGTTTATTGTTAAATAAGTTTCATCATTGGTTTTAATCATGTAAGGCAAATTTAAAACAAAGCAAGAGTTATAAATCGTCTTGATGACGAATACGTAATTTCTATTAATTTTTACATAAATTGAAGTTAGAAATACTATAAAAATCATGTGTTCATTTTGACTACACATTGGGTACGTTTTGACTCCACTTGGGTAGGTTTAGACTTCATTTGGGTAAGTTTTGACTCCATTCGGGTACGTTTTGGTTTGAGTACGTTTTGACTGTAAACCCCCTCAACAGTGCAACTGTCAATGTACGGTCGTAATTGCTGTACTTTACCTTGCGTTTCATATTTCATGTTGTATTTACTGTATACGGAGGGGATGAAATATCCTTGTCGCCACTCTTTTGGGGTCCGAACAAATGCAGTAATCAACATTTTAACTTTACTGGTGTTAATCGTTATACATGTGCGTTTGTTTTCTATCCCGTCCGCCATTTGCATTTTCTTAATCAAAGTACAATTTTGTACTTCAAACTTAAGCTAATCAAAGACCTAAAATACTAGAATTGATAGCAAAAGTTCATGTCTGATTTCCATAAAATCGTGTATGTAAGCGTTTCGCATGCAGTTTTATGTGTTACAAGAGTTTTTTGATGTGTAATGGAATAGTTTTTGGGTGTTTTGGGGTATTCGAGTGGTTTGGGGTGTTTCATCCGAGACGTGCGTTACAAACTAGGTCAAAGCTGCGGAACGAAACAAATTTTCAAATTTAGAGCGAGTTTTACGATATTTAACCCTGAATTCATGGTTTGCATGGTTTAAAAGAGTTGATTTCAAATGACATCACTCGAGTCCGAAATTCCACCCTTATAAGCGAAGCTCTACCGGTCTCGATAATACATGAATATTTACAGTAAGGTGCTCTCGATAAGCCATATTAATCCGCGATCCCTTTTAAACTCACATTAAGCATTGATGGGGGATATCTTAGCTGAATTGTGTTTTCTTTACCCATCTAAACAAAGATAGATGTTAAATTTTCACATGATATACAAAATAACCGCATTTTTTTTAATTTAAAATTTGAGTCACGTTCTCCTTTTTCTAGCGTAGGTATATGAGTTATATGAGTTACCGGGTCCAGTCCCATCATAAAGAACAAATTCCAGACATACCAAAGAAAAAGTAGTTCTACAGCGATTGGGTTAAAAGCAGAGTAACTGCACCTCGTTTATGAAGTATATACGACGTTTTTGATCCAATTTTTTGCATGATTCTTCAACCCACTATAGACACCCCCCAACCCACCCTGAGCTCCTCGAGCTCATCGCAAAAAGTCGAACGTTTTGACAAACGTGCGACTTAAAAACGACAATTTGTAGCGTAAGGGATGCGTATCAAAGTAAAATGTCCATATATGACTTTTTGTGGTACCCCACCCACTCTCAAATTCGTGTAAAAAACAGTAAATGGAGCTCAATAATTGTGTTTTTGCATTAATTTAACAAAGCTAGCACTAGAGTTCAAGCTTTTGTGAAATAAATAACAAAGTTTGATAACAGTTATGCATTTTTATTGAATAACATCATAATATTTTGCTTTCCTATTTAGACAAATCGTCAAAAAACGGCTGTTACAGTACTCTTTTTAAAATCCAAAATTCAAAACCTTCCCCTCCCTAGATTTTTCTAGATTTTTTATATGTTGTAAGGGATATATCAAGGAATCATAATCAACCAATATGATTTCTGTTGCAATTATTTTGAGGTTTGGCCTACAATCGGGCTAGATTGACTGGACTACAACCCTCTTGATTAGAGGAGTGATGGTGTTCTACAGTAATTACATGTATTTCTGTTTTAACCCTTGGTTGTAAGTACCCACAACATAGGGTTTTGTAGTGACTTTTCAGTCACATTTATTTTGTCGTCTGCAAATGCTTTCATTTTGGACCAGTCTAAAATTTTGCTGTTTGGTAAAGAGTTAAAATAATGTTAGAGATGCAGAAATTGAATTACAAGTGTTTTCACAATAGAAGAAATACATGTATATCAAAACCTTTCAGAAATATACTCTGAAAAACTGACCTTCAAGCATTTTAGACAAACATTTCTTTTTGTTATCAATATATAGACAGACACAATGTATTTGTTTCACAATATCAAAAATAAAAACTTACCATTTTGACAGGTTTTTCACCATTAATCATTCGAAACAAATTTTCCACAATGTCCCTAACACAGTAATTTGGAATTTTTGTGCTCCAGCCTGTTGCGATACCTAATGCACCATTCACAAGGATAAGTGGAATTATGGGATAGTAACAGACTGGTTCTGTCCACTGGTTGTCGGTGTACACATATTCTAGTAGAGGAAAATCTCTCTCGTTGAAGGCTAATTGTCCAAGTGGGCTGTAACATATGTCATAGAAAACAATTAGATAAAACCCGACCGGCAAAAAAGGACCATTTGGGAACCGTAAAAAAGTGTCAACCCTGGTCAAATAGTGCAAGTGTTAACCAGGGTCAACACTTTTCACTTTTTTTTTTTTTTTAATTTTCTGTATGAAAAGTGGTCATTCTACCTTGTAATATAATCACTTTTAAACTATCAGCTTAACATCACCTGCACTATCATTGATTTGTTATCATTTAATTGATATACGGAATTCCCAGATTCTCCCTTTTCATGTGACAGGTCACATATCAGCAACCAGCCTTACTCTTCCATTAGCTTTTACAAAGATGCCGATTGGTGTATTTCTTATTGTGCAAGTTAAGTAGTTTGAATCATGCTTAACTCATTACAAAACGACAATATTCTAGGTAAGTCCAAATCAAAAGCATTTGCAGAAGACAAAATAAAATTGACTGAAAAATTGCACAAAGAATCAAACGAACAAATATAAATATATCGAAGGAATAGGGGATCAAATTTCTCTGATATCATGGCACACTTTGAGTGATTATAATTATAGGATACAGAAATGTGCTAGTGTGCTAATTTTAGTAACAGTGCTTGATGATCAACTAATAAAAAATTTGATGTTTCCAGATAGACCAATGGTGCTTCAAAGGCTTGTTGTCTGAGTTACCTCATTTTTGTAAAGATATATCTGGGGCTGGCTGCATCTTTGCCACCCGTCAATCTTGTTCCAAACTGACCAATGGGAAGGAGTAGATTCACATTGTTACTGCCCACAAAGTCCTGTGCTAGTGTGATTATAGCCTGCATCAAGGAGTTCTACAAAAGTCATAAGTACAAATTCAAAAATACAAAACAAAAAAATAGAGGAAATCTGTTTTTCACGGTGAAAGATCAAAATTTGTTTCATTGAGTGAAGATCATCTGTAATATTTTCACAAGTGGCACAGCGGAGTGAAAATATTACCAAAATGATGTTCATTCTTTCACCAAAAAGAACAAAATTAATATTCTATTTATTTCATGTTTTTAATCCTTTCTGGGCATAGCAAGGCATTACAATATTATGTCAAGCTTGAAAAATATATGGCAAATTTCATTATATTTCCATCTGGTTGTGGGGCATACCCATTAGTCTTTGAAATGGTAAGGAAATATATTTGGAAAAGGAGAAAATGCTGGTTAGCAGCAATTTCTCCATTTTCCACAGTATTTCAAAAGCTTTCCTCCTCAATGTAGTTAAAATTGACGATAGTGTGATAAAAGGTTACCCCATTACCACACAATCCCTACTTTTGATGCCCCTGAGAAAGAAGCCTTTAGAAAACATTGTGGGAAAAGGAGAAAATGCTGGCAACCAGCATTTTCTCCTTTTCCCACAATGTTTTTTACCCTTCATAAGAGAAATTTCAAATTTTCAGCCACTTTTATTTTGTCGTCTGCAAATGCTTTCAATGTGGACCAGTCTAGAATATTGTCGTTTGGTAAAGAGTTAAACTAACTGAGATACAGACTAGAAAAGTAACATCATTAACTGAACGACAAAGTTTTAGACTTGTCAAATTTAAAAGGAATTGGAGACGACAACTCAAATGAGGCTCATTCTTTTGAATTTCTACCTGAAAGGTTAAAAAACAATGTGGAAAAAGAGAAAATGCAGGTTACATACATTATTATAGGCCTGCACATTCAACGCAAGCACTGGCGTGGTTCCCAGGAAGCAGAAAAGAGAGAGATAAGTAGAAGTTGTAAGAACTTATTTCTCAACCAATGTAAAATAAATATGTTAAAACTAAAACTTGGGATTGACAGTTCAAAAGTGAGTTACCTCGCCATGATGATAACTTGTATGAGCGGCTACAGAGGCGGCCATCTGCATAACCTTCACTTCTTTCTGTGTGTATTTCTTGGTCAAACATGTATAGATAATCTTTCTCTGTGATACTTTCAAACCATCCACCATGCAAGGTATAGCTCGTGTTAAAGACAGTGTGGCAAAATGAATCAATTCACGATTGACGAAATCGCCGTATGTCACCTGGTTGATGTTTTGTTTGTACATGTAATCCTGTAAACAGTAATTTATCCTTTACTCTTTACCACACAATTACAACTTTTGATGGCCCTGAGGAAAAAGCCTTTTGCAAAAATGAATTTTATGGGTCATTTATCACCAGTATATGATGCTTTGTTTGGTATAATTCATTAGGAAGATGCATCAAACCTCCTTCAGCCAGAGTGACACTCAATCATTTTTTTCCTCTGAAAAGGATAGGTACCTTGTTCTTTGCCTACACTAAAATGGAATATAAGGGAATCTATTGATCAGAGTTTTGGAGAAAGTTTTGGAATTCATCAAAAAGAATGTGAATTAAGCATGAATTACATAAATAATAGTATGTTGTACTCTAGGAAACAAACAACTTCTATACACATGGCAAATCTGACTCTTTTTTTTTCTGATATTTCAGCCAACAGCCAACATCAAAACAAAATAAAATGCACTAACTCTTTTTCTTGTTTACCTTTTACAACACTATCCCATAATGTAATCATCCTTGCAAAAATACCTCAGGTATTCAGCATTTCCTTCTTTTCCTACATTATTTTATACCCATCTTAATAACAAAAACCAATGCCTGGGTCACAGTAAATTTTTTCTCCGCAGATGCGTTTAATTTGGACAAGTCTAAACTTTTGTTGTCTGATAAAGAGATAGACGCCAGTGGCCAAAATATCCCCAAAACATGAAATTCCGCATGAAAAAGGAAACCCCCAAACAGAAAATATCTATATGAAAAGAGAGGGTATCTCCCAAAAGACAAAGCCTTATTACAAAACCTGTATATCATCCTGAACGACTCCTGATCGTTTTTCCTCAAAGTATTGACTGATCCAATCTTTTCGTTTGTCTGCTTTTTCACCGAACACAAGATCAATCTGATGGTCATCTTGTATTCCAGATCGTACGAAACCCACCTCATGGCGACCAATATCTCTAAAATACTCTTTGGCTTCTTTTGATGTGCTTGTTCCAAGACCTGTAGAAATAAGACAAACTGATTAATTTATTCTTTATAAACCCTTTACCAAACGACAAAATTTTAGACTAGTCCAATTTGAAAGCACTTGCAGAGAAAATAAACTTTAACTCAAAAATCGATTTTTTTTCCAGCAGCATAGAAAACACTGTGGGAAAAGGAGAAATTGCTCGTAATGAGCAATTTCTCCCTTTCCCACAATGTTTTCCACTCAATCTGATACTTGTATCCTCATTTATCCATATTTTTTCCATCATATCTTTCCTTGCTGCTTAAATGGAAGAGCCTCAAATTGGCATATCAGGTAAAAGGTTAAAGTATTTGGTGATTCAGCACTTGCCACACAGTCCTGAGTTTTAATGACCCTGAGGAAGACTGCTTTTGAAAATATCATGGGAAAAGGAGAAAATGCTGGTTTAGCCAGCATTTTCTCCTATGCACCACAGCGTTTTCTACACTTTCGCAGAAAATTCATGTCGATTCAGACACTTTTCATTTGTTGTCCACTAATGAATTTAATTTGGATTAGACTTAAAACTTTGGTAAAGAATAAAGAGATAACTCCTAGGCTGCTATGTGTAAGTATATACTGAAACATTGTAATTATGAAGTTCTTGTTACTGGGAAAAAACTCTTTGTACTAGACACTGTAGATCCAAGATCAGACTGCACATTCTGTGCAGTCTGATCTTGATCTACAATGTCTACAAAGGTCCTTGAGTCACTCTAAGCAGCCTAGGGGTTAAAGGGTTACCTTTATAATATTTCACAGTCCAGGACGGCCAGTTATTCGTTGTCTGTTTCCATTCATTGAACTGTTGATTACTATAAAATGCTAGAGTAGTATTTCGTCTAGTTACCTGTCACAGATAAAGCAAAAGTAATTCATGCTCTTTTAAATTCCAGACCATTTTTTTTAACCCTAAAGCACCTACCAAACGACAAAATTTTAGACTGGTCCAAATTGAAAGCAATGGCAGACAACAAAATAATTTTAACTCAAAAACTGAAATTTGTTTCCAGTAGGGTAGAAAACATTGTGGGAAAAGGAGAAAGTGCTGGTGACCCCTATCTTCTCTTTTTCACAGAATGTTTTCTACTCTTCACGACAAAAAAAATAAAATTTTGTTGTCTGCAAATGCTTTCCATTTGGACAAGCCTAAAATAATGTTGTTTGGTAATGAGTTAAAACATATGCCTACATGTGCATGTGTATTAAAATTTGCATAAAGCATGTTTGTTTCTTTGACAGGTTTGTACATTACAAACAAAAAATAGTTCCAAAGAAACTTGCATATTACTGTTTTGTATTACATAAGATATTAAAATTTGCAGCTTTTTCACAATAACTGTATTTGACAGTCAATTTCACGCAAGAATCTTGGTCAGCAATGTGTAAGAAATGAGGTATACAATTACAGTGCATTGACCTGATACAGAACTATTTTCTTATCTCACATGTGTAAGACAAGAAAATCCGTAATCTGTTTCACTGACTTTTTCACCCTCTACCACATAAATTGAAATGCTTATGACCCTGAAAGAGAAAGAAGGCTTTTGAAAACAATCAACACTGTCAGGCAATACAAGCAGGTTTATTCACTGACATGAAAGGTAAAGTTTTTGGAAAAGAAACCTGAATGATAGAAACCATACTTTGAATTTAATATTCCACTCATGTGAACAACTATTAGGATTAAAATGAATCACTCTCCCTGAAAACAGAATATTTTCTATAAAAAAAACTTAAATACCTAGCACAAATCATGTATCACTGCAGTTTTATTAATCAAGGAAGGTAAATAGTAACAAACTTCATCCTTTATTACAGGAGTTATTTCCCTTGATAAATGTTTAAATTGAAGAATCGCGATATAGAATCTCATCTTAAACTTGTGATCCCTGAATGCATGAAGCCAATTTTGACCTAGGGCCTATAATATGAATAAACTTGTTAAAGATCCATTTGATAATGCTACTTGCCAAATTCAGAAGCCCTGGGCCTTGCAGTTTCAGAGAAGATTTTTATAAATTTTTTTTTTTCAGTTTTTTTTTTGCCATGGCAACCACAGTTTTTTTAAGAAATCAGATTCTATCAAGATATTCTGAAGAGGACCATGGCAGGATAATATCTGCAAAGTTTCATGAAATTTGGATGGGTAGTTTCAGAGATGTTTGCAATTAAAGTTAATGCATGCACGCACAGACGCACTACGGACACCGGGCCATGACATAAGTCTTCTGGCCTTCGACCATTGGAACTAACAAGGGAATGTTCATAATAAAACACTTTGTCAATTGAGTTTAGAGATTTGTATAAACCGTTACCACGCAACTCTGAGTTTTGACAACCCTAAGAAGAAGGCATTTTGAAAACATCATAGGAAAAGGACAAAATGCTGGTAGAGAGCATTTTCTCCTTTTCCAACAAAGTTTTCTACCCTTTCCAAAACAATCCCTGGTTTTTACGGCCCTGAGATAGAAGCCTTTTGAAAAAATTGTGGGAAAAGGAGAAAATGCTGATAACCAGCATTTTCTCCTTTTCCCACAATGTTTTCTACCCTTCTGGAATCAAATTTCAATTTTTGAGTACCGTATATTTTGTCTTCTGCAAGTGCATTCAAAATGGACTAGTTCAAAATTTTGTCGTTAAAGAAAAATTCCATCATTTGAGCCATACTAAATTGTTGTCTGCAAATACTTTCAATTTGGACAAGTCTACATTTTTGTCATTTGGTAAAGTCGATAAAAAACCCTTGGAAAACCTTCATCTCACAATCTTATGAATGGCACATAACTGTATGTGAAGAGTTATTGCTCATAATAATATATGTACATGAACACAAAGGTTTAAATGTTGGTGTGGAAATGTCCACCTTTTCCCACAATCTTTTTCTCGCCTTTCGGAAACCGATACAATCACTTTAGCTACACTGAATTCATTGTCTACATAAATTTTCAAAATTGATGAGTCTAAAATTTTGTTGTGTGGTAAAAGGTTTACCAAATGACTAATTTAACCCTTACATTGCTAAATAACTAAAACGACATTTTCGACTCGATAGTAAAAACCCATGTGTCGCTATTTCAAAAGTATGTTTTGGGGAATAAAATCCCCTTATTGGACAGTGCAGATTCAAGATCAGACTGCACATTCTGTTGAAAGTATTTTCTCCATTTCCCATGATATTTTCACAAGCCTTCCCGCTAGGGGTGATTAACCTTTTCCCAAATGACAAATTTTATACTCTTCCAAACAGAAAGAGTTTGCAGATGACAATCTTAACTTTCATAACAATGGCAGAAAATCATCTGAAGGGCAGAAAACACTGTGGGAAAAGGAGAAATTGCTCATTACGAGCAATTTCTCCTTTTCTCACAGGGTTTTCAAAAGACTTGTATTGCAGACACGTAAAAACAAGGGCTTGTTTGGGAAAGAGGAAAAAGTTAAAACTCAGGGCTGTGTGGTAATTTTAGAGTAAATTTACTATAAATTTTACAGAACCTTTATCAAGGGGGTTTTGAATTCTGCAATGAAGCCATAGTTCAGTAAATTCGGCCACAGGAAATGTATCAGGTTGATAATCAATCCTTTGATATGGGACCCGTCTTCGTCCTGGTCTGCCATAATCATGATTTTACCGTAACGTAACTGTTGGGCAGATTCTTCTGATTCATATTTCTCCAAGAGATGTAAACCAAGGATTTTAATGATGTTCTGTACTTGAGCATTACTGACAATCTGTAAACAAGAAAGTATATAGAAAGTAACCTGTGTGTGGCAGCAATGGGTGTTAGGCAGCCACTTGCATAAGGCAACCATCACATTTAACCCTTTCCCAAACAACAAAATTTTAGACTGATCCAAGTGAAAGTAGTTGCAGATGACAAAACAAAATGCAAGTCAAAAATTAAAATTTGTTTCCAGTAGGGTAGAAAACATTGTGGGAAAAGGAGAAAATGCTGGTTACCAGCATTTTCTCCTTTTCCCACAGTGTTTTCAAAAGGCTTCTTTTTCAGGGCCGTAAAAAACAGGGGTTGTTTGTTAAAGGGTTACGTTCCAAAATCTTGTTTTAAATATAGATGAGGCTGTGTTACCCACTTATTAACCGTTTACCAAACAATCCCTGGTTTTACAACCCCGAGATGGAAGCCTTTTGAAAACATCGTGGGAAAAGGATAAAATGCTGGTAACCAGCATTTTCTCCTTTTCCCACAATGTTTTCTAACCTGCTTGAAACAAATTTCACTTTTTGAGTTACGTTTATTTTGTCGTCTGCAAATGCTTTCAATTTGGACCAGTCTAAAATTTTGTCGTTTGGTAAAGAGTTAAACAATCATGTGACATAAGAACCCTTAGCCTTATTTGCAGTCTGTTCTTTTTTTTCCTTTTCTGCCATTTGAACATTACTGTGTCAAAATTGACAGTCTGCAGACATTTGAAATCTGATCATTTTAAAATCCGCATTATCCCATTTCACAGTGGGTTAACTCTTTACCAGACAATCCCGACTTTTAACGACCCTGAGAAAGACACCTTTTGAAAACATTGTGGGAAAAGAAGAAAATGCTGGTAACCAGCATTTTCTTCTTTTCCCACAATGTTTTCTACCCTTCCCATACCAAATTTCAATTTTTGAGTCGCATTTATTGTCATCTGCAAGTGCTTTCAACTTGGACAAGTCTACAATTTTGTCGTTTGGTATAGAGTTAAAGTAGATGTAGCTGTAATCTGTAAAATCAGACGTAAATGACTAAAAATAAATACAGAAATCTGAATAGCGTCAATTTAATCACAACCTGTTTGTGTGAAAACTTTGAAAGTATTGACAATAAAATTTCAAACAATTTATTTACAATTACTTTGGTGAATAACAATCACATATTATATACAGTTAAACCTGTGTTAGAGACCATCTGTTTTAAGAGACCACCTGCTTTAAGAGACCACTGTTCTGATGCAAAACCCCTTTTTACATTAACCTAATATAACCTGTATTTAAAGACCACCTGCTGTAAGAGACCAATTTCAGTACTTCCCTTGAGTGGTCTCTGAATACAGGTTGTACAGTACATGGAAATTTTTTAAATGTGAACATTTTTACAATTTAAAAAAGTTCACAAACTTTTCTGTCTGTGAATTTTACAAGTATACAGACAAAAAATGAGTGTGTTGATTTCAAAAACAGTTCCGTACACACATTTTCTGTAATTGGTAATTTGCAAATTGTTCATCACTCGCATATATCCACTTAAACAGTGTTTGAAAGCGACTTACTTGATTCATGCTGGTTTGCCGAACATTAAGTAATTTCCCAGTCACTGGAAACACGCCAAAATGTTTTCGTCCAATTACACTTAGACCTACAAAACCCCAAAGATAAATATCTCAACAGTCATCTATTTAACCTTTTACCAAACAACAAAATTTTAGACTGGTCCAAATTGAAAGTACTTGCAGATGACAAATTAAATGTAAATTGAAAATTAAAGTTTGTTTCCAGCAGGATAGAAAACAGTGGGAAAAGGAGAAAATGTGGGTTACCAGCATTTTCTCCTTTTCCCACATTTTCAAAGGGCTTCTATTTCAGGGATGTCAAAACCAGGGATTAGCCATTTAACCCTTTCCCAAACAGCAAATTTTGGACCAGACCAAATTGAAAGCATTTTGCAGATGACAAATTAACATTTGCTAAAAAGATGCTTTTTCTATATGATAGGGTAGAAAACATTGTGGGAAAAGGAGAAAATGCTGGTTACCAGCATTTTCTCCTTTTCCCAAAATGTTTTCAAAAGGCTTCTATTCCTGACCCGTAAAAAGCAGGGATTGTTTGGGAAAGGGTTAACTCTTTCCCAAACAGCAAAATTTTAGACTGGTTTAAACTGAAAGCATTTGCCGATAAAAAATTGAAGGTGGCTCAAATAAAAGGATTTGTCCTTGATAGGGAAGAAAACACTGCGGGAAATGGAGAAAATGCTGGTTACCAGCATTTTCTCCATTTTCCACAATGTTTTGCAAAGCTCTTGACAGTAAAGTGATAAAAAGTAGTTCCAAAGAGGCTTACATTAGACTGACCAGACTCTACAAGACTACAACTATTTTTTATTCAAGTCTAAGAATTTAACCCTTTCCAAAACCATCCCTGGTTTTTACGGGTCTGGAAAAGTAGCCTTTTGAAAACATTGTGGAAAAAGAAGAAAATGCTGGTGACCAGCATTTTCTCCTTTTCCCACAATGTTTTCTACCCTATCATAAAGAAATCATCTTTTCAGCAAGAGTTGAATTGTCATCTGCAAATGCTTTCAATTTGGTCTAGTCCAAAAGTTCGTCGTTTGGGAAAGGGTTAAACACTTTTTAAAGGTCATTTGATCACCAGAAGAACATAAATCATCCTGTTACAGATAAATAAATGTTTAAGACAAATATATTTTGTGGTGTCCCTGGTATTGGAGTTGAGCGTCGGCCTCATAACCATAAGGTCCCAAGTTCGATACAGCTGAGAGGGTGTCAACTTTGGGATTTTTCATTGGCCCAAACAGTCGGCGTGAATACTGGTGTAGTTCCCAGGAAGCAGAATCGAGAGAGATTAGCGTAAGTCGTAAGAACTTTTTTCTCAATCGATGTTAAAGTATGGTATGCCGATGTGTCTCCTGCGTGCATTAACTCTTTACCACACAATCCTGACTTTTAACACCCCTGTGAAGAAGCCTTTTGAAAACATTTTGGGAAAAGGAGAAAATGATGGTAACCATCATTTTCTCCTTTTTCCCACAATGTTTTCTTCCCATTCTAAAACAAATTTCAATTCTTTAGTCACATTCATTTTGTCGTCTGCAAATGCTTTCAATTTGGACCAACCTAAAATTTTGTCATCCTCGGATACCCCGGGGTCTCCCTATTTGCTATGCTACATCGACCCCTGTGACAATTAATTTAATTTCCCTTGCTTTACCACTGGCCGAATGCTGGCTTTTCATTGGTTCCATCATCATTTTGTGATGGGCGAGTGGACTGTACGCTATGACGTTTCGTATCGATTTTCGGCGGCTGATTCAAAGTTTTATTAGTCAATTGTCCCAGGGGTCGATGTAGTGTAGCAAATAGAGAGACCTTGGGGTATCCGAGGATGAAATTTTGTCATTTGGTAAAGAGTTAAGCATGCATGGGTTTGCAGTTGGATTGGTCAAAATGTTACGCTGTAATATTAATCCGCAATTCATAAAAACAGAGTTACTACCATCCACGCTATGGATTGTCTCTTTTTGATTGCCATTTTTCAATAAAATGGCATCAATTTCAAAATGGTGTCATTGAAAGTCATAGACCTACAACAAAAGGAATATAATGTTGTAGTAACTTTCCTGGTGTGTGTATTCACCTTGGCTGAATAAGAAAATTTTGGCATCGTGCTTGACCTTCGGCCTCACCCAATACCAAATTTTCTCACACTGCTCAAAGTAAATAAAAGTACCAGGAAAGTTAACCCTTTCCCAAACAAGCCCTTGCTTTTATGTGTCTGCAATACAAGTCTTTTGAAAACACTGTGGGAAAAGGAGAAATTGCTCGTTATGAGCAATTTCTCCTTTTCCCACAGTGTTTTCTGCCCGTTTGGATAATTTTCTGCCATTTTTATGAAAGTTGAAATTGTCGTCTGCAAGCTCTTTCAGTTTGGAAGAGTCTACAATTTGTTGTTTGGGAAAGAGTTAATACAACATGATATTCCGTATGTACATGTGTATATCATACCAGCAAGTGCCGTTGCCTTGGCTGAATCCCCTTCTGTAATAATAAGAGTACATTTGTGAGACTGTTTGGTTCCCGCATCTGTGGCATCCTCTAGTTTGGTGATTCCCTTTATTCTACCACTTGATTTTATAGGAGCTACTTTTCTTCTTAAAGTCTTCTCAACAGATTCAATGATACGTTGAACAAGGCCAGTTTTTTCAATCTGAAATAGAATTAATCCACTATGATAAACGGTTTGGGAAAACTGCTTGATGGAATATAGGATTACATTTTTGGTTACCAAGCAACCCTTTATCCTTTATATCAGCGTTTATGTATTATCATCTTTATCCATGAGATGACTAAAATTGTATGAGGTGAGCCTTGGCGAGCGTCAAATACATTTTAGTCAATGAGTTTGACAAAAATGATTTAAAATCAACAAAATGTGAGATCCTATTTATCTCAAAAAACAAATGACAGACAGAACTAGAGCTGTCACTGAATGTGACTTAATATCCCGGCCAGCACTTTAACAGAAACAGGCAATTACTAGTATTTTGTACACAGACGGACACATCGACACACCAACAGAAACACAGAATGATGGACATATGGATGGACAGACAGGCTGATTCCAGTATATTCCCTGAAAACATTTCGTTTTGCGGGGGTATAAAAATATCCCACACCTTTCACACGTCCATGTCTACGTTGTAGTTTGGTTTCAAATATGTACATACACAAGTAGAAAGTTATGTTTCATTTACACTGAAGGAATAGTGAAATATTTTAGAGAGGGAATAAGCACACCTATTCCTGAGATAATACTGATTTTTAGAGACTTTCACCGCATTTCTTGGTTTTTATTTAACATGAAAATCAAAAACTTTCCATGTGTACATGTCATAGCAACAGTGACCTCATTTTTCCTCGAAACCGTGTAACAGTACAAATTCCTGCACAAAGTGTGGTTGGTTTTTTATGGTTTCACAGACCAATGACTGGAAAGTGACCAGAACAATTTTAGACTGGTTCAAATTGCACTTGCAGACGGCAAAATAAGCGTATCTCAAAAATTGAAATGTGTTTCCAGCCGGGTGGAAAACATTGTGGGAAAAGGCGAAAATGCTGGTTACAAGCATTTTCTCCTATTCCCACAATGTTTTCAAAAGGCTTCTATCTCTGGGACATAAAAACCATGATTTGTTTGGTAAAGGGGTTTAATACACTGCCCTAGGAGGTTTTCTGAAAGTGACAAACAACTTTATGCAAAAGGACCTTTAACCCTTTCACGCACAATGACAACTTTTGACGACCCTTGGAAAGAAGCCTTTTGAATACAATGTGAGAAAAGGAGAAAATGCTGGTAACAAGCATTTTCTCCTTTTCCCACAATGTTTTCTACCCTATCAATAAAAAATTGCACCATTTGATCCCCACTGATATTGTCATCTGCAAATACTTTCAATTTGGACAAGGCTAAAATTTTGTCGTCTGGTAAAGGGTTAACAAAATTTTTTGATATGGAGAAAGGTTTCACCCTTTTACAGACAAACCAAAGCATTGGTGCAACATGTTATTAGTGGTCTACAAATGATCTAGATGTAAACAGGCCTAAAATTTTGTTTTGAATTCAGACTTGAGTGAAATCTTGTTATTTGGTAAAACGTTAAACCTTTACTAGATAATTAAATTGTAAACTTGTCAAAATCTGAAACAGTTTCAGATGTCTTGTTAACCCTTTACAATCCCGACTTTTAACGACTGTCCCAAAGGACAAATTTCAGAATGTCTGTACTTCACACAGGTACATCTGGCCATAAGTTCATCGATGCGATAGATGACATTGAAGAATAAAGGAGAAAGCCCTGATTATAAACATTTTTATCTCAATTATTTTGTTAGAAAACAAAAGTTGTAGGGAATAACTTAAAGAAAGCATGAGGAAAAGTTGCAATTCTTGCGCACTGCATTTCCAAATTTTGCAACAAATAAGTGCACCATATTTCACGTCATTCCTACTTAAGATGACAAAGTTACGTCCGGACAAGGATGAAATACTATAAAACTGAAGATCAAAGGGCAAATAACTCAAAATTCTTGCCAGGAAGAATTATGGTTCTTGTGCACTGCACTGCGTAATTTTTCAACAACAATGCATATCAAGTATGAAGTTGTTCAGGCAAGAGATGACAAATTTATATTCCAGAAAAGCAGAAAATGCTGTAAAAATGACCATCAAAGGGAAATAACTATAAGACAGCACGAGGTAGAGTTATGGTCCTTTTGCACTGCACTCTGTATTATTGCAGCAAACATAAAAGCTAAGTTTCGAGACAATCTGACTGGACATGACAATGCTCTGGACAAGCATGAAATGCTATAAAAGTAGAGATTAAAGGGTAAATTACTCAAAATTCATGCTAGGAAGCGTTATGGTTCTTTCGCACTACTCAGTGTTATTGCAACAAACACAAACGCCAAGTTTCAAGTCAATTGAACTGGAGATGACAAAGCTAAGCTCCAGACAAAGAACTGGACACCACCCACCTGTAATAATAACATCTAGTCCATCATCTAGCTAAATTGAATAGATCCATTTCTTTGAAAAATACACATATTTGTTGTGATGGGCAAAACTTAGTAATGGAAAGGAAAGTTAGAGTAAAGAGCAAAAAATAAATAGGACAAATTGTTTGTTTCAGTATGTGATCAAAGTTTCTTTCATCGAGTGGAAAGCGAATACCGTATTTTAACTTGTGGCTTTGCCACTCATGAAAATACATGTATAGCCATGCAGTTCACTCAAAAGAAATTTCAAACATACACCAAAAAAGACAATTATCCTCTATGTCAATTACCTCATCAATAAAACTTTTTGTAAATTTACAGGTCGATCCAAAGTGGGCTGGTTGAAGAGTCAATGTTTCCTTGGTCTGCATGTCAAATTTCGGGTTCTCTATCAGGCAGTTCACAAACACCCAAACCTGATTTTTTATCTGTAGAGGCAAATATATCAACTCTTAACCCTTGACCCCATAAGGCATTTCTATGGTATCTAAAATTGACCCTAAATAACAGCAAGGATGAAGCAGTTTCTTATACGTATATAAGACCTTTTGAAAGCACAGAAAACATTGTGACAAAAGGTGAAATTGCTCGTGACGACAATGTTTTCCAAAGGCTTCTACAAGCAATGCGTAGAAATGAGTATCTATGGAGTAAGGGGTCAACCCTTTCCTAAACAATGAATTTTGGACTCTTCCAAACCAAAACAGTTTGCAGACGACAGTTTTAGATATTGAGAAAATGGCAGAAAGTTCTCAAAAAGGGTAGAAAACACTGTGGGAAAAGGAGAAATTGCTCGTTTTCACACAGTGTTTTCAAATGATTTTTACTGCAGACACGTAAAAACCAGGGTTTGTTTGGGAAAGGGTTAAAGCACCAATAACACTCAAAAGATATTTTCAGTTTAAAAATAAGACCCAAACAAGTGTAATATCAAGGTTGATTTTTGACCAAACTGTCTCAGCAAAGCTGACAGTGTAGATCAAGGATTCATCTACAAGAGCTGATTTACTCGGGCCCTAAAACTATCAAAAGTTGTGAAAGGTCCTAAATTGTTCTCCTTCTCCCACAATGCTTATCCCCTTTTCAAAAGAAATTTCAATTTTGGAATAACTTTTATTTTAAAAAAGCTTTCCATTTGGACAAGTCGAAAAATATGACATTTGGTAAATGATTAACTAAAGTGTGTTTTATTCTATTTTCCACTTCACTTACCACAGATGGTTTTATTGTTTCACTAAAATTGGATTTTTTCATGATAATTGGTGTTAGGGACTCCACCAGATTATCCGTAACCAATTTTACATGCGTCCCTCCCTGAAAGAAAATTATATAAAGATATGGTCAGATAAATAATATGTCAAGATTCAAACTGCCAATTGAGTTGTCCTATAAAACCTGAAATTTTAGAACAAATTCAGTTTAAACTTATTAATTCTACATCTATTGAGAAACTATTGGTAAGATTACAAATTCTTTAAGTTTCATGGAAATCTGACAATAAAATGCAGACTTTATCGCGTAAACAAGAAATGCAAATTTTTAATTTTGAAATGGCTACTTTTCCAATACTGTTTGATAGATGTTTTTTTCAAAATCAATAGGATTGAAGGTATTGATGAGATAAACAAACTGTGCAAGTTTCATGGAAAATTGACCACAAATGTAGACTTCATCGCGTAAACAAGAAATGAAAATTTTCAACTTAAAATCGCTACTGTTTCCATACTGTTTGTTGGGTTTTTCTCAAAATCAATAGGATTCAAGGTATTGATGAGATAAACTGTGCAAATTTCATGGAAAACTGACCACAAATGCAGGCTTTATAGTGTAAACAAGAAATGAAAATTTTCAACTTGAAATCGCTACTTTTTCCATACTGTTTTTTGGGTTTTTCTCAAAATCGGTAGGGTTGAAGGTATTGATGAGGTAAATAAACTCTGCAAGTTTCATGGAAAACTGACCCCGAATGTAGGCTTTATCATGTAAACAAGAAAGAAACCAACAGATGGACAGACAGACGAAAGGACAGGCGGTGTAAACCATGCCATGACATAAGCTCTGCTGGCTTTCAGCTAGTAGAGCTAAAAGATTATGCCATGTTGACAAAAAGCTTCAGGGGAGGTTAGACTAAAAAATGTAAAAGAGTAACAACTACATCCACTCTGTAAGTATGAAATCAGTCAAACTTACCCTTTCAGTATAAATACTGTTTACAAAACTTGTTTGTCTGAAGCCATCATCACTTGGGGTCACTGCCACCTCCCATCTACCATTGATTACTTTGTGAGCCACCACTGGGTTAGAGTCTTCACCTGATTCCGGACCGATGTACATATTGACATAATCTTTGAAATTACTGATCTGAAGCCGAAAACAAAACAAAAATCCTGTAAAACAAAATTTCCCAACTTTTGTTATTTTACACTACATTTATCTGCCAACAACTGGTATATACCAGTTTTCCAAAATTGTTAAAATAAAAAAAATTTGTAGGAAAAAATTCAGTATGGTTAAAATGGTACCAGCTGGCTACCAGCATTTTCTCCTTTTCCCACAACGTTTTCAAAAGGTTTCTTTCTCAGGGGCGTCAAAAGTAGGGATTGTGTGATAATGGGTTAAATCATATGACATGAGCTATTGCAATTTTCATAAACATTCTGGTCAAAAAGTATGGCAAATCAAGTATGAGATTCCCTTTTCACTAAAAGCAAATGACTAAAAATATTGCAGTTTTGTAAAAGAGTTAATTAACTCATTACCAAACGACAATATCTTAGGCTTGTCCAAATCGAAAGCATTTGCAGATGACAAAATAAAAGTGACTGAAAATTTGAACTTTGTTTTGTGAAGGGTAGAAAACACTGTGGGAAAAGGAGAAAATGCTGTTTAGGGATTGTGTGGAAATGTGTTAACTGAAACCGATACTTCTAAATAGGGCAACAGAAATTTTGTTTCATCAATCAGTCTGGTGGAATGAACGCTGGCATTCACTACTTTCTTTTTCAGTGAAACCTCTGTGAGTCAAAACAGGCAAGTAACTGTGTAAAATGTAAAAAAGAATTTAAGCTATCTGTTACAGACTACCCCTATCATAGCTAAGTTTGAAGTAAATATATTTTAGTTGTAACACAGCTTTCATGCATTGTCAAAAATTTTGCATAACAATGACAACAATGCTATTAAAACACATCTACCGCCTCAATGTTTCCTTCCAAACCATCCAAGCATAAAAACTAACAGAATTAAACTAACAGGCAAAGTCTTTCCATTCAGAATAACTTGAATTCCATTGACTGTGGCTGAAACATCATAAGCTCTTCTTGTAAATAATGCCAGTAAATCCTTATTTATTTTCTTCACTCCAAATTTGGCAAGATCTGGATAAAATGTCACACAAGTAAAGTCAGGTCCACTGTGTTCTTTAATCACTGGTTCTTCTTCCTGAGTCATATTGGAAGTCCATGTCTACAATGAAAAAAAATACCAACGTTCATAATTATTCAGCTAGCAGTCTTGACCCTTTACCACACAATCCGATGTTTTAATGACCTTGCAGTTGGCTTCTGAAAACATTGTGAAACTAGAGCTATCACTAAACATGATTATAACCCGCACCAGCTCCTTGTCACATAACAAGTCTTGGTCACAGAATGCAGAATGGTTTAGTATAAAAGTAAGAGTTGAAAAAAGTTCAAGGGCAAATAATTCCATAACAAATAGCAGCAGGGTCATGAAAATCACACATGCAAGACTTCATATATATAGGAATCGTGGGTATGAATTTAAGTTCACTCCCTGAACAACTGTTGGAGTATTTCTCCGTACATATTTCTGTTTCCGGACAGACTGACGGATAGACAGACAGCCAAGGTGATTCCAGTATACCCCCTCCACTTCTTTGAGGGGGAGGGGGGTATATAAAGGAGAAAATGCTGGATTTGAATTAGGACACATTTTGGTAAAGACTTTACTCTTTTAAATATCTAATATTGTGGGAAAAAAAGAAATTGATGGAAAACAGCATTTTCCCCTTTTCGCACAATGTTTTCATAAGTTGACCGGATATGGGTTTTTAAAATTCAGGATTGTTCGGTCAAGGTTTAAATCAACTCTTATTCTGAATTCCAAGACTGGCCATCCCATTGGCTAAAACATTCTATTTCAGCCAATCAGAATCCTTGTCATAAGATACAGAAATAAGAGAAAACTACTATTTATAAAGTGAATACCACTGAAGAAAGTAGTACCAATGATAATTAATTTGTTGTTCAGTTATTCACACAGCAAGCTACATGTACTTCCTAATCAACCCTTGACTGAGTAATATTGATTTTAATGTCCATAATGACTTTTTCAAATCTGTGCATTTAGGAAAGAAAGGGCTAGTAAATAAACCAGTATTTTCTCCCTTCACCACAATGTTTTCTACCATTTCTGGACAAAATTCATGAATTTAGCTGAAATATATTGGCTGCCGACTTTGAATTTGGACAAGTCTGTAATTTTGCTGATTGGTACAGAATTAACCTTATACCAAATAATCTCTGGTTTTCACAACTCTTAGAAAGAAACCTTTTGAATACATTGTGGGAAAAAGAAAAAATACTGGTAACAAGCATTTTCTCCTTTTCCCACAATGTTTTTTACCCTCCCAGAAAAAATACAAGTAAAATCAATTTTTGTGTCACATTAATTTTGTCATCTGCAAATGCTTTCAATTTATTTTAACAAATTAAATTCAAAAGATTTGGCATTGATTGATTGATTGATTGATTGATTGCACTGTATTTGATGCTGTTTTCGACGTTATTTCTGTTATATACCTGTGGCCAGTACACCTATTTATGCTTTTTGGAAGTTTCTTTTTCCAGTTTTCCACACAATATTCCTTCCAAGCCACTAGCTGCTCTTCCACTTTACTACTGTCGGAACAATAGTCAGTGGTGAGAGAAGAATGAATTCTGTTAACTCACTACCAAACGACAATATTTTAGACTGGTCCGAATTGAAAACATTTGCAGACGACAAAATAAAAGTGACTGAAAATTCGAAATTTGTTTTGTGAAGGGTAGAAAACATTGTGGGAAAAGGAGAAAATGCTGGTTACCAGCATTTTCTCCTTTTCCCACAATGTTTTCTAAAAGGCTTCTTTCTCAGGCGCATCAAAAGTAGGGATTGTGTGGTAATGGGTTAAAATGTCTATCATCAATCCTCAGATAGCAATTAGCCGACCTGGGGATTGAACCAGCAACCCCTTAAGTCCCAGCGTTCCACAATGCTCCATTTACATATATCTCGCTGAAAATCCCAAGGCCATCAATTTATAGAAAAAACAAAAAAAGGTATAAATTTGTAGAATTTGTCAAACCTGTTGAAAATGTAGTCCTTCTTTCTTTGATGATGTTTCTACCACAAACTTCGATGAGAAGATATTGCACAATTTGGCACCAAATCCATGTCTGCCACCTGATTTTGATGAAAACAGAAATGTGTAAAAATGTTAATCCTTTACTCCATAGATACTCATTTCTACCCATTGCTTGTAGGAGCCTTTGGAAAACATTGTGGCAAAAGGTGAAATTGCTCGTGACGAGCAATTTCACCTTTTGCCACAATGTTTTCTATGCTATCAAAAGGTGTCATATACACATAAGAAATGGCTGTCATTTAGGGTCAGTTACAGACACCATAGAAATGCCTTATGGGGTAAAGGGTTAAACCTTATGCAATTTCCATGTTAACATATCAAATCTTACAGATGCAAGTCATTCACTAGAAGAATGACAAAATAAAATACTTTTGCCACCAAACACAAATTGAAAGCATGCAACGGACGAATCAAATTATGAGATCTGTCTTCAAAAAGGTACAATAATTGCATTGGAGTTTGACGCTGTCTGAACAGCTTAGGTTATATCAAAAGTAAGTGCATCTAGGCATGTGTTTCCTGGCTTTCTAGCACCAGTACTGACATAACATTCTTTCCAAGTCACTCACTATTTTTTTTCACATGCATCGGAAAAAGAGAGGCAAAAATTCACCAAAAAGTTTACCTCAACCAGGTAACAAACACACAACTACAAGGTGACAAGTTGAGGTACACGGGCAGGCTGGAAAGGTAGAAAACACTGCAGGAAAGGCAGAAAAGCTTGTGACGAGCGGTTTCTCCTTTTCTATAAGCTTTCTTTTCTCAATTGTTAAAAGACAGAATAGTTTGGAAGATAGATAAAAGGACACTAACCTGTTATTCTTTTCATCGTATCATCGTAATTACTGGACGTCAATAAATGGCCAAATATCAGTGTAGGTATATACATCTTGTACTTTTTATGCTTCACAACCGGAATTCCTTTACCATCGTTCCATATTCGTATCATGTTTTCTGATCTGAACGAAATAAAGTTCTAATCTTAACTTTTTAAGGCACAATTCAAAATTTTAGCAACCTTGAGGAAAGAGTCTTTTAAAAACATGTTAATGACCCTGAAAAAGAAGCCTTTTAAAAACACTGTAGGAAAAGGAGGAAATGCTGGTAACCAGCATTTCCTCCTTTTCCCACAATGTTTTCTACCCTACCCAAAGCCAACTGCCAAATTTGAATCATTTTATTTTGCTGTCTCGAAATGCTTTCAATTTGGACCAATCTAAAATTTTGTCCTTTGGTGATGAGTTAATACTAGTAGTTAAAAACTAGGGCAAGTTTGAAGTAAATATCTTTTCTAGCGAACAAAATATCATCAATTGTTTAATTAACCCATTACCACACAATCCCTACTTTTGACGCCCCTGAGAAAGAAGCCTTTTGAAAACACTGTGGGAAAAGAAGAAAATGCTGGTAACCAGCATTTTCTCCTTTTACCTCAGTGTTTTCTACGCTTCCCAGAACAAATTTCAAATTTTCAGTCTCCTATATTTTGTCGCCTGCAAATGCTTTCAATTTGGACCAGTCTAAAATTTTCTTGGGTGGTAAAGAGTTAAAGTTTCTGTACAACAACAATATAGTGTGGATGCAGCAGACTACCACAGTGCCATTGCAATACAATGAATGTCGAAAATGACTAAACCCTTTCCCAAACGACAAATTTTAGATTCTTTGAAACTGAAAGAGTTTGCAGACGACAATTTCAAATTTGATAAAAATGACAGGAAGTTCTCCAAACAGGTAGAAAACACTGTGGGAAAAGAAGAAATTGCTCGTTATGAGCAAATTTCTCCTTTTCCCACAGTGTTTTCAAAAGACTTGTACTTCAGACACGTAAAAACAAGGGTTTGTTTGGGAAAGGGCTAAAAAGGCCAGCCCGCATAGCTCAGTTGATAGAGCAATAGGACTTGTGAACATGATGTTTGGGGTTACTTGAGGGTGTGGGTTTGATTCCCATGACTAGCCATCTAAAATAACCACTAGTATTTAAAATATGAGGTTAAACTGAGATCCCATGTGATGATGCTATACACCAAGCATGTTAACCCTTTACCAAACGACAAAATTTTAGACTCGACCAAACTGAAAGCATTTGCAGACAACAAAATAAATGTAGCCCAAATGATGATTTTGTCTTTAACAGGATAGTAAACATTGAGGGAAAAGGAGAAAATGCTGGTCACCAGCATTTTCTCCTTTTCCCACAATGTTTTCAAAAGGCCTTTTTGTTAGGGTCGTTAAAGATATTAAAATTATTTGGTAAAGGGTTAAAGAACCTGACATAATTTAGGATAAGTTTTGTCTTGTACCTGCACTATCCTCTAAAACAATACTAGCAGCCTTCAGGGGATATACCCATATGGGCAACCAGCGGCAATGATAAAGAAAAGCAAATTTGATTATAGACATAAACATAGACATCCTTTCTTGACGTAAGTTAACCCTTTACTCCATAGATAGTCATTTCTACGCATTGCTTGCAGGAGCCTTTGGAAAATATTGTGGCAAAAGGTGAAATTGCTCGTGACGAGCAATTTCACCTTTTGCCACAATGTTTTCTATGCTATCAAAAGGTGTCATATACACATAAGAAACAGCTGTTATTTAGGGTCAGCTAGAGATACCATAGAAATACCTTATGGGGTAAAGAGTTACTACAGCTTCTCGTCATTGATACATAATATATACATGATACATTTACACACAGCAGTTACGTAAGGTTGAAAATATTCTCGCTGGAAGAAAGCATACACATATAAAAATCGTGTTCATGGCTATAGACCTTGCCTAATCAAAATGAAAAATAAAATTTTTCATTGATAACTGTTTACCAAATTACCCAAATTTAGACTGGTCCAAAATGGGAAAACATATGACAATTAAAAATTACTTCAACCCATTACCTCATAAGGTATTTCTATGGTATCTCCAACTGACCCAAAATAACAGCAAGAATGAAGCTGTTTCTTATGTGTATATGACACATTTTGATAGCATATAAAACAATGTGACAAAAGGTGAAATTGCTCGTCACCAGCAATTTCACCTTTTGCCACAGTGTTTTCCAAAGGCTCCTACAAGCAATGCGTAGAAATTAGTATCTATGGAGTAAAGGGTTAAGAAACAAAAAGGAAAAGCTTCTCTCTTTCAAAGAATGAAAAACATTGCCTGAAAAGAAGAAAACACTGGTTACCAGTATTTTCTTAATTTCCAACAAGACTTCTGGGTATTTCCTCAATCAAAACAGCTAAAATTGTGTATTTCATCAGGTGTCTTATATGAAAATGTGAAAAATATAATTTTCGATAAATCACTTACGGATCAATGTCTATCTTTATGCATGTCATCTTTTTGTCATTGATTTTGTTGTCTGCTGCGTTAACTGTCAAATACAAAGATTGACTGTTTACCAAATAAAACAATTTCATACTTGTTAAAATGTTAATTATTTGCAAACAACAAATAAAAAGTCTCTCAACGAATATAAGTTGTCCATGAAAAGGTATAAAACATGTGGAAAATGGATGAAATAAAAATTGTAATACTAGCATTTTCTACTTTTCCAACAGTGTTTACAAATTCAAAAGCTTTCTTTCTCTAGGTCATTAAATATTTGGGATTGTGTGGTGAAGGCATAACTGTTTCCCATGTGACAAAATTTTAACTTTATCTACATTCAAACTATTTCCAGAAAACAAACTAAATGTATCTTTAAAAACCAAAATATGATCTGGAAGGGCAACAACATTTCCTCTTATTCCCAAAATGTTTTAACTCATTACCACACAATCCCTACTTTTGACGCCTCTGAGAAAGAAGCCTTTAGAAAACAATGTGGGAAAAGGAGAAAATGCTGGTAACCAGCATTTTCTCCTTTTTCAACAATGTTTTCTTCCCTTCACAAAACAAATTTCAAATTTTCAGTCACTTTTATCTTTTCATCTGCAACTGCTTTTGATTTGGACGTTTGTCCTAAAATTTTGTCGTTTGGTAACCAGTTAAAAAGTTTTTTTCCCCCAAGGTTTTTAAATTTCATCATCAAGTGGTAACAGTTGAAAGGTCTTCTAACAAGCCTGATAAGCTATTGCAAATTTACACACAAATTTTCTTTTCCATTTTCTTCTTTTCCCACAATATTTTCAAACGCTGTAATATCTTTGTAAATTAATCCTTTACCACACAATCCCGACTTTTAAGGACCCTGAGAAAGGTGCCTTTAGAAAACATTGTGGCAAAAGGAGAAAATGCTGGTAACCAGCATTTTCTCCTTTTCCCACTATGTTTTTTTACTCTTCCCAACATAAATTTCATTTTTTGAGTCATGTTTAGTTTGTTGTCTGCAAGTGCTTTCAATTTGGACCAGTTTAAGATCTGTTGCTTGGCAAAGAGTTAAAACATGGGATTATTTGAAAAATTTTAAACCCTTACCTAAAATTTCATCGAAGATTTTATACAGCCCAGGGACGTAGGAGATTTCCTTTTGAATCATCTTCTTCCCTTGATTGTCCAGCACCCACATCCACTGAAAATACAGCAGTTAATTCTATACCAGAGGTACGGAGACAGACGGACGGACCGACTGATTGATTGGTGTTAAACACTGTTTTCAGCATTATTTCAGTTATATCATGGCAACCATTGCACCTATCTATGCTTTCCTGAGCTTATTTCACCAGAGCTCTGCACAATATTCTTTCAAAGCCACTGGCTGCTTTCCCACATAACCATGGTCAACACAATGATCAGCAGTGATAGAGGAATGAACCCTATTACAATGATTACCATGAATCATTGGAAAGAAATTGGCCAAGCAGTGGATCCAATTGAACCAGCGACCTATTCTCAAGTCTTGCATGCTATATAGACTGAGAGATAAAGAATTGGTACTGAAGGTTCAAAGAGTTACATCCCTTTATTTAATTTCATGACCAAGATTACAATTCTCATAAGAGTTTTTTTTTGTCAAAAAAGCCTTTATTTAACTCTTGAATTTAACTCTTCCAAACTATCTCTATCTTTCATGACTCTGTGAAAGAGGCCTTTTGAAAACATTGTGGGAAAAGAAGAAAATGCTGGTAACCAGCATTTTCTCTTTTTCCCACCATGTTTTCTATCCTTCCCAAAAGAAATTTTTATTTTTTTTAAGAATCATTTTAATTTTTGGCGTCTGCTAAGGCTTTCAATTTGGAACAGTCTAAAATTCCTTTATCTGGTAAAGAGTTCAGAGAAGAAACAACAGAAGTATAGATAAAAGAGTAAAACAGTAGTCTTTTCACTAGTAGACAAATTTTGGACTTGTTTAAATTGAAAGCATTTGCCGATGACAAATTATATGTTGCTCACATAATTTTTTTTTTAATTGAATAGGAGTTAAACACTATTTCAACAGCTTAGATCACATCATGGCGGTCAGTTAGTCTCAATAATGAGACGCCCCAGTGATCTTTTTCATATTTGGACATTTACTGTACACTGGAGGCGACCAGTCGAAAAGTAACATTGCCTTTGGGGACAGTTATCCGTACTAGGCGGTCAGTGCACCTATAAATATGTTTCCTGGCTTTCTCACACAACTTTCTTTCCAAGTCATTGACAACTGTCCTGACATGCATTAGAGGTGTGACAGCTGCTGCTGAATGCAGAATAAAAAGTTTCCTGGTTTTCGCAGATCTAAGCATTTTGAAAAGCCTAAAATATTCGAAGCAAGATACAAAAAAAATCTTGACCATCACACTCTTATAATGATGCTACCTTTGTATCTTTTTCTACAGAACTAATATAGGTATCTGGACGGAGTAAAATATGTTCCAACTGAGTCTTCATCTGATATATATCCTCGACTGTTGTCTTCCAGCGTACATGTGAACAGGCATGTGGAGACTCCAATTGTGCATGTAAAGGTAAAATCAGCCATGGCAAATTCTGAAAATGATGCAGAGTAAGATTTTTTTTTTTCCCTTAGATCTAGTATCACAAAAATCCTTTTGAACTCTTTACCACACGATCCTGACTTTTAATGATCCTGAAAGAGGAGGCTTTTGAAAACATTGTGGGAAAAGGAGAAAATGCAGGTTACCAGCATTTTCTCCTTTTCCCAAAATGTTTTCTACCCTTTCCAAACCAAATTTCAACTTTTCAGTCAAATGTATTTTGTTGTCTGCAAATGCTTTCAATGTGGACCAGTCGATAATTTTGTTGTTTGGTTAAAGAGTTAAAAAACTACAGGCTTCATTAAACCTTTCACAACACAATCCTGTATTTGGACCACGCTTCAAATACATCCTGAGAAAAAGGAAAATGCATGCCACCAGCCTTTTCTTTTTTGCCGACATCAGACACAAATCCAATTATCTGACTGAGGCAATTTCAATTTTTTGTCTGCAAATGATTAGTGATTTGGATTAATTTAGCCCTTTCCCAAACAATCCCTGGTTTTCTTGACCCTGAGAAGGAAGCCTTCTGAAAACATTGTCGGAAAAAGAGAAAATGCTGGTACCCAGCATTTTCTCCTTTTCCTACAATGTTTTCTTCCCTTCCCAAAAGAAATTTCAATTTTTGAGTAACATTCATCTGCAATTTTTTAAGCTTTCAATTTGCACTCTAAAATCATGTTGTTTTGGTGATTTACGGATGTTTCGGTAACAGACGAGTTCTGTAACATAGACTTATAGTGTAAATCAATTGGATGTTTCGGTAACAAAGCAATTATATATGTGACATTCTTTACACCCGATGCATGGCTGTATTTTTATCAAACCTTCGTTATTTCAAACCTTAATTTGTAATTTCGATTATGTTTCATAAATAATATCTTTGTTATGTACCCAATTTCATGCTGTATTTATTGACCATGTGGAAATGCCTATTAAGCGAAAATGGGTAGAGAATGAAAAAATAAAAGGTTGGAACCTATCTATCAATGGGTAAAAAGTGTAAAAGTAAAAGGTGTGAACAAAACAAAGCCATACATTAGGTGTAAAGAACGTCACAGAACATAAATACAATATAATTGCTTTGTTACCGAAACATCCAATCGATTTACTCTATAAGTCTATGTTACCGAACTTGTCTGTTACCGAAACATCTGTCACCTGTTTTGGTAAAAAGAGTTAATTGAAATTTTTGTAGTCTGATGAAGAGTTAAAGTAATCTTATCTTAGGGTCGAAAACTATGTCTCTTGAATACAACTGTTCTTATCAATAACCTTATTTAAATAAATAAATAAATAAATAATGATTCCTAATGATTTCAATAAGTGACGAAAAATCACCTAAAGAACAACATTCATATTTTGCCTAAATCGCTTGCAGAAGAAAAGTCTTTGATCATTATCATCTCAATAAAAAAAAATGTCTTTCTTGCTAAAAAAAAAAATTACTTCTAAATGTGATTTTTGAAATTGGTCGATTTTCGTATGAACATTTATTCTCTTGTAATTTACTAGTTGGTGAAAAGACCTGGGGCCGAATGAAGACTTTAAAGTATACGTAACATTGAAGACGTGACCATACCGGATTTTTTAAAAGTTGGGAGTAACATCGAGCAAGCGCCAATGACTGGCAATATCTCAGTTTATAATGATTGCCAAACAATGATATGTAACGTTTCTGTAAAGTAAGAATATTCCTCATGGTGTAAACATGTGTATCATTTATTTATGGCATTATGAGCCGGAAAATAAACAATATTTCAATTAGCCTTTGAGTAATCACCCCAATACACCCAAAGATACATATAATCCTCAATTGCTTCAATAGACGTGTATATTTACTTTAAGAAACAACAATTAAAAACTAAATTCTTAGTCATTTCCTTTATCATACTGTATATAGATCTATCTATTGCAATGAATTCATCTACAACAGCCACCGAGTTACGAATCGGCCTTTGTTTATTGGAGCTTTTCTTGTAAGCCAAGAAAGACAGTCAGCCTTGCATGCATTACTTTTTAACAGCTTTCGACAATGATATTATCAGGATGAACGAATGAATGCCTACATAGTTTTGAGGACAAAAACCGCTATGTATTTCCACCAGTCCGTTTAACCCTTTACCAAACCACACAGTTTTAGACTGGTCCAAATTGAAAGCACTTGCAGACGACAAAATTAATGTGACCCAAAATTCAAAATCTCCAGTGGGAAGGATAGAAAACATTGTGGTTACCAGCATTTTCTCCTTTGCCTAAAGTGTTTTCAAAAGGCTTCTATCTCAGGGTCGTAAAAACTAGGGATTGTTTGGGAAAGGGTTAAATATGCATCTCGGGACGGTATAAAACGCAGATAAAAGTGCTTTATGGAAAGTGACTGAAACGGATTTTCAAAAATACTTGTTGAAGTCCCATGTATTTCAAACTAGTGTACACCAGTTTGAGGATAACTATATCTCATTTCACGTGGTCCAGATACAGAGTACGAGCATGAGTAACTGAAGTAAGACTAAAGTTGAGGCGTTCAACCCTTAACCACATGACAAAATTTTAGGCCTGTTCAAATCCAAAGCATGTGCAGACACAAAAATTAATGTTGGTAAAATTGTGGAAGATTTAGAAAAAGGGTAGAAAACATTGTGAGAAGGAGAAAATGCTGGTTCCCAGCATTTTTTCCTTTTCCCACAATGTTTTCAAAAGTCCTGTTTCTCAAGGTCGTCAAAAGTCGGCATTGTGTGAGGAAGAGTTAATTTTTTCTAGCAGACAGAATTTTTAAAAAAGTATCACGGTGGAGAAAACAAGAAAAACACAGAAAGAAAATTAAACACTAAGTTGAAAGAAAGAAAGAAAGAAAGAAAGAAAGAAAGAAAGAAAGAAAGAAAGAAAGAAAAACAATGTCATTTCGGAGTCCTTGGTGATTTGATGGGTTGGGTTCGAGTCCCAAAGCTGGCCATCATAAATTACTAATAGTCTTTCGGATGAGACATTAAACCGAGGTCCCGTGTGACGGTGCTATACACCGAACACGTTAAAGATCCAGGGAGACTTAGGATACGTTTCGTCTTAAGGCTTCTCTATCCCCGTAGCAGTACTAACCAGTTTTAAAGGGGCGTAGCCCATATGGGCGACCGGTGGCAGCGATGAATTAACCCTTTAAAATACCCAACAGCAAAATTTTGGACTCTACCATACTCAAAGCATTTGCAGATGCAAAACTATGGTATGTAGTTCAAGTGATGGTTTCTGACTCCGATAGGGTAGAAACATTGTGAGAAAAGGAGAGAATGCTGGTTATCAGCATTTTCTCCTTTTCCCACAATGTTTAAAAAGCCTTCTTCTGCAGGGTCGTTAAAACTCGGGATTGTGTGGTAAAGGGATAAAAGCAAATTCAGTCTATCGATTCGACCGTTTGTGCTTTTGTTCCACAGATCTATCCTCGATCGTTTGGTACCCTTTCTGCGAAAATAATCAAAGCCTTTTGTTTTATGTATCATTCCCCACCATTTTTTTAAGTACGTACGTTATTGTCGATTTTTATCGGAACCTAAATAAAAATGAAATCGATTTTTTTTTTTTTGTGCGATACTGCAAATGTGCAACCTTTAATGGAAATAAGCCTTCATTTTATCATGAGCATAGCGTTGTATTATTCGCTTTTTATCGTTAACCCATTACCACACAATCCCTACTTTTGACGCCCCTGAGAAAGAAACCTTTTGAAAACACTGTGAGAAAAGGAGAAAATGCTGGTAACCAGCATTTTCTCCTTTTCCCACAATGTTTTCTAACCTTCACAAAACAAATTGCAAATTTTCAGTCACTTTTATTTTGTCGTCTGCATATGCTTTCGATTTGGACAAGCCTAAAATATTGTCGTTTGGTAATGAGTTAATTAAGGTAGTGGGCCCGTAATAGGCCTAGTGCAGCATTGCATAAAATTTCTTGACAGTTGATTAAGATAGGTTTATACAGATGTGATACTTTTGTACATTTCTAACCGACCAGAAATTCCTTTGATTTCTGTCTTGAACTAATTTACTTATTTGTTGATACTTTTGTTGGTTTCCAGAAAGGGGAGGTAATTATCATAGCCATTTGTTTATAAATGATAATTCTAGGAAAAACAAAACGGAAAAAGTGGCTCGGTAAAAGTAGTACAGTAAAACTCATTTTTAATCTTAGCAAATTTTCTAGGACAATATTGTAGTGGAAATAGCTGTTTTTCTATTGTCGGGTCCACTAGGATAACACCACGCCGTTTCAGACATCTTGAGAATAGGGGTTCGCTGGCTTGAAACCACAGCTCGTCCGAAAAATGAATGAGGATCAATGACAAGCTATTTGGGTATTTTTGAGTATTTCTTTGAGTTAACCCCCCCTCCCCCTCCCCAAACACACACACGTTGTATAGCATCCAGGGAGCGAGAGAGATTTTATAACACCATACACACTGCCCAAACAATAAAGGCATGTGTCTCATCTTTCAACCGTCAATTAGCAAAAAGTAGTGAGTTTTCTTTTTTAACCCTTTACTCCATAGATACTCATTTCTACGTAATACCTTGTAGGAGCCTTTAGAAAACATTGTGGCAAAAGGTGGAATTGCTCGTTACGAGCAATTTCACCTTTTGCCGCAATGTTTTTACACTATCAAAACATGTCATATACAGATAAGAAACGGCTTCATCCCTGCTGTTATTTAGGGTCAATTAAAGATACCATAGAAATGCCTTATGGGGTAAAGGGTTAAGGCATCAAAAATATTCTTAAACTTACGAAAACAAAAGACAAGATGAACTGCAGTAATTACAATAAACACACCACTTGCACCCATGCCCTTTCCTTCAGCCTTATCCCGCTGAATAATTAAAATAAAATTTCAATCCGATAGCGAAAACCCAAAGATTGCTATTTAAAAGTTATGATTAAGGGAATAGTATTTCCTTATTGCACAGTGTAGATGCAAGATCAGACTGCATGCTGTCCGCAAAAGGTCAGTAAGTCGCGCTTAGAAACCAAAGGGTTAACTAAAGATAGACGTACTTTTAGTCGTTTTCATGCAGCCCTTTAAAGGTGGCACTTCAGATTCTGGGACGAAAATTTTACATAAGTACAATAAATAATCCCTATACTCCCTAAGCCTTATAATTTTCTTTCATAAAACCCCAGCAGTCGAAACCATCCGACAACAAGAGAAATTAAAGATATACTACAGCTTAGGTGGACACCGACGGGAAGCACGATCTATTTATACATGAGCAACTTGCTCATTTATATACCGGAAATACGCATACGAACATACAAACATAGCGTCCGAAGAGGACATTATGGAAAATAATTACATGTTTGTTATGTAATGGAATTTAAGCGTCATTAGTAACGTGCCAGTCACTTAACACTCCCACATTTTTTCTAATTTTATCTTTGGCACGAAATCTAAAAATAGCTTAATAAGCTACGTAGCCTTTTAAGGGAATACCATCAATTTTTTTTTTAACAATTTTGATTATCTTAATTATTGATGATCTGTATTGTTTTTCCATATAAATTTCAGTGATATATATATTTTTCAATTTGGTGTGATGTGAAAAATCTAAATACCCACCTTTAACTAGTACAAAAAGTACATGCACGTTTCGAAGAAATAAATGCGGAATAAATGGTATATTCATACTTCAATAAACGCACTGAACTTTCAAACTGATTCATAATTGAATTACGTAAGACAAAGGTCACGCGATATTGTCTTACTGTTTGCGAGTGCTTCTTCGTCCTCTTTACATACATACATTGAAACTATACTCCTCACAAAAAGTTAAGCGACAATTGATAACCGCTGCAGCAAAATTTTAATATAACAGATATATTGACAATTTTATTGTACAAATGTAATGATATTGAGTTCCAAACCAGTCCAAGCCATTCTGTACTTCTAATAGATTATGTTTCTCACTTTGAGGCTTTTGACGTACGGTACTGTCTAAATCAGGATGCAAAAAAGTGGTTCTGCACTACCCAGATTTTTTTTAGATCTCTAAAATCTGTTCAGTCTGCAGCCAGAACATAGTCAATACTCGTTATGGCCACCATTAGCAAAAATACAAGCTTAAACTCTCCCGAGCAATGACCAGGGCCCGTGTTCACCAACCTTTCTTAAGAACTTTCTTTGTCTTATTCTCCACTCTCCAGAATTTTCTACATTTGTAAGTAATACAACATCTGATTGGCTAAACCATTCGGTTGAGCCAATCAGAAGTTGTGTTACTTACAAATTTAGAAAATCATGGAGAATAAGACTGAGAATATGCTCAAGAATGTACAAGAATGGTTTGTAAATACGGGACCAGGGCCCGTATTCACCAAAAATTCTTAAGAATGTTCTTGTCTTATTCTCCAGATTTTTCTGCATTTGTAAGTACCACAACTTCTGATTGGCTAAACCATTCCGTTTAGCCAATCAGAAGTTGTGTTTCTTACAAACTTAGAAAATCTTGGAGAATAAGACTAAGAATATTCTCAAGAATGGTTGGTGGATACGGGACCAGATCTTACTGTCCGAGTGTTGTTGTGGAATATCGATGTGGGACATTCTCGGTAGACGTGTCAGTGATGGAAATGTGAGGTCTCTAAACCTCCACCACCTTGAGCAACTCTTGAGACAAGAATAGTAGGATACAGACATGCTTGTACCGGTTCATATACATGTCAACACTCATTTTATACAGTCAGACATAAGTTAAGCATCACCCGAACAAATTTAGTCAAAATTTTTTTCATGGATAACCTTTTATTTGTTATATTTTCAAGCTATGCACGGACCCACTAGACAAGTAACAGGCTGCTTTATGAGCCAAGTGAAAGGATGGCAACGAGAAAACTTTCTGAAATCCTGAAATGGCAAATGGTGGGCTGTGTAACGCTAATCTAAGCACATGGGCCATATTGCTGATCAGTTTTGGTTATGCTTACCTTTTGTCTATTTATACTGTGAAATTGTCTATATGTGTAATTATAGAATTCTGGTGCAGCGGTAATTCATTAATTGTTTCTTAATTGTTTTGTGAGTAGTATATAAAAATGTAGATCTTTGTAAACTTTTGTTTCATATTCGTCATACTTTAAGCCTTTACCAAACAATGCCTATTTTTTACGACCCTGGGATAGTACCTTTTTGAAGATATTGTGGGAAAAGGAGAAAATGCTAGTTACCAGCATTTTCTCCTTTTCTCACAATGTTTTCAACCCTGCTGGAGATAAATTTCAATTTTTGAATTACGTCTTTTTTGTTGTGTGCAAGTGCTTTCAATTTGGACCTGCCTGAAATTTTGTCGTTTGGTAAAGGGTTAAGTGAATCATCAGTGATAATTTCGTTTGTGATTAATAAGCCGTGCTCTGTGAAAAGGGGGCTTAATGCCCTCTGCATGAAGAATCGATCTATGCATCCATCATCACCCGCTAGACGGCATTCTATAAATACTCATCTATCTAATATGGGCATCCTGGGTACAGAACCGAACCACTTTCTACGCGACAACCGTTACTTTGAATTTAATTTGTTTGTTTGAATGGTGTTTTACGCCGCTTTCAACAGTATTTCAGTCATATCACGGCGACAGTTCACATATTCATGTTTCCTGGGTTTCACCAGTACTAGGCTAGGCTCTGAAGTGTCTTGCCCAAGGACACTCCTGTGAAAAAAACCCAGTGGAGCCAGCGAGGCTCGAACCTGGGACCTCCAGGTTACGAGTCCTACACTTTACCATTGAGCCACACAGGACCCACTTTGAATTTAAAACTAAAATAAAGATTTACTCAATAAAACGCCACCTCGTGCAATTCACTCAGCTATGATCAGCAGTTTAGAGACATCTGAAGCTAAAGCAGGTCTCATTTCTCCTCAAACGTATTGATAAAAGCTATTTTAAACATTGCTACTTTATAGAGCGTAATATTACAGTCAGCCCGCTTTCGGGGCTAGTGATGCGTCATTTAAGACAGTCGAATCTTCGAAGAATATGACATACGCAGACAACGTCCATGCATCCACAAAACGTATCGACCCATGTCAGCCTGCGCAGGCCGCCGCACGGGATGATATGGGTCGATATATTTCGCTGTTGATCAATTTTCCGATTGTAGATTTAGCCGTTCCTTGGACAAAGCGGATTTTGTAGATCCATGATTAAAATGGGGTTTTCTGATTGTTATGATACACCCTAGAGATTCATCGATTAGTTGTAGTTGGTTGTATTGGAGTTTAACGCCACTTTAACAGCTAAGTAAGGTCATATCATGGCGGTCCGGTCGGTAACATGTGTTTCCTGGCTTTCTTACACCGGTACTTAGTACTTACACTACTTTCTTTCCTAAGCCACCGACTACTTTTCTCACATGCTTCAGCAGAGGCGAAAATACGCCGGGCAGAAAGTTCGCCTCAACCGGGTATCGAACTCACAACCACCAGGTCATGAGTCCGACACGCTCACCACTGAGCCACCCGGGCGGGCGGAGATTCATTGAACCTCCTTTTGCCAGAGTGTGGTTCATTTATTATTATTATTATTATTAAATTTATTAAATGTAGATTATCTGGCTTGCAACACGGGAAAAGGGGCATTCGGACATTTGCGTAAAGCGTCGTCTCGGATCAGCCTGCGCAGTCCGCGCAGGTTGATCCGAGACGTCACTTTACGACTAAATTAGATTTTGTTCTATAGAGTCTAGTAACGTTAGACTTGCGTGAAACAGAAAATTACATAAAAACGGAAAGTGCCGCCTCGGATTAATCCGCGCGGACTGCACAGGTTGATTCGAGGCGACGCTTTACGCAAATGTCCGAATGCCCCTTTTAGCGTGTTGCATGCCATTATTCTATAAAGAAGCTAATATCATTCACTCGCTACCAAACCACACAAAAATAGTCTCAACTAAGTTCTAAGCGTCTGCAGACGACAAATTCATTTTAGCCTGAAAGATAATTCTGTCGTAAAAACGGTATAATATACTGCTGGAAAAGGAGAAAAAGCTGTTTTTTCCTCCCATCATCAATTTCCTTTTTCCACAATATTTCGAAAAGCGTTCTTTTTCAGGGTTGTTAAAACTCGGAATTATGTGATTAAGGGTTATCTTTATGTCATGATAAAACCGCCCACTCATTTCCTTGTACCAGATCGTTATTCAATGTGTACATGTACATTAGTCATCATGCCCTTTACTCTGTACCGCAAAGCAAAATTATGAATCCTTGTCTGCGCATGTCATATTCTTCGAAGATTCGACCTGTCTTATATGACGCGTCACTCTCCCCGCTGCCGGGAATACTGTAATATTACTCGCTTTAAAGTAGCAATGGAGAAAATGGCTTTTATTAATACGTTTGAGGAAAAATCTGGCCTGTTTTAGCTTCAGATTTCTTTAAACTGCTGATCATAGCTGAGTGAATCGCACCAGGTAGCGTTTAGTAGAGTAAACGTTTATTTTAGTTTGAAATTCCAAGTAACGGTTGTTTGTTTGTTATTTCTGTTTATTTATCATCGCTACCGGTTGCCCATCTGAGCGACTCTCCCAGAAGACGGTTAGTTGGTACGGGGGATAGTGCAAGGATACAGGTCGAAATTACTGAGAGCTTCGCCTAGTTCTTTAACGTGCACGGCGTACAGCACCGTCACACAGGACCTCGGTTTAATGTCTCATCCGAAAGACTATTAGTAATTTTAGTTAGCCAGCCGGGGATTCGAACCCACAACCTGTAGTGAAACTGTAGTGACCCGAAACATTATGTTCACGGGTCCTACGCTCTACCTATTGAGCTATATCGGCTGGGACGTAACAGTTGTCGCGTAGAAATGTGGTCCGGTCCTGTATACCCAGGATGCCCAAATGAGATAGATGAGTATTTGTAGAATGCCATCTAGCGGGAGATAATGAATTTATTATCTGGTCCGTTGAACTCTTTACCAAACGACAAATTTTTGGATTGGTCCAAATTGAAAGCATATGCAGACGACGAAATAAATGTGACTGAAAAGTTAAAATTTGTGATGGGAAGGAAAGAAAACACTGTGGGAAAAGGAAAGAGCTTAGTATAAGTTGTAAGAACTTGTTTCTCAATCGATGTAAAATAAAATTAATATGCTTAGGCTGCTAGGCGAGTCTCGCCGATGTTCTGCGGACAGTGTAAATCAAGATCAGACGGCACAGAACGTATAGAGTGTAGAACGTGACCGTGTAGATCAAGATCAGACTGCACAGAACGTGTAGAGTGTAGAACGTGACAGTGTAGATCAAGATCAGACTGCACAGAACGTGTAGAGTGTAGAACGTGACAGTGTAGATCAAGATCAGACTGCACAGAACGTGTAGAGTGTAGAACGTGACAGTGTAGATTAAAATAAGACTGCACAGAACGTGTAGAGTGTAGAACGTGACAGTGTAGATCAAGATCAGACTGCACAGAACGTGTAGAGTGTAGAACGTGACAGTGTAGATCAAGATCAGACTGCACAGGACGTGTAGAGTGTAGAACGTGACAGTGTAGATCAAGATCAGACGGCACAAAACGTGTAGAGTGTATAGTGTAGAACGTGACAGTGTAGATCAAGATCAGACTGCACAGAACGTGTAGAGTGTAGAACGTGACAGTGTAGATCAAGATCAGACTGCACAGAACGTTCAGTCTGATCTTTGATCTACACTGTCCGATAAGGAGGTGTATCTTTCTCTCAAAAATACCTAAGTTACACTTGCAATATTTGGGTTTTCACGGTCGAACTGAAAATTTTATTTTAGTTATTTAGCAAGACAAGAGTTAACCCTTTACCAGACGACAAGGTTATAGGCTGGGCCAAATTGATAGCAATTACAGACGACAACATTAAAGTAACTGAAAAAAAATGAAATTTGTTTCTACTAGGATAGAAAACATTGTGGGAAAAGGAGAAAATGCTGGTTACCAGCATTTTCTCCTTTCCCCACAATGTTTTCAAAAAGGCTTCTATCTTAGGTTTGTGAAAACCAGGGATTGTTTGGGAAAGGGTTAAGTAAAAATCTGAAGGAAAACGTTTGAACGTAGTTTATTTGACAGTAAAATTGTCAAATTTTGATTATTTTTATCAAAGTTTACTCATAATATTAACTTTCAATAATTAATTTACTATCACTTTAGATCTACCTCTATAATACAAAATTTAAGACTGGTCCAAATTCAAAACATTTTCAGACGACAAATTATAGGTAGATCTAAGCCAAAATGATAAAAATTGTCCTTGATAGGATAAAAAAAAAAACATTGTGGGAAAAGGAGAAATGCTAGTTACCAGCATTTTCTTCTTTTCCCATGATGTTTTGAAATGCTTTCTTTCTCAGGGTCGTCAACAGTCGGCATTATGTGGTAAAGGGTTAACTGGTAGACTTGAAAATGTGCCTTTCAAAACGCAATTTCAACGAACAACGTATTTGTAGATCAAGATCAGACTGCGTGAAATGTGTATTCTAACCGATACAATCAGATCCCGAAAAAAAGAATTGGAAATAGAAATGAGCCAATACTCTCCGAAAAGAGTCTTTATGCTATTAAAGTGTTGACTCAGGTCAGTCTGCCCCGTCAGTACATTCTAACCTAAATCTCGTACTTTATGCTACAGGTCAATATGTCTAAGGATCATTGTCTAGATCTTTCTCAATACTTCAGTCTGACGTAATATAGACCTACAACTGAATGAATTTTCAGGGATCCATAATTATGTTGGATCTATAATGTTGAATCTATAATTATGTGACGAGCCCCCCCCCCCCTCCCCCCCTCCCCCACTTTATATAGAGCATTACTCACAGTTTTGAGGTTGTTTAATCCTTTACCAAACATTTCCTGGTTTTTACGATCCTGATATAGAACCCCTGTGAAAACATTGTGGGAAAAGGAGAAAATGCTGGTTACCAGCATTTTCTCCTTTTCCCACAAGGTTTTCTACCCAGCTGTAAACAAATTTCCATTTTTGAGATATGTTTATTTTGTCATTTGCAAAAGTCTTCAATTTGGACCAGTCTTACATATTATTGTCTTTCGGTAAAGAGTTTAAACGAAACTTTTATGCAGATGATAGTACAAACCGGTTACCTGATTGGTGACATTTCAAATTTTATAGACTCTAATTGGGAGAAAAAAATCTCCTTATCAGACAATGTAGATCTCAAATCAGATTGTCCGTTCCTTGCTGATCCCTCTGATCTCGATCTACACAGTCTGCAAAAGATCAGTCGAGTTCAGTATGGTCAGGATTATTGGAGAAAAGGGTACGGGTTCATGCAACGGGCAAGGAAATAAACGAAAATAGACCATTATAGCAGTCCAAGCCGGTTCTAGCTAGTATTTTCGTATCGATTTTAAAGGCTCATTCGGTGCGCTTTGTTCATCTGATATAAGCACTGCACATGCGCCGCGAACTCCATTACGCAGGGTCAAGCGAGGGTTGTTCAATATCATTCTAGATATTATTCTTCGTGAAGCCACAAGCGGAATTTCGCTGTTGAATGTCCGTAACTGTGATCCTAACGCCGCTCTCTTCTGTCTATACACAAAATAAACGTCGTAAATTTAGAAATTCATGTTTTGTTTAACTCTTTACCAAACGACAAAATTGAAAAGCATTTGCAGACGACAAAACAAACGTGACTAAAAAATTGAAACTTGACTGTAGAAGAGTAGAAAACATTGTGGAAAAAGGAGAAAATACTGGTTTCCAGCAATTTTGTCCTTTTCCTACAAGTTTTTCAAAAGGCTTCTATATCAGGGTCATAAAAAAACCAGTGATTGTCTGGTAAAGGCCGTTAAGAAATATTATTCTTCCTATCGTGGTTTATCGTTCAATAAACCACAGTTGTGAGTTATGAGGCACAATAAATAATCCACGAGGGCGATTTCGTTGAAATGATATTTCCCGCCGAAAAAAAAAAATCTTATTAACATCGCTCCCAGTCGGCTATTTTGCATAGAATAATAAAAAAAAGTGTCTCGGCAGAATGGGTTATTGTACACATGTACATGTATAAAGTTTCACGAAATTCCGTCTAATGGTATTGGAGAATTCACTGGGACGGACGGAAGGACGGACGTACAATGCTAAAAACTATATCCCTCCACTTATGGCGGGGGTGATAAAATAAGGATGAGATGGTTCAAAAACTAGAAAAAACGTGTAGAAATTCATCTTTAAAGGTGGGTATTTAGAATTTTCACACTGATACTCGTAAGCTGACGATCATAATCTCTCACTGTATCACTGCAACAGAAATCTATCAAACCTTTTACAACAGAAAACATGAGAGAGAGAGAGAGAGAGAGAGAGAGAGAGAGAGAGAGAGAGAGAGAGAGAGAGAGAGAGAGAGATGAAACGTCAATAAATTATGGTCTCTTGGAGAGGTAGCTCCAAATTTCAAAAGAAATGCTCGTACACAATTACCCCAGTACTAGATCCAGTTTCGACGTATCGTGCATTGCCTGAATTACATGTTAGAGGCTTTCATTGGAATAAGGCGGTATTAACTCTTTATCAGACAATCCCTGAGGTTTTTACGACCCTGAGATAGAAGCCTTTTGAAAACATTTTGAAGAGGAGAAAATGCTGGTAACCAGCATTTTCTCCTTTTCCCACAATGTTTTCTACCCTGCTGGAAACAAAGTTCAATTTTTGAGTTACGTTTATTCTGTCGTCTGCAAGTGCTTGAAATAAATTTGGACCGGTCTAAAACTTTATCATTTCGTAAAGGGTTATGTATGACTGTTTAGTAATGCATTACACCAAACCATTCGTCACATTATTTCCGTCTTTATTGTCAAAAATAAAGTCGTGGTAAAGTCGTTCACTGACATGAAGAAAATTCACCAGCAACAGATTTCGACTCTGGTTCAGCCAGCCAGGTCTGCATAAACTGATATAGTCTTTAGAATTTGCAGAAACATTTACACCTTTTTCATAGAACATGACGTACAAGTATTATCAAAGTTTTACTGGACATAGGTCATTCGGCATACCTCGGGTGATGGGAGATGGTTAGATGTAGGTATGGAATCGGCCGAGTTGTGACGAGTGGTAGGCTACATAGAACTTTATCATTAGCCGGACCACAGGAATTTGACATTCTATCACCAAAATAAATGATCAAATATGAAAAAAAAAAAAATCTCCCCTATATAATATAAACACAAGTGTGTTTATATTATATAGGGGAGATTTTTTTTTTTAAATTTGATTATTTACTTCGGTTATAGAATGTCAAATTCCTGTGGTCCGGCTAATGATAAAGTTCTATGTAGCCTACCACTCGTCACAACTCGGCCGATTCCATACCTACATCTAACCATCTCCCATCACCCGAGGTATGCCGAATGACCTATGTCCAGTAAAACTTTGATAATACTTGTACGTCATGTTCTATGAAAAAGGTGTAAAATAAATGATCAAATATGAAAAAAAAAAAATCTCCCCTATATAATATAAACACAAGTGTGTTTATATTATATAGGGGAGATTTTTTTTTTTAAATTTGATTATTTACTTCGGTTATAGAATGTCAAATTCCTGTGGCCGGACATTCACTGCCACTATATTGAAAGTTATTGGAGACCGCGCCGTACAATTGAAACACCCCTCAGTAAATTACATATTCTTTAGAAATCGTCAGCTTCAGGAAAAACTAGTGAAATCTGGACCTGTTTGGCTTGGTAAATCGCGTAACGTTACGTAGGAAGAGGTATGTTGTATTTACTCGCTTCTGGCGAAATATTTTTTTTTTTGTTTCTATTATTATAATAAAGATCAAGGTATCATATTAGGCTGATTCAGGGAGATTTTGTTCTGTTCAATTAATCGATCAATTCTGCTAGTCTGTGAAATTATAAGTAACATTTGGAAATTATAAGTAACATTTGGTGAAGAGTAAAAATTTACATTAAAGAAGTCCGTATTTATTAGAGAAACAGGGTAAAAAATTGTGGTGTAATTATGAACAAAACGTACATGTATTCATGTTTTCATTTAACTCTACATGTATGCAAAACAATATCGAAAGTAGGCCATTGAAGGTGTAAATCAGCTGACGATCAGCTGTTAGGTGCATGCGAAAACTGTCGATAATTTCCGCTCTAAATGGCGGACAATGCCGTACTAATTCGTCATACCTCGACCCCTTCACTTTTTTTGGGCGGTCAGAACGGAGACGGAGATTCGGTTGCGCGTTCGTTCCCATTATCTCCCGTTAGATGGCATTCTATAAATAATCATCTATCTAATTTGGGCATCCTGGGTGCAGAGCCAAACCACTTTCCAACGCGACAACCGTCATTTTGAATTTCAAACTGAAATAAACGTTTACTCAATAAAACGCTACCTCGTGCAATTCACTCAGCAGTTTAGAGAAATATGGAGCTAAAGCAGGTCTCGATCGTTTCTCCTCAAACGTATTGATAAAAGCTATTTTCTGCATTGCTACTTTATAGTGCGTAATATTACAGTCAGCCCGCTTTTGGGGCTAGTGATGCGTCATATAAGACAGTCTTCGCGTTTATTCCCAACATGATGCCCTTTGCCCCGTTTGCTCTACCTGAGAAAAAAACACCATAGGTGCATTAGGGAGCTCAAGATAAGATTGTAAATAATGTGAAGTCTGATCTTGGATAGATCTATACCCCTCCTTACTTACTGTACGCTTAGAGTGAAATCATGTTTGCCCGCCAGGGGGAAAAGAGCGCCAAAATCTGAGTAATGGAACAGTTACCCTAACCGATCGAAATAGATCTAATTTTATAAATTTCACGGAGATTATGCAGACACAAACTGTGCAGGCCTAACGTTCAGTCAGATGTGTGGACCCAGATATTCCGTAAGAAATATCTTATTCAAAGTGATCTTTACCATACGACAATATTTTAGGGTTGTCCACATCCAAAGCATCTGCAGACGACAAAATAAAAGTGACAGAAAAATTCAAATTTGTTTTGTGAAGGGTAGAAAACATTGTGGGAAAACGAGAAAATGCTGGTTACCAGCATTTTCTCCTTTTCCCACAATGTTTTTAGAGGCCTCATTCTCAGGGTCGTCAAAAGTAGGGATTGTGTGGTCATGGGTTAAGCGAGTCCAGGGATCTTATATACGATCCCTGGCCAGTCCAAATTAAAAGTGAGTGCAGATAACAAAACAAATGTCAATCAAGGGTAGAAAATATGGTGGGTAAACGAAAAAAATGTTGGCCACCAGCAATTTCTTCTTTTCCGACAATGTTTTAAACAGCTTTTTCGAAAGGATTGATAAAATTCTAGATAATGTGTAAAGGGTAAAACCATTACCACACCAGAACTCCAGACAGAGGGAGTGAATTTGATTTCATAATTAAGAATATTTCTTATTCTCCACTAAACCCTATATTGTAGGTACTCATTAGAATTGTCTCATCGAGACAATTCTAATGAGTACCCAGAACATACGGTTTGGAAGAGAAATAATGGATTTATAATACCATCACTCCCTCATATCTGGAGCTCTTCCAGTGTGTAGTCCCGACTTTTCATGACCCTGGGAAATTTGACATTTGAAAACATTGTGGGAAAAAGACAAAATCTTGTTACAGTTGGTAACTAGCATTTTCATCTTTTCCCACCATGTTTTCTATCCTCCGGATACAAATTTAAAATTTTCAGTCACTTTTAATTTATTATGTTGTCTGGAAATGCTTTCAATTTTGACCAGTCCAAAAATTTGTCTTTTGATATAGAGTTAAAAGGCTAATGCCCTTATCTACATTGCTGTGTAGTTAGTCCCCAAAGTGGAAGTTATCACTCTGTTACACTAAAACACTGAAAGTGAAATTCATCAAATGAGATTTTGAACAATGACCAAAAGGCATAGTTCAGTTACCTAAAAATAGAGTCCATCTAAATCTTTAACCATCCATACAATCTCTAGTTTTAATGACCCAAATGAAGATGCTTGTTGAAAATATTGTAGGAAAAGGAGAAAATGCTGGTAACCAGCATTTTCTACTTTTCCTACAATGTTTTCTAAGGTATAATGGACAAATTCTGTCATTGAGGCCACATGTAAATTGTATTCTGCATTTTTTTTGTGTGGAAAGTTATAAAATAAAGAAATTCCTACCTATCCTACCTACAGGGTCTCGGACTGAAACCATTAACACAAATATTTTTCCCCATGTATTCTAAGCTATGTTGTTGGTTGGTTGTATTGGGGTTTAACGCCACTTTAACAGCTAAGGTCATATGGCGGTCGGTGATGCACATTTGTTTCTTGGCTTTCTCACACCAGTACTAAAACAGCTTTCTTTTCAAAGCCACCGACTACTTTTCTCATATGCTTCAGCAAAGGTGGGAGACGAAAAAACACTGGAAAGAAAGTTCGCCTCAACCGGGTATTGAACTCACAACCACAAGGTCATGAGTTTGACATGCTTACCACTGAGCCATCCCGGCGGGCTCTAAGCTATGAAAGACAAATTCTGTCATTTGAGTCACATCACTCACATGTAAATTGTTTTCTGCAATTTCTTTCTGGGAACCTAAAATAAAATATTCCTACCAGCCCAACCTACAGCATCTCATACCGAAACCCTAAACACAGATATTTTTTTTGACAGGCCTTGTTTGAAAACTTTATCAGGTGAACAAATTTTAGACTGGTCCAAATTCAAACTATTTCAAGCCTACAGATTAAACATGGCTCAAATGATTAATGAAGTCTTTGAAACATTAGAAAACATAGTTGGAAAAGAAATTTCCTCCTTACAAGCATCTTCAAACTTGGTCAGAATGTTTGTTTCGGTGATATCTCAAAAGAGTTTGATAATGGGTAATGCTGGGTCAAAAACTAGGTCACTTGGACAAATATTAGAAAAACCTTTTTGTATGCACTACAGGCCACATTTTCAGTCTAATACTCATGAAACTTGGTCAGAATGTTTGACTTAGTGATATCCCAAAATTGTTTGATAATGGAAAATGTCTGATAAAAAATTAGGTCACTAAGTCAAATTTTAGAAAATGCTCTAGAGGCCAAATTTTTGGCCCAAAACTCATGAAAGTTCGTCAGAATGTTTGTCTTGATGATATCTTGAAAGAGTTTGAAAATGGGTAATTTCGGATTAGAAACTAGGTCACCAGGTCAAATCTTCAAAAACTTTGTTTACTTTCTGTAGGCCTCATTGTTAATGCAATACTCATGAAACTTGGTCAGAATGTTGGTCTTGCACCAGTTTGTAAGTTGGTCATTGCCGTCAATAACTTATAAAAATCTTGGTAGAATGTTTGTCAGAATAACTCAAAAGAGATAGAAAACGGGTTGTGTTAGGTCAAAAGACTCAAGTGAACAATTTCATTGCCATGATGGCTCTCTTGTCTTCTTTTCCCACAATGTTTTCAAAGACCGTTTTCAGATTGGTTGTTAAAACTTCCGATTGTTTGGTAAAGTTCTAATTTTAAATAGTTATTATTAAGAACATTTGAAGAATGATAATTTTATCTTTCTACAACACAAGCCTGAGTGTTAACAACCCTGAAGAAAAAGCCTGGTAAAGCATTTTCTCCTTTTCCCACAATGTTTTCTATCCTTCCCAAAACAGATTTCAACGTTTCAGTCAAATTTATTTTGTCATCTGCAGATGCTTTCAATTTGGGCAAGTCTAAAATTTTGTCGTTTGGTAATGAGTTAAACAATGACGCCTATCTTTAAATGAGAAGAAAACATAGATTGATTGACTGACTGTAAGGTGTTTAATGCTGTTTTCAGCATTATTTCAGTTATATTGCAGCAGCCTGCGCACCTATCCCTGCTTTCCTAGGGTTTCTTTTATCAGTATGCGGCACAGTTTTCTTTCCAAGCCACTGGCTGCTTTCCCAATGAAACACTGTCAAAACAATGGTCAGCAGTGGGAAAGAAATGAATCCTGTCAAAATGACTATCATCGATCCTCGGAAAGAAATTGGCCAAGCCAGGGATCACAGGGGCTCAGAGAAGAAAACATTGTAGATCAGTAGAAAATGCTGGTTACAGATTTTTTCATGTAATATGTTTTCATAATCCTTCATTGTAAGAGTTGAAAAAACAGTGAATTATTAAGGGTTAACTCTTTACCAAATGACATGATATTAGACTTGCCCAAATTCGAAGCATTTGCAGACGACAGATTAAAAAGTTATCCTGTACATGAAATTTTTCTTTGAAGGGGAAGAAAACATTTGGGGAAAAAGGACAAAATGCTGGTTATCAGCATTTTCTCCTTTTCCCACAATTTTTTCAAAAGGCTTTGCCCTCAAGGTCATTAAAACCTGAGATTGAATGGTAAAGGTTTAATCCATTACCACACAAGCCCTACTTTTGACGTCCCCGAGAAAGAAGCCTTTTGAAAACATTGTTGGAAAAGGAGAAAATGCTGGTAACCAGCATTTTCTCCTTTTCCCACAATGTTTTCTACTCTTCTCTACTCAAATTTCAAATTTTCAGTCACTTTTGTCTTCTGCAAATGCTTTCAATTTGGACCAGTCTAAAAAAAAATTGTTTAGTAATGGGTTAATGTTACATAAATGCACTAAATGCCAGTAATTTATTCTTTGTTATGAATCTGATCATAAGAAAATGGGTATTGATCTTTATCCTGCTGACTAAGTTAACCCATTACCAAACAATAAAGTTTTAGACTGGTCCAAATTGAAAGAACTTGCAGAGGAGAAAATAAACGTGACTCAAAAATCGAAATTTCAGGAGGGTAGAAAACTTACCAGCATTTCTCCTTTTCCGATGATATTTTCAAAAGGTTTCTTTTTCAGGGTCGTGAAAACCAGGTATTGTTTGGGAAAGAGTTAACTCTTTACCACACAAGGAAATTTTAGACTGGTCTAAATTGAAACCATTTGCAGATGACTAAATAAATGTGATTGAAAAATTGAAATTTGGTTCGGGAAGGGGAGAAAACATTGCAGGAAAAGGAGAAAATGCTGGTTACCAGCATTTTCTCCTTTTCCCACAATGTTTTCAAAAGGCTCCTTTTTTCAGGGACATTGAAAGTCGGGATTGTGTGGTAAAGAGTTAAATGATTTTTTTTTTTTCAAGCCGATAGTAAAAACTAGATTGATGATTGTTGAAATTCAATGTTCTGGAGAAAAGAATTTCATTATTGGACAATGTAGATTATTCTGTGCAGTCTGATCGTGATCTCCACCATCCGCTAAAGGTCTGTAAGTCATGCTTAGCTGCCTAAGGCTTAGCAATCACAACAACATAAGTTTTGTACATTTACATAGCTTGTCAGAGGTGGCAAACTGAGCTTAGAAAACATTTTGGGAAAGGCAGAAAATGCTGGTTACTTTAATTTTTGGCTTTACTTATTCTTACTCTTACTTATTCTGCAATGTTTTAATCCCTTTTAATGATAAATTTCAATTTACATGTAGATGAGTTGAAAATTGTGGCCTATGATATGTAAGAACAAAAAAAGCCTCAAAGGGAATATTGAATTTGTTCACTGTGTTTTAATACAAAAACTTCTGGCATTTAAGTATCAAACTTGATAAAATTAAGATAACAAGAGAGAAAATGAAAGTCATTACCCTTACAAAACTCACATGGAAAAGCAGACACCTGCTACAATGAAAGGCCATGGTGAATGCTAGTTTTCCCAAGATACAATACAATTTCTAGAGAAAGTGACCCCAAAGTAAAATGGATAATGCCTGGGAAGCCAAGGATATTTTCAGCTCTTTCACTACCAATGACAACTTGAGCAGTTTTGCAGACAGTTTGGATCAAGATCAGACTGCATGGAATGTGAAGTCTGATCTTGGTCTACACCGTCTTCTACCCTTTCTTTAACCCATTACCACACAATCCCTACTTTTGACGCCCCTGAGAAAAAAGGCTTTAGAAAACATCGTGGGAAAAGGAGAAAATGCTGGTAACCAGCATTTTCTCCTTTTCCCACAATGTTTTCTACCTTTCACAATACAAATTTCAAAATTTCAGTCACTTTTATTTTGTCGTCTGCAAGTGCTTTCAATTTGGACCAGTCTAAAATATTGTTGTTTGGTAATGATTTAAAGTATGTCAGAAATTGTAATTTTGTCTAGCAGATAATATAATTTTAGACTCATTCAATTGACCTTTCTGTAAACACGAGTTTGGCATGCCCCCCCTTAGTAACGTGCTATATTGGTTGTCAAGCCTGACAAGCTAACCAGAAACATGATGCCCAATGCTGCATTTTCATTGGCCGATAAGACATTGGTAGACCTGTCAATCAAGATCAGCAGAAAGGTCATTTGATAGCATTTGCAGAAGACAGATTATAATTATGAGGTTCAAAATGATAGTATGCATTTCTCCTGTTACGGCAATGTTTTCAAACACCTTGTTTTTCAGAGTAGTTTGTCAGATTATGTGGTAAATGGTTAGTGAATAAAAAATGAAGCAATAGAAATAAGAGATTTGAGAGTAGAGAATGGTCTGACAAATAGCAAAACTGTAGCAAGTGCACAAATGTATATTGTTATTACAAATTTCTCCATTTTGCGTACTGTTTCCAATTGAAATCTATAGAAGCCATGTCATTATAATTGTATTAGAGTTTAACACTGTTTTAAGAGCTTATGTCAAATCGTAACAGACAGTGCACATATGCATGTGTTTCTCAGCAGTCTTTCACAATTTTTTTTTTTTTTCAAATCACTGCCTATTTTTTTCACATGCATCAGAGGTAAGAGGCAAAAAAAAACTGTAAGGAAAGTTTGCCTTAACCCATTACCAAACAATTCCTGGTTGTCACAACCCTGCAGAAGAAGCCTTTTGAAATAATTTTCTCCTTTTCCCACAATGTTTTCTACCCATCCTAAAATAAACTAACTCTTTACCAAACGACAAAATTTTAGATTTGTCCAAATTAAAAGCATTTTCAGACAACAAAATAAAAGTGACTGAAAAATTGAAATTTGTTTAGTGAAGAGTAGAAAACATTGTGGGAAAAGGGGAAAATGCTGGTTTCCAGCATTTTCTCCGTTGCCCACAATGTTTTCTAAAGGCTTCTTTCTCAGGGTCATCAAAAGTAGGGATTGTGTGGAAATGGGTGAATATTTGAGTCACTTTCATTTTGTCATCTGCAAATGCTTTCATTTTGGGCGAGTCCAAAATGGTGTCATTTGGTAGAGTTGATCAGATATCAAACTTACAACCACCAGGTCATAAGTCATGTACACCAACCTCAGGGCTACCCAGACGGCCTGGTCATTATGAGGAAATAGACTTTGGGTCATTCAACTCTCTGTAAGCCATTAATAATGTATCTTACCCTGCACAAAATAGTCCCTTGGTTATACAACCAAAACGAAAAAGGCTTTTGAAAACAATATCAGATACCCAACACTTTTCTTTTTCTTTTTTCTAGAATGTATTCAACTCTTTTGCGGTTCCTTGAACAACATCAATAAATTTTGTCTTCTGCAGATGCTTTCTGGGTTGATAAGTTCATTTCTTTTGTGTTATCATGTAGTAAAAGGTCAATCCTTTAACAAACAGACTCTGGTTTTAATGACCCTTGCAGGAGAAGACTTTTGAAAACATTGCAGAAAAAGGAGAAAATGATGGCAAATAGCATTTTCTCCTTTCCCACTATATTTTTTACCCTTCCAAAATCAAACTTCATAATTTTAAATGATGTCTTATTTGATATCTGCAAATGCTCTTCAAATTTGGACAAGTCTAAAATTTTGTCACATGGGAAAGGGTTAAGTAGCCATTGATAATATATATAAGCAGCCATAATTAAATATAAGACTCCTGCAGATAAAACAAAATCAGCATGTGAACTTGTGGCCATGTTGGAGTGTTTAAGTTTTTCTGGTTGATCTATTGTACCTCCCCACAGTAAGTGCATTTGTAACACATCTGTATTTTTTGTGACCCTGCCACATTTAAACGTAGTGGAGGGGGGTATACTGGAATTGCCATGTTTGTCTGTCGGTCTGTCGGTCTGTCTGTCTATAGACACAAATTTGTCCTGAGCAATACTACTACAGTTCTTCACTTACTGAACTCAAATTTACACACATGGTTCCTATATATATGAATTTCTGCATGTGCAATTTTCAAGACCCTGCTGCAATTTGTTACAGAATTACCTCCCCTTGAACTTTTTTTCAACTCTTACTTTTGTACTAAACCATACTGAATTCTGTGACAATGACATGTTTTAATGACAAGGAGCTATTGGGGAGGCGGGTATAATCGCGTCTCGTGATAGCTCTAGTTAAAGCAGTTTTCAGCATTATGTCAGATATGTGTGAATTAGCAGGTATTAAATCGTTTGTGAGACATTATGAACAATCTGGTTTTGAAACTACATATCATTATTTTTTTCCCCAAGGTCTGAAATCAAGACATTGACTTTGTAGGCCTAAAAATCAAAATAAATCTATTGATGATGTTCGTAGGGTTCTAAAATCATTACATATCTCTTTCCAAATTGATCTGATAATGAGAATAATATATTACTCGCAAAAGTGGCAAAAAAGCTTATTGGATGATTAACCCATTACCAAACGACAATATTATAGACTTGTCCAAATTGAAAGCATTTGCAGACAACAAAATAAGTGTCTAAAAATTCAAGATTTGTTTTGTGAAGGGTAGAAATCATTGTGGGAAAAGGAGAAAATGCTGGTTACCAGCATTTTCTCCTTTTCCCACAATGTTTTCTAAAGGCTTCTTTCTCAGGGGCGTCAAAAGTAGGGATTGTGTGGTAATGGGTTAAGCACCCAATTATGCACCTGTTTATCATGTATAACCCTTTATCAAACAAAAAAGATTCAGACTGGTCTATATAGAAAGCATTTGCAGGCAACAAATTAGAGATGATTTTTTTTTCTTGGTACATGGGAAAAGGAGAAAATGCTTTTTATCTGTTGAACTGATCTCCTTTTCTAACAATGTTTTCAAAAGCTTTTTTTACCAGGGTCACGAAGAGTTGGAATTTTGTGGTAAGGACGTCACTTTTTTGTAATTTGTTTTTTTTTTGCAGATATTATTTCATTATCACCAGATTCATACAACAAAGACAGACCCCTGAAGTGGTCAGTAAGCCTTGCTGTTTAGTACAACATTCCACTGCCAACAGTGGATACAAACAAGATGGAGCAAGCATTAAATGAAAGTGATGATAGTATTCTACACGACTTAATAAACATGAATTATGATACACCTAGTGAAGCAAGTGATTCTAACAGTTATACCAGTGATACGCCTCTTATAAGAGACAAAATAGTCCAGGATTGTGTCGATATACCATGTGACAACATGAGTAAAGATATAAACTCTGATGACCTTGAGATTAGAAGTGACAGAGACATATTGTCTAACCCCAAAGCAACATACTCTACACAAATAAGTAATGATTCAGGTCATCTACCAACTGCCGGAGATTCTCTTATTGATATAAATGACTTTCTGGAGGGAAGTGAAGAAGTTCAGGTCCATCTTCATCCATTAAACATCATCGGGGGTGGCTGGGAATGCGGAAGCGTTTCGAGTCTTTATCACATAGCTGCCTCCAAGGAAGGTTTCCACAGTCGACTCGGAACCATTGAAAGAGGTTCAAATCAAGGTTCTGTAACATTTCTTCCCCACAACAGATTACTGTCTCGAGTATTTGCTAATTCGCTTGGCAGCTTTCAGCTAAGCAAGAAAGGATCCACTGTGGATGGGTTGAACTCGTCATTCATTCCTGACAAATTAGAACCACCACAAGAACTACTACACAATGTAGATGAAGCCAAACCAAAGAATTTCAAGAATCTGTGTGTTGTCAGTATTGGACTTACAATACTTTACTTTGCTATAGGAGGACTTCGCAATCTACAGAGCAGTTTGAACTCCGAGGGAGGTATTGGTGTTATTTCTCTGGCTGCTACTTTTGCAGCCTTCACCGTGAGCAGTCTGATCAGTCCATTTATAGTACAGATGTATCGACCAAAACTCTGTCTCATTGTTGGCTTTACAAGCCATATTTTCTATGTGATGGCCAATTATTGTCCACGACTGGTCTACTTTATTCCAGCATCAGTGATTCTGGGTTTTGGAAATGCTCTGACATGGAACGCAGCATGCACTTATATTACTGAACTGGGTATAAATGAAGCTGATTGGAAGAGGAAGTTTCCATCACATGTTCTCAGTCGATATTTTGGCTTCTTTTTCTTAACTTACCAATCTTCCACTGTTTTTGGTAATCTTATATCGTCGTTAATTCTAGTACCAAAAAGTCACACTGCCATTCAGTCACATGATATCGTGTTGAACACCAGTATATTGGAGACATTACAGATAAATGACACATATGTTCCACCTAATACAGCTTCCTCAACACTTTCACCTGTAGCAGTATGTGGTGTCGGGTTTTCAGATATAAATGGAAACAACTCTACACCTCTTTCGGTGGATGAGTTTGATAAATTGTTCCTTCTTGGAACATACGCTACATGTGTTATTGTAGCAATTCTAACAATTGTGATCTGTCTTGACCACTTGCCAAACTATATATCTAAAACTGCCTCCGCACGAGAGATTTTGGTGCAAGGCAAAGACGTGATCTTGATGACGATGGATCGGAAGTTCATCTTTATAGTCGTACTATGCCTCTATACTGTAGTAGGAAATGGATTTGTCGTGGCTGATACCTTAAGGGTATGTTCTTGTTTAGCTATAATTCCATTCTGTAAGAGACCCCTTTTTACTTAGAAAAGCTTTCATCCTTTTATGTTCAAATAGTCCATTGTTTAACTCTGTACTTAATGACAAAATTTTAGACTTTTCCAAATTGAAATCATTTGCAGACAACAAAATAAACTTGACTCAAAAAATAAAACATTACTTCAGAAGAGTAGAACACATTGTGGTAAAAGGAGAAAATGCTGGTGGTTACCAGTATTTCTCCTTTTCCCACAATGTTTTCAGAAGGCTTCTTCCTCTGGGTTGTTAAACCAGGGATTGTTTGTTAAAAGGTTAAATGACCCTGAGGGTTAGAGCTTTTTCAAAATACAACAGAAAAATGTAAACATGCTGGAAACTGGCTTCCGTCCTTTTCCTCCCATGAACATTCTCTACCTTTTACAGACATATGTAATCACATGATCCAGATTTAGGCAGTCATTATGCAAATAAGCCATTGTGTGGCAAAGGGGACTTGACTCTTTACCAAACAACAAAATTTTAGTCTGGTCCAATTGAAAGGATTTGCAGACAACTATAAAAAAGTGACTGAAAATTCGAAATTTGTTTGTGAAGGGCGGAAAACACCATTTTTCACTATGTTTCCAAAAGGCTTCTTTCTCATGGTTATTAAAAGTCAGGATTGTGCGGCAAACAGTTAAACAATCCTAACAAAGGCATTCTTGGAACCCAGGTTTGAAGCATTATGTTAACTGTAGTGTATCGAAACTGGGTCACCAATGATGAACAGAGGTGGCTTTTTCTCCTTTTTCAACAAGGTTTTCAAAGGCCTTCTTTTTCAAGGTTGTTAAAAGTTGGGTTGAGTAAAATAGAGTTAAAGTATTTCACAATACCAATTTTTATAGGCAGACGCATTATTGTATAATTACGTAAGCTTCCTGTTATGTTTTTTGAGCTGACCCCTCTTAGCTCAGTCGGTAGTGTACTAGACTTGAGAACAGGAGGTTGCTGGTTCGATCCCTGGCTGTGCTGATTTTTTCCTGAGGATTGATGGTCATTGCATCTTGGATATCATTCATCTCTCACTGCTGACCATTGTTTTAACAAAGGTTATGTGGGAAAGCAGCGAGTGGCTTGGAAGGAATATCGAGCTCAGTACTTGCAACAGAAACCACAGGGAGGCTTAGATAGGTTCTGTGACTGCCACAATATAACTGAAATAATGTTGAAAGTAGTGTTTAACACCATAAATCAATCAATGAATGAATTAATTAATTAATATTTTCAGGCGTATGTCACCTGTCCACTTGGTATATATATGGTAGGATACACTATGATCTGTTTTGGCGTGTGTGGTTCCATCAGCTCGTTCACATTTGGAAGGTTACAGAAGCATATTGGCAGGGTACCAATTTTTCTTCTTGGTAAGTAGTGCATGCTAGTTCATTTGTCACATTGTTTCTCTTTATAACTTCTTGTTACCAGATAAGATATATGAGCTTATTCAGAGTACGAGTAACTTTGCTAGGGCAGTAGTGGTTTGGGTAGACACTTAAATGTTGAACTGTTAATGTTTTATGCCCATTTCAAATTATTTAATTATTTTGTAGTTTTTTGTCAAGAAATGAAAAGAAAGAAAGTTCCAGTTATGATAAAATTCAATAGCATTTCTTCCTTCATTAACTAGTTACAAACCAATCTTATGTTTTAATAACCTTTAGGAAAAGACTTATGAAGAGCATTTTCTCCTTTGCCAACCATATTTTCCTCCCTTGAAGCTTTATAGGCAAACTCCATCTTTTGGGCCATTTTTATTATCTGTTTAAGCTTCAACCCTTTACCACACAATCCCATTTTTAGCTCCACTGGCCGAAGGCCAGCGGGCTTATGTCATGGCCCGTTGTCCGTCGTGCGTCCGTCCGTCCGTCAGTCCGTGCGTGCGTCCGTCCGTGCGTCCGTCCGTCCGTCCGTCCGTGCGTTAACTTTTTCTTTAAACATTTTCTTCTCTGAAACTACCCATCCAATTTTGATGAAACTTCACAGAAATGATCCTGCCATGGTCCTCTTCAGAATTTCTTGAAAGAATTTAATTCCTTCAAAAACTCTGGTTGCCATGGCAACAAAACTGAAAATTTTTGAAAATTTTTGAAAATCTTCTTGTCTGAAACCGTAAGGCCTAGAGCTACCAAATTTGGCATGTAGCTGTATCTAGTGGACCTCTACCAAGTTTCTTCAAATTATAGCCCTGGGGTCAAAATTGGCCCCGCCCCGGGGGTCACAAGTTTTACATGGGCTTATTTAGGGAGAACTTTAAAACTCCTCTTCTACCTAGGCATAGGGCCTAGGGCTACCGAATTTGGGATGTTGTTTTATTTAGTGGACCTCTACCAAGAGTGTCTATATTATAGCCCTGGGGTCAAAATTGGCCCCAACTTGGGGGTAACAAGTTTTACATGGGCTTATATAGGGAGAACTTCAAAATTCTTCTTCCACCTAGCCATAGGGCCGAGGGCTACCAAATTTGGCATGTAGCTTTATCTAGTGGACCTCTACCAAGGGTTTCCAACTTACAGCCCAGGGGTCAAATTTGGCCCCGTTCCCGGGGGGTAACAAATTTTACATGGGCTTATATAGGGAAAACTTTCAAAATCTTGTTGCACCTAGCTATAAGGACTAGGGCTATCAAATTTTGCATGTAGCTTTATCTAGGGGGTCTCTACCAAGGGTGTCCAAAAGTATAGCCCTGGGGTTGAATTTAGCCCCCTTCACAGGGGATCACAAGTTTTGCATTGGCTTATATAGGGAAACTTTAATAATCTACTTGTACATAGCCATAAGGCCTAGGGCTACCAAATTTTGCATGTAGCTGTATCTAATGGGCTTCTACCAAGAGGGCCAAAATTTTAACTTTGGGGGTCAAGTTTGACCCCATCCCAGGGGTCACAAGTTTTACATTGGCTTTATAAACCTGTTTCATGGGTCACATATTTTACAGGGCCTTTTATTGAGCAAACTTGTTTTACAGGGCTTTTTATTGGGCAAGATTCAAAAAACTTCGTGTTTATAACCACACATTCTAGTTTCATATTGTAGGTCTGGGGTCAAAATTGGCTCCATCCAGGGATCACAAGTTTAACATGGGTCTCAAGATATAGTCACTTTAATTTATACATTAATCAAGGGAAATAACTCTTTTTATGAAAGCTAAAGTTTGGTACTATTTACCTCCCTTGATTATCAAACTGCATTGATACATGATTGATGCTAGACATTAAGTTTTTTGATAGAAAATATTCTGTTTTCAAGTGTTATTCATTTTTTTGATGCTAATAGTTATGCTCACATGAGGTGAATAATAAATTCAGAGTAAGGTTTCTATCATTCACCTTATTTTTCCAAGAATTTTACCTTTAATGCTAATGAATTAACCTGCTTGTACTGCCTGTCAGTGTTCATTGTTTTTGAAGGCCCTCTTTTTCATGGTCATGAACACTTCAATTTGTGTGGTAAAGGGTTAAAAAGCCAGTGGAGCGATACAGGGCCATCATGGCCCTCTTGTTTAAGCATCCTCGGATACCCCGGGGTCTCCCTATTTGCTACGCTACATCGACCCCTGGGACAATTAGTTGAATTTCCTTCGCTTTACCGCTGGCCGAATGCTGGCTTTTCATTGGTTCCATCATCATTTTGTGATGGGCGAGTGTACTGTACGCTATGACGTTTCGTATCGATTTTCGGCGGCTCGCTTTACCGCTGGCCGAATGCTGGCTTTTCATTAGTTCTATCATCATTTTGTGATGGGCGAGTGGACTGTACGGTATGACGTTTCGTATCGATTTTCGGCGGCTGATTCAAAGTTTTATTAGTCAATTGTCCCAGGGTCGATGTAGCGTAGCAAATAGGGAGACCCTGGGGTATCCGAGGATGTTGTTTAAGGATCCTATGCAAGAAGTCTTTTGAAAACACTGTGGGAAAAGGAGAAAATGCTTGTCACTAGCATTTTCTCCTTTTCCCACATTTTCAATCCTTCCAACAATACCGGTAAATTTCAATTTTTCATCCACATTTATTTTGTTACCTGCAAATGTTTTTGATTTGGGCCAGTCTAAATTTTGTTGTTTGGTAAAGAGATAATGTTTTACTTCATAATCCAGGAGAAATCTGAATTCTTTTCAAAATATCGAGGTAAAAGGTGAAAATGCCTTCATTTCAGCCATGTTTAATTTCTCTTCTACAAATGCTTTCGATTTGGACATATTTGAAACTTTGTCTTCTGGTAAAAATTTAAGTATGGGTTGGTCCATTTTTTCTCATCACAAGATCTAAATGACCAGACTGATCCTGGATTCATGCTTTTGAACATCCAGTACCTGATGCTTTTTTCATGCATAATTTCCATCTCTAACTCTTTACCAGACAACAAAATTTAACCCTTTCCCAAACAATTCCTGGTTTTTATGGGTCTGGAAAAATAACCTTTTGAAAACCTTGTGGGAAAAGGAGAAAATGTTGGTAACCAGCATTTCTTCCTTTTCCCACAATGTTTTCTACCCTATCATAGACAGAAATCGTCTTTTCAGCAAGAGTTGAATTGTCGTCTGCAAATGCTTTCAATTTGGTCTAGTCCAAAAGTTTGTCGTTTGGGAAAGGGTTAAGCCTTGTTCAAATTGATAGCATTTGCAGATGACAATTACAACATGGTGTAAATGATGCAATTATTCTTTAATCCTTTCCCAAACAACAAACTTTTGGACTAAACCAAATTGAAAGCATTTGCAGACGACAATTCAGCTCTTGCTGAAGAGATGATATCTGTGTATGATAGGATAGAAAACATTGTGGGAAAAGGAGAAAATGCTGGTTACCAGCATTTTCTCCTTTTCCCACAAGGTTTTCAAAAGGCTACTATTCCAGACCCATAAAAACCAGGGATTGTTTGGGAAAGGGTTAATAAGGTAGAAAACATTGTGTGAAAAGGAGAACAATTCGGTAGCCAGTATTTTCTCCTTTACCCACAATTATTTCAAATGTGTCTTTCCTAGGGTCGTTAAAATTCAGCATTGTGTGGTAAAGAGTTAAATCCTTATCAGATGACAAAATTTCAGACTTGTCCAAATTTAAAGTATTTCCAGATGAGAAAATAAATATCACTCAAAAAATTGAACTTAGTTTTTGAAAAGGTAGGAGAAAAAATATGGGTTATAGAGAAGATAGCTGTCACCAGCATTTTCCCCTTTTTTTCACAATCTTTTCAAAAACGTTTCTTCTCAGGGTTGTTAAAAGTCAGAATTGTGTGGGAAATATTTATATCTTTACCAGACGACAAAATTTTGGACTTGTCCAAGTTGAAAGCATTTGTAGATGAAAAACTAATATAATAATGTCTTTAATGGACAGAAAACAGATGGTGCTGGTTATCAACAGTTCCTCCTTTTCCAACAATGTTTTCCAAGACTTTTTCATCAAACTAGCAATTACTGTAGTTTGTAAAGAATTGAGTTTTAATTCTAGACTAAATAATAAAGCATTTGATAAAAGAAAGCCAACAGAAACCTTTTACATGTTAAACAATGGAATTTTTTCTTTTAATTTAAACTTGAACTCTTTACCAAACAACAATATATGAGACAGGTCCAGATTGGAGGCATTTGTAGACAGTAAATAAAATTATTGCTCAAATGGCAGGATTGTCCTCTGATAGGATAGAAAACCTTGTGGAAAAAGGAGAAAATGCTGGTTACCAGCATTTTCTCCTTTTCCTACAATGTTTCCAAAAGCTTTCTCTCTCAGGGATGTAAAAGTTTGGATTATGTGGTAAAAGGTAAATGTAGAGTAGATTTTATTTTTTGAAGCTATGAAGAAGATTGATTCAAAGCAAAATTTTTCTTAACTGTTTACGATATCCTATTGTCTTGTCATTATGTATGCCACAACTATGAAAATGATGTTTTTGAAGCTATGAAGAAGATTGTTCATAGCAAAATTTTTCTTAACTGTTTACGATATCCTATTATCTTTTCATTATTTACGCCATAACAATGAAAATGATGAATTAGAGAATAGGCTTGAAAGGATACAAGATTTGAAAGCTCTGCCAATGTTGTGTTTATGTCACAAAGAAAATGCACTTTATGTGCCAAATATGTGGTATTTATCACTCTTCAAAAAACATTTTGGTAAATAACCAAAACAGGATTTCATAAATGTCAAAATGCCAATGTCTATGATGAACTTTTTCAGTAACAACAAATTTAACTCTTTTACTGGACAAAAAAAAAATAGTTTTGCCTTGTCCAAATTCAAAGCATTTGCAGACGACAATTTCAATCTGGCTCAAATGATGAAATTTTTCTTTGATAGGCTAGAAAATGTTACAAAAAGACTGCTTTCCCAGAGTCATGTATATATAAAGTGAGCAATGCGTGGTTAGTGGTTGAACATAGATGAATCCTGCAATTACCAAGCAACCCGGCCTTTAGATAACCTTGAGAAAGAAGCCGTTTGAATACATTAAGGCAAAAGGAGATAATGCCAGTATTAATCATTTTCTCCTTTTTCCACAATGATTTTTAGCAATTCAAAGATTAAATTCATTGTTTGAGCTTTATTAAATTAGTCGTTTGCAAACACATGCATTTTATATAAGTCTAAAACTTTGTCATTTGGTGAAGTGTTTAACAATTAGGCCATTACTGCCTGGTTTACACCCTTAGCCTGTGGCTGCTTTCATTGAAACAGCTACATAGGCAAAAGAATATCTAACTTACAACTGCATTTATGATTTTTTAATACAGACAATCAGAGAAAAGTGGTGTGAATGGAAGAAAATGTTCACCCCATGTTCTTTATTTAGATCTGAACAAGGTTAGAAAAGTTAGAATTCACCTCAACTTAGGGGTATTAAGGTAAAAGGAATTTTTATAAAAAAAAACATTAAGCAATAGTTTACTTTAAGGTATATTTGTTTGCAATCTCAATAGGGAAAAGAATTTCACAATCAGAATTGGGGCAATATATTACTGAAATATGGGTGTTAAACCTGTTATTTTCTGGAGTATTTTATGGCATGTTAACAGTTAGTGCTGTGTGTAAATGGCATTTCTTTTATGGATTAGAAAATATTTGTTTTTAACATGAAGCTGAAAACCATTTGCGAAAAGGACAATTGCTTGTAAAAGGCTGAGGAACTTTTCCCACAATGATTTCAAAAGACGTCTTGGACTGAGAGGTACATACCATATGGTTATCGGTATATTGCTAGAATAGTTAGGATCTTTCTTATTCCCTTTCCCCAGCTTATAACATTTATCACCAATTGTTTCTGATCTATTCTCTCCACAGTTGATGACGATGCAGTCAGCAGATCGAGACACATTGTCACTTCTCATTCAAAATGATTTTTTTTCAGCCATCTTTATTCTTTGTTTTCAATTTTACACACCTTCTGCCTTTCAGTCATCTGACTTAGTAAATAAGTCAGAAAATCCAGAGAGAAAGCCAGTGGCAGAGAGAGGTACTGTGGAAATGTGTTGTGTATAACTTACACCATTCTTACACCTGCCAGCAAGAAAAAAGTTAACACATCTTTAATGATGAAATGCAATAAGATTATTCCTGACAGCTCTTAATAGAATGACCTTTAACAATAACCAACAGCACTGACCTTAGATGACCTTGTGGTGACCTTGACTTATGGTTAGTTGCCTAGAAACAAGGTGAGTTGTCAGGCAGGTACTTATAGTTTTTCCGGTGCAGCTATTCTGTGGTATGAATGGAGTTGTTGCACAAGTAATTATTGCTTATTTGTATTTATGCTTATCTGTAGAATGATGTTGATTTTAGATTCCAGTACACAGGTACTTAAAACTGTGTGGTAAATTAAACTTGCCAGCACAGATTCGAATAACTTTCATGCCTTGTAACTTGGCTTGAATATCTCTGTAAACCGTTAGTTGAATATATGGAAACATTTCAAAGTCAAACTATCTTTTGTTGTTCAAACACAATAACTTAGAATGGAGCTTAAACAAGTAAAAGAATGATATTTGTCTCAGCCTATTTTTTCATCAACAGAAGGACAAAGTGTCTTTTCGAATTCAAGTAAGCTTTGCTATAATCACGTTATTGGCATTTTTGAAGATTTTTGCATTTATTTAGCCACCATGGATGACTATCACCTTTTTTGTCACAATCAGAACAGTACAAAGTTTTTATACAAAGTGCAAGTCCAAATTTGGAAATTAACGTACATGTACTAGTAAATTCAGATTGGCATAATCATTCATGGTTATAGGTGATCCTGCATGGCTAAGTGGCTTAGTGGGGTTCATAACCTGGAAGCCCCACATCTGCTGGGTTTTTTTTGCGGGAATGTCCTTAGGTAAAATAGTTCAGAGCCCATGCCTAGTACTGGTGAAAATTAGAAAATACATGAATATGAAAGCTGTTGCTATGATATCACTGAAATAATGTTGACAGTAGCATAAAACACCACTCAACCAATCATTGGTTATATAGAGTTATTTGATTTAGAAGTGATGAAGGCAGGTGGTTGGTTGGTTGGTTGTATTGGGGTTTAACGCCACTTTAACACTAAGGTCATATCATGGCGGTCGGAGACGCACATGTGTTTCCTGGCTTTCTCACACCAGTACTTACACTACTTTCTTTCCAAAGCCACTGACTACTTTTCTCACATGCTTTCAGCAGAGGTGAGAGGCTAAAATACGCCGAAAAGAGAGTTTGCCTCAACCGGGTATCGAACTCACAACCACCAGGTCATGAGTCCGACACGCTCACCACTGAGCCACCCACGCTGGCATGGAGGCAGGTGGACTGATTGATTTATATGATTTACATCTCTGGATAATCTTCAAGCTACATCACTGTGTGCACGCACAATGTACAGACCAGTACAGGGGTTATTTTATCCATATTTAGAGTGGACACATCTACTCTTTTGTGTGGAATGAAAAGAATGTTTTGATCTTTATGTAAATTGACTTTTTCCTCATATGAAAGAAAAAGCTCCTGTGAAAAGGCTTCTTATACAGGATCGTTTAACCTTTTCCCAAACAACAAATTTTGGACTCTTCCAAACTGAAAGAGTTTGCAGACGACAATTTTAGATTTTGAGAAAATGTCAGAAAGTTCTCAAAAAGGGTAGAAAACACTGTGGGAAAAGGAGAAATTGCTCGTTACCAGCAATTCCTCCTTTTCCCACAGTGTTTTCAAAAGACTTTTACTGCAGACACGTAAAATCCAGGGCTTGTTTGGGAAAGGGTGAAGCTGGGATTGTTTGGTAAATGGTGACACAAAATTTTCATTTTGTTTGGAAGTAGAATGCTGATTTTGTCATTTGTACTACCCATTCAATTTTAGGTTAAAAATGTTTTTGTAATTGCATTTTTTTCTCCCCTTTTATTCACAATGTTTCCGAAAATGGTCAGCATAAAGTGTTTTTAAAGCTTTTACTTGACAACAAAATTTTAGTTTGTCTAAATTGAAAGCATTTGCAGATGACAATTTTAATTTGGCTCAACTTGTGCAATTTTTCTTTGATAGGGTAAAAAACAGTGTGGGAAAAAGAGAAAATGCTGGTTACTAGTATAGTCCCCTTTTCTCACAATGTTTTCAAATGCTTCTTTCCCAGGGTTAATAAAATTTGGCATGGATGGTAAAGGGTGTACACAGGGTTGAAATTGTCCATTTTATTGACCAAAAAATCATTTTAAACTGGGCTTTAAATCAGATTTTGACCAAACAGATTTTTGGGGGAGAAAATGGACAATTTGTCAGGAAAACTCATAAAGATATACTTAACCCATTACCACACAATCCCTACTTTTGACGACCCTGAGAGAGAAGCCTTTAGAAAACATTGTGGGAAAAGGAGAAAATGCTGGTAACCAGCATTTTCTTCTTTTCCCACAGTGTTTTCTACCCTTCACAAAACAAATTTCAAATTTTCAGTCACTTTTATTTTGTCATCTGAAAATGGTTTGGATTTGAACCAACCTAAAATTTTGTTGTTTAGTAAATGAGTTAAGCAAGCCATCAATATATTGATGGCTCCATAAGATCCATTGTTGTCCAACAACCAGCAGGATCATAAGATAGAGTGGTCCTTAGACAAGCAGAAAATTTACCAAAAGCAAAGAGTTTTGATCCAGGTTAGCCTGCTTGAACTGATTAGGCTGACCGTGGTCGATACTTTTTCCATATTCATGAAAGTCCCCTTTTTACAGAGCACATATTATTATACTGCAAAGAAATTTCTCGTGATCTGATTGGTTAACATGCCAGGAACATATATATCATGTACCCTGGCAAAAACCAAGTGAAGCCAGTTTCCCCTTTGAGTGCCCCGTAAACATTACTACACTTGCAACGCAACATCCACAACCGATCACGAGACTGCATGTTTATGCACCAAACTGCACGTTTTAGTGATGTCAGTTTCCAGTGATGTCAGTTTTCATTGAATTGGGGCATTCATAAGGGAATTTCTATGTTGTCAGCATACTCGATTGGTGAGATTGTAAAACAGGAAATTTTTGCTTAACACACTTTGAAATGGTAAAACTTTGCAGTATAATAAATTTGTTGTACGGTCAGGTGGTAAGGGACTTGGAAACTTGTTCATGGCTGTGTCTAATCATGTTGCCACCTTGCCTTGGGCAGGCCTCCTGACCGTACAACTAATAGAATAACCCTCTAGCAAGCAATCCCTAGTTTTACAACCATGAGAAAGAAGCCTTTGGAAAATGTTGTGGCAAAATGAGAAAATATTGGTAACCAGCAGTTTCTCCTTTTTCCACAATGTTTTCATCTTTGTAATAATGATAACTCCTCATCTAATAACAAAATTTCAGGCTCCTCTATTTTGAAAGCATGAGGAAATGTGTCTGAAAAGAAAATCTCTGAAAAAAGGATTAATGCGTCTACAAAAAGTATAGAACCAGGTCAGCGCACACAGGCTGTGCAGGCTGACTACAGCGAAACTTTTTGCTATTGGTCAATTTTATGTATGGCCAAGGACCAGTCTGCCTCAAGATTGAGTGAGTTGTTTAACCCTTTCCCAAACGACAAACTTTTGGACTAGACCAAATTGAAAGCATTTGCAGATGACAATTCAACTCTTGCTGAAAAGATGATTTCTGTCTATGATAGGGTAGAAAACATTGTGGGAAAAGGAGAAAATGCTGGTTACCAGCATTTTCTCCTTTTCCCACAATGTTTTCAAAAGGCTACTATTCCAGACCCGTAAAAACCAGGGATTGTTTGGGAAAGGGTTAAAAAAGGTGGGAAATTTGGATCCATAACTATGTGATGGCTTGCTTGGTACCATTGGTCACAGAGATACATTCAGCCCCTTTTCCACAGAGCATGGCTTATAATTATGGTGTTTCTTAGAAACGAAACACAATTTTGTCGGGAAATGGTGGAAAAGGCCGGTTACCGGTACATCCATTTTTCCACAATGTTTTGAAAAAATGTCTTCCTCAGGGTAAACAAAACACATGGATTGTTTGGTGATGTGATAAGAAAAGGGAAAATCTTCAAACATGCTAATTCATAAAAAAATAATTTACCTAATTCAGAAAATCATACAGAGAAATTCGATATGAATGGAGCACATTTCTTGTGCTGCTCTATGACCATTACCGTCATTAAAAGAGTTCAAAATATTATGTTTCTGCTTTTGACCTATAAAAATCTCATCTTTGAGAGCCAAGGTTACGATCACTACGTGGATCTTACCTTGGCGGATTGAGCCCGATTTCGATATTCCTGCGATATGCCCCCTATTGGAATCTGGTTATTATCCCCCTTTACATCATATTTCTTATAGCCAATAGAATATCGTTTTATAAACCGCTTACAAATACAATAATTCAACATGAAGCAATAAGCACAAACGTACTTCGACATTCTATAGTCAGGTGCTGGGATATAGCCTAAAACCTCTGATAATTTATTGGCGACACTGAAACTTTCTATAAATATTGCTTGTCTCTGTTTTTTTCTGTAATAAATCATTACAGATCCTGCTCACATCCACGGAGGTATCCGTGCTTACCTCCTATTTTTTTCCGAAAGGTCACAACCTTGTTCTACTTTTATCAAAGATGAAATGCTACGAGCGATTTGATATGGTGCAGTGAGAGCTAGCTGCAACCAATGATAATGCTTATCGTGGCAATGTTGAAATCAAGCTCGATCCGCCAAGAGTAGAGTAGCATAGTGGATCCTCACCCTTGGCTTGCGAAGATGATAAAATCATAACTGGAGATAGAAATTAATGTTCCATGGAGAATGTCTTAGATTTTCTGATTTTGTCATAATTATGTGATATTTTAAAATATTTGTAGGTATGTCAAAGAAGTTGATCTGAAATAATTTTTCTTCAACAGAAAACTAAATAAATATACAGTACAATTAATTATACCATATAATTTGAAAATTAAAGGCTTTCAAAAGCCAAATATCATTCTCCTTGAAGAATTTGTTCAATATTATCTTTTCCACAACATCTTCCATTCGGTGTCAAAAGTTGAAAAAGTAGTATACTTGATTTTAATAACTAAATGAAAACCGCATTGACTTGTGAAATACCATATACCCCTAACTCTTACCAAATCACAAAATATTGGGAAAATCCATATTCAGGGCAATAGCGGAAAGCAATTCAGATGTGGCTCAAATCTCAAATAAAGAAAAGAAAACATTGTGTAAAAAGGAGAATATGCTGGTTACCAGCATTTTCTTCTTTTTCCTCAATGTTTTCAAAAGCCATTCTCTGGATTAATAAAACTTGGGATTGTGTGGTGAAGGGTTTGAAGTATTGTATACTGGAAATGATAGGAACAACATCAATCTACAGAACATACTGTGCATGTAGCAATAGTGTAGTTATGAAACCCTTCTCTATCAACTGTTTCCTGTAATGAGATTTGTATGATATAACTTTTAAAAGCTGTCAGAAATGTTTAAGAAAGATAGATCTATATCCTAGCTGACAATTTTTACTTTCTCTTTTCTTATTGTTTATCAAGGCTGTATTATTCAATTAACGTATAACTTGCCGAAAAAAAAAAATCAGACATTTTAATCCTAGAAATACAACCCAAATTGTATGCAATTTCATGTTTTCTTTTGTCTACACTGTTTCAGCAAAGTGGACAGGGTAGATCAAAGAACAGGATGCACATTTTGTGCAGCCTGATCTTGGTCTTCAATGGCCGGTCCAGCAGCTATAATCATGAAAGATGCTTTTAGGGCTAAATCATTTCTCACTCATCATTTTCCTTTCATTCTTTATTAACTCATTTCATAATCTCGCAAAATTTGCCGTTTGGTATTGAAAGACATGGAAAGGCGAACTAGAATATGATATAATCTGACACAGTTCATTGGAATGTGAAGCTGTGAAAACACATTGACTTTTTGTTGAAATTTACAGTAAACCTTTTTTATCCAAAGGTTGCCAAATGCTTGTCTTTTTTTTTTCAGTTATATCCAAAATATGCCTTTTAAAAAAACTTTTGTAGAGAAAACTAGTAACATTAGTTATATCATACTCAATACAGGAAATGGTATTTTGGAGATTGGTTCCTATTTTCGTAGTAGCTAGATAAACCAGCATTATTGAATTTTTTCAGAATAGCTATACCAATCACTTTGTTGTTTCAGCTACATTGATCAATGTTGTGTCTCTGGTTGTCATGGTAACCTGGCACCCTGTGTCTGATGATGTTTACTACATTTTTGTGTTACTTGGTGCGTGGGGATTTGCAGACGGTATATGGCAATCTCAGACTATAAGTAAGTGGCAATGATAAACTCTTTTTTCTGTTGTTATTTATACTTGATTATATAAAACTGACTTCATGCATCTTTGAGAGATATCTTTGAAAAAAAACTGTGGGAAAAAAAGAGTATAACGCTTGTAACATGCATCTGTTTTCCATATAATTGTGAAGACGTTTTTCATTTTCTTTGCATCATTATATTAGTTTTCTAACTCCATTATTTTGAAATTCAGGATTTTTATATTGTGGAATCGTCTTGAAGAGTTCTATCTCCCCATTAAATGGGTTTTGCATTATAGGCCCTAGTTAAAAAGATTTCAGTTTTAACTTCCTCTAATTCCACTAATGATTTTACTTCCCTAGCTTAAAAACTTTGGAACTTATTTTATCTAAAACATCCAAAATGGCGGTTAGAACACTGTTAATACTAATGTGATGACATGTTTATCTAGTGTTTGACTTGTGGTATCATTTGTAAGTTCCGCACTGGAAAATTAAATACAATGTCGATAATAGATGAAGCCTGTCGATATCACCCGACATACCCTTATGTAATGTTGGCGTTGTTTGCTACAATACGCAACTTTACATGATTATGTTATACATGTAGATCAGTAGAGTATCCGCAAAATAAACCACTGATAACTTCAGTTTGTATTTAAAGCGGCTGTTATTGACACCACACTTTCCGATCTCTTAAAATGTCGATAATACCCGCCGCTGCTCTAAATCGGTTCATTTCAGTCTCCACTTCTTGTTAACAGATCAGAGTAAAATTAGAGATCCAAGTTTTAATGACCCTAAGGATGAGGATTTGGTAGAAAACGAAGAAAATGCTGGTAACCAGCATTTTCTTCTTTTCCCACAACATTTTTTTAGCCTTTCAATGACAAGTTGCAGAACGTATCATAAATTTTAATTAATTTTGTTGTCTGCAAATGCATCCAAATTGTACTAGTCTTCAATTGTGTTGTTTGGTAAAGAGTAAAGTTTTTCGTGAAACCGAGCCCAAATTAGATTTGTTATAGACGTTTGTGACATATTTAAACCATTACCACACAATCCCTTCTGTTGAGGCCTTGAGAAAGAAGCCTTTTGAAAACACTGTAGGAAAAGGAGAAAATGCTGGTAACCAGCAATTTCTCCTTTTCCCACAGTGTTTTCTACCCTTCCCCAGAACAAATTTCAATTTTTCAGTCACCTTTATTTTGTCATCTGCAATTGCTTTCAATTTGAACCAGTCTAAAATTTTGTTGTGTGGTAAAGAGTTAAACAACACTTGTAACTCTTTGCCTTTTGTGCGGTTGTTCGTGGTTGTGAGGTAGAGAATTGGTCTTGTAACCATAAGTCCTGAGTTTGGTAAAAAGACTTTAAAAATATTTTTGAATATGTTAAGTCTCTGGTTTTTGTGGTAACGGGTTAAATGATTGATTGTTTGGCATTCAATGCAGTTTTCAACATTATTTCAGTTATATCGTGGTGGCCAGTTCACCTATCCATGCTTTTCTAGAGTTTCTACTTCCAGTACTCGACACAATATTCTTTCCTAGCCACTGACTGCCTTCCTACACAACCATTGGTGGTGAGAGAGGAATGAATTCTGTCGCAATAACTTATCAATCCTTTGAAAGAAATTGGCTAGCTGAGAATCAAATCCAAGAACTCCCTGTTTGCAAGTCCTGTACGTTACTGACTGAGCTACGAGGGGTTGCTTAACCCTTTATCCCATAAGGCATTTCTATGGTATCTCTAATTGACTGTAAATAACAGCAAGGACAAAGTCATTTCTTATGTGTATATGACAGCTTTTGATTGCATAGAAAACATTGTAACAAAAGGTGAAATTGCTCGTCACGAGCAATTTCACCTTTTGTCACAATGTTTTCCAAAGACTCCTACAAGCAATGTGTTGAAATGAGTATCTATGGAGTAAAGGGTTAAAGGAAAAATTTCGTTTTGTTTACTTAAGCTCACTTTCTCTGTTTTCACAGGTCTTATTTCTGCAGTATTTTGTGATCAGTATGAGACTGCTCTTGGGTGTTGCCGATTCCTTCAGGGTATCGCTGGGATTGTTGTGTTTCTTTTGTCGGATACACTAGTCATGCGATTGAAAATAACAGTCGTTCTCGGAACATGCCTGATGGCCTTCATTCTCTACATGATTATGGAAGTGTCAATAAAATGTCGTAGACAGGATCCTAATTGTTCGACACTGAAGCAGACCAATGAAATTGAAGTTGGAGTTAAAAGTTAAATCCCTGTTAATGTTTATGTTGTAATAGTTATGTATGTCTTTTTTTAAGCCTTTCCTGAACAATCCCTGGTTTTTATGACCCTGAGATAGAAGTCTATTGAAAACATTGTGGGAAAAATGAAGTGAATAATTAAGTAGGTCTTTTTTAACCCTTTCCAAAATATTTCTTGGTTTTTACAGCCCTGAGATAGAAGCCTTTTTAAAACATTGTGGGAAAAGGAGAAAATGCTGGTTATCAAGCTCCAACTGAGGTAAAATAATAACTCTGAAGCAGTACTATCCACCCTCTATTCTGAAATGCATTAAAAGTCTACTTCTAAAGGCTTTTCTTAACTCTTTACCACAAAGTCTCAAAATTAAAGAACCGTGATGAACCAAATTGAAATTGAAAGCATTTTCTTACAGTAAATTAAACGTGACTCAAATGCTGGAGTTAGTCAGTGAAACAATAGAAAACATTCTGGGGAAAAGAGAAAATGCTGGTCAAAAGGTAATACATGTACTGTGCTTTATTACAAGAGACAACTCCTTCATGCATGGCTTCATCCTGGTTTAAATCATTACCAAACGACAATATTTTAGGCTTGTCCAAATCAAAAGCATTTGCAGACGACAAAATGAGAGACTGAAAATTTGAAAGTTGTTTCGGGAAGGGTAGAAACCACTGTGGGAAAAGGAGAAAATGCCAGTAACCTGCATTTCCTCCTTTTCCCACTGTGTTTTCTAAAGGCTTCTTTCTCAGGGTCGTCAAAAGTAGGGATTGTGTGGTAATGGGTTTGACGCCCCTGAGAAAGAAGCCTTTAGAAAACATTGTGGGAAAAGGAGAAAATGCTGGTAATCAGCATTTTCTCCTTTTCCCACAATGTTTTCTACCCTTTCCAAATCTATTTTCAAATTTTGATTCACATTTATTTTGTCGTCTGCAAATACTTTCAAATTGGACAAGTCCAAAATTCTGTCAAATGTTAAAGAGTTAAATACAGTACAGGTCTAACAGCCACCTTGGGGAGAATTCTCTTTGGCTCCGTGATTACGGTGTTGGCTGTTGGTCTACATTGGAACCCTGCTACGTTCAAATCCTGCCTGGACCCTGTATTTCTGCCCTGCATTTGTTTACTTGTTTCTTTGTTACAGACTTTGTTCGTAAGAACTTTACCAGTCAATAAGACAAGGTATCTACTATAGTAGATAATTCTTTAAGTCTTTATAATAAACCCTTTACCAAACAACAAAATTTTAGCCATGTCCAAATTGAAAGCATTTGCAGACCTAAATTTCAGTGTGGCCCAGATGGTGGGGTTATATTCTATCATTGGGTAAAAAAACATTGCGGGAAAAAGAGAAAATGCTGGTTACCAGCATTTTCTCCTTTTCCCACAATGTTTTTCAAAAGTCTTCTTTTCAAGGGCCATTAAAGTGGGAATTGTGTGGGAAAGAGTTAACATGAAGTCTCATTTTTCTTGAGATTCTTACAAGTTTATCTGTGTTTTTTTTTTTCATATTGAACTTTCACAGATATAAGTCGTGTCCTGGTTAAAAGGAATTCAGTGCATCATGCAGAGCAAGTTATCATATGATAATAGATCCATACTATTTCATGCTTTCCGATAGGATATCAAGAAATAGCAGTGAAAATATTTTTCGATCTTACACTGGTACCACCAGTGCAAATACCAATTTTCATGTTCTTGTTGCCTTGGTAAATTGCGCATGCCTCGCAACCAGATGGGAAATATGACGTCATAGACCTTACATTTCTTGCGCTTGACGTAATATTGTAATGCATTGCTATGCGGGAGGGGTACGCCACGGGGAATAACGAAAAAGAACTATACTGGATTTTGATAAAGCTCCTCCCAAGAAAAGGTTTAGAGCATGAAATAAACAGAATATTTGGGGTTTTTTGGTGAAAGATCGAAATTTATATCATCTCATGAACACCAATGGTAATATTTTCACTCGTGGCTGTGCCACTCATGAAAAAATTACGATGGTGTTCACTTGATGAAATAAATTTTGATCTTTCACTGTAAAAAACAAATATCCTTTATATATCAGTTTTGTTGAACAATTCACTGGATTTGCAGGTAAATCTAGAATGGTCCTTTGCCATGCAGAAAATCTGCAAATAGCAGAAATGCGTACTGTGCATGTTTATATTGGTTAATACTTGCAGCAGATGCATTAACCCTTTACCCCATAAGGCATGTCTATGGTATCTCTATTTGAGCCTAAATAACAGCAAGGATGAAGCCGTTTCTTATGTGTATATGACACCTTTTGATAGCATTGAAAACATTGTGGCAAAAGGTGAAATTGCTCGTCACGAGCAATTTCACCTTTTGCCACAATGTTTTCCAAAGGCTCCTACAGGCAATGCATAGAAATGAGTATCTATGGAGTACAGGGTTAAGTGCCCTTTTCACATGGTACGGCTTATAATTATGTTATATGTACTTGCTTTTTGCGTCAGTATTTATTGACAATGTACAGAGCTTCAGATAAGAGGGAGTGATGGTATTCTAAATCCATTGTTTCTCTTCCAAACCCTATGTTGTTGGTACTCATTAGAATCATCTGGATGAGACAATTCTAATGACATCTATGTACATTGTATCTATAACATAGGGTTTAGTGGAGAATAATTAATATTTTCAATTTTGAAATCAAATCACTCCCTCTATCTGGAGCTCTGAATGTATTCAGTTGTGAAATTTGTTGTAAATGTTGTAATAAGGTAAGCTCTGTCCATGTAAATATCCCATTGACTAACAACCCGCAGCAAGATAAACGGTTTTGAAGGGTCAACAGGTTATAGAAAAAAATGAAAATATACCAGTTTTTCTAGCATTATTTCTTTGTCCAGTCTTCAAAAACCGTTGGACTTGAGCATGAAAACAAAAGATTGTTTATTAACCCTTTTCCCCCATAAAGCATTTCTATGGTAAAGGGTTAAGTGGATAATTAAATAACTGTGCTGTCTAACACTCTAGGGTTTTTATTTTACAGTGTAGATTTAGATCAGATTACATAGAAGATTGATTCAGATGAAACGACAAAATTTTAGGTTTGTCCAAATTGAAAGCATTTGCAGACGACAAAATAAAAGTAACTGAAAATTTGAAATTTGTTTTGTGAAGGGTAGAAAACATTGTGGGAAAAGGAGAAAATGCTGGTTACCAGCATTTTCTCCTTTTCTCACAATGTTTTCTAAAGGCCTCTTTCTAAGGGGCATCAAAAGTAGGGACTGTGTGGTAATGGGTTAACCTACATGTAGTTACCATGCAGTATTTTCTCCTTTACTATCCTTGTTTTCTATCTTACCAGAGAGGAATGTCATCATTTCAGCCATGTTTAACCCTTTAATTCATGTGTACTCATTTCTACACATTGCTTGTAGGAGCCTTTGAAAATATTGTGGCAAAAGGTGAAATTGCTCATGACGAGCAATTTCACCTTTTGCCACAATCTTTTCTATGCTATTAAAAGGTGTCATATACAAAATTAAGAAACAGCTTCATCCTGTTATTAAGGGTCAGTTAGAGATACCATAGAAATACCTTGTGGGGTAAAGGGTTAAATTGTCATCTGCAAATGCTTTCAGTTTGGACGAGTTTACATAACTGTTATTAAAATTTTGGCAAACACTACTGAATGTTTGTTCTTGTTGTTGTACTATGTACAATCTTGGTAGAAAAGTGCTGAATAAAAATGTGTCGAATAGATTTTGAACTTTTGTTTGTTATTGTTCTTGCATTTATCAGTGACAGGGATCCAGGGTAGCTTGGAGGTAAAGTGTAGGACTTGTGACCTGGAAGCCCATGGTTTGGGTCTCACGGAATCGGCCCGCACGGGTGGCTCAGTGGTGAGCGTGTCGGACTCATGACCAGGTGGTTGTGAGTTTGATACCCGGTTGAAGCGAACTTTCTTTCAAGCGTATTTTCGCCTCTCACCTCTGCTGAAGCATGTGAGAAAAGTAGTTGGTGGCTTTGAAAAGAAAGTTGTGTTAGTACCGGTGTGAGAAAGCCAGGAAACGTGTGTGTCGCCGATCGCCATGATATGAACTAAGCTGTTACAGTGGCATTAAACCCCAATACAACCAGCCAACTTAGTGAATCTACAAGGCTTTTGTGGAAGTGTCCTAGGGCAAGACACTTCAGAGCCTTAGCCTTGGTCTGATGGAAAGATACATGTGTGTGTAAGCTGTTGCCGTGATATGATTGAAAAATTGTTGAAATCAGCATTAAGAGTTATTCAATCATAAAACAATTTTCAAATTTTCAGTCACCTTTATTTTGTCGTCTGCAAATGCTTTCAATTTGGGCAAGCCTAAAATATCGTCGTTCGGTAATGAGTTAATCAAATCAATTTGATCAGCGATAACTTTGTTCTCTCCCATCACTAAGCCTTTCAGCTACACATAAAATTGAGTGGATTGAGTTCAGAATCAGCACAACATGCTGTCTGATCATCTTAGACCTACATGGTATGCTGAAGCACTCTATGTGTCTCTTTATGGATCACTACTCGGTTATAGCTATGCAGATGCGAAAACCGACTTACAGAACATTTCAAAGCCGACGATACCTGATTCTTAACCCTTTCCCAAACAATCCCTGGTTTTTATGGGTCTGGAATAGTAGCCTTTTGAAAACATTGTGGGAAAACCATTGTGGTAACCAGCATTTTCTCCCTTTCCCACAATGTTTTCTACTCTATCATAGACTGAAATCATCTTTTCAGCAAGAGTTGAATTGTCGTCTGCAAATGCTTTCAATTTGGTCTAGTCCAAAAGTTTGTCGTTTGGGAAAGGGTTAAAGGTGGCCCTTCAGAATTTGGGACGAAAATTTTACAAAAATGCAAAAAAATCATCCTTATACTCCCATAGCCGTTTAATTTGCATTCATAAAACCCCAGCAGTGGAAAACCATCTGATAACACGAGAAATTAGAGATTTATCACGGACAAGGTTGACAACAACAGGAGACATGTTCTATTTTTAGATTATCAATTCTCTGATTTAAATACAGGAAAACACAGACAAAGCTTCAAACATCCGAAGAAGACATTATGGAAAATAATTATTACATGTTTGTTATGTAATGGAATGTAAGCGTTATTAGTCACGTGCAAGTCATTTGACATTCCCACAAATGCTTTATTGATTTTTGGCATGAAATCTAAAAATAGCTTAAGAGGCTACGTAGCCTTTTAAGGGAATACCATCAAAAAACAATTTTATGATTCTGAATTATTGATGATTTGTATTGTTTTTTTTTATATAAATTTCAATAATATATATTTCTTTTAATTTGGTGTGATGTGAAAATTCTAAATACCCACCTTTAAGTCAAATACAGGGAACTAAATTTCTAAGACATATTTGTTTTCTCCAATCTCTTTATACCGTGACAACAAATTAATGTGACATGCGGCTAAAAAACAGACTGGAAACTCTTTCAGTAGCACTTGCTTCCTATTGCATAAATCAAACAAAGGGAACTGAAGTGTAGTTTTTCTAATCTCTTCAAACCGCAACAAGAAACCCAGTTACGTTGACTATCGTCTCATATGTGCCACTTACGCACATGCGAAAACCCCAGAAAATAATGTGACACGTGGGGTAAAAAATTTTTTTCAGCGGCAATTGCTTGCTATTGCATAAATCAAACAAAAGGAACTGAAGTGTATTTTTTTCTAATCTCTTCAAACCACAACAAGAAAACCTGGTTACGTTGGCTACGGACTTCATACCCGCCAGTTATGTACATGCGAAAACTGACTTGCGGAACATTTCATAGCAGGCGACACCTGTTTTTTAAGTCAAATATAGGGAACTAAATTTCTAAGACATATTTTTTTTTTCTCCAGTCTCTTTATACCATGACAACAAACCCACTTAAGTTGACTACTGTCTCATAGGTGCCAGTTATGAAAAATAGACTTACGGAACATTTCATAGCAGACGGCACCTATTTCTTAACCCTTTATCAAACAATCCCTGGTTTTTACGGGGTCATACTATTTTGCGGACGCTACTTGCGGACAATATATACAAAGAAGGATTTTGCGGACAATATAGAACAAAGAGGGATTTTGCGGACGCATTGACTATAGAGTAATTATTGCCATTAAGGCGAAAGACATGTTATTTTCAACGTTGAAATGAGTTTTTATACTGACTTTTTTTTTTATTTTTATACTTTTATATGAACTTATATAACGAAAATTGCTTTTAGAAATTTGAATGTAATTTAAAAAAATTATCAACTTTTTTTTTCTTTCGTTATTTTTAATAATCTTATGGTGGTCCAAATCGAAAGCATTTGCAGACGACAAATTAAAGTGACTGAAAATTTGAAATTTGTTTTGTGGAAAAAGGATTTTCTGCTTTTCACTCAATGTTTTCTAAAGGCTTCTTTCTCAGGGTCGTCAAAATTAGGGATTGTGTAGTAATGGGTTGAATCAAAATTCGAATAATATCATAATTTTCCCTTTAAGCTTATTTAATAGCTTAATAAATAGTTTATTATTTGTTTTATAGACAAATAGAAAATACCTATACTATTAATGTAAACGTGTGTGAATCATAAAGTATGGGAGAAAAATGCGGATGCTATGTGCGGACACTATACATAAAGAAGGAATTTGCGGACAATATAGAATATAGAGGGAATTTGCGGACAATATGGATTACAGAGGGACTTTGCGGACGGATTGATTATAGAGTAGTAATTCATAAATAGTGTTTTAAATGAAATATATATGTAATGTTTGGCGTAGTTTTCACGTATTTATGTTTATACCATCGAAATATTATATGTCTGCTCTTTCGTAAGTCTTTGAAATTATTATTTTATAGACAAATTCAGAAGGTACCTGCACTATTAATGTAAACGTGTGTGAATCATAAAGTATGGGAGAAAAATGCCGATGCTACGTGCGGACACTATACATAAGGAATATGCGGACAATATAGAATATAGAGTGATTTTGCGGACGGATTGATTATAGAGTAGTTTTTAAATGGAACTGTCGGGATTTTCTTGCGAACACATTAAACATACATGATATGATATTAAAGGAAATTGCTTACGGATTGAATATAGAATAGTTTTTACATGAAAACATATATTTGTCAGATGCAGGAAACATATGTATACTATATAGTATGGTAGGAAACTGCGTAGAATATAGGTGGAATTTGCGGACGGATCGATTATATAGAGTAGTCTGCTCTTTCTTATGTCTTTGAAACCATTATTTTAAGGAGAAATGAAGAAGATACCTACACTATTAACCCATTACCACACGATCCCTACTTTTGACGCCCCTGAGAAAGAAGCCTTTTGAAAACCCTGTGGGAAAAGGAGAAAATGCCGGTAACCAGCATTTTCTCCTTTTCCCACAGTGTTTTCTACCCTTCCCAGAACAAATTTCAATTTTTCAGTCACCTTTATTTTGTTGTATGCAAATGCTTTCAATTTGGATCAGTAATTTTTTCTCGTGTGGTAATGGGTTAATGTAAACGTGTGTGAATCATAAAGTATGGGAGAAAAATCAGATGCTACGTGCGGACATTATACATAAAGAAGGAATTTGCGGACAGTATGGAATATGGAAGGAACTTGCTGACGAACCCAGACCCCCAAGGAACTCGAAACATCACGTTCACGAGTCATACGCTAGATACCTATTGAGCTATGTAGCCTGGTCATTGCGGACAATATACACAGAGTAGGATTTTGCGGACAATATAGAACATAGAGGGATTTTGCGGACGCATTGGATATAGAGTAATCAGTATCGCATTTAAAGAGACAGACATGTTATTCACACCTTTGGAAAGGTTTGATAGTCTTAATTATGTACATGGTTGATTACATTTATTGTCCAATTAATATGACTATATTTCATTATAGAATACTGAGGGAACTTTGGTACGGATTGAATATTTCTCACATGAAAAAATATATTTGCAAGATGTAACTTCAGATTCTACTGGCGGACACTATAAACATACAAATGTCATGGAAATTGCGGACAATATAGAATTTAGAGGGAAATTGCGGACGGATTGCATATGGAGTAGTTTTTACATGAAAACAGATATTTGTCAGATGTTACTTGCGACCACTTTAAACAAACAGGCACCATAAACATTGGAGGAAATTGCAGACAATGTACCGCAGTAGAAAGATAAATTCAAAACGTCTTTCCCCCAATACTGGAAATCCTTTATGTACATGTACGTAGAACCAAGATCAGACTTTACCCTTTGTGGTCACTTAAAATGAAAAAACCCAGCCGTGTCTCGCTTCTGTTCAGTACTGTCAATTAATGACACGTGTTATTTACTGATAAACTTTAATCCGTTCAACAACTTCTTAACTAGTGAAGCGAGAAAAATATATCTGCGTTTCCTGCATCTGACAAATATATGTTGTCGTGTTAAAACTATTCTAAATTCAATCCGTAACCAATTTCCTTCAGTATCATTTTTTGTCTGCGAATTTCATATATGTTTAATGTGTTCGCAAGAAAATTCCGACAGTTCCATTTAAAAACTACTCTATAATCAATCCGTCCGCAAAATCACTCTATATTCTATATTGTCCGCAAATTCCTTCTTTATGTATAGTGTCCGCACGTAGCATCTGCATTTTTCTCCCATACTTTATGATTCACACACGTTTACATTAATAGTGCAGGTATCTTCTTAATTTGTCCATAAAACAATAGTTTTAAAGACTTACAAAAGAGCAGACTTACATAATATTTCGATGTTATAAACATAAATACGTGAAAACTATGCCGAAAAGTACATATATATTTTTCATCTAAAACACTACTTTCAAAATATTACTCTACAATCAATCCGTCCGCAAAGTCCAACTGTATTCCATATTGTCCGCAAATTCCCTCTATATTCTATATTGTCCGCAAATTCCTTCTTTATGTATAGTGTCCGCACGTAGCATCCGCATTTTCCCCCAATACTTTATGATTCACACACGTTTACATTAATAGTGTCTGAATTTGTCCATAAAACAATGGTTTCAAAGACATAAGAAAGAGCAGACTAATATAATATTTCGATGTTATAAACATACATACGTGAAAACTATGCCGAAGAATACATACATATTTCATTTAAAAGACCACTTTATAATTGCTACTCTATAATCAATCCGTCCGCAAAGTCCCTCTTTACTCTATATTGTCCGCAAATTCCCTCTATGTTCTATCTTGTCCGCAAATTCCTTCTTTATATATAGTGTCCACACGTAGCATCCGCATTTTTCTCCCATACCTTATGATTCACACACGTTTACATTAATAGTGTAGGTATCTTCCTAATTTGTCCATAAAACAATATGGTTTCAAAGATTTACGAAAGAGCAGACTTACATAATATTTCGATGTTATCAATATATATACGTGAAAAATACTTCGAAGAATACACACGTTTTTCATCTAAAACACTAACGTTACTTTATATTATATATACTCAATGCATCCGCAAAATCCCTCTTTACTCTATATTGTCCGCAAATTCCTTCTTTGTGTATAATGTCCGCACGTAGCGTCCGCACGTTTCCTACCATACTTTTTAAGTAACGCATGTCTTTAATTTTACTTCAGTAGGCTACTCACGTTTCAGAACACCATAGGATTCTGTAAAAGTATAAATGTTACGAAAAGTTAGACTTATGACTTGTAATTACAAATAAAAAAAAAAGAAAAGAAAATAATATTAATAATATGCATGGCTTTTATAAATTACATTTAACACTCTAAAAATAATTTTCGTTATAAGTTCATATAAAAAGTATAAATTATCAGTATAAAAACCCATTTCAACGTTGAAAATAACAAGCCCATAGCCTTAATTGCAATGTTACTCTATATTTAATGCGTCCGCAAAATCCCTCTATGTTCTATATTGTCCGCAAAATCCTTCTTTGTGTATATTGTCCGCAATTAGCGTCCGCAAAATAGTATGACCCGTTTTTACGACCCTGAGATAGAAGCCTTTTGAAAACATTGTGGGAAAAGGAGAAACTGCTGGTAACCAGCATTTTCTCCTTTTCCAACAATGTTTTCTACCCTGTCGGTAACAGATTTCAATTTCTGAGTTACATTTATTTTGTGGTCTGCAAGTGCTTTCGATTTGGACCAATCTAAAATTTTGTCATTTGGAAAAGGGTTTAAGTCATTGGAAATAAAATTCTGTTCTGTTCTGTTCTAAAACGGTGTACTCTCTGAACGTCTTCCAGCAGATCTAATTAATACCTATCAGGGGGGATTAGGGGGCCTAAAGGGGCGCTGCTAATTATAATTGTCTTTAAAGCCCTTAGAAAACATTGTAAAAAAGAGATATTAAAACCATTTTCTCCTGGTTCTTCAGTAAACCTTTATGGATAATTCCATCTAGTGAGCTTTGATATGTTTGATTAACTGTGTATCACCTGGGGTCGTATATATGATCCCTGGTATCACAGACTTGAGTTTTCTGAAGAAGCCTTTTGATAACACTGTGGGAAAAGGAGAAAAAAAGTCTTCCAACTCTCAAATGTTTTCTAAACCTTTGCTGATAATTCCATCATTTGAATTAGCATTTATGTTATTTACCTGTGGTTTATCGTCACAACTATTTCCCAAATAGGCCCCCTAATTCCCTATTCACACCCAATGATATTTTTATAGGAGTAGGCGTTCGGGGAACAAAAAAGTATACTGGTCACGATTTAATCAGCTACCTGAATCCTGAAGGAATCATTTCGTGATTGTGTTAGACGGGTTTTAGATCCAATCTAAATTTTGTCGGTGAAAATGCAGATTACTTTTTCCATTTTCCCTACCAATATTTTCAAAGGAAGCTTTTTCTCCGGATTATTTATTTTTTGTTACAATACAGCGGAGAGAGAACGTTGTTCAACCACCGGAATGAATTGAGTATGTAACCGTATGTTATACAGTGTTCTGTTCTACGTTTTCTGGCGTAACGTAGTTAAGTCGAAAATCTGAGTTACGTTACACCTATCATGCACATCAATTTTTTGTTCCTTCTTTAATTCAAACAATTCAGTTTCGCAGGAAAACGCTTGTTGTTGTTACGGTACATAATGAATTATCAAATATAGCCGGTGTTTCGCCGTGTAAACTTGCTAGCTGTTCGCTAACATTGCCAAAGCTCTCTCTCAGTTTCTGGGTTTGTATTTTCAGGATAGATTAATATGCTAAAGGACATGCTAGTTTTTTCCCCTAATCTCAAAAAGTTGAATTATGGAAAAATTATTGAGAAATGTGTTGAATCTTTTGGTAAGATTGAAACCAATACGAACTACCGGTACTAATAGAAAAACCCAAGCCACCGGAATACATTCAAAGATGGCAACACTTGACAACGGAATCAACTTTGAAAATGTTTCAACTCATATCTTGTCGCAGTTAGATGGCCATAAATTTCGCTCAAGCGTAGAAGAACATCTTCAAGTCGTGAAATCAAAGTTTAATAACAAGTCTGACCTTGACGATGCCGAAAGGTAGGGATTATCTAAAATTGTCATTGGATTTCGCGACTGATGCCGTGATGGGCATTGCTTAACCCTTTACCCCATAAGACATTTCTATGGTATCTCTATTTGACCCAAATAACAGCAAGGATGAAGCAGTTTTTTTATGTGTATATGGCACCTTTTGATAGCATAGAAAACATTTTGACAAAAGGTGAAATTGATCGTCACGAGCAATTTCACCTTTTGCCACAATGTTTTCCAAAGGCTCCTACAAGCAATGCTAGAAATGAGTATCTATGGAGTAAAGGGTTAACTCTATGAAACATTGCCGAATTATTTCTTAAAATTTGAAAACGATAGATCTAGTTAAATGAATTAATGCCTAAACACATTACGATCTACATAGTCGGTTATTCTTGCTGATATGCAGCAAGCAGGAAGTTTTAGAAGCATTAACCCTTTACCACACAATCCATACTTTTGACGACTCCGAGAAAAAAATCCTATAGAAAACATTGTGGGAAAAGGAGAAAATGCTAGTAACAAGCATTATCTCCTTTTCTCACAATTGTGTGAAAAAGAGAAAATGCTGGTGTCCAGCATTTTCTCCTTTTCTCGCTATATTTTCTACCCATCACAAAAAAAAAAAATTTTCAGGCACTGCAAATGGTTTTCGATTTGGACAAGCCAAAAAAATTGTTGTTTGATAGTCTGATGAGTTAACTCATTACCAGATGACAAAATTTTAGACTGGTCCAAATTGAAAGCATTTGCAGACGACAAAATAAACTTGACTCAAAAATTGAAATTTGATTTGGAAAGGGTAGAAAACATTGTGGGAAAAGGAGAAAATGCTGCTTACCAGCATTTTCTCCTTTTCCCACAATGTTTTCTAAGGGCTTCTTTCTCAGGGTCGTTAAAAGTCGGGATTGTGTGGTAAAGAGTTAACTATTAAGTTTTTAACCAAACGACAAAATTTTAGACTGTTCCAAATTGAAAACATTTTCAGACAGCAAAATAAACATGGCTCAAAAATTGAAATTTGTTTTGAGAAGGGTAGAAAACATTGTGGGAAAAGGAGAAAATACTGGTTGGTTACCAGCATTTTCTCCCTTTCCCACAATGTTTTTAAAAGGCTTCTTTCCCCTCGTAATATAATCATAGGATGATTTCAGGTATAAAAATCATTTTAGGATGATTTTATGCATTAGACTAATTGGTTATTTAGATTTGTTTTGTAAATGGAACTCATGATCGAGTAAAATATTTGATCCATAATTTATGGTTTTCCAGGCTTGTTTTTAAATATAGAACTTGGAAGTCCAGCATCTTTTTCATTTTACCCTTCACTTATCTATGAAAAGATAAAACAGAAAACATTTAGTGGAAAGGAGAAAATGCTGGTTACCTGCATTCACCCCTTTCCTAACAATGTTTTCACTTGCCTTTTCTCATGAATCGGGTTTTTAGCCATTACTAAACAATGCAAGGTTTGCACAACCCTGAGGAAAAAACCCTCTGAAAACATAGTTGGAAGAGGAGAAAATTTTTCAACGTTTTCTACCCATCTCAAAACAAAGTTTCATTTTTCAGTCGCATTTATTTTGTCATCTGCAAATTATTCTTTCAATGTGGACCAGTCCAAAATTTTGTTGTTTGGTTAAGATTTAATTTAGTTCAAATGTTTTGCATTAAGACTTGGGTAAAAATTTGGAAATGTTTGAAACTATTGTTCTCTAAAATGTTTTGCATTAAGACTTGGATGAAAATTTGGAAATGTTCGAAACTATTGTTTTCTAGATGGCTGTCATGGGCAAAAAAGGAAAACTACCTCAAAGTGGTGTCAACAGAGATTCCGCATGGGATTTTACCCGCAGAATACAAAGGAAATCTCAGTGATGTGAAAGTGTTTGTAAAGTATGGACCAGATGATCCAGTATATGACAACAACAAGACCATCAGAGAGAGGGTAATTGTAGTCTATCCCATTACCACACAATCCCCATTATCTTCGTATGTCATATTCTTCAAAGATTCGACTGTCTTATATGACGCATCACTAGCCCGGAAAGTGGGCTGACTGTAATATTACGCTCTATACAGTGGCAATGTAGAAAATAGCTTTTATCAATGTGTTTGAAGAGAAATGAGACCTGCTTTAGCTCCAGATTTCTCGAACTGCTGATCATAGCTGAGTGAATTGCACGAGGTAGAGTTTTATTGAGTAAACATTTATTTTAGTTTTAAATTCAAAGTAACGGTTGTCGCGTAGGAAAGTGGTTCAGTGCTGTACCCAGGATGCCCATATTAGGTAGATGAGTATTCATAGAATGCCATCTAGCGGGAGATAATGCACAATCCTTACTTTTGATGACCCTGGGAAAGAGGCCTTCAGAAAACATTGTGGGAAAAGGAGAAGATGCTAGTAACCAGCATAATCTCCTTTTCCCACAATGCTGTCTCCCCTTCACAAAACAAATTTCAAATTTTCAGTCACCTTTATTTTGTTGTCTGCAAATGCTTTCAATATGGACAAGCCTAAAATTTTGTCGTTTGGTAATGAGCTATATAGTAGATTTACTAGTATAGCATACTTTGGTATTCGGAAGGGAAAAAACAGGGGTGCAACTTTTTACAGAACTCCAGATAAAGGGAATGATTTTGATTTCAAAATTGAAATGTTAATAATTCTCCTTCAAACCCTTTGTTATGGGCACTCAGACAATTCTAATGGGTACCCACAAAATAGGGTTAGGAAGAGAAATAATGGATCATGAATACCATCACTCTCTCATATCTCTTTCCTAAACGTGTCCGCAGTACAAGTGTTTAGAAAACACTGTGGGAAAAGGAGAAATTGCTTGTTACAAGCAATTTCTCCTTTTCCCACAGTGTTTTCTAGCCTATTCGAAAACTGTCTGCCATTCTCATCAAATTCAAAATTGTAATCTTCAAACACTTTGAGTTTGGGACGGTCTAAAATTTGTCATCTGGGAAAGGGTTAACTGGAGCTCTGTTTTTGTATGACTTAAATACTTGTATAAAGGCACAAATGAACTTTATAACCTTTTGACAACACAATCTCCAGTTTTAAAAACTCTTGGTAATAAAGTCTTTTGAAAACATTGCTGGAAAAGGAGTAAATAGTAGTAATCGGCATCTTGTCCTTTTCCCATAATGTTTTCTATCCTTTCGAAGAAAATTCTGAATGTTTGAGTCACACTGAAATTTGTCGTCTGGACGTGCTCTCAAGTTGAACAAGTCAAAAATTGAATCCTCTGGTAAAGAGTGTAGAAAACATAGTACATAAAAAATAAAATGCTCTATTGTTCAATGTGTGGAGTAAGATGCTGCATACCCCATTACCATACAATCCCTACTTTTGATGACCCTGAGAAAGAAGCCTTTTGAAAACATTGTGGGAAAAGGAGAAAATGCTGGTAAACAGCATTTTCTCCTTTTCCCACAATGTTTTTTACCCTTCACAAAACAAATTTCAAATTTTCAGTCATTTTTATTTTGTCGTCTGCGAATGCTTTCGATTTGGACAAACCTAAAATTTTGTCGTTTGGTAATGAGATACATGATCTTTTTGAAATGTATCGTAGGTTGCTAGGGGCAACAGTTTTCTTGAAATCACAAACAAGGTACCACAAACAACCTGTGTTCTACAAGCTATGAAGAAGTTTACAGGCGGACTTGGTGATGATGATGACAAGGATGGGGGAGATGACCTGATATGGAAACGATATTTTACAAAGGCAGGTAATTTTTACTCTGTTATCCTAAGTTGTTCACCTTAACTCTTTACAATACAATTCCAACTTTTAACAACCCTTGGAAAAAAAAACAAACTTCTGAAAACATTGTGGGAAAAGGAGAAAATGCTGGTAAACAGCATTTTATCCTTTTCCCATAATGTTTCCTAGCCTTCCCAAAACAAATTTCAATTTTGGAGCCATATTTATTTTGTCGTCTGCAAATGCTTTCGATTTGGACCAGTCTACTTTTTTGTTGTTCGGTAAAGAGTTAAGGGACATAACACCTTTTGAAGGGGAAGTGTTCTGACTCTCTTCTGTCAACACACAGGGGCAAGTGAGTGTTTATATGGCCTGCAATATTAAGGTATGTATGCAGTATTTAGGAACATCACACAAAGAAAGTTGTTGGAAACTTTATTGGAGAGAAGTGGTGTTGAAAACTAATAGTTTTTACTTTTCCCATAATGTTATTAAACCTTTTTATCCTTTTGTCATTACGAGCATTTTCTCCATTTTGCCACTGTATTTTCTTCCCTAGCAGATAAAAATACCACCGTTTTGGGTACTGTTAATTTGCTATCTGCAAATTCTTTCAATTTCAGGAGATAGAGATAATCTCATCTAGTAAAGAGTTAGCTCTCTACCAAACGACAACATTTAACCCATTACCACACACTCTCTGCTTTAGACGACCCTGAGAAAGAAGCCTCTAGAAACCATTGTGGGAAAAGGAGAAAATGCTGGTAACCAGCATTTTCTTCTTTTCCCACAATGTTTTCTATCTTTCACAAAGGAAATTTCCAATTTTTAGTCACTTTTATTTTGTCATCTGCAAATGCTTTCAATTTGTACAAACCTAAAATTTTGTCGTTTGGTAATGAGTTAAGACTGAGTTAAGCATTTGCAGACGACAAGATTAATGTGGCTCAAAAAATTAATTTCACTTTTGAGAGAAGGGAAAAAACACTGTGGGAAAAGGAGAAAATGCTGGTTACCAGCTTTTTCTCCTTTTCCCACAGTGTTTTAAGAGGGCTTCTTCTTCAGGGACGTGAAAACCAGAGATTGTTTGATAAAGGGTTAAGAAAAATTAAATAGTTTGTTGTCTACAAATGTGTTGAATTCTGAAAGATCTGAGGTTTTATTGCTTAAGTTTTTACAACCAATGAAAAAAAGACTTTAAAAACATTGTGGGTAAAAATTTCTCCTTTTCGCACATTGTTTTCTATCCTTTTGAAGGACAACTTCCATTATTTCATCCTTGTTGAATTTGTAATCAGCAAAAATACTTTGGAATTGGACTAAACAAAAATATTTTTGCCTGGTAAGGGAAAGAACAAAGAGAAAAAATATTTTTAATACACAGCCTCTTGAAGAGACAGACTTTATAATCAGCACTTCAAAAGCAAATGGAGAAGCTGCCCACCTGAGCTGTGTAGAGATTGCCGGAGAGTTTGTGATGTGTGGGGGATCAAAGAATGTTCACATGATGTTCAAAACTAAAGGTTTGTGTATTTGGATTAATTTGTGAACCCTTTTTCCAAATCACTAAGTTTTGGATTTGTTTTTGTAATGTACTTTGATACTGTCCCTACATATTTTCACTGGATGAAAGTATGCAACATTTTTCCGTATTGCATACTTTGATCATATTATTTAGTTTAGAGTTTTTTTCACATTTGTTGCCAAGTCCGGAACTATTTTAAAAGCCACCATTTCTCTAAAAATCGAAATGTAAAGGGCCACCACAATTATAAAAAATTTCAGTGTTAGACATCATGTTTTACGGTTGCTAGAGAACTCGTACCCTGGAGAACTCGTACTCTGGAGAACTCGTACCCCAATCTGAAGGGTACGAGTTCTCTGGAGAACTCGTATCCCTGGGTACGAATTCTCCAGAACTCGTACCCTACAGATATTTTGGGGAATAAATTTGTATCTCTATATATCATTCAGACTTTGGTGAATTAATTATTTTCATTTTATCTTTTAAGAAATGATTGCGTAAGTTATACAATAATCAAGCATTGGTAATGAGTACTTCTAGCAAATATCAGTTTTGTAACCGGATCTTTCATGGATTAAAATGATAAGGAAGTAAGGTAAATGGTTAGGTAAATTCAAGAAAGATGAAATTATCAGTAAGCTCTACATAATCTGGATTCATCTAATGATTCGAAGATAGGGTTTTTTTTTCAAAGCTTGTTTAGATATTTTTAGGTTCGTTAATGGAGTATGCCATTTTTGTTTAAAGGAGTCAAAGGTGTAGGGTACAATGAAGTCACATATCAGGTGTGATAAACATGATTGTCCACACTTGCCATTTACCAGCAATTAAACCTGTGTAGTTCTTCAAAAGGACTCTTTAACCCTTTAGTTTACCAATCAATCGCATGGTTTTATGAGGAATAAGACTTATATAAATATTGTTGGAAAAGGGTTAATTGATTATAAACGGTTCTTTATTATGTAACATTAAAAGAAGAAATCTAACTCTTTGAACTTGATGGATCCAAATAGTACAACCCTGTTGGAGATAGCTTTTTGAAAATGTTGTTGGAAAAATGGGGGAGGATGCTTATATAACTAGCATTTCTCATTACCTACATTTTTTTCCACCCTTTCAGTCCGATAAATAAATACGTCTGTACCAAATATGAATTTGGTGTATGCGGAAAAATACAATTTTGAAGAGACTTTGAGTTCACATAGAGCAATATTTGCATTTTCTCTCGCTAGATCTCTTTCTCTCATTTTCATTGCACAGTCTTCTTCTATATTTTCTAAAACGTTTACTTCACCATCTCGAGCTTCAACCACTAAGAAGAAGTAATCATTGTGGGAAAAGGTGCAAAATCAAATAACCAACTTGGTCTCCTTTTTCCACGTGTTTTCTCGCATTTTCAAACAATTTGAAAGTTTCTTCAGACGGCTTATGTGAAATTTTCGACTTGCAAGCGGTTCTACGGAGGCATTTTTGTATTGCTGAAACATTGTGGACAAATGATGTCACTGACTTTTCCAATCATTACCCTACGTGCTTAACTCTTTTGGTGTCAAAAGTATACAGGGGACTTCATCGACGATTCACTAAAATTCTGAATAGATTTTTTTTTCTGAAAGGTTTGGCTGTGAATCTTGATCGATGGTGTAAATCCAAGCTCAGACTGCATTTTTTTGCATATTGATCTTGTTCTTTACCACCCATTTCGATTCTAGCGTTAAATGAATTAAGGGTTCAATATTGAATATTGCAATTATGTTACAGTAATTTTATCATTGTGAAAATCACACCTTTCTTGCTCTCTTTGTTCAGGAAATTTGCCTTTTCACCAGGTGTAAAAATTTGATCAATTCTGTGTTCATTTTATCAACACCTTCCATTCAATAAATATCTAATCCAATTAAATACTGATTTCTAGACTGTTCTTACACAAAACAACATCAAACATCAACTCAAAACTTGAATGCAAGTGAAGGCTACCAAAAGAATTGAAGAGAGCAAACATTAATCCTACTAATGATTTTTTAGTTGAATACAATTTATTTATGGTTCATAAATGTTTTCCTTACGATTTTTACATCGAATACAACATACACTGCATGAGAAAACACACAGGTGTCTTTACTTTATTTGTCTTTTCAACACATGTACAGGCAAAAAAAAGAAAAAAATAATTATCAAATCTATATCACAATAACGGCATAGAAATAAAAGTTGACAGAATGCTGGTAAACAAACATTATAATTAGCCTATTAGTGGGGGTACGAGTTCTCCAGAGAACTCGTACCCAGGGTACGATTTCTCTGGAGAACTCGTACCCTTGAGATTGGGGTACGAGTTCTCCAGGGTACGAAATCTCCAGGGTACGAGTTCTCCTGATACCTGTTTTACAAACTTAACAATGCATTGCTCTTATTAAGAACGTGACTAATAGACAGAATATTTATATCCAGAATATTGGTTACAACAAAGGTATGAAAAATTTGTTCATCAAACATCTTTATCAACGATGAAATTATTAAGCAATGAAAAAAGATCCACAGCCACCATCTTGTTTGTTTACATACCGGTACCTTTAGCAAAGGTTACGTCATCAAAAGCCAATGTTGAAAAGTCTACGAAACCACAGTAGGTCGACAAAACAGACTTTTATTTCTTTTGAAATTTTAAAGTAAACAAAATAAATTGAGGAGTCTGATGACACACTGTAAAATCAGGTGAAATTATTTAACTCATTACCAAACGACAATGTTTTAGGCTTGTCCAGATCCAAAGCATTTGCAGCCAACAAAATAAAATTTACTGAAACTTTGAAATTTGTTTTGTACAGGGTAGAAAACATTGTGGGAAAAGTACCGGTAGAAAATGCTGGTTACCAGCATTTTCTACTTTTCCCACAATCTTTTCTAAAGGCTTCTTTCTGAAGGTCTTCAAAAGTAGGGATTGTGTGGTAATAGGTTAAACAATATCAAAGTAAATAATAAAAAGATTATTGGACTTGTAACTATGGCAGTATGGTGTATGGAACTACTTCTTTTTGAGAAGAAAAACCAACTATCCTTGCAACTTCAGCTGATGTGGGACGATACACTGAGCCACGCTATCGTGTAGCTAGAGAGGTATGCGAGGCAGTCGTAGATGGTATAGACAGGATGGACTCTGATACAAAACACAGGTTCGAAGTCTGATCTTTGTTTAACCCTTTTCTCCACAGATACTCATTTCTATGCATTGCTTATAGGAGCCTTTGGAAAACATTGTGGCTAAAGGTGAAATTGCTCTTGATGAGCAATTTCACCTTTTGTCACAATGTTTTCTACACTATCAAAAGGTGTCATATACACATAAGAAACAGCTTCATCCGTGTTGTTATTTAGGGTCAATTAGAGATAATATAGAAATGCCTTATGGGGTAAAGGGTTAAAATGTTTCTTGTTGTAAGGTATGCCTTTCCCAAGTGGGTTTTTTGAAAAGGATCTTAACCCTTTACTCCATAGATACTCATTTCTACACATTGCTTGTTTGAGCTTTTGGAAAACACTGTGACAAAAGGTGAAATTGCTTGTGATGAGCAATTTCACCTTTTGCCACAATGTTTTCTATGCTATCAAAACCGTCATTTACACACAAGAAATGGCTTCATCTTTGCTGTCGTTTAGAGTCCATAAGAGATGCCATAGAAATGCCTTATGGGGTAAAGGGTTAACTCTTTGCCAAACGACAAAACTTTGGACGAGTCCAAATTGAAAGCATTTGCAGATGACAAAATAAATGTGAATCAAATATTGAAATTTACTTTGGAAAGGATAGAAAACATTGTGGGAAAAGGAGAAAATGCTGGTTACCAGCATTTTCTCCTTTTCCCACAATGTTTTCATAGGCTTTCTTTCTCCTAAAAGTCGGGACTTTGTGGTAAATAGTTACGATCTGGTGTTTGATAAAATGTTGCAAAATGATAAGATTTAAAGAGAAAATTCTGGCTCTAAATATACCATTTTTGCATGTTACTCTTGCCATATTATTAGAAAATTTGTTATTGGAACTGCATTTTAAAGATCTCCTTGCTTTAATTCTTGTTGCCTTGTGAATTGTGGCTAAATCAACTAAGGTAACAAATTGTTGGATTTTTGGGTCATAAGTTGGTAATACATGTAATTTTGAAGCTGAAAAAGATGCAGAGTTATTCTTATTTTTTTTGTAAATTTTTCAAACACATATCATAGCATATGAGCAACGCTGTCTAGAATATTTTGTGCAAGTCTTTCTTCCCTTCCCACTTGAAATTTCAAATTTTCAATCGCTTTTATTTTGTCGTCTGCAGATGCTTTCAATCTGGACCAGTCTTAAATTTTGTCGTTTGGTAATGAGTTAACCCTTTACCAAACAACATAATTTTAGACTAGTCCATATTGGAAACATTTGCAGACGACAGAATTAATAGGACTAGAAAATGGAAATTTGTTTTGGGACGGGAAGAAAACATTGTGGGAAAAGGAGAAAATGCTGGTTACCAGCATTTTCTCCTTTTACCACAATGTTTTCTAAAGGCTTCTTTCTCAGGGGTCATCAAAAGTAGGGACTGTGTGGTAATGGTTACTGAACATGTCTTTGTATTGCAGGTTTCTTTCATTTCTGGTTGCCAGCCGGTACACAGCAGTGTTTGAGATACTGGTACCTGGACATCAGCATGTTGTCAATCTGTCCTATCTTAAAAAGTAAGTGCATCACAGTTTTTTTGTAGTTCCGTTTTAGCAGGTCCAAAATTGACATTTGTTCTGGGAAGGGTAGAAAACACTGTGGGAAAAGGAGAAAATGCTGGTTACCATGGTTACCAGCATTTTCTCCTTTTCCCCCAGTGTTTTGAAAAGGCTTCTTTCTCAGGAGCATCAAAAGTAGGGATTGTGTGGTAATGGGTTAACTCACTTACCAGACAACAAAACTTTAGACTTTACAAAGCCGATCGCATTTGCAAACAGAAAAATAACATTACTCAAAAGTTGAAACTTGTTCACAAGAGTAAAAACATTGTGAGAAAAGGAGAAAATGCTGGTTACCAGCATTTTCTCCTTTTCTCATGATGTTTTCACTAGTCTTGTTCATTGAGTTGAGGTCGTTAAAAGTCGGCACTATGTGGTTAAAGGATAAACCAACATTGTGTACACTTCACCAAACAGGCTGTTTGTTTATATGCTTGATAATTAATGCTGTGGTCATCTTTAGATAGGCTGTTTCATAGCAGCTAGTGCACCTATCTACATTTTCCTGTAGTTCCTCTTACCAGTACTCTACATAATATTCATCCCAAGTCTCTTGGTGTTTTCCCACATATGTGTACATATTGTCAAAACAATGAAAAGAGCTACAGTATATAACTCTTTACCAGACGACAAAATTTGACCCCTGTCCAAATTGAAAACATTTGCAGACAACAATTTCAGTGTTGCTCAAATGATGCAATTGTTTATTGATAGGGTAGAAACATTGTGGGAAGAGGAGAAAATGCTGGTTACCAGCATTTTCTCCTCTTCCCACAATTTTTTCAAAAGGCTTCTTTCTTAGGGTCATCAAAAGTCATGATTGTGTGGTAAAGGGTTAAGCTTTTTATCAGCTAATACACATCTAATTGCCCAATCAGAGAGATTAGTAATAAGAAAGCGTAAGCTTGAGTGTATCAATTTTGTAACTTTCTTCTTTAGATATATTGAATTTGGATAGGTCTAAAGTTTGTAACATGGAAAAGGGTTCGTGGGGCCATCTCACTAATGGTTGGCATTGTCCTGACATCCTTCGACATGTGACTGGGGCTAACTAGAGAAGACTCGGTTGTAATTTTCCATTAATTCCTTCACTCTATGACTGAAGGTGGAATGATAAACAGCTAATATAAGAAGGAAGAATTCTATTATCTTGTCAAAGATTATATAGAAAAAGGCATTGTACTTTGCATGAGACAATTGTCCCTGAGGAATGCAGATGCGGGAATGCAGGAGAGACAAAGGAACCTACTAATGTGTGCGCAAAGAGTGCTCATAAAATGTAGGGGAAAATTATAGTAACTGGCACCTATTGGTAATTTCCAGAAGGGTCTCCTTAAACTGAAATACGGAACACAGCATACAAAAAGTAACCTGTTTTACATACACCTTTCTGTGCAGTTTGATCTTGGTCTACACTTGTAGCAAAATGAATGAAACTGGTTGGAATAGGCATTCTGTTGATTTGTTTTATGATATTTGCCAATTGCCTTGCAGACCTGAACTGAAGTTCATTGCTTGGACAAAGACAGACTTACAAGCGAAAGGTGACATGCAGAATGTAATACCTCCTCATATAGGTATAGAAGTGAGTACAAACTTCCATAAGCCAATGAAGATCCATTGGTCTATACTGGAATACAGAAATTTTCGGTTTGATCGTGGAACATGGTGACAAAAAATTGCACATCAATACATCACCTACACATCGTATATGATAATAGGATAGTGTACCATATAACTTTGTACAGTATAGAGGTAATGCAGCAATAATTATGCTATTTAGTTATGATGTATGATTATTGATTGATAAAAATTTTGATGTTTAGCGAAAAACCAATAAGGCTTCAGAGGCTTATGAAACTTAACCCTTTCCCAAACAATCCCTGGTTTTTACGGGTCTAGAATAGTAGCCTTTTGAAAACATTGTGGGAAAAAGGAGAAAATGCTGGTAACCAGCATTTTCTCCTTTTCCCACAATGTTTTCTACCCAATCTTTGACAGAAATCATCTTTTTAGCAAGAGTTGAATTGTTGTCTGCAAATGCTTTCAATTTGGTCTAGTCCAAAATTTTGTCGTTTGGAAAAGGGTTAATGGTCTAAACCATTTACATGTATATACAAATAAACCTACCGAACTTTATAAGCTTCTGCAGAATACAACTTTTGAAGAAAATGTGGATTGAGAAAAAAGTTCTTACAACTTCTCTGCCTTGATTATCCTTCCTTTGAACTACACTAGTACTTGCGCCGAATGTGTGGGCCAATGAAAAATCTGTAAGTTGGCACCCGCCCCCAGTTATCAAACTGAGGACCTCACGGTTACGAGGCCAACACTCTAAAATGATAGCTATTGCTTGATGGCAGTTTATAGAAATGGTGAAAATTTTACTATGTTTTGTGATATAATTGTAATGCACCTATGTGCTACAAGAGTGTTTGATGATCAACCATGGAAAATTTTAGTTGCCTGTAATAGACCAATGTTGCAATATTTGGTTTACTCTTTGTCAGATGACGAACTTAAAAACTGTCAAAATCAAAAACTTTTGCATGTGACATAATGAATGTGTCTCAGATGACATACATGTGATTAGTCGAAAGCATTGTAGGTTACCAGCATTTTCTCCTTTTCTGACAATGTCTCAAAAGCCTTCTTACGTAGGGTCTCAAAAACATAATTGTTTGATAAAGTGCCAAGTAAATCACGATCTTTTTTTTCAGCAGAATTTGATTTATATGGGATGTTTGATTTCAGATAGCTCGCTGTTTAGGTCTTGATACAGTTGGTTATGATGTTGTGCAAATGGAACAGTTAGACGAAAAAATTGTTCAAGTAAGTTCTTAAGGTAATTGTATGGTAAGGAAGATTTAGATCTTACTTTGCCTGATTTTGAGCCCGATTTCGATATTCCTGTGATGTGCCCTCTATTAGATGCTGGTTATTACCCCCCTTTACATCATATTTCTGCTGTGATGTGCCCTCTATTAGATGCTGGTTATTACCCCCCTTTACATCATATTTCTGCTGTGATGTGCCCTCTATAAGATACTGGTTATTACCCCCCTTTACATCATATTTCTGAAAGCCAATGAAATATCGTTTTACAAACTGCTTACGAATACACATGAAGCGATAAGCAGACATCAACATGGGTTTCCATGTTTACCTTCTATTCGAAAGGTCACGTTATTCTATTTTTATCAAAGATGAAATGCTACGAGCGATATCATTCGTTGCAGTTAGAGCTTCATCCAATGAAAAAGCTTAGCGAGGAAATGTTAAAATCGAGCTCGATCCGCCAAGGGTAGAGTAGCGTTGTGAATCATCAGCCTTGGCCTAAGAAGATGGGGGCAAATTTGAATCTTTTTCCTGTGCGAAATATTCCATATTTTTAATGTTTGAAGAAAAGTTAACATTTTGTATTAATATTTATAGGTAGCTTTCTCGAAGAATTTTAATTTCCTGTGAAATAAAAACAAAAACTGGCAAGGTCATTTTAACTCTTTACCGCACAATCCCAACTTGTAACGACCCTGAAAAAGGAAGCCTTTGAAAACATTGCAGAAAAAGGAGAAAATGCTGGTAACCAGCATTTTCTCCTTTTCCCACAATGTTTTCTACCCTTTCCAAATCAAATTTCTATTTTTGATTCAATTTTATTTTGTCATCTGCAAATGCTTTCAATTTGGACTACTCCAGAATTTTGTCATCTGGTAAAGAGTTCAGTTTATCTAATCCTCTTAAGTCTGATTTCAATTTTAAAGTCACATTTATTTTGTCTTCTGCAAATGCTTGATTGTATGGTGTTTAACGCTGTCTTCAACATTATTTCAGTTATACCGTGGCGGCCAGTGCACCTATCCATGCTCTCCTGGAGTTTATATTACCAGTACTCCACAAAATATTCTTTCCAAGCCACTGGCTGCTTTCCCACATAACCATCATCGAAACAACGATCAGCAATGAGAGATGAATGAATCCTGTTGCAATGACTATCATCGATTCTCGAAAAGAAATTGGACGAGCCGGGGATCGAACTTATGACCCCCTGTTCTCAAGTCCTGTACGCTACTGCTGGGGCTCATCGTAAAGAGTTAACCCATTACCAAACAACAACATTTTAGACTATTGAAAGCATTTGCAGACAACAAAATAAAAGTGACTAAAAATTTGAAATTTATTTTGTGAAGGGTAGAAAACATTGTGGGAAAAGGAGAAAATGCTGGTTACCAGCATTTTCTCCTTTTCCCCCAATGTTTTCTAAAGGCTTCTTTCTCAGGGGCGTCAAAAGTAGAGATTGTGTGGTAATGGGTTAAGACATTGCTGTTAAGTTTGATAAAGATTAACTCAATACCAAATGACAAAAATTGGTATAGAGTTAAAAAAGACTTGTCTGGATTGAAAGAATTTGCAGACATCAAATTCAATTTTGGTCCAAGTGATGATTCCAGTCTTCTAAAAGGTAGAAAACACTGTGGAAAAAGAAAAGAAAATGCTGGCTACAGGCATGTTCTCCTTTTCCTAGCATGATTTCAAAAGGCCTCTTCCTTGTGGGTTGTTAAAAATTAGGATTTTGTGGTAAAGGTTAAAGGTGCTTACTTGTCAGGCTTGTCTCCATGGTCTTTGTTTTGAGCTGCTGATCTAATTAACCTGTTACCACCCAGCAAAAATTTAGACCTATCCGAATTGAAAGCATTGGCAGACGACAAATTCAGAGTCGCTCAAATGGTGCAATTTTACTTTGATAGAGTAGAAAACTTTGTGGGAAGGAAAAAATGCTGGCTACCAGCATTATCTCCTTTTTCCCACAAGGTTTTCAAAAGTCTTTTTTCTCCGGGGCTTTAAAAGTGGTCATTGTGTGGTAAAGGGTTAAGACATATGGGAGCCAACATGAGATAGTGTTTGAGATAAAGTCTGAGATAAAGTTTAAGAAAGCCCAGAAACCATTTCTGAGCTTAAGAGCATTTTTTGTCCAAGAAGCTTTGTCAGAATAGAATTTTTTCTCTAAGCCAACAAATGTCACTTTCTTTTTTATTTTATTTCACTTTTAATGTCTAGGCCTTTTGAAAAGCCACGTACATGTATTTCGAAATGTGTCCTCCTGTTGTGTCTAATTTGTGGCATAATGTGTCTATCATACATTCTAATGACATGTGAATTCGGCTCTATAAACACAATGCAACGAAAACGTGGTTAACTCTTTACCACACAAGAAAATTTTGGACTAGTCCAAGTTGAAAGCATTTGCAGACCACAAATCTAGAGTGGCTCAAATGATGAAATTTGTCTTTCATAGGAAAGAAAACATTGTGGGAAAAGGAGAAAATGCTGGTTACCAGTTTTATAAAGTTGTCTTTTTTAAGGTTGTTAAAAGTAGGAATTGTGTGGTAAAGGGTTAAATCTACGTTATACCATAGAGACTGACGTCATTTTACGTAGAGTGACGTCATCCTGTATAAAGTCAGTCAGTGAGTTATTCAATGGAATATAATCTGCATCCACCTTTTTACTGTTTTGTTTTCCTTTGATTAAGAGTTGGTCATGTTAGAATCAAAGTAATCTTTTTTCTATGGTGCTTTATTGTTCTATAAACCACATCGTGAGTTATTGGGCACAATAAGTAAACCACTCGGGCCATCGCCCTTGTGGATTATTTATTGTGCCTCATAATTCACAACTGTGGTTTATTGAACGATAAGCCACGATAGAAAGTAGATTATTACTAAATTAGAACACACAATAATCCTCTCTTTCTGGTGTGTCTCATTATAGATTAGACAAGGATATAATATGGAGGGTGAAGTACTATACTTCATTGATAAAACTGGATGTGTGATGGGATTACTGAAAAAGAAAAGTGTCTGGTAAGTTTATTTGTAAGATTACTGTACAAAGACAGCCTTTCACACCCTTGTAACAAACTGTGTTTTGATAAATTGCTTCTTTTTCCCATAGAGTATTTAGCAGATATCTGTAACCCATTACCAAACGACAATATTTTAGACTGGTCCAAATTGAAAGCATTTGCAGACGACAAAATAAATGTGACCGAAAATTTTAAATTTGTTTTGTGAAGGGTAGAAAACATTGTGGGAAAAGGAGAAAATGCTGATTACCAGCATTTTCTCCTTTTCCCACAATGTTTTCTAAAGGCGTCTTTCTCAGAGGGCGTCAAAAGTAGGGATTGTGTGGTAATGGGGTAATAGAGATGTAAGCATTGTACTCTAGATATCATTTGATGGACAAACTGCTGGTACTTCTCTACTATATGTAAGTTTCTCAGTGAAAAGAAAAGACACAAACATGTACAAAATATTTGTAAGTTTTGAAAAAAAAAAATCAAGCATCCTATGAGAAAGATTCCAAGCGTATGTACATAGTTCGCATGCTATTTACAATACCGTACAATTCCTACAAACTAACAATTTCTACAAGGTGATATAATTCTAGGCTAGGGTTAATTGAAAGAATTTGTAAACAAAATATTAGATAGGGGATCATATGATAGGTAAAGCTACTAGAAAATATTGGTTAACAACATTTTTCTCTTTTTACTCTATTTTTGAAACAGTAATCTTTTTAAGGGTTGTGAAAGGATGGGGCAAATTTGTAAAATGTTAATCCTTTCCCAAACAATCCCTGGTTGTAACAGCTCGAAAAAAGAAGCCTTTTGAAAACATTGTGAGAAAAGCATTTTCTCCAATTTTTTAATTAGGTTAATTTTGTGATCTGTAAATGCTTTCAATTTTTACCTGTCTAAAATTTTGTCATTTTGTAAAGAATTAATACTTATCCAAAGTACAATGATTGGCAGACAGTGTTCTATATACATGTATGATTAAAATGATAAATATTATTTTCATAATATACAAAAAAAAGTGTTAGAATAGAAGAAAATGCTGGTTTCCTGTAGTTTGTCTTGTTCCAGTAATATTTACAAAAGCCTGTTTAATCCAGAGTCGTTTAACGACAGGATGGTTTATTAAAATCAACATGGAAAACAAACTTTGAAAAACTTGAACAAATCTTGTTGGAAGAAAAAAAAAAAAATTTCCAAAGCCATGGAATACATTGTTGTAACAAGAGCAGCAAACTGTCGCAAGATACGCCCGTCTTACCCCAAGTTGTAAAGCTGGGGCATGCACCAGACTAAATTCAAGTATGAAAAACGACAAAGGGCAGTAACTCAAAAATTAAGCGAGCAAGAGTTATGATTCCTGTGCACTGCACTCCCCCTTGATGAGATCTATCCACCCATGAAATTTCATAACCCTAGCTAGTATAGTTTTGGAGATGTTCACCAGACAAAAATCAAGTATGAAAAACGACAAAGGGCAATAACTCAAAAATTAAGCAAGCAAGAGTTATGGTTCTTATGCACTGCACTCTCCCTTGATGAGATCTATCCACCTATGAAATTTCATAACCCTAGCTAGTATAGTTTTGGAGATATTCACCGGACAAAATTCAAGTATGAAAAACGACAAAGGGCAATAACTCAAAAATTAAGCAAGCAAGAGTTATGATTTCTGTGCACTGCACTCCCCCTTGATAAGATCTATCTACCCATGAAATTTCATAACCCTAGGTAGTATAGTTTTGGAGATATTCACCTGACAAAATTCAAGTATGAAAAAAGGACAAAGGGCAATAACTCAAAAATTAAGCAAGCAATAGTTTTGGTTCCTATGCACTGCACTCCCCCTTAGTGAGTGCTATTCACCCAAGAAATTTCATAACCCTAGCTAGTATAGTTTTGGAGATATGCTCCGGACAAAAATCAAGTATGAAAAACGACAAAGGGCAATAACTCAAAAATTAAGCAAGCAAGAGTTATGGTTCCTGTGCACTGCACTCCCCCTTAGTGAGATCTATGCACCAAAGAAATTTCATAACCCTAGCTAGTATAGTTTTGGAGATATGCTCCGGACAAAATTCAAGTATGAAAAACGACAAAGGGCAATAACTCAAAAATTAAGCAAGCAAGAGTTATGATTTCTGTGCACTGCACTCCCCCTTGATAAGATCTATCTACCCATGAAATTTCATAACCCTAGGTAGTATATTTTGGAGATATTCACCGGACAAAATTCAAGTATGAAAAAAGGACAAAGGGCAATAACTCAAAAATTAAGCAAGCAAGAGTTATGGTTCTTGTGCACTGCACTCTCCCTTGATAAGATCTATCCACCCATGAAATTTCATAACCCTAGCTAGTATAGTTTTGGAGATATGCTCCGGACAAAATTCAAGTATGAAAAACGACAAAGGGCAATAACTCAAAAATTAAGCAAGCAAGAGTTATGGTTTCTGTGCACTGCACTCCCACTTAGTGAGATCTATTCACCCAAGAAATTTCATAACCCTAGCTAGTATAGTTTTGGAGATATGCTCCGGACAAAATTCAAGTATGAAAAACGACAAAGGGCAATAACTCAAAAATTAAGCAAGCAAGAGTTATGGTTCCTGTGCACTGCACTCCCCCTTGATGAGATCTATCCACCCATGAAATTTCATAACCCTAGGTAGAATAGTTTTGGAGATATGCTCCGGACAAAGAACTGGACGCCGCCCGCCCGCCCGCCCGTCACGGGTGATCCCATAATACGTCCCGTCTTCGACGGGCGTATAAAAAGTGAAAAATTATTATCAAAAGGGACTATCCCTTTTATGAACAGTGTTTTCAAGAGCTGTCTGGTGCAGATCTTTAGAAAGTTTGACACATATGGCCTGCAATACGCGAAAAGGGGCGTTCGGACATTTGCGTAAAATATCGACTGGGATCAACCTGCGCAGTCTGAGCAGACTAGTCCGAAATGACTCTTGGTGTTTATGTTATTTTCTGTTTTGCACAAGTCTTATGTAGCACAAAATCAAATTTAGTCGTTAAATGTTGTCTCGGATCAGCCTGCGCAGGCTGATCCGAGACGACACTTTACGCAAATTTCCGAATGCCCCTTTTTGCGTGTTACAAGCCATATATGAAATAAGTTCGACACATATATGAAATTGATTGACAATTCCATGCTTAACTCTTTACCAAACGACGAATATTAGACTGGTCCAAATTGAAAACATTTGCAATAAATGTGATTGAGGAATGAAATTTGTTTTAGGAAGGGAAGAAAACATTGTGGTAACCAGCATTTACTCTTTTTCCCTCAACATTTTCAAAAGGCTGCTTTCACAGGGATCTTAAAAGTCGGGATTGTGTGGTAAAGACCCTCTATATTGTGTTAAGCTTTTTCTTCTTTTCCCACAATGCTTTGTATCTTCAAGTGTTGATCCATTTTCAATATGGACAAAGATGGAAAAGATTCAAGCCTGCATGACACAATCCCTAGTTTGACCATTACTGAGAAGACCTGAAAACATTGTGGGAAAAGGAGAAAATCCTGGTTACTAGCATTTTATCCTTTTCTAACAATCTTTTCTACCTTTTCTGACAAAAATTTCCTCCTGCGAGCCACATTTTGGTCCGCAAAGTCCTTCAATTTGGATTGGACTAGAATTTTTCATAGTGGGAAAGGGTTAAGTGGGAAAGCAGAAATGGTTTCAGGATGCCCTTGAAAGTTCTCTATCAGCAAGAAGCCATAAAAGTGAACTCCAATCATGTTGCTCAACAACCGGCAGCTCCCCATGGTCTGTAGATATATGAAGTTGTAGGTCCAAGCCTCTGGTCTGTCTAGAGTATGTGTCTATCTTTTGAACTGTTTCTTCAATTTTGTCCCATTGTCTTATCCTGTTGAGGGATGAAGAAAGTATACTTATGTACTATGTCTTATGCCTGTTGCCTTTTGAACAGCACAGAAAACATTGAAGGTAAATAGGGTACAGGTGCTTGATACAAGGATCTTTTCTGTCTTCTTGAATATTTTCAAAAGCCTTGTCCATCAGGGTCATTAGAAACAGGCAGATGTATTTTCTGGTGAAGGGTTTCATATATGGAAAGATCTCTTAAATTGTAACTAAAGTAATATTTCATAGTGAAGGTTAAAATGGGCTGGTTGGGGAGGTGCTGTATTCCTGTTAACCTTTTTGACAAATTTAAGACTCTCTCAAACTGAAAGACTTTGCAGACGACAATTTTGACTTTCATAACAATGGCAGAAAATTATCGAACGGGCAGAAAACACTGTAAGAAAAGAGTGTTTTCAAAAGACTTATACTGCAGATACGAAAAAATAAGTGCTTGTTTGGGAAATAATTATGCTATAAGTAAATAACTAAAAGATCTAGGCCCGGTCTGGGTCCACATGGCTCGCAACACGCGAAAAGGGGCATTCGGACATTTGCGTAAAGTGTCATCTCGGATCAGCCTGCGCAGTCCGCGCAGGCTATTCTGAGACGACACTTTACGACTTCATTAGATTTTGTGCCATAGTAGACTTATGCAAAACAGAAAATTTCATTAAATAGCAAAGTGCCGTCTCGGATTAGGCTGCACGGACTGCGCAGGCTAATCCGAGATGACACTTTACGCATATGTCTGAATGCCTCTTTTGCGTGTTGCAGGCCATTTTCACCAACCATTCCTAAGAACATTTTAAGTCTTCTTCCGAACTGGAGAGTAACACAGCTTCTGATTGGCTAAACCATTTGGTTTAGCCAATCAGAAGTTTTTTTTTACTTTCAAATTTAGAAAATCATGGAGGAAAAATCTAAGAATGTTCTTCAGAATGTTTGGTGTATATGAACCCCGCCAGTTTTACAAAAAACTTTGGTCTCTTACTTTACTCACATTAGCAAACAGACTTACTTTCAAACTTAAGATGAATTTCCTATTTCAAACGCATATCACTAATATGATCAGACTTACATAACATTCTCAAGTACTCTGTTGACCCAATGTATCAGAATCAGCTGAATGAAATAATGGACTGAAGTCTGTTAATTAACTATGGTCCAGTCTATTTACAAAGTTGAATCTGTTATGTGGTGTCAATTTAGGATTTGCAAACATTACTGTAATGTCATTTAAATACCGGTAGGTCTCAAATAACAAGCTCAACTAAAGTCAGATCCTGACATGGGTAGTTGATTTGAATAAAATAAGAGAACAAAGTTTTGTGAAACCAGCCATTGTATCCTATTTTTGATCCCATAGAAAAAAAAAAAAACTTTTCAAAAAAAATTGTTACAGTAATAAAATACTGGCTACCAGCAGTTTATCTCTTTCCCCCTAGTGTTACCCTTTCAGTTATAAATCCAATCTCTTGAGCCACATTTAATTAACCCTTTCCCAAACAAGCCCTGGTTTTTACGTGTCTGTAGTAAAAGTAGTTCTCTACCCTTTTTGAGAACTTTCTGCCATTTTCTCCAAATCTAAAATTGTCGTCTGCAAACTCTTTTGGTTTGGAGGAGTCCAAAATTTGTTGTTTGGGAAAGGGTTCATAGGTCTGTTACTACTTTCAATATGACCTGTCTAAAAATAGTATTGTTAAGGGTTAACTTTTACCACACAATTCAGTGTATTAACTCTTTACCACACAATCCCGACTTTTAACTACCATGAGAATAAACCCTTTTGAAAACATTGTTTGAAAAGGAGAAAATGCTGGTCACCAGCATTTTCTCCTTTTCCCACAATGTTTTCTACTCTTTCCTAATCAGTTTTCAATTTTTTGAGCCATATTTATTTTGTCGGCTGCAAATACTTTCAATTTGGACAGGTTTATAATTCTGTGGTTTGGTAAAGAGTTAACCCTTTCCCAAACAGGCCCTGGTTTGTACGTGTCTGCACTAAAAGTCTTTTGAAAACACTGTGGGAAAAGGAGAAATTGCTCGTAACGAGGAATTTCTCCTTTTCCCACAGTGTTTTCTACCCTTTTTCAGAACTTTATGGCATTTTTTTCCAAATCTAAAATTGTTGTCTGCAAACTCTTTTGGTTTGGAAGAGTCCAAAATTTGGCGTTTGGGAAAGGGTTGAATATCATTAGGAAGAAGACTTTAGAAATGGACTTTAGTGTTGCAAACATTGATCTGCAATTCAGAATAGAACTTGTATGTGAGATTGGTTTGTTACTACTCATGAAAATTAGTCTGCAATGACCCTTGTGTAATGAAATCTTATGCGTTAGACTTTCATGAAACAGTCTGGGATTTACAACCCCGAGGAAGAGGGCTTTGAGTCACTACCTCTCCTAATCTCACAATGTTTTTCGTCTTGTCAAAAAACACTACATATACATTTTAACTACATCATTTTATCACCTGGTATGCCCTGGACGCTGGGTATTCCCAGGAAGCATGCAGGGTACATATCCACCAGTCATTCTTGAGAATATTTTTTGTTTTAATCGTAAAATCTTTATGACTGTTAAAGTAACAGAACTTCTGATTGGCTAAACCATCTGGTTTAGCCAATCAGATGTTATCATGTTACTTTCACAACAATGAAATTCTGAAGAATAGAACTGATAATTTTTTAGGAGTGATTGGTGAATACAGTGGTATCAAAGTAGAGGGAGACACTCAAGGTTAATTCTAGCCATTTTTTTTCCTTTTCCCACTATGTTTTCAGAAGACTTCTTTTTTGTGGTTATCAAAAATCAGTATTGTTTGCTATAGGATTAAAACATGTATCCTCTATTTTCATCTATTTGATTGAAGAAAAACATGTACATGTATGTAGAAAGAGGATTGTTAGTAACTTACCTATATACCTCATACATCCCTTTTACTCCTTCACATACTGATAATCTAAAGTTGTGCCCAGGGACTGTCAGTAATATTGGGGAGGTTTGGTGAATTTTTGTCTGTTTTTCTGAAAAGTGAAACTCTTTATAATAAGGAATAATAGAATTTGAATATGTACATGTACCAGATGAAAATTGGTCTGCAGTAGAGAAAAATACACCTTTTGTTTTTTCTTGTATTGTTTTGAAAATTCCTTCTTACAGAATTGTTTGGTAAAGTCTCTTAACTAAACAATTTTTTTTACATTGTCCAAATTAAAACCATTTATATACTACCTTTTGGTATAAATGTACCTCCCATGATAGAATATGCCTATCAGAAGATAAGAAAACATTGCAGGAACATTGTTTTCAAAAGACCTCTTTAGTTTACTCAAGGTTTTTTAAAAATCAGGATAGTTTGATAATGGGTAAACTCTTTACCAAACGACATTATTTTAAGCTATTCCAAATCGGAAGCATTTGCAGACGACAAAGTTAATGTGACTAAACAATTGAAATTTGTTTTTGGAAAGGTGGAAAATATTATGGAAAAAGGAGAAAAAGCATTTTCTCCTTTTCCCACAATGATTTCTAAAGGCTTCTTTCTCAGGGTCGTCCAAAGTAGGGATTGTGTGGTAATTGGTTAACTCTTAACCAAATGCCAAAATTTTAACAGGTCCAAATTGAAAGCACTTGCGGTCAACAAAATAAACATAACTCAAAAATTGGAATTTGTTTCCAGCAGGGTAGAAAACATTGTAGGAAAAGGATAAAATGCTGGTTACTAGCTTTTTCAACTTTTCCTACAATGTCTTCAAAAGGCTTCTTTCTCAGGGTTGTTAAAGGTCAGGATTATGTGGTAAAGAGTTAAAAGAAGTAATAGACAAGTATGGCACCTACTTTTGTCTCCTGATTTGCAAATTTAATTCAGTACATGTTTAAAAGTCTTAGATTGAAACCTTTATCCTGCTAGATTAGTAAAAAGAAACTTAAAAAAAAAAACTAAATATTGCTACTGATAAATAAAGCTATTTTTATAAAGTTACTGGGGGGGGGGGCCTGGTGGAAAGGAAGTATGCCAGTAAATGACATCTAATTCTTATGTTTCCGTGGTAACATCTGATCCTATACCTGATCTATTTTATATATTCAAATCATTAATTTCATTTCCTTTTATTTTTAAAATTGATTCATCGCTGGGACCCTTTAGGTTTGGTACCGTTTCATTTCTTTTTATTTTACATTATTATTTTGCTAATGGAAACTATTAACCTTTACCACAATATCCTAACCTACAATGACCCTGAATAGAAGGGGCTTTTGAAAACTTTATTGGAAAAGGGGAAAATGCTGGTAACCAGCATTTTCCCCTTTTCCAATAAAGTTTCAACAGTACCAAAGACAGTGTTCATCATTTTATCAACAGTTTATTTGTTGCTGCAAATGCTTTGAATTTGGTTCAGTCAAAAACTTGTTAATAAAAAGTTTAGACAAGGACACATCTATTACCAAGGTGGAAGACAATATTTGTCTTGGTGCTGGTAGTAATAACTGTTTGAAGTCACTACCAAAAGACAATATTTTAGGCTTGTCCAAATTGAAAGCATTGCAGACGACACAATAAAAGTGACTAAAAATTTGAAGTTTCATTTGTAAAGGGTAGAAAACATTGTGGGAAAAGGAGAAAATGCTGGTTACCAGCATTTTCTCCTTTTCCCACAATGGTTTTTGGAGGCTTCTTTCTCAGGGATTTCAAAAGTAGGGATTGTGTGGTAATGGGTTAACTTAAGCACAAAATCCTAACCTACAGTGACCCTGAAAAGAAGAGGCTTTTGAAAACTTTGTTAGAAAAGGAGAAAATGCTAGTAATAAGCATTTTCCCCTTTTCCAACAATGTTTTCAACAGTATCAAAGACAGTGTTCATCATTTTGTCAACAGTTTTAGGCTTGTCCTTAGCCCTTTACCTGATATGCCAATTTGAGGCTCTCCCATTTCAGCAGCAACTAAAGATATGATGTGAAAATATGGACAAATGAGGATAGAAATATCTGATTGAGTGGAAAACATTATGGGAAAAGGAGAAATTTCTTGTTACGAGCAATTTCTGCTTTTCCCACGATGTTTTCAAAAGATGTCTGGTGTTCATAAGTCAAAATGAGTATCTATGGAGTAAAGGGTTAAACATGACATTTTCAGTATTTCAGTCAATCAGCTCATATCTCGGAATAAATTTTCTCTTTGTTACTTATTCATACCTAAATTTCAACATATTTTATACCAAATAAACTTTATGTTGCGTTATGCTTTCACATTGGGCTTCTCTAAATTTTTGTTTGGAAAGGGGTGAATTTTTTCCATGATATTGCAGTCTCCTTTTTTTATCTATACAGATTATATGGCAAAACTGTAGGTTCTATAATTACTATTATTTTTCACAAGGTTCTGTCTGAATATATGATTGTATATAAAAGGAAATAAAGAAATACTGTAATGGAATTAACATTAGGAAAAAGATTGTAAATTACTGAAAAGAATCTTACCTAGGTTCAAGATCTGGTTCACAACTTTCTCATAGTCCAACATCTGACTCCACAATGTATTTGATAATCCTAGCAAATAATCCACATGACGTTCATATGACTCATTGTCACTGTCTGTTTCGGATTGATTAATAACTTGTGTTGGCTGCAAATGATCAGCCATTATTCTTTTATCACAATATAAATCTTATGATAGCTGTAACTCTATTGATAAATGCTATTAATGTTCCCTAAAAAGGTGAATTTTCTTCTGGATTCAGCAAAATACTCCCAGCAATACAAATATAAGAACAAGGATTAAAGGTGTGTTGCTCTACAGTAAGACATCAATTAATTAAAGTCAGGCCAAATTTCACCAATTTAACCCTTTACCACACAAGAAAATTTTAGACTGGTCCAAATTCAAAGCATTTTGCAGACAACAAAATAAAGGTGACAGAAAAATAGAAATTTGCTCTGGGAAGAATAGAAAACACTTTGGAAAAAGGAGAAAATGCTGGTTACCAGCATTTTCTCTCTTTTCCCACAGTGTTTTCAAAAGGCTTCTTTCTCAGGGGCGTCAAAAGTAGGGATTGTGTGGTAATGGGTTAAATATACAGTGATGTTTTCTGTTTGTGACACCTTTTCCCTTTGAAGATGTGCAAATCTTGGAAACCTTTAAGTAATTTGTTGGAAATATCTTTGATCTAGGTATTGCTTATTACATTTGAACCACAAACTATGAAATAAATAATATTATTTAAAAGTATGATTTTGTCTTTAATTAATACAAATGAAAGACCCATTAGTTTTAGAAGTGATTGTCATTGATTAATTAATGGTTTATAATTGCTAGTTTGTTACTATGGGACTGGTCCTCTTTGATAATTTATTTGTTTGTGCACCATGCATTTTTTCAATTTTACCCTTTACCTTATAACACAATTTTACATTTATCTGCTGTGAAAGTGTTTACAGATGCCATGAGTGATAGGTGTCATTTTTGACAAGGTAGAAAACATTGTGGGTAAAGGAGAAAATGCATTTTCTCCTTTTCCCACAAGGTTTTTTTTTTTCAATTACCAGATGACAAAATATTTGACAGGACCATATTGAGAGCTTTTGGAGGCAACAAATTAACCCTATGCCAAATAATCCCTGATGAAAACATTGTAATATGGTATCTCCAATTGACCCTAAATAACATGGATAAAGCCTTTTCTTATGTGTATGTAACACCTTTTGATAGCATAGAAAACATTGTGACAAAAGGTGAAATTGCTCGTCACGAGCAATTTCCCCTTTTGCCACAATGTTTTCCAAAGGCCCCTATCTATGGAGTAAAGGGTTAATGGTAGAAAACAATTGTTACCTGTATTTCCTATTTTTCCTACTTTGTTTTTTGAAAGCCTTCTTTTTATGGTTGTTAAAGGTGGGTATTTAGAATTTTTACATCTCACCAAATTAAAAAATATATGTATCACTGAAATTCATATGAAAAAATAATACAAATCATTAATAATTAAGATTCATAAAATTACAAAAAAAATTTTTTTTTGATGGTATTCCCGTAAAAGGCTACGTAGCCTCTCAATTTATTTTTAGATTTCGCACCAAAAATCAATAAAGCATCATGGGAATGTCAAGTGACTGGCACGTGACTCATAACGCTTAAATTCCCTATCATAACAAACATGTAATAATTATTTTCCATAATGTCTCCTTCGGACGCTATGTTTGTGTATTCCTGTAAGTAAATGAGCGAATTGATCATCTAAAAATAGAATGTGTATCCCGTTGGTGTCTACCTGGGCAGTCGTAAATCTCAAATTTTTCGTGTTGTCGGACGGATTTCGACTACTGGGGTTTTATGAATGAAAGTTAAAAGGCTTTGGGAGTATAAGGATGATTTTTTTGCACTTTTGTAAAATTTTCTTCCCAAAATCTGAAGGACCACCTTTAAATGTCAGTATTGATTTGCTAACCCTTTACCAAATGATGAAATTTTGGACTAGTCTGAATTGAAAGCATTTGCAGACGACAAAATAAATGTAACTCAAAAATTGAAATTTGATTTATGGAGGGAAGAAAACATTGTGCAAAAAGGAGAAAATGCTGGTTACTCTTTTCTTGGGGTTGTTAAAAGTTGGGATTGTGTGGTAAAGAGTTAAAGGGTTAAGGAATGTTTTTATATTTTAGGTATGTTATGTGTCGAGCTGTCCGAGAGAAAGCCAAGACAGCATGCTCTAGGTCAGCGAAAGATTCATATATGTTTTCTAAACAGAAGTCCATTGATCAGGTTTGTATTTGTAATATGAAGTAGTTTTGATAGTAAGAGGGCTAAGCCCCAAAGTCTGTGGAATTTTTAATATGATGTCCAACTGTGTTGAGATTTCCACTTGTGGAATCACAGTCCCAGAGCTCCAGATAAGAGGGAGTGACGATATACTAAATCCATTATTTCTCTTCCAAACCCAATGTCGTGGGTACTCATTAGAATCGTCTCAATGAGGTGATTCTAATGAGTACTCAGAATGTAGGGTTTAGTTGAGAACAATTAATATTTTCAATTTTGAAATCAAAATTACTCTTTCTATCTGGAGGTCTGACAGTCGGATATCAATTTCCATGTTGGGAAAAAAAATACCAATCTGATTTTATGTTGTAGGTTTTTTCTCGCAAAAGGATGCAAGGTTTGCTCTGCTGCAGCATGTCATAAAGTCACCAATGTCATGCTTCATAAAATCAATATTTATACCCTCTCTGAATGTTTGTGTGTGTGTGTGTCTGTCCTTCTGTCTGCCAGTATAGGAAATACTAGTCATTGTCTGTTTTCTGTCAAAGTGCTGGCATGGGTATTAACTCTTTACCAAACGACAAAAGTTTAGGCTTGTGCAAATTTAAAGCATTTGCAGACGAGAAAACAAAAGTGATTGAAAATTTGAAGTTTGTATTGGGAAGGGTAGAAAACAGTGTGGGAAAAAGACCTGAATTGAAAGCATTTGCAAATGAGTTTTAGTGTGGCCCATATGAAATGATTTTTCTTTAATAGGATAGAAAGCATTGTGGGAAAAGGAGAAAATGCTGCTTACAAGCATTTTCTTATTTTCCCACAATGTTTTATAAAGGCTTTTTTCTCAGGGTTGTCAAAGGTAGGGTTGTGTGGTGGGTCAATTGAAGGCATTTGCTGATGTTAGATTTAGAGTGCACGAAACAATTGCTTGTTGAAATTAAGAGAACGTTGGAGGAAAAGGAGAAAATGCTGGTAGCTAACATTTTTAGCTCACCTGAGCACAACGTGCTCAAGGGGAGCTTTTATGATCACTGGGTGTCCGTCGTGCATCGTCCATTGTGCGTCGTCAACAATTCTTTAAACATCAACTCCTCCTAAACCGCTGAGCCAATTTAGACCAAACTTGGCTGGAATGTTCCTTGGGAGGTCCTCTTTAAAAAATGTTCACAGAATTTGATTACGTCAAAAACTCTGGTTGCCATGGAAACCAAATGGAATTTTCTAGGAAATTCTTTAAAAATCTTCTCCTCTGAAACCGCTGGTCAGATTTTAAAATAATTTCACAGAGATGTTCCTTGGGTGACCCTTTTCAAAATTTATTTGCGAAATTTTGATCCATCAAGAATCATTGCTCTGATGAATGGGAGCTACTTGCACTATACAGAAATGAAGAAATTCTTAAAAATTCTTCTTCTCTGAAACTGCTGGTCAGAATTTGAATAATTTCACAGAGATTTTCCTTGGATGACCCTTTTCAAAAACTGTTCACAAAATTTTGATTCATCAAGAACCATGGCTCTTGTGAATGGGGGCTACTTGCACTATACTGGGAAAATGAAGAAATTCTTAAGAACTCTTCTACTCTGAAACCGCTGGTCAGATTTTGAAATAATTTCACAGACATGTTCCTTGGGTGACCCTTTTCAAAAGGTGTTCATAAAGGTTTGATTCATCAATAAACATGGCTCTGGTGAATGGGGGCTACTTGCACTATATAGCCATGAAGGAATTTTTTAAAATTCTTCTCTGAAACGGCTGATCAGATTCTGAAATAATTTCACAGAAATATTTCCTTAGTTGACCCTTTTCAAAAATTGCTCGAAATATTTTCATCCATCAAGAAACATGGCTCTGATGGCTGTGGGCTATTTACACTATACAGACATGAAGAAATTCTTAAAAATTCTTCTTCTCTGAAATGGCTGTTTAGATTTTGAAAAAAATGGCTATGGTCCTCTCAGAAATTCAGGTGAGCGAACCAAGGCCATCTTGGCCCTCTTGTTTACTTTTCCCACAATAATTTTTTTTTTAGGTCAGTGTTTTGGTAAATAGTGGACTGTGATAATATCCACTTAACATTAACCCTTTCCCAATCGACAAACTTTTGGACTAGACCAAATTGAAAGCATTTGCAGACGACAATTCAACTCTTGCTGAAAAGATGATTTCTGTCTATGATAGGGTAGAAAACACTGTGGGAAAAGGAGAAAATGCTGGTTACCAGCATTTTCTCCTTTTCCCACAATGTTTTCAAAGGTTACTATTTCAGACGCGTAAAAACCAGGAATTATTTGGGAATAGGTTAAAATTCTTCCTGAGTTTTTACAACTGCTATTGACCTATCTCTGTGCTTCTATTGAAATGGTGTAATTATAGTAGAGTAACAAACACTAGTTACAAGCATTTTCTCCTTTTCACACATCTCTTTCTTACCCATACAAGACAAATCTCATTATTTAACTCTTTACCAAATGACAAAATTTAAACTGTGCCAAAATCAAAGCATTTGCAGATGACAAAATGAATGCTACTGCAAAATTAAAAGGTGGGTATTTAGAATTTTTACATCTCACCAATTTAAAAAATATATGTATCACTGAAATTCATATGAAAAAATAATACAAATCATTAAAAATTAAGATTCATAAAATTACAAAAAAAAATTTTTTTTGATGGTGTTCCCTTAAAAGGCTACGTAGCCTCTTAAGATATTTTTAGATTTCGCGCCAAAAATCAATAAAGCATTATGGGAATGTCAAGTGACTAGCATGTGACTCATAACGCTTAAATTCCATTACATAACAAACATGTAATAATTATTTTGCATAATGTCTTCTTCGGATGCTATGTTTGAAACTTTGTCTGTGTATTCCTGTATGTAAATGAACGAATTGATCGTCTAAAATTAGAACATGTCTCCCATTGATGTCAACCTGGGCCGTAGTAAATCTCTATTTTCTCGTGTTGTCGGATGGTTTTCGACTACTGGGGTTTTATGAATGAAAATTAAAAGGCTTTGGGAGTGTAAGAATGATCTTTTTGCATTTTTGTAAAATTTTCGTCCCAAGATCTGAAGGGCCACCTTTAAATTTGTTTTGGGAAAGGTAGAAAACATTGTGGGAAAATGGTCACCAGCATTTTCTCCTTTTCCCTCAATGTTTTCAAAGGCTTTTCTGTCGGAGTCGTTAAAAGTCGGGATTGTGTGGTGAAGAGTTAGGCAATGTTAAATTTATTATCTGGTAATGTGTTCAATTTGGACCGAGCTGAAATTTCATTGCACTATAAAGAGTTTGCAACTAGTTACCTCTGTGATATTTAGTGTGCTCTTTACAGAGATGTGAATATTCATTGCAGCTTGAAAAGAGAGTTAGAGAAATACAGAGATGGTTGAAGATAGATGATAAAACAACACAACAATGGAAAGTAAGGAAAAGTTTTCCATGCACATATGTACAGTTTTATGTAGACTTTTTTGTGTGACTTTATCTCTCTCACACATGAGAAAAAAAATAGACTTGTCAGAATTGAAGGTACCGTAAAACGGGGTTTTTTATACGTGCTGCCAATTTGTACTAATTTTTACGCATCAAAAAGATATGTAAAAATTTGACGTGTAAATAATTACAGCATAAAACCGTTGTATTGTATCAATATGAAATAAAGGGTTATCAGTATGTAATACCTGTGCACTAAATACATGCAATATAAGAATTTTTTCACTTGTGTTCTGATTACATGTGATATGACTTCTCTCAATCAGTCATCTCTATTTGGATATTTTAAGCCACGGGTTCCGTGCCCAAATAGAAAACTAACAGAGAATTCCAGTCCATACTAGATCTATACATGAATTGAATATTCAGGTTAAAAATGCTTTGACACCATGTAAACGAGGCACCTTCATGATACTCAACACGTTGATTATGGCGGTGATGAGAATTTGACTTGGCATTGGGCTGCTTCAAAAATGTCACGAATGGGTCTTGTGAAAACGTGGCTGTACAACTGCAAAACCAGAGTTTTTAAAATTTTGATGAACTAAAGGAGGGCTTTCTAAACAGAGTGAAAAAAGTAATGACAGATGACAGTGTGCCTCCACAGATAGTTATCAATTATGACCATACAAGTATCTGTTAAAACAGTTATTTGCACGTCAAAACAATTACCACTATTTGCACGCCAAACAAAGAGTGACATTTTTCTTTCAACCGGTATTTAAAACAAACAATACACTTATAATCTTAAATGAAAGAGCGGACAATGCACTGATAGTTTTAATGCTGTAATTTTTTACGCATGTTTAGAATTAGTAAAAAATAAAATCGTAAAAATTTAAATCACATGTTTTTAGCTCAAATTCGTAACTTTTTACAGCAGTAAAAAAAACCTGTTATATGGTATTTGCAGACAGCAATACAAATATGACACTAAAATCTTGTCTGTACAAGGATGGAAAACATTGTGGGAAAAGGAGAAAATGCTGGTTACCAGCATTTTCTCCATTTGCCACAATATTTTCATATGGCTTCTTCCACATGGTTGTTAAAGGTCAGGATTGTGTGGTAAAGTTTTACATTATGTATTATGTTTGTATCTGAAAATTAATATGAACTGTGCTGGGGGAAACCCTTGATGCATTAATATAGCAAGTCATCACAATAAGTATTAACCCATTACCACACAATCCCTACTTTTGACGCCCCTGAGAAAGAAGCCTTTAGAAAACATTGTGGGAAAAGGAGAAAATGCTGGTAACCAGCATTTTCTCCTTTTCCCACAATGTTTTCTACCCTTCACGAAACAAAATTTCAAATTTGCAGTCACTTTTGTCATCTGCAAATGCTTTCAATTTGGACAAATCTAAAATATTGTCGTTCGGTAATGAGTTAATCCATAAAATCCATATTTGTCTAACAAACTGGTAGCTCGGTAAGTAGCTTTCAGGACATGAGAAAAGGTGTCGTGGGTTGGATCCCTGGCTCGACCAATTGCTTTCTGAGGATTGAAGATAGTCACTGCAACAAGATTCATTCTGCTCTCACAGCTGACCATTGCCAGGAGGATGGTTATTGTGGGAAAGCAGCCAGTGGCTTGGAATTGAAATTGTGTGGAGTACTCACTGATGGGAGAAACTCCAGGAAAACATGGATAGGTGTACTGATGGTTAGTGCAGGAGGTTAAATGTACATAAATTACCAATATGTATGGGGTAGTGGGGCACAGGGGAACTGTCCTCATTGTCTTTGATGGAGTAGAAAACATTACCAGCTGGTAACAAGCATTTTCTCCATTTACCAGTGTTTTAAAAGGCTTTTCCTACAGGGTCGTTAAAACTTGTGATTGTTTGGTAAAAAGTTAACACTGGAAATGAAAATAGGATTGCTTTGAAGGCCTCCAAAACACGAAATGCACTTTCTATCCTTCGTAACCTGTGCAGTCTTGCCGCCATCAGGAGCAACATTTGGCATGAAGAGACAAGATTGATTATAGTTTCATAAAATAAGGATGAAATGGTTTAAAACCTGGTTGAAAACTGCCTGATAAGAAAGAGAGATGTATTCCACCCACGACTTTTAGCGACCCTGAGGAAGAAGCCTTTTGAAAACATTGAGGGAAAAGGAGAAAATGCTGGTAACCAGCATTTTCTCCTTCTCCCACGAAGTTTTCTACCCTATCAAAGAAAAATTATGTCATTTGAGCCACTATAAAATTGTTGTCTGCAAATGCTTTCAATTTGGATAGGTTTTAAATTTTGCCATGTGGTAAAGGGTGAAACTGTCTTGATTTGGTTGACTCTGCTAATGGACGGATCTTCCAACTTGAGTTCAATTTTTTTTGTGTGACACATATCATTAACATTAATAGACTTAACCCTTTCCCAAACGACAAATTTTGGACTCTTCCAAACTGAAAGAGTTTGCAGATGACAATTTTAAATTTTGAGAAAATGGCAGAAAGTTCACAAAAAGGGTAGAAAACACTGTGAGAAAAGGAGAAATTGCTCGTAACGAGCAATTTCTCCTTTTCCCACAGTGTTTTCAAAAGACTTTTACTGCAGACACGTAAAAACCAGGGCTTGTTTGGGAAAGGGTTAAGTAACATTTTCAAAGACTCTAGGTGCCTAATGTCAAGGTCACAGCAGAAGTGGGAGAGGGAAGGTCATACTTCACTTACCACATGCCCTTAACCCTGTCCCAAACGGCAAATTTTGAACCAGACCAAATTCAAAGTATTTTGCAGATGACAAGTTAACAGTTACTAAAAAGATGATTTTCTATATGGTAGGGTAGAAAACATTGTGGGAAAAGGAGAAAATGCTGGTTACCAGCATTTTCTCCTTTTCCCACAATGTTTTCAAAAGGCTTCTATTCCAGGCCCGTAAAAACCAGGGATTGTTTGGGAAAGGGTTAAATCTGTATCTCTTGGACCACTTGTCTGATTCTGAAAGTATGTCACACATTTATGAACCTATGTAAGATGATGTGCAGGTCAGATGCCTGGTTCCAAGGTCAAGGTCACAGCCTGGAGTCAGTGACATGCTTGTGACAGATTCTTTTGGACGTACGATGTTCTGCTTGACAGAGAGTATTTTTTAAGAACTGAAAGTCAGACTGTTTTACATGTGTTATATTTTGCAGGAACTAGGAGTTGGGTTTCTGAAGTGGGTGCTCAGTGAACTGGAAGAGAATCATATCTCTCAGGATGAAGTTCGGGATTTGTTTCCTGTATGTTGGTAAGAGCATTTTGTACTTCGAAACCAGAGCTTGCATTTTAATCCTTATGTACTGTAGTTTTAGAAAAAAGTTGCAGTTTCTTTTTAACACATCAATGATCTGCCGATATATTTTATAAGTCTTTACCAAACAAGGCTTGGTATTTTACAACCATTGGGAGAAAAGCTTTTGAAAACCTTGTGGAGAAAATTTTCCCTCTGTATTTTAGAAAAGCCTTCTCCTCCAGGGTCGTTTAACCCTTTACCAAACAATCCCTGGTTTTTACAACTGAGACAGAAGCCTTTTGAAAACATTGTGGGAAAAGGAGAAAATGCTGGTAACCAGCATTTTCTCCGTTTCCCACAGTGTTTTCTACCCAGATGGAAACAAGTTTCAACTTTTGAGTTACATGTATTTTATTGTCTGCAAGTGCTTTCAATTTGGACCGGTCTACATTTTTGTCATTTGGTGAAGGGTTCAAGGTAGTATTGTTTAGTAAACGATTCAACATGTCTTTTTCAGGGACAAGTATCTTGCACAGAAGAAAGTTACAGACAAAATAGACGTTACATTTGACAACAAAGAGACTGTAATGGATAAACAGCAAAGTGGAGCATGTGGGAGTTGACAGCGAAATGCAAAATTCATTATCCATTGTACAAGGATCACACAAAGTAACACCAACCATGTGTATGTTCGCACACCGAGTTGACAATTACTGTGTTGAAGCTATATACAAACATTTTGTCCATGTAGTATCCCATGATAAATCTTTCTTGCAGGAACATTTTCCTATACTCTAGTCACACAGCCACTCAGGACCCCATGCAAAATGATGCATTTGCAGGGTTCGAACTTCATTTTTTTACCTACTTGCAAATTTTAGCAAGTAGCTTTTATTTCCACTTGCAAAATTAAAATTGAACTCGCATTTTTGTTTTTGAATCTCAGCTAGCCTACCAATTGTAAAGAACAAAATTAATGGCATGGCCAATACAAACTTTTCAATTCTATTCTGTTACGTAACCTGTGGACCGAGACAACAATCAGACAAAAAATGAATGTTGATTAATTTTTAAACCCTCGTTGAATGGTCAATTCCAGTTGAATTTCTCTCCAAAACCAAGTTAAATTTCTATAAAACTTACAACCATGGTGGACGATTTTGTAAATGAATTACGGACATATCATATTAGAATATGTGCGTGTCTGGTAACTGGTTTAGAGAGTCCGCCATATCTGACTTCCTTCTCGTTGCTATTTGTGCATAATAATAATCTTTTCATGAAATATTGACAAATTTTTGTTTTATAATCAGAGATTGAATTTGCCTACCATATTTTCAGTTTAAAAAACAGAAAACCTCAGTATAGGCTGTGAGTGCAGACGAACGCACTTGGCTCAGGAAATTCAGATAACTAACGACAACTCTGAGGCTTCAGTGGCGACATGTGAAATTATCAATGTGTTCAGACCTCGAAGGGCAATTTCAGGGCGACATGACCAGTGTTTATCCAGAATGAAAAGAATTACCCATTTTTGTATTCACATATAAAAATTAGAACATTCAGTAACCGTGACATCAGTTTCTCCTGCTGCTTTGTTTGCAAATAGCCCTGTTTCGTAACGGCAACATTTTCCAAATTGAAAGCACTTGCAGACAACAAAATAAATGTAACTCAAAATTGAAATTTGATTCCAGCAAGGTAGAAAACATTGTGGGAAAAGGAGAAAATGCTGGTTACCAGCATTTTCTCCTTTACCCACAATGTTTTCAAAAGGCTTCTATCTCAGGGTCGTAAAAACCGGGGATTGTTTAGGAAAGGGTTAAAGGAGTTGAGAGTTGTGTCCTAGAGGATTAAGCGCTTTTGCAGCATAAAGTACATTGACACAAGATTATGCTCTGAATAATTTTTAATTCATTTAATTCAGACTACATGAAATGAAAAGATACTTCTGTAAGGAAACAAAAACTTTTTACTGTGCTTTAGTCTTAGGCAAATGCATGCTTTATTTTTCTTGATGATGATTTTTTAAACAGCGATTTGATTACATAATCGCAATTTTAATAATATTGATTTTATACTGTTATGATTTTTTTTGATGCGCCATGTGATAAGCACCCCCTTGCCACAAAAATTCACAGTCCATCTCTGTTTTTATAGATGTATATGCTTTGTTTATTTATACAATTAAAGAAAAAAAGGATGACACAGAAAATGGCCTTTATTAATTTAGTGCTTATTTTCCGGAAAACCATTATGGTTCTCAGTTAACTCTGAATAAACATGATTTGTTCACTTTCCATTGAATAGAAACCGATAATTTTCCTATTTCAAAAATCATTCACAATCTAATTGGGTAAGACATTCAGTCAAATCGTGATATTTGAAGATGTGTGTATAAGAGGCCAGAAATACTGCATGAACTTTTTCACCACAGAATAAATGATTTGTATTTTCTCAAAATGTATTTCTTCTAAAAGATGAAGAGACATAGAGGATATTTGTTTTTTTTTTTGGTGAAAGATCAAAATTTATTTCGAGTGGACACCATCGGTAATATTTTCATGAGTGGCACAGCCAAGAGTGAAAATATTACTGATGGTGTTCACGAGATGAAATAAATTTCGATCATTCACCGAAAAAAAACCCCAAATATTCTATTTATTTCATGCTTTTAACCCTTTCTGGGAGGAGTTTTATCAAAATCCAGTACAGCTCTTTTCCGTTATTCCCTGTGGCATACCCCTCCTGCATAGCAATATTACATAATGCGCGAGAAATCTAAGGTAAATGACGTCATATTTCCCATCTGGTTGTCAGGCACGTGCAGTTTACCTAGCTAGGTGACAAGAACGTGAAAATCGGTATTTTCACTGGTGATACCAGTGTAAGATCGGAAAATATTTTTCACTGCCATTTCTCGATATCCTACCGGAAAGCATGAAATAAAGTTCGTTATTATCTAGAATGTAACAATGGACTGCACAGATCAGATATCAGACTGCACATTCTGTGTTGCCTGATCTTGATCTACAATGAAATTCAAATTACCTGAAGGCAAACGTGTAAATTTTTTACGCCATTAGCCCTCGTGCATCTGGCAATGACTGTAACAAAATAGGTTAGCAGCAGACTTTGTAACTCTGATCAAAATCAGGATTAAGGAATACTGCTCCACCTTGCTGTTACACCTTATAACCTCTGTTGTTAGTAGTGTGAAGAAATACACAGATAGGCATTTGAATTATAAGCTCTTTTGTAGACCAAGTGTCTTTTTGAGCTGTTTTGCGTAAGGAAATCAATATGATTTACTTTAGATAATAAGTTGAGTTTGTCCCCAGAAGATGATCTTTTTTTTGTGTCTTGCAGCAGGCCAGTTTTGAAACATTCTATGATCTACTAGACCTCCGTAACATTTTCCGATATACCCGTAACTGATTAACCCTTTACCAAACAATCCCTGGTTTTTACGGACCATTAGATAGAAGCCTTTTGAAAACATTGTGGGAAAAGGAGAAAATGCTGGTAACCAGCATTTCTCCTTTTCCCACAATGTTTTCTTCCCTGGTGGAAAAAAATTTCAGTTTTTGAGTTACATTTATTTTGTCGTCTGCAAATGCTTTCAATTTGGACCAGTCTAAAACTTTGTTGTTTGGTAAAGGGTCAATTCATAGATAATTGAAAATCCCATAAAGAAAAGGGGTTTTTCACCCTATCAAACACAAAAATCATTCAAGCTCCAATTACTGTATCGGCTGCAAAATGTTTTCAATTTGGTCTAATCAAAAACATTTTAGTTTGGTAAGGAGATCATAGGTTACTGCAAATATATCTAAACTGTACAGGTTTAACTCTTTACCAGACGACAAAATTTTAGATTGGTCCAAATCGAAAGCATTTGCAGACAACAAAATAAAAGTGACTGAAATTTTGAAATTTGTTTTGAGAAGGGTAGAAAACATTGTGGGAAAAAGAGAAAATGGTTACCAGCATTTTCTTCTTTTCCTACAATGTTTTCTAAAGGTTTCTCTCTCCAGGTTGCCAAAAGGAGGGATTGTGTGGTAATGGCTTAAATATTTGTTTCTTGGTCAAGAGATACGGCGGGGAATCACGTGACACAACAACAACAAAAATGACCGACATTTGAAAAAATTCCCCAACTTGAGGTAAGAAAATCTTCAATAATTCCGTTAATACATGACCGACTGGAATTTGGTTAGAAGCAGAGAAGGCGGAAGGACTCCAGGGATTTGCTTGATGTGTAAGATTTTTAAAACAACGCCTGATAAAAAAGTTATTGACGAGCAAACAAATTACAAATTTTTTACCCTGGATAATTTGTTTGCTCTTAAATCACTTTTTTATCAGGTGTTGTTTAAAAAATCTAACACATCAAGCGAATCCCCGGAGTCCTTCCGTCTTCTCTGCTTCAAACCAAATTCCAATCGGTCACATATTAACGGAATCATTGAAGATTTTCTTACTTGAAGTGGGGGAATTTCTTCAAATGTCGGTCATTGCTTTTGTTGTTGTGTCACGTGATTCCCTGCCGTGAAGAGATAGAACACAAAAGTATAGAAGAAACTAACAACTGAAAGGCTGTTGTATTTATTAAAGGCATATAATGAACACTTCCATAGTTTTAAAACTCTGAAAAATTTACTAGATATCATACTGGAAGTAAGTTTTCAGTAAGTTTTAGCTTTATGTGGGTATACACAGTGCATACACTATATTAACCAGCTACTTATAAACTTACATTTATATCTTTTTTGTTCATTAGTTTAACCCCTTTAACACACAATGCCGACTTTTGATGATCCTGGAAAAGAAGTCTTTTGAAAACATTGTGGGAAAAGGAAAAAATGCTGGTGACCAACATTTTCTCCTTTTTCCACAATGTTTCCTACCTTATCAAAGAAAATTGCACCATTTAAACCACAATGAAATTGTCATCTGCAAATGCTTTCAATTCGGACCAGCCTAAAATTTTGTTGTGTGGTAAAGAGTTAAATCGTCTTGGATTGAGCGAAACTTGACAATTAACAAAATTTAAGGGGTTTTCTAGTGCAAGCCTGCAAATTTGAACTCTGATGATGTAGCAGTTTAACCCATTACCACACAATCCCTGGTTTTGACAACCCTGAGAAAGAAGCTTTTAGAAAACATCGTGGGAAAAGGAGAAAATGCTGATAACCAGCATTTTCTCCTTTTCCCACAATGTTTTCTACCCTGCTGGGAACAAATTTCAATTTTTGACCTGCGTTTATTTTATCGTCTGCAAGTGCTTTCAATTTCGACTAATCTAAAATTTGTCGTTTGGTAAAGGGTTAAGGTCTTTTATAATTCTGGAAAGGGATCAGTGGCACAGAACAATTATGCCCACGGATTCAAGCATGCTATTTCACACTTTAGTTGATAAACACGATAAAATGTGCTTTTACAGGCAGCATACATGTAAATCAGGATAAGACTGTACAAGATTGTGCAGTATGATCTCGAACTACATTGTCCAATACAGTGAGGTTTCCATTGTAAAGAGAGAGATCTGTATCCCTTTGCATTCTGATAATGATATATAAAAAAAGCAAACAGTACAACTGTAAGTATGACCTATTCCTTTTTATCTTTACTACTTTTTGCTTGAGCCTCCTTTATCTTTTTCACTCTCTTTCTTATCACTATTTGCCTTTCCTGATTCCTTGTCTCCGTCTTTCTCCTCTTTCTTCTCCTTTTTGTCTTTATCTTTTGAGTCCTTTCCTTCATTTTTTTCTGCATCACGATTTTGGATCTTATTGTTTATGAGATTATGGAGTGCAATCACCGACCTAATGAGTGACGCTAAATAAACAACCAACATCTGGTCATTAGTTTTAACATACATGGCTTTCACAAATGCTTGCAGGTTGACGTCAGGCAGAAGATTGAACACGTCTTGTAACTGATAGACAATCTGGTGGTTGATAGGGAGCTGTCCCGAGACCACTTTCTGTAAATATCCATTAATATCTGTCGCATGTGAATGTAATCCCTTCAGTCCCATGAGCTGACTTGTAACCCGTTGAGACAAAGTACCCACTGTTGTGTCCTTGATATCCCTGAAAATATCCAAAATCAACTGACCATTTGATAAACAATTCCAGCTTTTAATGACATTGAGAGGTTGAGGGGGCATTTGAAAACATTGAGGGGAAAAAGGAAATCTTGGTAACTTGCATTTCCTCCTTTTCTCACAGTGTTTTTCTACCAAGTGTTGTTTGGTAAAAAGTTGATAATCTATGTCAACCATTTTCTTCCTGACAAAACTTTGTAGCAATAGGCTTTACAAACGTCACTGTATAGTTGTAACTGCTCATCATTTTGCTCAATTTGTTCATTCACCTTATCTGGAACTACAGATTTCAATCAATTCACTCATCACCAAATGACAATATTTTAGGCTTGTCTAGGGCTCCGTATCGGTCAGTTTGATCGATACGATATTTGTATCGATACAAAATGATCGATATTCGATATATCATATGATATTTCAATTTTCAATAAAAGAAAGAAAAACATGCGAAAATTGTGTTTGTTCTTTTTTCAACATACCTGAAAAACAAAATAACGCAAATTTAACACTTCTAGATTGTATTGAAATTTCATAATTATGTAGGCCTAAATTAATATGAATTCTAACTAGATCTACATTTACTACTCATTAAAAAGCTGAAAAGACAGTCTAAGAGGACTCTGATCGGACAATGTCAAGGAGACATTTTGTTGTGTCATGGGTATCCGTGGTTTTTTTTTCAACGAACAATTTTTCATGCGTGTTAATTTCTGGATAGGTATGTTCGCATGATTCGACATAGATTTCTCAATAAGGATTAGAACTACATGTAGCATCAAAACCTGTTATTTTACTCACGATAAACAGATAATGGCCTTTTTTGTCCATGTTTTTTCTTATGTGAGGTCTCGCGTGTGGTTAACATTTGTTATGCAAATTTCAAGTCTATAAAATGATTTACACAATAATTTACGCGAGTTGGAACACTGATTTCAGATAATCTAATGGAAAAAGAGATTTGATTTTCGAGCCACACTTTTCGGCAATATTAAAAGATCGACCAAATAAAATCTTAGGAAGGTTGAAAGGTCACGGCTTCAATTATTTCCATCGCTACCTCTCGATCACATCACGAGATTTTCATTACCTTTCTTTAATCAACTATATTGACCAATTATCAGCGTAAATTTGTCTGCAATCTGCTGATTGATGCATAATTTGCAGATTTCAAACAACATGACGGGGGAACGAGAATAGGGGTATTTAGCTAATTGTCATCCATTGTGTAACGGGTACAGGGCGAGTAATAAAGAATGACGCATTTCGATTGGTTGTAAGTTTCCCAGGTAGCCACACCTACCTCTACGACTACTCGACTTTAGAGATTACCCGAAGTAAACTCGTAATGAATTTCGCCGTTAAAAACAACTAAATTGGGTATTTATATGCTTTACTTTTATTTTCTTTTGATGATCGATATTTTGTTCGATACAGAAACGTTCGATCCGATATATCTATCGAACGTAAAATACCGGTTTTTGATATATATCGAGTACCGGTACGGAGCCCTAGGCTTGTCCAAATCAAAAGCATTGTGCAGACAACAAAATAAAAGTGAATTAAAATTTAAAATTAGTTTTGTGAAGAGTAGAAACCATTGTGGGAAAAGGAGAAAATGCTGGTTACCAGCATTTTCTCCCTTTCCCACAATGTTTTCTCAAGGCTTCTTTCTCAGGGTTGTCAAAAGTAGAGACTGTGTGGTAATGGGTTAAGGCAATGTTTTATCTGTGTTCCAATAAAGACTGAAGAAACCAAACATCTCTTGACACTGGCATTTGTTTTACACTCAACAATTACATATAACATTTTCTCAACCATTTTCTTCCTGACAAAACTTTGTAGCAATAGGCTTTACAAACGTCACTGTATAGTTGTAACTGCTCATCATTTTGCTCAATTTGTTCATTCACCTTATCTGGAACTACAGATTTCAATCAATTCACTCATCACCAAATGACAATATTTTAGGCTTGTCCAAATCAAAAGCATTGTGCAGACAACAAAATAAAAGTGACTTAAAATTTAAAACTTGTTTTGTGAAGAGTAGAAAACATTGTGGGAAAAGGAGAAAATGCTGGTTACCAGCATTTTCTCCTTTTCCGACAATGTTTTCTCAAGGCTTCTTTCTCAGGGTCACCAAAAGTAGGGATTGTGTGGTAATGGGTTAAGGTAATGTTTTATCTGTGTTCCAATAAAGACTGAAGAAACCAAACATCTCTTGACACTGGCATTTGTTTTACACTCAACAATTACATATAACATTTTCTCTTAACAGAGTCTCCCTCCTTACATATATTAAATATAACTATAAACAAGCACCCACCCCTAGCATGTTGTATTTTCGTTTCGTGCTTTCCTGTAGGTTATCCAGAAATATCGGTGAAATATTTTTCGATATTTTATGGTTACAACCACCGAAAATACCAATATTTGTATTCTAACCCTTCATTTGAAGGCTAAAACAGTTGTTCCCACTCACTAGTTACCTAGGTAAAATGCGCTTGCCTCGCAATCAGATGTAGATACAACACACAGTAAATTACCTTGCATTTCATGGCGTGAAGTAATAATGTGATGTGTTGCTTTGCAGATGGGGTATGCCATAGGGATTAAGTGAATAGAACTGTACTGAATTTTGATTACGTCCCTCCCCATCCCCCCACACACAAAAGTGTGAAGTATCATGTGATGGTTTTGCTTGGTATCAAGGATCACAGAAATGCATAAAGTTCCCTTTTGTCAGAGAATGGCTAAACCTTTTCCCAAACAATCCCTGGTTTTTACGACCCTGAGATAGAAGGCTTTAGAAAACAATGTGGGAAAAGGAGAAAATGGTAACCAGCATTTTCTCCTTTTCCCACAATGTTTTTTACCCTGCTGGAAACAAATTGCAATTTCTGAGTTACGTTTATTTTATTGTCTGCACGTGCTTTCAATTTGGACCGGTCTAAAATTCTGTCATTTGGTTAAGAGTTAACCCTTTCCCAAACGACAAATTTTTTACCCTTCCAAACCGCAAAGAGCTTGCAGACGACAATTTTAGATTCAGAGAAAATGGCAGAAAGTTCTAAAAAAGGATAGAAAACACTGTGGGAAAAAGAGAAATTGCTCGTTACGAGCAATTTCTCCTTTTCCCACAGTGTTTTCAAAAGACTTTTACTGCAGACACGTAAAAACCAGGGCTTGTTTGGGAAAGGGTTAAGTGTTTGTATGGCACAGAGATACCTGAGAAGATGTTCAACACCGACTTCCTCTGCTTCTTCAGCTCCAATCTCACTCGGTACATGATCAAAGGTTTTGGTTGTTGGAGTCCCATCCTAAATACAAAAAAAAATTTCAATAAAATCTCACTGATTGTACCCTTTTTCACCACAGAAACCAGCCTTGACCCTTTTCCGAGCAATCTCCAGTTTTAGCAGCAACCTTGGCGTAACAGCCTTTAGAAAAACATCAAGGGGAAACATAAGCTTCTCCTTCTTCTGTAATGTTTCCTACCACTTCCAAGACAATTTTCATTACTTGAGCCACATTCACCATGTTACCTGCAAATGCTTTTAACCATTTCCCAAACAATCCCTGGTTTTTACAGGTCAGGAATAGAAGCATTTTGAAAACATTGTGGGAAAAGGAGAAAATGCAATGGTACCCAGCATTTTCTCCTTTTCCCACAATGTTTTCTACCCTATCTGCCTTTTGGGAATGGGTTAATAACTTAATATAGACTAGTCTACAATTTTGTTGTGTGGTAACACGTAAGGCATCAACATCTAGATGTTTATGAAAACAAGGCTATTTCTTTGCCAAAAGACGCTATTTTTCTGCTGATGACAGTCTCTGTATTTTATTTGTGAGAAACCTATTAGTCAAGAGGTAGTAAATTGTATTTGATAAATGAAAGTGTTTTGGCTTGACTGGTTCCTCTGCTACTTCCAACAGTATTCAAGTCGCATCATAGCGATAAATAGGGATTTAAAACCTCTTCAAATACTAAAAAGAGCTTCGTGTTGCCTTATAATAGGACGTTCCCATATGACCAATTCTGCTTACACGGACACAGGCGAAAATGTACTTTTTGCAAATCTGTTTAGTACTGTCTTGAAAAGTAACATTATATCCATTTGTCACATAACCTCCCTTGTTTTCAGTGTAATATACCCTTTACAAATTTTCTTATAGATATATATTTGATATCACATTTGTGCGACATCATTTTTGACATAATTTTGTACGTATTTCATAAAAGTGAATGGGTCGTATCCATGGATATAACTGCGGAAGCATCTATGTTGTTTCACAGGTGTACAGGTGTGCTTGTAATCATGTAGACAGAATAGTAGGGCTGGTTCAACTAAACTCCAATCACATATTTGAATAACATTGCAGATGTATAGAAAGTTCAAAGATGGTTTTCACACAAGTGTACTGGTATGTACTTACATCATGGACCTCTTCCACCATTATATAAGCTTCTGTTGGAAGGCCTAAATCCTTTGGTTTGGCATCTATAACAACAAGAACCTGAAATATATGAGCAAAGTCTCTGCACAGATTCTGATTTAATCTTGAGATGGAAATTAAAATAGGAGTTTTTGTCTGTTTGATGTTAACCCTTTGACACGCAAGGCATTTCTATGGTATCTCTAACTGACCCTAGAGAACAGCATGGATGGAGCATAGAAAACATTGTGGCAAAAGGTGAAATTGCTCGTTATGAGCAATTTCACCTTTTGCCACAATGTTTTCCAAAGGCTGCTACAAGCAATGTGTAGAAATGAGTATCTATGGAGTAAAGGGTTAAATGCTATTTGAACCAACATGTCTAGTACCAAATTGTACTGGCTAACTATCAGCATTATCAAGCTAAGATAATGGGAGTAAATCCTGTTTGCATTTCCTTTCATCATTCTGTTGAAATGATGTTGGTGGAAAATGAGATTCAAAATTGTGACTATTGCATTTTTATCCCTTTGCTTTGAACCAAAAACTTTTGGATTATAAATCAAATGTGGTACCCTAGCCACTAAACAATGTAGGACTCCATCAAAAAATAAAGAACCACCTTTGTCTGCAAGTTCTGTACACCTTTGTATGCAAGTTCTGTAAACATTGACCATGAAAAAACAGCTGAGGCTGTGCACAGCAGGTGAGAATGCCATTAACCCCTAGGGTATTGTATGAACCATACAAATATTTTCAGTCTAGAAGAGGCTATGATAAATGCAATACTTTATGGTTACTTTTGTCCAAAACTGCTCAACAGAGCTGAAAGTGAGGATCATTCTCATATTATGTCTGCACAAGTTTTGTGCAGTCTGATCTCTGTCTCAGTGTTCCCATTAGCTTTTTATTTCAAGGGTACACTTACCCCCTGAGCTGTGAGTCGGGGGGGGGGGGACAAGATTTCATATTTGGGGGTATGACAAAAAACAAAAATGGTTCTCAATTAGAGGTAAAATAATCAATATTGATGATTTGAAGCATAAAAATCTGTTAAATTAACCCTTAACCAAACGACAAAGTTTCAGACTGGTCCAAATCGAAAGCTGTTGCAGACGACAAAATAAACGAAACTCAAAAAATGAAATTTGTTTCCAACAGGGTAGAAAACATTGTGGGAAAAGGAGAAAATGCTGGTCACCAGCATTTTCTCCTTTTCCCAAAATGTTTTCAAAAGGCTTCTATCTCAGGGTCGTGTTTGGTAAAGGGTTAAGATATCTGTGGAAATTTACTGCCTAAAGTTATTAAAAAGCTGAAAAGATAGCCTGAAATGACTCTGATCGGACTATGTCAAAAGGAACATTTTGTTGTGTTATGGGTTTTCATGGGTTTTTTCTTTTTGCACTGAGCAATTTTTTCATGAGCATAATTAATGGAAAAGTACCGGTATTTCCTTACGATTTGACAATAATCTGTCAATCAAATCCTGTCATTTTAACACAGGTTAAAAAGATAATATTTTTTAAAGTTTTTTTTTTTAGGTGGGGTATTTCGTGTCACTAAAATTTGGACATTAATTTCAACCCTAAACTGTGATTTATACCAATGACAGTCTTTCTGAGTAAGAACACTGCTATTTTCACTAGCTGCAATAGCATTAGGCGATAAAACCCATTACCACATAATCCTGACTTTTGACGACACTGAGAAAGAAGCCTTTAGAAAACATTGTGGGAAAAGGAGAAAATGCTGGTAACCAGCATTTTCTCCTTTTCCCATAATGTTTTCTACCCTTTCCAAATCAATTTTCAATTTACAAATCATTTATTTTGTCGTCTGCAAATGCTTTCAATTTGGACCAGTCCAAAATTTTGTCGTCTGGTAAAGAGTTAAAGGCACTTCAATAGTCACAGCAGATCAGTGTAGTCGATACATACTGAGTTGGGACAATAGCGCCTCATTAGTTCATTGATCAAGACATCGTTCTGACACAGCTTTGGTCCTGTATGGTACCAGCCAACTATCTTCTCTCTTGCTGCAAAACACAATCACAAATAAAAATGAGCCTTGCTCTGGCAAAAGGTGGCTTAAGGTATCTCCTTGATGCACTACACAAGCCACCTATAAAATAATCATGGTTCTATAGGGTTCAGGGAAAAATATTAGCACTCGCCCATGGCGACTAGACAACCCGTCGGGGGCCCAGGTGGCGATCCCCAAAAATAGGACATTTTTCAAATTCATTAAATTTTCAGACAGAATAGTGACCAAAGTCAAGTTTCTGTCTAGTTTATAATTAAAATTCAACAAGATTTGCATATTTCTGAACCTAATATTGTATCATTTACAGTATTTCTTTTTTTACCCAATGGGCATGTTTACTGGTATTGGTTCTCAATTACTGCATGTGCATCTTGCGGAGAATTACGGGCAACTCATCCAAAGACAACTCGCCCAACAGTTAGAGGTCAACTCGCCCCAAACTTAATGCAACTCGCTTAAATTTAAAGTAAAATCAGACTTACTCATAGATTGGCAAAACATCTCGCCCATAATTCAAATGACAACTCGCCCAACTCCAGAAGTCATCAAAATTCTCACCAATACATTTGGATTGCTAATCAATTCATGCTCTGGTAAGCTGGGCCCCTAGATTTTTTAAGTTGGGGGCCCAGGTAGCGACTAAAGGAAAGAAGTTAGTCTTTTTCCCTGGGGTTCATTTAGTCTAAAAACTAATTGAATCATAGATAGAGATATACAGAAAAATGACCAATAGTGAAAAGGTTTGGCCCAGGTCAGCCTGTGTGAACTTTGCAGGCTGACCTAGGTTCTGATATCCGGATAAGAGGGAAAGATGGTATTCTAAAGTCATTACATCTCTTTTCAAAAACCGATGTTGTGGATACTCATTAGAATTGTCTCAATGCATAGGTGGACTAGAGCTTTCAGAGAGAAAAATGTTTCACAATGGATTGAAAAAAAACTTTAAGGGAATAAAGAACAAAATCACCAATTTCTACATGGATCTCTTAACTCTTTACTACACAATCCCGACTTTTAACGACTCTGAGAAAAAGAAGCCTTTTGAAAACATCGTAGGAAAAGGAGAAAATGCTGGTAACCACCAGTTTCTCCTTTTCCCACAATGTTTCCTACCATTCCCAAAACAAATTTCAATTTTTAAGCCACATTATTTTGTTGTCTGCAAATGCTTCATTTTGGATAAGTCTAAAAATCTGTCGTTTGGTAAAGAGTTAATATATTTTTGCTTCATCACTGAGCTATAAATATAATGCCTTTTTGGCCGCCCTTACTTCAGTTCACTTAAATGGAACCAAGTGACATCTCAAGTTGAAGTTTTAATCCAAGCTCAAGCCAGAATTCTTTCCAAAAATCAATCATTGCCACAGGAATCACTTCCTTCCAGACTACTAAATATTGTTTTTAATCTGTCTTTATGAAAGAAAGTCACCTGTTTGTGAATAAGAGTACTGTAGTTTTTTTTAACCCTTTCCCAAACACCAAAATTGTAGACCGGTCCAGATTGAAAGCAATTGCAGACGACAAAATAAACATAACTCAAAAATTGAAAGGAATATCCAGAAGGGTAGAAAACATTGTGGGAAAAAGAGAAAATGCTGGTAACCAGCATTTTCTCCTTTTCCCTCAATGTTTTCAAAAGGCTTCTATCTCAGGGTCGTAAAAACCAGGGATTGTTTGGGAAAGGGTTAAATATAAACATCTGGATAGCATATCTATACCGGTACTAGTTCTCTATCACAGAACAGTTGAAAATGGATTGAAATATCAACAATATTATTAGATATAATATGTAACACTTGACTGTGTAAAAAAAACAACTTACCATTAACTTTTTTGAACATCCCATACATGTTTTCTAGGTAATCATGATCCAGAAACCACACAGACTTGTCATGTGCATCTTCATCAAAAGGAACTGGAAAGTATTGATGGAAAATAAATAATGGAAAGAATAACTGTGTTGTGATTTTTTATGGTTTTTTTCCTTGTTGAGATTATGGCCAATATTTTGGTCAGATCTTATTTCTAACATTTGGGAATTTTTCTTCCTCAAAATTTCCCTGAAAATTTCTTTTCTTTTCAAAATACCTGTATGCTCTTATTTAGTTCTTGAGTCTTGTATACCTCACTGTCAGTAGAACATCTTGAAGTGCAAAATACTGAAAAAATTGTGTTCAAGTGACAGCATAACCCTAGACAAAAAACTTCTTCAAGAATTACCAGTAATCAATTATCTCTTTTCATCAGTAGCTGTTATTAATAGAAAAATCTGGGAAAAACAAAACTAAAATTTTCAAATCCAAGCGTATGAATTATTCTCTATAAGCAATTTGGAAAAAAAGTCACTTGAAACCAGCATACATTTTGAATGACATACAAACATGATTAAGTTTACTTGTTTCACAACCATTATTGTTGTCCTTTCAGTTTCTCCGACATTCAGCTGAGAGGTCCAAAGACTACAGTAGTTTTCAGTAATTTCTTGACTTAAGAAATAAGACAGTTCAAACCTTTTATAGTGCTAAACTCAAAATTAAACTGTATTGGTAAGTACTGTAAGGTGTAAATTTTATCAAGTTGACATGGTTATTTTTTTCTATACAAGATACTAATTTTAACCTTCGACCACATAATCATGGGGACTAAGGCCATTCAAAATGTTGTGGAATGAGGAAAAATGCTCGTAACCAGCATTTTCTCTTAATGCCAAAACATTTTCCACCCATCTTAAAATCAATTTCCATTGTTTAAAGCCACAGTTAACAAGTCATGTGCAAGTTCTACTTTCTATTTTGAAGTATGTAAAATTTTGTTGTGTCATGACATTAGTATATTGATTCAGGACCTTATTGTTCTCTAATAAAGAAAATATCAACGCATACAGCCATTTGAAGTAACGCCGGTATTCTTTCACTCCAGAAGGGTCATAAGTGTGGCTTCTGTACGGGCTAGCAGAGAAACAATCACAAAAATAACATCAAAGCTAGTCCCTGAACTGGGGGTAGACAAGGCAGCAAGGCCAGGGATTGGGGGTGAAAACCATTACTGTGCAAATAACAATGGCTATTCACTTTGCTACTAGAATCTCCAATAAGTCTACAGTAGATTTAACCTACATCGAAACTACTGTAACTGGGTATCCTGTAAAAGAAATCTGGAAAATTTTTTAGCAAGAAGTTAAGGGAGAATTTGGGACATTGTCTTAGTGAAAAGTCTAGTACCAGCGTAACTATTTGAAACATCCAGAATTCCCTGTCTGTTAGAGCCTAGAAGTACGCCCACTGTTCTCTTCACGTTTCCGACTTTCCCCATTCGATTGAAGTGATCGACCACGCTGAGCAAAACTAAAGGATGAACCACAACTTTCGATATTTGGGTAGAGCCAGGGACTGGCGTGACTGTTTTCTGAATAACTCCATTGACAGGTTTTCGATTTTCTACACTGGACATTTTCACTTTGTTTCAAAACAGACAGTTTTCTCTAGTTAAATTCATAGGACGATATCACTTTGTTCGCCGGCCTGCGATGACTTTTCGGTTTTGTGAAGCACTATGGCGTTCCGTGGTTTCCGGCGGTGATTTATTATAATTACAACTGCGTAATAATTGGTATTGCCGCGGACCGAAATACTTTGAAGGCCGAAAATTTATCTAGCCTACAACATTTGACCGTTTATCAAATGATTCAGAGATTTTTCGGACCAATATTGATTAAATGAACATGACAAAAGAAAATAAGCATATTTCATTGCTTTTTTCTCTCAATGCTTTCCTTGTTTTTCAAGTCTGTCGCCTGGTGGAAGGTTAAAGTTGTGTAAAAATCATTTTCATTTGGCAATGATCTTTAAAGCAGAATATGACTAAAACAGAGTCACCCGTTTAACAGATATAGATAGATGCATGTATATTCGGCTTCAGACTTAAATGGCAAAAAGATTTCGAATACCGGGTCCCCCCTTTTTTTTGAAGCCTCGTTGTTTGCCATCAAGCTATTTCATAAAGAGCAAAGAGGAAAAGATCTGAGGCAAGGGTAAAAGTTTATGATCTCGAGACATGAGCTTATCGCAAGGAAGCCCCCCAGGCACGTGGTCCACGGGGGAGCGTAGATCTGTTTTCGTAAAGAATAGATAAACACAAACACATTACACAATGTCCATTTATTGGTCAATAATAGGTGTCAAATGCTATCACACTGATATGAAAAGGTGGCTGGTTTCATCCGATAATTAAATAAAGGTTTTAGGGTATGTAAATCTGTTCTTCCGTCACAAACAAAGGGCCGGGGCTATCAGACCTACAGTTTATTATCAATTCATTACTATCGAAGAGAGGGCTTGAGACGGCATCAGTTTATTTTCTGAAAATATAAAAAAGCGAGAGCCTTGTCCTGCCGAAAAAAGGAATGGAAAAAGTAACCGCAGTAGACTTGGCAGAGCTAGCCGATTCATCAGATGGATTAATGACACATTCTGGAGGTATTTTCTTCTTTTTCTTCTTCTCCGAGGTTGAAATTTCATATTTCTTTTCGGGGATCTTCAGTGTATCTGAAAAGATATTCGGTGTGTTAACTTTTTACCAAACAACAAAATTTTAGATTGGTCCAAATTGAAAGCACTTGCAGACAGCAAAATAAACCAGACTCAAAAATTGAAATATATTTCAAGCAGGGTAGAAAACATAGTGGAAAAAGGGGAAAATGCTGGTTACCAGCATTTTCTCCTTTTCCCACAATGTTTTAAAAAGGATTCTATCTCATCGTCGTAAAAAACCAGGGATTGTTTGGTAGGGTGACAGATGTTTCGGTAACAGACGAGTTCGGTAACATAGACTTATAGAGTAAATCTATTGGATGTTTCGGTAACAAAGCAATTATATTGTGTTTATGACCTGTGACACCTAATGTATGGTTTTGTTCTGTTTAAACCTTTTACTTTTGCACTTTTTACCCAGTTATCCCTTGATAGATAGAGTGAAAAAAGGTAGAAAAGATAAAAGGTTTGAACCTATCTATCTATACAAAACAAAGCCATACACTAGGTGTTAAGAACGTCACAGAACGTACACACGATATAATTGCTTTGTTACCGAAACATCCAATCGATTCACTCTATAAGTCTATGTTACCGAACTCGTCTGTTACCGAAACATCCGTAAATCGTTTGGTAAAAGGTTAGTAATGCCAAGGTTCAGCTTATGTTCAAAAGATACATGTATTTTCATTCTTCATGGGTTAAGAAATATGTAAATTCTTAATAACTAACACTTGAAATAATTTATTGCATAGCTCGAATATAACTGTCTTCTTTTTCGAGAGAAAAGTTCAGAAATGAATACTTCTTGTAATATTAGACTCGTAGAAGACTCTCATAGCTTGTAAATTATTTAAGGGAATGGTCGAATCTAAGTTGTGAGAACTTGTGGCCAGACCCTTTTTTCCTGATTTGTATCACTGTTTGTGTAAACTATGTATGTTGCATGATTTGTATATAGATGGCAATAAAATATGTTTAAACTTAAACAAAGAAATATGTATCTACAATTCGGAAAATTAGCGAAAGTAAAAAACGGAACTTAAAAAGACTTTTTTTTTAAACAATTCTCTTTACATTTGCTTGTTTTAACTCTTTATCATACACTAACGACTTTTAACGACTATGAGGGAGAGGCCTTTTGAAAACTTTTCCCACAAAGTTTTCTACTATATCAAAGCAAAATTGCATCGTTTGAGTCACTTCAAAATTGTCGTTCGATTTTGATAGGTTTGAAATTCTGCCGTGTGGTAAAGGGTTAAAACCCTGATGACAAAGCTTATGAAAACATCCTGATGAGAAAATGCTGGTTATCAGCGCTTTCTCCCGTTTTCACAATGTTTTTACCTTTACACAGATAGTTTCCGTCTTTTGTGCCACATTTTATTTTGGAGCCGAGCCCCGGTAGCCGGGTTCCGGGCTTGTTCGTTCCAAAACCAGTCCGTCCCTGGGCTTTTCAAAATCAAAATCCGTGAAGAATCTACTATGAGCACCTTTGGTTGACAGATACATAAGTTGGGACGAACAAGCCTGTATCAACGAGATTTGTTTGTTTTGTTTGTTTGAATGGTGTTTTACGCCGCTTTCAACAGTATTTCAGTCATATCACGGCGACAGTTCACATATTCATGTTTCCTGGGTTTCACCAGTACGAGGCTAGGCTCTGAAGTGTCTTGCCCAAGGACACTCCTGTGAAAAAAAACCCAGTCGAACCAGCGAGGCTCGAACCTGGGACCTCCAGGTCACGAGTCCTACGCTTTACCACTGAGCCACACAGGACCCTGTATCAGCGAGATATCAGTTGTGACGAACAAGCCTGGACAAATGAGCCCGGGCGAACAAGCCCAGGGACGAAAAAGCCTGTTACCCAGTAGCGCACAGGACTTGGGAACTGGGGAGTCGTGGGTTCGATCTCTTGCTCGACCATTTCCTTTCCGAGGATTGATGATAAAGTCACTGCGACAGGATTCATTCCTTTCTTACCGCTGATCATTGTTTCGATGATGGTTATGTGGGAAAGCAGCCAGTGGCTTTGGAAAGAATATTGTGCGGTGTACTGGTAAAAGAGACTTCAGGAAAGCATGGATAAGTGTAATGGCCACCGCGATATAACTGGAATAAAGTTGAAAACGGCGTTAAACACCAAACAATCAATCAATTCCAATTTGTCGTCTGCAGTTTTCGCAATGATTTTTAAAGCCTTCTTTGGGGTGGTTAAAAGTCGAACTTATACTTGGCTAAAGGTAAATTGAAACAGTGTAATGATAGACAGATAGGGATGATTTTTTCTTTAACCCATAATCTTTACAATAACTAAATGATATTTTCAATTTGATAATAAAAACCAAAATATAACCATTTTAAAGTTATGTTTTGGGGAATGATATCTCTCTATCGGACAGTGTGGATCAAAGATCAGACTGCACGTTCTGTTCCGTCTGATCTTGACCTACAATGTCTGCAATGGGTCACTGAGTCGTGCTTAGCAGCATAAGGGTTAAGAGAAAGATTTCCGAACCAATTTTAGAACTTCCTTGGTCTAATTTTAGCTTGAGAAAGTAACACACTTCTGATTGGCTAAACCAAGCGGTTTCACCTTTGGCGGTCCGACGAATCACCGAAATACTGAAAATCAAATATCACCGAAACACCGAAATACCTAAAGTTTTTATTACTTTCTTCTTATTACTATTGAAGTGCAACAAATTTGTCCCTTTTGTATTATTTGACACAAAAAATGTTTATAGAGATGAAGGGCTTTTAGTTTAAATCATAATGACAAAATAACAACCTAAACCGTAAACAATGTACCGTGCGTATTTCGATGAACATTCAGTACGGCGGACGTCAATGATTTGTAATTTTGTAATTTTGTTTTTAACCCTTTCCGAAACAAGCCCTGGTTTTTACCTGTCTGCAGTAAAAGTCTTTGAAAACACTGTGGGAAAAAGAGAAATTGCTCGTAACGAGCAATTTCTCCTTTTCCCACAGTGTTTTCTATCCTTTTTGAGAACTTTCTGCAATTTTCTCCAAATTTAGAATTGTTGTCTGCAAATTCTTTCAGCTTGGAAGGGTCCAAAATTTGTCGTTTGGGAAAGGGTTAAGCAATATAAAAATAAGTTTGTGTTACCCTTAATCCTGCTGAGTAACTAAGGTGAATGTTCAATTCGATAGTAATATCCCAAATACTTGCCATTTCAAAGTAAAGCCATATTGCCATTTCAAAGTAAAGCCATATTGCCATTTCAAAGTAATGTTTCTGGGAGTGATATTACCTCCCTTTTCTGGAAACTAACTAAAGCATCAACAAATAATTTCAAAATAGACATCAAAGGAATTTCTGGTCTGTTAAAAATGTACAAAAGTATTAGTTCTGTATAAATCCGTATTTATCGACTATCAAGAAAACTTTATGCAATGCAGCACTAGAGGTATTGGGGGTCTACTACCTTAAGTTTGACATTCATGTTACATTTTAACTCTGTTAACCCATTACCACACAATCCCTACTTTTGACGCCCCTGAGAAAGAAGCCTTTTGAAAAAAACTTTAGGAACAGGAGAAAATGCTGGCAACCAGCATTTTCTCCGTTTCCCACAATTTTTTCTACCCTTTACGAAACAAATTTTAAATTTTCAGTTACTTTTATTTTGTCGTCTGCAAATACTTTGTATTTGGACAAACCTAAAATTTTGTCGTTTGGTAATGAGATAACCCTTTACCAAACGACAAAGTTTTAGACTGGTCCAAATTGAAAGCATTTGCAGACAACAGAATAAACGTGACTCAAAAATTGATATTTGTTTCCAGCAGGGTAGAAAACATTGTGGGAAAAGGAGAAAATGCTGGTACCAGCATTTTCTCCTTTTCCCACAATGTTTTCCAAAGGCTTCTTTCCTCAGGGACGTAAAAAACAGGGATTGTTTGGGAAAGGGTTAACACATATTAAATGACTGTATTGTGTACTCATTCAACTTGATAGATTTGGGAGATAAATTGTGAATCGTGCAATGAGATGAAGGGAATTAAAGAATCTATCTTATCTTCTTTTCATTGGGTGCTTAATTCATTACCAAACGACAATATTTTAGGCTTGTCCAAATTGAAAGCATTTGCGGACGACAAAATAAGAGTGGTTGAAAATTTGAAATTTGTTTTGTAAAGGGTACAAAACATTGTGGGAAAAGGAGAAAATGCTGGTTACCAGCATTTTCTCCTTTTCCCACAATGTTTTTGAAAGGCTACTATTTCAGACCTGTAAAAACCAGGGATTGTTTGGGAAAGGGTTAAATATAAGATCCCTGCTGTACCAGAAGATAAAATTTTAGACTGGTCCAAATTTAAGGCAACTGCAGACGACACAATAAACGTAACTCAGAAATTGAAACATGTTTCCAGCAGGATAGAAAACATTGTGGGAAGATGAGAAAATGCTGGTAACCAGCATTTTCTCCTTTTCACACAATGTTTTTAAAAGGCTTCTATCTCTGAGACGAAAAAACCAGGGATTGTTTGGTAAAGGGTTAAAAGATGAGATGCATCTTCAAAAGTACAGAAAATTTGGGGGAAAACAGGGAAAAATTTTATTTATTTTCGGTCGAAAGTTGTCACAGACCAATACGCTATTTGCTCAGTGGAGTAAGGGAAACTACTCTTACTCGTAATTCATGAAAATATATTTGTTATCTCCCTTAGTTTACGTTTAGTTCACGTTTTTCACAGTAAGCACTTTCTTATAGTGGCAGATATCGGGAAAACAGATAAAACTATCACAATAATTTTATCTCGCATGTTAGCTTCGAGCACAGTGGAGAAATTTTGCGATAAAATATTAATTTTATCTTGATATTTTTATCATGAAACTTCTCACCATCTCGAATACGGATTTATACAGATATTATACTTTCGCACATTTTAAACCGACCAAAATTTCCTTTGGTGTCTATGTTGAAATTATTTGTTGGTACTGTTGTTAGTTTCCAGAAAAGGGAGGTAATTATTATCTCCCTTCGTAATGAGAATATAGTGGATTTAGATTTATAAATGATAATTTCAAGAAGGACAAAAAGGGAAAAAGTGGCTCTGTTAAAGTAGTACAATAATACTCAGTTTTAATCATAGCATATTTTGTAGGATAACATTATAGTAGAAAAAGCCGTTTACAATTATACGGGTCCGCTACCTGAAGGTGTTATTACAGGTTTGCTTTTTATATTGATACACAGGTCCACCGTCATCACAAGAGTCTGAGAGTACAGAAAGCGAACAGGGCGAGAACAAACCTGCAGATACAAGGGAGACCTGGGACAATAAAATACAGTACTTACTCGCTGTTATAGGGTTCGCTGTGGGGCTTGGCAATGTCTGGAGGTTTCCATATCTTGCACAGAAAAATGGCGGAGGTAAATTTGCTACACGAGAGAGAGAGAGAGAGAGAGAGAGAGAGAGAGAGAGAGAGAGATACGACTCAAAGGAGTAGGCTTTTCCCATTCACCATCCTCCCATTTCTTTCAGTATCTCTATTGCATATACTTTAACCCTTTCCCAAACAATCCTGGTTCTCACGACCCTGAAAAAGAAGCCATTTGAAAACATTGTGGGAAAAGGAGAAAATGCTGGTAACCAGCATTTTCTCCTTTTCCCACAATGCTTTCCACTCTCCCAGAGCAAATGTCATATTGCAATGAGGGTTTTGATTGCCGGTGTAATGCAGAGAAATGAACCTCCCCTACAAAACAACCTATGGGTCATTATTCTACGTAGAGATGAAACCCAGGGTCATTATTCTACGTAGAGATATAAACCCAGGGTCATTATTCTACGTAGAGATATAACACCAGGGTCATTATTCTACGTATAAAAATGACCCCAGAGGGTTATTTCTCCACGTAGAATAATGACCTGGGTCATTCCTCTACGCAGAGAAATGACCCATGGGTAATTTTGTAACGACCCGGGTCATTCCTCTACGTAGAGAAATGACCCATGGGTCATTTATTTCGTTTCTTTGCATTACACCGGCACCAGTAACAGAACTGCCGCTACACTAAATTACAAGCAAACTGTCGTTCTTTTTTGAGCCATTGTCCTTGTGGAAAACAAAGTTGTCGTAGTGCAAAACAAAAGCAGTTGTCTATAGAGGATAAAGTGCAAACTTTGACTCTTTACTAGACAACAAAATTTTAGACTTGTCCAATTGAAAACATTTTAAAGCTACATATCAAACTTGGCACTTAAGGTATTACTTGTATTGAAAATATAGAAATATTGTGAAAAAAAAAAAAAACGGGAATATGCTGGTCTGCAGCATTTTCTTCTTTTCTCCACAGTGTTTTCAAATGCGTTCGTCCTCAAGGCCATTAAGCCTTATCCTGTTTAATAACTATTTTTTTTTAAATTCGATAGAAAAAAAAACGAATATTACTATACTACTCGCACCTTGATAGGGATCACTTATAATTTCTGTATGGATTTATATAGGTTAAAACAGTTTTGCATAAACTCTTTACCATACTGTAAAATTGTAGATTTGTTCAAGTTTAGAGCATTTGCTGACCAAAATCTATATGCAACGTGCACTATGCTGTATGTAATAGGGTAGAAAACATCGTTGGAAAAGGAGAAAATGCTGGTATCCAGCATTTTCTCCTTTTCCAATAAATTTTTCCTAAGTATTCTTTAACAGTCGGTATTGTGAGGTACAGGCTTAAAGATCCATTTCCACTGGTCATTTTATTGATCGAGGTAGCAATGTAACAATTATTATTATAAAAAAATACATGATACATGCCACATATGGATTTAGGGTCAATCTTTTAAAGTAATCCCTAGCAAATTTTGAGAGGTATATTTCAAAATTATGTTATAGGGAACAATATCTCCATATCGGATAGTGTGGCACCAAGATCAGACTGCATGTTCTGTGTAGTCTGTTCTTGGTCTGCACTGTCTGCAGAAGGTCAATGAGTCGCGCTTAGAAGCCTAAGGGTTAAAGGTGGATATTTAGGTTTTTCACATCACACCAAATTAAAAAAAAAACATTGTGGGAATGTTAAGTGACTGGCACGTGACTAACGACGCTTAAATTCCATAACATAACAAACATGCAATTATTTTCCATAATGTCTTCTTCGGACATTATGTTTGAAGCTTCGTCTGTGTAGTTCCGGTATGTAAATGAGCAAGTTACTCATGTAAAAATAGACCGTGTTTCCCGTCGGTGTCGACGTAGGCTGTAGTAAATCTTTAATTTCTCTTCTTGTCGTATGGTTTTTGACTTCTAGGGTTTTACGAATGAAAATTATGAGGCTTTTGGGAGTACAAGGATGATTTTTTTTTGTATTTTTACAAATTTTTTGTCCCAAAATCTGAAGGACTGCCTTTAAACCAGGAGGGGATTGCTTAGTATGACTTTTTTTTCAGGGGCTTTCCTGGTACCCTACACAATCATGCTGGCTATTGAAGGGATCCCCATATTTTATCTGGAGCTTGCCGTTGGGCAACGGTTGAGAAAAGGAGCCATAGGTGCCTGGAATGACGTGTCACCATACCTGGGTGGTATTGGTATTGCTTGTGCCTTTGTGTCTTTTTGGGTGGCGCTGTATTACAACACCATTATCGGTTGGTGTTTGTACTATTTTGTACAGAGCTTTCGAACCCCTCTACCTTGGGCTCAGTGCCCCACAGTGGGAGTGGGGAACAATACCACATTGGTAAAAGAATGCGAGGTATGCTCTTTAGGAAAAAAAGATCAGAATTCTTTTTTATTAGCTGGGCTGTTTTCGAAGAAAGTAGCCTTGTCTTGTCAAAGCCCGCTCGTTACAGCTTGATCGATTTTGTAACTAAATCTAACCTTTTTTCGCATTAATCCTTTACCAAGCAATCCCTGGTTTCTACGACCCTGAAACAGAAGCCTTTTGAAAACATTGTGCATAAAGGTAACCAGCATTTCCTCCTTTTCCCACAATGTTTTCGAACCTGCTGGAAACAGTTTTCAATTTTTGTGTACTGCTTGATTTGTCGCTTTCAATTTGAACCAGCCTAAAGTTTTGTCGTTTGGGAAAGGGTTAACTCATTAGCAAACGACAAAACTTTAGGCTTGTCCAAATCAAAAGCATTTGCAGACGACAAAATAAAAGTGACTGAAAATCTGAAATTTGTTTTGTGAAGAGTACAAAACATTGTGGGAAAAGGAGAAAATGCTGGTTACCAGCATTTTCTCCTTTTCCCACAGTGTTTTCTAAAGGCTTCTTTCTCAGGAGCATCAAAAGTAGGGAATTGTGTGGTAATGGGTTGAGGATGTTTCAATGTTGAAACAGTGTTAGCGACATAATTTTAAACATGGCGGCGGTTATGAAGAGAGAGATATATAACACCACTCTGTTGCACTTCGGATCATTACATTCACCTCTGTAGTGGGCTCAGAAAGTAGTCCGTCATTACGTCATATTTTTGTCACATGACCATAACTCAAAATGGCTACACAAACGCCGGTAAAAGAAAGACCAATATCGATTGTTTCGTGTGCTGTTCAAACAGCATGGCACTAATAAGACTTAGCGATAGGAAATGAAAAAAGAGGGATTTTCTGAAAAGCTTAAGTATCTTTAAAGGACGATAACTTTATTTTTAATCGTACAAACTTAGATCCAGCGGTGTGTCAAATCAGTTGTCATCATTCATGGGCGCAGCCATTTTTGTTAAAATCGGCGTATGATTCTGAAAAGTGAAGAGGCTAAAAAAATATAGTTCCATTTTATACAGGTAAATTCATCAGTTTGAATGCACCTATAATGTATCCAGAATCATATTTCCTTTGTCTACCTTACAATTTTACATATGAAACAGCTAAACAGTAACAAAACACCTTTTCCTCGGTTTGACAAGATTCTTGTCATTTAGCCCATCGCAGAGATGTATGTGAGGTAACGAACGACAACTCTGCTCGGAGATTGGGTAACACGTCAGATATCTCGTATATTGAGTTATTTGTCTGCAGCATGGTCACGTGATAAGGACAAGGACAACGCGTCATACCACTGTTTTTCATTTTTTAGTCCTTCAATGGTATTGTTTGCCTTTGACATAGTCACGTGGTAAAGTTATTATAAGTACAATGCACCAGACCATTTTGTTTTAAATCCTGCAATTTTCAAGATGATTTGGGTAGGAATCCCCATGTTGATTTTGTCTCTTTAGCGTAATGTATAATAAGTCTCAATACTGTCACAGACAAAATAAAACACCACAACTGTTTTGCGCAGGCGAGACGCGTATAATTCTGGCAACGAAGGACAGGCGAAATACATTGGACAAAATGCAAGCTAAAAAACAAAAATAACATGTTCCCTGATCCAGCTGAACTTTAAATATGTTCACATGTATAAGATATTCATCCTCGGAGTACTGGCCGTCCACGAAAAACCCCTCTTTGAGAGGAAACGTGTGTCCGTAACATGCATGATCCAAGACCGGTGATCGGTATGAATCTCAGGCTATTAGACATTTGCGGGCGGACATGGAGATGGAGATGGACAACAGAAAGCAGAGAAAACACGGGGATTGTCTCAACATGTTCATTTGTGACATGTCACGCATAAAGGAACCATCAGGGAACTGCAAAAAATATCGTCGCTGGTCAGATTACCCCGACAGCACAGTCTGACCAGGATCAAAACTTTACGCTTTTGGTAGATGTTCTCTATGTTAAACGACCATTCAACCTTACAAAACAGTTGTTTAAACATATCTACCCGGATCAACCTAAACTGGCTTCAATCTCTTTATCAATTGTTTGATTTACGGATGCAATGATGGACCTTTTTTGCGTGACGGGTTACATATATCAAAATCATTATGCGTGACGGGTCACATGCATCGAAATGATCGTTAAGGCCGTATTATATATTTTATTGAATCTTTCACAATGATCATTTTTAGCTCGGTTTAGCAAGGTATTGTCGTAGCCCTGGTGTTGTCTGCTCCATTGTCTGCGTTGTCACTGGGTAAAAACATTGACATTATCAAAAACTGACATTTCATATTATCTCTTGTCATTTGGACAGCTTTTTCGCTGTAAAGTGGAAAACCGATACAACAAGGGCAGATAACCCTGAAAGTATCTTTTACACACTTACACCACTTGTTCGACTTTGAATTTCCACTAAAATTCAAGCGACTGTAGCCAAGCCAAGAAAACATGATAATCAAGCTAATCGGGGTCCTTATTAAAACATTACTTTTCATAGAAGCGATCATACTGATTTACAAGGATATACTACTTTTGCAATGATTCGAAAAGTTTGCGATAGGAATGGGTTCTGACGCCGCCAAAGTTAACTAATGCACTGATAACTTTTAAGTTCTGCGTTTATGTCTTCAAACTTCATCCTATAACATGAAATATATTGCTTCAGTCAACATGCATGTTGACGTTTATCTCCAACTCTCCGACTCAAATGTGCATTATAGAAGGTCTTGACTGAAAATCTGTTCGGATATATCGCATTTTATCCACGACCAATACGCAACCAACCGCAAATGGTAACTGTTGTCAAATTTGTGCATCAGTATGAATCGCTTGGTATCATTCTGATGACGCTTTATCCAGTTTATGTTTACCAAACCATTTCGGTATTGTATGTGACAACCTTGGTATAGGCCGACATGTATTCGGCATACCTCGGGTGATAGGAGCCATCAAAGTAGATGTAGGTACGGAATTGGCCGAGTTTTGACAAGTGGCCCTACATGTACAGAGGTAAAATCGATTCCAGAAGTAAAATTATTTTTGATTGAATTTCAGCAGGTCTACATATTTTTGACTCGTTCCATCCATTGCATCGACAACCATCCCAATTTTATTTTAGTTTCCCCGTCGGGTCGACCATTATGTAATCACATGTATACAAGCCTAAATAACGTTGAAAAGTGTCATAAAGACCAGACATCAATGCATTTATCACATTTCTTTCTGCTGAGATACCAACATAAAACAACACAGTTAAAGAAACTAAGTAGAAAATGATGCCAACCACATGAACAACAGAAGCACTGTGTTTCTACAGAGAAACAAAATTGCAATGTTGTGTGGAAAATGAGGAGACAAAAAACAATGAGTAGATCTAGCAGTTCTGAAAATGTTGATGCTTATTTAGAAAGTTTGATCATTGAGTTGTATCAGAAGCTTAGAAGCACTGAATAAAAAAAGAGTTAAGGATTACTATACCTAACTTCGTCGGTATATATCGCATTCATAAGATCGATGTTTTTATAAAGACTATTCAGTCAATCTCGGCAACTTCCTTCTTTGAAATATGTGTGTGTGTGTGGGGGGGGGGGGAGAGACCTTAAATCATGATGTTTTTTTCTTTGGCCTATATACATAATGGCATAGTTACTTTGAGAAAACCCCTTATTGAAACCTGTATTCCGTTGTCCATCTCCATATCCATGTCCATTCATAAATGTCTATTTCTAGAATATCAGGCGCACGGATCTTACGCCTTGTACAAAAAAAAAAGAAATCTATTCAACATATCACGTCTCCAAAGAAATATACCCTTTAATACGCAGAAATTGAATTTGAACGAAAAGACGATGTTGCCAGTGTGGAGGTCTCGCTAGAAATGACCACGTATCCAATACTCGTCTATTATTAGAACCCACTGACCAAACCTTGCATAACCGGTTTTGGTCACTTCGATTGAGACAACAATTCTCCGCTATACGCTGTAACGCATCCTCGGATACCCCGGGTTCCCTATTTGCTACGCTACATCGACCCCTGGGACAATTAGTTGAATTTCCTTCGCTTTACCGCTGGCCGAATGCTGGCTTTTCATTGGTTCCATCATCATTTTGTGATGGGCGAGTGTACTGTACGCTATGACGTTTCGTATCGATTTTCGGCGGCTCGCTTTACCGCTGGCCGAATGCTGGCTTTTCATTGGTTCTATCATCATTTTGTGATGGGCGAGTGTACTGTACGGTATGACGTTTAGTATCGATTTTCGGCGGCTGATTCAAAGTTTTATTAGTCAATTGTCCCAGGGTCGATGTAGCGTAGCAAATAGGGAGACCCTGGGGTATCCGAGGATGGCTGTAACGCGGAGAATAATAAGTCTTCTCCTGCGCCCGCCCGGGTCGCTCAGTGGTGAGCACTATGTCTGACTCGTGACCTGGTGGTTGTGAGTTCGATACCCGGTTCAGGCGAACTTTCTTTTTGGCGTATTTTGGCTTCTCACCCCTGCTGAAGCATGTGAGAAAAATAGTCGGTGGCTTTGGAAAGAAAGTTGTGTTAGTACTGGTGTAAGAAAGCCAGGAAACACATGTTCGTCACCTACCGCCATGATATGACCATAGCTGTTAAAGTGGCGTTAAACCCCAATACAACCAACAACCAAGTCTTCTATCATCAGCCATTAGAAAAGAATAAATTGTGAGCTTCTATGTGCAGTTTGTTTTTGCCAATATATGAATTTACATTTCTATGTAGAATCGACTCTGTAATTCTTACATATATTTCAGCTGAGCAGCCCGACCACCTATTTCTGGTACAGGGAGACCTTGAACATCTCTGACGATGTGAACATTGGCGGTCAAATCAACTGGTGGATTGTTGTTTCGTTAATAGTGGCCTGGACTGTCGTGTTTTTGTGCATGGTGAAAGGCATTGCCTCCAGCGGAAAGGTAACCCGTGTTTGAAAACCCGTCTGTTCTTTTAGACTGAACCTTGTAATCGGTGAAGTACAGCAGGGTCCGTATCCACCAAGCATTCTTACGAACAGTCTTAGTCTTATTCTTCAAGGTTTTCTGACTGTGAAAGTAACAGAACTTCTGATTGGCTAAACCATTCGGTTTAGCCAATCAGATGTTCTGTTACTTTCACAGTCAGAAAACCTTGAAGAATAAGACAAGGAACGTTCTTAAGAATTGTTGGTGAATGCAGACCCAGGGCTTGCGATCAGTGTTGCTGGTTAGATTCCTGGCTCGGCCAATTTTTATCCGAGGATTAATGATGTTCATTGCGATAGGATTCTTTTCTCACTTACTGCTGAACATTGCCCCGACGATGTTAATATCGGAAAGCTGCCAGTTGCATTGGAAGGGTATTGTGAGAAGAAAGAAAAACCTCTAGGAAAGCAGATAGTTACTTTGTCCGCCGTGACATACCTGAAATATTGTAAGAAATGGCAATGAACAACCAGACATAATTTTTTTTTTTTGGTATGCAGACAGTCGTTTAACAGTGAGACCTGCATGCCTTTCCCTGTCTCTATAGTCAGGAATTTTCCCAGTTGTCACAATATGCATCGACTTTATGCCAAATTTTGTGTTTTTCAGGTAAACCTATTGAAAGCATTATGTTACCCGTTACGCAAAAATGGACCTTCTGGGAACTATAAGAAATATCAACTCTAGTCAGACTGCGCGAATTGCGTATTCTGACCAGGGTTGATACTTTTCGCTGATAGGATATTTTCTGTATGAAAAGCGGTCATTCTACTTTGTTATACTATTATTTTTGAACTATCAACTTGAATTGACCTGCACTATCGTTGATTTGTTTCATCTAATTGATGCACAGAATTCCCAGATGGTCTTTTTTTGTGTGACGGGTCATATATGTATATTATTTTTGATGATTAAATTTATTCATTTAAACCTTTAACCCATTACCACACAATCACTACTTTCGACGACCCAGAGAAAGAAGCCTTTAGCAAACATTGTGGGAAAAGGAGAAAATGCTGGTAACCAGCATTTTCTCCTTTTCCCACAATGTTTTCTAACCTTCACAAAACAAATTTCAAATTTTAAGTCACTTTTATTTTGTCGTCTGCAAATACTTCAATTTGGACAAACCGAAAAACTTTTGCATGATATATACGTGATACTGTTCCGTGTTTTAACTAGCTTGGGAAACATTCGTAAAACTTAAATTGAAAACATTTGTGGGAAAAAAAAGAGAAAATGTTAGTTACCAAGAGATTTTCCAAGTCGCACAGTGTTTTTAAAAGACTCATTTCTCAGGATCGCTAAAAGTCAGGATTGTTTGTCAATGGAAAAAAAGCCAAACTCTTTTAATTTAATATCAGTTGTTTTCATGAAGATTGGTGAGTTCTGATTGGCTGAAAAAGTTTTTTCATAGCTCCATGAAAAAAAAAAAACAGTTTGTGCCGGAACTACTTTTGCTGAAGGTTACTGTTGCGGATCCTACACACTGCTTTTCTCCGTTACTTTAATTCTATTGGTTAATTTTCAGTATTGGGGATCTGAAAACTGCTTCCATGTTATATTCTTGCGCCATACAAATATGAGTGGAAAGAACTTTAAAAACTCCAACATTAGATTTAAAACTGAAGAAAATGAATGCAGTTTGAATCATTTCTATGGGGGGATGTTGTCTGTAATATTAAATGATAATTCAAATGAAATAATATTTTTGATAGAACATGCACCGAAGGTTGTATTTTTGTTTGACAGGTTGTGTATTTCACTGCGACCTTTCCCTACATAGTGCTGATCATTTTCTTTTTCCGCGGTGTGACGTTAGAAGGGTTCCATCATGGATTGCACCATTTCTTCGTTCCTGACGTAAGTGTTTTGTTCGGCGATATCATTTCTCCGTGTACTCGTCATTTCCGGCGGTTGTCCATTTGAGCGACGCCCCTAGAAGTCTGTTCTGTTCTAAATGTCACATGGTAAACCCGTCCTAAGTAAGACCTGGTTCTTTAACCCATTACCACACAATCCCTACTCTTGACGACTCTGAGAAAGAAGCTTTTAGAAAACATTGTGGGAAAAGGAGAAAATGCTGGTAAACAGCATTTTCTCCTTTTTCTCACAAGGTTTTCTATATACCTTCACAAAACAAATTTCAATTTTTTAGTAACATTTATTTTGTCGTCTGCAAATGATTTCGATTTGGACAAGCCTAAGACCGGCCCTCCACTAGGACCCCGAAAGGTTCCCGATCGTAAAAATGACAGGAACTGGATGCTTCGGCACATCTTCGCAATGATCGGGAACCGTTCTTGGTGTTTCTTAAACCCATCTGGAAACATTCTTAGTGTGTCGGGGCCGATTCGGCATCAAAAGAGCTTCGGGATCCAAATTTTAAAAGTTTTGAAATTTGGACGCCGATCGTTGAATTCGGGGAAGCGTCGGGACAGTCGGCATCCCTTCGGGGAACCTTCAGCGATCATTCCGGACGTTCTAAAACACATCGCGCATAATGCGGCAGCATTCGGCTAGGTTTCTTATTCACTGTGTCACCCCGAGCGGTTCAGGAAAGATAACTCGCCTATATATACCTTGGCACTCACATCGCCAACATGTCGGCATTGATTCTTAAACGCTTCTGTATGTTCTGCAAGTGATCTGCAGCCATTCTGCGTGAACGGAAATACTCGGTCAACAATCCTGGACCGATCGGCATTTTTCTGTACTGGATCCGCATACTTCGGTAAGATTTCGGCAACCTTTTGCATACTGTTCCGCGTATCACTGCCGAATGAGCCCCGTTTGCCACGCTCCGCCCATTTTCATTCTGAAAGCTCCCCGAAAATAGCCATTTTTCATCTGCAACCCTTCGACAAGCAATCGGGGATGTAGTGGAGGGCAGGCCTAAGATATTTGTAATGAGTTAACATGCTTATTGTATAGGACCTTCACACGTGACCTCGGTTCAATGGAAGAGTATTATAAATTTTTCGTCGGCCAGCTTTGTGGCTCATATACGCGGCGGGGCTGCAAAAACTGGCTATTGAACTACTTCTCTGTTTTAATCGCTTATGAATAAAAAATCATTTATTGTTTTCTTTTTTTAACTCTTTACCAAACGACAAAATGTTAGAATGATCCAAATTGAAAGCACTTGCAGACAACAAATGAAACATAACTCAAAAACTGAAATGTATTTCCAGCACTTTCTTGTTTTTCCCACAATGTTTTCAAAAGGCTACTATCTCAGGGTCGTAAAAACCAGGAATAGTTGGTAAAGGGTTAAGATGAACATTTCTTTTCCACCGACCTCTGCTGCCCTACTTGAGAGCCTTTTTATGATATTAATAAAGCAAGTGTTGATACCGTCAATTGGAACACCAAGGCGCTTATTCCAACCCTAGCAAATGATGTATGGAAAAAGCAGTATGCTAGGGGTAAAGTGAACAGTAATTGTAATTTACATAAATCACAGATACAGTGAACCCCTGTTACAACGAACTACCGAGGATTTCAGAAAATTTTGCTGCTTTATCAGGGGTTTCTTCTGTTCAGTTGCGATCAAGTTTTCCTATAACTAAGTTTCATAGATTTTTTTTAAAAACTTTTATAGATTTTCATAGATTTTTTTTAAAACTTTTATATGTTCTGTCATTTCAGTTTGCAAGACTTGGTGATCCACAAGTATGGCTGGACGCTGCGACACAGATATTTTTTAGTTTAGGATTGGCTTTTGGTGGTCTGGTCGCTTTTGCCTCCTACATGCCTGTTCGAAACAACTGTTACAAGGACGCCATTTTGATTTCAATTGTGAATTGTGGAACTTCCGTTTTTGCCGGAATTGTAGTTTTCTCCATCTTGGGTAAATACTTATGTGCATGGAAGAGTTTATTCTTCGTCTAAATTTTTACTATTCTTCAGTGATGAGAAATTAAACGAACATGTGAAAATGTTACGTACTCGCACCTTTAACCCATTACCACACAATCTCTACTTTTGACGCCCCTGAGAAAGAGGCCTTTTGAAAACACTGTGGGAAAAGGGGAAAATGCTGGTAACCAGCATTTTCTCCTTTTCCCACAGTGTTTTCTACCCTTCCCAGAACAAATTTCAATTTTTCAGTCACCTTTATTTTGTCGTCTGCAAATGCTTTCAATTTGGACCAGTCTAAAATTTTCTTGTGTGATAAAGAGTTAAACCTAGTCCAGCACTTAACAGATCTCTTTTCTGTTTACTTGATTGACCGTTTGATTGATTTTCGATGAAAAGTTAGATGTATTAATCTATCTGAACACACATAATTTTTTGTTATTACTGATCGAATATTTTATAGATCCTATATATTTGTATAAATGATATACATGCAATATTCTTTTCAGGTTTTAAAGCAACTCAAAATTTCAATGCTTGTATGAATGATAGAAACACCGAGTTGATCCGCTTGTTCAACACAACGGAAGTAGCGATACCCAGTATTGGCACTTCGACCAATTTTACAATGTATGACATAAACTCAAAAGGCTGGTACCACGTGACCAAAGAGATGCCTAGACTTCCGGTTTGTGACTTGAAAGCGGAAATAGAAAAGGTAAGGTACAGCTATGTATATTAAATGTTCCGATTTTTGGCTTTAACCATGGCGGCGACTGTCATGATTTCCGGCTTTAACGATAGCAGCCACTGTTTCGATTTTCGGCTTTAACCACGGAATGTTCTTTGCTTTAATCAGAAACTTGTCGGCGCATAAATTTGACTAATTTTTTTTTTCAGGCTGGAGTTTAGGGTGGGGCTTATTATGTTGTATCTTATGATAAAATATAGACTTTCAAATTAACATTTTATTTTACTGTGTCTAAATATTACCTTCATGCGCGCTAAATGACCACAGCTGTCGATGCGCCATAAAACACCAATTAATAATAATGATAAAGTATCTTATGATAAACCAGAAATCGGGGATTTAAAAAAAAAAAGTGTGCTCTAAAAGAATACAAATTATTTTTCTATTCATCTGCTACTTTCTGAAAATAATGCAGTGAAAATTTTGTAGAGAAAATAAAGTAACAAAAATGCTCGTTAGAAATGATTTTTCTACTCAACTCCATTATCAAAAATCATCTAGATATAGAGCAAGACACAAGAATTCGTTTGTATATGTGACCCGTTTCGCAAAAAGGGACCATGTTGGAATTCTTTACAAAGCAATTAGATGAAAACGAATAAACGATAGTGCAGGTCAGTTTAAGCTGATGATTTAAAAAAAAATTTATAACAAGGTACAATGACCATTTTTCATACAGACAATGTCATTAAATCGCAATTCACGCAGTCTGACCAGGGTTGACACTTTTCGCAGTTCCAAGAAGGTCCCTTTTTGCGTGATGGGTCACATATGGTAATGACTGTGTACCGTAACTTTTTAACCATTCATTTTCTTTTTCAGTCTGGATCTGGAACCGGTCTCGCTTTTATTGCCTTTACAGAAGCCATTAACCAACTTCCTGTTGCCCAGTTCTGGTCAGTTATATTCTTTTTAATGTTGCTGACCCTCGGACTGGACAGTATGTTTGGTACCCTGGAAGGCGTAGTCACCTCTATTGTAGACATGAACTTGATTCCCGGCTTGAAGAAGCATTATGTTTCTGGTATGTATTAATCCTTATAGCATTTGGTCTGGCTGCTTGCGTTTACAGAATATGTAAATTGAAGATCGGACTGCACAGCCTGATCTTTAACCCTTTACCTGATATGCCAATTTGAGGCGCTTCCATTTCAGCAGCAGATCAAGATATGATGTCAAAAATATGGACAAATGGGGATACAAATATCTAATTGAGTGGAAAACATTGTGGGAAAAGGAGAAATTGCTCGTTACGAGCAATTTCTCCTTTTCCCACAATGTTTTCAAAAGCTGTCTGTTGTTGATGCGTCAAAATGAGTATCTATGGAGTAAAGGCTTAATTTACATTGTCTGCAATCTTGCAAGATGTTTTTATGAAAGACAATGAGGAAAAAAAGCCCTGAATTTTCGATACTAGTATACAACTATGTTCTACCGACAGACAATATTACTTTATTAGTTGTACGGTCAGGTGGCAGAGGAGTTGGAAGCTTGTTCACGGCTGTGTTGAATCATGTCGCCCCGAGCTGTAGGTGAGTTTGCGATATGATTTACCGATGCCGTGAACAAGTTTCCAAGTTCCCTGCTACCTGACCGTGCAACGAATTTATTATACTGCAAAGTTTGATCATTCCAACGTTTGTTAAGCGAATTTACCTATATGTATATATCTATTCAATTTAAAAGTTACAAAAACGGTGTTACCATATGCTAGATAGGGTTTAGAATCAATTTTTAACAGGCATTTTTTCATTGTTCTTTTTGTGTGTGTGACGGGGTAGTGGGGGTGCTGTTTTTTGAGAAAGGGTTTGGAAGTGGACATGGGCATTTTCATTTGTACAGGTCATTTTTATTTGTTTTATTTATCTTAAATTACTAATGAAAGTTTATTACGCAAGATCACCTGTTCACTTTGATCCTGTTGAGACACCATACTTTTTACTGATCAACAAGTAATTCAAACAAGGCTTACAATTCAATAAGTGAAAAATGTCCAACTTTCTGACTTAAATACACTGTATGTGTCTTTTTAAAGAAACTATATGATTTTTAGTAGTAGCAGTACCTGGTATGTACCATAATCTGTTTTCTCCAAAACTTAACAGTTTTGCAATGTCATTATTATTTTGTAGATTTCAAACAATGTCATCTTTTTCCGGAATGTTTTGGTTTTCCTGGACGAATTTACAGAATTATTGATGTATGAAATTTAAGCAAAAAAACACTTTACATGAATCTTAACTGAAAACGCTTATGTCCTATGTTCGGCATTATATCCTTTTTTTTCTCCATCTAGACTGCACTCTCTGTGTTTCAGGTGCCATTTGTTTTATATCGTTCTTGTTGTCTCTGTCGTTTGCAAACCAAGCGGGACCATACGTGTTTGTTTTGTTTGACGAGTACAGCGGTAACCTCCCTTTACTTATCATAGCGCTGTTTGAGGTGATAGCGATATCCTATATCTACGGACTTAAAAGGTAAGATCCACATGTAACCAGTCTCGCAAAAAAGGAACATCTGGAAACTGCGAAAAGTGTCGACCTTGGTCAGACTGCACGACTGTCTATATTTGACACAGCAGGCTATGAATCAGAGACCGAAACTTGCAGATCATAGGTGCCAGTATTGAATCCCCAAACGGCCTGCAACCTAAAACTTACGCAAATTTTGTTCCTAAACACCTTTGTAAAAAGGGGCATTGTTAAAGATTTAACCAATAAGACCAGCTTGTATAGCTCAGTTGGAAGAGCGCAGGACTCGTGATCACGAGTGCATTGGTGTGGGTTCGATCCCTGCGGCTGGCCATCTAAAATTACTAATCGTCTTTCGGATGAGACGTCCCGTGTGACGGCTCTATACGCCGAGCTCGTTAAAGAACCAGCCGTAACTTAGGATGGGTTTCGTCCTATATCTGCACTATCCCCTTTAAAATACTAGCAGCCTTCAAGGGGCGTCGCCCATATGGGAAACCAATAAATAAACGCAAATTCATTTATTTAATGGATTGGGAATTGAACAATTTAACCGGTAGTGAGGTAAAATAGAAGCTTGGTATAATGGAAGCTTGGTGTACTGAATAGAAGCTTGGTATGATAGAAGCTTGGTATATTGGAAGCTAGGTACAATGGAAGCTCGGTATAATGGAAGCTCGGTATAATGGAAGCTCGGTACAATGGAAGCTCGGTGTAATGGAAGCTCGGTATAATGGAAGCTCGGTGTAATGAACGCTTGGTATAATGGAAGCTCGGTATAATGAAAGCTTTGTATAATGCATTGCGCAGAAGCTTCCCCCCCACCCCCTTTTGCCGTACCGCGGGCGTAATAGATTTAAACCTCACATTAACAATCTAAAAATTTACATATGAAATTACGGGGTTAACTTGAAATTTGAAATTCAAATGCTGTAAAACTTACCGTCGTGTTGTTTTCACAGATTTGGGGACGATATAGAGTTGATGACCGGACAGAGACCGAACTGGTACTGGATGATTTGCTGGAAATATGTATCTCCTTTTGCCATGATGGTTATTCTACTAGCCAGTCTAGCCAACATGATGTCCGGCACGTCTTATCAAGCCTGGATTAACGATCTCGTACGTAAAAACTTTCGTTTAACCCATTACCAAACGACAAAATTTTAGGTTTGTCAAAATTGAAAGGAATTGCAGACGACAAAGTAAAAGTGACTGAAAATTTGAAATTTGTTTTGTGAAGGGTAGAAAACATTGTGGGAAAAGGAAAAAATGCTGGTGACCAGAATTTTCACCTTTTCCCATAATGTTTTATAAAGGCTTCTTTCTCAGGGGCGTCAAAAGTAGGGATTTTGTGGTAATGGGTTAATAAATAAGATTATGTTGACGCGACCTTTCTCCATACAATACTAAGGCTGGTTACCTGTATTTTCCTTTTTCCGCTATATTTTTAAAAGGCTTCTTGCTCAGCGCCCGTTAAACTTCAGATTAAGGTATTCCTACCCTGAAGCCGAATATCTATTTCCTGTGTAATTTTACTCGGAAAATATGATTATCATTAAAAGTCATCACTATTGTAGCATGTTAGCCGAGACACTTTTGGAGATATTGCCTTCAAAGGGTTATCATCTTTAATTTCAAAATCACTATATTCTCGATTCAAATGGAGATTATTATTACCTCCCTCTACACAGAAGTGATAGGGGTATAAACCGTAACTTTTAGACAGACATTTAACCCTTTTACCTGATAGGCTAATTTGAGGCTCTTCCATTTCAGCGGCAAATAAAGATATGATGTCAAAAATATGGACAAATGAGGATACAAATTTCTGATTGAGATGAAAACATTGTGGGAAAAGGAGAAATTGCTCGTTACGAGCAATTTCTCCTTTTCCCACAATGTTTTCAAAAGCTGTCTGTTGTTGATACGTCAAAATGAGTATCTAAGAGTAAAGAAATTCTGGGCGGTTAAAAATGTTTGGAATTATTTAATCAATATAAATTCTCAATAAAATCTAACAACAAAATAAAATTACGCCATGATGACCAGAGGCTTGGGGGGGGGGGGCGCGGAAAGGGGAAGCCTTAACTCTTTCTTTACCCGGCGAAAACAATTCAGCCTAGTCCAGCCTGATTGAAAGGATTTGCAGACGACAATTTCAATGTGGCTCAAATGGTGCATTGTTTCTTTGATAGGGTAGAAAACATTGCGGAACAGGAGAAAATGCTAGTTACCAGCGTTTTCTCCTTTCCCACAATTATTTTCAAGAAGCTTCTTTCCCAGAGGCGTTAGAAGTCGTCGTTGTGTGGTAAGGGGTTAAGTGGTAAACGATTAATCAAAGTAGAAAAGTAGTACAGCTACCTGGAAACTGCTCGAAAACAGTTAACCCATTACCACACAATCCGTACTTTTGACGACCCTGAGAAAGAAGCCTTTAGAAAACATTGTGGGAAAAGGAAAAAATGCTGGTAACTAGCATTTTTTCCTTTTCTCACAATGTTTTCTACCCCTCACAAAACTATTTCAAATTTTCTGTCACTTTTATTATGTCGTCTGCAAATGCTTCCGATTTGCCTAAAATATTGTCGTTTTGTAACTGCTCGAAAACAATTAACCCATTACCGCACAATCCCTACTTTTGACGACCCTGAGAAAGAAGCCTTTAGAAAACATTTTGGGAAAAGGAAAAAATGCTGGTAACTAGCATTTTTTCCTTTTCTCACAATGTTTTCTACCCCTCACAAAACTATTTCAAATTTTCAGTCACTTTTATTATGTCGTCTGCAAATGCTTCCGATTTGCCTAAAATATTGTCGTTTTGTAACTGCTCGAAAACAATTAACCCATTACCACACAATCCCTACTTTTGACGACCCTGAGAAAGAAGCCTTTAGAAAACATTGTGGGAAAAGGAAAAAATGCTGGTAACCAGCATTTTTTCCTCGTCTCACAATGTTTTCTACCCCTCACAAAACTATTTCAAATTTTCTGTTACTTTTATTATGTCGTCTGCAAATGCTTTCGATTTGCCTAAAATATTGTCGTTTGGTAATGAGTTAACGTATTATTTATTAATTCGTCATTTCTGCGCAAAATGAAAATGTTACTGTAATTTTGTATGTAATTTCTCTCCTAACATTTTAAACCAATTTAAAATATGATATCTCCAATTAGAAAAAAAGACGAATGAAACTTTTAAATTCAATTTATCCATAATAACATTGTCTCCATATGTCATTTCGAGATATCTCCAGACAAAAAGAAAAATTAATGAGTAATGGCATCAAATGCGGTTTTCTAAAATCTATCCCTTATCATGATCAGATATTTTTTTAATTGATTTATTTCTCGATAATTTAATATCAATTGTTTTCATGAACATTGGCGAGCTCTGCTTGCATGAAAAAAAAATTTCATAGCTCCATGAAAAAAAAATCACCTTGTGCCGGAACTACTTTTGCTGAAGGTCACTTTTGCGGGTCCTACACACTGCTTTACTTATTTACTTTTGTTCTATTGATTAATTATCAGTATTGGGGATCTAAAAACTGCTTCCCTAATGTAATCTTGTGCCATACAAATATGAGTGGAAGGGGCTTTAAAAACTCCATCGTTAGATTTAAAACTAAAGAATATGAATTTAGTTTCGAATTATTTCCCTGGGTGTATGATGTTTGTAGTATTAAATTATGAGGAATGAAGAGAATTTCATTATTTTTTTCATGGAGGTATGAATAAAAAAACCTAATCACACTTTTGTATGAATCCACTTCGGGTATTTATTCAATGTGATTATTTTTTTTTTTGTTATACCTCCATGAAAAAAAAATCTCTTCATTCTTAATACAGTGAAGACTGTACTCATAAAAAATTAACCACTTCCTTTGTTTCCGAGGGACCCGGATGATAAGTGTCAGTCCTTTACCAAACTATCCGCTTTTTTTTAACAGTCCTAAAACTTTTAAAAACATTGCAGGCAAAGAAGAAGATGCTGATTATCAGTATGAATTCAATATTTTAACGGCTCCGTGGAAATTGGGAAAAAAAACATAACTCCACTTTCAACACTGTTTTTTACACTGTCAAAGATAAATCCCAGCATTTGAGCTACGAAATTATTTGTTGTCTGCAAATGTTTTCAGTACGCACGTATCTTAACCCTTTACCACGAAATCACTACTTTTGACGACTCTAAGGGGGTAGCCTGTTGAAAACATTGTGGGAAAAGGAGAAAATGCTGGTAACCAGCATTTTCTCCTTTTCCCACAATGTTTTCTACCCTGCTAGAAACAGATTTCAGCTTTTGAATTACATTTATTTTGTCATATGCAAATGCTTTCAATTTCGACCTGTCTAAAAATTTGTCGTTTGGTAAAGGGTTTCCCGCAACGTTTTCTACCCTTCCCAATACAAATTTCAATTTTCAAGTCACATTTACTTTGTCGACTGAAAATGATTTCAATTTGGACCAGTCTAAAACACTGTCGTTTGGTAAAGTGTTAAACTTTGTCGTCTGGTCTAGAGTTAAAAAATAACGTATTTGCGTAGTTCAATTTTAGGTGCATCATTTATTGAAATGCCGTTTAACCCTTGTCCTGCTATCAAAATAAAATGAGATTTTCCAGCGGATAGTGAAAACCCAAATTTTGCTTTTTTAAAAGGCATTTTTGAGGAAATGATGATCTCCAGATCGGACAGAAGAGATCCAAGATCAGACTGCATCTTCTGTGCAGTCTGATCTTGATCCACACTGTCTGCAAAAGCCTCCCGAATCGCGCTTACCAGCTTTACGGTTAATCAAAAAATATTTCCGGTAGAGAGTAACGAAGTATCCCGTAACTTAAACTTAAACTAAACTAAACCAAAAAACGACAGAATTTTGCTAAAATTATGATTTCTGTCTTTGATAAGGTAGAAAACATTGTGGGAAAAGGAGAAAATGCTGGTTTATCAGCATTTTTCTCCTTTTCCCACAATGTTTTCAAAAGCTTTTTCTTTCTCTTCAGGGTCGTTAAAACTCAGGAATCCTTAATAAAGGGTAAAATGCAGGCCTATCAAATGAAATGTCAAATAACTTTGCAAGCATTTATTTTGCCATTTGTATCTTAATCTCTTCAAAATGATGCAATGATGCATCCACTCCCCCCCCCCTCCCCGGGCTCATTTTTTATTTAAAAGTTAAAAGATCAACACTTGTTGGCTTTCATCACGTCGTTTCACCAGTTTACTTTAACCACCCCCCCTCACCCACCCCCCCACCCCACGATCAATCGATCTTTGGGTGAATTGATTATTGGCTGTGTTGAATCTCACCTTACACGAATCGAAAGATGTTCCCTTTTTGACCGAGGAAAATAAGCAAATAAGCAAAAACCAACAAATTTTCTACATCTAGAAAATAATCTGTGACCCATCACGCAAAAAAGCAGCCATCTTGGAAATTTTGTACATCAATTAGATGAAAAAAGATCAACGATAGTGAAGGTCAATTTTAAATTAGGTGATGATTCAAAAATGATTATATAACAAGGTACAATGACCACTTTTCATACAGAAAACATCATAAAAGCGAAAAGTGTCAACCCTATAGTCAGACTGCGCAATTCGCGCAGTCTGACCAGGGTTGACACTTTTCGCAGTTCTCAGATGGTCCCTTTTTTGCGTGATGGGTCACAAATAACAAAAAAACCCAGCGATTTTCAGGTTGCTGCTATCAAGAACGCAGCAAAGTGGACACGCTAGATCACGATTTATACTGTCTGATCTTGACCCTTACTGTTAAATAAAGTGAATAAAGTAGTGTAAGGTACCTAAAGGGTTAAAGGTGGTTTTTTAGATTTTTCACATCTCATCAAATTAAAAAAAAAAAAATCTATGTATCACTGAAATTTATATTAAAAAAAAACAATACAGATCATCAATAATTAAGAATCAGAAAATAGTGAAAAAAATATTTTCGATACTTTAAAAGGCTACGTAGCTTCTTAAGGTATTTTTGGATTTCGCTCCAAAAATAAAAAAAAGCATTGTGGGAATGTCAAGTGACTAATGACGCTAAAATTCAATAACAAAATAAACATGTATTTTTTTTTTATCATAATGTCTTCATGAGACGCTGCGTTTAAAGCTTCGTCTGTGTATTTCCGGTATGTAAATGAGCGAATTGATCATGTAAAATAGACAGTGTTTCTCGTCGGTGTAGGTCTGGACGTTAGTAAATCTCGATTATCTCTTGTTGTCGGGTGGTTTTCGACAACCGAGGTTTTATGAAAGAAAATTAAAAGGCTTTGGGAGTATAACGATGATTTTTGTGTGTGTAGTTTTGTAAAGTTTTCGTCCTAAAAGCTGAAACCCATTACCACACAATCCCTACTTTTGACGCCCCTGAGAAAGAAGCCTTTAGAAAACATTGTGGGAAAAGGAGAAAATGCTGGTAACCAGCATTTTCTCCTTTTCCCAAAATGTTTTCTACCCTTCACAAAGCAAATTTCAAATTTTCAGTCACTTTTATTTTGTCGTCTGCAAATGCTTTCAAATTGGACCAGTCTAAAATATTGTCGTTTGGTAATGGGTTAAAGAAAGTAAGCCATGCTCTCGCAAAAGGGGGCTTAACGCATCTTGGTGAGACATGATACCAAGCAAGTCATCACAACTGTAGATCCATCCAATCCATTTTCTCTGCAGACCAATATAATCACGGGTAAGAACGGTCCATGGAAATGTGGGTAAATAATAAAGCGAAACGTTCCGACACAGACCAGCATGCTCGGACTGCGCAGGCTGACCCGAGTCGATACTTGATGACCCCTTTACCACATGGCAAATTCTTTAAATTTTTTACCTATCCAAATTTGAAAGCACTTGCAGACGACAATTTCATAGTGGCTCTAATGACGGAATTTTTCCTTGATAGGGTAGAAAACATTGTGGGAAAAGAAGAAAATGCTGGTCACCAGCATTTTCTCCTTTTCCCACAATGTTTTTAAAAGGCCTCTTCCTAAGCGTCGTTAAAGGTTGTCCCAGCATTTTCTCATTTGCCTACAATGTTTTCAAAAGGCCTCTTCCGAAGCGTCGTTAAAAGGTGTTATTCTGTGGTAAACGGTTTACAGATGTACCAAGCACCTTTTTCACAGAGCATGGCTCGTTAATGTATCTGTTATTTTTTCATTTTTTGTCATTTTTCATTGCAGGCTAGTACTCGGACTATCGAATGGCCCGGATGGAGCAAATTTCTCGCGGCTTTTCTGATCTTAACACCGGTAATGTGGATACCCGGTGTCGCTGTTGTGAAATATTTCAGGTATACCAATATACTTCTTGTCAAAATGTCCTCGTCGGTTTACTTCAAAAACCTTGTAGTTACAGCTTGTTTCAAGCTGTAGTTACGAGGTTTTGGAAGTAAACCGACGATATTGTCTTTTTGCCTTTCTGAGTAGCCCACTTTTAAAAACTGCGTCAAAAGATATTTTTCCAAGTCGAAAAATACGCAGTAATTGAAATGAAAAAAGAGAATCTGCTTCTAGTGAAACTTACCCCCCACCCCTCCCGCCAACGAATTATGGAAGTTTTCAAATTGAAAGCGAATCGCAGCAGATGATTTGTGGGTTCAAATCAGGATTTAAAAAAAATTATGATACTGTGGGAAGAGATGAAAATGCTGGTTACTTGCATTTTCTCCTCTTCCGGCTATGTTTTCGAAAGGCTGCTTTCTCAGGACCCCAAAAACATGGAATGTTGGGTTAACCCATTACCACACAATCCATACTTTTGACGCCCCTGAGAAAGAAGCCTTTTGAAAAAACCGTGGGAAAAGGAGAAAATGCTGGTAACCAGCATTTTCTCCTTTTCCCACAATGTTTTCTATCCTTTACAAAACAAATTTCAAATTTTCGTTTTATTTTGTCGTCTGCAAATGCTTTCCATTTGGACAAGTATATAATATTGTCGTTTGGTAATGAGTTAAAGGTCAGTCCTCTACAACAGATACTTTTTTACATAAATCTATGCTGTCTTGCACTTCACCGGAAGTACCCCCAAAACCGGAAATGTCGTCTAGGGAACTTTGCATTGCATTATTCTGAGATCATCTTTTACTCTGTGCTGTGTGACCTGACACTACGCTTTCTGGCAGAGGCAATTATATCTCTTATTAACTCATTACCAAACGACAAAATTTTAGACTGGTCCGAATTGAAAGCCCTTGCTGACGATAAAGTAAACGTAACTCAAGAGTAAAATTCGTTTCCAGCAGGGATGAAAAAATTGTGCGAAAAGGAGAAAATGCTGGTTACCAGCACTGTTTTCTTTCCTCTCAATGTTTTCAAAAGGCTTAGAACTATCTCAGGGTCATAAAAAAAACAGGTATTGTTTGGTAAAGGGTTAAATGAAAAGATCTTTTTGATTCGATTATCCGTATTCTCCTAATGATCACCGGAAGTACCAGAAACCGGAGAATGTCGCAATTCCGAGTTCAGGAACTCACCCCCCCTTCCCCCCTTTCATTATTCTAAGATCATCTGTCGACAATAGATAATGGAAAATAGATAATGACGTACATCGTTAGGAGGTATTCAGACGCATCTTCTCACTAACGAGTCGTCTAGTGTTTTTTTATTCATCTTTTTACATCGTAGAAGTTCTAGATCTAACATTAACCCTTAGACCGCTGGATAAGCCAAACAAACATTTCCGGTCCGGAGATAAGACCCGAATGGATGGAGCTTCAAATTTGTTTGTGTTCAAGAATGCCTCGGTAAAGCTTACAGTGTATATTAAAGGTCAGAGTGTACATTCCGACCGCAAGGCAATTAAATCAGAGAAAAGGCGTAAAGGATTTATAAAATACCGTTGGTCCTTTCTTATTCTTAGACATAGGCCCTAATGACGTTCGGATAGTTTTACATTATCAAGTGGTAAAATCGCCTCGTGGTTGACTTGCCACGGTCTATTTTTTTTACCATTTTGTTATTAAAATCATCTTTTGTTTAATTTCAATGTTACGCAATTCCTAATAGGCTACACAAAAAGGTTCAGCCAATCACAAATAGAGTTTCTTTTTGACTCTCGCATGACCCTAAAGGCTAATATTGATTGTTCAATGAATATGCGCTCATATTTCTAAGAGTTTATTCCAAGTTTCAATTTCAAAAACTGTCTATCTTCGTTCATGAATTGTCGAGGCTGTCTAACATGAGTCAACCATTCAAATATCTACAATTGATATGTAGAAGTTATTCAATACGGAACTTGTTTCGAAAAGTCCATAAACAGTTGTCTTGTTACACATGTAACTGCATTTTCTTCTTACTGATGATTTTACCTAACGGCAAAATGCTACGTCAGTCAAAACAAAAATGAGAAAATGCAGACCAAAAATCAGAAATCCCTAAAATGGTGAAACTTCGAAAAGAATTCAAACTTCGATAAAAATTCGAAAGAAAATTATTAGAAAACATTGTTGAAAGAAGAGAAAATATTGATCACCCGCTGGTTAAATCACACTTCCTTCAAAAGCATTTCTCCTTTGGGTCGTTGCCTTTTCTACAATTCAGAGACAAGAAGTCATCTCCTGAGATTAACCCATTATCACACAATACCTACTTTTGACGCCCCTGAGAAAGAAGCCTTTTGAAAACATTGTGGGAAAAGGAGAAAATGCTGGTAACCAGCATTTTCTCCTTTTCCCACAATGTTTTCTACCCTTCACAAAACAAATTTTAAATTTTCAGTCACTTTCATTTTGTCGTCTGCAAATGCTTTTGATTTGGACAAGCGTAAAATAATGTCGTTTGGTAATGAGTTAACTGAATTTTTCGTCTACAAATGCTTTATGTTTGGACAAGTTTAAAATTTTGTGGTGTGGTCAGAGCTCCAGATAAGAGGGGGTGATTGTATTCTAAATCCATTATTTCTCTTTGAAACCCTACGTTGTTGGTACTCATTAGAATCGTCTCGATGAGTACCCACAACATAGGGTTTAGTGGAGAATAGATAAATATGTTTAACTTTGAAATCAAAATCACTCCCTGTTTATGGAGCTCTGGTGTAAAAAAGGGTTGAATAAGGCCTGCTGCAAGACGAAAAGGTAGCCACCTCTACGTAGCCATGTTGTCTTTTGTGAAAAGACACTTTAATATCGCGTAAAAGACAAATTCGGAATTGACAAATTCTTTTTATTGTAGGCTGTATGACTGGCAAGTCGAAGAAAAGGCTTTCTTTCCAACGGAAGAACTCGAAGGGGAACTTAAGAGCCGCGGAGATCGACGAACACCTTCGGTATGGGAGAGACGGCTTTTCTATTGGATGCCGAAATTTACCTTCGACTACGAAACAGAACCCGTTGCCAAGGAAGATTTGGAGGACGAAAAGGGAGAAGCAGACGACAATTCGTCGTCGGACAGTAATTCTAAATCTGATGGTGCTCCCGCCGAACCAATCAAAATTAAAATAGTAATTGACGAACCGGATGAAACTGTGGGCGTTTGATGATACTCATGGCGTGAAATTAAGCACATACGTAATTAAACACATCAAAAAATAAATCACTTTCACGAGATCTGAAAAGTTTTATATATGGATTTTTTGGTTGTACAAGGAAAATACAACTTCAGGAAGGGTAGTAAACATTGTAGGAAAAGGGAGAAAATGCTGGCTAGCATTTTCTCCTTTTCCCACAATGTTTACAAAAAATTAACTGATGCGTTAGGTAGGTAAAACAGAATTGTAAATATTTTGTGTGCTTTTACTCTCGAAATATACGTGATGGTTGAAAAAAAAAATATGGGAAAAACAAGAGGATGCAATTGAGGAGATGGTGATTCAAAGTTTAACTCATTACCAAACGGCAAACTGTTTGGCTTGTCCAAATTGAAAGCATTTGCAGAAGACGAAATAAAAGTGAATGAAAATTTGAAATTTGTTATGGGAAGGGTAGAAAACATTGTGGGGAAAGGAGAAGATGCTGGTTACCAGCATTTTCTCCTTTTCCCACAATGTTTTCTAAAGGCTTTTTTTTTCAGGGTTGTGAAAAGAAGGGATTGTGTGGTAATGGGTAAAGGTAAGACCTGTGTAATGGAAAACAGCTATTTCCACTAAAATATCATCCTGCAAAATTAGCTATAATTAAAAATGAGTATTATTGAACGACTTTCACCTTTTCATTTTTTCCAATTTTTCCTTCTTTGAATCATCATTTATAAATCAAAAACCGCTATATTCTCAATCGAAAAAGAGATAATAATTACCTCCCATTTTAGAAAACAAACAAAAGTATAAAAAAAAAAAGTTTCAAGATAGACATAAACGGAATTTCTGATCCGTTAGAAATGTGCAAAAATATTATTTCGACATAAATCCTTATTTATCCTTATTTAACAACCAATTATAATTTTTGCCCAATGTTCACCGGAAGTGCATCACACAGGTCTTACCTTAACCCATTACCACACAATCCCTACTTTAGACGTCCCTGAGAAAGAAGCCTTTAGAGGAGAACATTGTGGGAAAAGGAGAAAATGCTGGTAACCAGCATTTTCTCCTTTTCCCACAATGTTTTCTACCCTTCACAAAGCAAATATCAAATTTTCATTCACTTTTATTTTGACGTCTGCAATTGCTTTCAATTTGGACAAGCCAAAGATTTTGTTGTTTGGTAATGAGTTAAGCGGGCTCTGAACAGCCCAACAAAAGTTCGAAGAAGCGCGAAATTGTTCAATGAGGTGATGATATAGTACACTGTATTTAGATATTTAGCCAGAATATATGAACGCCTCCTGAATCGATTACATACGATTTGTGGGTTTTCGTTTTTTAACTGTACATAAATTTATGATTTTAACTTTTGTAATGAACATTTTATAACTTATTTCAATAAAAAAGTCTTTTTTAAAAATTTTATCATTGTTGGTATTATCTGTTTTTATTGTAAAAAACGATTTTTTTACTAAAAAGTCCCACATACGGTGAGTTTATTGTCCCTATCGGTATCCACCAAAGATTCTTAAGAACACTCTTTGTCTCATTCTCAAGAATTTTCTAAATTTGCAAGTAACATAACTTCTGATTGGCTAAACCAAATGGTTTAGCCAATCAGAAGTTTTGTTTCTTTATAAATCTAAAATTAGATCAAGAATGTTTCTTTATAAATCTAAAATTAGATCAAGAATGCTCGTAAATAAAATGGTGATACGGACTCTGGGGGAAGCTACTGGGCTCTTGTCGGTGTCTGTCTGAGTGGCTAGGTCGGTTTTCGAGTCGACTTCCATATTTACGTGGAAGTTTTGTAGGAGCTCACATTTTCCAAATCATGTGAAGGATTCAGTTCATTTCGACCTGATCACAGAAACGGGACCAAAGTTTCAACTTTATTATAACAGTTACTGCTGTTAGATTCTTAGCTGGACAAAGCTGAGCTACAACATCAATCATATAACGTCGGTTCACTTCCAAAACCTCGTAACTACAGCTTGTTACGAGCTGTAGTTACGAGGTTTTGGAAGTAAACCGACGATAAGTACTAATTAGCTGAAGTGCACATTCACAATAAAAAATACATACTAAACCAGTTCAATTCCAACCATGATTTTCGCCAGAATATTTTATTACATTCGAAGCAGTCAACCATCAAACTTTCGACTTCGCTTTCGCTTTGTTTGATGTTTGACTACGATTGCAGCTACATGTAGTTTTATCTTGACCTATTTTCAAAATCGAGAAGAGTAGTGCCTGGTCCCTTAGTCCCTTAGTACACAAACTAATTTTGCAGAGATGGGGGATGGGAGGGGCGAAATTATTAACCCTTTGACTGTTAAGTGCGAATGACTTACCTTTTTCGGACAGTGTAGATCAAGATCAGGGCCTGTATTCACCAGCCATTCTTAAGAACGTTCTTTGTCTTACTCTCCATAATTTTCCACATTTGTAAGTGACACATCTTCTGATTGGCTAAACCATTCCGTTTAGCCAATCAGAAGTTGTGTTACTTACACATTTAGAAAACCTTGGGGAATAAGACTAAGGATATTCTCAAGAGTGGTTGGTGAATATACGGGCCCTGACTGCACAGAACGTGCAGTCTGATCTTGAATCTACACTGTCCGATAAGGAGATATAATTCCCAAAAAACATAACTTTGAAATAGCAATATTTGGGTTTTTAAAATCGAATTGAAAATCTAACTTTAATTGTTTAGCTGGATAAGGATTATCAAGAAATGTCTTTAAAAACGAATGTTAGCGTCAGAGGTATTGGAATGTGAATATTGAGCTTCTTTTGTGATTCAATTTGAGAGAAGTAATTAAAAGTTACAGCAGCAGCTGTAGTAGTAGTAGTAGTAGTGGTAGTTGTAGTAGGAGTAGTAGTAGAAACAGCAGCAGCATCAGTAGCAACAACAATGTTAAGCCAAAAAGGGGATGAAAGAATACGAGTAGTAGTATTAAATGTTGTTGTTGTAGTAATGGTAGTAATAGTAGTATCAGCATCAGCAGCAACAACAATGCCGCAAGGAAAAAAAAAGAGGGGGGGAGGTCATTTCTCTACGGGGGTCCTTTCTCTTCATGAGGGGGTCACTCTACTACAGCTAGAGGGTAATGTAAATGGTATCTCCCAAGTTGTTTTTTATATTGTTGAAAGGTGAATTTTTCAACTTTATTTTTGTTTCACGATTTGCTGTAAATCTAAATCATCGTTAGAAAAGAAATAGTTGTTGCTACATTAGAGTGTCGCCTAAAAATTTAGTGGTTGCAACACGCTTGTGTGTTGTTATAAATTTGCCAGAAATTACCTACAGGGGCCCGAAGAATTAACATGTGCTTTCAGACCAATCACAATTTACTATTTATTCATTTTATATCAGTATCAGAAGCATGCAGGTCAAAATCCATTTCATTTAGCTTCACCGAGAAGAAAAGGGACGGAAAAGTCCTTCGCTCTTTATCACACAATCCCGATTTTTAACGACCGTGAGAAAGAAGCCTTTTGTAAACATTGTTGGAAAAAGGAGAAAATGCTGGTAGCCAGCATTTTCTCCTTTTTCCTACAATGTTTACTACCCTTCCTGAAAGGAATTATAATTTTTAGTCACATTCATTTTGTCTTCTGCAAGTTCTTTGAATATAGATCAGTCTATGATTTTGTTGTTTGTTAAACAGTTACTTGATCCCCGGATATGCCCCTGGCGGTAATATATTTGTTGACGCACTTCCGGTTGATTAAGGTTAAAATCGGAAGATTAGCTCAAAAATAGCCACAATGTTTCCAAGAATGGTTGTCAGCATGGCACAAAAAGTCGTCTTCAGGCGGTAATAAGCTACTCTTTCGTTCGATATTTGACCTAGATAACGTAATTGTCTTTTAGAAACCAATGAAACAGTTCAGCGAGTTTTAATGCCTGATCGCTCTCTACGAAAACTTCAACAGATACCAGTACTTTCTTTTACAATATTTTGAATGAAAATTGCAAGTTATGTGGAAATAAAGCAACGACAGTGTTTGAAACTGCGGGTAAAGACTATAAGTTTGAATTAGTTTGTGGATCGTGGTGGAAAACTGGAATTCGATTATGAGGTGAAAGGCAGAAATAACACACTAAACAACGTGTAATAATGATCTCCGGAACGGAAAGCGATTCAACTATCGGAGAAACTTTTAAGCTAACGGAAGCTAGACTTAAAACGAGAAAATCGGCAATCAATGCGTTCTCGGACAATTTACTGAACTGTCAACTGTGTCACAGTAGGTTTCAAGGTCCGAAACATTTATCTTGCTTGCATTCTTTCTGTGGCGATTGTTTGGACAGCTACATTTTCACTTCACATGGAAAAAACAAGAGATATTTCACATGCCCAATTTGCCAAAGATTACACCCGAATCCGCACTATAAGCCGTATGGTCGAAAGGAATCCGAGACCACACTTATGTTACGAAGGCCCCTGACAAGTAATTCTTCGGTGATTGGAAGTCAGACGAATAGATCTGACAGCAAAAGTATGGCTCTCACATTGCGGACAGTCGACAGGAGATGTGACCCGTGCTCGCAAAGTGATGATATTGTCACAGCTGTTTTCTGGTGTCCAACATGTAGAGAAGCTTTGTGCGACACGTGTACCAAGAGTCATCGAGGAATGAAGATCACGAAAGGGCATGCCTTGATGGATATAGAAGATGCAGGGGAGAAGTCGTTCAGGATGATACGACCATACGAAGCCTGCCCTGATCACAGGGGCAAGCTGATGGATATGTATTGTCACAAGCATCAATGTGCTATTTGTCCAACTTGCGCAGTCGTCAACCATCGTTATTGTGATACCGTTATTGGCTTTAACAAACTGGCGCGAAATATTCGACCTAAGAAATTAGACAACGATCTGATACAACGACTTCGTCATTGTATAGCATCAGTCGACAGCATCTTAGCAACTACCGAAGCATGTAAAGATAGGCTAATGTCCCGTAAACTTACAGTTCTTGATGAAGTATCTAAACTTAGAAATTCAGTGGTAGGGCTTCTCGATGAGCTCGAAGACAAGCTAAGAAACGATTTACAAGCCGTTTCATTGCCTTATGAAGAATCACTGCAAGATAAAATAGATCGCAGCCAAGGGCTCCGAAGTTCCATTCTAAATTCTATATCTACAATGGAGAATACAATTGCCATGGGCACAGACTACCAGCAGATTCTGGCACAGTCAACTACGATAGAGGAATGTGCCAAGTATGAGCAGATGGTAGACGAAGAAAGAGCCGACTTTAAAGAAGCAGATCTAGTATTCATACCCAATGAAAACCTTGTCAAGTTAGCGACTATTGTAGACAGTTTAGGAACCATAGAAAAGACAGATAAAAATCCAACCTTTAAACCATTTCGAAACAGTTCGGCCAAGAAGATGACATCTTTTTTCGGGAAGATTAAAGGTGACAGAAATGGATGTATCTTTAATTCGGTTGATATTGCACCATCAGGTGAAGTAGTATTATCTGACTACAATAACTTGTCTGTCAAACTATTTGATCAGTTTGGTACTTATAGGTCTTCATCAAAGTTGAATACACCACCCCGCGGTGCATGCTTCCTGCGAGCAGAAAAGGTGATAGTAATTGCTCTCCCTGAAGAATGTACTTTAAAACTGATGTCATTTGATGAAAAATTCCTTGTCCAAAAGCAGGAATTGCATTCCACCTTTCGAACATATAGAATATGTGACTTTGAAGGAAAGATCATGGGAATCTGCTACTCCAAACCAGTGCGAAGCTTGTCTGTAGTCGGAAAGAACGGACGAGTGGAGAGGACAATATCGAGGAAACGTGACGTCAAAGGTACTGGAGGTGTGGCTTACGATTCTATAAAAAGATACATGTACATGTCAGATAGGGATACCGTCACATGTTTTAACTTTGATGGCGTTGTTTTGTATCAAAACTCATACAGACGCACAGACCTACGAGGAATGACGCTCGATAGTGAGGGCAATCTTTATGTTTGCTCACACGATTCCGGACAAATTCTGCAAATTGGACCAGATGGCAGCCTTATTAAAGCAATGACTGTTGCAGTTTCGCCGCAAGATGTCGCCGTGGAGCCTCTTGGAAACAAGCTGGTAGTTGTTGGTCTAGGTGACTCTATACACGTGTATAATATGGTTTAACACTTTATTGTCTGTGGCTGATGATCTACCTGAAGAACATCATTGTCTTGAATGCAGTGAGATTAGATTGTAAACCTTACAGAAGTATCTGTAAAAATAAAAAAAACTGATAGCGTTTCATAAAAAAAATTGTGGTGCTTTATAACTTAATATGGTTACCTGCACATTGTTTTTTTTTTTCTGTCTTAAAGTCTGAGTTTGACACCAAAGTAGTGGTAACTTTGTAAGCCTTGCAAGTAACTGGTTTATCCTTTTACCCACGAAATATGTGACATGAAACTCTCAAACCGATAGTTAAACCCAAAATTTGCTATTTCAAACGTATTTTCAGGAAAGAAATCTCTTTATTGGGGGGTAGTGTAGCTCTTCTTTTAGAATGCGTTATCTGTGCAACCTGATCCTAATCTGCACAGCCCACAAAAGGTCCTTGAGTCGGCTTTAGCAGCTTAAGGGATGATACCGACCTGATAAATGACTTAACCCTTTCCCAAACAATCCCTGGTTTTTACGATGCTGGGAAAGAAGGCTTTTTTCTCCTTTTCCTACAATGTTTTCTACCCTTTCATTGACAAAAATCATCATATGCAGTACATTTGATTTGTAGTCTGCAAACGCTTTCAATTCTGTCTAGCCCAAAATTTTGTCGTTATGGAAAGGTTTAACAGAAAAGCTAAAGTATACCAGGGTCCGCAACCACCAACCATTTTTAAGAGAATTCTTTGTCTTTCTCTTCAAGATTTTCTAACTGTGAAAGTAACAGAACTTCTGATTGGCTAAACCCGGTTTAGGCGAACTCTCTTTCCGGCGTATTTTCGCCTCTCACTTCTGCTGAAGCATGTGAGAAAAGTATCCGTTGGCTTTGGAAAGAAAGTTGTGTTAGTGCCGGTGTGAGAAAGCCAGGAAACACATGTGCGTCACCGACCGCCATGGTATGACCTTAGCTGTTAAAGTGGAGTTAAACCCCAATAAAACCAACTGTATTTAGACTTCCTTGGTCCAAATTGGGCTCTATACATATTCGCCGATGTCTGGTAGCGCAGTCGACAGCCTACATGACCTGAGAACAGTAAATTACTGGTTCGAATTCCTGGCTCAGCCAATTTGTTTCAGGGCATTGATGATCGTCATTGCGATAGGATTTATTCTTCTCTCACCTCTGATTCAAACTGGTTATATGGGAAAGCAGCCAGTGGCTTGGGAACAAAACGGTGAGAAGAAGCGGGAAAAGAAATTCAAGAAAAACGTATAGGTGCACTGGCCGCTGCGATATAACGAAAAGAAGTTGAGAACGGTGTTAAAACGAGAAACTTATATACAAACTCTCTAAATACCCAGAGGACATGCTTTAGTATGGAGGACCACAAGTTCTACAGAATCATCATTATTTTATAGCTTTCATTTCACACATTAACGATGTTTGATTTTATTGCAGTATTACTATATTCACGACATTCTCTGTAGAAATAAAACTTCTATCCCATTTTTATTTAAAGGAAATTTACTTCACATTTTTTGCAACCGTTGTGATATTTCTGGATAAATTCATTTAGGTATTCAATTTTTCTTTTATATAATAGTCATTCGTCATTTCATGTATACATACGTATATGTACATAAATTTGAAAAATAAAATATTACGAAAAACGAGTCCAAATTTTGTTCAATTGTTCTATTACTGGTACACATTTACTGTTGGCCTGCCACACGCCAAAAGAGACATTCAAAAATTTGCGTTAATCGTCGTTTCGGATCAGTATGCGCCCTCCGCCCTGGCAAATCCGAAGCTGCCCTTTCCGTTTTTATGTAAATTTCTGTTTCGCACTAGTTAACCCTTTACCAAACAACAAAATTTTAGACTGGTCCAAATAGAAGGCATTTGCAGACAACCAAATTAACAAAACTCAAAAATTGAAACTTGTTCTGTGAGGATATAAAACATGATAGGAAAAGGAGAAAATGCTGGTTACCAGTATTTTCTCCATTTATCACAATCCTTTCTAATCTGTCAAAGAAAAATTGAACCATTTGAGTCAAATTGAAAATGTCTTAAACAAATACTTTCAATTTGACAAGGCTAAATTTTTTTGTCGACTAGTAAAGTGTTAAAAAGACGGGATCATTTTGTATAGAGTTTTCTCGTGTACTAAAATATTAAATTGATAGATTACCGTCAATTCTAAAGCGATATATTACATATATATATTAAATACTTGCTTGATGAAGTTCGGGTGTTTCTGTTTCCAACAACGCGCATGACCATCTTCCCTGCAGCCACTGCTACTGCTATTTACCCTTTACTAAACGACAAAATTTTAGACCGGTTCAAATTGAAATCACTTGTAGAAGACAAAATAAACGTGATTGAAAAATTGAAATTTGTCTCCAGCAGGTTAGGAAACATTGTGGGAAAAGGAGAAAATGCTGGTTACCAGCATTTTCTCTTTTTCCCACAATGTTTTCAAAAGATTTTTAACGTAGGATCGTAAAAACCAGGAATTGTTTGGTAAAGGATTAATCAAATACATGCAGTTCAACACATGAAGAAGATGAGATTAAAATGTTTTGTTATCGAACGGTCTGATACTGACAGATTTGAAATCAATGACTTAGTGGAAGTCCAAATCAAATCGTAACATTGTTTTAAAGTGACCTAATTACACATTTCTAATTTAATTATTCAAGCATGTCACTGATTTTAAATAAGTAACAATGAGAAACCTTTGGAGACAATAGAAACACAGTATAAGGATCATTAACGAAGTTTGCCTTCCCAAAGAAACCAAGGTCTTTTGAAAGGGCGTTCGTTCAGGCACAGACAGCAAAATCTAGGGACTATTTTGTTTGTGTGTGACAGAAAATTAAATAAGGACTTTAACATGGTGAAGCTGACAACAGTTGGCTCATAGCAAATACTGCGATCTAGCATGGAAACCCAGTCCAAAGCAGAGGAAACCTTCAAGCTGACGGAAACCCACGTATCACCGAGGAAATCCACTATTAATGCTTTCTCCGACGATTTGTTGAATTGTCAACTTTGTCACAGTCGATTCAAGAATCCAAAAAGCCTTCCGTGTTTACATTCATTCTGCGAAACGTGTTTGGATATTTACATTGCAAAGTTACCAGGAATTAAACGTTTCTTCCCGTGTCCAACTTGTCAAGAGTTGCATCCGACTCCAAAAACAGAGGCAATAAGTCGGTGGGCGGACGGAATTACAGCCATGTCGCTTCCACCAATGTCCAGTAGATCCTCTGTAATCGACGATCAAACTGCAAGATCGGAGAACTTAAACATGGCACTACAGATTCATAACGTTGACCGTCGTTGTGACCCCTGTATGGAGAGTGACGAGATGGTGACTGCCATGTACTGGTGTCCAACATGTCGTGAAGCTCTCTGCGATATGTGCACAAAAAGTCACAGAGGTATGAAGATAACAAAAGGTCATGCGCTCATGGATATTGATGATGTCAAAGAACGGCCAATTAGAATGATGCAAACTCATGAAGGTGTGACTGGCAATCGTCGCTTTGACACCGTCACTGTAGATAAAATGGCCCTTAACATTCGTTCTAAGAGAACAAACAAAGATCTTGTACAACGTCTACGTTACTGCATTAATGTTGTAGATAGCGTCCTTGCTGCAAAAGAAGGTTGTCGTGACAGACTGGTGACACGCAAACTAGGGATACTGGATGAAGTGTCAAAGTTAAAAAACTCTGTCATACAATTACTTAATGAGCTCGAAGAAAAGATGAAAGATGAACTGGAAACGGTTTCAAGGGAGTATGAGGACATTCTGCAGACAAAAATTGACCGCAGTCGGGGACTACGAGACACTATTCAGAGTTCCATGTCTATCATGGAAAATACGGTTGCTACAGGCTCTGACTATCAACAAGTTATCGCTCAGCAAACCATGAAAGATGAATGCGATAAATACGAAGCTATGGCAGATGAAGAAAGGATCGATTTTAGAGAAATCGATTTAATTTTCACACCGGACGAGAACCTCGTACGTCTAGCCAAGCTTGTAGATCGCCTTGGTTATGTAGAAATTTCGGAGAAGAATCAGGTATCAAAACCTTTTCGTAATTGTTCAGCTCAAAAAGTCGGAATAATTAACGGTAAGATTAAAGGAGATAGAAATGGCTGTATCTTCAATTCAGTGGATATTTCTGACACTGGAGACATAGTTGTGTCAGACTTTAACAACTATACTGTTAAACTGTTCGACCAGTTTGGGATGTTTAGATCTGCCAGCAAGTTGAACACGCCACCTCGTGGTGTATGTATCTTACCCGACAAGCTGATAGCCGTTGCTCTTCCTGAAGAATGTGTCCTCAAGCTGATGTCGATCGATGGAAAGTTTTTGGCGCACGTACGCGAGCTCCATACATCGTTCAAGGCATATAGGATATGCGATTTTCGCGGTAAAATTATGGGCATTTGCTACTCGAAAGCTTGCAGAAGCCTGTCTATCATAGAGCGAAACGGCCGTGTTGAGAGGACAGTTACCAGGAAACGCGACTACAAAGGCCTTGGTGGAGTAGCCTTCGATCCAATAAAGAATTATATGTACATGTCTGATCGGGATGCGATCACCTGCTTCAACAGTGCTGGGAAGCAGGTTTTCCGTAACACCTACCGCCGCACGGATCTGAGAGGGATGACGCTCGACTGTCAGGGAAACTTGTACGTCTGTTCACATGACTCGGGACAAATACTACAAATAGCACCTGACGGCACCCTGATCAAGTCGATACTGGTTCCAATATCGCCTCAAGATGTCGCCGTGGAGCCGATGGGAAATAAATTGATTGTTGTTGGACTAGGCGAAGTGATTCATGTTTACAATTTGGTTTAACAAGTTTTATTTACAATTTTTGGATGAACTGACCAATTTTAATGCAACCTTTGCGGTCTGTTTTTAACGCTTTTTTGTGTATTAAGCAAACGCTCTTAAATGTTTAACTTCCTATTTGCGTTTTTTCCGCCACTATTATATTTGCCAGTGATCCGTTATCAAAAATTCCCCCCCCCCAGATGAAAATGATTCTTGGCGTTTTAACAGTAGTGTACATCAAGATCAGGCTATACCAAAAGGACAGATTTAACTCTTTACTCAATAGATACTCATTCCTACACATTGCTTGTAGGAGCCATTGGAAAACATTGTGGCAAAAGGTGAAATTGCTCGTGACGAGCAATTTCACCTTTTGTCACAATATTTTCTATGCTATCAAAAGGTGTCATTTACACATAAGAAACGGCTTCATCCTTGCTGTCATTTAGGGTCAATTAGAGATGCCATAGAAATGCCTTATGGGGTAAAGGGTTAACCAAGAGCTACGCATATCGATATTTTCTTAGATAGTCTTGCAAACATTGTGTTTAATTCGGATCATTTGAAACTTTTAAAATTCATTTCAGCTATACAGCGCTCTAAACGTCGTGCAGTTCGTGCAGGCTTACCGGGTGGAAACTTGCTTTTGATGAATATTTACATGTCAAAGGACTTTCTATCATACGATTCATCCTGATTGAAAAGGAAATTGATCCGAAGTTATTACTCGGAGAATTTTGGTACAGTTTGGTTTACCTTTTTCACATGGATTTTTTGCAGTTTTTGTTAGTCTGCCAAAAACAATGGTTTAGATTTCAACATTGCGACATACCAACATGAGAAACAACCCAATATGTCATCACTTACAAACATTCGGACTATTTAGATAACATTAAATATTTATCTGTGCGCAGCTGTGGCTTTCCTGTAGCCATTATTTTTACCGACTAGTACTTAGTCAACTTTCACGATGTTATCAATGCCATAGACGAAAACGGTGGCTTTTGCGAACACCATAGAAAAAGATCAGACTGCACAGATATAAGATCCCTACTGCCAACATGATTTGTCAAGCTTATGGAGTATAGGTTTCTCTTAATTTCGGTGGATTGTATTCTCAGCTGTCGGAGGTGGTGGGGTTTAAACAATTTGCACAAATAAGAACCTGTTGTGCCTTTAAAAAGACCAATTTTAACCTTTATCTTGCTAAATATATTAGTGAAATTAAACTTGTAACCCTTTCCCAAACGACAAAATTTTAGACTGGTCCAAATTGAAAGCACTTGCATACAACAAGATAAATGTGACTCAAAAATTGAAATTTGTTTTTAGCAGGGTAGAAAATATTGTTCCCACAATGTTTTCAAAAGCCTCTTCCGTCAAGGGTCGTAAAAACCAGGGACTGTTTGGGAAAGGGTTAAGCCAAGTTTTGCCATGAAAAAGGTTTTCCTGGGAGGGGGTGGGATATGTCCTTATTGGACAGTGCAGATTAAGGATTAGACTGCACGTCCTGTGCAGTCTGATCTTGATCTACACTGTCTGCAAAAGGTCAGTGAGTCGCACTTAGCAGCTAGGGGTTAACAAAACTGGCCAAGTTAGAAATATACGCCTGTGATTTTGATTTTCTCTCCTTTCACCACATTATTTCTCACGTATTTATGTGTAATACATTTTGTTTCGTACTTCCTCTTTATACCAACTGGTATGTTTTGCTTTATGGTATTTACTCGGAGTTTTACCTTTTATTACATAATCCCGATAGTTAACTACCTGTAGAAAGACGACATGACAAAACTGTGGCAAAAGGAAATAGTCTCCCAGTAAACATCATTATTTCATTTTACCACAATTTTTTTTTGCTATCCCCATCAGGAATTTTATTGTATTCCCATAACTTTCGATGTTATTGTCTACAGGTGCTTTGAGTTCAGAAGATTCTAAAATGTCGTTTGTAAAAAGGTTAAAATCATTTTACACTTGTATCATTTTGAATGATAAATAGTTTTTAGCATACTGTTTTTTTTTTAAACAAAAACTTATAAAAATGTTTACAAAAAAATATGTTGACAACAACTGTTTCTGGAGATAACTTGGTTTTCAAATGTTACTCCACTTCTGGCTTGGTGATGAATTTTTTTTTAAATCATGGTTTAATTCTTTACTAGACAAAAGTTTTATCTTGTCCAAAGTCAAAGCTATTCCAGACGCTGAATTACATGTAGCTGAAATGGTCGAAATTTGTGTGTGAAACCGTAGTAAACATTGTAGAAAAAGAAGGAAATGGTTACCAGCATTTCCTTCTTTTCCCACAATATTTTAAAATGTCTTTTCTTAAGAGAAGTCGGGATTACGTGGTTAACGGTTAAAGATTTTATTTCATACTAATTATTTGACCTTTGTTTGTAATCCAAAGAACCATAATCAGTATTAAAGCTTGCCTGTTGACGTTATAATAAACTGTTTATTTTTCAGAAGAAAATGTCTTGCACCTTTTTTGGATTTTTCAGGTTTTATTCACGTTGTTTATGCCTTATCTATTTGTGTAAATTATGGTCAGATCGAGGCTCGATTTGACCATAATTAGAATAGAGTCATCAACTCTTTAAGAAGCTACCAGTATTTTCTTCTTTTCCCGCAAGATTTTCAAGAGCAGAGCTTTTTTTCTACAGTTTTACAGGAAACCTGGGTCATTTGGTTAACCCATTACCATACAATCCCTACTTTTGACGCCCATGAGAAAGAAGCCTTTAGAAAACATTGTGGGAAAAGAAGAAAATGCTGGTAACCAGCATTTTCTCCTTTTCCCACAATGTTTTCTACCCTTCACAAAACAAATTTCAAATTTACAGTCACTTTTATTTTGTCGTCTGCAAATGCTTTCAATTTGAACAAGCCTAAAATTTTTGTCGTTTGGTAATGAGTTAAGGGATAACCAAAGAGCAACGAGGAACTACGATAAGAATACGAACATTGGGTAACTGGATCGAGCCAGGTGATGCAGTGGGTAGTACAGGACTTGAAACCAGGGTTTCTTCTTCGAATCCAAAACTTGGCCAATTTTCTCCCAGGGACTGATGATAGTCATTGCGACAGGAACAATTTAAAAATCTCTAAACGCAATTTTTTTAAACGATAGTTATATGGGAAGGAAGCCTGTAGATAGGGAAGAAATTTGCACGGGTAGAAACTCAAGGAGAGCGTGGATAGGTGCATTGGCCGTCGCAATAACCGAAAAACATGTCGTCGGTTTACTTCCAAAACCTCGTAACTACAGCTTGTTACAAGCTGTAGTTACAGGGCTTTGGAAATATACCGACGATGTAATATTCTAAACGATGCTGCGTTGTCTGTGGAGGTCATAGTCTTCGAAGATTCGACCTGTCTTATATGACGCATCACTATCCCCGATATCGGGCAGACTGTAGTAATACGCGCTATAAAGTAGCAATGGAGAAAATGGCTTTTATCAATACATTGAGGAAATATCAGGCCTGTTTTAGCCCCAGATTTTTCTAAACTGCTGATCATAGCTGAGGTAGCGTTTTTTTCGAGTAAACGTTTATTTTAATTTGAAATTCAAAGTAACGGCTGTCGCGTAGGAAAGTAGTTGGGTTCTGTACCCAGGCAGCCCAAATTAGATAGATGAGTATTTATAGAATGCCATCTAGCGGGAGATAATGAACGATACTGTTATTAACCACACCACACAAACAAACAAGTTAAATAACTGGACTTTGATATATAGGCTTTCAAGTTATTTCTGACAAATAATGCTTCCGCCTTTGACAGCTGTCGGTTGCCTAAGAAATCACGGTAACTCTTTGACAAAAGACAAAATTTCAAATTCATCCAAATTCGGAACAGTCGCAAACTACGAAAATTATTTAGCTTAGATATATACATTATCTTAAAACCGGGCAGAAAATAAAGTGAAACGGGAAGAAATAGTGATTGGCTGAACTTTTTCAAATTTTCACAATGTTTTCAAAAGCTTTCTCTCTCTTAGTGTAGTTAAAACGCGGGGTTGTGTGGTAAAGAGCGAACAGAAAATTGTCTTTTTCATACATTACGTGTAAGAATGTGACAGCATCCTAGGAGTCTTTGAGAAATTTACGACAGTGTCCATCAGAAAGCAATGTCATAAATTACGGTCGTTACAGAGGCGCTATGTTTATTGCTGTACACCTGTGTTTATTGCTTCCTCGGAACCCTGGGTCCGTATTCACCAACCATTCTTAAGAACATTCTTTTGTCTTACTCTTCACGATTTTCTAACTGTGAAAGTAACAGAACTTCTGAAGTTCTGTTACTTTCACATTGACAAACTTCTGAAGAATAAGACTAAGAATTTTCTTAAGAATGGACTATATACATATTTAAGCATTACGTTACTCTCCATGCATTTCTCTTACAAAAATTGAATCGAAACTTGGTCAACGGGGATGTGGTCTCCAATGGTGGTGAGTTTCAAAGGCAGACTTCCACAGAATTTGCTGTCTAAATCCATTTTTCTTGCTAGAATGTTCGGAGACACAGTCTGTTTCGTCATGGTTTTGTAAATAAAGCGAAATAAAAAAAAAAAACGAAACAGGAAATAGATGTGGTTTATATTTAAATCACGACTTTCAAAAAAGATTTGTTACTATTAATTTGCCAAGGCTGCAAATGACCTCCTAAGAATTTGTATTTTTCCATTTTTTTTTTGTCATTAAGGAAATAAATCTTAGCAGAAGAAAAAATAAGAAGAATTTCGTTAAAAAAGAGATCGGCCGCTGACAAGATCATGTGACTTGAAAAAGCGGCAAGAAGATCAAATGACCGTCATGTAAAGCATACGAGGTTTCTACGCGGTGGCTTTTTTACTTGTTTGTTTACATGTACCAAAATACATTGAAATCAAAAGCCAATAAACTATTTGAAAACATTGATGCTGACCTCTCCTGGCTTCTGTTGTAAAGAAGCCAACTTGTTCCAATGTACGCTTGTGCATGCACTTTCGTACGAGTAATGTTCTTTAGAGCTAAAAACATTTTCACAAATTTTGAAGCATCAAACAGTTTTACAGATTGATGCACAATACGATAGGTGAGTGCAACACTATTCTAAGTGCCTGTACATTGTACAGGCACTTAGAATAGTGTTGCAATCACCTATCGAATATTTTATGAGAATTTTGAAACAGCTGTCTGTTGCATGGCTTGTTTCTTGAGATAATGACCGGAAACTTAACTGCCCTCACAACAGACTATCAATTTTAATTTTTTGTATTAACCCTTTACCAAAGAATCCCTGGTTTTTACGGGTCTGGAATAGTAGCCTTTTGAAAACATTGTGGGAAAAGGAGAAAATGCTGGTAACCAGCATTTTCTTCTTTTCCCACAATGTTTTCTACCATATCAAAGACTGAAATCGTCTTTTCAGCATGAGTTGAATTGTCATCAGCAAATACTTTCAATTTGGTTTGGTCTGAAAGTTTGTTGTTTGGGACAGGGTTAAGACAGGAAGGCAAATGTTTAACCCTTTCCCAAACAATCCCTGCTTTTTACGGGTCAGGGATAGAAGCCTTTTGAAAACATTGTGAGAAAAGGAGAAAATGCTGGTAACCAGCATTTTCTCCTTTTCCCACAATGTTTTCTACCCTATCATACAGAAAAATCTTCATTTTAGCGATTGTTAATTTGTCATCTGCAAAATGCTTTCAGTTTGGTCTGGTCCAAAATTTTGTCGTTTGGGAAAGGGTTAAACAACAGATTTAACAGTACTTTCTTTGTTTATATAGAGTTTTGTTTTGTTTATGACAGTTATATCAATTACATTAAAAAAAACTAAAACAGTGTCATTAAACCCTTAGCATGACGAATATACCAATGGACATTTTCGGTATAGAATTAAGACCTAAATAGTTGCATGCAGTTTCAGGAATAACGGAAATGGATCAGCATAGTGGAAAGTGTAGAATCAATATCAGACCGATCTAAGCAGGCTGAAAAAAATAGTTATAGTTGTAAAAGACATTTAAGGAGGAAATATACTGATATAACCTTTAAGGCAATAGAGATAGGATGTGGAGAGAGAGAACGTGGAGAGAGAGAGAGAGAGAGAGAGAGAGAGAGAGAGAGAGAGAGAGGGGGGCAGAGACAGAGAGAGACAGACAGAGCCGACAGAGAGAAGAGACAGAGAGGGGCAGAAAGGCAAAGAGACGGAGAGACAGAGAGAAAAACATACGGTTACAGTTCTTGATGCCATTGTTCATACCATATACATTGCGCCACTGAAATATACGATAAAAAATTGCAAGACACTTCAAGTTATCAAGCTACGTATTTACTTCGAAATCAAGAAAGTTTTGAGCCAGAATGTTTCAAAAGTAATGTCAAACAATCTACTTCCAAGATCAGACTACATGTATATGCACATACTCTCTGTTTTCAGCACGATCTTCGTCGAAACCTTTTTGCAAGGTTTTTCTCAACCCTTTGTGGCAAACTTCAGCTGGAGTTGCTGTTGTGAAGAGTTTAGATCTAGATCAGACTGCACAGAATAAACAGTGCGGTCTTGAAGCTATCCTTCCCGTTATTTTGTTTCATATTCTAGCTAAACGATTATAATTATTTTGGTCCTTTGTAACTTGTATTTAAAATGCTCATCTCATTGATTCAACGTTTTTTAACCCATTACCACACAATCCCTACTTTTGACGCCCCTGAGAAAGAAGCCTTTTGAAAACACTGTAGGAAAAGGAGAAAATGCTGGTAACCAGCATTTTCTCCTTTTCCCACAGTGTTTTGTACCCTTCACAAAACAAATTTCAAATTTCCAGTCACTTTTATTTTGTCGCCTGCAAATGCTTTCAATTTGGACCAGTCTAAAATATTGTCGTTTGGTAATGGGTTAAGGACTAACCATTCATCATAACAACTCGTTATTCAACAACATTGAGAGGAGGTTATCGAAAACAGTGTGAGAAAAGGAGAAAATGTCGGTGCTTTTCCCGCAATGCCATCGCCCTTTCTTTAACGACAATACCTTAGGTATGAACTAAACTTAACTCATTACCAAACGACAAAATTTTAGGTTTGTCCGAATCGAAAGCATTTGCAGACGACCAAATAAAAGTGACGGAAAATTTGAAATTTGTTTTGTAAATGGTAGAAAACATTGTGGGAAAAGGAGAAAATGCTGGTTACCGGTATTTTCTCCTTTTCCCACAATTATTTTTCAAAGGCTTCTTTCTCAAGGTCGTCAAAAGTAGGGATTGTGTGTTAATGGGTTAATGTGTGTGGTTGCAAGCGTTTTTAACTCTTTACCACACAATCCTAACTTTTAACACCCATAGATAAGAAGCTCTTTGAAAACATTGTGGGAAAAGGAGAAAATGCTGGTGACCAGCATTTTCTCCTTTTCCCACAATGTTTTCTCCCCCTGTCAAACAAAAATTGCATTATTTGGGCCACACTGAAATTGTCGTCTGCAAATGCTTTCAATTCTGACAAGGCTAAAATTTTGTCGTCCGGAAAAGAGTTTTAAAATCGTCAAGGCAAAAGGTTTGTCGTTTGGGTAAGAATAAATGAATGTCTAATGAACCGGACAGACAATTTTCTTTGTAAAAGCGATACTCTTGTAGTTACATATAGAACTGTTTAACTCTGTATCTAGTTACAAGACGAAAAATTTTAGAAGCGTCAATATTAACCAATTGTATACCACACAATCCCTACTTTTGACGACCCTGAGAAAGAAGCCTTTAGAAAACATTGTGGAAAAAGGAGAAAATGCTGGTAACCAGCATTTTCTCCTTTTCCCATAATGTTTTCTACTCTTCACAAAACAAATTTCAAATTTTCAGTCATTTTTATTTTGTATTTCATTATGTTTGCGAGAAGTATTGTTATTACTTATAGCAATAAAATTCTGTTCTGTTCTGTTCAAAGTTTTTTTCGTCTGCAAAATTTAATGGTTTTGACTTGGACAAGCCTATGTCGTTTGGTAATTAGTTAAGAGACGATCCAGACGAAAACTCAGAAATTTATGTGACACAAACAGTGGCAGTTTTCTTTGAAAGCCTGGAAAACATTGTTGGAAAAAAACTGCCGGTTACCAACATTTTTTCCTTTTCTAACAATATTTTCGAAAGTTTTTTGGTAAAGCGTCAACTCTGTATCACCCAACAACTAATTGGACTCGTCTAAATTGAGTACATGTACATTGGTAGGCGAAATATTAATCCTTTACCAAACGACAAAATTTTAGACTGGTCCAAATTGAAAGCGCTTGCAGACGACAAAATAAAAGTGACTCAAAAACTGAAACTTGTCTCTAGTAGGGCAGAAAACAATGTGAGAAAAGGAGAAAATGCTGGTTACCAGCATTTTCTCCTTTTCCAACGATGTTTTCAAAAGACTTCTATCTCAGGGTCGTGAAAACCAGGGATTGAAATGATATCTGTCTCTCAAATGGTTAGAAATATTGTAGAAGAAAGCAGAAAGTACTTGTTACTAGGTTACTTTCGTTTTGTACTAATCCAATAAATAGTTTTAAAATGTTATTTCCCTAGATCGGTGAAAAAATGGGATCTTTCAGTAAAGTTAACCCTTTACTTCATTGATACTCATTTCTATACATTGCTTGTAGGAGCATTTGGAGAACATTGTGACAAAAGGTGAAATTGCTCGTGACGAGCATTTTCACCTTTTGTCACAATATTTTCTACGCTATCAAAAGTGTCATATACACATAAGAAACGGCTTCATCCTTGGTGTTATTTAGGGTCAATTTCAGATACTATAGAAATGCCTTATGGGGTAAAGGGTTAAGCGTTTTCTCCAAGTGGGTCTAGAGTTACACTTTTAATTGTAAGAAAAAATTCTTCGTGCATACGCTGCTAAGCACGACTTGACGACCTATTGTGGACAGCGTAGATTAAGATTAGACTGCATAAAGCGTGCAGTCAGATCTTTGATCTTCACTTTCCAATAAGTAGATAAATTTCACACATACAAAAAAAAAATAGTTTTAAATTAGCAAATTTGGGTTTTTGCCGTCCGCTTGAAAGTTTCAATTTCAGTTTTTTGTTAGATGACGGCTTAAACTTTTTCCCTCTGCATTACAGTAGTAGAAACAAGATTTGATCTGGATTTACCCACTAATAATTATAGATAGACAAAGGAAAAAAAGTTTAAATTTGTACATGGAAGTGTGTAGGTGAAGATCAGACTACTCGGATGGGCAGCCTGATCTCCATTTACACCTTTAAGGATGGAGCATCAACGATCGAGTTTAGCAGAGTATGGAACAAAAGAGAAAATGAAAACTCTTTTCATCTACAACATTCTTCTCCCAGACTGTTATTTTGAGAGATCCTGCGGTTTTTGCGTAAATTCTTTTAACCCTTTCCCAAACGACAAAATTTTGGACCAGTCCAAATTGACCGCACTTGTAGACAACAAAAATAAAGGTAACCCAAACACTGAAATTTGTTTCCAATATGGTAGAAAATATTGTGGGAAAAGGAGAAAATGCTGGTTACCAGCATTTTCTCCTTTTCCCACAGTGTTTTCAAAAGGCTTCTAGCTCAGGGCCGCAAAAACCAGAGATTGTTAGGTAAAGGGTTAAGTAATTAAGCCATAAGCACCTAAATGCAACTAACTGACCTTTCGCAAACATTATAGATTAAGATCAGACTGCACAGAACGTGCAGTCCGATCTTGGATCTACATTGTCCGATAAAAAGATAGTTTTCGTGGAAAAAAAAGTTTGAAAAAGACATTAATCGGGTTGTTACTTTCGACTTGACAGTCCTTTTTTAACCCTTTACTCCATAAATACTCATTTCTACGCATTGCTTGTAGGAATCTTTGGAAAATATTGTGGCAAAAGGTGAAATTGCTCGTGACGAGCAATTTCACCTTTTGTCACAATGTTTTCTATGCTATCAAAAGGTGTCTTATACACATAAGAAACGGCTTCATCCTTGCTGTTATTTAGGGTTAATTAGAGATAACATAGAAATGCCTTATGGGGTAAAGAGTTAACTTGTTTGGCAGGATTAGGGGGGGGGGGGATTTAAGGCAACTAACCGACCGTTTATGAACATTGTAGATCAAGATCAGACTGCACTGAACTTGAGTCTGATCTTGAATCTATATTGTCCGATTGGAAGATATTTTAAAAAAAATAAGCAAGATGATGGTTCAGATATTCAATTCATAATGACAGGCAAGTTATTTGATTTAGAACAACAGGATTCATGGTAAACTTAGTATGAAGTCCACCATAGTTCTGAAATACTGTACAAAAAGTATAGGGCGACAAGCGATAGTCTTTTTTTCCCAACCAAATGTTTTACTTAACTCATTACCAAACGACAATATCTTAGGCTTGTCCAAATCGAATGCATTTGCAGACGACAAAATGAAAGTGGTTGAAAATCTGAAATTTGTTTTGTGAAGGGTAGAAAACATTGTGGGGAAAAGGAGAAAATGCTGGTTACCAGCATTTTCTCCTTTTCCCACAATGTTTTCTAAAGGCCACAACACCGGGGTCGTAAAAACCAGGGATTGTTTGAGAAAGGGTTAAGATAAGTCTTAAGATAAATCCTTTCGACAAACTGTCGCCTATGACTAAATCTCGTTTGAGATCGGCCAATTTCGCTACTGCATCTAATCTCGTCCGTACCAAAGAGGTTTCCAGTTTGAAATACTTTATAGTCACATGATCTCAAAATGGCGGCGCCAATGAACACCGATTATCAAGGACAACAATATCTCTTGCGAACGTTCACATCTGTTAATCTATTGGTCAAAACTGCCAACGAAATTAATAAAACATAAACCATTTTAAAAATAATTTTATGAAATCACTGTCGAAGGAAATGTATATAGAAACATTTCAGTTGAAAATTGTGGCTCGATTTTATTTTATTTTCAATGGAGTTTTACAAGCAGTACATCTACAAAGATCCGACCAAAAATGACAAGTCTTATGTAATGATCAACCATCTTCATACTACTGAGTGATTTAATCAACAGAACTATCGAGGTTTGCTGAATAATTCAACAAAATGTTGCATAGACTCGATGTCACAACAAACCGCACATCACATCGGAAAAATGGTTTTCGAGCAATCGCCATGCAGCGAAAAATTGATAAAAGAGTCATAAGCTTTCGTAGCAATTTATTAGATATATAAATATTTTCTTTTTTTTTTAAACTTTGTAATGTGTCATTTTCATTTCAAATTCGAAAACAGATCATCAAAGCTGATTTTATTACCTTCACGCAATCAGTGATTCACCACTGCAGGTTTTTGCGCATATGGCCTTGTACCAGGTATAAGATATACAGGGTGATTCATAATAAGTGGTAAACTTTTTATGATTATAACGACAATCATGTATATCAATTTGTTAGTTTTAGAATACACGTACTTATCCCTTGGTTGTTCCTTGTAGTGTCCTTTGGCAAGACAATCAAGTGCCCTAGCCTAGAACTGGTGAAACCCAGGACGTGTATCTAAATATATACGTGAGGTGTTGCTGTGAAATGACGGGCTAAAACTATGTTGAAAAATTCTTTAAACGCCATGTAATCAAACAATCAATCAATCAATCAATCAAAAATCGATCTCCCATTTTGAATATGATATATGTGGGTATAATAAAATTACAAAGTGGTATTTTTTTTCCGTTACTTTTTTCATAAACAAAATTTCTAGTTTTGAAACTATGACATATGTTATGAAACACCCTGTACATGCATTTACAGCTACATTGACTGGAGCTATCGTGCCACATTTACAGAGTTTGAAAGCATTCTAAGACAAGGGGAAATTGCTTGAAACAATTCTTTTCCCTTTTTAAACTCTTAACTACACGACAAATTGTTAGACCTTCTAAATTAAAGACATTTTGTTACAGAAAATCCAGTGCGCCAAAAAATGGATTGTCTCTGAATAACAGAAACACTGTGGGAAAAGTATAAAATCCTGGTTACCAGCATTCAATATGAACAGGTCTAAGAATCTTGATAACAGATTAAAGGATGAAAACAGGTGATCAAATATCATAGCTACATGAAAGATCTTTTACCCCAAAAACCAGAGAGAGAGAGAGAGAGAGAGAGAGAGAGAGAGAGAGAGAGAGAGAGAGAGAGAGACGCAGATGGATGGATCTACCTCAGACCTACAGGCAGACAGACAGACGGACGGACGGACGGACAGGCAGACAGGCAGACAGAGAAAAAGACAAATTAATGATTTAAAATGTCTTCTGTTTGTTTTTCTGTCTCTTTTTTTGCCTCATCCTCACATCTTCAAAAGACATGAAAGGCAATTAGCATTATGAGTAATTTTATCAAACAAAATTTGATGATTAATAGATTTATGTTGGGGACCTTTTCGAAATATGATTAAGTGTCTTATTGTGAATAAGTTTTTTTTTCGAGATATGAATTTAAGTGTCTCATCTTGAATAAGAAACATTATTGACATTATAACAATATGCATAACGCAAACAACTTAATAGATTGTACAGTAAACTATCAGTAATGCAAATGCGACAAGGATTGCAGTAACGTTGAAATTTCGAAAGTCGGTTATTGATACAAGTGTGACCCATCACTCAAAAAGGGGCCATGTTGGAATTTCGCACATCAATTAGATGAAAACTGATCAACGATAGTGTAGGTCAGTTTAATTTGAAAATTCAAAAATGATCACTAGGACGAAAAAGAAACGCAGGGTAACCTTTCAAGGTAGTTTAGAGGTGTATAACTTGATTGAGAATTCTATTATGATTTTATGTTTACCACTGATCAGTTTTGAATATTTTGACGAAATTTCATTTCAGTGTGGCCAAAAGGAAATGAGAAAATGGCTTCTTATTGACAGTACCCCTTCATCAGTAAAAAAGTAGTGACTGACTGCATATGGAGACTCAAAGCTTGTTCAATATCTCGTATGGTACCCTGCGTTTCTTTTTCGTCCTAGTATAATTATATCAAAGTACTATGATCACGTTTCATACAGAAAAGGTCAGAAAATGTCATTAAAGCGAAAAGTGTCAACCCTGGTCAGCCTGCGCAATTCGCGCAGTCTGACCAGGGTTGACACTTTTCGCAGTTCCAAGAAGGTTCCCTTTTTGCGTGATGGGCGACATTTTATAATAAGACATTTATACATGTTAAAAGGACATTTGAAGCATGTTTATGCCACGTAGAGATGCTTAGTCATAAAAAGAAGAAAATTGAGTATTTGTTTTTGGTAAAAGGTCGAAATTCATTTCATAAAGTGAACACCATCGATTATATTTTTACAAGTGGCAACCACTCGTGAAGAATTAACCGATGATATGCACTCGATGAAATAAATTTCAATCTTTCATCGAGCTGTACTGGATTCTGATTAAGTTCTCCCCCGAAAGGGTTAAAAGCATGAAATAAATATGTTTTTTTTCTCGGTTAAAGATCAAAATTTATTTCCTCTCGTAAACTGCGCCACTCGTGAAAATATTACCGATGGTTTTCACTCGATGAAATAAATTTCGATCTTTCATCGTAAAATATAACAATATTGTTATGTACATACCCAGTTATTCCTAGCTTTGTTCATGTGTGTATCTATTTTTGAATGGTTTTCCCCTGTTGCTATTTTTAGAACTGAACTCTCTCTTGTAGAATATTGTGCTGGAAGTTTCCAGGCCTTTATACAATCTGATTACTAAGAATTATGCAACTGATTTTAACATGAATTTTCTGGAAGTTTCCCTGTTATTATTAAAGGAAAAGCTTTTTACATCTCAGTGTTCACTAGTTAATACATGATTGCCAGACTACAGTGGGGATTATCTTGTGTTTGTGTCATAATTAGTGCCTGGATTACATTCAGTTTGGATTTGGATCAGACTAGACTAAAGTGAGGATTACTTTGTGTGCTTGGATTACATTCAGTTTGGATCAGGATCAGATTGGAATTAAGACTGGAATAGTTTGTCTTCTGAATTTAACGTCTAAGGTATTGTTTTGTACTATTGTAATATTGTCACTGTTTATTTGATATTTTTGTTAATAAATTCTGTTAATTGTTATCGTTTGTTGCTGGCTTCTTCTTTCTAGTTACGCCTGACTCGTAACAGAAATTGGGGGCTCGTCCGGGATTGGAAACTAGACTAACGCATTCGTTTTCCTTTTGGGATTAACCATCGATTGGAAAATAAGACTAACGCATTCGTTTACTAATCAGTAATTATAATACAATTTTGTACTTGAATCCAGCAACAAACAAACATGTCTTTTGACTTAGATAAATTTACGGCTGAACCGTCTGTGGAGTTATTGAATTTGGGTAAAAAGACTGATTTGCTTAATCTTGCGAAGCACTATAAATTGTCTGAAATAAAATCTTCAATGCGTAAACATGAAATTAAGAACATTTTGGTACAATATTTTGTTGATGAGGAGATTTTCAATGAAAATGCTCTTTCCCTGATAGTTGACGTTCAGTCAGTTTCAAGTTCGAAAGAACTTGAATTAAAACTTCAGATCAGACAGTTAGAAATAGAAAGAGAAAGGGAAAGACAGAGAGAAGAAAGAGTAGAGAGAGAGAAGGAAAGAGAAAGAGAAAGGGAGAGAGAAGAAAGGGAAAGGGAAGAGAGAGAGAAGGAGAGAGAATTTCAATTAAGAATGAGGAAAATAGAAATGCAAGAAAGAGCAAATCAGCCCAAGCAAAAGATTGAATACAATTTCGATGTTACAAAACATATTAGGCTTGTTCCTCCATTTCAAGAAAAAGAAGTTGATAAATACTTCCTACACTTTGAAAAAGTTGCAGAAAACTTAAATTGGCCAAGAGAGCACTGGACTTTGCTTCTGCAAAGTGTTTTGATAGGCAAAGCTCGTGAAATTTATACACAACTAGGTGTTGAACAATGTCATCATTATGAGACTGTTAAAGAACTTATTCTCAAAGGTTATGAGCTGGTCCCAGAAGCATATAGACAAAAATTTAGAAATTGTAAAAAAGATTCTAACCAGACTCATGTTGAATTTGCTAGAAACAAAGAACAGTTATTTGATAGATGGTGCTGTTCTAAGAAAATAGACCAAAATTTTGATAAACTCAGACAACTTATGTTAGTTGAAGAATTCAAACGTTGTATTCAATTTGATGTTAAGACATTCTTAGACGAAAAACAAGTTGAAACTTTAGAAGAAGCAGCTCGTCTGGCTGATAATTACTATCTTACACATAAAGTTTCTTTTATTGCTAAAGCAAAACCTACTTCCTCACATCCCCAAAATAAATTTACGTCTGGTAATTCATCTGGCGTGCCCAGTCAATCCAATACACCCAAACCCAATTCTACTAGTGAAACCAAAAGTCAATATCCCTTATCTCGACCCACTTGTAACTATTGTAAGAAACCTGGTCACCTTGTTTCTGAATGTTTGAAATTAAAAAGAAAGTTAGAAAGTGATGAAGCCAAACCAACAGGGCTCACCACTCTTAGGCCAAGGCCACAGTCTTCTATTAAAACCAATACAATTGACATAGTCACAAAACCCAAGTCTGATTCTACTATGGAGATTTTTGAACCATTTATGTTGAATGGTTTTGTTTCACTTTCAGGTGATAATTGCCCACCTACCCCTATTAAAATTTTAAGAGACACAGGAGCTTCTCAATCTCTTATTTTAGCAGATATACTGCCTTTTTCTGAGAAGACTTCTTCCGGTACTAGTGTCCTTATTCAGGGTGTAGAGTGTGGAACTGTTAATATCCCTCTCCATCATGTTAATTTGTCATCAGATTTGGTTACTGGGCCTGTGGTTATTGGTATTAAACCTTCCTTACCATTTAAAGGTGTCCATTTACTGCTAGGCAATGACTTAGCTGGAGATAAGGTTGTGGTTAATCCACTTGTAACTGACACACCAAATATAGGTCAAACAGATGACCCTATCGAGCAGGAAATTCCTGACTTGTATCCTTCTTGTGCAGTTACCCGAGCTATGGCTAAAAAGGCCATTTTGAAAAACTCAAACTCTGACATTGACTTGACAGATACTTTTATCGGTCAATATTTTAATAATGAGATTAAAAAGTCTCTTGATCCCAGTTTGTCTGGTACTCAGACAGACTCGTCAATGTCTCATCATTCTCCACCAAGGTCTATTGACCAAGGTCACGACACGCTGTCAAAGTCACAGCTTATCCAGGAACAGCAAACTGATCCTGAGATTTCAAAATTAATTTTTAGGGCTTTACCTGAAGATGAAATTTCACAGGTCCCAATGTGTTACTATATAAAGAATGGGATTGTTATGAGAAAATGGCGACCATTTGATGTCCCAGCTGATGATGAATGGGCTGTTTACCACCAAATTGTGGTTCCAAAGTCATATCGTCATGAAATACTAAGTATAGCCCATGAAAGTCCTATGTCAGGTCATCTAGGTATAAACAAGACCTATCACAAAATTATTAATCATTTTTATTGGCCTGGTCTCAAATCAGATGTCTCTAAATATTGTAAAACTTGCCATACATGTCAAATGGTAGGTAAACCCAACCAAACCATTCCAAAAGCTCAATTACAACCTATTCCTGCTTTTGATGAACCTTTCAGTAGGATACTTATAGATTGTGTTGGTCCTTTACCTCGAACCAAGTCAGGAAATGAGTATCTCTTAACAATTATGTGTACTTCTACACGTTTTCCTGAAGCTATTCCTTTAAGAAACATCAAAACAAAGTCAATAGTCAAAGCTCTTATAAAATTTTTCACATTTGTTGGTCTTCCAAAATCAGTTCAGTCTGATAAAGGGTCAAATTTTATGTCTGGTATATTCCAACAGGTTATGCATGAATTAGGGATCAAGCAATACAGGTCATCCGCCTATCACCCTGAAAGTCAAGGTGCTTTAGAAAGATTTCACCAGACATTAAAAAATATGATAAGGTCATATTGCTTTGACACTGAAAAAGATTGGGATGAGGGCATCCATTTGTTACTATTTGCAGCCAGAGAATCTGTACAAGAATCTCTTGGTTTCAGTCCTTTTGAATTAGTTTTTGGCCATTCTGTTCGTGGACCTTTAAAACTTTTGAAGGAGAAATTTCTCTCAAATGATGAAACACCTTTGAATTTACTGCAGTATGTTTCTGACTTCAGAAATAGACTGTCTAGGGCATGTGAAGTTGCTAGGTCTAATCTTAAAACGTCTCAGGGCAAAATGAAAGCAAGATATGACAACCATGTTATTGATAGAAAATTTAAACCAGGTGACAAAGTCCTTGCTCTTTTGCCAATACCTGGAAGACCTCTACAGGCAAGATATTTTGGACCCTACACTATTGACAAGAAAACAAGTGATTTGAACTATATAATTAATACTCCAGGAAGGCGTAAAAACAAACAAATGTGTCATATAAATATGTTAAAGGAATACTTTGACAGAGATAGCTCTATTTCAAAACCAATTACAGTTGTAAACACTGTCCCACAAGAATCAAATGTATCTGATCTTGAAGTAAATTCGGACTTTATTGATAAATCTGATCCTGGTCCATCTAAACTTGAGAATTCTGATATTTTGAGAAACCTCGACAACAAACTTTCTCACTTGGAACCATCGCAGCAGGAAGAGCTGAAACAGTTGATACATGAATATGAACATTTATTTCCTGATATCCCCACAAGAACAGATAAAATCTATCATGATGTCATTGTGGAAGATTCTAAACCAATAAAGCAACATCCATATAGGATGAATCCTTTGAAACAGAAATACCTCCAAGATGAAGTAAAATACTTACTGGAAAATGACTTTATTGAACCTAGCCAGAGTAATTACAGTTCACCATGTATATTAGTACCTAAATCAAATGGAACTTATAGAATGTGTACTGACTATCGTAAAGTGAACTCTGTGACAAAAACAGACTCTTTTCCAATACCAAGAATTGATGACTGTATTGACAAAGTTGGAAATTCTAAATATGTCACCAAATTCGACCTGCTAAAAGGATTCTGGCAAGTTCCACTGACTGATAAAGCAAAAGAAGTATCAGCCTTTGCTACTCCAAACGGTCTGTACCAGTACAAAGTTATGCCGTTTGGGATGAAAAATTCTCCTGCAACGTTTCAGCGACTTGTAAACAACGTTATATGTGGATTAGATGGCTGTGATGCATATATTGACGACGTCATCATCTACTCAGACAGTTGGAGTGACCACCTTCAAAGAATCAGGAAATTCTTCGACAGACTCAGTAAAGCGAAACTGACTGAATCTTTCAAAAACTGAATTTTGTCATGCTACTGTAACATTTCTAGGACATCTTGTGGGACAGGGTCAAGTTAAACCTTTAGAAGCTAAAGTCAATGCTATCTCTGAGTTTCCTGTGCCTAAATGTAAAAGACAGCTGATGCGATTTCTTGGTATGGCTGGCTACTATAGGAAATTCTGTAAAAATTTCTCGGGTATTGCTGAACCTTTAACAAATTTACTTAAGAAAAGTGCAAAGTTCAAATGGAATGACAAATGTCAAGATGCATTTGATCGTCTAAAAGCCATACTAAAGAGCGCACCAGTTCTCTTGGCACCTGATTTTGACAAATGTTTCAAATTAGCTGTTGATGCAAGTGATGTTGGTATTGGTGCTGTTCTTTTACAAGAAGATAATAATGGTATTGATCACCCAGTTTGTTTCTTTTCTAAGAAATTTAACAAACATCAGAAAAATTACTCTACCATAGAAAAAGAGTGTCTTGCTTTAATTCTGGCAATCCAGCAGTTCGAAGTTTATTTAACCTCTTCAACTTCACCAATTGTTGTTTTCAGTGATCATAACCCTTTAAATTTTCTACACAAACTTAAGAATAAGAATCAAAGATTACTGAGGTGGAGTTTATTGCTTCAAGAGTTTAATCTTGACATAAGACACATAAAAGGGAAAGATAACATTATACCAGATGCTCTTTCAAGAGTTTGAAATTTCAATAGTCGTTTTTCCCTAAATCAAGTTTAAACTGTTTTTTCTTTTAAATTGCAATTTCATTACCTTTACTATTTTCATTAGTCTGAAATAATTAATATTTGAGTTTGTCATTTCCTATGTAATACTTCAGTTAAAGTATCATATACATGTATGTAAATAATATTGCAAAAAAAAAAAAAAAAAGAAAGATTTTATTTTCATAAACCTTTCTTTTTCTTTTCAAGGGGGGAAGTGTTATGTACATACCCAGTTATTCCTAGCTTTGTTCATGTGTGTATCTATTTTTGAATGGTTTTCCCCTGTTGCTATTTTTAGAACTGAACTCTCTCTTGTAGAATATTGTGCTGGAAGTTTCCAGGCCTTTATACAATCTGATTACTAAGAATTATGCAACTGATTTTAACATGAATTTTCTGGAAGTTTCCCTGTTATTATTAAAGGAAAAGCTTTTTACATCTCGGTGTTCACTAGTTAATACATGATTGCCAGACTACAGTGGGGATTATCTTGTGTTTGTGTCATAATTAGTGCCTGGATTACATTCAGTTTGGATTTGGATCAGACTAGACTAAAGTGAGGATTACTTTGTGTGCTTGGATTACATTCAGTTTGGATCAGGATCAGATTGGAATTAAGACTGGAATAGTTTGTCTTCTGAATTTAACGTCTAAGGTATTGTTTTGTACTATTGTAATATTGTCACTGTTTATTTGATATTTTTGTTAATAAATTCTGTTAATTGTTATCGTTTGTTGCTGGCTTCTTCTTTCTAGTTACGCCTGACTCGTAACAATATTCTCTAGATCTATCTATTCAGTTTTCTTACAAAACAATTAGGCATGCGAATTGGTGAAAGGAACTACGCCTTTTTCAAGTACTCACACTCCTTTGTAACAAGCACAAATGCTTTGACAACAACAGTTCGCTGCGTCGTCAGTAAACGAGCTCTTGTCGATCTTTGCGTTTCGTGGGAGTCCTTGATTCGTTAAAAAAAATCTATTTGAGACGATCGATAAGTCTGGTGGTGTTCCAGTGGTCCTTTGAGTATATGGTATCATGTAAATCTGTGGTATGCTGTATCGAAAACTGGCCATGAAGCTGTGTACAGCAAATCGCGCCTCTGAAGAGCATATCGTCGGTTTACTTCGAAAACCTTCGAAACAAGCTGTAGTTACGAGGTTTTCAAAGTAAACCGATGATACGGACAAATTCTGTTTCTTGTAAAACCGGCTGCTTTGGCTGTAAAGAATCAATAGTGGATGTGACGTCAATATAATGCAGATTGTAGCACGTCTACTTCAGGGGCGCCAACCAATATTTCGTCGGTTAACTTCGAAAACCTCGTAACTACAGCTTGTTGCAAGCTGTAGTTACGAGGTTTTTGAAGTAAACCGACAATTCAATCCTATTGTTCCCTAGTGTCCTGCTGAATGTGTGACAGTTATGCAGGACACAGTGCGCTACGACGTCAGCATGATGTCGACCACATGTAGGCTTTTCATGTCCTTAGGGTCTGCGATACTGATTTTCCCGTGGCGTTCCCGCTTTGTGTTGTTCGTGTTCGCTTGAGGTGTTTCTCTTTTGTTTGGGTGTTAACCTTGCATACCACGTTAAGTGTTTTGCCTTGCATGTAGATGGCAGTTTCATAACAGGAATGCACGTTGAAATCAAGAGAACTGAAGTTACAAGGGGAGAGGATTGTTCGGTATGGTTCAAATTCAGCCACACACTTAACATACATCGTAGATCGGTAAAACAATAAGACAGAGATCCGAAAACAAATATAAATATTGACCCGATTTAAAGTTTAACTCTTTGAAAGTGTGTTCGTCTGTACTGTAAGTCAGTATGAAGAACAATTGCACTGTCTTTTTCTGGTGGATTAAGGAAATAGTACTGTACAGAAGTCGGTTCTTGTACATGTATGTTACGTGCTTCATCATTTCTGAAACCAATGAGGTAATGTCCTTGTCCTCGTTACTGTAAAGAAGCCGATCACATTACGTCTGATTCGCGTGGTACTGGCTCAACAAAATTCCCTGTATCTGCTTCACGACTACTAATATCTGCCATTTTAAACAAACATGTACAAAATTGTTCTATCACTTTGCAGTCTGATTTAAGGATCAAACAAATAGAAGACTTCCATGGTAAGTTTTCATCTTTTGCTGAAAGAATTAGATTCTCATTCATTTTATGGCTCATCACGCAAAAAAGGGACCTTCTGGGAACTGCGAAAAGTGTCAACCCTGGTCAGACTGCGCGAATTGCGAAGTCTGACCAGGGTTGACACTTTTCGTTTTGTTGACATTTTCTGTATGAAAAGTGGTCATTGTACCTTGTTATAGAATCACGTTTAAATTATCAACTTAAACTGACCTGTACTATCGTTGATCTGTTTTCATCTAATTGATCTACAAAATTCCCAAATGGTCCTTTTTTTGCATGATGGGTCACATTTATTAAAGTCATTTTACAGATCGGTTGCGACAGAAAGAGTGTTAAATTCCATAGTTTTACCTTTTCTGACGGCAAGATATGTCTCTAGTTATAAGATGAGAGAAAGAGGGGATTCGAAAATATTAACCTCAATCAATAAATTGAGACTTTATTTTTCATCATCTTTTTTTTTTTCTAAAATATGCAAAGATTGACTAAAACGAATATATCAACATAAATGGGAAGGGCTGAAGTACTTTAGAAGTATGGAACAACTTGCGCGTTCATCAGGCGTGGGGTTGGCAGTAATTAGAACTATACTACTTGTACATTTCTATGTACGGTCCTCTGACACAGGAAGTCACCTTATTTAGACTATCCTAGATGCCACATACTGCAGTAACATGCCAATAACAGGAAGCGTGCTTTAAGAACTTCCGGAAAACTGAACGAGTGGGAAACACTCTTACGTCTTATGGAATTCCATTCATTTATGTACGTAGTTTTTTTTTGTTGTTGTTGATTGCCGTAAAACAGTGAGTAAGCTATGTGACCCACCTCTACTATTTTTGTAAATAATCACTTCCTTTCATGTTTTAAGTGATAGGTATTGTGGAGTTTAAGCGGCACGCTTACGTACTTCAGCGATTGCACCCATTTCAGGACTACCGTTGTTAAAATGCTGATTATATTGACCCCTTACAATGCAAACCCGAGGTCTATAAATCCTGATAAAAGACGGATTTTAAAAAAAATGTGAGGAATATAAGAAAAATGCTGGTAACCAGCATTTTCCTCCCCCGTCACTATATTTTCTATTATTTCAATGTCATATACGAACTGTACTATTTCACTCTTTACCAAACACCAAAATTCTAGACTGGTCCAAACTGGAAGCACTTGCAGACGACAAGATAAACATCATTCAGAAATTAAAATTTGTTTCCAGCAGAGGGTAGAAAACATTGTGGGAAAAGGAGAAAATGCTGGTTACCAGCATTTTCTCCTTTTCCCACAATATTTTCAAAAGGGTTCTATCTCAGGGTCGTAAAAACCGGGGATTGTTTGGTAAAGGGTTAAGTCACATCCGATAGGTTGTCCACATTCAAATGGAAAAGTCTGAAAAAGAAATAAAAAACCTGTGGTCTGTTAACACGGTGGGGAATCACGTGACACAACAACAACAACAATGACCGTTATTTGAAAAAATTCCCCAACTTCAGGTAAGAAAATCTTCAATAATTCCGTTAATACGTGACCGATTGGAATTTGGTTTGAAGCAGAGAAGGCGGAAGGACTCCGGAGATTTGCTTGATGTGTTAGATTTTTTAAACAATACCTGATAAAAAAGTTATTGACGAGCAAACAAATTATCCAGGGTAAAAAGTTTGTTTGCTCGTCAATAACTTTTTTATCAGGTGTTGTTTAAAAAATCTAACACATCAAGCAAATCCCTGGAGTCCTTCCGCCTTCTCTGCTTCAAACCAAATTCCAATCGGTCATGTATTAACGGAATTATTGAAGATTTTCTTACCTGAAGTCGGGGAATTTTTTCAAATAACGGTCATTGTTGTTCTTGTTGTGTCACGTGATTCCCCGCCGTGGTTAAGGGATGAATTAAATAATACGGCGAAAATACGAATATACGAGCACAGGGACTTAGTGCAAAACAGCCCAATCTCGAATGCGTGAAGGGCCATCCAAACCTATAGGTAGCTATATTGACCGTATTTTTTTTCAAGTTAATGGTAAAAAACTCTATCATAATAATGATGATAGAAATATCATCATAAGATGCATCACCATAGATATATTTTTGAATATTAGTATATACCGCACAATGGCCAATTCGGGTTTATTTGTGGATGTTTATCGAACAGTGCGCTCGTACATTTATGATAAACAGTTTAAAACTTGAAAATTTAAATGTCCCTTTATGGTATATATTTTTTTTTATAAATAAATTGATATCTAGAACATCGATAATGCATTTCACAAGCCTAAGTGTAAACAATCTATCCATATGCACTTTCAGAATAATATTTATAACAAAAAGCGTCCAAAAATTCGAAATAAAAAACACAGATAGGGAAAAAGAAGACATTAATGAATTATATATAGAGGATATTTGTTTTTTTCGGTGAAAGATCGAAATTTATTTCACTCGTGAACACCATCGGTAATATTTTCACTCGTGGCTCCGCCACTCGTGAAAATATTACCGATGGTGTTCACTCGATGAAATAAATTTCCATCTTTCACCGAAAAATACAAATATTCTATTCATTTCATGCTTTTAAGCCTTTCTAGGAGGAGCTTTATCAAAATCCAGTACAGTTCTTTTCCGTTTTTCCCCGTGGCGTACCCATCCCGCATAGCTACGCATGGCAATATTACGTCAAGCCCGAGAAATGTAAGGTATATGACGTCATATTTCCCATCCGGTTGTTAGGCACGGGCAATTTACCAAGGCAACAAGAACGTGAAAATCGGTATTTTCACTGGTGGTACCAGTGTAAGATCGAAAAATATTTTCACTGCTATTTCTCGATATCCTACCGGAAAGCATGAAATAAATATGTAGATTTTGCTCAATATACAATATGTTTATTTGTAAATAAAGGTTACGGGCCCAAAATACAAGACAATCATTCAAGTCTGACTGTACATGTACTGCATACAAATGATGTAAAAATATCATTGTTTGATTTGCTGAATGTTTATTGCTCATTCAGACCTGGGAACTCTTTGTTATAGTGGCGATATTTTTATAACAGTGATATTTTTACATTTCATCAAGTTATGAAAGTGTATTCAATTAGAAACTCACAGAATACCAAAGAAATGAGCCAAAGAAATGAGGGGGCGGGGCTTAATGCCTCCGTCAAAAGTATCGACCAAGGCCAGCCTGCGCAGTTCGCTATAGCATAAACATCTACATCTTAGACCCTTTCCCAAATCGGCAGAAATATCTGTTCGGTTATATCTCTCTTGGTTTAAATAAGATCAGATATACCTCTTTATGTTACAACACCATAAACTTCCAATATTTTCTCTGAGATGTTGTATAGAATAACCTACCTTCTCGATCAAAATATCTTAACAAAAAACATTAACGACACGTGTATTCTGCGAGATCAAGGCATAACTAAAACAATTTCACCACCCACTTGTAAGCCTCAATTTAAGAAATTTGGTATTTACTAAGCTAATATCATTCTACAAGACCTTTTACTGTTATTTGTTCAGTGACAGTGTTCTTATAAAAAAATCACTCTAATATAACCACAGAAATTTCGCAATGGGGACTCGAATCGTAGGATTCTGATGCTCTGCATCTATAGGCCTGGATGCTATGTACCATCTAATAAATGAAGATTATACTAGTAAACTGCTCAGCTATCCCGTTACAAACGGCGTAAGAAATTTAATAATAAAAACGAAAGAAAATGGGACATTCATCATGTTTTTGACGTATACTTCCTCTCGATTTCTTAAATTTATGGCCATTCTTGCACACAAGTAAATAAAAATTGCTTCTGTAGTAACATTTTTTTTAAAAAGCTGTCGAAAAGATTATCCGGTCTTGGGAGTCTTTAATCCTTTCCCAAACAACAAATTTTAGACTCTTCAGATCTCAAAGAGTTTGCAGACGACAATTTCAAATTGATAAAAATGGCAGAAAGTTCTCCAAATGGGTAGAAAACACTGTGGGAAAAGGAGAAATTGCTCGTTACGAGCAATTTCTCCTTTTCCCATAGTGTTTTCAAAAGACTTGAACTGCAGACACGTAAAACAAGGGCAAGGGTTAAGACACTTTGCCGGAAACATTGTATGAACTCAAAATGATAACCTCATCTTGTAGAAGAAGTGTTTACATACACTCTTCTTTATTCGACATTTTACCTGCTAATTAAAAGAAATAAAACTTTGAAGCCAATAACAAACCCCCAAATTTTGCTTTTTCAAAGGTGTATTCAGCGATAAATATCTCCGTATCGGACAGTGTATCGTTCTGTGCAGTCTGATCTTGATCTACACTGTCCGCAAAACGTGCTTGAGTTAAGCTTAGCGCCATAAGGATTAATGACTTATGCAAATCCTTATCGTGTGGTCTACTTGAGAATTTTATCGTTCTATCTTGACCATAAAAAACGAAACCGCTGTGACTCAATAAAACTGATACAGCGAGCTACTAAACGACAGGTATTAGACTCTGTAAAGTATCTACTAGCGATATAATCAAGTATTTGACAGAAGAGAAAACATAGTTGCAAGAGGAGAAAGCGCTTAGGATTATCATTTTCTCTTTTTCCAAATTGTTTTCAAAGTGCCTCTTCTTCGGGGTCGTTAAAACGCGAAAATAACTCTACAAAGAAAATCTTCACACGAATTTTAGTCTAAAACAGAAAGAAAACACAGATAAATGGCCTACAATACACGAAAAGGGACATTCGGGCATTTGCGTAAAGTGTCGTCTCAGATCAGCCTGCACAGACCGCGCAGACTGATCCGAGACGACATTTTACGATTAAACTCGCAAAGCTAAGACCGTTCAATTTATATGAGACCAGACTGGTATCAACTGGACCTTCAAGGCGACAGATGCAGTATAAGGCATATTTTGTTTAATATAATTTTAATACAGGCCTGAATGTGAATCAAGTCAAATGCCACTCTGTTTTTGTGCATTTAACTGCAGCCATTTAAAGTGTCATCCGAAACTAGCTTCAATTGTTTTTGCATTAAAGTGACATCAAATCCATTATATAGCTTTTTAAGGACTGTCATCACTTTTCATTTTTTTTTTTTTGAAATATATATGTCTCGACAGTTGACCTTATTTCTGTCGATTTGATTTTGTGAAGGTAAAGAAACTAGATTTGGTTATGTTCCTTTATGAACAAACAGGATTTAGCTTAAAACCTCAGACAGAGAGGGAAACTGTACATGTAGATCTGGGTCAGACTATACCTTTGTCCATATATCCATGGTGGCGTATGGCAAAGTAAGCTTTGTCTGATTCTAGACCAATCAGGTAGTAGTAATTCCCGTAAGGGAGACACTCGAAAGAAAGAAAGTAATTTTTCTACAGTTGCAGTTGCATGCACTACTTTTGGGAGCCGTGTAAGCTTGATGTGAGTAAATAATCCTTTATCCCCGATGTTCTTTAACACTTTACCAAACGACAATATTTTAGGCGTGTCCAAATTGAAAGCACTTGCAGACGACAAAATAAACATAACTCAAAAATCTAAATTTGTTTCAAGCAGGGTAGAAAACATGGTGGGAAAAGGAGAAAATGCTGGTATACATGGGAGGGTGGGTTAACAGTTTTTAAATGGATGCAACGGATACTTTCCCACACCGTTTTTTCTTCGAATTGCTTTCTTCGAGCCCAAATCGTAAAGGAAGTTAACTCGAAATTACAGGCACGTATCATAAAGTAACGGAAGAGTTCCTTTAGATACGCATGGAAAATGTATGGCAACTATAAATATTTCCAACATTGTCACTGTAAGCGGTTCCTAAACTTAAACGTTTGAAACTTATTAAATGTGGAACAGTCTCACTGTTTGTCGTCTGGTAAAGAGTTAACCCTTTACTCCATAGATACTCATTTCTACACATTGCTAGTAGGAGCCTTTGGAAAACATTGTGGCAAAAGGTGAAATTGCTTGTCACAATGTATTCTATGCTATCAAAAGGTGTCATTTACACATAAGAAACAGCTTCATCCTTGCTGTTATTTAGGGTCAATTAGAGATGCCATAAAAATGCTTTATGGGGTAAAGGATTAAAGGAGTTCTCTGTACAGCACGCAAATTGTGACGTCATTTCCGGTAAGACTCTTTGCCTCTTGAAACACTTTTTGTCAGATGAAGACAGGAGACCATCCTAGTGAACTCATTACCAAAGGAGAATATTATAGACTTGTCCAAATTGAAAGCATTTGCAGACGACAAAATAAAAGTGACTGAAAATTTGAAATTTGTCTTGTGATCGGTAGAAAACATTGTGGGAAAAGGAGAAAATGCTGGTTACCAGCATTTTCTCCTTTTTCCACAATGTTTTCTACAGGCTTCTTTCTCACAGGCGTCAAAAGTAGGGATTGAGTGGTAATGGGTTAAATAGGGACAATATCAAATCTCCTTTTTTAAAGAGGCTACAAAAATATGATTAGTCAGTTTTGAAAGCATCAGACAAGACAACGGAGAATACGACGGCAGTGACAGGATTTGTCTGCTTAAAGATAGAAAACATTATGGTAAAGGAGACAAGGTTGTTTACCAGCATTTTTTCCCCCGTTTCCTAAAATGTTTGAAAAAAAATGTTTTCAAAATCCTTCTAATTTGGGAATGGAAAAAACAAAAAATCAATCGTAATTTTTCTTTTAAAGGTAACCACATAAAAAAGTGGTAAAGACTTGTCTTTCAAAAAAATAGGGAAACTGTAGGAGAAGAAGATATGATGTTTACCCGAATTTTCAGCATTTACCCCGATTCCTATAATGTTTATATAAGCTTTGTTCTGCAGAGATGAGAAAGAAAAAAGAAGTCTTCTATTTTTTAAAGATAAACACATAAACAAGAGAGAAAACTTTGCGGTTACAGGAAGAAACGCTCCTCGGAAACAATTTTACGTTTCTCAACATAATCCGGAAATTCATGAATGAAAAAGGATTGTCTGAAGACATTTATGAAACAATAGGGGTCAAGAAAATTGTCCCAAAAACCGGTTCAAGGACCGGAAAATGACACATGTTATGTAAAAGATTCTTATGTTTTTCCGGCTGTTACATCGTTCGGTTTTTTCGGTCAATTCCGATTATGATTAGAATTCGTGAATGAAGAAGGATTGTCTTAAGAAATGTTTGAAACAATATGGTCAAGAAAGTTGTCCCAAAAACCGGTTCAAGGACCGGAAAATGACACACCTTATGTTTTTTCTGGCTGTTACATATTCGTTTTTTTCGGTCAATTCCGATTATGATTAGACTGCGTCTACCACGACGGAATGATTTTTGATATGCAGTGTCCGATTTGTCCTAACGTAGCCTCATAATGTAGATATCGTCGGTTTGCTTCCAAAACCTCGTAACTACAGCTTGTAACAAGCTGTAGTTACGAGGTTTTGGAAGCAAACCGACGATATGCTAGATATGCTGATTTGTTGTCGTGATTAAACCCTTTACAACATAAACCAGAGGTCTAACGACACCGAGAAAGAAAGTTTTGTGAGGAAATATAAAAATATGCTGGTATTTAACATTTTCTTTTCTCTCTCTAAAATACGGAGGTCTAACGACACTGAGAAAGAAAGTTTTGTGAGGAAAGATAAAAAATATGCTGGTATTTAACATTTTCTTCTTTTCTCTCTCTAAAATACAAGTTCTGTCATTTGTGTCACATTTTATTGCCGCCTGCAAATGGTTTGAATTAAAGTCAAGTAATTTATAGTTTGGCAAAGAGTTAATTCTATACTACACAACAAAATGTTTGCTCGATCTTGAAGAAAGCATATACATGTATAGAGAAGACAAATTAAATGGGGCTAAAATGTTGGAATTTTGCGGCCTGTGAAACTTTAGTACGAAGAACATTGTTGAAAAAGCAGAAAATGCTGGTTACCAGCAGAAAGCATATATAGGGAAGACAAATTAAATGGGGCTAAAATTTTGAAATTTTGCGGCCTGTGAAATAGTAAGAAGAGCATTGTTGAAAAGGCAGAAAATGCTGGTTACCAGCAATTTCTCCTTTTCCTACAATGTTTTTCAAAAGCCTTCCCAATCAGTGACGTCAAATGGGAATTATGGGGGTAAACGTTTAAACAATTTTGTTCTTAAACTAGCCGAGAAAGTTTTAGATTTGCTTAACTCTTTCCCAAACAAGCCCTGGCTTTTACGTGTCTGCAGTACAAGTCCTTAGAAAACACTGTGGGAAAAGGAGAAATTGCTCGTAACGAGCAATTTCTCCTTTTCCCACAGTGTTTTCTAGCCTGTCGGAAAACTTTCTGCCATTCTCATCAAATTCAAAATTGTCATCTGCAAACACTTTGAATTTGGGACAGTCTAAAATTTGTCATTTAGGAAAAGGGTTAAATGGAACCAGCCGCTAAGCGTTAATCAGAGGCTGATCCAGTGATAAAGTTTAGAAACCATTGTACCAAAAGGAAAAAAAATGCTTGTGACACAATGTTCTCCGTTTTCCATCCATGTTTTCAAAAACCTTTTTTTCCTTAGTTTTTTAAAACAAGAATGTGTTAGGTCAAAATTTTATTCGAAGTTTAACGGAGTCATTCGTATATATTAATTGAAAGCATTTGCACACGAGAAATTAAATGTGACTCGAGTGAATGTTTTTGATTTTCAAGCAGTAAGAATACATTGCAGGAAAATACTGGTTGCTAGCATTTTCTTCTTTTCCCACGGTGCTATCAAATTACTTTCTCTCAGGGTTGTTTGAAACACGGACTTTTTCCATAAATGGATAGAGTATACCAGACTCGGTTACAGAAGGATCACATTTTTGCCCCGTTACCTCACAATCCTCAGTTTTAACTCATTACCAAACGACAGTATTTTAGGCATGTCCAAATCGAAAGCAAAATAAAAGTGACAGAAAATTTGAAATTTGTTTTGTGAAGGGTAGAAAACATTGTGGGAAAAGGAGAAAATGCTGGTTACCAGCATTTTCTCCTTTTCCCACAATGTTTTCCAGTAAAAGCTTCTTTCTCAGGGGCATTAAAAGTAGGGATTGTGTGGTAACGGGTTAATTAACTATTATCCTGCTAAATGAATTAAATAGAAATTAAGGCGATAACAAAAAACAAAAAATACTGATGCAATTTCATACTTATTCTTCGGAGAAAGTATCGCCTTAATCGGACAGTTTATGTTCAAGGTCAGATGGTACGTTTTGTGCAATCTGATCTTGATCTACACAATCTGCAAAATGTCCGTGAGTTGCACTCAACAGCCATAGGGCTGACAACTCTATGAGAAAAACAGCTTTAAAAAAAAATTGCAATCATCGCGGCTGGAAACTTTGTATCTAGCGTGTCTTTTTCTTTTCCACGACGCTTTTAACTATTTTTGGTCAAATTGTATTCCAGCCACATTTAATTTGTTGTTTAGAAATACTTCTGATCTGGGAAAGATTAATAATTAAAAGGGTTAATTTCACAACGACAAAGTCACGAAATTAGGAAAAAAAGGGGGGGGGGGGCGGAAAGCTGTGAAAGTCGGTTCGGTAGAAGTACAATCTATTCGATCAGCCTGACAGACTAAATCTAAGTCTCTACTTTCAGGAAACTCGTTTTCACGATCTTTGTTCTCTCACTTCCGGTTTGTTCAACCTCTAAGACTTTGACCGCAAAGGCTTTTCAATTCCCAGACAATTCAATTTTCTATCTACCCTTAGGTAGAAATCTTTTGAAAACATTACGGGAGAAGGGAGGAAATGCTGCACGGTAACAAGCGTTTTCTCCTTTTCCCGTTTGGTTTCAAATCCGTTTAAGCACAATTTGTATCCTTTTAGCAATGTCTTTATTTGTCACATTTAAAAATTTCAACAAGGACAAGAGTAAAAGTTTGACGTTTGAAAAAAAAAAAACACTTTCTATTTCTGTAACAGGATCGGCATCAACTTAAGTGCTTTTTCACTCTCAAATATTCTTCTCCTTAAGTTTTCTGATCTGAATTATTGGCACGCGATTGTGTTGTTTACAAAAATGAAAAAAAAAAAATCCGCGAAAAAAAAATGAAAGGAATCGTTTTTATACGGTGAAAACATATGCGAGAAAAAGCTTTATCGTTTAAAAAGGTTGAGCTTGAATATTTGGCGGTGAAAGAGTTAACCAATTACTCTACAATTTTAAGCTTTAACAATCCTGCGAAATAAAATGCTTTTAGAAAAAAAGAAAAAAAACTTTAGAAAACATTGTGGGAAAAAGAGCAAATGCTGGTTACCAGCATTTTCTTCTTCCTCCCTCCCCCATTTTTTTCCTTCCCTATCCAAAACAAATTTCGATAATTTAGCCCAATTTATTTTGTCTTGTGGAAATGCTTTCAATTTGGTCTAGCCTAAAATTTCATCCTTTGGTAAAGAATTGATTCTTTGATGTGTGTTTTGTCGAAAGATCAGATCGGTTTATTTGTGAGAAAATTGGTTACATTACGTGCAGTAACGTTAGTGGTTCAGATGGTGAGATACACGTCTACACTTATATCTCACGAGGAACACACGTTTAACTCTTTACCACACAATCGAGACTTTTAACGACCCTGAGAAAAGAAGTGGTTTGAAAACATTGTGGGAAAAGGAGAAAATGCTGGTAACCAGCATTTTCTCCTTTTCCCACAATGTTTTCTACCCTTCACAAAACAAATTTCAAATTTTCAGTCACTTTTATTTTGTTGTCTGGAAATGCTTTCGATTTGGACATGCCTAAAATATTGGCGTTTGGTAATGAGTTAAATCTTTACCACACAATCCAGACTTTAAACGACCCTGAGAAAAGAAGCGGTTTGAAAACATTGTTGGAAAAGGAGAAAATGCTTGTTACCAGCATTTTCTCCTTTTCCCGCAATGCTTTTCATCCCGCTTTAAAAAAAAAAATTCTTTTTTAAAGTTACGTTTAATTTGTTATCTGCAAGTGCTTTCTATTTGGAACACTCTAAAATATTGTCGTTTGGTAACGAGTTAACGCCTTTCCACACAATCCAGACTTTCAACGACCCTGAGAAAGAAGCGTTTTGAAAAAATTTGGTTACCAGCATTTTCTCCTTTTCCCACAATGTTTTCCATCCCGCTTTAAAAAAAAAATCTTTTTTCAAGTTACGTTTAATTTGTCATCTGCAAGTGCTTTCAATTTAGATCAGTCTAAAATTCTGTCGTTTGATAATGCATTAAAGCGTTGAGCATGTACATGTGTGTATCTGCGGCTAGTGAAGAATAAGATCAGACTGTTTAGAACGCGTAATCTGATCTTGGCTCTTGCTTGTCATATGATGCCTGCAACGCGCGAAAAAGGGCATTCTGATATTTGCTTTATCTCTGATAAAAGCAAATGTGAAATTAGACATAATCAAGTCTTTTTTTCAAGGCTTTAAAAAGGTCGGTTGGATTTATTCTGCACTTTAACTCTTATACTGGGAAGTAACTGATATGAAACTTTCTAAACCGACAGTAGAAGTCCGAACTTCGCTGTTTCAAATATATATGGAGGGGCGGGAAGTGGGGGGGGGGGGAGCTAAATATAAACGAGCCGTGAGTTTGTAAAAGAGGGCTTTAGCTTCTGCGAAAGGTATCGACCCAGGCCAGCCTGCTCGGACCAGGGCCGAAAATTTTCGCTATTGGTCAATTTATTTTCTGTTTGTCAAAGGACCAAGCTATCCCGTGAATAAGTCGATTATTGAAAAAAAGGGGCCTCTTATCGACCCATATTAATGTGATAACTTGGGTTAGTATCGTGTATAACGAAAATGCATTAACCCATTACCTCACAATCCCTACATTTGACGACCCTGAGAAAGAAACCTTTGGAAAAAATTGTCGGAAAAAGAGAAAATGCTGGTAACCAGCATTTTCCCCTTTTCCCACAATGTTTTCTACCCTTCACAAAACAAATTTTCGAATTTTCAGTCACTTTTATTTTGTAGCCTGCAAGTGCTTTCGATTTGGACAAACCTAAAATTTTTGTCGTTTGGTAATGATTTAAACCCCCTTTTGTCAGAGCACGGCTCAAATATGTTCTTATCGGAAAGTTCAGATCAAAGATCAGACTGCACGTTGCCGTCTGATTTGGATCAACACGGTCTGCAAAAGTAGAAACCGCGCTGTTTCAAACGTATTTTTTGGGAAAAAGATACATTCTAATTGGACGTTTTGTGCAGATGATCTTGATCTGCACTGTCTGAGAAAAGGCCATTGGGTTGTGCTTTACAGCCTAAGCGAAAAAGGATTAAAATCAAATATCGATGCAGCCTTTGTTAAAAAAAAATCTATCCATCAAGTATCCTATTACAATGAGGCGACAAACGAAAGTGCTTCATTCGAAAGGAACATCGTAATTCTGGCGCCCAAATGTAACAAAAGTGCAGCGCTTTGTTTATGGCGTCGGTATTTAAAAAGTCGGATATCGCGTCAGGTGAACATGTGATCATTTTTTTTTAGGGAATGCGAAGTTTGTTTATTGAATATGTCATGACCTTGTCAAAAATGTTTCAGTTGAACAGCAGCATCAAGTTCACCTATCTATGCTTACCTGGAGTTTTGTTTTACGCCTTTACAAAACAGTTTAGTTTTTTCACGACCACCAGGAGGAGGCCGTGTGAAAATATGGTGGAAAAAAATGAGGAAATGCTGGTAACCTGCAATTACTCTTTTCCCCAAAATGTTTTCAAATGTCATCCAATACAGGATTGCAAAAAATGAGGTTGTGTGGTAAATGGTGAAACAATAGAGAGAGAGAGAGAGTGAGAGAGAGAGAGAGAGAGAGAGAGAGAGCTCATTTTTCGATGACATGTTTTGAAACTGGGTACTTGATAAAATTACAAAATTAATCTGTCAGTTTTAATGTAATTTCGATAGTTTTATAAAGTTTCCTTTTGTGGGCCAATAATAGCTGGGGGTAATAACTGGATAATTTATGTGCCCACTCCAAGGGACCTTTTGATCCTGACAGACATGGGAAAGTTAAACGTTTGAATTCTCATTATAATTTTTTTTTAATCTCTCACCAATCCACCCCCCTCCTTCATTTTCGTCCTTTATTATTAAAAAATATCCACATTCACACCTTAAAGATGAAAGCCGTAGAAAAAATTGTGGGAAAAGGAGAAAATGCTGGGAACCAGCATTTTCTCATTTTGACACAATGTTTCCTATCGTTTGTAGAATACAGATCATAATTTAAGTTACACTGAATCTATTGTTTACAAATACTTTCAGTTTAAATTATGTTGCTGATGAAAGTTAAGTACAATATCAAGGCAGACAGTTGTTGTCTAGCCCGGGTTTCGCCAGTTGATGGTGGAGTGACATGGTAAACCTTAGTGTCTTTGAGGTCAGACAGACAGGTATGCAATCAGACTGCCGGAAAGACAGACTGACAGACGGACAAATGGATAGGCGTCCAGGTATGCAGGCAAGCAAGCTGAGCAAACAGGCACAAAGACAGCAGACGGACGGGCGGACAGATCGTCTGACCGACCGATCGACAGGCAGACACGCACAGACAGTCAGCGATGCAGAGAGGTAGGCAGCCAACCAGCCAGCCAATCAATCGGCCAATGAGCCAGCAATCTTGACAGACGGACGGACGGTCGGAAGGACAGACAGACAGGCATGGAAAGAGATTAACGTTTAATATCACATATATTCTGAAATTTCTTATCTTAAAACCTTAGCAGCTCTGACTAAAGATACTGTTTCAAAGAAGCAAATTATAGCGTAAACCTGGGTCTGTATACAGCAATCATTCTTAAGAACGTTCTTTGTCTTATTCTCCAGAATTTCCTATATTTGTTCGTAACAGAACTTTTTATTGGCTAAACCATTCGGTTTAGCCAATCAGAAGTTGTTTTACTTACAAATTAAGAAAACTTAGGAGAGTAAGACTAAGAATATTCTCAAGAATAGTTGTTGAATATGGGCCCAGGTTTTATATATCGATGTTAATTGGGTATACTAAATCTGTGAATCGCAGAGATCAGACAAAGATCTTGCAGACAAACACGAGAAAGTTCAATGTTGGAATTCACGTTACACTTGATTTAAACATCTCCGTTAGTATATGAAAATAATTCATGCAGCCAAGTATAGCTGTGGATTTATAATGGTAATAAGTTTATTCCAGCTGAGTATAGCAACGATTTAACAAAGAGATTTTACAGGCATACATGGGAAAGTTCAATGTTAAATTCACAACATATTTTCAAAAATGATTTGACCCATTGATTTAGATAAATAACGCAGCCAATACTGGTTTTGTTTGTGTTCTTTTTATGGTGAATTTGTGTGGTAAATATAGGTATCGCAAAGAGCAGACCGGCAGGCATTGGAGTAAAATGTTTGAATTGATATTATTTCTTATTTGTACATGTATCTATTACCGCACAAACCCGAGATTCAATGACCATGAGGATTTTCCCTTCGACGGGAACCCCCCCCCCCCCCCCCCCCTCTCTGAAAGCTTTAGATTATATAAAAAAAAGAGAGTTTAAAAAAAAAAATAAAATCGGCGACTTCCGAGCAAACCGACGCTTGTTTAAAGGTGGCCCTTCAGATTTTGGGACGAAAATTTTACAAAAATGCAAAAAAATCATCCTTATACTCCCAAAGCCTTTTAATTTGTGTTCATAAAACCCCAGTAGTCGAAGAGATTTATTACGGACCAGGTTGACACAAACGGGAGACACGTTCTATTTTTAGATTACCAATTCTCTCATTTAAATACAGGAAAACATAGACGAAGTTTCAAACATCCATCCAAAGAAGACACCATGGAAAATAATTATTACATGTTTGTTATGTAATGGAATTTAAGCGTTGATAGTCACGTGCCAGTCACTTGACATTCCCACAGTGCATTATTGATTTTTGGCGCGAAATCTAAAAATAGCTTAAGAGGCTACGTAGCTTTTTAAGGGAATACCATCAAAAAATTTATTTTTTTGTAATCTTATGATTCTTAATTATTGATGATTTGTATTGTTTTTTCATATGAATTTCAATGATATATATATTTTTTTAAATTTTGGTGTGATGTGAAAATTCTAAATACCCACCTTTAAAACGTATCATCTATTCTTTCTTGTGCACTAACAGCTATAACATTACTCACGGTTTAGGAAAACAAAAAATATCACTAAAGGGCTAAAAAACAATCTTTCCGCCGATGGTAAAACCCCAAATTTTGCTATTTCAAAGATACTTTTATAAGAACGAAATCTCCTTATCGGACAGTGTAGATCCAAGATCATACTGCACGTTCTGTGCAGTCTGATCTTGATCTACATTGTCCGCAAAAGGTCAGCTAGTCTCACCTAGAAGCCTAAAGATTTAGTTGTGCGTTGCATTTTCTATGGCCAAAAATAATTAATTTTATCCTTTGATATACTGGCACGTATCAAAACTTTAATAACGTGAAAAGTAATCATTTTTCATCTTCAAAGGGCGTGTATTTGGCTCGAGATCTCAGTGTGGTGCCTGGCTTTTTTCAGTAAAAGAGCATCGTGGTACCGGTTTTGTTTTATCTTTGTTGCATCGCTTGCAGATTTATCTTGTCAGATGTAAATTGACCCTTAACCCCATTACCACACAATCCCTACTTTTGACTCCCTTGAGAAAGAAGCCTTTTGAAAACACTGTGGGAAAAGGAGAAAATGCTGGTAACCAGCATTTTCTCCCTTTCCCTCAGTGTTTTTCTACCCTTTCCAGAACAAATTTCAATTTTTCTTTCACCTTTATTTTGTCGTCTGCAAATGCTTTCAATTTGGACCAGTCTAAAATTTTCTCGTGGGGTAAAAAGTTAACTTCTTACCAAAAGACAAAATTTTAGACTGGTCTAAGTTGAAAGCATTTACACACGACTTATTCGTGAAGGATATAAAACAATGTGCGAAAAGGAGAAAATGCTGGTAACCAGCATTTTCTTCTTTTTCCACAATGTTTTCAAAAGGTTTTTTTCTCAGGGTGGGTAAAAGTCGGGATTATGTGGTAAAGAGTTAACAAAAAACAACCTCATGTTTTCACGATCCTGAGATGGAAGGTTTCTGAAAACGTTGTGAAGGGAAAAGCGAAGATGCTGGTATAAGCATTTTCTGTCACTTATTATCAAAATATTGCATCTTTCGGGTTCTTCAAGACAAGCTTCTTCGATAAAAGGCTAAAGGGTGTTGTTGGCCGCCTTCAACAATATTTCAGTCAAATCATTGTGACAAGTGACTACCCAAAAACATTTCCACGTGATCAATCCTTCCAACAGGAATCACATTATTTCCCGCTAGATGGCATTCTACAAATACACATTTATCTAATTTGGGCATTCTGGGTACAGAACTGGACTACTTTTCTACGCGACAATCGTTACTTTTAACTTCAAACTAGAATAAACGTTTACTCAATAAAACGCTACCTTGGTGCAATTCTTTCAGCTATGACCAGCAGTTTAGAGAAATCTGAAGCTAAAACTGGCCTGATTTTTCCTCAAGCGTATTGATAAAAGCCATTTTCACCATTGCTATTTTATACCGCGTATTACTAAAATCCCCCAAAAGTGGGGGGATGCGTCATTGCAGACAGGTCGAATCTTTGAAGAATATGACATGCGCAGAAAACGACAGGAATCAAACTCAGGTTTACCTCATCACAAGTCCAAATGCCTCGATGTTTTTGAGCAGCTATTGAGGGACAAAGGACGTTTCTTCCCCAGTCCCCCACCCCTTCTATCCCGATTAGGATAAAAAAAAAAGTAAGCTATCACGAATATAAATGGGTTATAATGAATAAATCAAACTACTATATTTCAACAACTTCATGGATTTTATTCAACATTTTTGTATTGTTTCATTACTATATACACACACAATCAAAGAACGTTGTACAAAAATAAATATGCATGAATTGATTATGTACAGTGCACCAGTTTATTTATAGACACCCTGTTTTATATACATGTACTTCGTTTTTTTCAGTATGCACACTTTCCTACTTGCTGCTGCTGTTGTTTTCGTGATCACTCATATTAGAAGAATTAAAGAGTCAAATTTAACATTAAATTTTTTGTGAACTTTTTCTCGTACGAAAAAAATGTAGACTTATATAAATTGAAATCAATTATAATCGAAAAATTAAATGTACCTAAAATGACGATTTCTGTCTTTGAAAAAATAAAAACAAGATTGTAGGAAAAGAAGGAAGTTCTGGTTATCAGCATTTTCTCCTTTTCCTACATTGTTTCAAAAGGCTTCTTTCTAAGGGTCGTTAAAACTCAGGATTATTTGGTAAAGGGTTAAATATAAACAGAAATAGACAATCATTCATTTGCCACATTGTTTCCTTGATCATTTGCATCTTACGTTAGACCACTTTTGCAAACAAATATATCAAAAAGGGTAGATGATCGTGAAGTGAAATTATTTGTTCTGCAACAAAGTCTTAATGATCTTGCTAAATAAAAGAAAAAACTGCGATTCACGCAGTCTGAGTAGGGTTGACACTTTTCGCAGCTCCTAGATGGTCCCTATTTGCGAGACGGGTCACATATCAAGATCAGGACCTGTATTCACCAACCGTTCTTGAGAATATTTTTAGTCTTATTCTCCAAAGAATTCTACATTTGTAAGTAACACAACTTCTGATTGGCTAAACCGAATGGTTTAGCCAATCAGAAGTTGTGTTACTTACAAATGCAGAACATTCTGGAGAAAAGGACAAAGAACGTTCTTAAGAGTAGTTGGTGAATACGGGCCCAGACCATCTGCTATGGTCAACCTGAACTTAAATCTACAATATCTCCAATGTTCTGTTAATAAGCCAGTGTTCGGTCTACCCTCATCAACTAAAAATATCTATGTACACCATGACGCACTTTAACCTTATGCAAAAAAAAGATACATTGATGTGACTTTATATGCAAAAAGTATTCTGAAAACAAAACTGGAAAAAGGAGAATGTGCCCTTCAACAGCATTTCTTCCTTTTATTCCAATATTTTTAGTCCTGTCAAAGACGTATTCCATCATGCTATAGGCACGTTCGATTAGCTCAGTCTACAGGTGCTTTCAATATGGCCGAGTAGTTGGGGGAGTTGCTATCTTGTACAAGGTTAAAATGCAAAAGACATGGTGGTTCCAATTCGTAAGAAGAGAGTTGAATAAATGATGATCTTTTTTTCCTTAATTTCCAGTTTAAAACAGTACAGAATGGAACAGAACAGAATTACTTTTAGTAAATAAATAAACATAAAAAAACTGTCGTGAAAATGGTACTACTCGAACAAATTGACATGAAAAAAAAAAAATGAACTCTGTTACCATATTTTACACGCTAGAACTGTTGTCGTTTGTATCTTACATCGAGAACTATGTCAAAAATGTTCAACTCTTTTTGAAGGTAATAGATTTATCGCATCTTTAAAAGGTAATGAAAATACTCGAAATAAACATGATTATTAAAAAAAAGCATGATTATGTTGGTGTAAATTGATAATACGTGGCGGGTGACATAGATCTTAGATGTACCTTCTGTTCAGTCTGATCGTAATCTATGTCATCCGCGAAAGCTCTCACACTTTGTTTATGGTAAGTACTGTAGGTGCCAAACTCGACATTCTCCGGTAACTGAATTCACGTACACTCCGATTATACCCGATGATATGAATATTCCCTCTCTAACTCATTACCAAACGACACTATTTTAGGCTTGTCCAAATTGGTTGTTGGTTGTATTGTTTAACGGCTAAGGTCATATTATGGCGGTCGGTGATGCACATGTGTTTCCTGGCTTTCTCACGCTGGTACTTACACTACTTTCTTTCCAAAGCCACCGACTACTTTTTTCACATGCTTCAGCAGAGGTAAGAGGCGAAAATACGCCGGAAAGAAAGTTCGCCTCAACCGGGTATCGAACTCACAACCACCAGGTCATGAGTCCGACACGCTCACCACTGAGCCACCCGGGCGGGCTTGTCCAAATTGAAAGCATTTGCAGGCGACAAAGTAAAAGTGAGTGAAAATTTGAAATTAGTTTTTTAAAGAGTAGAAAACATAGTGGGAAAAGGAGAAAATGCTGGTTACCAGCATTTTCTCCTTTTCCCACAATGTTTTCTAAAGGCTTCTTTCTCGGGGTCGTCAAAAGTAGGCCGGATTGTGTGGTAATAGGTTAACTATTCTTTGCATAGTGGTCAAATTCAGGTTATTTTTTTTCGAGTAAAAAATTCTTTCGCGTATCAATGGTATTATGGTTTAATTCTAAGAGTGTCAGTAAAATAATAATCGGACTTGCAGTAAAGAAATACCAAACACATTACAGTTCATTGTTCTTTGAAAGTTGTTGTTGCTAGAGAGTTGTTGCGCAACAGACAGTTTAAAAACACAAAATCCACACGTTTAGTGCCGTCCAATCCTGATTCACATCAACCACAAACTACAACTGTAAAAGCATTCTTGGTGTACCACTTAGACACATATAAATTCAAGTCTAATGCTGAATGGAATAACATTAAACACAACAATTTATTATACAACAACAGTGGGTTTGCACCTTGTTTTTCTAGGTATTTTTCACAGCATTCAATCAATCCTCTGTCCATTTTAACTGGCAAATGAGGTTAAAGGAATTCACAGTTCCTTGTTTTTCAGATAACGTTGTCCCTTTGCAATATAATCCTGCAAGTCTAAAGTTTTCTCTCTTTGTGTTCAACTGTTCTTTATACAGTTTCAAACGTGTCACATTTTCAGCAGACAAATTTCAATATGTAGTAACACATAAACATATTTTAAAATGCTTATAAAATGTACGAACCAATGGAATATTAACACACCTAGTCTCTTTCTTGGGGAGTCCAGATGCAAGCACGGAACAGAACAAAACAGATACGGATGCAACAATACTGAGTACTACAACGTAACTATTCACGCGCTGTCAAACAAGGTAAACTTGTCTCCTGGTACAACTTGTTCTGTCCGTAACATAAACGGTCACTAAGTGCCTGGGGCCTTCTGTCTCGGGGATTCACTGCCCACAAATCCCTTCTTTTTGGATTTCCTAACCACACTAAGGAATGATTCCATTAAACCCTTTGTCTTTTCCTTCTTTGATAAAACGGAATCACGACATGTATTTAGACAAACAAATCTAAATCGGTTAAACCAAAGCCTTGAACGAATATCGGTGGTTCATCCGCCTTTCGTCTTGCAATGTACACAATATTTATGGACGTTTGATGTCTATCAGGTCTATGTCAATTAAATACACAGTAATTAAATATTAATTTATGATAATCAATGATAAAACCACGCTTATAACATCATATTTCTCAGTCGTTTGCAATTATGTTTGAATACGTAAAACACGAAAAATACATCTGCAAGTAAGTAACTCGGAGAAGAACCCCATCCGGTCCACACAAAAATCACACAGGTAGGGTCCATTTGTATGCTTTGTAATAAATTAGTTCGTTGTGACAATTGTTCGTGGTTTTCCAGGATAGAGTTGAAGTCTGAGATTAAAGATCATCTATTAGTCCATCTTCGAAACCACTTGTAGTTCACAAGAGAGTCAAATAAATAGGAATATATGTACATGTTGTCTTAAAGTAGTGTTTCGTCAGAGCTGCCGCAAGCATCAATTTTGTTGTCTGTGTAAACAATTTTAAACTGTTTACTTCCTATTTTTCTTATTATAGAAAGGTCTTTGTTTAATATCATCCAGTGAAAAAATAATTTGTAGAATAACTCCATTTCACTTTAATATTGAGAGTAACCAAGTTTTGACAACGTGTCCTTGACAAATGACGCCAAGTTACGTGATCACGAATTATACAAGGATATAGCTTTGGTACTTGAGTTAGGGTCAGTTTCGCACTTATAACGTAGAAATCCTGTCACTATGGAATAATTTCTAGAAACACGTGTGACGTTTTTTGAATGCTTGACAACACTGGTCTCGCCTCGTTTAGAGAACTTGAAAATAGTGAATTGTTCCTCAACGGATAAATGGTTGCCGGGCGTTTTTGTGACTCGGTATCGTTTGATTGATGCATGGACAGACTTGCCGTTCCTGCCGAGGTCAAAACCTGAAAGTAGAAAGAAAATATTCTTAGCAAACATACCACGGTGTTTCGTCGTTCTTGTATTCTGAATGGCTAAGGTTTATTGCAAATTTGTATTTGTCTCATCTACAAGGAACGGCACTTTATATTGCGCTGTTCTCTGCATAACCGCTAGCTGGTGCTTTTCTTCTATATATAAGCTTGTTATAATCTCTGTAAAGGTATAATTACATTAAAGCATTTTCACTACACGACGAATTCTTTCTTCATCGCCTATCTTACCGGACTGTTCATCTGATAATTTAGAGACTGATCGATTGAGTCAAACCTCGTATTTTTTTTGGAATGAAGAGCAGGTGATCATTAGCGCCCGAAATTGGACGTACATTATCGTCGGTTTACTTCAAAAACCTCGTAACTACAGCTTGTAACAAGCTGTAGTTACGAGGTTTTCGAAGTCAACCGACGATTTCAAATGATAAAAAGCCTATGGTATACTTGCTACTCAATCATTGAAGGTTACATCAGAACCAAAAGTGTAAGAAACTCAACAAGGTGTTTCAGACCATTAGATATAATGTTTTGGTCCTGTTTTCGTTTAAGACGGATGGGAGGAGGTGCGGGGTCATTGACCAGCCTCAAGGAAAATTAGAACAAAATAAATTTACATGCAAGTTATTATAACACAGAACAGATATTGTATTGGACATGTACAAGCGTACATAGTCAATATTGCATGATGTATATAACAAAGCATTTGGGTCGATCCTTTTTTGCAGGGGCATTAAACCCCCTATTCCCAAAGCGGCAGTCGAATTCTCAGACCGAGCAAAGATCACAAAAAGTGGGATCACATTTGTCAGCTGAAAAATCCCAATCCTCTTACATGGAAACATTGAATACCCCTTCAGCTGTCACCCGATCTACTTTTTATGGCCTTGTTAGAGTGATACATCAAACATAGAATAGAAAGAATGACTTTTGAACCGTCTCAAGTAGGTCTTTGTAAGGTCTTAACCCTTTGGGCCATGAAGGTAAGTTAAATTGCTCCTTTTTACAAGTGTAGGACAAGACCAGACTGCAGAAAATGTAAAGCTTGGTCGTGGAGAGTTTCACAATCCGGTATGTTATTAGATTATATGAACAAGAGAAGGAATTCAGGAATGGGTAGCCCAGGTGTTTTTTATACTGACAGATTTATGTTTCTTGACTTGTTTGACGCTGGTAGAGTTAAGGGTGTTTTAGTACAATCTTCGTAACCGAAAAGTGGGCTAAAACTGAAACACGCCGGTGGGATAATTAATGACTTTCACTATTCATGTTCGGGTCGGTCTTTAAAGGTGTTCCGTGTCTATAGTGCCCTTTTTGTATGGGAATCATCATACAATGTCGTCAACCCAACTGACGGCGATCGTGGAGTGGAAGTGTTTCTGGACAAGGCATCAAAGAGCCATTGCCTTTTCATGGTAAAGACTAGTTAGCGAAACACACAAATGAACAACCAACATAACAAAGTTATGACTTAACATAAATGGGCCATGGTCTATTAAAAGAGAGTTTTAAGCATCTGCAAAAAGTATCGAGCCATATACCAAGGACAAACAAACTGGTTTCTATGGATCCGTAATTAGATGATGAACTCTTTGGCATCGCGGCGGTTAGCGACGCACTCATGTGTTTCCTGGCTTTCTCACTCCAGTACTGACACAACTTTCTTTCAAAAGCCACTGACTGCTTTCCTCAGATGCATCAGAAGTGAGAGGCGAAGAATCGCCGGAAAGAAAGTTTGCTGCAACAGGGTATCGAACCCGCAACCTCCTGGTCACGAGTCAGATACGCTAACCACTGAGCTACCCCGCCGGGCCTCTGTTATATGGGTCAGGGGTCGTTTGTGCCAAAGAAAGGAGTCGTTACAATTCTACCAACCACTGTGTTCTCAGGATTACTTTTTTCAATCGTGGAGTTGTAAATCTATCAGCTCTGTCAAGTTTGTATTCCTACGCTGAAGGAGTACTTGTTGATTTCAGGTCATAAAAAGGAAGATCGGCTTTACTCTTTTTTAACCATAGACGGTACAGGCAGCTTTTGTGGACAGTGTAGATCAAGATCAGACTGCAAAGACGTGCAGTCTGATCTCTGATCTACACGGTCCACTTCTTTACTCCCGATTATTACCGATCTGCCCCTCAGTCTTGCAGAAGAAATGTATTTGTAACCAACATAAAGTGGCAATTTATCTATTTGGTGGTCAAAGAGCTTTAAAAGGCGTTGTGTTCCTTAGATGTATAAAGTCTTTCGTCGCTGATTTATTTCCGATAAATTCTAAATGTCAACAACGATGTAATTATCTTTCAAACAGTTTAATGAGTCACGGCGTTAAATGTAATGACTTCTACGACTGTGACAAATGGCTAAAACGCTCAATTTAGGAAACTTAACACCTAGTACAATGTTCTGGCGATAAATTTGAGTCTGTAATCTTGTTCAACAGTACTAACAATCAGTCAAACTTGACAGACTAATTCTAACTCAATCGGGTCTTATGGTTGTTGGCCCGTAGATTGCTGAAAGTGGGTTACAATGTTTTCAAAAGCCGGCATTTTTAACGTTATTCATAGGATGTGTTTTGAAGTTAATGTTTGTTCCTATAGGATGTTCCTATCGATTCATGATGTTTTTTTTTTTCTAAAAAGGAACCACAAAACTTGTATATATTTTAAGAGAACAGAACAGAACAGAAAACATACTTAATTAGACAAGTACTTGATACATAGTCTTGTTTACATACATTGAATATAATAATAAGTAGATAATTTAGCCATACTATGAGAAAAGTGGGCGGGATTTAACTCTACCAAACGACAAAATTTTAGACTTGTCCAAATTGGAAGCATATGCAGACGACAGAATAAACATGATTGAAAACTTGAAACTTGACTCTAGAGGAGTAGAAAACATGGTAGGGAAAAAGGAGAAAATGCTGGTTACCAGCATTTTCTCCTTTTTCCCACCATGTTTTCAGAAGACCTCTTCATCTGGGTCGTAAAACCCTGGAATTTTTTGGGATATTTGATACATTTTAAAGAGCGAGTCATCATCTAATTATGAGGACATAAAATCCCTCGTGACAATCATTCGACTGAGTTCTGAGGTAGACGTGTCCTTTGGCATGCAGAAAATTTCCCGAAAAGCAAAACAGTATCGACTCAGATCAGACTGCCCGGATTGCGCAGGCTGACCCGAGTCGATACTTTTTTCAGATGCATTAACCCTTTCCCAAATGACAAATTTTAGACTGTCCCAAACTCAAAGTGTTTGCAGATGACAATTTTGAATTTGATGAGATTGGCAGAACGTTTTTCGAAAACCTAGAAAACACTGCGGGAAAAAGAGAAATTGCTCATTACGAGCAATTTCTCCTTTTCCCACAGTGTTTTCTAAAGACTTGCACTGCAGACACGTAAAAACCAGGGCTTGTTTGGGAAAGAGTTCAACCTCCTGTTGCCAGAGAATAGCTTTTTTTGAAAAAAAAAAATGAGTGATTACGTATATCAATGCTTTCTATATAGACAGGGATTGTGTGCATAGTGCGAATTTTCATTGATATACGCGCTTGATCACTACGTTTCGATCTGTTTCAAAATCAATGTATTGACTGTTTGACAACGCTAAGGTTTAATAACTCAAACTATAGTGACTAATGTTGTATGAGATTAGCCATTTACCACACAATGCTGACTTTAAACGGCCCTGAAGAAGAAGAAGAAGCCTTTTGAAAACATTGTGGGAAAAGGAGAAAATGCTGGTAACCAGCATTTTCTCCTTTTCCCACAATGTTTTCTATCCTATCAAACAAAAATCACATTATCAAGTCCAAGTCACATTGAAATCGTCATCAGCAAATGCTTTCAATTTGGACAGGTCTTGAATTTCGTCATGTGGTAAAGGGTTAAGGCTTGTCGACCGATTTTAACCTGCCCAGATCAACAAACAAGTGAACAATATAGTATGTAAATCTTAGATCAAACTACACGTTCTTTACATTCTGATTATTATACATATCTAGATCACACTGCACGTTCTGAACAGTCTGATCTTGATCTTTGCCATCTGCAACGATCCGAGATTTTGCCAACAGTGCTAAAAAAGGGTTAAAAAAATTATTCATTGTCTGTCTGACAACGCAGTCATTTAATTCATTAAACATATCTACCTATCACTAAATAGGTGCACAAATGCGATACAGGTTTATCAATACAATAAAAACTTGTCATACATAATTGACCCGTGCTCTGACAACAGAGGGCTTAATGAACCCTTGTGATGCATTACATCAAGCCAGTTGTCACATTATTAAGGATCCGTAAAAATCTACGAACAGACTGAATCATGAGGTAGACTGGTCCTTGAGCACACACAGAAAAATAACCGAAAGTAAAAAGTATCGACTCAGGTCAGCCTGCGCGGTCTGCGCAGGCTGACCTGAGTCGATACTTTTTACAAATGCATTAAGCCCAATGGTAGGATTAACGCAATGGTAGGATATAGAGGATATTTGGATATTTGCATAGCAACGTTACGTTAAGCGCGAGAAATGTAAGGTATATGACGTCATATTTCCCATCTGGTTGTTAGGCACGCGCAATTAACCTAGGCAACAAGAACGTGAAAATTGGTATTTTCACTGGTGGTACCAGTCTAAGATCGAAAAATTTATTTCATGCTTTCCTGTAGGATATCGAAAAATAGCTGTGAAACCATTTTTCGATCTTACACTGGTACAACCAGTGAAAATACCGATTTTCACGTTCTTGTAGCCTCGGTAAATTGCGCGTGGCTAACAACCAGATATGAAATATGACGTCATATACCTTATATTTCTCGCTCTTGACGAAATATTGTAATGCGTTGCTATGCGGGAGGGGTGCGCCACGGCGAAGAACGGAAAAGAACTGTACTGGAATTTGATAAAGCTCCTCCCAGAAAGGGTTAAAAGCACGAAATAAATAGAATACTTGTCTTTTTTTTCGGTGAAAGATCGAAATTTATTTCATCTCGTTAACACCATCAGTATATTTTACTGGTGAAAATATTACCGATGGTGTTCACTCGATGGAATAAATTTCGATCTTTCACCGAAAAAAACAAATATCCTCTATTTATATAGGCATTAGTGCTAAATACAGACAATTCGGGTGGACAGCGCAGGCTGATCTAAATCGATACTTCTTTAGAAGACGCATTTAGCCCCTTTTTCATAGAGCATGACATAATTGTAAGTTGACCTTTAAAAGGCACTAGTGCTAAATACAGACATTTAAAGACAGCAGACAGGCATTGATCGAATCATTCATTGATGTACGCGCTTGATTGCCCTTTTGCGATCTCCTCAAAAAATCGAAGAAGACGCATTTAGCCCCTTTTTCATAGAGCATGACATAATCATAAGTTGACCTTTAAAGGCACTAGTGCTAAATACAGACATTTAAAGACAGCAGACAGGCACTGATCGAATCATTCATTGATATACGCGCTTGATTGCCCTTTTGCCATCTCCTTAAAAACTCGATGTATTGTTAGACTGACACCGAGGCGATTTAATTCGTAAGACATAAATATAAATCACAAAAGAAGCGCGCATAAATAAGTATAAATTATAGATCAGGCGCATGCACTTGTACTACATGAGCCAAAAGGTTAGTTCGGTTCATCGGGATATCTCGTTTTATATTCTTTACCAAACGACAAAATTTTAGACTGGTGCAAAACGAAAACATTTGCAGACAACAAAATAAACGTAACCCAAAAATTGAAACTTGACTTTAGAAGAGAGTAGAAAACATTGTGGGAAAAGGAGAAAATGCTGGTTACCAGCATTTTCTCCTTTTCCCACAATGTTTTCAGAAGGCTTCTTCGCCCGGGACGTGAAAATTGTTTCGTAAAGTGATAAAGGGTGCTAATATTCAGACTTGTTATAATTTCATCAAACAAAAAAAAAACAGTGAATAAATTAAGTAAGGCAATGGCGTGCAATAATACATCGGTAAAGAAGAAAGACGCGTGTAAGAACAAGATATTTTTCAATGGCATTGCCTTAATGGGCTATATATGTAGTTTCTTTAAGTATATATTTAAATATCGCACCAGATTTCGCTAAGGCTTGTGGGAATGTCACATTATTAATCGTGATTAATAACAAGCTTTGATTACGAGGATTCGTATTCAAGAAACAGTGCGATGACGTCATATCTGATGGAGTCTGCCAACCCATTTCAAATTGACAATTCCGCTATCAAATCACCACTTTTCTTTTCAACATTATCGTATATTTTATTCCAATCTAAGGAAATGTGAGAATAGGAGAATACTATGGTTACCAGAGTTTTTCTTTTTTCCACAAGTTTTAAAAAACCTTCTTTGTCATGGTAACAAATTACATGACGTCTTCTGTCAAGTTAATTTGTCCCTTTCTGCATTTAAACAAAAAAAAGTTATAAAGAAAGAAAAAAAGATTCGCGCAGTAGCAATTCTGATACCTTATAAAATACATTCTTTACTGAGAAGTGTGCCCGATAAAGCATTTTTTTCGTTCTTTTTTTTTAATATAAGTTTGTTTGCTTGCTTGTATTAAACGCCACCTTCAATTCTAGATCTATTTCAGTTACAACGGTGCAGCATGTGCACCTATCCGTGCTTTCCTGGGTTTTCGTTTACCAGTAGGCCTATTATACAGTATATTTTTCCAAAGCCACAGACTGCTTTCCTACAAAACCATCACCGAAACAGTGATCAGTTGAACCAACAGTTCAAGGGTCGAATAAAAGGTTGTATGCCCCTACATGTCATAAACAATGGACCCACAATCAAAACCCTCTGTTGGGGGTAAAACCACTGCAGTGGGTCTTTTTTTTCAAACAAAGGGTATAAGTAGGTGCACCCTGACAGATCTGTCAGCAAGCAAAATTTATTGTTTTACGGCCACTTGAATTTTTACCCCTAAACTCAAACAGCCATCTGTAGTTTTCTCGAAAAAAAAAGTGATTCAATGTAACAAAATAGGCACAGTGTCCGCCAAAGGCCCAACAAAAGAAATGCAAGTTGCATGCTTTAATTTTCCTGTTTCCCCCCTCTTTTTTTTAAAATTGGATTGCTGCGTCATTATTTCTTTCTTTTTTCTTCTCTTTAAAACTTAATACAGAAGAAGTTAATAAAAGCCGTGAGTTGAATGAGTGCTTAAGACCCCTGCTATGCAGTTTTATTGACGTATCAATTGCTCTTTGAAACATAATAAAGTATTAGTTTTATTGATACGTATATAGTACATACATGTACAATACGATATCAAATATATAAGCCATGAGCTATAAAAAAAGGGTGTAATATTTCTTCAAAAACCATAGACCCAGGTCAGCCTGCGCAAATTGCGCAGGTTGATCTAGGTCTATGCTTTTTGTTATCTTTAAATTCGGTTCCGAAGCGGCTATTTACTCTTTCACTAGAAAAGAAATATTCTTTTTCATTGTCTATACAACAAAATAATTAATACAATTTCTGCTGCAAGTTGTAGAAACAATTTAGTCACAATCTAAAGTAAAGTGCAAAGTGTATATCAGAGATCAGACTGCACGTTCTGTGCAGTCTAATTTAGAGCTGCACATGTCCACAAAGCTTTAAATATTCCTATCTTCCATGACAGGGAAAGACATACGACCAATCCGGTCTGGTTCTGTGAATTTACCAATCGCCCTCCAGTTTACTCTAATTGTTTATGAAATAAAGGTCGCCAGTCTGGCACAGCCGACCCAGACATTTGAAAGGTGACATTACGTAGACATAATTATTATACTTTATAATGGTTTTCTATTAAGAACAATGCGATAATCGAAATAGACATTTCTATTAAAGCTGACGTCTATTTGTTTCAGCAACAGGACCCAGACCAAACGACCTTCAAAGAGGTATCCCACTTTTTGCAGGGCAAGTTGACAGAAAACTGATTCTGACAGCTTCAACCCTTTCCCAAACGGCAAATATTGGATCAGACCAAATTAAAAGCATTTTGCAGATGACAAATTAACAATTGCTATAAAGATGACTTTTCTATATGATAGGCTAGAAAACATTGTGGGAAAAGGAGAAAATGCTGGTTACCAGCATTTTCTCCTTTTCCCACTATGTTTTCAAAAGGCTTCTATTCCTGACCCGTAAAAACCAGGGATTGTTTGGGAAAGAGTTAAATAAGGTATAAAATTAATCACATCATGTGGCCATTCGAAAAAGCTGTCTTGATAGTAATAATTGTTCTAGGTTACATGTACCAGTTTCTCAGTGCACCCTATTGTATCTTTAAGAATGTTTTAACCCTCTACCAAACAATATCTGGTTTTTACGACTCTGAGAAAGAAGCTTTTTGAAAACATTGTGGGACAAGGAGAAAATGCTGGTAACCAGCATTGTCTCCTTTTCCCACAATGTTTTCTACCCTGCTAAAACAAGACTTGGTTTCAATTTTTGATTTACGTTTATTTAGTTGTCTGCAAGTGCTTTCGATTCGGACCGGTCTAAAATTCTGTCGTTTGGTAAAGGGTTAATTCATTGAATTCTGCTTTATCAATTTCACTCCAAACTTTTCTGCAAGACATAGAAGGATCTGACATAACTTGGAGTTTGAGATAGAATTTTATAAAACGATTCTAGAGAAAGTATTACCAAGCGAACCTTTGGCGGGCTTAATACAAGTTTTTCCTGGTGAATTCTTTTTATCACATAACCTCTCTTGCTGTCAGTGCGATATTCCTTTTACTAATTCATCTTATACATGTTTCATATTAGATTTGTGTGACGTCACTGTTGTCGTCATTTAGTACATATTCCGTGGAAGTGAAAGGAATTTATGGTCCAAGATCAGAGTGCATGTTCTGTGCATTCTGATTTTGATCTACAATGTCCGCAAAAGGTCAGTGAGTCTTGCATCGCAGCCTAGGTGTTAAGAGTTTCTGTTATTAATAGCGTAACAAATTTTATTTTTAACCGTGATACTAACAGTTTTAACAGTTATTGGTTTCCTATTTCCGGCAAATCGCCATCACGATAATAGGCTGCGATGGTGTCCACTCGATGAAATAAATTTCGATCTGTCACCGAAAAAAAACCCTAAACATTCTATTTATTTCATACTTTTAACCCTCTCTGGGAGGAGCTTTATCAAAATCCAGTGCAGGTCTTTTCCGTTATTCCCCATGACGTACCCCTCCCGCATAGCAACGCATTACTATATTACGTCAAGTGCGAGAAATGTAAGGTAAATGACGTCATATTTCCATCTGGTTGTGAGGCACGTGCAATTAACCTAGGCAACAAGAACACGAAAATCGGTATTTTCACTGGTGGTACCAGTGTAAGATCGAAAAATATTTTCACTGCTATTTCTCGATGGCCTACCGGAAAGCATGAAATAATGCATTTTCTTTGCTGAATGGCGTTTTGTTTGCAGATCCATTTGCAAATAATGAGTTGCAACGGAATAATGTTATCTCTGTATGTTGAGAACGTCACGTTCGTTCTTAAAATACATTTTTTTTTTCAACTTTCTAATGAGAAATAGATATCTTTCTTGATTCAGTGGTATTTGTATAAGAAAATCCTAAGATTGGTTCCCGCTGTGCACGTGAGTCACGTGAGAATACTCATAGGCAATACACTGCAATTATTTTGCTTGGTAATGATGAACTGGCAAGACACAGGAAGGTCTTGTGATCTGAACAAGATGACTTGTCTGTGTGATATAGCTCGTATATTGTTGAAATCGTGAGAAAAGACTAGTCGCATAAATTTTAACGAGTTATGGCAGAAGGTACGTGGGGGAAACCGATTACGCCCCGTTTCGATGGAGTCACGTCAGATCATTTAAAAATCAATCAGGGCTTTACAGATATGAATCTCGGGGTCAAATAGATTTTCGATATTTATCCTACACCTGTTGTAATCGATCATGTTAGTACTTCAGGTGCTAAGCGCGACTCGCTGACCTTTTGCGGACAGTGTAGATCAAGATCAGACTGCACGGAACGTGCAGTCTGATCTTGCATCTGCACTGTCCGACAGGGAGAGATATTTCCAAAAAAAAAGTAGTTTTAAACTCGTTTTAACTGGTTTTTACTGCTGGTTTGAATATTTCATCTATTTAACAGGATAATTAAATTTGTTGGGACACAGTATTTTCTTTTTCAATGCACCTTCGCTTTATTTCTATTTTCCGTACTAAACAATCTAGTATTCTAATGACCCAGAATGGGATCATTCTTTGCAGTCTGATCTAAATTTATGTCATCCACAAAAGATTTCCAGGTTGCTATAGCTCTTGGAAATGTGAATAAACTTTATTGTTAATCATTGTAAACGATGAATCATTCTCGTTGCCTCATAAAGATATCTAGCTATTTCCGAGGTTTTTTGTCATGATTAACTTTCGAGTCATTATCTCCCGCTAGATGGCATTCTATAAATACTCATCTATCTAATTTGGGCATCCTGGGTACAGAACCGAACACTTTCCTACGCGACAACCGTTACTTTGAATTTCAAACTAAAATACACGTTTACTCAATAAAACACTACCTCGTGCAATTCGCTTAGCTATGATCAGCAGTTTAGAGAAATATGGAACTAAAGCAGGTCTCATTTCTCCTCAAATGTATTGATAAAAGCTATTTTCTACATTGCTACTTTATAGAGCGTAATAATTATTGCAGTCAGCCCGCTTTTGGGGCTAGTGATGCGTCATATAACACAGTCGAATCTTCGAAGAATATGACATGCGGAGACAACGCTTTCGAGTATCACGTGAACAAAACACGTTACATTGGAGCTGATTACATCAGCACAGGATTAATTCCTGTCTTGATGTCTGTCATCAACCCGTGGAAAGATATTTGGCTCGAATTCGCAACCCCCTTGATAACTTGTTTTGCTATACCTCTTGCATATCTTAGTTCGACCCCCGGCTCTTTGTTCCTTGGGCTGTAGAAACGTGCTTTGTACTACACTGTACAAGACCATTATCCAAACGAAATTGGTTACAGTGGGGGTTCAATATGGCAATTCGAAACATTGTACGAAAAGGACAGAAAGGCTGGTATCAAGTATTTTCTGCATTGCTCCCAATGCTTTGTACCCTTTTTTGGACGAGGTCCTTCACTCGGCCCATTTTGTGCCAAAGCAATCCCCTGGTTTCTCGTCTGAATACGAGTTTACACAGCTGGGTAATTTCTAACATATAGACTAACGATCATATAGATTTGAATCAATATGCACAAAGCGTACATATTTCATGCATTCCTAGCCTAATTTCAGAAAAGATTTGAAATAACGCCATTCCTCATGAGCTAACAAAAAATGGTGTAGCCATTTAGAAATTGCGTTATGTTCTAAACCTAGAATAAAAGTAAAACGTAATTTTGACTGGTTACTTGGCAACTGACCTGGGCCCGTATTCACCAACCATTCTTAAGAACATTCTTTGTCTTATTCCCCAGAATTTTCTACATTTGTAAGTAACACAACTTCTGATTGGCTAAACCATTCGGTTTAGTCAATCAGAAGTTGTGTTACTTACAAATGTAGAAAACCTTGGAGAATAAGACTAAGAACATTCTCAAGAATGGTAGGTGAATACGGGCCCTGGATTTCATGATGTGCTCACACGAAACAAGGTAAGGTGCAACTTTTCATTAGCGTGAGGGAGAGTTATTATATCGATGAAGCAAATTACTTGTGACATGCTATTCTGCGCTGAGCCCATATTATTCTGACAACGTTCATTTCGTTATAATTATGTGAATGATTTGTATCTAGCCCATACACCACACCCTCCCAACCTTTTTAGCCTTTTTGCTTGCTTTAGTGCCGCCAATATCTGTATTACAAAATTTGTATTTCACTGTAGCAAGTGTCCCTATAAATGCATCTAATCCGTGTATTTTGGTTTTTTTTTTTAATCATAAATATCAAGCCCAGCAAGGAAGCCATGTCCAGTCCACCCAAGACAAAAAGAATGAACAAAACCTTGCAAGATTGCTATTGTGGAGCAACTATGAAACCATTACCAAACGATACCGGGTTTTTACGAATCTGAGGAAATAGGCCGACTTGAACACAACGTGGGAAGAGGAGGCAATACTAGAGGAAAACAGTTTCTCTATCTCCTCAGATGTTACGACCCTTCCAGTGATACGCTCATAATTTGAGCCAAAATAACAATGAAATGTGTAGACTGCGATTCATAAGGATCTTAACTTTTGTCCAGTCTGGTAAAAAACATATTAAAAATTTCCAGCGTATAGATTTCAATGCATCCAATTTCAACCCATTTATTTTCTAATATTTCTTATTCTATCTGTCGATCAGAGTGTATTCTGGTCGTAATAGTCTGTACTCTGCCTATACGGTCCGAAAAACAAAATTCACATGTCCTCAGCATTGTAAATATCATGGTAATTTCGATAGTATTTGTTCCCTGCAAGATCCTACGCAATTGTGTCAAAAAATGATGAACTAACAAAAGTGGGGACCAGAGTGAAATATTTGAAGCCTTAGAAGAACAATATTGACACCCGTACATAGGTTTATCTTTTGATCTGGCAGCCCCATAATGAGGCACAAAAACTCTTTTTATCAAATGCAATTTGCCGGTACTAATAGCGCCATTTATCCAGTGTCAGGGCCGCTTATGTCATTGATAAGGCCGCTTGTGTCACTGATAAGAGATAACCTCGACACGCAATCTGTCTTGATCATGGTGCTAAATTAACACCATAGAACAGGTGAGGTATCGCTAACTACCTTTCATAAGGTACACAATTGGAATGTTATTTGGTATTTCAGCTGAGGGGGATTCAACGCATTTGCAAAAAGTATCGACTCAGGTCAGCCTGCGCAGTTCGCGCAGGCTGACCTGAGTCGAAACTTTTTGCTATTTGTCTTTTCTTTTGCATATTCAAGGTCCAGTCTATCTCATGATTCAGTCTTTTGATAGAGAAAATAGGCTTTCTGGATCCATGGGCATATGATACTGGTGAACTTGATACCACATAGACCAAATTCGTAGCGGATGGCTTTGAACAAAAAAATTAAAAAAACGCTTTATCATTAACAGTAAATCTTGGGTCCAAAGTACAAACTATGGACATATATGAAAACATTTTGGCTATATTTCAGTTAGTACGCGGCAGCTATATTTCAGTTAGTACGCGGCATAAGTATAGTCTAAATGAGGTAAGAAGATGAAAAAAGTGAACTTTTATTGAATTAGATTTTCCTAATGGGATTCGTTAAACCTTTGCAAAACTGTATGGACTTGTCAAGATTTGAAATATTTATAGACGACAATAATAAATGTGACTTAAAAATAGAATTTCTATCTGAGAGTGAGGAAAACTTTGTAGAAAGCAGAGAAAATGCTGGTTATCATCGTCCTCTCCATTTTACCCGTTGGTTTTTTTTTTTAAAGCCTTCTCCGCGAGGTTCCTTAAAAGTTAGTTTCTTTTCCTTAAAGATTTTAAGAGACATTGTTAATACTTCAAAATTACACGTATAAGCTGAAGAATTAAAAAGATTCTTATCTTAAATACTCCAAGGAATAACAGAGTAAGTGTTTTTGAAGGGATAGAAAACAAACAAACAAACAACAAGTAGGAGAACTACGGCCTAGCTACGTGATTCACCCGTTCCTGATTATTATTATTTGTACATGGAAGTGTAGTTATGTCGGCCCTGTTATTTTTGTTGTAAAGAGATTAATATAGGGCCTGTATGTGCGTAAAGTGTCGTCTCGGATCAGCCTGCGCAGTTCGCGCAGGCTAATCCGATACGGCACTTTACGACTACATTAGATTTTGTGCTACAGTAGACATGCGCAAAACAGAAAATATCATTAAAACGGAAAGTATCGTCTCGGATCAGCCTACGCGGACTGCGCAGGCTGATCCGATACGACACTTTACGCACTTGTCCGAATGCCCCTTTTGCGTGATGTAGGCCAATTATAGCGATAACAGTGTGAGTCATTTTAACACTAGAGTCTGTTATGCAACACGTGAACAGGATCATTCGGACATTTGCGCTAAGTGTCGGCCTGCGCAGGCTGATCCGAGGCGACACTTTCCGATTTTGTGTTGATGGTCACAAGCATTTTCTCCTTTTGCTCATCATGTTTTAAGTCCTTCAACACGATTCCTTACATCTGAAACACATTTGATATAAAATTTTGTCGTAGGGTAAAAACCAAGAAGAAGGGCGTACCTATCTTTGCGATGAAAACAGAAGGGAGCCATATCTATGTAGATATTGGGTTAATTCTTTTTCTAATCAATATAATCAAAGATCTGACCTTGGGTCAAGGTTAAACAACAGATAGTGTCACTACGAATTACCTACCTCGTATTTCTCCGCCCAATATCACGTGATCAGATTTGCCGCCATTACATTTATCGAACTCTGTCGTCAAACGAACCATTTTGCCTTTCTGCAGAGCAGACCTAAGTTTATTGTATCTAGCTATGGGATGTACATCTCTGTATGGATCGAGGTAGAACCGCACGTCACCTTTACTGGAAGAGAGACGAGGATACAGATTGAAATTTTGCCGAATTTGACCGATTTGGTAGAATTGATATTTTTACGCATTTTCTCCATTTTCATTTCGAATAAAAAAAAATACAGATGTCTAAAACACAAGTCTATATTCGGGGAGGCAATAAATCTGAATTGTCATTTAGAATGAAGCTGCAGACACCTCAATGATCACATTAAACGTCCTGTGCAGTTCGATCTTAATCTACGCTGTCTAAAAATATCATCAACGTTTCACGTTACGTCAACGTTTCACATTACGTCAACGTTTCACATTACGTCGAAACCGGTAAAACGACGCACTGTTTTACATTATATCTTTACCACACAATGACGACAATTACGATCCAAGGAAGGAAATCTTTTGAAAACTTTGTGGGAAAAGGAGAAAATGCTGGTAACCAGCATTTTCTCCTTTTCCTACAATGTTTTCTACAATGTCAAAGAAAAAATACACCATTTGGGCCACAATGAAATTGTCGTCTGCAGATGTTCTCAATTCAGACGAGGCTAAAATTCTGGTTAACACGCAATAAATTCCCATAAACAGAACATACCATTTGGATAACAACCCGTCACTCTTGTTAATGGTATTTGAAATCAACAATGATTGACAGATCTTTGTTGACATTTTATCTATACTCTTTTCACACCAAAGACGGAACTAGAAGCATTTGTGGACAATGTAGATCAAGATCAGACTGCACAGAACGTGCAGTCTGATCTCTGATCTACACTATGTCCACTCTAGCATTCTAGCATTCTAGATAATGAACTGTTTCTTGATCTTGCACAAGAAAATATAATTTTAGCCTTTAAGAAAGTTTATTAACTTTATTTAATAGTGAAAAAGTAACGTTTAACCCTTCGGCTGCTAAGCGTGACTAACTAACCTTTTGCGAACAGTGTAGATCAAGATCAGACTGCACAGAACGTGCAGTCTGATCTTGGATCTACACTGTCCGATAAGGAGATATATTAGTATTTCTCCCAAAAATTTCTTCGAAATACCAACATTTGAGTTTTTACTGACATCTTAAAAGTTTCATGTCAGTTATTCCGCAGGATAAGTGTTAACTCATTACCAAACGACAATATTTTAGGCTTGTCCATATGCAGACGACAAAATAAAAGTGACTGAAAATTTGAAATTTGTTTTGTGAAGAGTAGAAAACATGGTGGGAAAAGGAGAAAATGCTGGTTACCAGCATTTTCTCCTTTACCTACAATGTTTTCCGAAGGCTTCTTTCTCAGGGTTGTCAAAAGAAGAGATTGTATGGTAATTGGTTATATCTGATCAAACATACGGTAAATAAACAGTAGAGTAAAAGGCCATCTTTGAGCAGTTGTAGATCTATGCGTATTTATAGTGATATCATTTCCTCTTGCATCTACCTGCTGTTCATTCAATGGAGTATTTCGTCATGCAGTCTTCAATTCATTACCAAACGACAATATTTTAGGCTTGTCCAAATTCAAACCATATGCAGACGACAAAATAAAAGTGACTGAAAATTTGAAATTTCATATGGTTTCGTGAAGGGTAGAAAAGATTGTGGGAAAAGGAGAAAATGCTGGTTACCAGCATTTTCTCCTTTACCTACAATGTTTTCCAAAGGCTTCTTTCTCAGGGTTGTCAAAAGTAGGGATTGTGTGGTAATGGGTTAACTCTGGTTTGATCAAAGATGCGTTTAATAAACAGTAGAGTAAAAGGCCATCTTTGAGCAGTTGTAGACCTATGCGTATCAACTAGTGATATCATTTCCTCTTACATATACCTGCTGTTCATTCAAAGGAGTATTGCGTCATGCAGTCTTCAACTCATTACCAAACGACAATATTTTAGGCTTGTCCAAATTCAAACCATATGCAGACGACAAAATAAAAGTGACTGAAAATTTGATTTTTGTTTATTGAAGGGTAGAAAACATTGTGGAAAAAGGAGAAAATGCTGATTACCAGCATTTTCTCCTTTTTCCACAATGTTTTCTAAAGGCTTCTTTCTCTGGGTCGTCAAAAGTAGGGATTGTGTAGTAATGGGTTAAACAAGTTTGGTTTCCTACTGGCTGAGTGGTAAATGTATTATGAACAGTATATAGCTCTGCTGGCTCCGAGCTAAATTTTTTACCGTTGATCGTGATTTTTCTTTGAATTTTTCCGTAAGAAAACACTGCAGGAAAAAAAAAAACAAGCTAAGTACGCTTGAAAGCCATCAAATATAGGCATAAGTGAACTGTAACCGTATTATAACATATTATACTTTTAGAAAAAGAATAAAATACAGTTGAATGAAACTCACCCATTGTCCTGATTATAGAGGGCGCACTCAGCGAAAGCGTGGCTGTCTATATCCCCGCTGTCTGTCATGTATACGGTCGTTATGTGTACACTTCCGTTTCTATGGACAAGGATGTCTTTTACGACTTCCTGGAAACCTGTAAATGAGACATGAAGTTGCTAGTTATTTGAGCAAATGATTTGTCGCTTAGAATATTAAGCCTGCAACAACAAACCACAGAAGAAGCACGTATAACCATTTTGATTTTTTTAAAATGAGTTATCAATGATTAACATGGGCCCAATACATATATGTGAGAGCCATCACACAAAAAGGGACCTTCTGGGAACTGCGAAAAGTGTCAACCCTGGTCAGACTGCGCGAATTGCGCTGGCTGACCAGGGTTAACACTTTTCGCTTTAATGACATTTTCTGTATGAAAAGTGGTCATTGTACTTTGTTATACAATCAGTTTTGAATTATCAACTTAAACTGACCTGTTGATCTGTTTTCATCTAATTTATGTACAGAATTCCCAGACGGTCCCTTTTTGCATAACGGGTCACATATATATAGTTGTAAATACCCCTTTCTAACGACATGGCATACGGCACATGGCAGCTTTGGAATACGATACTGGCCCAAATGATTATAATCATAGATAACTCATTTAAAAAATACAAAGTGCATATACGAGTTTCCTTGTTAATCTTGATACAATTGTCATTTAAACGACCTGGACATGATGACGTGTTGGGTGTCGTCTGCCGTATTTGTCATTTTTTTCACGTCATTTGTTTCGAGATGGGTGTTGGTAGAGTTTTGAGGCTATTGATATGAGAACCGTATTGTAGTATAACTAGTAACTGATCCACGATCATAAAATCTAATTTTTGCCCATCCAAATAATGAGAAATGTGACACAAATATTATACATTTCAAACGGAAGAGGTAAAAAAAGTGTTTAATTCTCTGGACACATTGCCGTGAAAAAAGGAAGTTTCTTTGAACCAATTGACTCATCTGTCAACAGTGTTTTCAAAAAGGCTGTTAAAGCACTGTGAAAGATCCCTATATTTGTGTAGTAAAATTTGCCATGAACGTTTTGAACCTATGCCAATGTTCATTTAACCCGTATCTTGCCAAAAAGATGATTGACTCTTTACCAGACGACAAAATTTTAGACTGGTTCAAATTGAAAGCATTTGCAGACGACAAAATAAAGGTGACTGAAAAATTGAAAATTTGATCTGGGAAGGGTAGAAAACACTGTGGGAAAAGGAGAAAATGCTGGTTACCAGCATTTTCTCCTTTTCCTACAGTGTTTTCAAAAGGCTTCTTTCTCAGGGGCGTCAAAAGTAGGGATTGTGTGGTAATGGGTTAAATAAAACTTTCAAGTCCCTTGTAAATATCTAAAATTTGCTATTTCACAGGTATTTTTTATAGGCGGGGGGAGATATCAGGCAATGTAGACCAAGATCAGACTACACGTTCTGTGCAGTCTGATCTTGGATCTACACTGTCTGTAAAAGGCCAGTGAGCAGCACTTACCAACCTAAGGGTTAAAAAAAAACAACGTTATCTTAGGTGTGACGAAGTCAGCGTTTTATGAGAAACAGTGAAAACATATTTCTATATCTAGACCAGAGTGTTTGGACTAGGATCAGTCCGCCCTTAAAGTTAATCCCTGCCCATACACAGAACCCTTTTAGCGGATTTATGGGCTCTTTCGCGTTGATCCGTTTTCCCCTACAACAGGGTCATCTTGTGCCATGGATGATTTGTGCTGCCAAAAGTGTTAAAACACCCAACTGATAAATGACTGTTTCAATATTTATTTTTTATATGATAATCTAGGTACATATACATTAATATATATAGCACAGGTCTTTGAGCTATGCTCTCGCAAAAGGGGGCCTTAATGCATCTTCGTTATGCACGATACCAAGCAAGTCATAACACAACTATGGATCCCATACGTTCAATTTTGTTCGTCAACCGGCTGAATTCCGGGATAGAATGGCCCTTTAACATGCAAGACAAAAAGGACAAATAGTGCAAAGTATCGATTCAGGGTCAGCCTGAACAAAAAAAAAAATCAGAGTCGACGATCGCCAAACCATCGTCCTTTTAATTCTTTGACAAAATTTTAGATTGGTCCAAACTGGAAGCACTTGCAGACGACAAAATAAGCATAACTCAAAAATTGAGACTCGTCGGTAGAAAACATTGAGGAAAAAAGAGAAAAATAATGCTGCTCTTTTTTCCCACCATGTTTTCAAAAGGCTTCTTTGGCAATGTCGGAAAATCCAGAAATTGTCTGGTGAAGGGTCAATTAAACGCCCAAAATGGCACATTTTTAAAGAAGAAAACTTCAAAATTAAAACGGTTGTTAAAGGTAATATCTCTAGTAGTATCTATTAGTGTTTTGCAGGAAATTTTTATTTATGGAAGAAAAAACTAAAATTGGAAACATTTGCAAACAACTAGATCTAATTCGGTGCGGCCCAAACAAGAAATTTTGACCTAGATGAGGGTAAAAAAGATTGTAGGTAAAGAGAAATTTCTGGTTACTAGCGCTTCGTCGATTTACTTCAAAAACCTCGTAACTACAGCTTGTTACAAGCTGTAGTTACGAGGTTTTTGAAGTAAACCGACGATTTTCTCCTTGTTCCCAACATGTATTCAAAAGCCCATATCCGAGGATCATTAAGACTGGGTATTGTCATCTTCGCAAGCCAAGGCTGACGATTCTCTATGCTACTCTACCCTTGGCGGATCGAGCCTGATTTTTACATTCGGCCTATACGCTTTTTCATTGGATGCAGCCAGCTCTAACTGCAACGAATGAAAACGCTCGTAGTATTTCATCTTTGATAAAAATAGAACACGGTCGCTACCTTTCGAGTAGAAGGTAAACATGAAAACCCACGTGGATGTCTGCTTATCGCTTCATGTGTATTCGTAAGCGGCTTGTTAAACGATATTTCATTGGCTTTTAGAAATATGATGTAAAAGGGGTTAATAACCAGCATCCAATAGAGGGTGCATCGCAGGAATCTCGAAATCGGGCTAAATCAGCCAAGGTAAGATCCACGTAGTGATCGTAACCTTGGCTCGCGAAGATGGGGTATTGTATGATAAAGAGTTAACTTGAGAAAATGTATCAGGGTACTGACCTTTCTTTGTTTGTTCCAGTCTTTTGAAGGAGAATGATATGTAAACATTAGGCTGCTTTTCCGAGAAATCTTTCCGAATCTCAAAAACCTCGACATAGTCACCAAACGTTGATCTATCCTTAACATGGGTATTGGTGTGGCGACATTTCTTTGTTTTTGCCGAGAAATACACTTTATGGCCACTGACCAAAGCGTCAATAATTCCGCTGTAAGTTTGAATATTCCATGTAGATTTCATGGTGTATTTCGATTTCTGGGCTGCTGATTGGCTAGGAACTGTCTCAACGTTGTTATATTTAGAATTCGGAATCAGGCTTGGGATTTCCTTTTTGGTAGCCTTGAAACCAGACTTTCTAATGACGTTTTTCAATAATTTGACTTCTTGAGATGAGAGTTTTTCAACTTCATTGTGCTTGTGTCCCACTAGATTGTCATCTGGCACGTTATTTGACACGTAACCGTGGTTTTTAGGAGGGTGTCTATAGATTGGCTTTTCCGCCATATCTCTGCTGTGACCTTGAGGAAGGTTGTTTTTGTCCACGTGACTTCCTCTATGACGTCTGACGCGGCCATCTTTCTGTAGTGATAACGTTTTGCCGTCTTCCTTTTGTCCATGTCTATGACCTACAGGCTCGACGGAGAGGGGAGCCAGGAATCTGGAGATAAATATGAAATTTTGTTAAACATATAAATACGTCATTGTAGTAGTCAGATCTTCAACTCATTACCAAACGGCTAAATTTTATGATTGTCCAAAATGAAAGCATTTGCAGGCAACAAAATAATAGTGCCTGAAAATTCGAATTTGTAATGTGAAGGGTAGAAAACATTGTGGGAAAAGGAGAAAATGCTGGTTACCAGCATTTTCTCCTTTTCCCACAATGTTTTCTAAAGGCTTCTTTCTCAGGGTCGTCAGAAGTAGATAATGCGTTAATAATGATGTCACTCGATTCAAATTCATATTTTCCGAACATTTTCTTTTCTGTTTTAAGATTCTTATCATTTGAACTAGACCAGCGTATAATAGTTATGAATTTAACACTTTACCAAACAATCTCTGGTTTTTACGACCTAGAGATTGAAGCCTTTTGAGAACATTGTGGAAAAAGGAGAACATGTTGGTAACCGCCATTTTCTCCTTTTTTTAGCGAATAAAAGTTATGAATTTAACACTTTACCAAACAATCCCTGGTTTTTACGACCTTGAGATAGAAGCCTTTGGAAAACATTGCGGAAAAAGGAGAAAATGCTGGTAACCAGCATTTTCTCCTTTTCCCACAATGTTTTCTACCCTGCTGGAAACAAATTTCAGTCTTTGAGTTACATTTAATTTTTGTCGTCCGCAACTGCTTTCAATTTGGACCAGTCTACAATTTTGTCGTTTGGTAAAGAGTTAAGTAGGTTATCGCTGTATTCATTATCATTACTTTGTTGCACAAAGTGTACAAGCAGGTTTTGAAATCGAAGGGCGATTTTATCTTACAGGGTAAGCAATCCCAAATGTTTTGATCTCGTACCGTAGATCAGTCGAAATTCTTTCTAAGGACCGGTAAATCCTAGTTGACGTGTCCTTATTCCCGTCATGCACTGTTACAACGCATTTTTTTTATGCAAAATGTAATAAGTATTACAAAATACGTTGTGATTACCTGAAATGTAATAAAAAATTATGCAACATTTCATGTAATCACAACGCATTTTGTAATACTTATTACATTTTGCAGGTTTATTACAAAATGCGTTGTACCGCTGAGTAGCACCGCTGAGTTGCACCGCTGAGTAGCCTATGGTGTCACCTCAGCCCGCTTTTGAAAAGGGACAGTGGGTAAAAAATAAATCATTTTAGAATACAAGTGATGGAATACGCGGAACACGTACAAAGATGCACTGACCATTATTATATAGATGAAATGATGTAGAACTGGGCATGAAACGCCAAAATTAATGTTGGTGATCATGACAACAAAACTTACGGGTTATCTGCAATTTTCTCCATTTTGGTCAGGAATATTGGTCCTTCAAGCTCGATCAACTTGCTGCCATCGTGCGTGTTGTACCAGCCTTCATCAATCTGCAGACTGGTGGAGGTCAGTGTTGTAGACACGGAGATTCGAACCTGAAACCAGAGATGAAACAGAGTTATACATTATCATCGCAAATGATATGAGTTGCAAATAATTCTTTACCAAAAAGTTCCGGTGGTCTAACGAACGTGAAAGAGAAGACATTTGAAAACATTGTGGAGACATATTAAAACATTGTAGAAAAAGGAGAAAATGCTGGATTCCAGCATTTTCTCCTTTTTCCACAATGTTTCATGCCCTTTATAAAGAGGAATCCTATCATTTGAGTTATATTTGACTTGTCGTAATCAAAGATTTCAATAATTATAGAACAACTTAAAAAAGTAGTTTTCAAGGGAATGATTAATTAAGCTTGAACTAAACAAGTGCGACCTTTAGAGTTTTTGTTGTCAATAGACAAATTGCCTGCATAGAAGATTGAAAAAATTGCTCCTTATCCAACAGTCTATTGTATTTCAATACCTAATAAAAAATTCCATTCCTTTGTCTGTCTGTCTGTCTGTCCGTCTGTCTGTCTGTCCCTCTCTCTCTCTCTCTCTCTGTCTCTCTCTCTAATTCTAATGTGGATCTATGCATTGTTGCACACACAATCTAATTTTGACTTTGCACACTTGCACTCGTCTTATAAAATATTTGTTCGGTTCTGTTTTACACTGTTGATCACAAAGTCTTTAGATTTTTTGATACGCCCTATACATGTAGGTTTTCGAATATCGAGCTGACACTCAGTACCATGTAACTAGACACCAAATGCCATTTGTTCATTGACGGCTGTCTTGCCAGCTTCACAATTATTGTGAGGAGTTAAGACCGCTAACAATGGAAAGGATGAAAGCTGGGCTGACTTTGTTTGATAAATTGATTAGTTTTACATAATTTGCAAGACGCCATTTATCTTAAACTTCTCTTTAGCAAGGCCACTCGAAACACACCCTTGTCAAATCGTATAAATCAGTCGTTTCTGAATAAAATTTGCATCATTTGAAGAAAAGGTATTCGACGCAAGCTTTACCCTTTGGCTGCTAAAATAAGGCTGCTCTCCGACCTTTTTCGGACAGTGAAGATCAAGATCAGACTGCACAAAACGTGCAGTCTGATCTTTGATCTTCACTGTCCGATAAGGATATATTTTTACCAAAAAAATACCTTTTAAATGGCATTTTTTTGGGGTGGGGGGTGGGGGGTGGGGCATGGGGGTGTTTACTATTGGCTTTAAAGTTTCAGGTTAGATTTTTTGCATGAAAATAGTTGAAATGTACCTTAACTCTTATCCTACTACACAACTAAAACTGAATTTTCTATAAAAGATATTAATAAACCAAATATTGCTGTTTCAAAGTTATGTCTTGGGGAAATAATATCTCCTTATCGGACAGTGTAGATCAAAGATCAGACTGCACGTTCTGTGCAGTCTGATCTTGATCTACATTGTCCGAAAAAATGTCAGCGAAGTTGCGCTTATCAGCCGAAGGGTTAACATTTTAGACTTTATCTAAAGCTGAATGAAAAACGTTTCACTTGTAAAGTAAACCCCGCTCCGGGATGCGAGTTTTCCCGGCGTATTGAATGGTGTTTTATTCCGCGTTCAACATTATTTTAGCCACATCACGGCTACAGCTCGTTTAATATATTTCCCAGGTTTCGACCATGCTAGACCGGGGCACTGCATGCAGTGTCTTGCCAAAGAACTCTTCCGCGATAAACCGCATATGATGAGTGTAAATCCGGGGTATATTTGAATCCTTAAATTGCACGTATAGCATGCAGCATGAAAAAAGCAGCCAGTAGGTTGGACAAGGTTTAGTAAGCACTAAGTAGTGCTTTGTTTAAAGTTCGTAACACCATTTTAAATTGGATTCTTAGTCCGATTCTAGAGTAAGAATGTAGAATTGCGGTTGGTGTTAACGGGCCTGTAGGAGTGCATGAATAGATGAACTGGTCGCAGTGGAACAAATATACATGTAGCGTATTACTGTTACTAAAGGAATAATTGATTGATTGATTGATTGATTGACTGATTGATAAAGTAATTGATTGATTAATTGATTGAGTGATAAATTGATTGATTGATCGATTGATTGATTATATCGGGTGTGTTGTGCCGTTTTCAACATTATTTCAGTCATATTGCGGCGGTCAGTTCACCTATCCATGTATTTCTGGAATTTCTTTTAGCGGTACTCCGAAAATATATTCTTTCCAAGCCACCTGGCTGCTGTCGCACACAGCCATCGTCGAAAGAATGATCATTGGTGGAAGAGGAATGAATCCTGTCGCAATGACTATCGTCAGTCCTCGGAAAGAATTTGGCCGAGCCAGGAATATACAATAGGCACGATAAACCAACGAACTCATCAAATAAACAAACAAACAAACAAACAAACAAATGCATGGCACGAAACTGAATTCATGCATGATTATGTCTATCGTCCAGACACGCCCTCTTCTTCTCCTCCAAATTACATAATCAGTTAACATTGATTAAATTTCCACGTTCGGCCATTTACGTCAAAAAACTGTCTGTAGACGTGTTTCATTTACGGAAACTCTTTTCCCCCCACACATTTATTGTTTTAACTACCTGGGGAAAAAAAGACTCTTTGAAAACATTGTGGAAAAAGGAGAAAATGCTGGTGATCAGCATTTTCTCCGTTTCCCACAAAGTTTTCTACCGAATGAAAGAACTTCAGCCATTTTGTTTTTTTCAATTTCGAAATTGTCGTCTACTGAAACAGAGTTAAAATGTTGTGAAAGATTATATTGTGTTAAATAGCCTCTTTTCTAACTCCTGGACTGTCAAGAGCGTCTCCCGAACCTTCTGCAAACAGTGTAGATCAAGATCAGTCTGCACAGAATGTGCAGTGTGATCACTGATCAACACTGTTCGATAAAGTTTTCAACGTTTCTATTGGAATATTTGCTTTAACCCTTTACTACAACATTCCGAATTTTCACAACCCTAGGAAAGACGCCTTTTGAAAACATTGTAGGAAAAGGAGAAAATGCTGGTAACCAGCATTTTCTCATTTTTCCCACAATGTTTTCTGTCCTATCAAAGAATAATGTACCATTTGAGCCCCACTGAAGAAGTTGTCTGCAAATGATTTTAGTTTGGAGCATTTCAGAATTGTGTTGCCAGGTAAAGGGTTAAGAGATACAGAGTAGAAGAGCAAATGAATTACATAATGACTTATCTCCGATTTCCTTCCTCCTCGTTTAAAGCAAGTGATAGGAAGATCTTTGTCTTGATAACTCAGTTAAAAAAGCAACAACAACAATACTTCTAAATGTCCAGATGGCTAGCACGAAAATACCATTATACATTGTGCATATACAACACAATACAAACCCTTTGAGATGCAAATAGCACTGTTTTCTGCCTATTTCTTTACTATAATTGGCCTTCAACACGCGAAAAGGGGCATTCGGACATTTGCGTAAAGTGTCGTATCGGATCAGCCTGCGCAGTCCGCGCAGGCTAATCCGAGACGGCACTTTACTTTTACATTAGATTTTGGGCTACAGTACACTTGTGCAAAACAGAAAAGTACATAGAAACAGAAAGTGTCGTTTCGGATTAGCCTACGCGGACTGCCCAGGTTGATCCTAGACGACACTTTACACAAATGTCCAAATGCCCCTTTTCACGTGTTGCAGACCATAGATCTCTGCTGAAACCCAGAAAAGCCATATGTATATATCTGTTGCCGTCGAGGATACATCTATTAAAAGTGGCGTAAAACACCGTTCAGACAAAATCGAAATGAGATAATCTTTTTTTTAAAAAATTTTTCTAATGAATATCCACAACAAAATGTCTATTGGAGAATAATTAATATTTTGAATTTTGAAATCAAATTGACTTCCTCTTTCTGGAGTTCTGATGTATAGTTTGAATAACAAAACCGGATGCGATGGCTTTCTATGTTACCTGCATGCATGCATCTTCGCGAGCCAAGGTTACGATCACTACGTGGATCTTACCTTGGCTGATTGAGCCCGATTTCGGGATTCCTGCGATGCACCCTCTATATGAAGCGATAAGCAGTTATGCATGTGGGTTTCCACGTTTACCTTCTATTCGAAAGGTAGCGATCTTGTTCTATTTTTTATCAAAGATGAAATGCTATGAGCGATTTCATTCGTTGCTGTAAGAGCTGGCTGCATCCCATGAAAAAGCGTATGGGGGAATGTAAAAATCAAGCTCGATCCCCCAAGGGTAAAGATAGCGTAGTGAATCGTCAGCCTTGGCTTGCGAAGATGGCATGCATGTTGACCTGGCGAGCTCACTAGCAATAATTACTCTCTAGGACACTTTTTTTTTTTATTTTCTTTTCAATTTTGTAATAAGTGTCGCATTTACGATGATATGTACAAAAAAAAAAGTTGAACAGCAATTGGTTTAAGTGAAAAACAATGTATATACGACATAGTGACTCGTGCATTTTGTTGAAATGACAGCCTCCATTTATCAATCCGTCCTCTTGTATCGTCGGTTTACTTCTAATACCTTGTTACTACAGCTTCAAATAAGCTATAGTTACGAGGTTTTTGAAGTAAACCGACGATACACACAGAAAGGTAAAACAATGGTAGGGAGACCAGCTACTGACCCATGGACATCATACAATTTTTGGGGGTTCGGAAAATTAGCAAAATGAGAAATGATTACTTTTTCCATATTGCTACAAAGTATACAAGTCACTTGTTTAAGTTTGTTCCATCTTTGTGCGTTTATAACCTACAGTGGGTTACTTAACAGCACCATGCTGTGATTGTGAGCAACCGGAAGTGCAGGAGACACATCATTATCGACAAAATGTATTTATACGCGGAAAAAAATAGATCTATATTTATAACGTCTTCCACGAATACACTGATATGAAGTTCTAATTTTGGCGTATCAGCGGGCAATAGTTGTAAAATAAATTAGGATTGTTAGCTTAGATAGTCAAAAATAAATTTTATTTGCCGATGTTCGTCAAAAATTAATCAAGCTAAGCCGGTGTAATGCAGAAAAATGACCCTCCCCTACAAAAATGACCCATGGGTCATTTTCCTCTACGTGGAGGAAAATGACCAATGGGGGTCATTTTGTAGGGGAGAGTCATTTCTCTGCATTAAACCGGGGACGCGTTCTGTTCAGAGTGAGGTTGATACCAGTAAGCTTTCGGAGTTAAAGGAAAACTGGGACTTTTTCGACATAGATTAAGATCAGTCACTACCGAACGTTAAGTCTGATCTTGATTCCGTAATGTTCACTTGTTTAAAAATTGTAAGGCCAATAAGATAAGCCGCTTTCTGAGTTTCAATGGACTATAGTCGTAGACACAGGTCAGCGTTATATACATTGTATTTAGCGTTAAAAGAATCACGCTTTAGGAAGTATCGGGATTCATTTTAACCCTTTCCCAAACGGCAAATTTTGGACCAGACCAAATTGAAAGCATTTTGCAGACGACAAATTAACAGTTGCTAAAAAGATGAATTTTCTATATGATAGGGTAGAAAACATTGTGAGAAAAGGAGAAAATGCTGGTTACCGGCATTTTCTCCTTTTCCCACATTGTTTTCAAAAGGCTTCTTTTCCTGACCCGTAAAAAACAGGGATTGCTTGGTAAATGGTTAAATTGGGAGAGAATTGTGTCCAGCCAGAGCTCCAGATAAGAGGGAGTGATTGTTTTCTAAGTCCGTTATTTCTCTTTCAAACCCTATGTTGTGGGTACTCATTAGAATCGTCTCAACGAGACGATTCTAATGAGTACCCATAACATCGGGTTTGGTAGAGAATTATTAATATTTTTAAAATTAATTTTGAAATCAAAATGACTCCCTTCATCTGGACCTCTGTCTAGCACTCGGTCAGTTCAACAGGGCGATGGTTTTAAAAATCAATCCAGTTCATTCACCTAATTTACCTTATAATTCATGTCAAGCAGACGACAAAAATAAACAGATGTCGGCTGTCATATTTGTCTCAGTAGACTGTCGTCTGCTTCATGTTTACAAAGAAGTCTGAACTCTTTTTTTCAATGGGGGGACGTAAATCCTTAGTAAATAGAATTTGTTATTTACTGTAGATATAACCCTTTCACATCAAAAGTAGATGAAAGTTGTTTTTCGCAAACAGCGAAAATCGAAGATCAGAATTACAAAACGTGCAGCATGGTCATGGGTCGGCAATCTTCAAATTTTCAGTCACTTTTATTTTGTTGTCTGCAAATGCTTTCGATTTGGACGAACCTAAAATTCGTCGTTTGGTAATGAGTTAACCCTTTACCACACAATGACGACTTTTAACGACCCTAATTAAGAAACCTTTTGAAGACCATGTTGGAAAAAGAGAAAATCCTGGTTACCAGCATTTTCTCCTTTTTCCACAAGGTTTTCTACACTTTCAAAGAAAAACTGCATTATTTGAACCATTACAAATTTTATCTGCAAAAGCTTTCAGTTTGGATAGGCCTGAAATTTTGCCATGTAGTAATGAGTTAGATAAAAAACAAACTTATCACCATCTCCTACTGACAATACGTGTATAATACCGTTCTGCTCTCTTGCGCGATTAGATCTGTTGCACTTTTTGATAGAAAAAGTATCATTCAGCAATCATAATTTGATAAAGACTTCGTGATTCATATGCAATTAAAAACTCTGTCAACGTGTATTGCACCCACAAGATTTACTTTAAATCTCAGTTTATTCATTTATTTACCCACATGCTTTTCGCATCGTGAATCAAAAATTGATTTAACCCTTTCGTTAAGCAGAATCGGCTATATTCCCATCTTCTTCAAATTTCAAGTTAACATAGTTTTCAATTGGCCAATCAAAATTTGAGTTGATGTTTGAATTCAGAAAATGACAAAGAATTCAAAAGAGAGTGTTCGGCGAATATCGGCTCATGGTGCATTTTGGCTGATAGGTGTGGGCTCTGTGTGGATAAGGGAGACTTCAGTGTGACACACGCTCTGTGAAAATGGTACTTAACCCTTTCCCAAACAACAAATTTTTGACCCTTCAAAACCGAAAGAGTTTGCAGACGACAATTTTAGAATTGGAGAAAATTGCAGAAACTTCTCAAAAAGGGTGGAAAACACTGTGGGAAAAGGATAAATTGCTCGTTACGAGCAATTTCTCCTTTTCCCACAGCGTTTTCAAAGACTTTGACTGCAGACACGTAAAAACCCGGGCTTGTTTGGGGAAGGGTTAACTCCTTACCACACAATTCCTACTTTTAACGCTCCTCAGAAAGAAGCCTTCTTAAAACGTTGTGGGAAAAGGAGAAAATGCTGGTAACCAGCATTTTCTCCTTTTCCCGCAATGTTTTCTACCCCGCCGGAAACAAATTTCAATTTTTGAGTTACGTTTATTTTGTCGTCTGTGAGTGCTTTCAATTTAGACAGGGCTAAAATTTTGTTGTTTGGTAAACGGTTAGTGCATCTGCAAAGAGTGTCAGCACAGGTAAGCCTGCCCAATCCGTAAGTCAACTCTTTTCAAGTCACCTTTGTTTAGCTTCAGTTCGATGCTTAATAACAAGGGAAATCCTCCTGACGACGACGACAACAACAGCAACGGCAGCTTGACGACGACGGCAACAACAACAACGGCAGCAGCGGCGGCGACAACAGCGACAACAACGACGACGTCGACGACAACAGCAACACACAACGACAACCACAACAACGACGACGACGACAACGGCAACAACACAACCACCACAACCACCACCAACAGAGACAACAACGGCAAACACAACAAAATAAATGACAACAACAACGACGACGACGTCGGCAACAGCACCACCACCAACAACGACAACAACAAAAACAACCACAAACAAAAGCACAACCAACAAAAACAACTACAAACAACAGCAGCAGCAACAACAACAACAATAATACCAGCAACAACAAGGACGACAACATTGACAACAATAACAGCAGCAACAACAACAACTATACCAGCAACAACAACAACAACGACGACAGCAACAACAACCACAACAACAACAACAACAACAACAACAACAACAACAGCAACGACAACCGTAAATGTGTGATTACTATGTAGTCTATCTTGCTTGTTGTCTGTACATTTGATACGGTTCAATTTTCCCACGGAGTTAAGGATAATTTGAGCCACGCTCTGGCAAAATAGGGCCAAGTACATCTCCGCCATGAACCTTATCAAACTATACATCGTATGGCTATGGACCCCTCCGTCCTAAAATTATTTCTCTTTGATAACTGATTAAATTATGTAGTAGACTGGTCCTTTGATATGTATAAAATTCAGCGATAGCAAAATGCTTCGTCCCAGGTCAGCCTGCGCAGAATGCGCAGGCTGACCTGGGCCGAAACATTTTGCAAATTCATTAAGCCCCTTTTCCACAAAACATAGTTCATTTTGTTGACATATAAGGTGTTGAATACGGTTCATTCATGATATTTATCAATCATACGATTCACCCTTTTGGTTGTCTAACAAGAGATTATGATAGAAATCTGCCGGTCAAAAAAAGACTTACAAATTTCAATTTCTATGCTTATTTCGGTCAGAATAGCTCGAATTGAAAAGTACCATGTATGATCCATGTTCCACCCGGTACCTTTTGAACTGTCACCGAAAAATTTCTTAAAAGGCATTACTGAATCCAAAGGAAAAAGAGTTACAAAATTTGAATCAAGATTTTACCCATGTGAGTCTTCAACGCGACTCTCTTTCCAGTTTTTTTTTTTAAACAGTAAAGATCGAAATTAGACTCGTCAAATTAAACAGTCTGATCTTGATCTGTAAACTATCACACAATGTGAGACTTGTGGTGAAAACAGCCATTGAAATCAAAATTTCAGAGCTGTTTCTTTTTTTTTTAAATTGATTTAAAAAAAATATTTCAAGCAACCTAATCATATGACCCTTTACCAAAATATCCGAGTCTTGACTACTTTTAGAGGTTTTTAAGAAGAATAAAAATGTGGGAAAAGGAATCTTAAGAGGAGGTTTTGTGAAAAAAAATGAATGTGAGAAAAACAGGGGGGAAGCAGCATCTTCTCTTTTCTCCGCAATATTTTCTGCCCTTTTGATATACCGGTATTTCAATGCCTTTAATCCAGAGAGGTCTAACAGTTTAAGTTATAAAAAGTTAAGTATTAATGAACTGCGATAGAACGAGACCTTAACTCTTTCAAAGTCGACTATATCTACTTCACTTCTTTTTCAAGATCTTCTAGTAGAGTTTTCTTTGCAACAAAAAGTAATTCCGAACAAAGTTTAAGAATTAATTAGCGGGCGGTGTGGATTCAAGATCAGACTGCACGTTCTGTGCAGTCTGATCTTGATCCACACCGTCCGCAAAAGTTATTTAATTTTCCATTCATAGTGAAAGAGTTTTCAAAGGGACCGAAAACACTCCCATATAGTTAGTACACACCTTTTGCAAAAAACAGTTCATTTAAGGATTATCGAATTAATTAAGAAAAGAAATTTCATACTGAGTGAATAGCCGAAATTAAAACGCATCAAAGGGAATTTAAATTTTCGTCAAGGTATATTTTGAAAAGAATATAACGAAAGAAAAAAATACCAGCAAAAAACAGATTGCGGTGAAATAACCCTGGGAAAATATCATCTAGATATGATGAGTGTTTATTTAGATTTTTTTTAATTAATGAAAAAGAAAGACCCTTCCATAACAGAAGTTTTCTAGTCTTATGAAATGAAATCAACGCTTACAAACGTTTATTCAATCCGTTTTTATTTTACACTTAAACAAGAGGAATCTGGGTTCGAAAATTTAGATCAAAGGAGGGTTATACAGAAAACAGGCTTTAGAATTGGCGCAAAGACCAGCCGACATCCTCATGTTTTGTTGACAGAGATCAGAGTGCAAGTTTATATTGGCTGATCTCTTTTTTTATTTTCTAATTTTAAAGTCAGTCAGAGTTGGTGGTTTGAAAAATATAGGTAAACTACTGGATTTCAGGCTGAACTACGTACAGCGTGTATTGAAGAGACAGAGATCGGACTGCACATCAATGCAGCCAGATCTCAGCCCTCTCTTTTTTCTGAAGGACACTAGATATTTCGTACTGCAGAAGAAAACGAAATCATTTTTCTCTGCAACTGCAAGTTTTTAATGAATGATACCAATATCAGACTGTACTTGTGACGCGGTATCTCAAAGAACACAATCAGATCAGACGTCACATCCATGTATTCTGATCTCTGTCTGCACCCTGTTCGCATTGTACCACACATAGCGACGCATACAACGAAAATTGAGCAGTGCTCTGTGAAAAAGGAGCTTAATATCTACCCTTATCCCATTACCACACAATCCCTACTGTTGACAACCCTGAGAAAGAAGCCTTTAGAAAACATTGTGGGAAAAGGAGAAAATGCTGGTAATCAGCATTTTCTCCTTTTCCAACAATGTTTTTTACCCTTCACAAAACAAATTTCAAATTTTTAGTCACTTTTATTTTGTCGTCTGCAATTCCTTTCAAATTTGACAAACCTGAAATTTTGTCGTTTGGTAATGGGTTAATCGTTTTTTTAGACAAAGTTATCACATGAATATGATTCATAAAATCTATTTCGTTTGACAACCGACCAAACAGTGTTACATCCCGGAATTCTGCTAAGAGGGGGAGATCCCCCGTGGAATTTCAAAATTAGGGGGGGGGGAGTAAAAATTTTCGGGGGTGGGTGAAAGAAAATTAAGTATACACAAAATATGTATTTATCTGGTCAATTTCCTTTTATGAATGGAAATGAATACCGTCTTTCAAGACCTGATAGGATATTTGCTAGATCTATATTATTATGGCTGACAGGGGAGGGTTCTCATTCTTGATTGATAATGTGCATCTATAGATGTACACATCATATTTTTGTTCAGGATTACGATACATCCTCGGTAGTAACTTAGTAAGTCAGAATCTGGGGCCGAACAAACTTAAGTTTATTCCCCGCTGTTTTCACTCGATTCTTTCCATAATATCATCGTATGAACCATCGGCGTTGGCAACAGAATTTTGAAAGTCTTTGACATGTTTCCTTTCGGCGGAATACATGAGAAATCGAAAGTTTAAAATCGCCGGGTTCTTCGTCAGCATTATGAAAGTAAACATTCAATGCGGATGCGTAGATATATATATTGTTTTCCCGCTTCAATGGAAACTTCATTACGAAATCGGAAACCACCTAGAACAAGTCTACATGTAAGGAAGCATTGTCGGACTTCCGATTATTTAATTGAAATTACTTGAAACCAGACCCGACTTTTTTTTTAAAAATTTCTCTTTTATGTCCGCAGCTGTGTCTTCTTTTTGCAGAAGTTACACCGATATTGCACAATTGCTCCCCCATAACATTCATGGAATTGCGTGACGGCAAAAAATAAAGCGTGAATCCCGCAATCGCGCGGCCTGGATGCAACACTGGACCAAATCATGACGTAGGATGGTCTTGTGATGTGGAGGAACTTCACATATAGCAAAATGTTTCGGCTCATGCCAGCCTGCGCGGCCTGCGCAGGCTGGCGTGAGTCGATACATTTTGCAAATGCACTAAGGCCCCTTTTCACAAAGTAAACCCCATATAACGATTAACACTACGGAAGTTTGCTGCACGTACAAGCTTTAATTAATGACACCGAAATTTATTATACGTTCCAAAGAGAGAGGATTTATTATTCGTTCCAACGTAAACTGACATAAAAGAGGGGACTTAGTCGGAACTCCATCCCCGCACATTTCCCGAGTTTTAACGATGACAGTAGTGAAAGCTTTTGAAAACATTGTGAGAAAAGGAGAAAATGCTGGTAACCAGCATTTTCTCCTTTTCTCACAATGTTTTCTTCTCTTTTATTATTTTATTCATTGGGTGTCAGTAAAGTTGTCGTCTGTAAAAGTTTTATTTAGGGCAAAGTTTAGACTGGCAAAGGGTAAATAGACTGCCTTCAGAAGAAGGTGTCTCCGTCTTGCAAAAAAATCCACGCACTGAAAACATTTTGAAAGAAGAACACACACACACACAAAAAAGGCCGTTAAATGACAATTTCTCTTTGTTTTACAATTTCTACTGTTGCTTTTTTTTCAAATTTTCGTCGGCAAAGTTTTCATCCACGTTGATAATACAGTATTTTGTATGTGACATGTAACTTTCAATCTAGTCTGCTGCCAATCTCAGACAGTGGGTAAGGGAATTAACGAGCAAGAAACTCCCAAGTTTATGATGTTTTATTGCGTCGACAATGTTGCCTAATTAATACTGTTCCAGTATTCCGGTACAGGAGGAAAAACCCTGTAGAAAACGCTTTAGGAAAAGGAGAAAATGCTGGTTATCAGCATTTTCTCCTTTTCCCACAATGTTTTCATCTCTTATAAAATCAAGTCCATTATTTTGAACAATATTTAATGCTTTCTTCTAAAATGAATTTAGTTTGGAACAGTTCTAAAATTTTGTATTCATGTTAAGTGTAAGCTTACTAATCGTACAGAGAAAAGTGACTTAAAATACTTTCTTCATAAACTTTGTACTTATCTGTAGATTTGTTTCGCTATTTAGCAACTTTTGGCACATTTTCGGCTTTAAAGTACCTACCAGAAATTCGGTTTACCTTCTAGGTGAATCATCTAATGGTGCTTATTTGGGGGCAAAAAAATGTAAGAAAGCGTTCGGATTTTTTTTGCCATATTCTTCACACTTGCATCGTCAACCTTTTAGTCACCAAACATTTTATACGTGAGAAAACTGCTACTTTGTTTGGTTTGACGTGTCATACTTTACTTTTTACCAAAACGACAAAATTATAGACTTGTCCAAATTAAAAGCGTTATCAGATGACAAAATAGACGTGACTCAGTAATTGAAACTTGACTTTAGGAGAGTAGAAAACATTGTGGGAAAAGGAGAAAATGCTGGTTACCAGCATTTTCTCCTTTTCCCACAATGTTATCAGAAGGCGTCTTCCTCTGGGTGGTAAAAACCAGAGATTGTTTGGTAAAGGGTTTACTCGTCGCCTCTTCCGACAAACCTATTGCGACTTTCAAAATACCTTTGAAAGCATATGTATACGTTTCAGAAAGTGAGAGCTTCAAGTATTCTTCAGTAGGAAGAAATGTTTTTGGATTCGTAAGCTATAGTACGTTTCCCTTCGAGGCCGTCTTCTTAAACTATGGTTAAGATGGAAAGACGATTCTCAAATTCGTCTGCTTCAAATATCAAAAGGGAAGACGCCCTCCATACTCGTCTACTTAAGGCTCTACGGCCCCTAACTGTCATATAAAAAGACGGAAGCGACCGAAGATGGCCGAATAGCCTTTACGAAAACATAGATGTTTCACGATATTTACCGATGAGTTAGGCGTCGCAATCCTTAAGATATGTTTTAGGAGGAATTGCGCCTTTCAAATTCGTTTCCTCCAAATTGTGCTCTGTTTGGGGGAAAGAGTTTTTACTTGTATTTTGTTCTAGATAAAGTTCTGGAGAGTTACCGTAGAAATTGTGCGGAATACGCCCACTTGCAATAGGTTGTTTTTGAAAAGATTGGGAAAAGTAGCATTTGTATGCCACATGTTCCCATATCATTCAACATGCAGATAAATTCATAGCGTGTATTTTTTTCTCTTCTTCCTGTCACGTGTACAAGTCAGTGCTGCAGCTAAAAATAATACCGGAAGTAGTTAATCCATCACAGAATAATCTGGAGTTTTGACCATACAAAAAGACTTTTGAAAACATTGTGAAAAAAGGAGAAAATGCTGGTAACCAGCATTTTCTCCTTTTTCCACAATATTTTCCACCGAGTCAAAGAACTTTCATTCATTCATTTGAATTCCAATTTCGGATTTGTCCTCTTTAGATGCTTCTAGTTGGAGACAAGTCAAAAACTGGTCGTTAAGAAAAAGGTCTGATAAGAATAATCACGGACTCGGCTTTTTTTACGCCATTGTTATAACGTCTCCGTCGATTCTAAGGTTAATTATACCGTTTCCCCCAACATTTTTTACACGCGCTAATAAAAATTCCAAGCTTAGTAACTGTGTTACCAGGCTCGCAGTTCATTATTATTTTTGCCTTGCGTGTAGCGTTTCTCCCTCTCGATTTTCCCCATACGATAGCACAGTGACATTTCTGTTTTGTTTTTTCTTCTAATGAGTAATACATATATTGCCTGGCTTCTTTTTCAGTTTAAATACAAAACCCAAGAACTGCATTAAGAAGGATTTTCTATAGCTCAATGATTATGATATTGGCTTTTCGGCCGGGGGCGTTCAGGATCGAATCCTGCTCGGTCCCTGTATTTCTGCTTTACATTGATGACTGTTTCGATGATGAATAACAAGTATGTTCCATAGCAGCCGTTTGCTTGGGTAGAATATTGTACGAATTGCTGTTGGGAAAATATAGGGAAAGCATCGATAGGTACAGTGGCTGCTGCCATATAACTGAAATCACGCTGAAAACAGGGTAAAACACAAACAAACAAATATGCAAGTTGCCGAACCATCGACCTCCCTTTGATACCGTCTGAGCAAACGAGGTCGGCACAACCTGCACAATGCAATTTCGAAATTGTCAAAATCATTCAATATAAAGGAAAAGAAAAGTGGAATGGACGTTTAAATAAGAATTACGTATCAGTACAATTGGTTCTTTGTTACCCCACTCCCCCACCCCAACCTCATCTCTCGAATGTGAAGAAATGAGCTACTTTTGTCGCGATCGTGGACAGTGTAGAAACAAGATCAGACTGCACTTTTCGTGCAGTCTAATCTTGGTTCTGTACTGTTCATTTTAGATTTTAGCTATTTTTGGAATGTAGTTTTGATGATTACTATGAGTCTGTTGAACTGGCTGGAAATATTTTATTTATTGAATTTTGAAAGGGTTATAACGTATTTGAATGACAGACCTTTTAATCCTTTGCCTGCAAAGCGCGTCAAGCTGACCTTTTGCGGACAGTGTAGACCAAGATCAGACTGCACAGAACGTGCAGTCTGATCTTTGATCTACACTGTCCGATAAGGAGATTTCATCCCACAAAACCCAAGATTAAAGCAGTAATTTTTGGGTTATTAATATCGAAATTCAAAAATTAATTTTAGTTATATGGCAGGATTATGGGTTAATCAGATAACGACAAGAAAACTCGACGTTCGTATAATAATGTTATTGCACTGTGCGGATATACAAAACAAATCTGGTAATCTTAACCCGAAATCTAATCGCTTTTACATCATACAATTGCAATTGAAAACCCCGCTGAATAGTACAGAAAATATCCTGTAATAATAAACTTTGACATGTTTCATGAAATAAAGTTATTAACTCTTTCTCAAACAAGCCCTGGTTTTGACGTGTCTGCAGTATAAGTCTTTTGAAAACACTGTGGGAAAAGGAGAAATTGCTCGTAACGAGCAATTTCTCCTTTTCCCACAGTGTTTTCTACCCTTTTAGAGAACTTTCTGCAATTTTTCCCTAAATCTAAACTTGTCGTCTGCAAACTCTTTCGGTTTGGAAGGGTCCAAAATTTGTTGTTTCGGAAAGGGTTTAGCCTTTCCCAAACGGCAAATTTTGGACCAGACCAAATTGAAAGCATTTTGCAGATGACAAATTAACAGTTGCTGAAAAGATATTTTTTCTATGTTATGATAGGGTAGAAAACATTGTGGGAAAAGGAGAAAATGCTGGTTACCAGCATTTTCTCCTTTTCCCACAATCATGGTTTCAAAAGGCTTCTATGCCTGACCCGTAAAAACCAGGGATTGTTTGGGAAAGGGTTAAACATAGAAGTTGAAGGATCCAGTCTCTTCACCCACACTGCGTTGGTCTCTTGTAGTTCTTCAGTTTGTCAATAGTGTGTGATTTTTTTTCTGCTTTCTTTTATTCGGGAGGGGGTACGTGGCGGGGCGGGTGAGGGCGGGAGGGGGGGGGGGTTGATGAAACTTACTCTCCTGATTCGGTTATTCTGTTTCTATGTCTGTCCGTACGTCCCGTCGTTCGTTCGTGCGTCCGTCCGTCCGCCCACATGCATTCACAGAGCATGGCTCTAATTATTTGCATTGAACTGATATAAGAAAATCCTTTATAGGGTCGCGTGAAAAGGTTTTTTTTTTCTTATTGTTATTCAAGTTGATTAGTATTGCTTTTCCGAAATAATCAACAAGCTAAAGTCAAAAGGTGCAAATCCGGGCCTGGAGAAAATTACCAAACATATTACATTTTTTTTTCTGAATAGATTGAGTTTAAATTTGAATGCATTGTAGGATACAGATCGGGCCGCACAAGACGATAAGATCTAATCTTGGATCTACAAAGTCTGATTCAATGTGAACTGAAAGGTGACCCTACAGATTTTGGACGAAAGTTTTACAAAAAAAAAAACAAACAAACAAAAAAAATCCTATAATCCCAAAGCCTTTAAATTTTCATTTAAGATAGAAAACCACCCGACAGCAAGAAAAACTGGAGATTTACAACGGCCTATGTCGGCACCGACAGGAAACATGGTCTATTTTTACATGAGCAATTCGCTCATTTACAAACCGGAAATACATAGACCAACCTACAAACATAGCGTCCGAGGAAGACATTATGGAAAAAAATTACATGTTTGTTATGTTACTGATTTTAAGCTTCATTAGTTATGTACCAGTCATTTGACATTCCCACAGTGCTTTGTTGATTTCTGGCACGAGATCTAAAATACACCAAGAGGCTACGTAGCCTTTGAAATGAACACTATCATTTTTTTTTGTAATTTCATGATTGTTAATTATTGATGATTTGTATTGTTTCTTTTCATACTTTTCGAGATGTGAAAAATCTGAATACCCACCTTTAAGCACTGCAAAGAGGATTTGCAATATAATGAAGGACTTAGGTAATAAATCAGAGCGGACTCGAGTGTAATATATAACAAGTTTACGGCGTTTTTGAAGAATTTAAATTCGTTTTTTATTTCATTTTAAGTGAACGCTATCTTCATTTTGATCGCCCTTGTGTGAATGGGGCTCTACCTTCTAACCTCTTTGTGAATATTGTGCAAGATGGTGTCTTGCTTTTGATCTAACTCTTTACCAAACGAAAAAAAAAAATGACTCGTCTCAAATGAAAGCATTTGAATCAGAACAATCCCATGTACCTCAAAATATGATATCTGTTCTTGAAATGGGTGAAAACATAGTGGGAAAAGGAGAAAATGCTGGTTACCAGCATTTTCTCCTTTATCCACGATGATTTCAAAAGATTTCTTTGTGGTGTCCGTGTCCGTACAGCGTCAGCCTCGTAACCTAAAGGTCCGGAGTTCGATATCCTGGAGCGGGTGTCAACTTTGGGATTTTTCATTAGCCCACACTTTCGGCGCGAGCACTGATGAAGTTCCCGAAGCGAGTAAGTTGTAAGAACTTGTTTCTCAATCTATGTAAAATGAATATGCTTAAACTAAAAGATCTCTTTCCTTAAATACGGTTACTTAAATTCGTCTTTGGATGCTCTTTACCGCACGACAAAATTTTTAGACCTGTCCAATTTGAAAACAGCTGCAGGCGGCAAATTGCTGACATGATGGGATTTGTATCCATAATATTGTGGAGGAAAAAGGTTCTACCAGCATTTTCACCTTTTCCCAATTCGTTTTCAAAAGTCGTATTCTAGGTTCTTCAGAACTGACAGTTATTTGGCTAAAGGTGTGAATAAGAGGAGAAGAGACCATTGATTACAAAATTCCCAAACGGAAATAAGCCATCTTCGGAGAAAAAGGGAAGTTTAATATATCTGCAAAAAGCATCGACCCTAACCAGCCTGCGCAATCCGAAGCTTCTTGCTACTTGTAACTTTTTCCGCATGTCGAAGGACCCTTCCACCTCATGATTAATGAAAAAAATGAATTCCAGGGGCGAGAAATTCTTTCTTTCGCCACAATGTTTAACCCTTTCCCAAACAATCCCTGGTTTTTACGGATCAGGAATAGAAGCCTTTTGAAAACATTGTGGGAAAAGGAGAAAATGCTGGTAACCAGCATTTTCTCCTTTTTCCCACAATGTTTTCGACCCCATCATATAGAAAAATCATCTTTTTAGCAACTGTTAAGTTGTCATCTGCAGAATGCTTTCAGTTTGGTATGGTCCAAAATTTGCCGTTTGGGAAAGGGTTAAGTCCTCACCAGACAATAAAATTCTGAAGTCGTCTACATTGAAGGCTTTCGCAGACGACAAAATACGTGTAGCGTGTTCGGCTCACTGTATACGTTATATTGTAAACGTTATAAGAGTTTCAACAGCATCATTACTTATTCATGTTCATGATTCAGCTTTGAAGATTAATGTATTCATTTGAAAACTAAACCCACTTTTCCTACTCAATCATGCAGTTTTGCAACATCATCAGTTTGGAAAATTGAAGGTGGTGATTTATTGTCACCTGGGAGAAGAGAGCTCGTATTCAACAGCCAATCAAAAAAACTTTCTTAGTATAATTCTCGAAGATTTTTCAAATTTTAAAGTAACGACAGTTCTGATTTGCTCAACCAAATGTCTAAATACAAGTCTCAAAGAGTTTTCAAATTTTAAAGGTAACATAATTTCTGATTGGCTCAACAAAATGACCAGCGATTTGTGAAAAAAGTGGCTTAATGTATCTGGAAAAAGTATCGACCCGTGTCAGCCTGCGCAATCTGCGCAGGCTGACACGGATCGAAACTTTTTGCCACATTAATGTCATGCATGTTAAGGTACAATTCTGCCTTCGGATTCAGTTAATTGTTAGACCACATATATTGTTTTATGGACACAAAGTTGTTTTATGGACACAGAGTTGAACATTATATTACACCATTGAAATCATATCACTTTTTAATCCAGAATTTATATTCTTTTAACAACGCCATGACAAATATCGTAATCAGTTTTCGTGCATAATCACTGACGTGGGTCTACGCCATTAAACTTTTGATATATTGGTCGTCGAATTTATGAGAAAATAATTTCAATAAACACTCGAATATCATGTATAGGTAAAACCTTACATTACCATATAAACATGCCGTATAAGCACTTCATTCTTGTTTTAGTCTGGACTGTCACCTCTGTTGAAGCATGTGATAAAAGTAGTCGGTGACTTTGGAAAGAAAGTAGTGTAAGTAACGGAGTGAGAAAGCCAGGAAACACATGTGCGTCAACGACCGCCATGATATGACCTTAGCTGTTAAAGTGGCGTTAAACCCCAATACAACCAACCAATTATTCTGGACTGTGCTAAGAGAGCTACTAAAGGCGGTTACGATACACGACACAATGTGATACTAATATGGTTGACTTTTGTGGATTTCTTATGAGTTGACCAGCTAATTGTGATGTGGTTTGTGTGACCGTAGAAAATAACTTGCGAATAACTGACTAAAATACTGCATATTGATTTGACCTTGTCAGTATGACAATTCTCCTCTTGTGGTATGGTTTGAATGGTGTTTATATACCCTTTCAACAAAATGTCACTTAAATTCCGGTGTAATGCAGAAAAATGACCCCCATTACAAAATGACCCTCGGGTCATTTGTCGACGTAGAGGAATGACCCATGGGTCATTTTTCGACGTAGAAAAATGACCCGGGTCATTATTCTACGCCGAGAAATGACCCATGGGTCATTTCTCGACGTAGAGAAATGACCCATGGGTCATTATTCTACGTCGAGAAATAACCGTAGGTCATTTTGTAATGGGGGTCATTTCTCTGCATTACACCGGCAGCCAGTGCTCTTGTACATAAGCTGAATAGTATTCATCCTAAGGTACTTGCTGCTCTTTGTGATTAACCCTTTACTCCATTTCTACGCATTACTTGTAGGAGCTTTTGGAAAACATTTTGGCAAAAGGTGAAATTGCTCATGACGAGCAATTTAACCTTTTGTCACAATGTTTTTTATGCTATCAAAAGGTGTCATATACACATAAGAAATGGCTTCATCCTTGCTGTTAGTTAGGGTCAATCAGAGATACCATAGAAATGCCCTATGAGGTAAAGGGTTAACATCGTCGAACCCATGATCAGCAGTGAGGGGAGAATGAACCGTGTCACAATGACTAATATCAAATCCTCAGAAAGAAGTTGCCTGAGCTGGAGTTTCGAATCAGCGACTACCTGGTTTCGAGCCTTGTACGCTACTGGCTAAGCTACCAGGCTCGACATTCTTCATGCTTGAGGTGAGGTTTGTAACTGTCGGAAGCAAAATTCCAAGGCTTTTATCCGAACAACATGATTAGGAGGTTTTAGATTGGACCTCGGTGCACGGTTAAATTGTCTCCTAAACTGCTAAACAACTTATATCGAGCTGGTGGTAAAAAAAAGCATATAATGCTATTCCAAAGTCAATTTTTTAGAAAACATCTTCTTTACGGAGAGTATTGATCAAAGATCAGACTGCACGTTCTGTGCAGTCTGATCTTGATCTACACTGTCCGCAAAAGGACAGTCACTGGGTCGCGCACGGCAGCCGAAGAATTAATATATGGAACCAGTTTCAATATGTAGGCCGTCTTAGAGATTGAAAATGATAATTCCCCCGTTTTGGGGATTCCCCTATAATAATTTCTATCATGGTATTCCATAGGGTTTCATTTACAAATATTTGCTTCTATAAGACCGTTAATACAGTTATTTATACAGAAAACTTAGTTTATTGATACAAAAGCTTATAATGTGAATAAGTACTTTGAACTGTTACGGTACACTTTTCTTTTTTTACCAAACTTGACCCACGACCGAAAATCGGTGCTTCAAACCATTGACAAATCCAGAGTCTTTGCAAAAGACATTTAACTCATTACCAATTGAAAATATTTTAGGCTTGTCCAAATCAAAAGCAGGTGCAGACGACAAAATAAAAGTGACTTAAAATTCGAACGAGTTTTGTGCAGGGTAGAAAACATTATGGGAAAAGGAGAAAATGCTGATTACCAGCATTTTCTCCTTTTCCCACAATGTTTTATAAAGGCTTCTTTCTCAGAGTCGTCAAACGTAGGGACTGTGTGGTAATGGGTTAATTCTAGATCAGACTTCAATGAACGTGTAGTCAGATTTTTTAATCCTATAACACTACTGCCCGCTTGTTGTTAGCTTGTGATAAAAAAATAATTTGACATTCAATAGATTGCGTTTTCAGTCCTCGACAAACGCCTGACTCAATCGAGTTATACTCTTTGAAAAAGAACCTTAATAACAAAACAAAAAAAGATCAACCAAACTCGATTTTTTGTTTTATGTTTATAAATTTTCTGGCTGTCCAAGGACAATGGTACCCCCGGAATGAATTGAATTTTAGACAAAATAGATTTTAGGAATCAAGAATCGTGCGATGATTTTGCTTGATAAGAATCATCACAGAGAGTCATTAAGCCCCCCTCTTTTTTACAGAGATTGGCTTATATATTTGATGCTCAAAGAGTTAAAAATCAAGATATTTCTGCAGCCCGCAGTGACATCAATTTTTCAGCGTGTCAACCTTGCACCACAATATAAACTTCCGGTTTATGACACATTGTTGGCAGAACAATTGTAAACGATTATTTGATTGGCTGATGACAACAAATATGCCAAAATGTTTAGACATTTCAGAATGAAAAAAAAATGCTGACCTTAATTTCAACTTTTGGAAATAATATTGTCAACTTGTCGTTCACAGTTGATTAAAACAGTTTGTACAACGGTGAACCCTTACAGTTTCAACAATAGGTCCCTAATATATTCATATACTATTCTAAATTGCAGTCTTTGTCTGATATTTTCAAGGCTTCTGAAAACGTTATGGCAGCGACCAGTGCACCTATCAATGCTTTTCTCGGGTTTCGTTCACAAGTACGTCGCGCAATATTCTGTCCAAACAACTGGCTGCTTTCCCGCTTAACCTTCGCAAAAAAAGAAATGATCAGCGGTGAGAGAGGAATAATCCTTTTCGCAGTGGCCAACATTCATCGTAATTATCTATTGGGGAAAAAAAGTGATTGAGCTGAAGGCTCAAACCAGCTACCCTGTGATCTAAAGTCCTATATGATAGTACCGACTGCGACACAGAGCTCGATTACCTAACTTACAATTCATTTTCAAATATGTCACATACTTTGCGAACTCTTGTAATGTCATTACAAAATTTCTTTGCTAAATTCGTCAGTATTTCCGGTTATATATTGAACCTAACATGGCCTAAAACCGCAAAACAAGAGAATGAACATGTTTTCAGCCTGTACCACTACACATCCTTATATCATACAGACTAAAGAAGAAAGCTTTTAAAAACGTTGCGGGAAAAGAAAAAAATGCTGGTAACCAGCATTTTCTTCTTTTCCCACAACATTTTCTATCATTTAAAAAGATGAAGCCCTTTGTATCAGTCATTTTTATTTGTTCGTACACAAATACTTTCGATTATGGCAAGTCGGAAATGTTTTTGTCCGGTCAAGAGTTTCCATGTAAGGTAGTATCACATACAAATTGTGTCATTTCATTGACATGGTCGTCAAGACAACTTGTCTTGTTTCATTTTGTCTGGTATCCATAACGTTTTCGCTGTTATTTCACTTGATTAGCTTCACTTTATGCACCAGTCTAAGGTACCCTTATATATATCATATAATAATATTACGCCTATAGTTAAATTCATTGCAGTCAGCACGCACTTATGCGTCAGACGAATTTTGGAAGAGCAAATTTGTTGCAAATCATACAAAAAGTCGTCAGAAGGACAAAATCAGTCAAGTAGACTTTGGTGAGAATCCATCTCTATTATGTTGCAATTCTCTCAATAAATTGCAGTTTCATCATCATCATCGTTATCGTCATCATCATCATCTTCTTCTTCATTATCACCGTCATCATCATCATCATTACCATCATCATCATCAAAATGTATCAAAATGCATTAATTGCAATTCAGGTGAACTAGCGTTTACAATTATTTCTCAGAAGAAAGGAATCAACTTTGCACTGAACTGTCACGGTGATACGATCGTGACAATAATTATTTTACTTATGAAACGCTTACGTACAACGTTCGTGCTCAGGATATTCTATAAAGGTTTTCCACGAAATTAAGGAAATTAATAGTTCAAAGCCCGCCGAACTCTCTATCAAACTACAAGATTTTTAGAATACTCTAAATCCGAAACATTTGCTGACAATAAATTATATGTTACCAGCAGTTTCTTCTTTTCCCACTATGCTTTTTACATACAACGTCTGCAGTCAGAAAAGGAGACAGCGATAAGGAGTGATAAAGAAATTCTTCCTGCCTGAACCCAGGCTATCAAAAGTACAAGATCTATAAAATTATAAGGAAAGAAAAACATATCATCATCACATATCATCATTAGGTTTCATTTCTTTCAGCACTTTAACCTGGAACGGAATCTTTTGCAAATCGCAAAGAGCAAGATCAGACGGTACGAGAATGTCTTATTTCGTCTAGGATGTACGATAGCAAACATTCTCATTCTTTCCATGTTTTTTCACACTTGTAAATTGTATGATTTCAAAAGTTTTAAATGATATGATTTAAATTTAAGAGCATTTTAACTGTCGCATGTTTTACTTTTAGTCCACTTTTCGGTCTTCAAGGGCATTTATGAAAATGATATGACCACCTCCAAAAATCTGTCAAAAATTCCATTGAAAAAAAAGGCACGTTTATCAAGAGAATGCAACTGTTTGTAGATGAAGATCACACTGCATATAATGCCCTATCCGATCTTACGTATACATATATACTATTCGAAATTTTGCTTGATATTATGACGAAAATAGAACCGAGACAGAGAGCAAAATCCGGGACTTCATTACGTAAGTAATTAATATCCATTTTTTCTTCATTGATTACACTTTCAGCGCTCGTCTAGATTTAACTTGATTTTACAGACAGTGTAGATATAAGATCAAACTGCACAGAACGTGCAGTCTGATCTCACATCTACACTCTCTGTTACTTTGCAACAAATTCTGGCCCAAACAACCTTGAAAAAGTGCAACAGTTCGGCTACCTTTCCTAGTATAAAAGGTGAATTTCCGGTGAAACGGGCGTTTCAACAGCAAAAAGCTCCAGACAGAATCATCTAGTTATTGTAATTACACGGTATTCCTCATCAAAGCGCTCTCTATTTTTTGGCTCATTAAGTTACGTCACCAACACGTTGAAAAGCCTTGTGACATGATATTAAAAAGTCTTTTACATCAGCATGCGAAATATATCGTCGGTTTACTGCAAAAACCTACAGCTGTAGTTATGAGGTTTTTGCAGTAAGACGACGATATAAAGGTCAAAGTCAAGTCAGAGCTCCAGATAAGGGGGACTGATGGTATTCTAAATCTGTTATTTCTCTTCCAATATGAAGAGAAATTCATATTCCTACAGCCTACAGCTTATAAAGTTCTTCCCCAATTTCCAGACAACGGTTATGGTACATGTATTTCATAGTCAATGCGATAAAAATAATTTCAGAGTAGAAAGAAGTAGAAAGAAAACAATATTAACAAGACCAAAAAAAACATTAGAAGTAGATTGAGACAAGAGTTGTCGTGTTTGTGACGAAAATTTTCCAAAAAAGAGTAGACGATCGATATTTAATGAATCTTTTTTATATATTTCAAGATCAATTATGTGAAATATTCAGACGGGTTCCACTGCCAAATTTTATTACGAACATTTTGATAGGCCAGAAATAACATCAGCAAAGGTTACGCAACTCATGATATTCGATAGGTGGCACAGCGGGAGTTTCGATTTTTAAAGAGGCGAGCGGCCAAGGGTACGTAACGAACAAAGTGGAGTTAGTATATCCTTGGCTTGCGAAGATGGCCAAATATTGCCTCTGATGGTTGCAAGGTTGCACAGATTCCGACGGACAGAAAATGCGTTTCGTTCTATTGCTGCAAGCCATCGACAAAACAGCCACAGTTTCCGGTTAAAATCGAAGACAAATCGCTTCAGTGTCTTTACCCCTTTCACTTTATATTGATTTTTTTAATCAACGTTTTCACCGCATTAGGTTATACACACCGTAAAGTTTTAACAACGTTTGTTTACAGCCTGAATGCAAGGGCGCATCTTTAAGCATACTAAAAGTTGATTACGTGGTTTTCTTAATCTCTATAAAAACGAATTACTTTTTGTTCATAATATTATGCAGGAAATGACATAAGATATTAACCTGCTTTACTCTAACATAATTAACACAGATTTTCGCAAGCAGTGCATTTGGCATTTCCTGAAGAAGGAGACACAATTTACATATGAACCGTGCTCTGTTAAAAGGGGTCTTAATGCATCTGCAAAATGTATCGACCAGACATTTATACACCAAGAACAGAACAGAACAGAACAAAAGTTTATTACAGGACAAGTGCACAGCTGTACAGTCACAAAAAAGAATAATTTATAAACATGAAATAACACGAGATCTAGAGAGCATGACAGACGGTAAAAGGACCTACATTATACAATATATGTGTGCGGCACTTTCAGCAAATTCAAAATATATGTTTAATATAATTTAAGTTTTACTTAACAGTGCCACACATATATTTGTCTACTGAACAGTAGGTATACAGAAAAAAAAAAGATTTAAACAAAGTAAACAGACATAAATAGAAAGTACTTTGAACATGTAGGCTTAGGTTGCAATGATACAATACCACTCACATATGAAATGGGAATTACTTTTATTTCATGCTTTCCGGTAGGATATCGAGAAACAGCAGTGAAAATATTTTTCGATGTTACACTGGTACCACCAGTGAAAATACTGATTTTCACGTTTTTGTTGCCTAGGTAAATTTGCGCGTGCCTAATAACCAGATGGGAAATATGACGTCATATACCTTACATTTGTCGAGCTTGACGTCACGTTGCTATGACGGAGGGGTACGCCACGGGGAATAAGGGAAAATAACTGTACTGAATTTTGATAAAGCTCCTCCAAGAAAGGGTTAAGAGCATAAAATAAATAGAATATTTGTTTTTTTTTCGGTGAAAGATCGAAATTTATTTCATCTTGTGAATACCATCGGTAATATGTTCACTCGTGGCTGCGCCACTGGTGAAAATATTACCGATGGTGTCCACTCGATGAATTAAATTTCGATCTTTCACCGAAAAAAACCAAATATCCTCTATTTCTTAAATATTATAAAAGTAAAAAAGCCATGGCTATACTTAAAAAAAAAAAGACAAACAGACGCAGAAATTTGGTGCGATGCCAAAGAATGCCATATGTAATTAAGACTCTTATTAAACTTATCTCATAACTGGTAGTTTGACCCCTACCAGAAATAATGACACCAAGGCTCTTAATTGGGATAAATCATAAAAAATCATATTGTTTTGAGTTTCTTTTGTTGTTTGTTTGATTGAATCTTCCTTTTTTCCCATTTCTTTTGTCTGTCTGTTCTAAACAGACTATGGTATTTAACTCATTACGAAACGACAATATTTTAGGTTTGTCCAAATCGAAAGTATTTGCAGACGGCAAAATTAAAGTGACTGAAAATTTGAAATTTGTTTTGTGAAGGGTAGAAAACATTGGGAGAAAAGGAGAAAATGCTGGTTACCAGCATTTTCTCCTTTTCCTACAATGTTTTCTAAAGGCTTCCTTCGCAGGGGCGTCAAAAGTAGGGATTGTGCGGTAATTGGTTAATTGAAGAAGAACCATTCAGAGAATAATTATGTTATAATGTAAGTATCTTATACACATGAGATATAAGGATGCTTTTTCTTCTTTGAAAGAAATTGAATATGCTATTAAGTTCTTGTACAATAAATAATAACAATTTAGTAGATTATTACAATTCTCTGTCATCTTTTTATGTTTGTTTGTAGAACAACCCAAAACTTGAGAGAGATATATATATACAATTATATATCTTTTTTTATTTTTTCAAAGAAAACTCGTGAAATTTTCAAGTAGTCTACAGCCATTGTTCTTTTTTTTCCATGAGGGAACTGGTCAGTAGAAGAAAAAAAAACAAGGAATCCCCATTACGTGTATGACAACCATAAAATATTCATTTGAAAATCATTACAACAATCAATGTTAAATGAAAACCCATGCACAATGCAACACGTCTGCATTACTTCTGTGTTCCTAAAAGAAATGAACCGTGCCCTGGGAAAAGGGACCTCAATGCATCTACGAAAAGTATCGACCCGGGATAGCTTGCACATTCTGCGCAGGTTGACCTGAATCGAAACTTCTAGCTATTGTTCAGTTCAGATTTATGTGTGTACATGGACCAGTCTACCTCATGTTCAAGCCTGTTATTAAAAAAACAGCGAATATTATGGAACTGTGCCTGTGATATGATTACTTGCTTGGTTTCATGGATTACGGAGATGCGTTAAGCCCCTTTTTGTCATAGCATGGTTCAAATGAATTATTCAGTCCCTTAACTCTTTACCACACGAGAAAATTTTGGACTGGTCCAATTTGAAAGCATTTGCAGACGTCAAATAAAATGTCACTGAAAAATTGAAATTTGTTTTGGGAAGGGTTGAAAACATTGTGGGAAAAGGAGAAAATGCTGGTTACCAGCATTTTCTCCTTTTCCCACAATGTTTTCAAAAGGCTCCTTTCTTAGGGGCGTCAAAAGTAGGGATTGTGTGGTAATGGGGTAACCCTTATCCTGTCATTAACTTAAATCAAACTTTCTAGCCAGTATCGTAAAAATCCGAAAAATGTTACTTCAAACTTATTTTTGAAAAAAAAAAAACTTCTTTACGGACAGTGTAGATCCAAGATCAGACTGCACGTTCTGTGCAGTCTGATCTTGATCTACACTGTCCGCAAAAGGTCAGGGAGTCCCTCCTAGCACTATAAGGGTTAGACCACAAGAGAAATAATGGCCGTGTTGTAAATATTTAGTCGGTTACAAGACGGAATTACTTAATATGGATCGCATGCCATTTTGAGGGATGGGTTCGAAGTTTATTGCGAAATATCGGACAGTGTCCATCAAGATCAGACTGAATGATCTGTGCTGTCCGATCTGATCTTGCTGGACACAGCCCGGAAAAGCAGCTATATTTCCGACGGCGGTTAAAGGATTATCATACTGTTTGCGTGTCTGCCAGAATGTTTATAGTATACAGTTTCGCAATTATTTCTACCTATGTGGTACAAATAAAAATTAGTCGTGCTCTATGAATTCGACATTTAATGAGTCTACAAAAAAAAAAACTATCAACCTTTTTTCCCAGCCTGCAAAGACCACGTCATAAGCATTATCTCCCGCTAGATGGCATTCTATAAATACTCATCTATCTAATTTTTGCATCCTGGGTAAAGAACCGAACCACTTTTCTACGCAACAACCGTTACTTTGAATTTTAAATTAACGTTTACTCAATAAAACGCTACCTGGTGCAATTCATTCAGCTATGACCAGCATTTTAGAGAAATTTGGAGCTAAAACAGGCCTGATTTTTCCTCAAAAGTACTGATAAAGGCTATTTTCTCCATTGCTACTTTATAGCGCGTAATACTACATTCTCCCCGATAGCGGGGAGAGTGATGCGTCATACAAGACAGGTCGAATCTTCGAAGAATATGACATGCACAGACAACGCGACGTAAGTTGAGTCTAAAGGTTTGGCAGCAAAGAAGTTTATTTCCGGTGTAATGCAGAAAAATGACCCCCATTACAAAATGACCCCCGGGTCATTTCTCGACGTAGAGGAATGACCCATGGGTCATTTTTCGACGTAGAAAAATGACCCGGGTCATTATTCTACGTCGAGAAATGACCCGGGGGTCATTTCTCGACGTAGAAAAATGATCCATGGGTCATTATTCTACGTCGAGAAATGACCGTAGGTCATTTTGTAATGGGGGTCATTTCTCTGTATTACAGCGGCGACGAGATATAAGACGTAGGTAGAATAGAGAGTAAAACACTACGTATACAGTCAGATATAAGTTAAGCATCACCTGAACAAATTTGGTCATATCTTTTAATGGATAACCTTTTATTTGGTATATTTTCAAGCTATGCAAGAACCAACTAGACAAGTAACAGGCTACTTTATGAGCTAAATGAAAGAATGGCTACGAGAAAACTCTCCGAAGCCCAGAAATGGCAAATTGTGGGCATGAGTAATGCTGGTCTAAGCACATGGGCTATTGCTGGTCAGTTTTGGTGATGCATAACTTTTATCTGACTGTACATTACAATCGAATGATTTGGTGCCGCACAACTGCAAACTAATTCTTGCTCTTAAGTCAAAATGATCCCCTATAAATAGTTTGACAATAAACATGTATTATTAGAGAAATAGAAAGGCAAAATTGTACGTGGAATCCACTTAAAATTCAATATAATGCTTTATCAATAAAGCCCTGGAAATGGTTAAAGCTGTTTTAGTGGACGGCGCAGTTCAAGATTACACTGCGCAGAAAATACAGTCTGATCTTGATCTACAGTGTTCGCTATTTTCATACATAATATAGCTAAAAGAAGCAGGATATAGAAATGATTCCCTTATTTTTTCCGTTTGATACAATCTATTCAAAACAATTCGAGCTCTAACGGCTGTAAGGACCCAACACACATAAAAAGGTATCGTTAATGAAATATCACATGTCATTTATTGTTGAATTCATGACTTTTAACTGCACGGTGCACCTGTGCAGCTATAGAAAATTCAAACCGGACCCTTATACTGCCTGCAGTTGTAAAAGGTATGATAGAAATGGGAATACGACAAAGGTATATAACAATCAAAACTTCATCAAAGCCCGCTATTTTTCTTAAAGTCGCTCGGTATAGATGAAGAATCAATTTGCACGTCTACCATAGTCTGATCTAGAACCACACCAGTTACCATAGAATCTAACATGCAAAACGTTACTTTAGGAAAAAGTACTTAAAAATGAAAGAAAGCGTCTGAAACGTTAACCCTTTACTCCAAAGATACTCATTTCTAAGTATTGCTTGTAGGAGCCTTTGGAAAACATTGTAGCAAAAGGTGAAATTGCTCGTGACGAGCAATTTCACCTTTTGTCACAATGTTTTCTATGCTTTCAAATGGTGTCATTTACACATAAGAAACGGCTTCATCCTTGCTGTTTTTTAGGGTCAATTACAGATACCACAGAAATGCCTTATAGGGTAAAGGGTTAAGAAAAAACATTTATTTTTGCATTTTTTTATTTGATTTTTCTTTGTGAAGCTCGTATTACTCTTTTTTTCCTTTCATCTCTGTGTAACATGAACTGTTATAAACATACGGACATGTGAGTCATACCCTGTGAAAACATGGTTCATTGGTCGAATTTTTTTGCGATTGTTAAACTTTCTGCAAATAGCAGGTCTACTGTAACTCTACCAAACGGAAAAAAATAGCCCTGTGAAAACATGGTTCATTGGTCGAATCTTTTTGCGATTGTTAAACTTTCTGCAAATTGCAGGTCTGCTTTTACTCTTTACCAGACGAAAGAAAAAAGCCCTGTCCAAATTGAAAGCATTTGCAGACCACAATTTCAATGTGGATCAATGGTGCAATTGTTTGTTGAAATGCTAGTAACCAGCATTTTCTCCTTTTCCCACTATGTTTTCTACACTTCCAAAACCAAATTCCAATGCTTAAGTCACAGTCATTTTGTTGTCTGAAAATGCTTTCGATTTGGACCAGTCTATAATTTCGTCGATTTTTAAAGAGTTAAGTCAGCACGTTACTGACTGAATTACGGGACTTGGCTGTGTGCTTTACCACAGGCGTTAGAAGCTTCCTTGTTCTACGAAAAAGAGGTAATCGACAATGCGCTATTTATAGTAACGGTTGTCTCCACTGTGGACGCCGACATAGTTTTGTTTTAGAAACGACGCGACCCAGACCATTTTATTACATAAAACTTGATGTCGTCCGACTTGCAACAAGTTTATGTGCCAATCTTTCGTAAGTTTTATTGCAACGTTGCAGATATGACCCTTTTTCAAACGACAAATTCTACACTTTTCAGAAGTGATACCATTGAACTGAAGTTCTTTGATGGCGTGGAAAACATTGTGGGAAAAGGAGAAAATGCTGATTTCCAGCATTTCCAGCATATTCTCCTTGTCCCACAATGTTTTCAAAAGGCTTTACCTTGAGGAAAGTTAAAACTCTGAACTGTTAGGTAAAGACTTTACCATTGACCAAACAATACCGAGTTTTATCGCTCCGAGAAAAACCGCTTTTAAAAACATTGTTGGGAATAGAGGAAAAATGGCTTTACACCATCAGTTTCTCCCTTTTCACAATGTATCTGTCTCTCAAAGCCATATTCTTTGCATCTTAACTAGTTTTTTTTTCTTTATCGTCTGCAAATGCTTTCAGTTTGGACAAGCCTTAACTTTTTGACGTTTGGCAAAGAGACAAGTGTATAAAGTTATGTAAAGTTTGTGAAATAAAAACTGATACCTGGACCATTTGCACTTTGATCTTCATCCTTAGAAGACCCTTCCACGTTACTTGTTGACTACTGTATGCAAAGTGTTGATTCTGTTCAAATTGAAAGGGTTTTGTAAACGACTTATTCAATGTTGGTGAAATGCTGAGGGAGGCTAGAAAACATTGTGAGAAAAGGAGAAAATGCTGGTTACCAGCATTTTCTCCTTTTTCCCACAAAGTTTTCGTAGGCATATTTGTTCAATATCTTTAAAACTATCGATTGTGTGGTAATTGGTTATCTCTTTACCAAGCGACAAATTCCTTGACAGGTCCTAATTGAAAGCATTTGCAGACGACAAAATAAATGTGATTAAGGACTATTAATTTCTTTTAGGAAGGGAAGAAAGCATTGTGGGAAAAGGAGAAAGTGCTAGTTACCCCGCACTATTTTCAAAAGCCTTTCTACCTAGGGTCGTTAAATCCCTGGATTTTTTTGTTTAGTAAAAGTGTAAACATATAGAAAACGAAAATCTTTTTAAGCTTTTTACAAAGAAAAAGGAAACTTAGAAAAAAAAACCCGCGCCATAAAAAAGTAAATTATCTTATGAAGTAATTGTTAAAAACACGTTGAACGTAAGAAATACACAATATCAATCCTGTACAAAGAAACGTTTACGGCGCATTCAATAGATTCACATAATAAATCTTTCGTTTTGACATTTAACAGAGAATAGAAAAAAAAAAAGACGAAATAAAACTGAATGAAAAAATCTTATCTCTGTAATAGTCGCATTTGCAGCTGACAACATAATTTTCTGGTCGGCATTTCCCTTCCCCGTGTTTCAAAATTCGATTCGTCCATGCTGTTATCAGTACTCATTTTGGGTGAGTCTAAAGTTATATTTTTGAGATATCAGGTCTGGATTTATACTAAATGGAAGATATTTCGCAGCGTTTGACATGAATTTATGAATTAAGCGAACCACAGCAACTATCAAATAAGTCTGAACGAGACGGCTAAATGTTGGCTTAGTTTAAACCTTTTACCAAACGACAAAATTTTAGACTGGTCCAAATTGGAAGCCCCTTGCAGACGACAAAATAAACGTTACTGAAATTTGTTTCCAGCGGGCCGTAGAAAAAAAAATGTGGGAAAAGGAGGAAATGTTTTTTACCAGAATTTTGTTCTTTTCCCATAACACGTCATCTCTCTGTGATTGAAAAAGCTGGGAAAAAGAGGCCTTTTGAAAACATTGTGGGAAAAGGAGAAAATGCTGGTGACCAGCATTTTCTCCTTTTTCCCGCAATGTTTTCTACCCTTTACATAACAAATTACAAATTTTCAGTCACTTTTATTTTGTCGTCTGCAAATGCTTTCAATTTGAACCAGTCTAAAATATTGTCGTTTGGTAAAGAGTTAAGCGAACCACAGCACTTATCAAATAACTCTTTGCCAGACGGCCAAATGTTAGCTTAGTCCAAACCTTTTACCAAACGACAAAATTTTTGACTGGTCTAAATTCAAAGCACTTGCAGACGACAAAATAAACGTAACTCAAGAATTGAAATTTGTTTCCTGCAGGGTAGAACACCTTTCGATTTGGACAAACTTAAAATTTTGTCGTTTGATAGTGAGTTAAGAGAAAAAAAAGTGTATCACCTCATCTCTTATCTAACAATCCCATTGTTAAACAGCCCAGAAAAAGAAACCTTTTGAAAACATTATGGGAAAAGAAGAAAATGCTGGTAACCAGCATTTTCTTCTTTTCCCACAATGTTTTCTACCGTTCAAAAAACGAACTTATCTTTTTTAGTCGTTTTGAATTTGTCGTCTGCATATGCTTTCAATTTGGAAAAGTCTAAATAAATATCGTTTGGTAAAGCGTTAAGTCATTACCAAACGACAAATTTCTAGACTAGTGCAAATTGAAAGCATTTGCAGACGAAAAAATAAAAGTGACTGAAAATTTGAAATTTGATTTGGGAAGGGTAGAAAACATTGTGGGAAAAGGAGAAAATGCTGGTTTCAAGCATTTTCTCCTTTTCCCACAATGTTTTCTAAAGGCTTCTTTCTCAGGAGCGTCAAAAGTAGGGATTGTGTGGTAAAACGTTAAGTAATTGGGACGCTTTAATCCCTACAGCAAATGGTCTGACATTTCAGCATTCAACTGTCGCAGTAAATTGCAGACGAAAAATACAACCGACACTGAAAAATGCCTAACCTTTTGCCACACAATGCCTACTTGTGACGCTCCTGGAAAAGAAGCCTTTTGAAAACATTGTTGGAAAAGAAAAAAAAAAAAAAAATGCTGGTAACCAGCATTTTTTTCTTTTCCCACAATGTTTTCTACTATATCAAAGAAAAATTACAGCATTTGAGCCACATTGAAATTGTCGTCTGCAAATGCTTTCAATTTGGACAACGCTAAAATTTTGTTGCCTGGTAAAGGATTAACCCATTACCGCATGAGACAAACTTTGCCACAGACGTCCTGAAAAAATAACATTGTGATAAATGGTTAAAAATCATAAATAAATGATCATGAATGAATGATTGTGGTTTAACTTTTTCCTGAGCAACAAAATTTGTCGTCTGCAAATGCTTTCAATTTGAACAACAGTAAAATTAAAACTTTGTCGTTTGGTATAGAGTTTAGAGAGTTTTAAGCGCCAGACAAAAATATTAGGATCACGTCGATAGATATATATGCCACAGATATATAACTGAAAGTTAAACCTCTCTTTTAACAGCCAACCTTATTGAGCAGCCGACCTGTATTAACTCTTCACCGAACGACACAATTTTAGACTTGCACAAATTCAAGAAAATTGCAGACGACAAAATAAAAGTGAATCAAAAATTGAAACTTGACCTCAGAAGAGTAGAAAACATTGTGGGAAATGGAGAAAATGCTGGTTACCAGCATTTTCTCCTTTTCCCACAATGTTTTAAAAAGGCATCTATCTCAGGTTCGTAGAAACCAGGGATTCTTTGGTAATAGGTTATACCTGTCTTTACAGCCAACCTTATTGACCAGCCGACCTGTGTTAAGCGGTCATATATGAGCGGAGCTCTGTCAAAAAGGTGTTAAATGCATTTCCGTGATGCATTTGTCCTTCAGGTGACTGCACCATGAGGTAAAATGACAAAAAAAAAAAAAGTTTTTTTTCGGTGGTATTTCCTTAATTGGCTACATAGCCTCTTATAGTATTTTTAGGTTTCACATTTGAATTTTGCAAAGGATTTGGAATGTCACTTTATCAATAGCACGCGGCGATTACGAGGATTCGAATCCAAATCAGTACAACGAAAAATCAGTGCAAATCCAAATCAGTACAATGACGTCATCAGTACAATGACGTCATATCTGTTGTAATAAGAATAGACGGAGTTCCCTCTTGCAAAACGGCCATCCTGTTTTCTGAAATGTCTAAAGTTGCACCTTCTTAATCCTTATTCTGCTAAACGAGTAAAATGAAAGTTTCAAGCCGGCGACTATAAAAACCAGAATAATTTTATTTGAAACTTATGTTTGGAAGGAAAAATCTCCTCATCGAACAATGTAGATCAAAGATCAGACTGCACATTCTGTGCAGTCTGATCTTGATCTACATTGTTCGCAAAAGGTCAGTGGGTCGCTTTTGGGTTTATGAATGCAAACCGTACAGTTTCTATACGCTAGTAAAGGCAGTAAAGGAGATCTAATTCTGAATTATCGGTGTACTTCAAAAAAGTCTGAACTGCGACAAGGAAATTAGATAGGCACCTTCAGGCACAATTTTGATATTCTTTAGGTGCTTATTCAATGCAAGCTGGACTAAAAAGCTGACACCATCGAAAAAGGACTTGCAAAATTATTTCTTTTGAATCGTCCACAGGTACGATTCAACATGGTAAAATGATATTTGTGTCTGTAGGCTTTTGTCAGGGGAAAATAGAAGTCAACAATAAGTGCAATAAGAACGAAGACGCAAAATGACAACACTATAGGGTGCATGTGTGTCGTTATTTTATCCCGTTGCTACGAAAATACGGGCTTAAACACCCCACCCCCGGCATTTATCCCAGGATCTAAGAAATCACTTTCTTCTGGTTGGATTTATTTGCTTAAAGAAAAATCACAATTATTTTAGGGGTCATTTGCAGCCATGGCAAATTAATGTAACAAATATCTTTTTCTGAAATTCGTCATATAAAAATAAACCGCGTCTATTTCTTGTTTCGTTTTTTTTTTGGGTTTCGCTTTATTTACAAAACCATGACGAAACAGACTGTGTATCAGGCCAATTTCGTAGGAAAAATGGATTTAGACAGCAAATTTTGTTGCAGTCTGCCTTTTAAACTCACCACTGTTTGAGAGGTCTGATCTGTAGAAACAACATGCATTGCAGTTTCAAGGCCGACCTAATTTAGTTATCTACCGCCCCCCCCCCCTCCCCACCCACCCACCCACAAAAAAAAAAAAAAATCCGACAGTGTTGACACAAAATCAGACTGTGCGTTCTGTGCAGTCTGGTCTTGGTCTACATTGACCACTAAAACAATTTTAGATATCATATATACTTGTATGCAGTCTATAATCTTCGTCTACATAGTCTGCGAAAAAGCAAATACAGATGTTATAGTTCACATGGAAGGGACCCTCCCATTTTGCCAGCAGCAGATGTCTCCTATAAATACAACTAATGGCTATTTATAGCCTAGATATGACAGATGTCTGTCTATTTCACAGGCAGGTACGGAATTCGACATATTAGTGCAGGGTGGGGATGGGAACAGTTATATATGGGTCACGATATGTGAGAGACGGTAAAGAGGGCATCTGCAAAAGGTTTCGACACAGATCAGCCTGCGCATATCGCGCAGGCTGATCTGTGTCGAAACCTTTTGCTTTTCGTAAAAATTCTCCTTGTCCAAGGACCTTTCTACCACAGGATCTAGGTTGATAGGGAAAAAATGGATTTCATAGATCTATAACTATAATGGTGATTTGATTGATAAACTACAACACGGACATGCATCAAAACCACTTTTTGCCAGTACACGGCTCTTATAATCATAAAAGTTCTCTCTCTTTCCCAATCTATCGCCACTCTCTTTCCCAATCTATCACTCTCTCTTTCTTTATTTCTCTCTCTCTTTCTCTCTCTCTTTCTTTTGCTCTCTCTCTCTTTCCCAATCTATCACTCTTTCTCTCTCTCTCTCTTGCTTTCACAGTTTCGCTCTCTCTCTCTCTCTTTCCCCAATCCCTCTCTCTCTCTCTGTCTCCTTCTCTCTTTCTCTCTCTTGCTCTCTCTGTTTCTCCCGCTCTCTCTTCTCTTGCTCTCTGTCTCCCTGTATGTCTGTCTCTCTCTCTCATTATGGGATATAATAAATATATACGTTCTCACGATGCCAAACTATAGATTCTGAATGAAAAAAATACTAGACACAAGTTGAAAGATGGGCAAACGAGAGACTCCACAAATCAGTTTTTCACTTCGGCCCTCCAGTGCGGTAGCACTGTAAAACAGTTTCCTTTCGTCAGACACACAAATATCAAATTACTTAAATTCTCAAGCGTGTACTGCTTAAAATTTTCACGAATATCGGACGGTGTAGATCCAAGATCAGACTGCATGTTCTGTGCAGTCTGATCTTGGATCTACATAGTCCGAAAAAGTATTTTCAATTGCGGTCAACGCCGTAAGGGTAAAGAAAACACCTGTTGCAAAGAATGCTTTGATGAGTCCAGGTGTATTACGTGATCTAATGATGCAGAGTTGTACACATATCTTGGGGAGCCCTTTAATTTCAAATCAAACAGTTCGGATTTCTCTGTTAAAAACCTATGTTGTTGATCTCAAGTGCAATCACCTCCTTTTCGACAAATCTGTTGGAAAAAAAAAATATATATATATCAGAAGTCAGCGATTTGGTTTCTATATTTCAAGTCTTCATGTGAATGGAAATGTATGCCGTTTTCAAAGGTATTTTCGTCAAGTTCGGCGACTTATTTCACAGATTTTTCTCGGTTTTGCCGGTGTAAGACTTGGGCTCGACAGTGCCTTTCCAAAGGAAACAACATGATTTATGGACACAACAGGGAGGCCGAAATCTAAATTTCTGGATTATAAAACAAACACCATTTGCTTATCATACGGGAATGGATATCATAAATTCTGAAAAAGAATTTGGCTTGGCAGGGATTTTATCACATGACCCCCCGCGAATACGGTCCCTACACGTTACCTACTCATACAAGGTTCAGCCTATAGGGAAAGAACACTTGTGATCATAAATACATGCGAAGTATGTCTGTTGTTTAACTTTCTGAAACCTTACATTGTATTTTTCCCTTAACGCTTTTCATTTTTAACAGCGATAATCATATAAACCAACCTCAGTTACGCTTAGTTCTGTTATGTGTTAGAGGTATGGAACCGTCACTTGGAGCCTCGGCTGTACCATTTATCCGAAACACTGTTAGTAATTTCAGATGACCTGTTGTAAGTCTCAAACTCAGACCTTCAAGTGGTCCGTGACTTGATTTGTACAAGTCTAAAGATATACGGACTGGTCTCTGAGGAAAAAAACTAAACTTTTTTTTTAATTCAAAGATCTTTTTTCCCTTAATATTGCACTATTTATCGGACAGTGTAGATTCAAGATCAGACTGCACATTCTGTGCAGTCTGATCTTGATCTACACTGTCCGATAAAAGTATTTCTCATCTTGGAACTATAGATTTTCCGTGGCAAAAAGAAGCAACAACTTAAGATTTGCTATGCGCTCTAAAGGGTACGGTTTATATTACCTAAGCTAACATTTACCTTCGGTCTATGCGAATGTTTATCCAATAATATGCCCGAATTATGAAGACGTTCCCGATTTTTTTTTCTGATCAGATGTAATTTGTGAACGGTGCTGTGGGAAAATTTGGCTTAAATCACCTTTTAGTATTACATTGTTCGCATAATTTAGATCCATTTTGTCTAAAAGGTGACTGGATAATGGGATAGAACGGTTCTTTGACATGCAGAAAATCCATCGCTGGCAAAAGGTTTCAAACCGTATTAGAAGAATCAATAATTTTTGCAAGTCATCATTTCACTGCATGTAACACATGTATGGTGAACTTTGAAAGAGAATTGTAACTTTTTGATGTTAAACTTGGGGTGCGAATCGACACTCACTGACTTTCTAAACCGTTTGCAGACAGTGTAGACCAGATCAGACTGCACAGAACGTGCAGTCTGATCTCGGATTTACACTGACCGATAAAGAGGTATCTATACTCTCCCTTAAAAAATATGTTTGTAATAGGAAAGCTTGAGGTTTTTTTTTTTTATATCAGCTTAAAAGTTCCGTTCATTCAGGTTTATTCAAGTACGTCTAAATTCTAAGACTATAGCCATCCTGTTAGCCAGGACAGATAGTCTCAGCCAATCAGATATCTGGGCCCGTATTCACCAACCATTCTTAAGAACGTTCTTTGTCTTATTCTCCAGAATTTTCTGCATTTGTAAGTAACACGACTTCTGATTGGCTAAACCATTCGGTTTAGCCAATCAGAAGTTGTGTTACTCACAAATGCAGAATTCTTTGGAGAATAAGAATCAGAATATTCTCAAGAACGGTTGGCGAATACAGGCTCTGGTATTATCTTTATTAGTTTTCGATCTTGTAAAATTCAGATTTATTAGTTTGATTATACAAAGTTCCGGGTCACAAAGCTTGGCTACAATGGTATGTGTGAGAGTTTGTGGGTGTGTCACATGTCTTTTTCACCTATGTAATAGGTATTAATATGATTTATTTCATGCTTTCCGGTAGGATATCGAGAAACAGCAGTGAAAATATTTTTCGATCTTACACTGGTACCACCAGTGAAAATACCGATTTTCACGTTCTTGTTGCCTAGGTAAATTGCGCGTGCCTAACAACCAGATGGGAAATATGACGTCATATACCTTACATTTCTCGCGCTTGACGTAACGTTGCTATGCGGGAGGGGTACGCCACGGGGAATAAGGGAAAAGAACTGTACTGAATTTTGATAAAGCTCCTTCCAGAAAGGGTTAAATAAATAGAATATTTGTTTTTTTTTTTCGGTGAAAGATCGAAATGTATTTCATCGAGTGAACACCATCGGTAATATTTTCACGAGTGGCTGCGCCACCCGTGAAAATATTATTGATGGTGTCCACTCGATGAAATAAATTTCGCTCTTTCACCGAAAAAAAACCCCAAATATCCTCTATATATCAAGTTCCGGGTTAAAAAAGCTAGGCTACAATAGTATGTGTGAGAGCTTGTGGGTGTGTCACATGTCTTTTTCATTTACGTATATAATAGGTATTGTTATGATATAATATGTAGGAAAACCATGTAACCAAATAAATGATAAGTGCTGCGGTAAAAAGGCGTTTCTAGCATCCTCGCGATAATACACAGCAAATTCATCTTAAAGTTATAGTTCCACAAAATCCGTTTTGTCCGATAGCTGCCTATATCATGAGGTGGAATGGTACTATGACATGCAGAACACTGACCGGTGGCAATTTTTTTTTATCCTGGTTAGTCTGTGCGAAATGAGCACACTGACATGGGCAAATTCTTTTGCAGATACATTAAACCTATTTTCAAAAAGCAGGAGTCTTCATTTATTCATTCATCATTCATCCATTCATTCATTCATTCATTCATCTATTCATTCATTCATTCATTTGACTCTTTCCCATCGTTCGTTTATTCGTTCGATCACTCTTGGTCATTTAAGTGCAGAGAGCCCAGATTTAGAAAATAGCTGTGAAAACTCCTTCAAGATTTTTATACATGCATTATGTGTAAAAATGTGCGATTGAAGTGCACTTGTAGACAGAAATATAGAGAGTTGACACTAGATAACGATGTTTTACGATTCAGTATTCGGCCTACACTTTAAATGATACAGTCTGTAGCATTTGCGCTCCACTACAAAATGAGTGGTGTCCGTGGTCGTGAGGTAGAGCGCCTCATAACCTAACTCTCTGCCAGACAAATGCCGAGTTTTTCAACTCTGGGGAAAAAGACGTTTGAAAACGTTATGGGAAAAAGAGAAAATGCTGGTTTTTCTTAAAGTTCTTCAGAGTTTTTCAATCAGTATCTTGTATGGCCACCTCTGACGTCGATACAGGCAATCATTCGACGTCGCATAGACCTTACATAAAAATATAGGTAATATGTATTAAAATAAAAATTATTGGTTCAGGAATGTTATTCCATTCCTGAACGAGAGCGGGGGCAAAAACCAACCTTTCACGTTACCTTAGTCTTTGAGTACTTTTGCAACTTTGATTTCAGTACCACCTCATTACCAAACGACAATATTTTTGGCTTGTCCAGATCGAAAGCATTTGCAGACGACAAAAATAAAAGTGACTGAAAATTTGAAATTTGTTTTGTGAAGCCGGGTAGAAAACATTGAGGGTAAAGGAGAAAATGCTGGTTACCAGCATTTTCTCCTTTTCCCACAACGTTTTCTAAAGGCTTCTTTCTCAGGGTCGTCAAAAGTAGGGATTGTGTGGTAATTGGTTAAACTGCAAAACCTAACTTAAACTTTCTGTAAGTCAAAATCTGATTAGCTTGACATTTTCTACAGACTCTGAACTAAAGTATGATACCAAACTTCTGGTCTTCAGTAAAAAATGGGACGAGAAATAAAAGAAAATTAAGTGCACTCTTATTTACGGAACTGAGTATATACTGTTCGCTTGTTTTTAAAGGTGGGTATTTAGGTAATTCACATCACACCAAATTGAAAAATATATATAGCACTGAAATTTATATGAAAAAATAATACAAATTATCAATAATTAAGAATCATACAATTGCGAAAAAAATTTTTTTTGATGGTATTCCCTTAAAAAGCTATATAGTGTCTTAAGCTATTTTTAGATTTTGCACCAAAAATCAAAAACACATTGTTGGAATGTTATGCGACTGGCAGATGACTAGTGACGCTTAGATTCCATAATATATTAACAAACATGTAATTAATTTCCATAATGTCTTCTTCGGACGCTTCGTCTGAAGCTTCGTCTGTGTATTTCCGGTATGTAAATGAGCGAGTTGCTCATGTAAAAATAGACCGTGTTTCCCGTCGGTGTCGACCTGGGCTGTAGTAAATCTCTAATTTCTCTCATTGTCGGTTGGTTTTCGACTACTGGGGTTTTATGAATGGAAATTATAAGGCTTTGGGAGTATTAAGATGATTTTTGTATTTTTGTAAAAAAATTTCGTCCCAAGATCTGAAGGGCCACCTTAAAAGAGGTCGAATAAATAACCTTATATTTGATATCTAAAGACTAAAAAAGCAGTGAAGGTCCGTTACAATATTTTTTGGTGGTAAATTTATGAATGATTTGTCGTATATGTCCTTGGACAACCCTGCGTGACTGAACGTCAATTTAGATCAACAAATAATACATTGTAATAAAAAAGTGGTGGTTTGGTGTGAAATTATACTATAGAAATATATTATATACATTATCAATAACAGTAAGTAAATTATTTGTGGTTTAACACTTTACCAAATGACAATTTTTTTAGACAGGATCAAATTCAAAGAATGTGCAGACAAGAAATTGTAAAACCTTGGTAATATGATGATTTCTGACTTTGATAGGGTAGAAAACATTGTGGGAAAAGGAGAAAATGCTGGTTACCAGCATTTTCTCCTTTTTCCACAACGTTTTCTAAAGGCTTCTTTCTAAGGGTCGTTAAAATTCGGGATTGTGTGTTAAAGAGTAACAAGACCATCCTAAATGTCAAATACACCGAATACAACCGACCTTGAACAAAATACGACACGTGATATTAGAGACAGCTGTTCGACCTTGAATTGTGATAAGTGGATAGTGTGGACCCAAGATCAGACTGCTCAATCTGTTCTTTGCAGTCCGATCTTGATCTACACAACCCGTAAAGACTACCTAAACTACAAACTAAGTTTCTGCAAGTTTGATTATTTCTCTGTTAACCTTAACTCATTACCACACAATCCCTACTTTTGACGCCCCTGAAAAAGAAGCCTTTTGAAAACACTGTAGGAAAAGGAGAAAACGCTGGTAACCAGCATTTTCTCCTTTTTCCACAGTGTTTTCTACCATTCCCAGAACAAATTTCAGTTTTTAAGTCACCTTTATTTTGTCGTCTGCAAATGCTTTCAATTTGAACCAGTCTAAAATTTTGTCGTGTGGTAAAGAGTTAAAGGCTGATAAACGGGACTCAAGGACCTTTTGCAGACATTGTAGATGAAGATAAGACTTCACACAATGGAATGTCTGATCTTGGGTTTACACGGTCTGCAAAAGCGATATCTCCCACTCCCCCCCTCCCCCCCCCCCCCCCCCCCCCACACACACACACACACACACCCCCTCCGGACCCCCTATGCACAATACCTATGAAACTGCAAAATTTGTTTTTTTTTTACTTTCGATTTGAAAGTTTCATTTTTCACTTGATCAGCCTGCATAGCTCAAGTGTTAGAGAGTTGGATTCGTGATCATGAGGGTGTGGGTTCGATCCACGGCTGGCCATATAAAATTATTAACAATCTTTCGGATGAGATGTTAAACCGACGGTTCCGAGTGACGGTGCTATACACCTAACACGTTACAGCACCAGGCGAAACTTCGGATGGTTTCTGCCTGTATCTGCACTATCCCCCGTAACATTACTAACAGCCTTCAGGTGGCATAGCCCATATTGGAAACCGGTGGCGACAATATAAATAACCGCAAATTCTATCAATCATTTCACTTTTTAGCCGGTTTAGAATAGAACTGGGATAGAGGGGTAGAGCAGTGAGGCGGGATTATAGATGAAATTGATAAACTGATTTTTTTTTTCAAACGAAATTGTAGAAATGAAATACACTCGAAAACTTATTTACCCGTAAAGGCGCTCCTCTTTATTATGTTATCGATATAGGGTACAATTATAATCAATTAACTTTCCAAAACTCGAACTCTTTTTTTTTTTGTATCTCAACATCTTAAGAAAATATTTGAATATTCAGACGTTTACCCCTCTCTACGCTGAAACGAACCTCTAAACGGCCACGTTGTCTCTCCTATAAATTGGAGTAAATAAAAGAAATGTTAATAAAAAAAATGTGACATACGTGTATATCTGGACGTTAACCATGGTCTTGTGATAAAAAGATTCTCGATTTTGCCAGCAGAAAGACTCTCTTTTTCAAGAAAAGGAAAATCAATTGTTTGCGCACGCGTGCTGTCCACCAGACAAAACAGTATAACAAAAGAAGCATAAAATACTAAACTTTTGTAAGCATGAAAAAAAAAACAAATGAAAATTATTTTCCGTGAAAAAAAATGTAATCCCAAAAATAAGCATGAAGTTTTCAAAAACTGGATTTTTCAATTTACAATATTGAATGAAAGAACGACAAATAAGTTTCTTCCATGATAAAAACTGAATGAATTCTCCTCAGAATTTGGCTCAGGTATGCTTTCAGACAAGTCAATTATTCTGCAAAAAAAATGAAACCAAATTAGCTGTTCCTTTTATAGGCAGCGGACAAGAGAAAATCTCTTTAGGAAAGTATAGCTTAAAACTGACAGTTTAGAAGTTGGTTTCAGTGTATTTAAACTTACTTTTGCTTACTTTTTCATTACTGAATGAATAAATTTCAATTTCTCAAAGGCCACAGTTCAGCTGCAATATCACGAAGATAATTTGGTCATAATCTAAAATAAATGTATGAACAGTGTAGATCAGAGATCAGACTGCACGTTCCGTGCAGTCTGATCTTGATCTACACTGTCCACAAAATACATGTACCGCTCCCGGGTATCGAACTCGATTCATTCCGCTATGATCAGCAGTTTAGAGAAATCTGGAGTTAAAACAGGCATGATTTCTCCGCAAAAGTATTGATAAAAGCCATTTTTCTCCATTGCTACTTTATCGCGCATTACTACAATCCCCCCAATAATGGGAGAAGTAATGCGTCATAGTAGACAGGTCGAATCTTCGAAGAAAATGAGAAGCGCAGACAACGTCATTTTCATGGAAAAAAATGTTACATGGCAGAATGACATGTCCGAAAGCAAAGAATTAACTCATTACCACACGAGAAAATTTTAGACTGGTCCAAATTGAAAGCATTTGCAGACAACAAAATAAAGGTTACTCAAAAATAGAAACTTGTTCTGGTGGGGGTAGAAAACACTGTGGGAAAAGGAGAAAATGCTGGTTACCAGCATTTTCTCCTTTTCCCCACAGTGTTTTCAAAAGGCTTCTTTCTCAGGGGCGTCAAAAGTAGGGATTGTGTAGTAATGGGTTAATTACATATATCACTTGTTTTAGTATTTCCGTCTATCATTTTGATCAAGCTGGATAAAAGGTCAACATAATGAATCATATACTTTGTGAAAAGGTATTTTAATACAACTGCGAAAATTCTCGTTTCAGGTCAGCCTGCGAAATTAGCGCAGGCGGACCTGGGCCGAGACTTTTCGCTTTAGGTCAATTTTCTGTATAACCAAGGACCAGTCTACTTCCTGATTAAATTGGTTTTTAAAAGTACACTGAAATGAACTTCTAAACGGCCACTTTTGTTTCCCTTATAAATTGGAGCAAGTATAAAAAATGTTGATAAAAACAAATTGTGACGTATATCTGGACGTCAACCATAGTATTGTGGTGAAAAGATTCCCGATTTGGCCAACAGAAGAACTCCCTTTTTCGAAAAAAGGAAAACTAGTTGCTTGCGCATGCGTGGTGTCTACCAGCCAAAACAGCTTAGAAAAGAGAAGCATAAAATATTGAACTTCTGTAAGTAATAAGAAAAAACATGAAAATTATTCTCTGTGAAAGAAATGTTATTCGAAAAAACAAGCATAAAGTTTTCAAAAATTGATATTTCAATTTACAATGTTGAGTGAATGGACGACGAATAAGTTTCTTCCGCGATAAAATTGAATGAATTCACTTCAGAATTTGGCTCAGGTATGTTTTCAGACCGGGCAGACCGGGAAATTATTCTGCAAAAAATGAAACCAAATAACCCGTCCCTTTTATTAGCGGCGGGCGCGAAAAAACGTCAATGGGAAATTACAGCTTAAAAGTGACCGTTTAGAAGGTCGTTTCAGTGTACTGGTAAAAGTAACTCCAGGAAAGCAAGGATAGGTGTGAAGAACCACTTTGCGTCGGTTTACTTTAAAAACTTTGTAACTATAGCTTGAAATTGAAAGCATTTGCAGACGACAAAATAAAAGTGAATTAAAATTTGGCATTTGTTTTGTGAAAGGTATAAAACATTGTGGGAAAAGGAGAAAATGCTGGTTACCAGCATTTTCTCCTCTTCCCGCAATGTTATCTAAAGGGTTTCTTTCTCAGGGTCGTCAAAAGTTGGGAATCTGTGGTAATGGGTTAAAAGCGAGTTCTCCATCAGCAACAACGTTTTAAAAAAGTGTTCTGCGACACGATGTAAAAGATTGTCTGCACGAGATAATTGTATGCATATAGGTGAAGTTCAAACCTTTGTAATTAACCTTCACAATGAGATTCTGTTTTTATTCATTATCTCTATTCTAATTCAGCAACATAAAACCATCAGAAAAAAAGCTATATCTTTCTATCAGCATCTCGATTTAGCAGAGTTTACTCCAAGTACAAACAGACCTGGCTAAACTTTTTATCAAACGACAAAATCTTAGATTTTAGACTCTTCCAAATCAAAAAGCATTAGCAGACGACCAAAATAAAATTGACTCACAAATATAAATTTGTCTTTAGAGGGGTAGAAAACATTGTAGGAAAAGGAGAAAATGCTGGTTACCAGCATTTTCTCCTTTTCCCACAATGTTTTCAAAATGGTTCTTTTATTGTCAGAGTTGTTCAAACAAAGGATGTGTTCAAAAGGCTTCTTTCTCTGGTGATCAGGATCATTAAAAGTCGAGATCGTGTGGTGAAAGAGTTATGTGATAAAATAATGTTTGAGTTTGCAAAAAATACCCGTTACAATTTCTGCGAGTCAATAAGGCGACTTTAATTCGAATGGTAGCACCAAAACGGCTTCTTACACGATATTCGGCGGATTATATGAATTTCTTCGCGAATTATATTCCTATAATTTTAACGCAAGGCATTAATTTCGCAGTGAAATTATACGGTTTTAAATTAATTGCTATTTGTTTTCAATCCTGAAGTTGAACTCAGATGTTCCGTATGCAATTTGGTGAGGTCACATTCTAGACTTTGCGGAATCGAATCTCTTGACGTAGTGAGGTTTACGAGATACTGCGGCTGCCCATTGATTTGAAAGATTTAGGCTTTACAATATAGAAACAGTAAAACTTCCCATTGTGGTCATCTCTTTTACGCAAGCAGACTGTACTAAGCAGGCACAGAAAAGTTTCAGAGAAGGCAAAATATACACCCGTGCTAAGCTGGCCCCTGTCTCTACCCATTACCACACAATCCCTCTTTTGGCGACCCTGAAAACATTGGAAAACATTGCGGGAAAAGGAGAAAATGCTGATAACCAGCATTTTCTCCTTTTCCCACAATGTTTTCTACCTTTCAATTATCAAATTTGAAATTTTCAGTCACTTTTATTTTGGTCGTCTGGAAACGCTTTCGATTTCGACAAGCTTAAAATATTGTCATTTGGTAATGAGTTAACCCTCATTGAAATTGTCGTCTCTAAATGCTTTGAATTTGGACAGGGCTTTAACTCGCTTTTTTCGTCTAGTAGAGAGTTAAGGTAAAAAAGCAATCACGGCATTTAAGTGTCCCCATAGCGCTTCAATATACAGGTCTGACTTTAAAGGTGGCTCTTCAGATTTTGAGACTAAAATTTTACAAAAGTACAAATAAATCATTCTTATAATCCCAAGTCTTACAATTTTCATTCATAAACCCCAGTAGTCGAAAACCATCCGACAACAAGAGAAATTAGAGATTTACTATGGCCCAGGTTGGCACCGACGGGAAACACGCTCTATTCTTACATGAAGAACTCGCTCATTTACATACCGGAAATACACCGACGAAGCTTCAAATATAGCGTCCGAAGAAGATATTATGAAAAATAATTACATGTCTGTTATGTTATGCAATTTAAGCGTCATCAGTCACGTGTCATTATATTCGCAATACTTTTTTTTTTATTTTTGGCGCGAAATCTAAAAATGGCTTAAGAGGCTACGTAGCCTTTTAAGGGAATACCATCAAACAATTTTTTTAAATTCTATGATTCTTAATTATTGATGATTTGTTTTTTTTTTCATATAAATTTCAATGATATATATATTTTTTTAATTTTGTGTGATGTGAAAATTCTAAATACCCACCTTTGAATAATTAACCCTTATTCTGCTAAATATAACTAAAACGAAATGTTCAATTCGATGGTAAAAACCCAAATCTTGCTACTTGAAACTTATATTTTGGGCAATAACATATCCTTCTCGGACAGTGTAGATCCAAGATCAGACTGCACGTTCTGTGCAGTCTGATCTTGGATCTACGCTGTCCGCAAAAGGTCAGTTAGTCGTGCTTAACATCTTAGGGTTGAATTTTTACATAAAGGTATTTTCGAGACTGGACGAATGGGGACCAAAAAGGCAACGTACCTGAGAATCCCCGACCATCGCTAGACATTGACGTGACGTCGTTCCTACAAACATTTCCTTCAGACGTCTCCAAAACATATCACATTCACTGCTCGTAGTGACGTCACTCTCGGACAGATATTTCACAGAATGAGGATTTTTGCTTATTTTCTCTATCACAGATGCGTGTAAAATGTCGTAGATTTTTAACCTAATAGATCTGGTGGAATGTTCCGCTGAAAAACTGTAGATCCAGATTCTCGGCTTCTTGCTTCCATAAAGAGTCTGTTCCACGTATAAATTAAAACAGTCAGGTAAAAAAGACACCTCTACTGGCTGATAAATTGCGTTTATGGGCATCGTAGTGAGGGCTTCCGCCGGGGAGTGAGGCTTCCACGGAAAGTCCTTAAACCCGTTTCTATAGTTTCTAAAATTTCGCTGAGTGTTAGCATAGATACCCGGTAACATTTCGGCCAATCTCCTGAGGTCCTGATCCAAGTCTATTGCCAAACAATAACCCAGAAATAACATCCGTAACACACACGCAAATACAGGCTTCATTTCCATGTTTAATTCTGTACGATCTGTTGTAATGCGGAACTATAATTCTATGTATGATTTATTATTCATTTAAAAAAAGAAAAATGTAACGACCGAATTTGTCCTGCTTTTAAAGATGGATCTCTAAATAGAAAGTCCTTTGAGTCATATCTGGTGCAATCATAAATCATTAAAACTTCAAATGCAAATTAGAATCTATCTCTAAAATACAACCTATTTCCTGATATCAAAAATACGTTCAACACAACACAAAATCCAGCATAATAAAATACATCTATAATTATCGTCCCTTTTGCAGCAGAAAAAATAAATCTCTTTTAACTTGACACCAATATTAAACTTTCACGCATTAATGTTTTATTTTCAGCAATCAAACATATTCTTTCAATGATTTCAAACGGCTTGGTAATAGTGTTACTTGCTGCACGAGATGTCGTCTAGACGATAATACCAACCAGTCCGATTACGTTCGCGGTTTTATACCGTATCGGTGAATCACAGTACGAAGAGTATTTTCTGTAGTACTATACGTACACAGATTGTTTGCGCTCTGCACAAGTTTACCCTTTACTGTATCGATGACACGACAAACTTTTTTTTTAAGGTCCTGTCAGAGAGGCCCCCGTTTATTTCTCTATAATATACTAGTTTACAAATTACAAACCCTGTAAGATCGATCGTGCACCTTAAATCTTTCACAAACGGCAAAATTTTAGACCTGCCCAAACTGAAAACATTTGCAGTCGCCTTTGCAGACGACAAAGTAAATGTGACTCATAAATTGAAATTTGTATTTGGAAGGGCAGTAAACATTTTGGAAAAAAGGAGAAAACGCTGGTTACCAGCATTTTCTCCTTTTCCTTCAATGTTTTCAAATACTCTCTTTCTCAGGGTCATTAAAATTCGGGATTGTGTGGCAAAGAGTTAATATATATACCGTTTTGTTGGTTATGCGAATACTGCAGATCAACATCAGAATGTGCAAAAAATCATTCAGATCCTGATCCACAATTTCCGTTTTTTTTTTTTTAATCTCTTCAACATCGATCACCTCCTTCTACGACTCTGAGATATATTGGATTTGAAAAACATTTTAGAAAAATAAAAGAAAAAAAAACTCAAAAAGATAAACTTAAATTGCGGAAGATATAGGTTCAGGTTCGGATCGACGTAGAAGGTGAAGTCTGATCTTAACTCTTTACCACACGACAAAAATTTAGACTGGTTCAAATTGAAAGCATTTGCAGACGACAAAATAAAGGTGACTTAAAAATTGAAATTTGTTCTGGGAAGGGTAGAAAACACTGTGGGAAAAGGAGAAAATGCTAGTAACCAGCATTTTCTCCTTTTCCTACAGTGTTTTCAAAAGGCTTCTTTCTCAGGGGCGTCACAAGTAGGGATTTTGTGGATATGGGTTAACCCTTCATATTATTATTTCATAGTTCAGTGTTTTTGACCGATATAACATTTTCTCCTTCCGATGTTTCACGTCGACAGTTTAACCAGCATGCAGGGTCTTTTTTAGCTTTTCATAGTTTCTGTTTCTGTCGTAGAAAATACTAAGTTTTCATACTGTACATTGTTGATGATTTTCAATTAATCCTTTTAAATTGAATAATTGATTGATTGATTGATTGATTGATTGATTGCTTGCTTGATTGATTGATTGATTGATTGATTGATTAATTGATCGGTTGGTCGGTTGATTGGTTGGTTGGTTGGTTGATTGACTGACTGACTGACGGACTGATGGATTGATTGATTGATTAATTGATTGATTAAACTATTGATTAAATTATTGGTTGGTCGATTAATTGATAGGTAGATTGATTAAATGATTAAACTATTCAAAAATGATTGGTTGATCGATTTATTGATATAATGATTGATTAAATGATTAAACGATTGATTAAATGATTGGTTGATTGGATTTTTTATGTCGTTTTCAACTTTTTTTTGGCGATACTGCGGCGACAGCTCCGATAAAAAACATGTACATATAGATTGCAGTCACACCAGGGGGGACAGATCACCTTTTCACTTGTTTCCCGGGCTTCACAAGTAGTTGACTGGTTTCTCTCTCCCCATGAGTTCGATCCCTCGCTCGGCCAATTTCTTTTCAAAGATTAATGATTGGCATTGCCACATTCGTCTCCCACTGCTGACAAGTGTTGCTACAATGGTTATGTTGGAAAGCAGCCAGTGGCTTGAGGAGAAGATTTGTCGAATAGTGGTAAAAGATACTCCAGGAAGGCATTGATAGATGCACTGGCCGCTGCTTTATATAACTGAAATAATGTTGAAAAGTGCGTTAGACATTATAGAACAAAAGAACACTGCGTTCTTACGACCCTGAGAAATTAGTCTTTTGAAAAGATATTGGGAACAGAGAGAAAATACTGGTTACCAGCATTTCTTCCTTTTCCTATAATGTTTTTAGTAAACTTTTTACCTATCAGAGACAAATCTCATCATTTGAGCCACAATCGACTTGTCGTCTGCAACTTCTTTGAATTTCGATGTGTCTACATTGGTTTCGTCTGGTTCTGTATTCAACAGCCATTCCTAAAGACGCTCTTTGTCTTATTCTTTAAGATTTTCTGACTATGAAAGTAACAGAACTTCTGATTGGCTAAACCAAATGGAGAAACTGAAGAAATTCTGAAGAATAAGTCAAAGAACGTTCTTAATGTTGTGGACATGTGATAGAAAACAGCTATGTCCACTACAATATTATCATACAAATTTTGCCGCGATTAAAATGATTATTATTGTACTACTTTAACCGAGCCACTTTATCCGTTTTTTTCCCTTTCTCAGAATTATCATCTACACGTAGAAATCTAAAACCACTTTATTCTCATTACAAAGGCAGATAATAATTACCTCCCTTTTCCGGATTCTCATTACAAAGGCAGATAATTATTACCTCCCTTTTCCTTTACTTGCAAAAGTATCAACAAATAATTTTAAGAAAGACATCAATGGAATCTCTGGTCATCTAAGAATGTGCAAAACTATTATATCTGTATAAATTCTTATATATCAACTATCAAGAAATTTTATTCCATGTTGCACGAGAAGTGTTACGGGTATGCTACATTATTAAATTATTAAATTAAGAATGGTTTGTGAAAACGAACCCTACTGGTACAGATTCCATAAGGCATAGGCCAAATGTACTTTCTCAGTTGAAGTAACGTCATTGGTGAAGCCGGGTTAGAAAAAGGTACAAAATGAGACCAGACGAAACGTAAACAATGACCACGCCCCAGGTTTCTGAGAAAATCTTACACAATCACCCAGTCTACAACTAATTGGCTATGAAACTTCACTTTTTGTCCTAAAGCTGTGCACGATACCGGATGTTTGTACGGATAATATAGATCAAGATCAGACTGCACAAAACATACAGTCTGATCTTGGATCCACATTTTCCGATATCTTGTAGACTATTTCGGTCTAGTAGGATTTAGAATTACGATCATTTATTTCTTTCGTGTCCATTTAATTAATTTATTTACAACTGTAAGGGTAACAAGCGTGTGAAATGTACAACCTCTTTTTCTTATCAGTCCAGCTTTTACGCTGTAGTAAGTGATTTTATTAAATGATGACGTCATCAACAACTGTTTTCTCGAGTGGAGATAAAAAAGTAAAGATCTGAAGACCTTAATACGGAATACCGTTAGGGCCATCGCCTATGAATGTGTTAATTTGAAACACGATACTTGATAGTACGATGAAGATAACGCAAAACAACGAAACTACGATGGCGAAAACGCGATAGTACGATGACGATAACGCGAAACAACGAAACTACGATGGCGAAAACGCGATAGTACGATGACGATAACACGATACCACGATGATTTAAACCACGACAATAGGATAGTACGATGATAATAGTGCGATATAGTATCGTGTTTTCACCATCGTGCTGTCGCGATTTCACCTTCGTAGTTGTCGTATTTTGGTGTTTTCACCATCGTGCTATCGTAGTATCGCATTAACAGTATTCCGTACCTTAACCCTTATTCTGCTAAATGAGGTTATTGATTGATTGCACAGTGTTTAACCCGTTACCAGACGACAAAATTCGTACCTTGTCTAGATGGAAAACAGTTGCAGACGACATTTTCAACTTGGCTCGAACATTGCATTCTTTCTTTAATAGGGTAGAAAACATTGTGGGAAAAGAAGAAAATGCTGGTTAACGTTAATCGTCTCGGCAGTGGCTATCATCAGTTCTCCAAAATGTAAATGGTCGAGATAAGCATCGAACCCACGACACCCTGTTCTCAGGTCCTGCACGATACCGACTGAGCAACCGTGGCTCGATTGCTAAATAAGTAGACTGAAACTTCAATCCATAAGCCCGCCCCCCCCCCCCCCCCCCCCCCTAAATTTCGCTATTTCAACTTCTTTTTTTGGGGGGAGGGGTTATCATCTTATCGGGCAGTGTGGATCCAAGACCAGACTGCACATTTTGTGCAGTCTGATCTTGATCCACACTGTCCTGAAAAGGTAAGATAGTCACGCATATCAGCTTAGGGGTAAATACGCTCTCATTGAACGGGTCAGAGATTTGCGAAATTCTGTTTTTTTTGTGTGTGTGTGTGTGTGATTTGTTTATTTTTCAACTTGTAACGCCAGTATGATCAAAAAATATATTTTTTATGGGGGCATCAGCTAACAGGGGAAAAATCAACAGATTGTCTTAATTTTTTAAGATTTTTTTTGTTTGTTTTGATTATGTGCAAAAGTGCATTTATAATGACATTATACGCGAGAAAACTGGGAAGACACAATCCGGTAGAATGGCGTGAAATCAAATGAACAATTTTTCCCACACGATGAAATTCTGAACATTAAAACACGTTCACGGGACTTTTAATGATGTTGTCAAGTCAATGATATTAAAGCTTAGACTGCTATGCACGAACCTCTGACCTTTTGCGGACAGTGCAGATCAAGATCAGACTGCACAGAACGTGCAGTCTGATCTTGGATCTACACTGTCCGATGAGGAGATAATTATTTCTCCCAAAATATAACTTTTGAATTATAATCATTTGGGTATTAACCATTGGCTTGAAAGCTTTGGTTCACTCATTACCATACGGTAAAATTTTTGGCTTGTCCAAATCGAAAGCATTTGCAGACGGCAAAATAAAAGTGAGTGAAAATTTGAAATTTTTGTGAAGTGTAGAAATATTGTGGGAAAAGGAGCTAATGTTGGTAACTAGCATTGTCTCCTATTCCCAGATTGTTTTCTAAATGCTCCTTTCCCAGGGTCGTCAGAAGTAGGGATTATGTGGTAATTGGTTGATTTATTTAGCAGGATGTGGGTTGATATGGCTTGTCATGTCTAAGCAAAATCAAAGCACTGGCAGTAAACGACACTTCTAGTTTCTGTTTTTTACCAGGCAGCAAAATGGTAGATGCGAAAAGTCACTGCAATATAGTCTCTGCAATGAGAAAAGTCACTGCAATATAGTCTCTGCAATGCGAAAAGTCACTGCAATATAGTCTCTGCAATGCGAAAAGTCACTGCAATATAGTCTCTGCAATGCGAAAAGTCACTGCAATATAGTCTCTGCAATGCGAAAAGTCACTGCAATATAGATATTAAACAAGAAAATATTGACGCATAACACCTATGGCGCCGCACATCAGTTGTTTCTTTATAAAAAAAAAAAAACATCACATTTTCAATTGACCAAAGTAAATATTTGCAGAACTCGGGGAGAAATGAACTGAGAAGTCCTAAACAATCCTTAGAATGCAACTTTAAAATAAATAAATAAATAAGAATCAACAATGGTAAGACACAGTCATAGCCATTATTTGGAGAAATTTAACATAATTTCAATTCGAGAGCTCTATGTATAAAAGCAGTTATCATTCGAGAAACAACACACGAAAATAGTATTTAAACTAGGTTCCAAATGACCAAATTGACATCAAAAACTGGATATGAATTGGCCAAAGTGGGCACGAAATTGTCGAAGTTGGTACGAAGAGACCAAAATTGTATGTAATGGCCAAGGTACGACATAGTCTAGTAACGAAATGACATGAAGCCGAGTAAACAATATGGCTGCCTCCATAGGTACTTTTCAAAACCGAATAAAAATATGGTGCCGCCGCTCATGCGGCTTTATAGAAAAATGTAAACAGCTCTTTTTGTCATTCGCAATTGACAAAAATTAGGGCTCTTGCAACGTGAAAGCCTTTTTAGACGAGAAATGACGAAATTCAATTAGTTTAAATAGCTTAATGTATTATACCAAAAAAACCCATCGCATAATATGGAACCACTCGGTTCAAAAACCGGATGAATCTTGAGTTAGAGTGGTCCCTTCAACATGCAGAAAAAAATTAGGGGCAGCAAAAAGTTTCGATTCAGATCAGCCTGCGCGAACTGCGCAGGCTGATCTGAATCGATACTTTTTGCAGAATCCTCTACTTAGTGCAACAGATATCTATTCCTAGGTGAGAGAAATGTAACACTGGTTTCTGCTATTGTTTGCCATTGTTTATTTCTAAGGATTACATTTCTACATGAGTTGATTTAACAACAGAATCCGCCACAGTTTACACTTTCTGATTTCAAAGAATCATTATAGATATTATTAACCCATTACCACACAATCCCTACTTTTGACGCCCCTGAGAAAGAAGCCTTTTGAAAACACTGTGGGAAAAGGAGAAAATGCTGGTAACCAGCATTTTCTCCTTTTCCCACAGTGTTTTCTACCCTTCCCAGAACAAATTTCAATTTTTTCAGTCACTTTTATTTGTCGTCTGCAAATGCTTTCAATTTGGACCAGTCTAAAGTTTTCTCGTGTGGTAATAGGTTAATGACGAAAAGATTTTAAAAGAAAGATAATATTGGCTGTTTCGAGTTCTCTCACGAGTTTTCTCCCTTTAAAATTCATAATACTATAAATTTTCGTTGTCTGCGCTCGTCATATTCTTCGAAGAAGATTCTACCTGTCTTATATGACGCATCACTAGCCCCAAAAGCGGGAAGACTGTAATATTACGCTCTATATAGTAGCAATGGAGAAAATAGCTTTTATCATGCTGCTGATCATAGCTGAGTGAATTGCACGAGGTAGCGTTTTATAAACGTTCGTGTGAAATTCAAAGGAACTGTTTTCGCGTAGGAAAGCGGTTCGGTTCTGTACCCAGGTTGCCCAAATTAGATAGATGAGTATTTATAGAATGTCATGTAGCGGTATATAATGGATAATTTTTCAAAAATCTGTGGGGTAAAAGAACATAATCTAAAAGTAGTACTTAGAAGGAAATTGGTTAGTCAATTATCAAATGATGTTTATTTTTGACGGGGAGAGCCCAAAAGTACAAGAAAAAAATATAAACTAGGTTTTAATTGCACCCAGAAACAAGCTGTCCCTTCAGTATTTATTCTTCATACAGTTCTGATACAAACAACTTTGTATGAAAGTATCTGAAAAACACAGTATCTCCAAAAGTCGGATAAAATATTTTAAATATTGATATCGCAATCTTGTATTTGGTTTTGATCGTTTTGGTTTCATCGTCTACCTTGGCGACGATGAAAGTTTCTTAAATTTTAGAAGTTTTAATTTCATTTGCTGTCATATGTGTGTGTGTGTAAGGGGGAGGGGGGGGGGAAAGGGAAAAGAAAAATTGAATTGTAATTCGGGTAATTGATTTATTACTTTTCCAAAGGTGTAGAAAGACGATAATTTTACAGGATTGATATTAAATTAATCTTTTATAAGCTGTTGTCAGGCCAACAGTTTTATCTTTCCTTCGTGAAATACTTGAACCAGACTTGACCAAACTTTCACGATGTCTCCGAAAGGTGGGTATAGTTTTACAGACTGAAATCGAAATCTTATATTTTGGTCGGCCATGGGTTTATTTCTCAATCTCCCGTGTAAAACATGCCCTGGAGTTATCTGCCTCGCATAAATCATTGGGAGAGCAATCAGTTTTTTTATTCCTCTTTCCTACACTTTATCATTTAACCCATTATAGTTTAAACATATTTATTTTCCCTCAAATTTACATGGAAATGGGGTTGGGTCACAAGTTATAACAACTTAGAAATCGACCCTCCCCCTACAATATAATGAATTTACAAGTGTTCCACAACTAATTATAATACACAAGAAAGAGATATAGAGAGAAGGAGAGACAGACAGATAGACAGACAGATAAACAGACAAACAGAGAGTCAGAACGACAGACAGACAAACATACAAACAGACAGACAGACAGACAGAGATTTTGTCCATTTGCTCACTATAGTCAAAAGAAAAAGTCAGATCATACGACAGTATGCTTATATCAAGTAAATCGGCCAGTTTGTTGAATATACTCCTGGACTGATACAAATAATTCTGAATTTTCTCGATCTGTTAGGGATGGTTTGCCAAAAAGAAGATCATCTACATTCAATGGATTAAGGTGCTGAATAGAATTAAATAAGTGCAGTCTTTGGATAACAAAAAGATTGCATCTGAAAAAATAGTGTTCGGCGTCTTCAGATTCCACCGAGCACGTACAAAGCTGACTGTTACGAAGATAATTATGAAACAAATCACTATTTAGTCCACTGCATTTATTCCTAATCCGGGCATGCATAACTGATAAGAAACGATTGCCTTCAAGGTAATAGGCGGGGACAGGGGTTATTGGGAACCTACTTGAAATTAATTTTTTAAAAGTCGAAAACGAATTAACATTCTTCTGGTTTTCATTTAAATTGTTCCATTTAAATTGCTTTATGGCCGTGACAGAGCTTAACCCATTACCACACAACCCCTACTTTTGACGCCCCTGAAAAAGAAGCCTTTAGAAAACATTGTGGGAAAAGGAGAAAATGCTGGTAACCAGCATTTTCTCCTTTTCCCACAATGTTTTCTACCCTTCACAAAACAAATTTCAAATTTTCAGTCACTTTTATTTTGTCGTCTGCAAATGCTTTCAATTTGAACCAGTCTAAAATATTGTCGTTTGGTAATGAGTTAACTCATTAACAAACGATAAAATTTTTGGCTTGTCAGAAATGAAAGCATTTGCAGAAAACAAAATAAAAGTGACTCAAAATTTGATTTTTTTTGTGAAGGGTAGAAAACATTGTGGGAAAAGGAGAAAATGCTGCTTACCAGCATTATCTCCTATTCCCACAATGTTTTCTATAGGCTTCTTTCTCGGGGTCGTCAAAAGTAGGGATTGTGTGGTAATGGGTTAAGCCCTGTCACGGCCATAAAGCAAAAAACAGTGGCTTCGCTGAAGACATAGATCAAGAACAGACTGCACAGAACATGCAGTCTGATCTTGGATCTATACTGTCTGTTAGTTTAATTAAGCCTACAACATAGAAAAGAATTTGTAAGAATTTCATTGGATTTAATTTTCAGCTTATAAATGAGGTCCAGTATTCATACATGGCGCTAAGGGTGTTATTCTTTTATAGTACAAATATAAATGCTAACATGTTTTGATAGACAAGTAAAGGAAACATTGCGAGAGGAGCAGTTACTAGTTTCCACGTACAATTATTTCTTTCCTCATTTAAAAGTCCTTATTATTAGAAAAAGTATAGTTCATTACTTCAAGTGTGTCCCCCTTTTTTTTTTCATTTGACATTTAAGAAAAAAAAAAAAACACTTTTGTAATAAGAAATTAAATTAATGTCTTTCCAGTCATTGGGTGACACTTGATTAAAATAAAAAAAAACATTTTATTCCCACAAAATTTTCCATTATCTATCAAAAAAAATTCTCCCCATTCCCTTTACTCTCTCAATGATATAAGAATAGAAGTAGAATCTTATGCAGTGGGTATAGATCAAGATCAGACTGAACGAAACGCGTAGTTTAATCTTTGAACTGCACAGTCTGGTTGTTCAGCCATGCCAGTAAGAGTAGAAAAAAAGATCATTCATTATATTTTCATGGATTATATTTTCATCCTTTAATCATTACCAAACGACAATATTTTAGGCTTGTCCAAATCGAAAGCATTTGCAGACGGTAAAATAAAAGTGACTGAAAATTTGAAATTTGTTTTGTGAAAGGTTGAAAACATTGTGGGAAAAGGAGAAAATGCTGGCTACCAGCATTTTCCCCTTTTCCCACAATGTTTTCTAAAGGCTTCTTTCTCAGGGGCTTCAAAAGTAGGGATTGTGTGGTAATGGGTTAACTCATTACCAAACGACAATATTTTAGGCTTGTCCAAATCGAAAGCATTTGCAGACGACAAAATAAAAGTGACTGAAAATTTGAAATTTGTTTTGTGAAGGGTAGAAAACATTGTGGGAAAAGGAGAAAATGCTGGTTACCAGCATTTTCACCTTTTCCCACAATGTTTTCTAAAGGCTTCTTTCTCAGGGGCTTCAAAAGTAGGGATTGTGTGGTAATGGGTTAACTCATTACCAAACGACAATATTTAGGCTTGTCCAAATCGAAAGCATTTGCAGACGACAAAATAAAAGTGACTGAAAATTTGAAATTTGTTTTGTGAAGGGTAGAAAACATTGTGGGAAAAGGAGAAAATGCTTACCAGCATTTTCACCTTTTCCCACAGTGTTTTCTAAAGGCTTCTTTCTCAGGGGCTTCAAAAGTAGGGATCGTGTCGTAATGGGTTAAAATGGATCTATTTTATAAAATCATTGCTCTGTGAAAAGGGGGCTTGATGCATCTGGGAAAAGATTTGGTCCAGGTCAGCCTGCGCCATCAGCGCAACTGACCTGGACCGAATCTTTTCGCTTGTGGTCATTTTTCCTCTTTGTAAAAGAACCTGACTACCTCAAAATCAATTGGATTATTTGAAAAAAAGTGGCTTTTGTGGATCAATATTTGGATCTAATGACTTGAACTGGTAGCATGTATCATTCAAATACGGGTCTTCATGTCCTTGCCCCAGACAACTTTGAAAAAACAGTGTCGAAAAAGATAAATTCTACCTCTAAAAACACTGGCCTAAATGTCTGTTTGGTTTTACATATTAAATGTGATATTGTGTATTATATACGGAATTTTACTTTGTCTTAATCATCAATACCTACAGCAAAGTTCTCATGTCAACAAAAATATTTGCAAAGGTGCCTCGAGATAACGAAGACAAGAATATTCCTTATTTAAAGTATCATATAGAGGATATTTGGTTTTTTTATCTGTAAAAGATCGAAATTTATTTCATCGAGTGAACATCATCGGTAATATTATAAGAATTTACCGAAGATATTCACGAGATGAAATAAATTTCGATCGTTAACCGAAAACACAAATGTTCTATTTTATGTTTTTAACCATTTCTGGTAGGAACATTATCAAAATCCAAAACAGTTCTGTTTGTTTGTTCCCCGTGGTATACATCCTCTGCATATCAGCGCATTACAATATTACGTCAACTTCCGCGGGAAATGTAAGGTAAATGACGTCATATTTCCGTATGGTTGTGCACGTGCATTTTACCTAGGTAACTAGAATATAAAAAATCGGTATTTTCACATGTCGTAACCATGAAATACCGAAAAATATTTCACCGATACTTCTCTACAATCTACCGGATAGCATGAAAAAAAATAGTTATATACACACAAATCGAATGTTTTTTGATTCCATCCACTTTTCAAGAACAGAGTATAGTGTGCTAAACATTAAAATATGTATCGAAGAGTATAGAAAAGATTAAACCTAGTAAAGTGTGGGCTGATCTGTGTCTAAACTCCTCGCAAATGAATCGATAGTGGCAACAAGCTTGGTATTGCACAGTCTTGATTCCAGGCTGAAAAGGGTTGTTTGACAATCGCACATGTACTACGCCTAGTGCGACACATTGAGCGTAACATCTTCAGGTTGTCTTTGCAAGATTAAGTCACAAAGTTAGCAGACAGTGTCGATCTTTGATAAGAATGCATATTTGATGCTGTCTGATCTTAGCCCTTATACAGCTGAATGAAAGAGGAAACGAAAATTTCCAATCAATAGTAAAACCCCTAAATATTGTGATTTCAAAAGTTGATTTGGCCGGGAAAAAAAGTATCGGACACAGTAGATCAAAGATCAGACTGCACATTTGTGCAGTCTGATCTTGATCTACACTGTCCGCCAATGCCCCTAAGGTAGCGCTAAGCAGCATAGGAGCTAATCCACACATGTGCCGCATAAGCAATTGGAACTGCACTTCAGGCCAAAAGGATAAATAAACTGTGCGTGAAGAACTCTATGGCAATTAATGCCAAGGTTACTACTGGTTATATCGTACTACGTGCTCTGCCACTTTCTGTGTCAGCTGATAAGCCCGTTTTCTCAGTCTCTGGGTTAGACTGCAGCAGATGTCATAAATATGCATCGCAAGCGAATTTTCGGTATGTATAGCCTTGCATTCAGATCCTGCATTTGAGTCATTCTAATAAATATCGTAATCAGCCAGAGAAAACCTACTGGAATATGTGTTGTTTATTTGCCTTTTATCTATAAAAAAACAGGCATATTATAAAGAGGATATTTTTTTTTGGCAAAAGTTCAAAACTTATTTCATCGAGTGAACACCATCGGTAATATTTTCACGAGTGGCGCAGCCACGACTGAAAATATTACCGATGATGTTCACGAGATGAAATGAATTTTGATCTTTCACCGAAAAAAAAACACAAATATTCTATTTATTTCATGTTTGCAACCCTTTCTGGGAGGAGCTTTATCAAAATCCAGTACAGATCTTTTCCGTTATTCCCCGTGGCGTACCCCTCCAGCATAGCAATGCATTTCAATATTACGTCTAGCGCTAGAAATGTAAGGTATATGACGTCATATCTCCCATCTGGTTGTGAGGCACGGGCAATTCACCTAGGCAACAAGAACATGAAAATCGATATTTTCACTGGTGGTACAAGTGTAAGATCGAAAAATAGTTTCACTGCTATTTCTCGATATCCAACTGGAAAGCGTGAAATAAATTTCGATCTTTAACCGAAAATTATTTTATGCTTTTTAACCATTTCTGGGAGGAATTTTATCAAAATCCAGTAGTTCTTTTCAATTATTCCCCGTGACGTACCCCCTCCGCATAGCAACGCATTACAATATTACGTCAAGTGCAAGAAATGTTAAGGTAAATGACATCATATCTCAATCTGGTTGTGAGTCCTGCGCTTTTTACCAAGATAACTAAAATATGAAAATTGGTATTTTCACTAGTCGTAACCATGAAATATCGAAAAATACATTTGATGAAATAGAATAATTTGGGTTTTCACCGATATTTCTCGATAACCTACTGGAAAGCGTGAAATAAAAAAATATTTGGTTTGGAGTATCATTCTTTCAATTTTTATATTGTGAACAAGATCTTTTTAACGGATTGATACAGTGTATGTGATTTACCGTGTCGCACCTAAACGAAAAGCTTGAAAAGATGTCCCATCCCGAAAAATCTAACATCCATATATAGCTTTGAATAACGTTACCAGATCACGTCTACCAGAAAGAAATACCAAGGGTTTGTATCCATTAAACCATATGAAAAGCATTTTTAGTTTTATTCCCAAGAATTTGAGAGTAATGCAACTTGCAATTGCTTAAACCGAATGGTTTAGCCAATTAGAAGTTATGTTACTTTGAAAATCTAGAATTAGACCAAGAGCAAAATTCAGAATGGTTGGTAGATACGGAACAAATAGCGAATGGATAGGCCCAGGGCCGAAGAGACATTTTAAAAGATCATGCCTCTCTTTCATAGATTGGGAAACAATTGTTGTTAAAGCACCAACTCGTCGGTTTACCTAAAAAACCTCGTAACTACAGCTTGTTTCAAGCTGTAGTTACAAGGTTTTTAAGGTAAACCGACGAAATGCTTATAACAAGCTTTCGACAGTTTTCCAATGATTATTACACAGTGATGTCTTTGTCTCTGACAAGAACAATGATATGAAATGAAATGTACAACATTTGGTGTGGTCTAACCTCTATGTTGTACCCAATGATACAAGCCCCTAGAGGTTACGCCTTTGTTTTCTGTAATCCTGGTAGATTTATGATAATCTCTATCGTTTAACGTGGGAATAAAACAAGAAATAATTACAAGGTGTTCGCCAGGAACCGCACGATAAACATAAAAATGTGCTGGCATCCTTTTAACCACGTGGATGTAATCCATTTTATTCTGCGAAAGTGCACTCTAATGCATCCGGAAAATTTTTCGACCAATGTCAGCCCGTGCAGGCTGACCTTTTTCAACATTTTTGCTACCGGCAAATTCCCTGCTTGTGAAAGGACATTGTATCACATACTGCTGTCGGATCCATAACGCCTGGCTCTCTAATGCATTGCGAAGGTACTATACACCGATACCCTTATTATCCATAATGATACTCCAGCTATTTATATTGGACATCACCAAAGAAGCTTATAATCATTCGGATCGCAAGCTGCATCATTTCTTTTTAGCAAGTAAGAAAGAGACACACAACTACTAAGCATCTGAATCTGAATTTCTCACAAAATTGCAGCCCTATATTGATCTAAGATCGGATGTAAACGTTCTAGGAGTCTGCAATACATCCACAATATTTGCAAAAGCATCTACAGCTTCTCCTGTCACTGCAATAGTTCACGGTGAGACATTGAACTTTGGGACGAGTGGACGATTTTAGGTTTGCTATTGTCTGTCATTCATGATAAACGATATGCTAAGGTTCCGTCCTTTGATGGGATTATGAAACCTGTGGATCACGTGTCTATGATCTTTCCTCTGTTTATTTAGAATTGGCTCTCCCGTCGTTTAACCCTCAGGCTGGTAATTGCGACTCACTGACCTTTCACGGACGGTGTAGATTAAGATCAGACTGCACAAAAGGTCCGATATGGAGATATTATTCACCAGACAAAACTTTGAAACAGCAATTTTGTTTTCACTATCGAAAACAAAATTTCATTTAAGTTACTTAGCAGCATAAGGATTAAAAGTAGGATTTATAACCCGGATGTTCATACAAATAAACACGTAGTAAGTCTAGTTGCATGTGAGGTAGGGATACTGACAAATCCAAGAGCCTGTTTATGATTCTTTTTTAAACATGGTGTTGAATTTCAGGATAAAGTAAGCGTTTACGTCAGTTAGGTTAATACTTTTTAGTGGTTTTTGTGGTATTTGTCGAAGACAATACTACTATAGTTCAATATTGAATTTTGAAGACCATGTATCGTATTTTGGTCTAAGCCAAAGGAAATAAACCCAATTAAACTAAATTTTCTCATGCAGATGAGTTTTTCGGTAGCACTCAGATACGTAATTTGAAATGATATAAAATGGTTAAAGATATAATGGGTGAGGCCGTTGATCGTGGAAATTACTAATTTTTAAATGAAAATAGCTCCACTCGCACATAGCCTTCTTTTGGTGCAAAGATACAAAATTTGTTTACAGCTCGTTTTTTTCGTTCCAAAACCAGTTCGCCCCATGGCTTGTTAATCCCATGATTGTGCGCTACTATATTTGATAGGGCATGAATATTTATACATCGAATCAATTGATTGCAATGTTGAGATTTTAATGTTAACGACCAAAAAATATTTCAAACTCATAGTTTTCAGGTACAAACTTAATTCTATTTGATATATTTACATGGTTTCTCTCTCTACCCATCATTCATCCTAAATGTCAAGGAATTTTACTCCTGACTCCTCCTTATTATCAAAGGGAGACCAGCAATACACAATTAATCATAACTTTGTCACGAGTACTCTCCCTCAACCATAAAGGTATTCATTCAATAGGTTAACTTTCTAGCTAAATATTGAGTAATATTTCTCTTTTTCTTTCAAATTATTAATTCCACACAATAGCTTCCTGGATTAATACCACTTCAGCGTTTTTAACGCTTTGATTCCTAAATAGGCTTCGTAGCCCCCAGTTCACTTTTAGATTTCGAGACAGACTACCACATAGGTTTGTGGGAATATCATGTGGTCAGTAAAACGCGTCGATCATATTGGACTACTCGAATGAGTACGGTGCGTCATATTTGACATAAAAGTAGACGTAGTTACCATATAATTACTCAATGTCAGATCAATGATTGCCAAATTTCGCGTTTTTTGTTTAAAAAAACCCCCCAGTTTCCTGGCGTTTTGTATATTTTGTACTTACTGTCGCTATTTAACAAAAAATTATTAATTGCAAAGGAATATAAAAAAAAAAGCTCATTTAAAAGCCAGCCTCTTTTCCGAACTTTCCACAATAGATCACTTGTTATTCTTATATCCTAAAATTGAATGAGACGTGAACTATTGTAAATGTAACCGGATTCTAGATAACAATATTCTTTTGTTACAAAACAAGAGGCAAATGTTAAGTCACAACGATATTCCACAAACGGTGGAGGCGGATTTACTTTTCATTGTTTCAATCTTTTTCGTTGACGGTGATACGTTGTGTACTTCCGGTTGCTAAATTTAACCCTTATCCAGCTAAATAACCAAAATGAAATGTTCGGTTCGATAGTAAAAGCCCTAATTATGTTATTTCATAAATATGTTTTGGGGAATGATGTCTCCTTCACGAACAGTGTAGATTTAAGATCAAATTGCACGTTCTGTGCTGTATGCAATGGGGGCCATTCTTGGAAAATAAATTATCTCCCTTGCCAAATAAACACTGAAGGTATCCAAATAACTGATTGGTCCTTTTACCTGTATTCCTTTGTTTTTATCCTTGGTTCCCTTGGGGATGTTGCGATAAATATAGCAATGATTTATTATGTTTGTGTACAGTCGGCATGTAATTCAATACAAATTCTGTTCTAAATCATCAGGAACTACGCATACATTGATTTGTAAAACAATGTAACTAATTGTACTTGTAATATTATCTCAAGAAGAAAGCTGTTCAGTGCAAGAAAATCAAGGATAAAAACCAAGTAATTCTCTTATCAGGACCAATGTAATACTGGAGAAGAATCAAGGGAAATAACTGAAGAATGGCCCTCATTAATTTGCACTGTCCACAAAAGTTCAGTGAGTCACGCGTAGCCTCTCTCTCTTTACCAAAAAAGTCATTAATTTTACGATCCTAAGGAAGAATATATTTAAAACATTGTTGGGTCTTTTTTTTAATTTTCACAATGTTTTCTATTCTTTCAGACACTAATCCTATCATTTTTTTTTCCATATTTATTTTCTCAAATGCCCGCAATCCACACTATTCTAGGGTTTATTATTATTATTATCTATTAACACTTTCCCAAGCAATACCTGATTTTTACGACCCTTAGACAGAAGCCCTTTGAAAACAATGTGGGAAAAAGAGAAAATGCTGGTAACCAGCATTTTCTCCTTTTCCAACAATGTTTTCTACCCTGCTGGAAACAAATTTCAACTTTTGAGCTATGTTTATTTTGTCATCTGCAAGTCCTTTCAATCTTGACCAGTCTAAAGTTTTGTCATCTGGTAAAGAGTTAAAGAGTTAAAAGGCCCATGTTCTTTTCTTGTTTTAACTCCGTAAACGAAAATTAATGGTAAAATGCAGATAAATGCAACCAGATAGTTAATTGTACATTGCAACCGTGTACACTGTTCGGTAACATCCAGTGAAAAGATGTAATTTGGGGTGGTTAAAGAAAGGGAGGGCCGTTTTTCGATTAGAAACTCCGTCTGTTATATTTTTATAAGCCTAAAAGAAAACAACACCAGATATGACGTCATCACACTGATTTGAATACAAATCCTCTTATTAGACGTGTTATTGATCTTGTGATGTTCCAACGAATCTTTTAAGCCTTTACTCCACAGATACTCATTTCTACACATTGTTTGTAGGAGCCTTTGGAAAACATTGTGGCAAAAGGTGAAATTGCTCGTAACGAGCAATTTCACCTTTTGTCACAATGTTTTCTGTGCTATCAAAAGGTGTCATATACACATAAGAAACGGCTTCATCCTTGGTGTTATTTAGAGTCAATTAGAGATAACTTAGAAATACCTTATGGGGTAAAGGGTCAACTAAACTCTGGTGAAAAATCTATAGGTATCTTATGAAGCTTCGTAGCCCATGAAAGAAATACTCTGGGAAAAATTCATACTGCTAGCTTTCTTCTTCTCTGATGGTTTTCCAACTAACGCCTTTCTCAATTCAGCGATATATCATTTTTCTCACTTCGGCGAAGCCATAAAAATCCGAAGACCTCTTTAAGACCAGCAGTTAAAATACATTAGATCTAAAATGTTTCAAAACAAGCAAACAAAAGAGAGACAGTACTGAGAATCACGAAGCGTTGTTCTCTAACAAAGGCTTATTGTTGTTTGTTGCGATGTCTAAGATGTGGTTTTTCTTTTTTGCAAAAAGTCCCGAAACATTCATTGTCATGGGATTACGTAGAAATCATCAGAAACTGATAAGCCATTATGTACAGTTGTGGCACCAATCAACCTCTTACTGTTGTCTGTAAACCTGAATCATACAAGTCCGTATTCGTATCAGGACAATTATCCCCCGGACAATTGCCCCCCGAAGACAATTGCCACCGGACAATTGCCCCCCGAGGACAATTACCCCCCGGACTATTGCCTTCCGAGGACGGGATTGTCCTGGGGGGGGGGGTCCGGGGAGGGGCAATTGTCCTCGGGAGGCAATAGTCCGGGGGGAGGGGGAGAATTGTCCTGGGGGGGGGGCAATTGTCCGGGGGTAATTGTCCTCAGGGGGCAATTATCCTGGTGGGGGAATTGTTCGGAGGACAATTGTCCTAGAACCGTCCAGATTTTAAAAACCCTGACGAAGGAGGTTTTTGAAAACACTTTGGAAAAAGGAGAAATTTCTGTTTTTTTAAGCGTTTTCTCCTTTTCCCAAAATGCCTTCCCAAACCATATGTTGCCTACCAATGGAACCATCGTCGAAAAAATCAATGGTGAAGCTGTAAGAGCATTTTGCGAAGTACTGATGAGTACCTTTAAGCAATAGAAACATCATCATCATCATCATCATCATCATCAGCAGCAGCAGTAGTAGTAGAAGCAGCAGCAGCAATAGCGGCACCGACCGCCAACACTGCCATCATCATCATCATCATCATCATCATCAGCAGCAGCAGCAGCAGCAGCAACACAATCATAATCATAGCAACAGCACCACTACCACTACCGCTGCCATCATCATCACCATCATCATCATCATCATCATCATAATCATTATCACCATCACCACCACCATCACCATCGTCATCATCATTTACATCATCATCATTATCATCACCATTATCATCATCGCCGCCGTCGTTTATCGGTTTTACCTTCAGCTTTTGGAGATGAAATAAACAACGGAACATGATGCATATGCCTTTCAGTAAATCATGACTTAAAGAATTGAGGCTTGCATGAATCACTAAAAACTCTCCCTATCTCTTCCATAAATAAACACTGTTATCCCTTGGTGTGCTTTTTTAATAATTTAATCATTTTTTAGTTAACTCTTTCCCAAGCGACAAATTCTAGACCCTTCGAAACTGAAAGAGTTTGCAGACGACAATTTCAAATTTGATAAAAAACCGCAGATAGTTCTCCAAATTGGTAGAAAACACTGTGGGAAAAGGAAAAATTGCTCGTAAACCCAGGGCTTGTTTGTGAAACGGTTAACTCTTTACTCCATAGATACTCATTTTGACGCATCAACAACAGACAGCTTTTGAAAACATTGTGGGAAAAGGAGAAATTGCTCGTAACGAGCAATTTCTCCTTTTCCCACAATTTTTTCCACTCATTCAGATATTTGTATCCTCATTTGTCCATATTTTTGACATCATATTTTTATTTGTTTCTGAAATGGAAGAGCCCCAAATTGGCATATCAGGTAAAGGGTTAAACTATAGACTTCTTAGAGCGACCCAAGGCATTTTTTTCGGCCAGTGTAGACTAAGATCATCTTCGATCTACGCTGTTCAATGAAGAGCTATTTTAACAGGTAAAATAACTTCGATTATGCAACATTTGGGTTTTAAATTATCGGCGTGAAAGATTCAATCAACATATTTAAAAAATTAAGGGTTTCAACCTTTTCCCAATATAATTCCTGGTTTTTACGGGTCAGGAATAGAAGTCTTTTGAAAACATTGTGGAAAAAGGAGAAAATGCTGGTAACCAGCATTTTCTCTTTTTCCCACAATGTTTTCTACCCTATCATATAGAAAAATCATCTTTTTAGCAACTGTTAAGTTGTCATCTGCAGAATGCTCTCAGTTTAGTGTGGTCCAAAATTTGCCGTTTGGGAAAGGGTTAAAAAAAAACATTACTTGTACTGACAATTTTTGCTTTAATAGACTGGGTTTTTTTTTTGTCAGAATAACTCACAAATTATCGGATAATGTAGACCCAAGATCAGACGGAAAATATTAAAGGTTACAAAGAATCCATATAACATGTACCGACATTTTTTGCTCAGACTGTTTTTTTTTTGTCAGAACCGTTTACAAAATATAGGACAATGTAGATAAAAAATCAGACTGCACGTAGTGTGTAGTCTCATACTTAATTTGATCTACACTGTCTTTAAAAAAAAATCTTAAATGACGTGTTAGGAATTTAATTGTATACAAAATCCTCCCACAAAAGAAATTTCTCATTTTACGTCAGCCTTTATTGGACTGACGTCTTACAAACCTTTGTTATACAAATATAGACTTTTTACGATCCCGAAAGGGAACCCTTCGTAAAACATTGTTAAAAAAGGGAGAAAATGCTGTTAACCGGCACTTTCTCCTTTTCCTACAATGTTTTCTACCCTTCCGAAATCAAAATTAATTTTTTGAGTCACCACTATCTTACTGTCTGAAAAATGCTTTTGAATTGGACTAGCCGAAAATATTGTCATTTGGTAAAGAGCTAAAATTTTCAAAAGCAATAAAACCCTCTTGTTTAAAAAAAAAGTCTTTTGCCAGCAAGTGTTAGCAGAGATCAGAAAGAAAAAAAAACCCACAATATGATATTTTCAGTCCAACATCTTAAGAAACCGTCATATGCTGAATGAATGTCAGCTTTTGATATCGGAATGCATTTGATTTTTAATAACTTTATCTCTGATCTATATTTGAATCAAATGCAAATTCCAGTGCCTCCCTTTCTTAAAAAAAAAGAAACAACAGAGAATAGGTTTCAAAGGTTTTATCGTAGAATTTTTCCAGACTAATATAATAGATTCCACTCTGATATACCTTTTTTTATGATGACTTTGTTCGTTATATGTTGCTTGTTAAACAATTTTGTTGAATGGTGTGTCATGTCATTTGAAGGAGTATATGTCAAAAGCTCAATTTAGAAGTTATGGGTACGACCCCTGATGAACCCGACCTCTTTAGGCTACATACGTAATTAGATAGAATTCAGTCTTTCAACACACATGCCGACCGTACAGATATGTATACGCACTATCTGCCCTGTGCAGTCTGTTCTTGGTTTCTGCTGTCCGCAATTCGCTCTTTAACCCTTTCCCAAACAAGCCCTGGTTTTTACGTGTCTGCAGTAAAGGTCTTTTGAAAACACTGTGGGAAAAGGAGAAATTGCTCGTAACGAGCAATTTCTCCTTTTCCCACAGTGTTTTATACCCTTTTTGAGAACTTTCTGCCATTTTCTCCAAATCTAAAATTGTCGTCTGCAAACTCTTTCAGTTTGGAAGAGTCCAAAATTTGTTGTCTGGGAAAGGGTTTAGATAATCAGACCTCTCCAATAGTGGTGAGTTTAACCCTTTACCCCATGAGCCATTTCTATGATATCTCTGATTGACCTAAATAGCAGCAAGGATGAAGCTGTTTCTCATGCGTATATGACACCTTTTGATAGCATAGAAAACATTGTGACAAAAGGTGAAATTGCTCGTCACAAGCAATTTCACCTTTTGCCACAATGTTTTCCATAGGCTCCTACAAGCAGTGCGTAGGAATGAGTATCTATGGAGTAAAGGGTTAAGAAGCAGACTGTCACATAATTTGATGTCTAAATCCATTTTTCTTGCGAAATTGTTCTGATATACAGTCTGTTTCGTCATGGATTTAATTTTTAAATAAAGCGAAATCAAAGACCGAAACAGGAAATAGGTGTGGTTTATCTTTAAATGACAAATTTCAGAAAAGATTTGTTGCACTGATTTGCCATGGCTGCAAATGACCACCAAAATAATTGTATAATAAGCAAATATATCCAAGCTGAAGAAAAAAGAAGAAGAATTTCCTGAAAAACAGAAAGAGGGCTGTCGGTCATGATCATGTGACTTGAAAACCCAACAAGACGGTCAAATAACCGTCATGTAAAGCATATATGAGGTTTCCATGCGGTGGCTTTTTTCACTTGTTTGTTTACATGCACCAAAATATATTGAAATTAAAAGCCGATAAACTATTTGAAAACATTGATGCTGACCTCCCCTGGCTTCTTTTGTAAAGAAACCAACTTGTTAAAAATAATATCGCGGTGGCTAGTGCACATATCAAAGCTTTCCTGTAAGTTTTTACTTTTTGCGGTACTTTGCACACGATTCCCTCGAAGCCATTGACTACTTTCCGACATAAACATCTTTGAAATGAATTCTACTTCAGTATAAAACTCTAGTGATTAGCAAATCAAAAGCCCGAGCAACAAGGTATATACAAATGCAAAAGGGTAACTCAGTGTCCCTCTTTACCTACCGTTTTTTTTTTTAATTTTCTGTGTGTTATTTACAAGAATTTTCGAAATTTGAAGGTAGCGTAATATCTGATTGGCTAGACCACACTGTTTAATCAATCAGAAGGTGTGTTACTTTCCAGATCAAGAATGAGACTAAAAATGCTTGAAAGAATAGATGGTAATTACAAACCCAGAACACCAGGTTTTTTCGTTAAAGATACGCATAATAAAACTTGACTTCTCATTGTACCAGCCCTTAGGCCTACTTTGGGAAGACCACTTTGACTGTTTTTTGCACTGTGTATATCATGATCAGATTCAACAAAAGTTGAATCTGATCTTGAACCCTTACTGCCACACAAATCCTATCTTTTTCCAATCCCAGAATGGCTTTTAGACGGGTCGTTTACCCTAGTTTAGCTCCGTACAATTTACACTTTACTAAACGGTCCAAACGTTTTAGATATGCCCAAACCCAAAGCATTCGTTGGCAGCACGTAAAATATTTCTTAAAAAATGAAAATGTGTTCAATGATTGAAAACATTATCGGAAAAGGAGAAAATGCTGCTGACTAGCATTTTCTCCTTTTCCCAAGCCTTTTCTTCTATGTGTAGTTTAAACTCCAGATTGAGTGAAGTAAGGTCAATCCTTTACCAAACAATCCCTGGTTTTTACGACTCTGAGATAGACTGAGCCTTTTGAAAACATTGTGTGAAAAGGAGAAAATGCTGGTAACCAGCATTTTCTCCTTTTCCCACAATGTTTTCTACCCTGCTAGAAACAAATTTCAATTTTTGAGTAACATGTATTTTGTCAGCTGCAAGTGCTTTCAGTTTGGACCAGTCTAAAATTTTATCGTTTGGGAAAGGGTTAATGACAGTGCATTGTCTACCAGAACACCTGCCTCTTTTTGTAATTAGTCATGTGATATGACTGATAGAAGTTCTGCGTGCACGTATACATTATGCTTAGAGTAAATGTAGGTTCTATAGTGATGTATGTTGGCACAGTTTTAAATAACGCTATAACATTTTGAGAACAGGGGTAGTTATGTGATATACATAGGATCTGACATGAGTTGGCTTTCAAGATGTAAACCATGTTATTAAGCGAGCCTTTGGCGAGCTTAATAACATTTTTTTGTGGACGAGTTTAATAATTTTTGCATCAAAAACAAACGATTGTCAGATTCTTTTTATCACATTACTGTATAACAAAAAATTATAGTCCAAATTGTGTTAAACCAGAGGCATACAAACCAGAGGCATATATGTATCTTGTGTAGTGAAATTTACATGAAGCCTTTGCGCTTACTTTGACGAACGAAAAGTAGTTCCGAAAAAACTTACGTTATATATTGATTATATTTTGAGTCTACAAGTGATTAAATCAACAACTTTATCACCATTAAGAATTTTGACCACTAACTTCCGTTCGGAACCTTGGTCAGTTTGTAATGTTTTAGAATGAAGCACATAATCACAGAGTGTTGACCAATTACAGCACTATTTGTTTATCTCACACGTGTGTGAGACAAGAAAATTGGTAATGGTTGTATTACATTGAAAACAAGGAGAGTTAATTTATAAATGTGTTTCTCTGCACTACATCTGCAGAACCTGCCCAAATCCCTAACAGAGAACTTCGGAATGACATAGACAACGCTTTAACTGAAGCGAACGATTCCTTGCAAGATACAAACACCAATTGTTGGTCGGTCGGTTAGTCCATTCGTTCGTCCGTCCATTCGGCCTTTGGTCAAAGTCTTTGTAATTTCTGACTTTACCAAGATCCATGTATCGTACATGTTACTTTGACAGTATACATTATTAGTTGTACGGTCAGGTGGAAGGGGACTTGGAAACTTGTTCACGGCTTTGGTGAATCATGTCGCCCCGAGCCGAAGGCGACGTGGCGACATGATTCGACATACATGTAGACGTGGACAAGTTTCCAAGTCCCCTTCCACCTGACCGTACAAAGAATTTATTACACTGCATGTTTTACCCTTTCAAAGCGCATTAAGTGAATTTTTCCTGCTTTATAATCACGCGAATCGAGTATGCTGACGAAATAGAAATTCCCTTCTGAGTGCCCCAATTCAATGAAAACTGACGTCATTAAAACGTGCAGTTTGGTGCGTAAACGTGCCGTCTGGTGTTCGATAGACGCCGCCATTTTGGATGTTGCCTTGCACGTGTAGTGATGTTTACGGGGCACTCAAAAGGAAAACTGGTAACCAGCATTTTCTCCTCTTCCCACAATGTTTTCTACCCTTTCCATATTAAATTTCAATTTCTGATTGAAACTTATTTTGTCGTCTGCAAATGCTTTCAATTTGGACTTGTCCAAAATTTTGTCGTTTGGTAAAGAGTTAAGTCGTAGATAGAAGTGGAGTTTATGTATGATATGGTGTGCAACACGCGAAAAGGGACATTCGGACATCTGCGTAAAGTGTCGTCTCGGATCAGCCTGCGCAGTCCGCGCAGGCTAATCCGAGACGGCACTTTACGACTACAGTAGATTTTGTGCCACAGTAGACATGCGCAAAACAGAAAATGGCATTAAAACGGAAAGTGCCGTCTCGGATTAGCCTGCGCGGACTGCGCAGGCTGATCCGAGACGACACTTTACGCAGATGTCCGAATGTCCCTTTTCACGTGTTGCAGGCCATATATACTATGATCTGTGAAAAGGGGGATTAATGCATCTGGAAAAAGTACCTACCCAGGTCAGCCTGCGCAGTACGCGCAGGCTGACCTGGGTCGAAACTTTTTGTTATCGATGGGTAAGTGCTCTTCGTGACAAAGGACGATTCTCTCTCATGGTACAGCTGCTTTTGTGAGAGAATGACTCTATGTTATGCAATGGTGCATCAAACCCCATTTTCACAGAGCGTCGGTTGCATGAAATAGTTTTAAAAAATGCAGTTGTTGACATTATGATTGCAGTACTAATCAGAACTAACACCCCCACCCCACCCAACAGAGTAGGAGTGGGGCCCGGGCAGGGGTGGAGGTCCACTTACGCAAACATTTCGAATTAAGAGTAAATGATCAAGCTAACATACTCGCATGCTTTAAAGAAAGGAGATTTCTCTTCAATAAACGATGTGCATGTCTTTGGTGCTGTTTTACTTTTCTGAAATCAAAAGAATGCGCTATTTATGCGTTTGATCAGTTATCGGTTGCAACAGAAGGCGCCCTTCTGCTATGATCATGACGTAAATCACAAGACTGTTTCGGGGGTTTATGATTTATATATGGGCGGTCCTCTGACAAAAAGGGTGTTGCGGTAGCCTCGAGATGCATACCTTTACTGTCACTACCAGGTCGTCGCATACTACTAGCATGGATCCACTTTGTCCATGGTTAATTGATTGGTTGATTGATTGATTGATTGATTGATCGATTGATTGGTTGGTTGGTTGATTGATTGGTCCATTGATTGATTGATTGATTGATTGACTTAAAAACATCGAGTGGAGTACTCAAAACAAACTCCAGGAAATCATGGATAGGTGCACTAGCCGCCACAATATAACTTAAGAAATTTCATTAACAGCTTTAACCCATTACCACACGAGAAAAATTTAGACTGGTCCATATTGAAAGCATTTGCAGACGACAAAATATAGGTGACTGAAGAATTGAAATTTGTTCTGGGAAGGGTAGAATACATTGCGGGAAAAGGAGAAAATGCTGGTTACCAGCATTTTCTCCTTTTCCCACAGTGTTTTCAAAAGGCTTCTTTCTCAGGGGCGTCAAAAGTAGGGATTGTGAGGTAAGGGGTTAAACACTATACAAGCCATACATCCATAACCCATCCAGCCATTCATCCATAACCCATCCATCCATCCATCCATCCATCTTTCCATCCATCAATCAATCAATCAATCAATCAATCAATCAATCGGTCTATTTGATAAAGGAGGTGCATTTATCCCCCTTTTCACAGAAAGCTGTACTATAAAGGGATCAAAGGACTGCAATTCAAGAGCGGATTTGATGGCCAGTATTGAGCAATAATTTGAAGAAATTAACTAGTTATACAGTAATACGCCGTGTCTTATCCGAGTCGAAAGTGTTTTCGCCAAGAACAGGCATTTGTCATCGTCTTGAATTAGATCTGTCAGCAATAAAAACAAGGAAGTCGATGCCACAACCCCATTGTTTGTAAATACATGTACATGTACGCTTTATCAGATTCCCACTTTTGTGCCTGTAGGTAAGATATCTTTTACTTGCCAAAAATTGCCATTTTACGACCATGGATAACTTTTGCGGAGAGTGTACAGCGAAATCAGCCTGCACATACATACAGCCTGATCTTGCTCTACACCCTCAGCTGCTTTATATGTAGTTTGGATCATATAAGCTTAACCCAATGGCCGTTCATTTAGCAAAATGTTTTTGTGTAATCGTCAACAATTTTTACTTGGCAGAATAAGGGTTTACTTGGATCTGACTGGGAAGGGGGGGGGGGGGGGCGATATGAAAGTTTGCAGGAAAAGTGAGACAAGCTGATAATCAGAGTTTTTCCCTATAGCCGCGATTTCCCCATACTTTCAAGGATTTTTTTCTCACAATATACCGGTAATAGTTATATTTAATGTGCAAAATGTGAAGGAGTCAAGCTCTGACCACAGGCCTTTGAAGCTCTATTGGTCTATCATGGAACACTAAAATTGCGTTGTCTGCGCATGTCATATTCTTCGAAGATTCGACTGTCTTATATGACACATCACTACTAGCCCCGAAAGCGGGCTGACTGTACGCTCTATAAAGTAGCAATGTTGAAAGTAGCTTTTATCAATACGTTTGAGGAGAATTGAGACCTGCTTTAGCTCCAGATTTCTCTGAACTGCTGATCATAGCTGAGTGAATTGCACGAGGTAGCGTTTTATTGAGTAAACCTTTATTTTAATTTTAAATTCAAAGTAACGGTTGTCGCGTAGGAAAGTGATTCGGTTCTGTACCCAGGATGCCCATATCAGATAGATGAGTATTTATATAATGCCATCTAGCGGGAGATAATGACTAAAATTGTCCTTGGTCGATTATGGAACATTTATATAGCACATTGGTCCATCACCTGTATATATCACCGTGGAATATATTTACAATCTTTCAATAATATTGTGTCTATAAATAGCACATTGGAGACTCCCTTTATATCGTATATACAATACAGATGGAATCCCCAATAGACCATTCTTAATATTCCCTCATGAATATTCATTTATTACCCAGAACGAGGCTAACCCAGCAAGCTTTATCTTGGTAGCAAGTAAACAATATGGATATTTCAGCTAAATTATCATGTAATAAGAGAGATCTTGATCTTGTACCAGCAATATCATTTGGATCTGTGGAAATTTATGTGAAAAGCTACAAAACATCATCAGGAGACAAACCTATCAATGTTATTATCTATTCAACCTATTTAAGCACTTTCTTGCAAAATTCAACGGTCTGTAGTCATCTGGCTTGAAATGTTTTGAGCCTAGCTACTACTGTCTTCTTTTTAATCTGTAAACATTTGTAAGGTTCATAATTCATTTATTAGCAGATAATTATATGGTATTGATGAGACCAAGTTTATTAGTATTTGACCTAAATATTTGTTTACACATCAGTATAGAGCTCATCAGCAGATCAATCTACCATATACAAATCAAACTGTGTATACATTCAGTTTCATGAACACTTTTCCTAACCAAAAAAATTTAGACTAGTCCAAATTCAAAGCACTTGCAGATAACAAAATAAAGGTAACTAAAAAAATGAAATTTGTTTCTAGCAGGGTAAAAAACATTGTGGGAAAAGGATAAAATGCTGGTTATCAACATTTTCTCCTTTTCCCACAATATTTTCAAAGGGCTTCCTTCTCAAGGTCGTGAAAACCAGGGATTGTTTGTTAAAGGGTTAAGTAAAAGACAACTAATCCTTTTCCTTTCGATACACCTAAAAGTGAATACTGAGATTCCTCTACTTTTCGATGCATGCATTTAACATTCATTTAAAACTCTTTGCCACATTATCCCGACTTTTAACTCCACAAGAAGGAAGTCTGCTGAAAACATTGTTGTAAACGAAGAAAATGCAGGTAACCTGCATTTTCTCCTATTCCCACAATGATTTCTACCCTATCAGAGTCAAAGATCATCATTTTAGCTACCAAGATTATGTTGTCTGCAAATGCTTTGAATTTGGTTCAGCCCAAAAATTTGATGTATGGTTAAGAGTTAATAATATTAACATGCTTAACATGGGATATTTAATTCATAGAATTCTGATCGATAAAGTAACCTTCTTTGAAAAAAGTGGGTAAATAAAATAAAATTCTATATTTAATTTATATAAAACTTTCACATTCCCTTGAAAAATCCCCCTTCGTCTCTTAATTCTTATTCTAATAATCCATTCTTTTTTTCCTAGAAGGATCATCAGGAATCTTGTGAAAGTGCAGTGTACTTTCAAATCTAGTATCCAAAGTGCATAAGGGCACACAATAATGCATTTTAGATTCACTTTTGATAATCTGGATGCACTGGGGCTTATCAGCTTTTCACCTTTGTTTACATTTCCTGCTAGGTAAGCCTCGTTCTGGTGAAGGAATGTAAACCATGCATAAATATTGAGAGGGGCCTATGAGCTATGTAAAGTAACAGTGTCCGATAATTAAGATTTTGTTATCCCTTCAATGGAGTTTAGTTCAGTTTAAACTTTATCAATTATGCTGATACAAATAAACAATGTAGTTTCAGAGGACTATGCTCTGACAAAAAGGGCTTAACCCATTACCACTTAACCCCTAGTTTTGCCGTCCCTGAGAAAGAAGCCTTTAGAAAACATTGTGGGAAAAGGAGAAAATGCTGGTAACCAGCATTTCCTCCTTTTCCCACAATGTTTTCTACCCTCTACCCTTCACGAAACAAATTTCAATTTTTCAGTCACTTTTATTTTGTCCGAGTCTTCAAATGCTATCTATCTTGACAAACCTAAAATTTTGTCGTTTAGTAATGATTTTATGCTTCTCCGTGATAAACTATACCAGGCAAGCCATCACAAAATTATGGGTCCATAATAGTAACATCTTTAAACTACCGACTTAATAATGAGAGAGATTAATAGATAGCAAAAACATTCGGCCCAAATCAGCCTGTGCGGCCTGGGTCGATATTTTTCGTCCATTCATTATATCCCTTTATTATATACCTAGCAGTGAAACCCTGGAAATTCCCAGTGTAATAAATTTTGATATCATCACTAGTGACGATATCAACTTTCACTTTCACTTCCTGCCGTAATTTAGGAACTACTTTTTTTTCATTAAGCACTTATAGATAGTTTTTGTTGTTTTACAAACTAAAATTAAAAATAATAATGTTAATAAGGTATATAATAAATAGAATAATCAACTGGTTATTTTTGATATGAAAAATATCTCACTCGGATGCGTCGTTCGGCGTTAAAAAAAACTCGTGCTGCGCACTCGTTTTTTCAAAGCCTAACAACGCATCCTCGTGAGATATTTTTCATATCAAAAATAACCAGTTGATTATCCTCTATTTTTCACAAAGTATGACTTAAATATTATACTTTTGATGCGGAGACACATAAAATTTTAATGCTGATGGTGCGTTTTACCCTTTCAAATTTCTCGTGTATTTACCACTCTAGAACAATGTCTTTCGAAAACACTATTTGGAAAAAAAGTATCATGCGGCTTTTTATTGGTATATTTAACCTTTTTCAATTCCTATTCATTCAAAGAAATATCCTGCCATTCAATGGACATTTTCAATTTTCGTTATCAAATGCTTTCGATAATGACAATACTGAAATTTTGTCATCTGATTTTCACTTTTAAGCTGCTAAGCGAGGCTCACTGACCTTTTACGGACAGTGTAGATCAAGATCAGAATGCACAAAACGTGAAGGAGTGATGGTATTCTAAATTCTTTATTTCTCTGTCAAACCCTATGTTGTGGGTACTCATTAGAATCGTCTCGTTGAGACGATTCTAATTAGTACCCATAACATAGGGTTTAAGTGGAGAATAATTTGTATTTTCAATTTTGAAATAAAAAAATCGCTCCTTGAGCTTTGATGTACCAACATTTGGGTTTTTATTATCGACTTAAAAGTTTCCATTGAGCTATTAAGCAAGACATGAGGTAAGTTCAACGTATATATTCTTCATTGACATTTGATAGCATCTATGACTCAAGTACGCTTCATAAAGAGAAATTTAATTGTTTTAGTACATGCCTGTTCCAAACCTTTTGAATCAACGCAGGTGTTGCAATTTACTGTATCAGTTTCACAAATTAACCTCATGCAGACGACTTCTTTTCTTTTTTTTTTTTGTTCCGCAGCCGACAGCTTTGCAAAACTTTGTGGAAAGAGAATAAATTCCAGGAAAAATAGCGTGATCTTTTTTTTTACTTTACACACAGTATTTTATTTTTTAATGTCTTGTGCATCTAACATTAGTTTATCTTCATTGACTTAATAATACAATGATATTTTTTTAGTGACAGATTTTTAAAACTCTTCACATGATAACTTTAAACTTGTCCAAAAATATCAAAGTGATTTGCAGACGAAAAGTGAAAAGGGTATGTTTCAAATGCTAGGATCGAAAAGGACTGGAAAACCATTATACGAAAAGGAAAGAAATGCTGGGGTCCGGCAATGTCGTCGTTTGTCACAATGTTTTAAAAAGCCTTTACTCGGGGTAGTTAAATACGAGACTATTTGGTGAAGGGTAAAGGGGTTTGAGGTCAACCCTCGACCACCTAATTCTGAGTTTTAACGACTCTGAGAATGAAAACCCATTAAAACACTGTTGGAAAAGGAGAAAATGCTGGTAACCAGCATTTTCGTCCCTTTTCCACAATGTTTTAGTCAATTAAATGAAAGTTTCATCAATTAAGCGAGTTTGAAATTTTTGTGTTGTGGATGGTTTTTAGTCTGGACAATTCTACATTTTTGTTGCAAGTTTTGTTGTGATAAAGAGTCATTTTAACAATAAGCATTTAGAATGAAATAAATTGTAAATATCTGTCCAGAATGGATGGCTTTTGAAGATATCGTCGGTTTACTTCGAAAACCTCGTAACTACATCTTGTTACAAGCTGTACTTACGAGGTTTTCGAAGGAAACCGAACAGCACCTGGAATATACATACGAAGACATGTACACATGAATAGAAGAAGTTCAAGTTTTGTCAGACAGAGACAGACTAAGTAAACAGTGTATAATTATGCTGGTGTAATGCAGAGAAATGAGCCTTCCCCAGAAAATGACCTATGGGTCATTTCTCTACGTAGAATAATGACCCTGGGGTTATTTCTCTACGTGGAATAATGACCCGGGTCATTTCTCTACGTAAGACACCGGCTTATCTATCTTTGCACTGTTCGCGTTGAAATGGCCACCGTTGTATACATGTAGTAGTATCAGGGGCGGTAACCAGTCTATGTTCGCGTATGTGTAATAGTAAAATAAATGTAAGCCTGACACAAAGATATTAAACTGTAAGATTCATTTAAGTTATTGGAGACTATTTGCCTTTTCCGTTTTAGTTCAGAGATAGACGAAAAATCGCAACATTTTCTTTTTATAATTTTTTGACCGTCCATTGATACAGAGATCTTATATACACACATATAAGATCCCTGATTGATATTAACCTGCTAAACTCTATTCCATTATTTCTTGTTTGTTATTGCATAATATCTGATACACTGTTGGTGCTGATCAGAATATAAATTGCAATCAAAGAAGACGTGAATTTCATCTTCTATAACTTTTGAACATAGTGTTTGTTGTTTTAACCCTGACTTTCCTTGTTTTCTGCTTGTCCCACCAGGGAATTGATTCAAAATTTATTACATGGTCGAAAAAAATGTATTTCATTCTGCCTTTTCTATTTGCTAAACCACGGCGGGGAATCACGTGACACAACAACAACAACAATGACCGTTATTTGAAAAAATTCCCCGACTTCAGGTAAGAAAATCTTCAATAATTCCGTTAATACATGACCGATTGGAATTTGGTTTGAAGCAGAGAAGGCGGAAGGACTGCAGGGATTTGCTTGATGTGTTAGATTTTTTAAACAACACCTGATAAAAAAGTTATTGACGAGCAAACAATTTTTTTACCCTGGATAATTTGTTTGCTCGTCAATAACTTTTTTATCAGGTGTTGTTTAAAAAATCTAACACTTCAAGCAAATCCCCGAAGTTCCTCCGCCTTCTCTGCTTTAAACCAAAATCAAATCGGTCACGTATTAACGGAATTATTGAAGATTTTCTTACCTGAAGTTGGGGAATTTTTTCAAATAACGGTAATTGTTGTTGTTGTTGTGTCACGTGATTCCCCGCCGTGTAAACGGTGTGCAACAAACTTGCTTTTCAGGACTCTCAGTCCTTCGACACAGACCCAGGCGAAATATAACCAAGGTATGTAACTGTTAATAGAAGGAATTGATTCCTAACAATAATTGTTTCCCTTGTTTAACCCCCCCCCCTTTCCCAAACGATAAGTTTTGGACCCTTCCAAACCGAAAGATTTTGCAGAGGACAATTTTAGATTTGGAGAAAATGGCAGAAAGTTCTCAAAAAGGGTATAAAACACTGTTGGCAAAGGAGAAATTGCTCGGTACGAGCAATTTCTCCTTTGCCCACAGTGTTTTCAAAGGACTTTTACTGCAGATACGTAAAAAACCAGGGCTTGTTTGGGAAAGGGTTAATAATACATGTATATAGTAGACCGATTGTGACATACCCCAGACATTGTCTCTGATACTCATAGTGTTCTTGCATTTTTTAGAATGAACTTAGTATATTCTAAATCGATACTAGGAAGTTTTATGCTGAGTACGGAAAAAAAAAAATACGATAAACGCCATACTGAACGCCATTTATTCATGTGCAATACAGCCTACATGTATGCAGCTTCTTGATCTCCTGGCAGAGCAACATCTGGGCCTGTATTCACCAACCATTCTTAAGAATATTCTTTGTCTTATTCTCCAGAATTTCCTACATTTGAAAGTAACACAACTTCTGATCGGCTAAATCAAATGGTTTTAGCCGATCAGAAGCTGTGTTTTTTTCAAACCTGGAAAATCTTGGAAAATGAGACAAAGAATATTCATAAGAATGGTTGGTGAGTGCGGACCCTGGTCGAACATATAAGAATGCATTATAGCTACCTATGTATTTAAAGAATATACTTATTTGTGACAATTTGACAATTCATAAGAATACATTTACTTCATCTCAAGTCTAAACTTTTAATTTTTATGCAATGTTTGCGCCAAAAAGATCTAACAGGCGCTTAGTTTCAGACTTACAAATCACGTGATTCATAATTATTTTAAAAAAATCTATTCAGATAAAAAAAAAATCAATTGAATCCTTACAGCCCTATGCTTTTAATTACTTTCTCATAAATAAAACCATCAAGCAGTGTCGATATTTTTAGGTATAAGATCTATAATATTGTTTAATTATTCAGTCCTTTCAGGATCTAGAATGTTAACAAGTAGGGGGAAAAAGAGGCGAACGAACACAGATAAAGAGCAAAAGAACCCTGGGCGAAAGATTCATTATCTCAAACGGCCCCGGTACTAATCGGACCAAAACTTAGATGTGGTACTTGTTTGATGTTTTCGTGTTGAAATACCCATCATGATTTGGTTGATATGCGTTGTCATTCTTTGTGTTGTATTGACATTCATTTCTCTTCGAATTTCTCCTACATCAGTGGACATCGACGGTAAACATGTCATGGTAAGTACTTTTTCACGTGTTTTCGCGTTTTATTCGGGATAATATCAGATTCTGAATTTTAATCTCTTTATGTCTTAAGTTCAGAAGCAATACTTTTACTATTCTCAATGCGTGTTCATTGTTCATATTCAAATTGATTTACGTTAACAGTTAGAGTAATCGATCGTTGCCCGGCACGTATATAGGCTAAAGCCACGGGGGGGCCTAAACTTTTCCTGATGGAAATGAAGTATATCAAGGGAGAAAAGTGTGCCCGACGCGGGACTCGAACCCACGACCTCCGGAACACTAGTACCGCAGCTCTACCAACTGAGCTAGCAGGGCATCTGGTCGTGAGTCACCCAACGTCGTATATCACAACACTCCACCCATCCTGATTTTTGGGAGTAACCAACTCCCCTTTCAGTCCCCATGGACCGCCTGTGTCACACTTTTAATCTCTTTATGTCTTAAGTTCAGAAGCAATACTTTTACCATTCTCAATGCATGTTCATTGTTCATATTCAAATTGATTTACGTTAACAGTTAGAGTAATCGATCGTTGCCCGGCACGTATATAGGCTAAAGCCACGGGGGGCCTAAACTTTTCCTGATGGAAATGAAATATATCAAGGGAGAAAAGTGTGCTCTACGCGGGACTCTAACCCACGACCTCCGGAACACTAGTACCGCAGCTCTACCAACTGAGCTAGCAGGGCATCTGGTCGTGAGTCACCCAACGTCGTATATCACAACACTCCACCCATCCTGATTTTTGGGAGTAACCAACTCCCCTTTCAGTCCCCATGGACTGCCGGTGTCACATCCCGCGTTCACCAATTTAACTCGTTGCCAATGAAGTATATCAAGGGAGAAAATGCCAATGAAGTATATCAAGGGAGAAAAGTGTGCTCTACGCGGGACTCTAACCCACGACCTCCGGAACACTAGTACCGCAGCTCTACCAACTGAGCTAGCAGGGCATCTGGTCGTGAGTCACCCAACGTCGTATATCACAACACTCCACCCATCCTGATTTTTGGGAGTAACCAACTCCCCTTTCAGTCCCCATGGACTGCCGGTGTCATATCCCGCGTTCACCAATTTAACTCGTTGCCAATGAAGTATATCAAGGGAGAAAAGTGTGCCCGACGCGGGACTCGAACCCACGACCCTCAGAACACTAGTACCGCAGCTCTACCAACTGAGCTAGCCGGGCATCTGGTCGTGAGTCACCCAACGTCGTATATCACAACAGAAAGAATTATCAGACAGGACCATGTGCCTCAAAAATTGAAGTTTGTTTAAAGAAGTTTGGAAAACATTGTTAGTTAAAGAAGTTTGGAAAACATTGTTAGTTAAGACAAAAATGCTGATTACCAGTATACCTCCTGTGCCCACAATGCTTTCAAACGCTTCTTCAAGGTCATTCAAACTTAGGACTGTTTAGTAAAGGGTTAATTGTTGAGGTTTATATATCCACAGGAATTTGACATTCTATGATTAAAATATATGATAAAATATATTAGAAAAATACTCCCAATATAAAGAAACACAACGAATGCAATGCCTTGATTACCAGCTACACCACTTAAATGTCCTTCGCACCCAAATTCACCAACGAAACAAAGAGTGATCACAATATCCTTTACCCTAGTAACAGGTAACACCAAAACATACATCACCATTCGATGATCCTTACGTAGACACTTTTTCACTGCAGATATCCATAATTTCTTACAGCTTTTTTGACAGTTTCAAGCCATCAAGGAGGCCATTCGCTGATGTCACAAATAGTCCCGCAGTAAATGTTCTGGCTGAGTCCACTGTGCGCCTTTGCCCTGTTTTCCATGACCTCGGCTCTAGACTCACAACATAATGAGACAAGGCCTATTTTGAATATTGGAATGATTACTATAACTTGGTGTAATCCCTTTCTTAACTCAAGGGCTGTATATTTAACAAGGGATTGTTTTTTAAATTGTTCATATTTTCATTCCCATGAACACGAAAAATGACCAGTCGAATGTCAATGGAGCCATTTCTGTGCTACTAATTATGACTAAAATACAGGTTGAAGTTGCTTTCAAATTCATTCAAACGAACCCAACAAATTTTATTTCAGATAACTGGTGGCTCAAGTGGTATTGGAAAAGCTGTAGCAGTTCTAGCTGTTGAGAGAGGAGCCAGTGTTACTATCATAGCCAGAAACAAAGTAAATAAGATCAGAATTTATTTCATACTTTCCGGTAGGATATCGAGATATAGCAGTGAAAATATTAGCGATACTAAATGTTCACTCATATCCAGCTAAATCAGTTCACTGTTTACTCCAAAGATACTCATTTCGAGATATCAACAACAAACAGCTTTTGAAAACATTGTGGGAAACAGAGAAATTGCTCTGACATTGAAATGGTGGAAAATACTGTAGGAAAAGAAGAAAATGCTATTTACTAGTGTCATTATAATTTGACATTGTTTGCAGTATTTAGTAAAGTCAAATTTGGTTTAATTCTTTAACCCTTTACTCCATAGATACTCATTTTGACGCATCAACAACAGACAGCTTTTGAAAACATTGTGGGAAAAGGAGAAATTGAGCAATTTCTCCTTTTCCCACAATGTTTTCCACTCAATCATATATTTGTATCCTCATTTGTCCCTTTTTTTGACATCATATCTTTATTTGCTGCTGACATGGAAGAGCCTCAAATTAGCATATCAGGTAAAGGGTTAACTGATGAAAACATGTTAGATTGGTCCAAATTCCAAGCAGTAGCAGACAACAATTTTTCTGTGGCTCAAATGGAGAAAATAGTCTCAAAAAGGGTAAAAAGCATTGCAGGCAAAGGAGAAAATGCTGGCTACCAGCATTTTCTATTTTACCCACAATGTTTTCAAAGAGGCTTGCTATTTTAGGGTCATTAAAACTTAGGATCATGTTGTAAAGAGTTAATTGATGAATTTGTTTTGAAAAAAGAAATAAAGACCCATTGTGGAAAAATGAGAAAATGCTGGTTACTAGCATTTACTTCTTTTGTATCAATCAGTTGTTATAATTTTGTCATTTGGAAAAGACAGGTCAACTCTCTTCCTGGTATTTCCACAGCTAAAGTTAGAAGAAACCAAAACAGAATTACAGAAGAGTCTACGGGCCAATAGGAAAGTTCACTGTGTATCTGTCAACCTGTCATCAGACTTTGAGTTAGTCAGTAAAGCTATATGTGAGGTAAAGTTTGTCAACCTTTACATGACATTTTCCAGTTTTAACTCTCTTCTGTCTTTCCCACAATATTTTCAAATTTGTACCAGTCTAAAATTTTGTCCACAGATTATACTATTAATAGTATACAACTTTCATGAGGCAGGCTGTGGAAAAAAATTGTGGGGATTTGAGAAAATGCTGGTGATATAAATGTTTTTTGCTTTTTTTCCCAGTTATTATTTCCTTTCAATGATAAATCCCATGAAGGCAAAGGCATGTAAATTGTCATCTACAAAAGCTCTTAGTATAGGCAAGTCTTTAATTTTTTTTTTTAACCCTTTAGTCCATAGATACTCATTTAGTTTAAACATATTTATTTTGCATCAGAATGAATGAACAGAATATTTTATTGACTTAAACTATATAAGTTTTTCGTCATCAACAAAAAATATATAAACAAATCTATTACGGTATAGGTCAGCGACACATATACAAACAATGAAAGCATTGAAGATAATGCTGTTCTTTTACATTTTACGATAAAAGCGGAATAGAGAGAAAGAAGAGAAAAAAAGGAAAGGAATCATAGAATACTTAGTAAACATCGATTGAGAAACAAGTTCTTACAACTTGAACTAATCTCTCTCGATTCTGCTTCCTGGGAACTACACCAGTACTCGCGCCGAATGTGAGGGCCAATGAAAAATCCCAAAGTTGACACCCGCTCCCAGGTATCGAACTCAGGAGCCTTAGGTTATGAGGCTGACGCTCTACCTCATGACCACGGACACCACTAGATACTCATTTCTATGCATTGCTTGTAGGAGCCTTTGGAAAACATTGTCGCAAAAGGTAAAGATGCTCTTGAGAAGCAATTTCACCTTTTGCCACAATGTTTTCTATGCTATCAAAAGGTGTCATATACACATTAAGAAACAGCTTTATCCTTGCTGTTATTTAGGGTCAATTAGAGATACCATAGAAATGCCTTATGGGGTTAAGGGTTAACAGTGGAAATGATAAAAAGTAACTCCTCTAAACTTAGCATTTAACAAATTTTCTTCAGATTGAACGCAGTGGTAGTAGACAATTAACCCTTTACTCCATAGATACTCATTTTGATGAATCAACGACAGACAGCTTTTGTGGGAAAAGGAGAAAATTCCCAAAATGTTTTCCCCTCAATCAGATATTTGTATCCTCATTTGTCCATATTTATGCCATCGTATCTTTATTTGCTGCTGAAATGTAAGAGCCTCAAATTTGCATATCAGGTTAAGGGTTAAATGAGGTTCAAGTGGTGGGAATTTTATATCTGAATAGTAGAAAACCTTGTTGGAAAAGAAGAAAATGCTGTGTATCAGCACAGTTAGGGTCATTAAAACTCAGAATTGTGTGCTAAAAGGTTAAAGCTTGTATAAACAATGACTGACTACAGCTTAACCCTTTACTTCATAGATACTCATTTCTATGCATTGCTTGTAGGAGCAGTTGGAAAACATTGTGGCAAAAGGTGAAATTGCTCATGACGAGCAATTTCACCTTATGCCACAATGTTTTCTGTGCTATCAAAAGGTGTCATATACACAAAGGAAACGGCTTCATCGTTGTTGATATTTTGGGTCAGTTAGAGATAACATAGAAATGCTTTATGGGGTAAAGGGTTAACTCATTACCACACGACAATATTTTAGGCTTGTCCAAATCGAAAGTATTTGCAGACGACAAAATAAAAGTGACTGAAAATTTGAAATTTGTTTTGTGAAGGGTAGAAAACATTGTAGGAAAAGGAGAAAATGCTGGATACCAGCATTTTCTCCTTTTCCCACAAAGTTTTATAAAGGCTTCTTTCTCAGGGGTATCAAAAGTAGGGATTGTGTGGTAATGGGTTAAAAGAGTCTCAAATGATGGAACTTTCCTTTGAAAGTGCAGAAACATTTTGTGAAAAGGAGAAAATTTTTTTTGCTTACCTGCATTTTCACCTTTCTCCCACATTTTTTTACAAAGCCTTGCCTCATGGCTTTAACAACACAGGATTGTTTGATAAAAGGGCAAAGTGAAACTACCAAATTCACTCACGCCTAATGTATGGGCTAATGAAAATCCCAACTTTGGGATTTTTCATTGGCCCATACATTTGGTGCTAGTACTGGTGTAGTTCCCACGAAGCAGAATCGAGAGAGATTAGTATAAGTTGTAAGAACTTGTGTCTCAATCGATGTAAAATAAACATGTTTTAACTAAACTACCGATTTGGTAGCAGGCTTAAAACTCTGAGATTTTCACATAGATCTTTGTTCTTACAGGCAGAAGAGAAACTAGGACCTGTTTTTATGCTAGTCAATTCAGCAGGAATGGCAGTTAGTAGATCTTTTCAAGATATAGACCCTGCAGTTTTCAAAGTAGGTGTTAGTTTTCCATTTACTCCCTGATTTTATACAGTTCTGATGCACTGTGATCTTAAGTACATTTTGGTGAAAGAAGCAACTATATGCATTACTGTTTACGAAGACAATCTGCTTTTCCCACAATATTTCCACTATGATGCTACAAATTTTTATTGTGAGATTTTACAGATGTGTATGAAACACTTGTATGATAAAATTTGTTTAACTTTCCAGAAATAGGCAGATATAGAAGAGCTGTTTTCAATCCTGAAGAAAATCAGTGGTTGATATATTGGCCTTTCGCCTGGGAGTTCTGGGGTTTGAATCCCGCCAGGTCCCTTACTTCTGCCATGGCATTTATTCATTTGTTTCTTTGTTACAGACTTTGTTTGTAAGATTGGGGCTCGTCCGGGGATTTGCCATTGAGCCATTAATCCTATTTGTTGTCCAAAATCGGACTTCTGACTAATGAGGCTTTGAGTCATCAATAAATGATGACTTCAATAGGGTTGTGTTAAGGGACACAACTCCTTCGTGCATAGCTTCGTCACAATTTAAATACAATACCTGAAAACTGCTTTGGAGAGATATCAGTGGTTATGGTATTGATCTTTTCATCTTCAAAAAAACGAAGTTATTTTTCCCTTCAAGGGTTCGAATCCCGCCAGATGCAGTTTGTATTTGAGCTATGCATTTATTTGTGTCTTTGTTACGGACATTGTTCGTAAGATTGGGGCTCGTCTGGGATTGGCCATTGAGCCATTAATCCTATTTGTTGTCCAAAAATGGACTATCTGCCTAATAAGGCTTTGAGTCATCAATAAATGATGACTTTAAGAGGGTTTGTGTTATGGGAGACCACTCCTTCATGCATGGCTTTGTCCTGCTTTAACTCTTTACCAAACGACAAAATTTTAGATTTGTCCAAGTTGAAAGCTTTTGCAGACGACAAATTAAATGTGACTAAAATGATGAAATCTGTATGTGACAGGGTATAAAACATCATGGGAAAAGGAGAAAATGCTGGTTACCAGCATTTTCTCCTTTTCCCATAATGTTTTCAAAAGCTTTCTGCTCAGGGGTCGTTAAAAGTCGGGATTGTGTGGTAAAGATTTAAACACAATACCTAGCTACTGCGTTGGGTTACTTAGTTAACTCTATTCCAAATGGCAAAACTTTAGACTTGTCCAAATTGAAAGCATTTACAGATGACAAAATAAACGTGACTCAAATATTGAACCTTGACTTTAGAAGAGAAGAAAACATTGTGGGAAAAGGAGAAAATGCTGGTTACCAGCATTTTCTCCTTTTCCCACAATGTTATCAGAATGCGTCTTCCTCTGGGTGGTAAAAAACCAGGGATTGTTTGGTAAGGGGTTAAGCCCCCTTATACCAGAACATCATTCATTTGTATGTTGTAGCAACAAATTGAAGCTAATTACCTCAGTGCAGCTCATGCTACAAAAGCTGTAATACCATCCATGGTCAGGCAGCAGGGAGGTAGAATTGTATTGTTATCATCGCAAGCTGGACAGATAGGGTTGTTTGGTTTTACAGCGTATTCAGCATCTAAATTTGCCTTGCGAGGATTCGCTGAAGCTCTTCAAATGGAGGTATGTATGATATACTTTTTGTTGTCATCTTGTTTTTTCGACTGCTTTTGAACAGCTAGTTAGCTTGACTCTTTCCAGATTACAAAATTTCTGACTGGTTAAGAGTAAAAGAACTTGTAGCCAACATACCGAAGCTGGCCCAAGTAACAAAATTTGGCCTTGTTAGGGTAGAAATCATTGTTGGAAAAGGATAAAGTAGTTGTTATAAGTATTTTACCCTTTTCACACTTTGTTTTCAAAAGCTGTTTTTGACATGGTTGTTAGAAATTATCAATGTGTGGTAAAGGGTGAAGGCCTCACCAAATAATCCTGTGTTTTACAACACTAAGGCAGATGGCTTTAACTCATTACCACACGAGAAAATTTTGGACTGGTCCAAATTGAAAGCATTTGCATACGACAAAATAAAGGTGACTGAAAAATAGAAATTTGTTCTGGGATGGGTAGAAAACACTGTGGGAAAAGGAGAAAATGCTGGTTACCAGCAATTTCTCCTTTTCCCACAGTGTTTTCAAAAGGCTTCTTTCTCAGGGGCGTCAAAAGTAGGGATTGAGTGGTAATGGGTTAAACAACATTGTGGGAAAAGGAGATAACTGCCTATGACCAGCATTTTTCTGCGTTTCAAACAATGTGTATATCCTTTCAGAGACTAATTATAATATTTTACACATTTCAGTCAAATATTTTGTCCAATTTTTCCTGGATGGTAGAGAAATAAAGACAGTTTCCTTTTGGGTCATTAAAACTTGTGATTGTGTGTTAAAGAGTTAAGCCCTCTTTTGCCAGAGTGTGGCTCATATTTAGGCAACAAACCAATGTATTTGTAGATGACTCCACACAATATCAGAGTTACAGTGGCCTTCCCTCCCGACACGGACACCCCAGGTTTTAAACAGGAGTTAGAGGGAAAAGTAAGTAACTAATTTTTTCAATTGCTTTACCAAACAACCAAGTATTTTCTTGATCCCCTTCAAATTACCAGCTGCTTTCCTGCACAGTGTAGATTAAGATCAAACAGCACAGTTTGGGCCTAGGCTTGCCAAATGTTATGAATAATAATCTTAGGTTGATTGTCTTGAATTTTATGGATTTTAAAGAAATACAATTCTGATTGAATGAACCAAATGGTTAAGGTTCAGAAATAATTTTACTTTCTGAATTTAGACTGTTAAAGTCTTTACTAACCAACAAAATTTTATATACATCCAAACTGAAAGCATTTGCAGACAACAAATGAAATGAAGCTCAAAGGATAGGCTTAGGATTAGTACAGATAACTGTCCCAAAAGGCGATGTTACTTTTTGACTGGTTGCCTCTGGGTACAGAGAAAATCAAGTCAAAACCAGTTGAAAGCTCCACACAGATTTTGTGCGCAAGTTTGAACTCTTATAATTTGTCAAATAGAGCACAAACCTAGGATTTAAACAAACAAATATCAGTTATTTTCTGCTAAACCCTATGTTGTGGGTACTCATTAGAATCGTCTCATCGAGACGATTCTAATGAGTACCCACAACATAGGGTTTCGAAGAGAAATAACGACTTTAGAATGCCACCGCTCCCTCTAATCTGGAGTTCTGCTATATCATGGGAATGCACGAAACTCCCTTTGGACAGGGAATGACAGAGCTCCAAATACAGGGAGTGATTTTGATTTCAAAATTGAAGATATCAATTATTCTCTACTAAATCATTATGTTGTGGGTACTCATTAAAATCATCTCATCAAGACTATTCTTATGAGTAGCCACAACATAGAGTTTGGAAGAGAAATAAACGATTAAGAATATCATTACCCCCTCTTATCTGGGGCTCTGGACTGACCGATACATCGATGTTGCATACCCATCCACTAGTACAGATAACTGTCCCCAAAGGCGATGTTACTTTTCGACCTCGTTGCCTCTGGGTACAGAGACAATCCGGACAAAATCAGTTGAAAGTTCCGCACAGATTTCGTGCGCAAGTTTGAACTCTTATAATTTCCCAAATAGAGCACAAAACTAGGATTTAAACATACCTGTTGCTTGCGTATTCAATATTCCTACATTTGAAATACAAATATTTTCAATTTAAATGCTGATCTTGAGAAAAAAAACCTGTATTTCATCAGTTACTCGAGTTGTTTACATTCCCGAAAAACATACAAAATGGCCGCCACGCAAGATAAATTTTGTCAGTAATTTTTCAGAGATAAACAAATTATGCACGACTTCTAAAAATTATGCACGACTTCTAAAAGCTCTTTATGTAATGAATGGTTTAATAATTTGTCTTTGGGTATGTTCATTACTGAGAGTTAATTACATTCCTCTGCAATACAGATAAAGCCGACAAACAAAAAGTCGGTATAACGCTCAATATCTGCTACCGGAAAATTTACGACAGACTTGAGACGGAACAATGTACGGTAAATGTTCAAATAAGATCACCAGATCGTCACATTATTGACACTAGGCTTAGGATAGTCTCTGGAAACATTGTGGGAAAATGAGACAGTGTTAGTAACCAACATTTATTTTTTTTCTATAAAATTTTTAAAGGCATCTGTCTCAGGGTTGTTTGAAAGCTGAGCTTGTTTGGTAAAGACTTAAACTAGGATAGGTGTTTAGCATGTTTAATGAGTACAAACCTGCATCTTTTTAATTTATTTGCATTGTCAAATATTCTTTGATTATTCATACTTGCACTACCTAGAACATTGGAGGTTGTTTATTCTGCTGGACTGAAAATGCCCATCCTATTTAATTGCAATTTGAACTTTTATGAATCTTTTTCCAGGTTTCTTTTAGATGCCATTGGTTTAACTCTTTACCTAACAACAATCTTTTAGATTCCCACCCCCCCCCCCCCCCCCACCCCCCCCCCCCGAAAGCACTTACAGGTGACAAATTAAATGTGGCTCAAATGTTGGAAGATATCATTGACAGGGTAGAAAATATTTTGGGAAAAGGGGAAAATGCAAGTTTCAGGCATTTTCTCTCTTGTTTGGGAAGGTTTTCTCCTCTCCACCATTGCTAGCCAAATCGAACTATGTTTGTTTATATTGATGGTTATTGATTTTATGAACTGGAATTCTGCATAGGTTCATTTAACCTCTCCAAAAGAGAATACAGCTACCTGTTACATGTATAAGTATTTAAGCTGTTAACATGCTAATCAATTCTGTTTCAATTTCAAGTTAGGGAGGTATTACGTGAGCTTTAATTAGATTTAAAGCTTGGCTGTTTTCAGGATGAACATTGAGGTATTTTCATTGCCTTGTCTTCGTCTGTATGATATTATTTTGCAAAAACAGCAATATTTTCATATCTATTTTGCTTCTTTGGAGGTAATTTGTGCCTTTACTTACTATTTAACCATCAAGAAGGGATCCTCATAAAAAATGGCAGGTAATTATCACACAAAGTATGTTTGACACATTTACATGTATATTCCGTTTTTTACTTTCACTGCAAAAATGCATATAGCAGCCAGTCTGCAACAGCAGTAAGTGCTCTTGTAAGGGACTGAAATTCCATATTTTCGTTACAGCCTAAAGAGACATTGTTGATATCAGAAACAGCAGGGCTTCTAAAACCAGAGGATGTGGCTAGAACAATTTTAAAGGACAGTTTGGTAGGTGCTTTGCTGTAACTATTAACATTTTACTGCACAATGCCGACTTTTAACACCTCTGAGAAAGAAGCCTTTTGAAATCATTGAGGGAAAAGGAGAAAATGCTGGTAACCAGCATTTTCTCCTTTTCCCACAATGTTTTCTTCCCTTCCTTAAACAAATTTCAATTCTTTAGTCATATTTCTTTTGTCATCTGCAAATGTTTCAATTTGTTCTAGTCTAAAGTTTTAGCATTTGATAGTTAAGCCATGTAACTTTGTAGTACACAGGGCTAGTTACCCAAACATCCTCAGTTTAATCCTTGAACTCCCTTGAGAAAGAAGCCTTTGGAAAACATTGTGGGAAAAGGAGAAAATGCTGGTAACCGGCATTTTCTCCTTTTCCCACAAAGTTTTCTACCCTATCAAAGAAGAATTGCACCATTTGAGCCACTTTGAAATTAGTATTTGCAAATGCTTTCAATTTGGATAGGTCTAGAATTTTGCTGTGTGGTAATGGGTTAATCCCAGCTCTGCCAAACTTTCTCCAGGAGTTGTTAAAAAAGTCTTTACAAGACAAACTATTGTTCTCTTCCTGCTTGACAATGTTTGGATGATGTTTATGAGAGAAAGCAGCCACTGGCATAAATAAAGAGAGTGTTTTGAGAAGTACTAGAATGACAAGCCAAGAAAATCTTTGGATAGGTGCACTGGCTGTGTGATAAGACAGAAATATTGTTTATAGCAACATTTAGCACCAAATGACAATCTAACTTTCAGATATATTTCAGTAAAGAAAATTTATTAATTTCATGCTTTCCGGTAGGATATCGAGAAATAGCAGTGAAAATGATTTTTCGATCTTACAGTCTTACCATCAGTGAAAATACTGATTTTCATGTTCTTATTGCCTTGTTTAATTGCGCGTGCCTCACAACCAGATGGAAATATGACATCATTTACCTTACATTTCTCGTGCTTGACATAATATTGTAATGCGTTGCTATGCGGAAGAGGTATGCCACAGGGAATAACGGAAAAGAACTGTTCTGGATTTTGATAAAGCTCTTCCCAGAAAGGGTTAAAAGCATGAAATGAATAGAATATTTGTTTGTTTCCGTAAAAGATCGAAATTTATTTCATCTTGTCAACACCATTGGTAATATTTTCACTCGTGAAAATATTACCAATGGTGTCCACTTTATGAAATAAATTTCGATCTGTCACCGAAAAAAAAAATATCCCCTATATAGTAACTGTCCACCTCTGTTGGTCTATTGTAGAATGGAAAATTTGTCAGTTATTTTGGACTAGATGGATGGCTGCTAGCTATCGGAGGAGCTGGCATGTCCCCGGCAACGTCTTTGGGGGAAGTTATTGTGCAGGTAAAAGATCATGCTCTCTAGTCCATTATGAGCCTTGCTCAGCCAAAAGTGGATCTAGTGGATCCCAATGATCCATTATTCCAAGCATATCATCATGTGATATGAGATCCATAAGGTCCACTTGCATAGCAACTGACTGTATCATGAGGTAGACTGGTCAATTGACATGCAGAAAACTATCTGATAGCAAAAAGTGTCAACCCAGATGCATTAACCCTTTACCCCGTAGGGCATTTCTATGGTATCTCTAATGGAATACTTAATAATAGCAAGGATGAAGCTGTTTCTTATGTGTATGTATAGGACACCTTTTGATAGCATAGAAAACATTGTGACAAAAGGTGAAATTGCTCGCCACGAGCAATTTCACCTTTTGCCACAATGTTTTCCAAAGGCTCCTACAAGCAATGCGTAGAAATGAGTATCTATGGAGTAAAGGGTTAAAGCCCCTTTTTACAGAGTTTAACCCTTTACTCCATAGATACTCATTTCTACACATTGCTTGTAGTAGCCTTTGGAAAACATTGTGGCAAAAGGTGAAATTGCTTGTGACTAGGAATTTCACCTTTTGTCACAATGTTTTCTATGCTATCAAAAGGTGTCATATACACATAAGAAACATCTTCATCGTTGCTGTCATTTAGGGTCAATTAGAGATACCATAGAAATGCCTTATGGGGTAAAGGGTTAAATGGACTTGCAAATGAATAGTAGGTAATCTAGGTATTGTGATTGACTTTCCCTGCAAAAGGCTTAACCCTTTACCTGAGATGCCAATTTGAGGCTCTTCCATTTCAGCAGCAAATAAAGATATGATGTCAAAAATATGGACAAATGAGGATACAAATATCTAATTGTGTGGAAAACATTTTGGGAAAAGGAGAAATTGCTCGTTAGGAGCAATTTCTCCTTTTCCCACAATGTTTTCAAAAGCTGTCAGTTGTTGATACGTCAAAATGAGTATCTATTGAGTAATGGGTTCAAAAAATAATTGATAAAAGAGGAAACAGTTGTTACCAGTATTTTATCCTTTTTTCACAATATTTCCAAAAGCCCCTCTTTTCAGGATCATGAAAATACATGGACTTTTCTGAAGACCACACTGTCATGATGGCTGTAAAAGTGTTCTTGTATTTGTATTTAGGCCAATGGGAAAGTTCTTCACACTCAGAGTACTTCTTAGATTAACCCTTTACCAAACAGCCCCATGTATTCCCTGAGGAATAAGCCACTTGAAAACATTATTGGAAAAGGAGAAAATGCTGGTAACCAGCATTTTCTCCTTTTCCAACAATCTTTTCTATCAAAATACTTAAGTTTAGTTGTACTTATTTAAAATCTGTCAACAGCAGATGTTTTCAATGTGGAAAGGTCTAAAATTTGTTGTTTGGGAAATTATTCACAGAGTGGTCCAAAGAGAGAGCATTTGTTGTTAACATGCTTAATGTTGCAAAAATTACGAATCTTTCTGTAAAAAGTCTACAGTATTTCTCCTTTTCTGACAATGTTTACAAAGTCCATTTCTGTGGGATGTCAAAACTCTGATTATGTTGTGAAGCTGTAATGCTAGTTGTTTTACATCAATTCTGCAACAAGTTTTATGTCATTATATAAGTTTTAATCACCTGCTCCCTGAAAACCTTATCCAGTGCATTTGCCGTGATACAGTCATTTCGTAAAGTTGACAGGTTGACCCCAATGCTTGACAGGGTTTAAACATAAAACCTCTGGTGTGAAAAAAAAAAAATCGGACCTGTCTAAACCAAAAGCATGTGCAGATGCCATATATGGTTAAAATTGTGGAAGTCATCTTTGATAGGGAAGAGAACATAGTGGAAAAAGAAATAATGTTGGTAACCAGCATTTTCTCCATTTTACACTATGTTTTCATAAGTCTTCATTTTCGAGGATTTTTGAATTTTGTATTGTTGTGGTAAAATGTTTTTTCTTTCTCATTCAACATGTAACAGTTAAATGGAGACAAGAAGTGCAAAATTGATAAAAAGAGCTTACTTTCATTGATAGGGTAGAAAATTTTGTGGGAAAAGGAGAAAATGCTAGTTTCACACAATTTTTTCAAAAGCTTTCTCTCACAGAATTCGTTAAGATACAGGATTATTTTGGTAACGGTTGAACCTATAATGTTAGATTCTGTTCTCTTTCAGTTTCTACTGATGGGTCTTCTTCGTGTGATTGGTCTGTTTTATCTAGCTAGCTTTGACTCCATTATACTTAAATGTAAAAAGGAGAAAGAAGGAGAGAAACTTAAGTCATCATGATGTGTTATTTTATACGCCTTTCTGCGACTTGGACATGTAATGCTATGGTCACATGTCCATTTGTTGTAAATATTGTGTAAACTTATAAATGAGTTACAATGGACTTTTGAAATAATCTGGATAGCTTTTAACCCATTACCACACAATCCCTACTTTTGACGCCCATGAGAAAGAAACCTGTAGAAAACATTGGGGGAAAAGGAGAAAATGCGAGAAAGAAACCTTTAGAAAATTTTGTGGGAAAAGGAGAAAATGCTGGTTACCAGCATTTTCTCCTTTTCCCACAACGTTTTCTACCCTTCACAAAACAAATGTAAAATTTTCAGTCACACTTATTTTGTCGTCTGCAAAAGCTTTGAATTTGGACCTGTCTTAAATTTTCTTGTGTGGTAAAGAGTTAATAGTGACCTGTGGTGCCTTGCATAAAAATTGGTTTGCACAGACTTTTGATATATAATAACATTTTTTAATAAATTTTTAAAACCATACAATCAGTCGATTAATCTTTACCATATCACAAAATTGTAGATGCATTCAAATCCTGCATTGGGTACCCATGGACGGCTGTCAGTTTAGGTACTGTTCATAGGTTGACACATTCGCTATCATTACTAATATAGTGTCAAGTTTCAAGACAGATGAGTACAATTTAAAAAGAAGACTTATCTCTCTGGTGAAAAATGAAGTTATTTGTTTAAAACTAAGATGGTAGCTGTCATGAACAGCTCTTGTTTCTCAATGAAAAATGTAGATTTCAGAGGTTTACTTGATTATCAAGTAGAATAGCGTTTAACAAATATGGAAACGCACGAATCATGTGTGCCCAGACTTCTCCAAAGTTTGAAGAGTATGGAGGATTGCAGTCCAATTTTTTCTATTTTTATGGAAATTTTTAATTTCACTATCCTCTACAGGAATAATATCAAAAACCATTTCCTTGACAGCACCAATAAAGTTTGATCCTCTGTCCAAGCATAATTCAATTACTTTACCACGGATTGCCATGAGTCATCAGAGTGCATTAATAAATGCAGATGAACTGTTTCACTTTTTGCCAAAATGTTTTCTCTCTCGGATTCTCTATTTTCTCAGCTTTAATAGCATCGATTCTCTCTTTCAGTACATCTAACTCATCCTCCTTCTTTTCATTATCAAACCCCAGGTGCTCAATTTCACTCTGCACTTGCTGTACGCGAGCATTAACATTGTCAATTTGATCTTTGAGGTCTACCATATTTTTTTTCTACATTTAGCTGCCTGTTCTCCAATTTATCCACGCTCGATTTCAATGACGATTTTTCCATTTTTAAACCGACTAACTCTGATTTCACCGCCATGACCTCATTTTTTACAATATTTATCTCACACGATACCTTCTTATTAGATTCTGCAGTTGCATCTAATATGGTTTTTGTATCAGTGTCTGGACCATAATTAAGGTCCACATCCGAGGATAGTAGTATTAATCTTTGAGAGTAATATTCACATAAACTGTATGCTATTATACCTTTTGAATAGTTGTAGAACTTCTGACAGCTATAATCATGGGCTGAATAAAAAGTCCTACTACAAATATGCTCTTGAGCAAGAGCAATACCGAATTCCAAACTTTCCATAAATGAAAATAATAATAGCATGTAAATAGCCACTACTATAATCCTGTGATGTACATCGCTGTAATTTGTAAACGGATTATATACACCGTTCTTAATTTTTGACTTATTTCTGTGAGCCGGTTGACTGAAGCAACCTATACGTTGTCAAGATAATCAGAAGAACTATAATGTATAACTTATTTCATCAGCTTGTGGGGAAATATTTACATTTAAATATTTTTTCCTCAAAAAAGAAAAGTCTGCGAAAATAACGAGTGCCGTAATAAACTCTATCTCTAAACTGGTTCCTTAATTTGTCTTTTTGGTCTACAATCAACCTCATACTCTTGATCCAACGGTTCCTCATACATTCTTGTCTGTTAGCCATTGTTCAGAAGAAAAATGTCTTCTTCGCTCAGCGTTTGTGATTTGAAGTGAGCAGACGGGCACAATAAATTGGTTTACAGTCAAAACGTACCCAAACCAAAACGTACCCAAGTGGAGTCAAAACGTACCCAACTGAAGTCAAAACGTACCCAAGTGGAGTCAAAACGTACCCAATGTGAAGTCAAAATGTACCCATGATTTTTATAGATTTTTATCTTCCATCTTTCCACAAATTAATAGAAATGTTGTTTTCACCATCTTTATGATGATTATTTTTAATTTCAAACTTTCCTTACATGGTTTAAAAAAAAAAAATGAAGCATATCACAGAACATGTAGCTAAGTCTATCAAACGCTTCATGATAAAATTAAAAAACATCAAATACCTTGATGTCGTTATCCATCATTATTAATATATACATGTATTTTATCCATAAAAAAAATCGAAAAAAAAAAAAATCTTCATAAGAATTAGCACTTTATAAAAATGAGATACGTTAATTAAATTGTTTGGATGATAAAAGGTGCATTTTCACACCCAAAAAGAGTGTAATAAACTATAATTATGTGACGAATAAATCAATTATTCACAGTGGTATTAAAGCTGCTGTATATTGCCTGATTATATATTTGAATGCTTTGTAAATATTGATGATTTGAGATACAGTTTGCTTTAGATGAACAGCTGAAGGGTTGATTTTTTTTAATTCATTAAATGCTCCGATGTAAATTTTTCTTATATTTTCCTTTTCTTCCCTTTAAAAGTTCTTCTTTGTAACATTTCTGTCATCGGGAAATTCCCTAAATATGGATAAGTAAAAGATTTTGTTTTTTATGAGTGGTGACTCGGTTACACCTTCTTATCATTACAAGTATAAAAATTTACACAATTTTTCAGTTAATTGAAATATCAACATTTAGAGGGTGAATATTATAAGGCATATTCTGCACTGTAAATATTGTAAACTTAACACTTTACCAATCAATAAAATCTTGGACCTTTCCAAATTGAAAACATTTGCAAACAACCGTTATAATGTAAGGCTTCGAAGGGTAAAAAACATTGTGAGAAACGGGAAAATATTGTTACAATGTTGTAAAAAGCTTTTTTTTCAGAAGGATTGTAAATACTACAGATTGTATGATTAAAGGTAGCCTGTGCTTTTTTATGGGTGAAAAAAAAAAACATGTTCAGCTAAGTATCATTGAACATTTCATTTTAAACTTCAATTGACTAGATCTAACTTATTTTTTGTTAACTTTGAAAAGGGGCTGGGTGGTGAATATAATTAATACTACGGTTTGTAAATCTTTTATGAAAATAAAACTTGCATCATTTTTAAATAATTACATGTAAAAGGATATAAAGTGAGTCAGAAGTTAAAACATCCTTAAAAGGTAAGATACATGAAGTTTTTAATCTATAAGTAACACTTCAATTATTTCAATGAAAATTTTACTTTGGGTACGTTTTGACTTAAATTTTGGGTACGTTTTGACTTAACTTTTGGGTACGTTTTGACTTATTTTTTGGGTACGTTTTGGTTTGGGTACGTTTTGACCGCATCCCAATAAATTCCTTTAGGGGCTTCAGACCTACCACAATTTACTCTGTATGGGACTTGTGATAACTTATCGTTTATTTTAAAAGGGCCTGTCAGGTAGGAAGTTTATTTTGAGGATCAACCGACCTATTTAACCCATTACCACACAATCCCTACTTTTGACGCCCCTAAGAAAAAAAGCCTTTTGAAAACACTATGGGAAAAGGAGAAAATACTGGTAACCAGCATTTTCTCCTTTTCCCACAGTGTTTTCTACCCTTCCCAGAACAAATTTCTATTTTTTGGTCACTTTTATTTTGTCGTCTGCAAATGCTTTCAATTTGGACCTGTCTAAAATTTTCTTGTGTGGTAAAGAGTTAAGTAGGAAGTAAACGTACACTTTTTGGCCTCCCTCAGATGTGTCAAATGAAAGCCTACCATCGTACAAAACTATTTCTTTTGTCAACTTTTCAATAGCTTCACCAGTACTTTGCCTGGCTACTCTATGTGCCGTTCAATTTCATCCAGGAGGTTTCATACCCATTAATTGAGAGGAGTTGGTGTTATATTGTATGCCATTTGATACATATAATCTGACGAGCATGACATGTCTGTACCGGGGATGCAGATTTAGTGTGAAGCCTGTCGTTTCTGGTTCTATGGATCCTATTGCAGTGTTCATCACTTCATTCAAGGGTTTAAACATAAAACCCTTCTTTATCACATTACCGCACAATATGGGATAAAAAGGCCTTGAGGGTGGAAAATTTTAAAATATTGTTGATAAAGAAGAAATGCTGGTAACCATCTTTCTACCTGAAGATAATTTCTATCATTTAAGCCATGTTTGAATTAAAATTGTCTTTGGATTTTTAAACTCATTTTTACTCATGTATTGAAATACATGTAGCTCCAAAACTATGATGATAGTGTAAATTAGAAAAAACAATTTACGTGTGGCTTTAATTTTTAGTCTCGATCTTTTACCTTGCCTCAGTACTGCAACGTAACTTACTCATATCATGCTAAAAGACAATAAATGAAACATAGTTAACATAGATGAGCGTACACCTAAAAAATTATTCCTAAATGAATGGTTCTGTCAAGCCAAAAAAGGACCTGTAAATCGAAATTTGTATATGATACAATTAAATTCCACATTTTAGGTTTATTTGCATAAAATTAAATCTGATGAATCGATTAAAATATTTTGATAGTGTAACAAAACCTTACAAAAGAATACAGAAATAGCCTTGGCCTTTTAATTTAAACAGTAACATAACTTTTGATCGAATAATTCAAATGATTTGAGAGTCAAAGATTGTTACTTTAAAATTTAGGAAATCTTTAATTGATTGGCTGATAAACTGACTGCTTGATTAATTGGTTGATTGAAAGACTGGTTGACTGATTAATTGATTGATTTAAGTGATTGATTGATAGACTGATTGATTGAAAGACTGATGGGTTGATTGATTCATTGATTAATGGTGAGTGATAGATTGACTGATTGATTATGATTTATTCATAAATTGATTGATGATCGGATTTGAGTGATTGCTTGATTGATCGGATATGATTAATCAAATGATTGATTGATATTTGTTGTCGTATGAACTGATTTATTGATTGATCGGTCGATCGGTCGGTAGGATGGTCGGCTATCTGGTTTGTTGTTGCTTGGACTTTATCTTTACCCTATCCTGCTTAATAACGTCAAAAAAATGTTCTATTTGATAGTAATACCCAAATATTCTTCCTCAAAGTCGTTTTTGGGAATAATGGCTCCCTATTGGACATTGTATATCTAAGATCATACTACACTTTCTGTGCAGTCTTATCTTGATCTTCGCTGTCCGCAGAAGCAAGTCGCAATAAGCAAACAACTGATTCAACTGTCGATACCTGCTTCATATGGACGGTTTGGATTTCTACATAAATAGTGAATACTTCGTGTACATGTGTGTGTATATATATAATGTAAATGTCACAAGTAAAGTTTAATCTTATCTCCCATTATGCATTTCTGTTGTATATGGTCAAGTGAACACCCAATTTAGTAACCCTTTACTCTATTAATTGATCCTTTTTACCGTTCTTTTGCTAGATAAATGATCGCATTGCTGTAGTCTGATATGTCATGGCCCGCTCGAACTCACGTGCATATCAATAATTATATTTTCCATATAAAACTATATGGCCACTTACCGCTTGTTCTCTATATCTGCCTTATCTGCCTATATCTGCCTTACTCTTATTCTTTTGATATATAGAGGATATTTGTTTTTTTTTCGGTGAAAGATCGAAATTTATTTCATCGAGTGGACACGAGTGAAAATATTACCTATGGTCTTCACGAGATGAAATAAATTTCGATCTTTCACCGAAAAAAACAAATATTCTATTTATTTTATGCTTTTAACCCTTTCTGGGAGGAGCTTTATCAAAATTTAGTACAGTTCTTTTCCTTTATTCCCCGTGGCGTACCCCTCCCGCATAGCAACATTACGTCAAGCGCAAGAAATATAAGGTATATGACGTCATATTTCCCATCTGGTTGTTAGGTAGGCGCAATTTACCTAGGCAACAAGAACGTGAAAATCGGTATTTTCACTGGTGGTACCGGTGTAAGATCGAAAAATATTTTCACTGCTATTTCTCGATATCCTACCGGAAAGCATGAAATAAATACCCTTATTGTATACATGTTATACTTGGGTTAATAAAGCAATGATCTGTTCTGTTCAGCTGGATAAATGAAATTTTGCTAATTCAAAGGAAAATACATCCTTATCGGACAGTGCATATCGAATATCAGACTGTATCTACAGTGCAGTCTGATCTGAATCTACACTTTCCGCAAAGAGTCAGTGATGCGCTGTCAGCAGCCGAAGGGTTGACATTGTATTCTTAACTCATTACCACACGACAAAATTTCAGACTGGTTCAAATTGAAAGCATTTGCAGATGACAAAATTAAGGTGACTGAAAAATTGAAATTTGTTCTGGGAAGGGTAGAAAACACTGTAGGAAAAGGAGAAAATGCTGTTTATCAGCATTTTCTCCTTTTCCTACAGTGTTTTCAAAAGGCTTCTTTCTCAGGGGTGTCAAAAGTAGGGATTGTGTGGTAATGGGTTAATACTTTGTCCATTGAAGTGTATAATAGTTACAAGTCAAAAGCATTCCTTTAATAGAATTATTTATTTTTTTTAAATTTCATTTAAAATTATTACTGTTTTTACAAAACCCTGTACATATAAATTTATCGAAATTGACAATTAATTGTGCATTTCCGCACAGGAACATAGATACAATCCTATAATTTGGCTCAATACAAGGGACTGGCGAGTAAAACGAGGTCCAACAGTCGATGTACATTAAATTAATTTTATATTACAAAGCGAGTCATTTCTTTTTTTTTTTACATTTGTAATCAAATCTATGATATAAAAAGCTCGTAGATATATCAAAATTTTTCCAAAGTCTTTTTTCTTTTATGGTTTTATATTTTTTTAAAAAATGGAAACAATCAAATAATTGCTGATCATCTACATGGCAAATAGTTTAGGTGCATTCCTACTGGAAGCCGCTTTCTAGCGGCTTCCAATGACACCTTAAAATGGTGGGAGGAGTGCAATAAAAGAAAGGCATACTCTCCCACGGTCGATCAGGTTTGACAATTAATTTTGAAGCACATTGAAAAACTATGTTATTGAACCTACTCTTAACCCACTACAACACAATCCCTACTTTTGAAGCCCTGCGAAAGAAACCTTTTGAAAAGATTGCGGGAAAAGGAGAAAATGCTGGTAACCAGCATTTTCTCCTTTTCCCACAATGTTTTCTACCCTTCACAAAACAAATTTCCATTTCTTGATCACTTTAATTTTGTCATCTGCAAATGTTTTCGATTTGGACAAGCCTAAAATTTTGTCGTTTGGTAATGAGTTAAACAGGCAAGTGAGACATTCCATGTGAAAAGGGGCTTAATGCATCTCCAGGCTGACCTGGGTCGATGCTTTATGCTATTGGTCAACTTTCTGCATGCCAAAGGACAGTTCTACTCATATGTCCAGTCAATTGTAGGAATGGATTTTATGGGTCAATAATTATATGATGACTTGCTTGAAATCATACAGAAATACCACAAGCCTCCTTTTTCCATAGTGCGTCTCATATATGGCTTGCAACACGCGAAAAGGGACATTCGGACATTTGCGTAAAACATCGTCTCGGATGAGCCTGCGCAGTCCGCACAGGCTAATCCGATACGGCACTTCACGTCTTCATTAGATTTTGTCCTTCTGTAGACTTCTGCAGAACAGAAAAAAAATCATATAAACGGAAAGTGCCGTCTCGGATTAGCCTGCGCGGACTGCGCAGGCTGATCCGAAACGACACTTTACGCAGATTCCGAATGTCCCTTTTCGCGCGTTGCAAGCCATATTAAATAAAACCACTTTCAAGGAAGATTTTCTGTAAAACAGAAAAAGACCTTCGAAAATATATCTTTCTTTCCTAATGCCTTTCTTTTTAGGAATGTTATTGCCAGTTCTCTAAATACATGTAATAAGTCATTTGTATCATGCATTTATTTCACCCGCAAAAGAAATTTTGCGGGGATATACTAGAGGCACTTTGTCCGTGTTAGCGTCCTTCCGTCCGTCTGTCCGTTGAAATATTTTCCGGCATAACTGCCGAAGTATAAAAACTATCAACTTCAAACATCACACGCAGATAGACCAGACCGAGGAGAAGTGCGGTAAAAAAGGTCTATAAATCTGTCGACAATATTTTTGAGTTATTGTTCTTTCTTTTTTACACGATGAGTTTTTGTCCGGAGCATAACTCCAAAAGTATAAAAGCTATTGACTTCAAACTTCTTATGCAAATGGATCGCTTTAGAAAAAAGTGCAATAACTTTTCCTCGTTACCTTTGGAGTGATTTCCCTTTTGTTCTTTTACATGTTGTATTTTTGTATGGGGCATAACCCCCAAAATATGAGAGCTTTCAACTTCAAACTTCATTGAAGATCATATTGAAGAAAGGTGTAATACACAAGATCCATAATTCTGCCTTCACTGGTTTTTTTTTTTTTTGAGTTATTGCCTTTTTTGTCCCTTGTTCTTCTACATGTTGATTTTTGTTTTCTGGAGCATAACTTCCAAATCATGTGAGCTGCAGACCTCAAATTTTATATGCAGGTTGATCACCATTGAGTACAAGTGCAGCGCACAAGGTCCATAACTGTATCTTTTTAGGCCATAGCTGAATAATCTCCCTACTATTTTTGTGATCGGCCAAATATATGTAAACTGCACAAAAATGTAACGGTCACAGTAGAAATTTACCGACATAGGATAAAAATGTTTACGACTTACTTTACGGCCATGTAGATGTTGAACTCACTTTTCCTGTTTTTTTTTTTTTTGTTGTTGTTGTTGTTGTTTTCCTTCTTAGAATTATCATTTAAAAATCTAACACCACTACATTTTCATTACAAAGGGAGATCTCTTGTTTTCAAATTATTAATTCCACACAGTTGCGTCCTTGACAAATGCCACATCAGCGTTCTCAACGCTTTGACTACATTACCAGATATACGAAGCTTCAAACATAGCACCCGAAAAAGACTTTAGCAAAAGAAATATGTACATGTTTGTTATGTCATGGAAATTAAATGTTATTAGTGAAGTGCCAGTCACTTGACATTGCCAGTGTTTTTTTTTTTTTAATTTTGGCACGAAATCTAAAAATTCCTTAAGAGGCCATTTATCCATTTAAGAGAATATCATCATTTCTTTTTAATTGTATTATTCTTAATTAAAGATGCTTTGTATTGTGTGTGTGTGTGTTTTTTTTTAATGTAAATTTCAGTGAGATATATATATATATTTTTAATTTGGTGAGATGTGAAAAATCTAAATTCACACCTTTAATATAATTGTTCAGATTATAATAACGTCATACTTCATTTAAATTTATATAATGTCTGCGTATAACTTTATACCAATATTCTATAATTCTACAATACATAGAGGATATTTGTATTTTTCGGTGAAAGATCGAAATTTATTTCATCGAGTGGACACCATCGGTAATATTTTCACGAGTGGCGCAGTGTTCACGAGATGTAATAAATTTCGATCTTTCTTGAAAAAATACAAATATTCTATTTATTTCATGCTTTCTACCCTTTCTGGGTGGAGCTTTATCAAAATTCAGTACAGTTCTTTTCCCTTATTCCCCGTGGCGTACCCCTCCAGCATAGCAACGTTACATCAAGCGCGAAAAATGTAAGGTATATGACGCGCAATTTACCTAGGCAACAAGAACGTGAAAATCGATATTTTCACTGGTGGTATCAGTGTAAGATCGAAAAATATTTTCACTGAGCACTTTCTCGATATCCTACCGGAAAGCATTAAATAATGGGCTATATACAATGGGTGTCTAGCGAGTTCTTCGTATACCCCAGCTGTGCTTGCATTCACGGGAATTTTCGAAACGCGCTTACAAAATTTTATAGAAATGTTTTAAATTATGTTCGTTTTTAGTATCTAACCCACCTTTATCTTGATAGTAATTATAATTTACAGAGCTCCAGTTAAGAAGGAGTAATGGTATTCTATATCTACTATTCCTCTTCCTGAACAAATGTTTTGGGCACTCATTAGAATCGTCTCAATGAGACGGCTCTAATGAGTACACATAACATAGGGTTAAGAAGAAATTTATTGATATTTTCAACTTTGAAATCAAAATCACTCCTTTTATCTGGAGCTCTTCCTTTATCTTGGTAATTGGTTTGTTGGTTGTATTGGGGTTTACCGCCATTTTAACCCTTTCCAAAACGACTAGACCATATTGAAAGCATTAGCTGACAACAATTCAACTCTTGCTGAAAAGATTATTTCTGTCTATGATAGGGTAGAAAACATTGTGGGAAAAGGAGAAAATGCTGGTTACCAGCATTTGCTCCTTTTCCCACAACGTTTTCAAAAGGCTACTATTCCAGGCCCGTAAAAACCAGGGATTGTTTGGGACAGGGTTAACAGTTTTAAGTTCATATCATTGCAATCGGTGACGCACATGTGCTTTCTCATACCAGTACTAACACAACTTTTCTTTCCAAAGCCACCGACTACTTTTCTCACATGCTTCAGCAGAGATGATATCGTAATAGTAATCATACCTGTATGGTTCTGTTTGTCGTCTGGTAAAAGGTTACTTTATTAACCCATTACCAAGCAACAATATTTCAGGTTTGTCCAAATTGAAAGCATTTGCAGACGACAAAATAAAAGTGAAAATTTCAAATTTGTTTTGTGAAGGGTAGAAAACATTGTGGGAAAAGGAGAAAATGCTGTTTACCAGCATTTTCTCCATTTCCCACAATGTTTCCTAAAGGCTTCTTCAGTACGGGCGTCAAAAGTAGGGATTGTGTGGTAATGGATTGAACCAGGGATCGTATGTATATAGATATATAAATGATCCCTGATCAAACAACCTCGAGTTTTATACGACATTAAAAGAAAAAAAATCGAAATCTTTCTTGGAAGAGAAGATAATTCTGGGTATAAAAGTTCCTCATTTTTTTTCATATATTTTCAAACAGAAATTACAGGTTAATAGCCACATTTCTGTATAACGTCAGCAATGATGTTTTCAATTTAGGCATGCGTAAAAAAAACGTCATCTTGTGAAAAAATTATACATCAAAATACACATAGTTTTTATTTCTTACCGGAGAGGTAGACTAGATACCAGTACATATTGCACATACCCTGTAAATGTGGAAAACACAAATATTTTGGAGTAAGATCAACGTATCGTTCTGAAAAAAAAAAACACACCGTGTAAATCAGCCTTAGTGTGGACCAGCATGTGCGTTCAGGCGTAAATTAAATGTTAGATTAGAAGGATGAGAAGTTATCATTTTTCCAAATAAGGAATTATTGACTCTTCGAGATCGGAATTAAATGAATGCGACACACACTTGTAACGTTACTGTATTCAGAAATTTTTGCAAGCAGTCTATAGTTGTATGTCAGTGTAGAAGATATATAGCTAAAAAACGGAGATTTCGCTGTTTCAGGATTTTCTCCTTTTCCAGTAAATATTTTCCAGTGCTTTTTTTTTTTACCAGGGCCTTTTGAGCTCGTAGTTATATAGCAAAGGGTCAAGAGGTAATTCTCTAAACCTGTGCTAAATAAATTTTCGTTATTCAAAATGCCGAAAAGGGTGTTGAAGCGCGATCTAATGGTCTGTGGAATAACTTTGACAGTGATGGTATTTTTAGTTGGCAGCTATTATGGAATAGTTGGTGGTAAGATTTTTTCAATAGCTTGTTTACGTGTTTGCTTGTTTGTCAGATTTCAGTTTAACATTGTGCATCATTCCATTTATATCTCGGCGGCCAAAGCACCTATCCACGCTTTTCTAGAGTTTCTGTTACCGTTATAATGCAGAGAAATAACCCTCCCCTACAAAATGACCCATGTGTCATTCACTACGTAGAGGAATGAAACGGGTCGTTATTCTTCGTAGGGAAATGACCCCATGGGTCATTTTGTAGGGGAGGCCCATTTCTCTGCATTACACCGGCCCTTCCTATTCTAATATTCTTCCGAAACCGCTTTTTGATTCCCAATATTACCATAGGCGAAACGGATAACATGCTTTTATTTCATGTTTTCCTGTAGGATATCGAGAAAAAGCAGTGAAAATATTTTTCGATCTTACACTGGTACCACGAGTGAAAATACCGATTTTGACGTTCTTGTTGCCTAGGTAAATTGCACGTGCCTAACAACCAGGTGGGAAATATGACGTCATACACCTTACATTTCTCGCGCTTGACGTAACGTTGCTATGCGGGAGGGGTACGCAACGGGGAATAAGGGAAAAGAACTGTACTGAATTTTGATAAAGCTCCTCCCAGAAAGGGTTAAAAGCATGAAATAAATAGAATATTCGTTTTTTTTCGATGAAAGATCGAAATTTATTTCATCTCGTGAACACCAACTGCGCCACTCGTGAAAATATTACCGATGGTGTCCACTCGATGAAATAAATTTCGATCTTTCACCGAAAAAAAAAAATATCCTCTATATAATCAGCTGTGATGAGACAAAAATTAATCCAATGGCTATCAATAATCCTGACTGAAAAAAATAAAGAAATTGATCGAGGTCGGGGTTTCAACCAGATAACCTCTTCTTTAACCATTTACTCCATAGATACTCATTTTTACACATTGCTTGTAGGAGCCTTTGGAAAACATTGTGGCAAAAGGTGAAATTGCTCGTGACGAGCAATTTCACCTTTTGCCACAATATTTTCTACACTATCAAAAGGTGTCATATACACATAAGAAATGGCTTCATCTTTGCTGTTATTGTTAGGATCAATTAGAGATACCATAGAAATGCCTTATGGGGTAAAGGCTTAAAACCCTATGAGTGACTGACCAAGTCTGAAGGGCTAAAAACGGACAACGTAAACCTATATCAAACAAGCCAACGTTTTAACTTTTATCTTGCTAAATAACTAAAATTAAGTTTTCAAAGCAATAGCTAAAACCCATTATTGTTATTTCAAATTTATGTTTTGGGAAATAATATCTTCTTAACGGAAAGTGTAGATCAAGATCAGACTGCACGTTGTGTGCAGTCCGATCTTGATCTACAATGTCCGCAAAAGGTCGATGAGTCGCGCTTCGCAGCCTAAGGGTTAATGACCCTGATTATATTCAACTCTTTACCACACAATCTGGACTTTTCACGACCTTGGAAAAGAAGCCTTTTTTGAAAACATTGTAGGACAAGGAGAAAATGCTGGTAATCAGCATGTCCTCTTTTTCCCCCAATGTTTTCAACCCCTCCCAAAACAAATTTCAATGTTTTTTAGTCATATTTATCGTGTTGTATGCAAATCCTTTGTATTTGGTCCAGTCCAAAAATTAGTCGTTTGGTAAAGAGTTAAACGGGACCTTCGAACACTGCCTTTCCAAGACAATGCTTCTTTCAAAAGACATTTAATTTGTGGTTTGCTTTCGCTGTCGATTTCGACCATTCTTAAGTTTTCTCGTTATAACTCCTTACTAAACAACAAAAGTTTTAGATTGGTCGAAATTCATAGCACTTGCTTCGACAAATTAACCCTTTACTCCTAAGATACTCATTTCTACGCATTTCTTGTAGGAGCCTTTGGAAAACATTGTGGTAAAAGGTGAAATTGCTCGTGAAGAGCAATTTCACCTTTTGCCACAATGTTTTCTATGCTACCAAAAGCTGTCATATACACATAAGAAACTGCTTCATCCTTGCTGTTATTTAGGGTCCATTAGAAATACCATAAAAATGCCCTATGGGGTAAAGGGTTAAACGTTATTCAAAAAATGTATTTTGTTTCCAGCAAGGTATAACAGAACACTGTAGAAAAAGGGAAAAAGGAGAAAATGCTGATTACCAGTTTTCCCACCTTGTTTTCAAAAGGCTTCTGTCTCTGGGTCGTAAAAACCAGGGATTGTTTGATAAAGGGTTAAAAAGAGTTGACCCCTTGCCAATCTCAGTTGGTATAAATGGAAATTTGCAATCGGACATGTGTATAGAGGTTGACAATGGATGATGGTTTTCAATGACGGGGTGGGGGTGTTCTCATATGGGATTTTGTATACAGGCCAAAGAAAATGACACAATTGATATGGTTTAACCCTTTACTTCGTAGATACTCATTTCTACGCATTGCTTGTAGGAGCCTTTGGAAAACATTGTGGCAAAAGGTGAAATTGCTCGTGACGAGCAATTTCACCTTTTGCCACAATGTTTTCTATGCTATCAAAAGGTGCCATATACACATAAGAAACAGCTTCATCCTTGGTGTTATTTAGGGTCAATTAGAGATACCATAGAAATGCCTTATGGGGTAAAGGGTTAACACATATTTTGTTCAGTGCTTCAGATTCGAAGCTCGGTGGTTATCGTATCTGACTTATGACCAGGTGGTTGTAAGTTTGATACCAGGTTGAGGCAAACGCTCTTTCCAGTGAGTTTTCGCCTTTCTTCTCGGATGCATGTGAGAAAAGTAGTTAACTTGGAAAGAAAGTTATGTCATGCAGTACTGGTTCGAAAAAGCCAGGAAACACTAACGTAGGTGAACTGTCGGTGGTGATATGACCCAAGCTATTAAAGGTGGCCCTTCAGATTTTGGGGCGAAAATTTTACAAAAATAGTAAAAAATCATACTTATACTCCCAAAGCCTTATAATTTTCATTCATTAAAACCCAGTTGTCGAAAACCATCCGACAACTAGATAAATTAGAGATTTACTACAGTCCAGGTCGACACTGATGGGAAACATGGTCTATTTTTACATGAGCAACTCGCTCATTTACATACCGGAAATATACAGACGAAGCTTCAAATATAGCATCGGAAGTTCTGGACATTATGGAAAATAATTACATGTTTGTTATGTTATGGAATTTAATAGTTATAAGTCACGTGCAAGTCACTTAACATTCCCACAATGCTTTTTTTGATTTTGGCGGGAAATCTAAAAATAGCTTAAGCGGCTACGTAGCCTTTTAAGGGAATACCACCAAAATTTTTTTTTGTAATTTTTTATGATTTGTATTGTTTTTTTCATATACATTTCAGTGACATATATATTTTTTAATTTGGTGTGATGTAAAAATTCTAAATACCCACCTTTAAAAGGGCGTTAAACTCTAATTCATTTAAAAACATTACCCACGTATGATGCATGTCAGAAAAGTAGTCAGTGACTTCGAAAGAGTTTTATTATACTGCAAAGAAATTTCTCGTGATCTGATTGGTTAATATGCCTAGAATATATACATCATGTACCCTGGCAAAAACCATGTAAAGCCAGTTTCCCTTTTGAGTGCCCCGTTAATATCACTACACGTGCAACACAAAATTCAAAATGGCGGCGTCGATCGATCACCAGATTGCACGTTTATGCACCAAACCGAACGTTATAGTGACGTCAGTTTCCAATGACGTCAATTTTCATTGAATTGGGGCACTCGTGAGGGAATTTCTATTTCAGTCGTCAGCATACTCAATTTCTGAGATTTCAAAACGGGAAAATTTCGCTTAACGCGCTTTGAAAGAGTAAAACTTTGCAGTGTAATAAATTCGTTGTACGGTCAGTTGGTAGGAGACTTGGAAACTTGTTCACGGCTATGTCGAATCATGTCCTCCCCCCCTCCCGCCTTCGACTCGGGTCGACATGACATGATTCAACACATCCGTGAACAAGTTTCCAGATGCATCTCTCATATTTTAACCCATTACCACACAATCCCTACTTTTGACGCCCCTAAGAAAAAAGCCTTTTAAAAACACTATGGGAAAAAGGAGAAAATGCTGGTAACCAGCATTTTCTCCTTTTCCCACAGTGTTTTCTACCCTTCCCAGAACAAATTTCTATTTTTTAGTCACTTTTATTTTGTCGGCTGCAAATGCTTTCAATTTTGACCAGTCTAAAATTTTCTCGTGTGGTAATGAGTTAAACACACGTGCTATAAAGGACGTTGTAGATTTGGATCAGACTGCACAGAATGTACACGTAACTGTCCCCAAAGGCGATGTTACTTTTTGACTGGTCGCTTCTAGGTACAGAGACAATCAAGACAAAATCAGTTGAAAGCTCCGCACGGATTTTGTGCGCAATTTGAACTCATATAATTTCCCAAATAGAGCACAAAATTAGGATTTAAACATACCTGTGGCTTGCGTTTTCAATATTCCTTCGTTTTAAATACAAATATTTTCAATTATACGCTGATTGTGAGCAATAAAAACGCGCATTTCATCAGTTACTCGAGTTGTTTATGTTGGGCAAAACAGAAAATTGCATAAAAACGGAAAATGTCCTTTAGGATAAGCCTGCGCGGTTATGCTCGGGCTTATCCGAAAAGACATTTTACGCAAATGTCCAAATACCCCTTTTCACGTGTTGCGGGCCACCGGCCATATATTAGATAGAGGATAATCAACTGGTTATTTTTGATATGAAAAATATCTCACGAGGATGAGTCGTTAGGCGTTGAAAAAACGAGTGCGCTGCGCGAGTTTTTTTAACTCCTTACGACGCATCCGAGTGAGATATTTTTCATATCAAAAGTAACCAGTTGATTATTCTATTTATTATATACCTTATTAACATTATTATTTTTAATTTGTCGTTTGTAAAACAACAAAAGCTATCTATAAGTGCTTAATGAAAAAAAAAGTAGTTCCTAAATTACGGCAGAAAGTGAAAGTGAAAGTTGATATCGTCACTAATGATGATATCAAAATTTATTACACTGGGAAATTCCAGGATTTCACTGCTAGGTATATAATAAAACATGATGGTGCATTTGAAAAATTTCGTTTGAAGTTTTGCAACTCTAATCAATCGTAAACAGGTCGAAAAGTGCGTTATTTAATCCGCTGCGAGCGATTAGCGAAATATTGGTTTAAATTGATAAATATTCACACAAACAAAAATATTTATTGTATTTTCAAAAGCTTACGCGATTCTTTTGATCTATCAGCGCCATATACACTGCTCAGAATTATTAAAGGATCACGACGTGTCATCGACTTTGATCGCGTGATAATTCTTTCACTACAGAACAGTGAAAATAGTTTTCTGCTTGTTACTTCATTCCGTCTTAACTTTATAAAATCTTAAGGTTGTTGACCCATAAAAGAAAATAGCTACATTGTATTTCTACTATAATATTATCTTAAACAATTTGCTATCATTAAAAATGAGTATCATTGTACTGCTTTAACCGAGCCACCTTTTCCTTTTTTTTATGCTCCCCGAAGGGCGAGCATATAGTCGCCGCTTCGTCCGTCCGTCCGTCCGTCCGTCCGTCCGTCCGTCCGTCCGAAGCGATTTCTCCACAACCCTTGGACCAAATTGGATGAAACTTCATATATGAACTCCTTGGGGTAATGCGCCCATATAGTTTTCCTAGATTTTCAATTTGACCCCGTGTCATGGAAAAAAGGGGCTTAATGCAAAATTGCAATTTTTACCAATATCTCATTCAGTTTTTGTCAGAATATCATGAAACTTCATGGTTATATTGTTTATGGAAAGTCTTAGCATGTGCCCTTGCTATTTTTAATCTGGGCATTTTTTTAGTTGACGTTCTGTCATAGAAAAAGGGGGCTTCTTGCAAGATTCCAACTTTTACTAATATTTCATTCAGTTTTGGTCAAAATTTCATTAAACTTCATGGTTATATTGTTTTTTAAGAGTTTCACCATGTGCTCTTGTTTCTTTATCTATGTGTTTTTCAATTTGACCCTCTGTCATGGAAAAAGGGGGTTTCTTGTAAAATGAAAAAGGGGCCCTAATGCAAAATTGAAATGTTTACTAATATCTTGTTCAGTTTTTGTCAACATTTCATGGTTATATCTTGTTTTACAAGTTTCAACATGTGCCCTTTGTTTTTGCAATCTGTGAATTATTAATGCGCAAATATGTCTTTCCTGGTTTCTCAAATTAAGGCTGCATCACGGAAAAAGGGGACTTCATGGAAAAAATTGTTTTTCACTAGGTTCTCCTTTATCAGTGCTCAAACCTTTGTGAAATTTCAAATCTGAACTTGTTGGAACATTGCCCAGGTACCTCTCTACCTTTTTCTCAATTTCAGGCTGCATCTCGGAAAAAGGGGGCTTCATGTAAAAAATTGTTTTATGTAATATTTAATACATGACTGCTCAAAATTTTATGAAATTTCGAATTTTTAATTATTATTAAAAAATGCCACAAACCACACACCTATTGTATTTATTGCAATGATCCAATACTGTCTTATGGGAAAAGAAGGCTTAAAGGGGGCTTATTGGGCTTATTGTCCTCTACAAGTTTTTGTTGGCTATCTCTAAGATAGTAATTGCCTTTTCACTTCAAATTTTGGGAGGCATGAACAGGTTCTTCTAGGATAAAAGAAGAGAATTTATATCAATTTCTTATATTTTATGACAAGCACTTGTTCGGGGAGCATAACCCGTCTCTGACAGCTCTTGTTTCCTTCTTGGAATTATCATTTATAAATCTAAAAGCACTATATACTCATTACAAAGCGACATGATAATTACCCCCCTTTTCTGGAAACAGACAAAAGTATCAACAAATAATTTCAAGATAGACATCAAAGGTATTGTCGGTTAGAATTGTGCAAAAGTATTGTATCTGTATAGATTCGTATTTATCAACTATCAAGAAATTTTATTCCATGTTGCACTTCTAGTGTTACGGTTCTACTGCCTTTAACCCATTACCACACGACAAAATTTCAGACTGGTTCAAATTGAAAGCATTTGCAGACGACAAAATAAAAGTGACTGAAAAATTGAAATTTGTTCTGGGAAGGGTAGAAAACACTGTGGGAAAAGGAGAAAATGCTGGTTACCAGCATTTTCTCCTTTTCCTACAGTGTTTTCAAAAGGCTTCTTTCTCAGGGGCGTCAAAAGTAGGGATTGTGTGGTAATGGGTTAAGGTGGATATTTAGGTTTTTCACATCACACAAAATTATAAAAAATTATATATCACAGAAATTTATATAAAAAACCCTACAAATCACCAATAAGTAAGATTCATATTAATACAAAAAACTTTTTTGGGGTTGGTATTCCCTTAAAAGGCTACGCAGCCCCTTAAGCTATTTTTAGATTTAGCTCGCAAAAAAAAAAAAAAGATAATTGTGAAAATGTTAAGTGACTAGCATGTGTCTAATGACGCTTAAATTCCATAACATAACAAACATGTAATTATTTTCCATAATGTTTTCTTCGGAAGCTATGTTTGAAGCTTCGTCTGTGTTTTTCCTGTATGTAAATGAGCAAGTTGCTCATGTAAAAGTAGACTCTGTTTCCCGTCGGCGTCGACCTGGGCTGAAGTAAAAATTTTTTTTCTCTTGTTGTCATGATGGTTTTCGACTGCTGGGGTTTTATGAATAGAAATGATAAGGCTTTAGGAATATAAAGATTTTTTTTTTTTGTAGTGTTGTAAAATTTTTATCCCAAAATCTGAAGGGCCACCTTTAAAGGAAACAAACACATTGAGACAAAACGATTTAGTTTGCAAGAAGGAGGTAAAACCCATCATTTTGATATGCCACACAGCCTTTTAAGAGAACAGGATGTGTCTTTTTTATTGTCGTTTTTTTCTTTCATATGATTTGACAAAAATATCTGACAAAAAAGTGGAAAAGAGAGAGTTAAACGATGAGAAGAACCGGGAAAAAACAAATTTCTTGATTTTGTTCTTAGTATGGCTTATCAGCATTTAAGATCAAACCAACATGAGAAATGTTTTAGGTCATTTTGTCTAGTAAAACAATACGTTGATAGTTTTCAGAGCCGAAAGTCTGAGTGTTGAGCAAGACTTAAATTTCGGTATTTTTGTATTCCTTTAACAATTCTTCTGAGCAGTGTATACAGACCTCCGGATAAGAGGGAGTGATTGTGTTCTAAATCCATCATTTCTCTTCCAAACCCTATGTTGTGGGTAGTTATTAGAATTGCCTGGATGAGACGATTCTAATGAGCACCAACAACATAGGCTTTAGTGTAAAATCATTGATATTTTCAGTTTTGAAATAAAAAACACTCTCTCAATCTGGGCCTCTGTGTATATAAATGCAATCTCTTTCGACGTCAGAAAATGCAATCCAAATGCAATCTGAAACAGAGGAGTATTCTTTAAATTCATAGGCTCGAATTCAAAAGGTGTAAAATAAGGTTCTGTGCAGCCTGATCTTGGTCTAAGCTGGTTGCAGATGCTCTTATATTGCATGTGTCTATTTTTTAGAAATTTTATGGGTAAAGAAATGACGTAATTAAAGCTGAGGGGAATTATTTCCCCGTCATAGTGAATTTTCCTCCTACCAAATCTGGTTAATTGACTCGAGATCACTAGTTTTAAAAGTGGTATTCGTTGACAAAACAATCAAATGAAATATAATATATGATTTATTTCATCAGCTTGTGGTCAATATGGGGAAATATTTGCCTCAAAAGGGAAAGGTCCGCGAAAATAATCCGTGCCTAACGGCACTCCTTATTTTCGCACACCTTTCCCTTTTGAGGCAAATATATTCCCCATATTAATCACAAGCTGATGAAATAAACTCATTTTTTTCACCTGCTCTGCTGGAAGAGTCAAATAAATTCGGAATTTGGAACAATAAAATGAGCCTTGTTATGTTAAAAGGTTGGCATAGTGCATCTTCAAAAAGTATCGACCATGTAAGCCTGCGCAGGCTGACATGGGTCGAAACTTTTTGCGGTCGGTAATTTTTCTGCAATGCGAAGGATCACTCATCCATAAGATTCAGTCAGTCGTTAAACTAATTGGATCATACACATATATAATTATTTTATGACTTGCTCGGTATAATGCGCCACGGAGATGAGCACGGTGCAAATTTGTTTTCAAACACACACCCAAAAAAAAAAAAATAATTTCACTCTATGATTGATATTTGTATTTTCATTTTCAATGATAACTATAGTGATAATAATACATAATCTTTATTTTGCACAAAATACAACATATTTATAGCCAATACAAAACTAGATCTATCACAAAAAGTGATCATAACCCCCCCCCCCCCCACCAGCCCCTTGTCACAAAAATGCTCTTTGTAATAGAATGCAGAATGGTTTAGTAAAAAGTAAAAAATAAATAAATGAATAAATTACTAGTGAGTATAGACTTATGGTTCTTGTTCTCTGCATCTCACCTTAATGTGGCCTATCTGTATATGAAGTTTGAAGTCACTCGCTTTTATGTTGTGGAAGTTATACCCCAGACAAAAATAGAATAATATAATTTACAAAGGGAAATAACTCTAAAAATAGTCGGAATAGAGTTATGGTTCTTCCAAAGTGCACTTTGCTTTATGATAATCTAATTCTACATAAAGTTTGAAGTTACTAGCTTTGGTACTTTGCAAGTTATGCCCCAGAAAAAATCCAAAGCTAAAATTTGCAAAGGGCCATAACTCAAAAAGTTGTTGTATTAGAGTTATGGTTCTTAAATAATGCACTTCTCCTTAATGCAATCTAGCTGTGTGTGAAGTTTGAAGTTACTAGCTTTTTTACTTTTGAAGTTATGCTCCAGATAAAAATCTAAAGTTAAAATTTACAAAGGGCAATAATCCCAAAAAAAGGTTGGAATATAGTTACGGTTCTTGTACACTGTACTTCTCCTTTAGTGATCTAATTGTGTGTGAAGCTTGAAGTTACTAGCTGTTTTACTTTGGAAGTTATGCCCCGGTCAATAGTCCAAAGTAAAAATTTACAAAGGGACATAACTTGAAAAATTGTTGGTATATACATGTAGTTACGATTCTTGTACACTACTTTTCTCCTCAATGTGTGCTATCTTATATGAAGTTTGAAGTCACTAGCTTTCTTACTATGAAATTTATGTCCCGGACAAAAATCCAAAGTTAAAATTTACAAAGGTCAAAAACTCGAAAAAAGAGTTGGAATAGAGTTTTGGTTCTTGTACACTGCACTTGCCTTTAATGTGATCTAGTTGTGTGTGAAGTTTGAAATCACTAGCTTTCTTACTTTGGAAGTTGTGCCCCGGACCAAAATCCAAAGTTAAAATTTACAAAGGGTAATAACTCAAAAAATAGTTGGAATATGTTATGGTTCTAGTACACTGTACTTTTCCTAAATCTAGCTGTGTGTGAAGCTTGGACTTACTAGCTTCTTTACTTTGGAAGTTATACCTTGGACAAAAGTTCAAAGTTAAGATATACAAAGGTGAATAACTCAAAAACAAGTTAAAATAGAGTTGTGGTTCTTGTGCACTACACTTCTACTTATGTGATTTATCTGTGTGTGAAGTTTGAAGTTACTAGCTTCTTTACTTTTGAAGTTATGCTCCAGATAAAAATCTAAAAATAAAATTTATAAAGGGCAATAATCCCAAAAAAGTTTGGAATATAGTTACGGTTCTTGTACACTGTACTTCTCCTTAATGTGATCTACCTGTGTGTGAAGTTTGAAGTCACTGGCTATTATACTGTGGAAGGTATGTTCCGGACAAGATTTCGTGACGTACGGACAGGGTCACTCCAGTAAAGCCTCCCCCCCCTCCCCCCCCCCCCCCCGCGAAAAAAAAATTCGTTTTTCGGGGGTATTATAAAGTTTAAACAAGATACTTCATGTTTTCCGAAGGATGGAAAGGATAAATACAAATTACGTTGCTTACATTGAAAAACCAAAAACAAGCGACATGCAAGAATTCAGACACCACAAATACTAGCTGCTGATGACGCGGCGCGCCAAAAAAACGAATAGCTTTTAATTTGTTTAAATAAAAAAAGAACACATACTACTCAAGTCTTTCAAAAGAAAAAGATCTCCCGAGGCAATATTTTTTCCACGGTTGTGATTTTGAGCAAGACTGTACAGAGCTCCACCCTCCAGGTTTATTCAAATTTGCATGACAAATTTCACCCAGTGTACCTGGCAGTGTTATAAGACCTCTCTGGTGTTTAATTCTATCATAAACATTAATTCATTAATAAAACGCAGCGACCAGGACACTTGTCCATGCTTTGCCGAAATTCCTTTTATCTACTTTGCACATTATTCTTCCCAAACCACTGGCTGCCTCCCACAACAACCATCGCCGAAACAATATCAAAAGAGAGAATGAATGCGTTAGTTTTAACTTTGTATTTGAAGAAGTCGATAAGGCTGCTCAGGGTATGCATAGAGAATATTTGTTTATTTCGGTGAAAGATCGAAATTTATTTCATCGAGTGAATACCATCGTTAATATTTTCACGAGTGACGCAGCCACGAGTGAAAATATTACCGATGGTGTTCACGAGATGAAATAAATTTCGACCTTTCACAAAACTAGAAGTCCCTGAAGGGCCTGAATATGCTCTGCTGGCAGACATTTTGCTTTTAAATCAAGCATACATTAGGAATTCATTATGCAAAGAGACAAAAAATTGACATTTTCAACTCAAAATGGCTACTTTTCCATTACTGTTTGTTGATTTTTTTCAAACTCATTAGGGTTAAAAAGCTATTGATGGGATAAATAAGCTGAAAAATTCACAAAAATCTGATCACAAATAAATACTTTACCATGTAAACAAGCAATGAAATTGTCCAACTTGAAATGACTACTTTTCCCATACTGTTTGTTGGATGTTTTTCAAAATCAATAGGGTTTAACCTATTGATGATATAAACAAGCTATGCAAATTTCATGAAAATCTGACATCAAATGCAGACTTTATCGCATAAACAAGAAATGAAAGTTTTCAACTTCAAATGGCTACTTTTCCCATACTGTTTATTGGTTTTTTCTCAAAATTCATAGGGTTGAAGCTATTGATAAGACTCTGCAAGTTTCATGGAAATCTGACCACAAATACAGACTTTATCCCATAAATAAGAAATGGAAATTTTAAACTTGAAATGGCCACTTTTCCCATACTGTTTGTCGGATGTTTTTCAAAAGCAATAGGGTTAAAGCTATTGATGAGATAAACAAACTGTGTAAGTTTCATGATAATCTGACCAAAAATGAAGACTTTATTGCGTAAACAAGAAATGAAGGTTTTAAACTTGAAATGGCTGCTTTTCCCATACTGTTTGTCAGATTTTTTTCAAAATCAATAGGGTTGAAGCTATTGCTAAGATAAACAAACTCTGCAAGTTTCATGGAAATCTGACCACAAATACAGACTTCATTGCGTAACAAGTATTGGAAATTTTAAACCTGAAATGGCTACTTTTCCCATACTGTTTGTCGGATTTTTTTTAAAAATCAATAGGGTTAAAGCTATTGATGAGATAAACAAACTGTGTAAGTTTCACGAAAATCTGACCAAAAATGGAGACTTTATCGCGTAAACAAGAAATGATGGTTTTAAACTTGAAATTGCTACTTTTCCCATACTGTTTGTCAGATTTCTTTCAAAATCAATAGGGTTGAAGCTATTGATAAGATAATAAACTCTGCAAGTTTCATGGAAATCTTACCACAACTACAGACTTTATCGCGTAAACAAGAAATGGAAATTTTAAATCTGAAATGACTACTTTTCCAAAACTGTTCGTCCGATTTTTTTCAAAATCAATAGGGTTAAAGCTATTGATGAGATAAACAAACTGTGTAAGTTTCATGAAAATCTGACCAAAAATGAAGACTTTATCGCGTAAACAAGAAATAGACTAACGGACGGACGGACGGACAGACGGACGGACGGATGGACGACGGAAACCACGCCATGACATAAGCTCTGCTGGCTGAAAGCCAGTAGAGCTAAAAAACCCAAACAAACACATATTCTCTTTATTTCATGTTTTTAACCCTTTCTGGGAGGAGCGTGATCAAAATCCAGTGCAGTTCTGTTCTGTTGTTCCCCGTGGCGCTCCCCTCCCGCATAGCTACGCATTACAATATTACGTCAAGCGCGAGAAATGTAAGGTATATGACGTCATATTTCCCGTCTGGTTGTGAGGCACGCGCAATTCACCTAGGCAACAAGAACATGAAAATCGGTATTTTCACTGGTGGTACCTTTGTTGGTTTGAAAAATATTTTCACTGCTATTTCTCGATATCCTACCGGAAAGCATGAAATAAAGTTTGATATTTGATGTACGCTGCCAGCTACTTGAACTCTTTACCAAACGACAAAATTTTGGACTAGTCTAAATTGAAAGCAATTGCAGACGACGAAATATAAGTGGCTGAAAATGTTTTGGGAAGGGTAGAAAACATTTTTGGAATAGAAGGAAATGCTGGTTAGCAGCATTTTCTCCTTTTCCCGAAATGTTTTCAGCTCTTTCTCATTGTTTTAAAAGCCAGTGATTGTTTGGTAAAAGGTTAAATATTTAACAATAGCAGTCTCTAGATAAAGAAAAAAAACAGTATCTTGCACACCGATCATTTATTAAAAAATCATTATTGACATAGACCATATAATTGGAGTGCAACACGCGAAAAGGTACATTCGGACATTTGCGTAAAGTGTCGTCCCGGATTAGCCTGCGCAGTCCGCGCAGGCTAATCCGAGACGGCACTTTACGACTACATTAGGTTTTGTGCTACAGTAGACTTGCGTAAAACAGAAAATCACATAAAATCGGAAAGTTTCGTTTCGGATTAGCCTGTGCGGACTGCAAACGCTGATCCGAGACGACACTTTACGCAAATGTCCGAATGACCCTTTTCGCGTGTTGCACTCCATTTATAGAAGATGAGTCATGTCCTACCGTATCTTTTAAATTTAGGTGTGCACTATGATAAAATGTTTTCTAGCTTACCAGTAGACCCATGCCTCGAACATGTCTTATATGTAGAATAGACTAATTGATAAGTTATAAATAACGCCATGAATGTTAAATTACATCTGCATAAAAGCTGACGTTGAGATATGACGTTATCATATTTGTTGGGTTTTTTAATGCCTATTTTGCATAGGTTCGAAACACCCTTTTTCAGCGTTATTTTAGGTGATGTCGCGGCGGCCAGTGTACCCATCGATGCTTTCATAGGGTTTCTCAAACTAATACTTTGATCAATGAACTTCCCAAGTCACTGGCTACTCCCAAATATGAATGTCACGAAAATCATATACAACAGAGAGAGAGAGAGAGAGAGAGAGAGAGAGAGAGAGACAGACAGAGAGAGACAGAGACAGATACAGAGAGAGAGAGAGAGAGAGTTGTAAATACTGTCATCAGTTCTCGGAATGAAACTGGTCGGGCTGAAGAAGCGAACCAACGACCCCCGGTTTCAAACCTTATGTATGTCGTAGTCCAAACTGGAATCTAGGCAGATCCAGAATCTTCCGAGGTCAGACTGGAATTCTTTTGAGGCAAAATTAGAGTTCCAGTTTAGCTAGGCATCTTCACGATCTGCCTAAACCAAACTAGAATATTTTCTCATTTATTATAGTGCGACTACATATAAAGCATCTTATTAAACCCTTTCCCAAACAATCCCTGGTTTCTACGGGTCAGGAATAGAAGCCCTTTGAAAACATTGTGGGAAAAGGAGAAAATGCTGGTAACCAGCATTTTCTCCTTTTTTCCCACAATGTTTTCTACCATATCATATAGAAAGATCATCTTTTTAGGAACTGTTAATTTGTTATCTGTAAAATGCTTTCAATTTGGTCTGGTCCAAAATTTGCCGTTTGGGAAAGGGTTAAGTTAAACGACAAAATAAAAGAAGTTTTAATTAGAAATTCACAGAAAGAATGAATTTTGAATGTTTTGCACTTCAGAAAAAAGATGGAACATGGAGCAATTGTGGGGAAAAAATGCTAATCAAAAAATACCTCTCAGTTACATAAACGTATGTGGATCAAAATGATTAAGAAAAATTGGAAAACAATCTGTTTTGGTCTACACAAAATTATAATTAATTCTAGTTTGGCCTAGGTAGATTACGGATCTGCTTAGATTCCAATCTGACCTGCGACATAGACATGTATCAAAGACGAAGCTGTCGGTCTCTGGGCTTAAGCAATATCTTGTATAAATTTTGTTGTTCTTTATTTATGACACAGGCCAACCCTTTAGACTTCGACATGTTTCGAGTACGTTTGATGGGAATACAGTTGGAAAAGAAATAACTCTGCTTCCAACAATGGAAAAACTCAAATCACTAAACCAGTCAGAGTTCCTGATGCTCATTCGTAGGTAAGCAAGTCAAGTGATTTTGCTATTTTATTTGGTCTATAACGTAGCGATTTTATAATCCATGTTTTTAGACCCTTTTTGGTGCCGTAGACGAGATAAAGGGACTTTTGCGGATGCTATTGATTGAGATCAGACTGCACAGAACGTGCAACGTGATTTCGGATCTATATCATTCATAAATTCTGTTAACCCATTACCACACAATTCCTACTTTTGACGACCCTAAGAAAGAAGCCTTTAGAAAACATTTTGGTAAGAGAAAATGCTGGTAACCAGCATTTCTCCTTTTCCCACAATGTTTTCTACTCTTCAAAAAAAAAAAAAATGAAATTTAAAAAAAAAAAAAAAATGAAAAAAAAAAAAAAAAAAAAAAAAATGAAATTTAAAAAAAAAAAAAAAAAAAAATCCAGTCACTTTATTTTGTCGTCTGCAAATGCTTTCGATTTGGACAAAAGTAAAATTTTGTCGTTTGGAAATCAAGGGAATTTCAGTCTCAGAAGGTTACATCTTTAGCCGTCAATAGAGATGGAGACCGTATAAGTAAATAAATAGTTTATTATAATGACATGTGTACAGAATAACATACAAAATAGATAACGAAATTAATCACAAACATACACCCTGCACCATGGAGCTATAAGTGACTGTCTGATTTAAACAGGAGTACGTATATTAACTCACATGTTAGATGATTTTTTTTTTTTAAATAAAACAAACTTTTATAAGACTTTCAGAATAGAAAAGAAATAGGTAATTTTTCGTAGCTTCTCAAATGCATTGAAAACAAACTTTGCTAGGGAGCGAAGGTGGTCCTTCGTAACAAATGACAGTTTGGCCAAGGGAGATAACTGTACATGGATTTTGTCCAATATTTCGCCACATGTCTGGAAAGAAAGAAAAAAAAAAAAGAAATAATAAATTGAGCTTTGTTTTCTATATCAAAGTTGCAACAATATGTGCAAACGCAGCTTTAAGAAGTTTCACCATTATATTGACCCGTTTCGATCTTTAGTGGGAGAATAGCACAGCGCCATTCAGCAAGTGTAGATCCTTTATTTGTTTTCTAGACTTAACTCTTTGCCAAACGACAAAATTCTAGACTGGTCCAAATTGAAACTTGCAAACGACAAAATAAATGTAACTCAAAAATTGAAATTTGTTTCCAGCACGGTAGAAAACATCATGGGAAATGGAGAAAATGCAGGTTACAAGCATTTTCTCCTTTTCCCACAAGATTTTTAAAACGCTTCTGTCTCAGGGTCGTAAAAACAAAGTCCGTTGAGCGACCTCGGCATTCTGGGACAGCTCAACCGCCAGCCCAATAGTAAAAAATACTTATAAATATGTTTCGATCAAAGTCCGTTAAGCCAGCTCGACATTCCAGCTCAACCACCCGTTCAACAGCAAAAATACATATATGTCAAAATCAAAGTCTGTTCAGCCAGCTCAACATCCCAGCTCAACCGTCAGCTCAACAGTAAAAATACTTATACATATGTTTTAATCAATGTCCGTTGAATCAGCACTACAGTCCAGCTCAACAGCCAGCTAAACAGCAAAAATACATATATATGTCGAAATCAAAGTCTGTTGAGCCAGGTCGACATTCCAATTCAACTGCAAGCTCAACAGTAAAAAACTTATGCATATGTTTCGATCAATGTCCGTTGAGCCAGCTCGACATTCCAGCTCAACCATCAGCTCAAAACCAAAAATACATATATGATAATGTCAAAATCAAAGTTGGTTGAGCCAGCTCGACATTCCAGCTCAACCGCCAGCTCAACAGTAAAAATGCTTATACATATGTTTCAATCGATGTCCGTTGAGCCAGCTCGATGTTCAACACAGCATAAATACATATATGTGTCAAAATCAAAGTCCATTGAGCGACCTCGGCATTCTGGGACAGCTCAACCGCCAGCACAACTGTAAAAATACTTATAAATGTTTCGATCAAAGTCCGTTAAGCCAGCTCGACATTCCAGCTCAACCACCCGTTCGACAGCAAAAATACATATATATGTCAAAATCAAAGTCTGTTCAGCCAGCTCAACATTCCAGCTCAATCGTCAGCTCAACAGTAAAAATACATATACATATGTTTTAATCAATATCCGTTGAGCCAGCACTACAGTCCAGCTTAACAGCAAGCTAAACAGCAAAAATACATATATATGTCAAAATCAAAGTCTGTTGAGCCAGCTCGATATTCCAGTTTAACTGCCAGCTCAACAGTAAAAAACTTATACATTTGTTTCGATCAATGTCCGTTGAGCCAGCTCAAAATTCCAGCTCAAACACCAGCTCAACAGCAAAAATACATATATATGTCAATATCTAAGTTTGTTCAGCCAGCTCGACATTCCAGCTCAACCGCCAGCTGAACAGGAAAAATACTTATACATAGGTCTCGATCAATGTCCGTTGAACCAGCTCGACATTCCAGCTCAACAGCTGGCTCAACAGCAAAAATACATATAAATGTCAAAATCAAAGTCCGTTGAACCAGCTTGACATTCCAGATCAACTGCCAGCTCAACAGTAAAAAAACTTATACATATGTTTCGATCAATGTCCGTTGAGCCAGCTCGACATTCCAGCTCAACCGCCGGCTTAACAGTTGAAATACTTATGCATATGTTTCAATCAATGTCTGTTGAGCCAGCTTGACATTCCAGCTCAACACCCAGGTCAACAGCAACAATACATATGTACATGTATATGCCAAAATCAAAGTCCGTTGAACCAGCTTGACATTCCAGCTCAACTGCCAGCTCAAAGTAAAAAAACTTATACATATGTTTCGATCAATGTCCGTTGAGCCAGCTCGACATTCCAGCTCAATCACCAGCTCAACTGCAAAAATACATATATATGGCAATATATATACGTTCAATATAAATACGTTTTGTGCCGTCTGATCTTAATCTACACTGTCTTCCACAGTTCAGTGAATCGCGCATAGCAGACTAAGGGAGATAATTTTACCTATAAGGAAAGTGTTAATTGATTTTATCTACTTTTTGGCGTTTACTGTCCATCAAAAAGTGTCCTACGATCTTATCACAGAATCCTATTCGTAGACATCCATTTTTTGACATATATTATTTATTTCATCAGTTTGTGGTTAATATGGGGAAAATATTTGCTTCAAAAGGGAAAGGTCTGCGAAAATAACTCGTGCTTTACGGCACTCGTTATTTTCGCATACCTTTCCCTTTTTCGGGAAATATTTCCCCATATTAACTACAAGCTGATGAAATAAACTCAATTTGTCGAACTGTAGGACGAGTGCAAATCGGCAGGAGGACAAGTAAGAATTTTGAATTCTTTTGGATCCTGCATACTGCACCCCTGAGTTTAAAGTATTTGGCGTTTCTTTGAACCATTAGCCAGCTAGGAATGACTCGGCAACCTTTGACGTCAGTTTTCATTGAATTGAGGCACTCTAAAGGGAATTTCTTTTTCGTCAGCATACTCGATTCGTGAAATTATAAAACAAAATTTCATGATTCACCACAGCCGTGAACAACTTTCCAAGTTCCCTGCCATCTGACCGCATAACTAATAACCCATACTTCACATAATTACGATTCCACACACAATCAATTCTGTCCACTGCAACCAACTGAATCACGAGTTAGACTGGTCCTTTCACATACGAAAAATTGAACAAATAGCGAAATGTTTGGGCGCAGGTCAGCCTGCGCGGACTGCACTGTTTGCAGACGTATTAAAACCCCTTTTTTCTGAGAAAGGTTTAAATATAGACAGACAGGACCAATTCTACCTGTTCTATAGACAGACAGAACTAATTCTCCCTGTTCTCAATTGCCTATGTCGATCCCTTTACACTTCGCTGTAATAAGGGAGCTTACAAATTTTATGGTATTTTGGCCCATTGAAGATCTCTACAATTATTTTCAGGTATACCAATACATACCAAATCCTTTGTCGAAACCAGCTTAGAGTCGGGACGATATTTGACGGCGGAAAAGAAGTGTGCATAGATGACCCTATTTTACCGAAAAAACCTTGTTTAGTTTATTCTTTTGGGTAAGCCAGGTACCATTTCAACGAAATTGACTGTATCTTACTTCATTTGACCTAATCCGGGTCAACATCACTAGCATAAATTGATTTTTAAATTTTATTTTTACACTCGGCATCTAACGGGGCTGCCTTCGATTTTTTCACGAAAAAAAAAAATATATATATACGGTATGCAGAACTGAACTGCATATATATGCGCACCTGTACTTTCCCTTGTATATATAACTTTCTGAGTAATATTAGGAGTTCAGTTTATATATCTATTTACATAAATATATTCAGCATAAAGATCAGGGTCAGGTTAATGAAATAGGCAATATCATTAGTAACCACTTTGTTTTGCAGATCTCGAAACAGGTTCGATTTTGAGGAAGATGTGATAAAATGGTTTGGATGTGAAGTTCATACGTTCGATCCAAGGTACCGTTTTTTGTACATATATATATGACCCGTCATGCAAAAAAAGGACCTTCTGGGAATCGCAGAATCGCAAAAAGTGTCATTGCTAATTGTCAAGGCTGACCAGGGTTGACACTTTTCGCTTTTGACATTTTCTGCAAGAAAAGTGGTCTTTGTACCTTGTTATACAATCATTTTTGAATTATCAACTTAAACTGATCCGTGATATCCTTGATCTGTTTTCATCTGATCGATGGACGGAATTCCCAGAGTGTCCCTTTATGTGTGACGGGCCATTTATTTGAGCAATAGTCTTACACAATAGGGCTTAATGTAACTACGGGATGCATAATACCAAACAAGAGATCACAGGTACTTATGGAGCAATAATGACCACATTTTTAACAACCGATTTAATAATGAGATAGAACAGGCCTTGGACATGCAGAAAATATACCGATAGCGAAAGTTTCGGCCCAGGTCAGCCTGCGCGGTCCGCGCAGGCTGATCTGGTTCGACACTTTTCCTAGATGCGTTAAGTCCCCTTTTCAAAGAGGATGGCTCATTATTATGCAAAATGTGATTTTAGGAACAAATTCGTATGCGGTAAAGGCCATGGATTGATGTATGGGTGGACAGACTGACGGACTTGCGAGACAGACCTTGTGAGGACGAATTGCTTTTTATTCAATGCAACCCAAACAACCCCACAAGAGCACCTTTCTTAAACCCCACTAGCCCTAACCCTAACCCCATACCTACCAGATGGACGGTATGAACCCCACAGAGACTAAATCTACAGTTACCTAACCCCACAATGTCGGGCTCGTAAGGACGGATGGACAGATGGATGGATGGATGGATGAGTGGTTGAGTAGATTGATTGATTGATTGATTATTTATTTCATTTTCAGCAGCTCTCAGGATTATCTCAGTCATGTTACGTGCATGACTCAGTGCTTTTCACGGAGCATGCCTTTAGTTACATTGTAGAACTGATTAAATCTCCTTTTATCAATTGCATTGTTACATTCTGATTTTGAAATAAAAGCTCTTAAAGGAAATGTTTGATGACAATGTTTTTTAGTATGGACAATTTAAAAGAGAATATGGTTAAAAACCCTCCAGGCTGCACATTCCACCGGACTGGTTTAAGCAGTGAGAACACCGTCACAAAAGACAGCTGGACGCTAAAAACGCTTGGAACGACAATGAAAGAGTTACATCATGAAAATGTACGTATTAAAACGAGATAATTTATTCTATCTCATGCTTTCTGGAAGTTTATCGAGAAATAAAGATGAAATATCTTCCAATATTTCATTAGATCTATAACGACCAATTAAAACTACCGATTATATATTCTAATTCTGCTATTGATAGCGGTAACAGTAGTTCCCGCACACTTGGTTCCTATGCAAAATACGATTGTCACTCATCCAGGTTGAAATCTCAATCTCTAAATCTTCTCTTGCTATCCCGTGAAAGTACAAAGGATAGTTGGGATATCATCAAAGTACGGTAACTACCGGTTACAGCATTGTTAGACGGAACATAAGATATATTTTTACTTTATTTTGAAATCCCCTTCCATCTACGATCTCTTCACCAAAATGCACTATTCTTATATGTATACCTAACCCCATGTTTATTGTTACAACATTACTGGGTGAATAAAGATAATGTTATTTTATGTTAATTAAATAAACTTCAACCTTGTTTTTCTGATAAAATAAACACGTACAAGTGCCATTTTTAGCTCACCTGAGCACAACGTGCTCATGGGGAGCTTTTAGACTAAACATGGCTGGAATGTTCCTTGGGAGGCCATCTTTAGAAATTGTTTGCAAAATTTGATTCCGTCAAAAACTCTGGTTGTCATGGCAACCAAATGGAATTTCCTAAGAAATTCCTTAAACATCTTCTTTTCTGAAACCGCTGGCCAGATTTTAGAATAATTTCACAGAGATGTTCCTTGGGTGACCCTTTTCAAAAACTGTTCTTGAAATTTTGATCCGTCAAGAAGCATGGCTCTGATGAATGGGGGCTTCTTGCACTATATAGAAATGAAGAAATTCTTATTATCTGAAACGGCTGGTCAGATTTTGAAATAATTTCACAGGGATGTTCTTTGGGTGACCCTTTTCAAAAACAGTTCGTGAAATTTTGATCCGACAAGAGACATGGCTGTACTGAATTGGGGCTACTTGCACTATAGGGAAATGAAGAAATTCTTAAAATATATTTCTCTCGAACGGCTTGCCAGATTTTGAAAAAAATTACAGAGATGTTCCCTGGTTGAATCGTTTTTAAAAACTGTTCGTGAAATTTTGATTCATGAAGAGACATGGCTCTGGTGAATGGGGGCTACTTGTACTACATGTAAATGATGAAATTCTTGAAAACTCTTCCTCTCTGAAACCCATGGTCAGATTTCAAAATAATTTCACAGCAATGTTCCTTGGTTGACACTTTTAATGTTCTTTAAATGACCTTTTTCAAAAATTGTTTTCGAAATTTTGATAAGTCAAGAAACACGGCTCTGGTGAATAGGGCCTACTTGCACTATACGGAAATTAAGAAACTCTTACAAATTCTTCTTTTCTGAAACTGCTGGTCAGATTTTGAAATCACTTCTACAGATGACCTTTTGAAAATTGGTTGGCAAAATAATGATTATTTTGTTTCAATACCTCAAAGAAAAATGGCTATGGTCCTCTCAAAAATTCAGGTGAGAGATCCAGGGCCATCTTGGCCCTCTTGTTATTTTTTTTATTGTTTAGTATAGTACACACTATAAGTTGAAAATAAATCTGTCCGTGAGAAAGTATGTATTTTATATATATATACATGTAAAACCTTTAGTTGGATTAAATTATCTCCCCTTTTAACTTTATGGTCTTTATATAATATGCATATTTGTACATGCTCAAAACCAGGCTTCAAAGTATTTTTTTGTGCAAAAATATTTATTATATATTTTCCTGTAATTTTTCTGTCTAACTGAGTATTAAAGAAAAACGCTTTCAATCCAACTGAATTTTTGCACTGTACACATACCCATTTCAAAGGCAAATTTCTCAGAAACGAGCACGAGTACCCACATCTTTTTTTACTGTAATCTTCTAGAGACATGTTGAGGTATATATAGTTTAGAAAAAAAATTGTCAGCTAGAAAAAATGTCACATACGTCCTTAAGATGATTCCCATCCATTAAACCCTTTAGCTGCTAAGCGCTACTCGCTGACCTTTTGCGGACGGCGCAGATCAAGATCAGACTGCACGGAACATGCAGTCTGATCTTTGATCTACACTGTCCGTTAAAGAGATATTATTCTCCAAGATATAACTTTGAAAAAGCATTGTTTAGGTTACTAATATCGAATTAAAATGTTAATTTTAGTTCTTTAGCAGGATACTGGTTAGACTTCTAAAAGCACACAATTCCCTGTTTTGTAGACCTCGAGTAAAGAGGCTTTCAAGACCCACGCGGATAAAAGGGGGAGAAAGTTATGTACTGACAATCAGCATTTCTCCTTTTCACACAATGTTATCTTCCGTTTCAAAGACAAATCCTCCAGAATGTTCAAACTTTGAAAGTAATACAACACCTGATTGGCTAAACCATTCGCTTTAGCCAATCTAGAGTCGTGTTACTTTCAAACCTATAAAATCTTGAAGAATAAGACTGACAGTATTCTTATGAATGATTGGTAAATACGAATACAGGTACGTGTAAATGTAAAAAGCTTCTTGGTGAAGACATCACAGAGTTTTGGTAGAGAATTTGTAAAATACACGAATACAGAAATTAAGGACCCGTAGCAGTGAATATAAACAGAAGGTCGACTGTGGGACAGAGCATTGCCACTCACCCAAAAGTCGTGCCATGCTCTGAAAAAGGGGATTTAATGTCTCTTCATGCTACATTTTATCAAGAGAGTTATCACGTGATTATTGATACACATAATTCCTTTTTTTCTTTTTTTTTTTGTTAACAAACTGCTTAATCTTGAGTTAGAATGGACATGCAGAAAATTCACCAATAGTGAAAAGTTTCAACACAGGTCAGCTGTCACGATCTGCTCTGGACGACCTGGGTCGATACCTTTTCTTTTCTTTTTCCCTCCCTGGTGCATTAAATCCCATTTTCACAAAGCACTGCTCATTTACATGTATTTCTATTGCAGAGAGTATTGGACATACTGAAAATCGACGTAGAAGGAGCGGAATGGACGGCTTTGGACGAAATCATAGAGAGCGGTGTGATATCTAGAGTAAAACAACTTCTTGTAGAACTACATTTCCGAAAAATAAAAAATAATATTACCAGAGTGATGGTTTTAAAAAAGCTTTATCACGCAGGTTTGAGAATATTTAACAGGGAAAGAAACACTTTTTGTCCTTCCTGCGTTTTTGAGGAAGAGCAACCTAGATTTGTTATTTCTAGTAACGTGGAAATGTGTTTTATAAATACTCGATTTATCAAGAATTGAATAAAGGAATAAAGAAATATTTTGATTAGTCGGGCATGGAATATTTCGAAGAACTCATTATCGAAAAGCAATGGAACCTACAAATTAGTTCAAATGAGTGGTATAACTTGATTAAAGAAAAAATACAAAAATATTAACTCTTTACTCAATGATCCTACGTTTGGGGGAAAAGGTGCAAATGCTGAAACCTAGCTTTTCAATTTTAGCGTAGAGTGTTTTCAACCTTTTCATGGGCAAATGTTACAATTTAAATTACGTGAATTGTGATAAGTTTCTGTTAATACCTTAATTTAACCCTTTCCCAAACAATCCCTGGTTTTTACGGGTCAGGAATAGAAGCCTTTTGAAAATATTGTGGGAAAAGGAGAAAATGCTGGTAACCAGCATTTTCTCCTTTTCCCACAATGTTTTCTACCCTATCATATAGAAAAATCATCCTTTTAGCAATTGTTAAGTTGTCATCTGCAGAATGCTTTCAATTTGGCGTGGTCCAAAATTTGCCGTTTGGGAAAGGGTTAAAACGCTGTTTCGACAGTAAACAGTGTTACGAGCAAAGCGTAACGAGAAAGAAAACCAGCAACAATCCTTTATTTAATACATAACAAAATTTTTCAATGAACAAAGACAAAATAGTACAATAAAGGTGAAGTTTGAATGAAATTTATGACAAATTTTAATCTAAGAACAAGAAAGAGAATAAGTCCCTTAAAAATTAAGAATTAGGTTTAGACTACGATAAGAATGAAGTTTGTGGTTCCTTAAACCTAAATTAACAATAGATTTAAGATGCAAGTAAATATGGGCAACCCGTTTAAAAATAAGTAATTCCAACTTACATTTCTATATTACAGTTTAACCCTTTACTCCATAGATACTCATTTCTACACATTGCTTGTATGAGCCTTTGGAAAACATCGTGACGAGCAATTTCACCTTTTGTCACAATGTTTTCTTTGCAATCAAAAGGTGTCATTTACACATAAGAAATGGCTTCATCCTTGCTGTTATTTAAGATCAATTAGAGATGCCATAGGAATGCCTTATGGGGTAAAGAGTTAAATCCAAAACTTTTCACCAATTCTGTATACTCCAAGCTACAAATCTAAGTTCAAGTCCAAAATCAGGAAATAAGTCACTCCTTTTCATATCAGATTGGAAAATTCTAGATAAGTCTTTTCTAGAAAAATGACAACATGGATCGGTAAACAGCTTGTTTCCAAACAATCTGTTTCTAAGAATAACCAAAATGGAAAAGCAAAAAAAAGTTCTATACGTTTCTAGAATATTCTGGAAAAGGTCACTGTTTAACCTATTTATGTGACACTTCCCACCTAAAGGAAAAGGAAGTTTTAAAAGTTAAAACTTTCTTTTGTTAGAATATAAAACTATCAGGGAAAGAGCATTTTCATTAAAAATTTCCTCATCAACAAAATATTGTACCAGAATGTTCTTAATTTCATGTTTACGCATTGAAGATTTTATTTCAGACAATTTGTAGTGTTTAGCAAGATTAAGCAAATCAGTCTTTTTACCTAAATTCAATAACTCCACAGACGGTTCAGCCGTAAATTTATCTAAGTCAAAAGACATGTTTGTTTGTTGCTGGATTCAAGTACAAAATTGTATTATAATTACTGATTAGTAGACGAATGCGTTAGTCTTATTTTCCAATCTCGGACGAGCCCCCAATTTCTGTTACGAGTCAGGCGTAACTAGAAAGTAGAAGCCAGCAACAAACGACGACAATTAACAGAATTTATTAACAAAAATATCAAATAAACAGTGACAATATTACAATAGTACAAAACAATACCTTAGACGTTAAATTCAAAAGACAAATTATTCCAGTCTTAATTCCAATCTGATCCTGATCCAAACTGAATGTAATCCAAGCACATGAAATAATCCTCACTTTAGTCTAGTCTGATCCTAATCCAACTGAATGTAATCCGAGCACTAATTATATGACACAAACACAAAATAATCCCCACTGTAGTCTGGCAATCATGTATTAACTAGTGAACACTGAGATGTAAAAAGCTTTTCCTTTTATAATAACAGGGAAACTTCCAGAAAATTCATGTAAAAATGAGTTGCATAACTTCTAGTAATCAGATTGTAAAAAGGCCTGGAAACTTCCAGCACAATATTCCACAAGAGAGAATCCAGTTCTAAAAATAGCAACAGGGGAAAACCATTCAAAAATAGATACACACATGAACAAAGCTAGGAATAACTGGGTATGTACATAACACTTCCCCCCTTGAAAAGAAAAAGAAAGGTTTATGAAATAAAATCTTTCTTTTTTGCAATATTATTTACATACATGTATATGACACTTCAACTGAAGCACTACATAGGAAATGACAAACTCAAATATTAATTATTTCAGACTAATGAAAATAGTCAAGGTAATGAAAGTACAATTTAAAAGAAAAAACAGTTTAAACTTGATTTAGGGAAAAACGACTATTGAAATTTCAAACTCTTGAAAGAGCATCTGGTATAATGTTATCTTTCCCTTTTATGTGTCTTATGTCAAGATTAAACTCTTGAAGCAATAAACTCCACCTCAGTAATCTTTGATTCTTATTCTTAAGTTTGTGTAGAAAACTTAAAGGGTTATGATCACTGAATACAACAATTGGTGAAGTTGAAGAGGTTAAATAAACTTCGAACTGCTGGATTGCCAGAATTAAAGCAAGACACTCTTTTTCTATGGTAGAGTAATTTTTCTGATGTTTGTTAAATTTCTTGGAAAAGTAACAAACTGGGTGATCAATACCATTATTATCTTCTTGTAAAAGAACAGCACCAATACCAACATCACTTGCATCAACAGCTAATTTGAAACATTTGTCAAAATCAGGTGCCAAGAGAACTGGTGCGCTTTTTAGTATGGCTTTCAGACGATCAAATGCATCTTGACATTTGTCATTCCATTTGAACTTTGTGCTATTCTTAAGTAAATTTGTTAAAGGTTCAGCAATACCTGAGAATTTTTTACAGAATTTCCTATAGTAGCCAGCCATACCAAGAAATCGCATCAGCTGTCTTTTACATTTAGGCACAGGGAACTCAGAGATAGCATTGACTTTAGCTTCTAAAGGTTTAACTTGACCCTGTCCCACGAGATGTCCTAGAAATGTTACAGTAGCATGACAAAATTCAGTTTTTGCAAGATTCACAGTCAGTTTCGCTTTACTGAGTCTGTCGAAGAACTTCCTGATTCTTTGAAGGTGGTCACTCCAACTATCTGAGTAGATGATGACGTCGTCAATATATGCATCACAGCCATATAATCCACATATAACATTGTTTATAAGCCGCTGAAACGTTGCAGGAGAATTTTTCATCCCAAACGGCATAACTTTGTATTGGTACAGACCGTTTGGAGTAGCAAAGGCTGATACTTCTTGTGCTCTATCAGTCAGTGGAACTTGCCAGAATCCTTTTAGCAGGTCAAATTTGGTGACATATTTAGAATTTCCAACTTTGTCAATACAGTCATCAATTCTTGGTATTGGAAAAGAGTCTGTTTTTGTCACAGAGTTCACTTTACGATAGTCAGTACACATTCTATAAGTTCCATTTGATTTAGGTACTAATATACATGGTGAACTGTAATTACTCTGGCTAGGTTCAATAAAGTCATTTTCCAGTAAGTATTTTACTTCATCTTGGAGGTATTTCTGTTTCAAAGGATTCATCCTATATGGATGTTGCTTTATTGGTTTAGAATCTTCCACAATGACATCATGATAGATTTTATCTGTTCTTGTGGGGATATCAGGAAATAAATGTTCATATTCATGTATCAACTGTTTCAGCTCTTCCTGCTGCGATGGTTCCAAGTGAGAAAGTTTGTTGTCGAGGTTTCTCAAAATATTAGAATTCTCAAGTTTAGATGGACCAGGATCAGATTTATCAATAAAGTCCAAATTTACTTCAAGATCAGATACATTTGATTCTTGTGGGACAGTGTTTACAACTGTAATTGGTTTTGAAATAGAGCTATCTCTGTCAAAGTATTCCTTTAACATATTTATATGACACATTTGTTTGTTTTTACGCCTTCCTGGAGTATTGATTATATAGTTTAAATCACTTGTTTTCTTGTCAATAGTGTAGGGTCCAAAATATCTTGCCTGTAGAGGTCTGCCAGGTATTGGCAAAAGAGCAAGGACTTTGTCACCTGGTTTAAATTTTCTATCTATAACATGGTTGTCATATCTTGCTTTCATTTTGCCCTGAGACGTTTTAAGATTAGACCTAGCAACCTCACATGCCCTAGACAGTCTATTTCTGAAATCAGAAACGTACTGTAGTAAATTTAAAGGTTTTTCATCATTTGAAAGAAATTTCTCTTTCAAAAGTTTTAAAGGTCCACGAACAGAATGGCCAAAAACTAATTCAAAAGGACTGAAACCAAGAGATTCTTGTACAGATTCTCTGACTGCAAATAGTAACAAATGGATGCCCTCATCCCAATCTTTTTCCGTGTCAAAGCAATATGACCTTATCATATTTTTTAATGTCTGGTGAAATCTTTCTAAAGCACCTTGACTTTCAGGGTGATAAGCGGATGACCTATATTGCTTGATTCCTAATTCATGCATAACCTGTTGGAATATACCAGACATAAAATTTGACCCTTGATCAGACTGAACTGATTTTGGAAGACCAACAAATGTGAAAAATTTTATAAGAGCTTTGACCATTGATTTTGTTTTGATGTTCCTTAAAGGAATAGCTTCAGGAAAACGTGTAGAAGTACACATAATTGTTAAGAGATACTCATTTCCTGACTTGGTTCGAGGTAAAGGACCAACACAATCTATAAGAATCCTACTGAAAGGTTCATCAAAAGCAGGAATAGGTTGTAATTGAGCTTTGGGAATGGTTTGGTTGGGTTTACCTACCATTTGACATGTATGGCAAGTTTTACAATATTTAGAGACATCTGATTTGAGACCATGCCAATAAAAATGAGTAATAATTTTGTGATAGGTCTTGTTTATACCTAGATGACCTGACATAGGACTTTCATGGGCTATACTTAGTATTTCATGACGATATGACTTTGGAACCACAATTTGCTGGTAAACAGCCCATTCATCATCAGCTGGGACATCAAATGGTCGCCATTTTCTCATAAGAATCCCATTCTTTATATAGTAACACATTGGGACCTGTGAAATTTCATCTTCAGGTAAAGCCCTAAAAATTAATTTTGAAATCTCAGGATCAAGTTGCTGTTCCTGGATAAGCTGTGACTTTGACAGCGTGTCGTGACCTTGGTCAATAGACCGTGGTGGCGAATGACAAGACATTGATGAGTCTGTCTGAGTATCAGACAAACTGGGATCAAGAGACTTTTTAATCTCATTATTAAAATATTGACTGATAAAAGTATCTGTCAAGTCAATGTCAGAGTTTGAGTTTTTCAAAATGGCCTTTTTAACCATAGCTCGGGTAACTGCACAAGAAGGATACAAGTCAGGAATTTCCTGCTCGATAGGGTCATCTGTTTGACCTATATTTGGTGTGTCAGTTACAAGTGGATTAACCACAACCTTATCTCCAGCTAAGTCATTGCCTAGCAGTAAATGGACACCTTTAAATGGTAAGGAAGGTTTAATACCAATAACCACAGGCCCAGTAACCAAATCTGATGACAAATTAACGTAATGGAGAGGGATATTAACAGTTCCACACTCTACACCCTGAATAAGGACACTAGTACCGGAAGAAGTCTTCTCAGAAAAAGGCAGTATATCTGCTAAAATAAGAGATTGAGAAGCTCCTGTGTCTCTTAAAATGTTAATAGGGGTAGGTGGGCAATTATCACCTGAAAGTGATACAAAACCATTCAACATAAATGGTTCAAAAATCTCCATAGTAGAATCAGACTTGGTTTTTGTGACTATGTCAACTGTATTGGTCTTAATAGAAGACTGTGGCCTTGGTCTAAGAGTGGTGAGCCCTGTTGGTTTGGCTTCATCACTTTCTAACTTCCTTTTTAATTTCAAACATTCAGAAACAAGGTGACCAGGTTTCTTACAATAGTTACAAGTGGGTCGAGATAAGGGATATTGACTTTTGGTTTCACTAGTAGAATTGGGTTTGGGTGTATTGGATTGACTGGGCATGCCAGATGAATTACCAGACGTAGATTTATTTTGAGGATGTGAGGAAGTAGGTTTTGCTTTAGCAATAAAAGAAACTTTATGTGTAAGATAGTAATTATCAGCCAGACGAGCTGCTTCTTCTAAAGTTTCAACTTGTTTTTCGTCTAAGAATGTCTTAACATCAAATTGAATACAACGTTTGAATTCTTCAACTAACATAAGTTGTCTTAGTTTATCATAATTTTGGTCTATTTTCTTAGAACAGCACCATCTATCAAATAGCTGTTCTTTGTTTCTAGCAAATTCAACATGAGTCTGGTTAGAATCTTTTTTACAATTTCTAAATTTTTGTCTATACGCTTCTGGGACCAGCTCATAACCTTTGAGAATAAGTTCTTTAACAGTCTCATAATGATGACATTGTTCAACGCCTAGTTGTGTATAAATTTCACGAGCTTTGCCTATCAAAACACTTTGCAGAAGCAAAGTCCAGTGCTCTTTTGGCCAATTTAAGTTTTCTGCAACTTTTTCAAAGTGTAGGAAGTATTTATCAACTTCTTTTTCTTGAAATGGAGGAACAAGCCTAATATGTTTTGTAACATCGAAATTGTATTCAATCTTTAGCTTGGGCTGATTTGCTCTTTCTTGCATTTCTATTTCCCTCATTCTTAATTGAAATTCTCTCTCCTTCTCTCTCTCTTCTCTTTCCCTTTCTCTTTCCTTCTCTCTCTCTTCCCTTTCCCTTTCTTCTCTTTCCCTTTCTCTTTCTTCTCTCTCCCTTTCTCTTTCCCTTTCTTCTCTCTCCTTTTCTCTTTCCCTTTCTCTTTCCTTCTCTCTTTCCTGAATTTCTAATTGTCTGATCTGAAGTTTTAATTCAAGTTCTTTTGAACTTGACACTGACTGAACGTCAACTATCAGGGAAAGAGCATTTTCATTAAAAATTTCCTCATCAACAAAATATTGTACCAGAATGTTCTTAATTTCATGTTTACGCATTGAAGATTTTATTTCAGACAATTTGTAGTGTTTAGCAAGATTAAGCAAATCAGTCTTTTTACCTAAATTCAATAACTCCAAAAACGGTTCAGCCGTAAATTTATCTAAGTCAAAAGACATGTTTGTTTGTTGCTGGATTCAAGTACAAAATTGTATTATAATTACTGATTAGTAGACGAATGCGTTAGTCTTATTTTCCAATCTCGGACGAGCCCCCAATTTCTGTTACGAGTCAGGCGTAACTAGAAAGTAGAAGCCAGCAACAAACGACAACATTTAACAGAATTTATTAACAAAAATATCAAATAAACAGTGACAATATTACAATAGTACAAAACAATACCTTAGACGTTAAATTCAAAAGACAAATTATTCCAGTCTTAATTCCAATCTGATCCTGATCCAAACTGAATGTAATCCAAGCACATGAAATAATCCTCACTTTAGTCTAGTCTGATCCTAATCCAACTGAATGTAATCCGAGCACTAATTATATGACACAAACACAAAATAATCCCCACTGTAGTCTGGCAATCATGTATTAACTAGTGAACACTGAGATGTAAAAAGCTTTTCCTTTTATAATAACAGGGAAACTTCCAGAAAATTCATGTAAAAATGAGTTGCATAACTTCTAGTAATCAGATTGTAAAAAGGCCTGGAAACTTCCAGCACAATATTCCACAAGAGAGAATCCAGTTCTAAAAATAGCAACAGGGGAAAACCATTCAAAAATAGATACACACATGAACAAAGCTAGGAATAACTGGGTATGTACATAACACTTCCCCCCCTTGAAAAGAAAAAGAAAGGTTTATGAAATAAAATCTTTCTCTTTTGCAATATTATTTACATACATGTATATGACACTTCAACTGAAGCACTACATAGGAAATGACAAACTCAAATATTAATTATTTCAGACTAATGAAAATAGTCAAGGTAATGAAAGTACAATTTAAAAGAAAAAACAGTTTAAACTTGATTTAGGGAAAAACGACTATTGAAATTTCAAACTCTTGAAAGAGCATCTGGTATAATGTTATCTTTCCCTTTTATGTGTCTTATGTCAAGATTAAACTCTTGAAGCAATAAACTCCACCTCAGTAATCTTTGATTCTTATTCTTAAGTTTGTGTAGAAAACTTAAAGGGTTATGATCACTGAATACAACAATTGGTGAAGTTGAAGAGGTTAAATAAACTTCGAACTGCTGGATTGCCAGAATTAAAGCAAGACACTCTTTTTCTATGGTAGAGTAATTTTTCTGATGTTTGTTAAATTTCTTGGAAAAGTAACAAACTGGGTGATCAATACCATTATTATCTTCTTGTAAAAGAACAGCACCAATACCAACATCACTTGCATCAACAGCTAATTTGAAACATTTGTCAAAATCAGGTGCCAAGAGAACTGGTGCGCTTTTTAGTATGGCTTTCAGACGATCAAATGCATCTTGACATTTGTCATTCCATTTGAACTTTGTGCTATTCTTAAGTAAATTTGTTAAAGGTTCAGCAATACCTGAGAATTTTTTACAGAATTTCCTATAGTAGCCAGCCATACCAAGAAATCGCATCAGCTGTCTTTTACATTTAGGCACAGGGAACTCAGAGATAGCACTGACTTTAGCTTCTAAAGGTTTAACTTGACCCTGTCCCACGAGATGTCCTAGAAATGTTACAGTAGCATGACAAAATTCAGTTTTTGCAAGATTCACAGTCAGTTTCGCTTTACTGAGTCTGTCGAAGAACTTCCTGATTCTTTGAAGGTGGTCACTCCAACTATCTGAGTAGATGATGACGTCGTCAATATATGCATCACAGCCATATAATCCACATATAACATTGTTTATAAGCCGCTGAAACGTTGCAGGAGAATTTTTCATCCCAAACGGCATAACTTTGTATTGGTACAGACCGTTTGGAGTAGCAAAGGCTGATACTTCTTTTGCTCTATCAGTCAGTGGAACTTGCCAGAATCCTTTTAGCAGGTCAAATTTGGTGACATATTTAGAATTTCCAACTTTGTCAATACAGTCATCAATTCTTGGTATTGGAAAAGAGTCTGTTTTTGTCACAGAGTTCACTTTACGATAGTCAGTACACATTCTATAAGTTCCATTTGATTTAGGTACTAATATACATGGTGAACTGTAATTACTCTGGCTAGGTTCAATAAAGTCATTTTCCAGTAAGTATTTTACTTCATCTTGGAGGTATTTCTGTTTCAAAGGATTCATCCTATATGGATGTTGCTTTATTGGTTTAGAATCTTCCACAATGACATCATGATAGATTTTATCTGTTCTTGTGGGGATATCAGGAAATAAATGTTCATATTCATGTATCAACTGTTTCAGCTCTTCCTGCTGCGATGGTTCCAAGTGAGAAAGTTTGTTGTCGAGGTTTCTCAAAATATTAGAATTCTCAAGTTTAGATGGACCAGGATCAGATTTATCAATAAAGTCCAAATTTACTTCAAGATCAGATACATTTGATTCTTGTGGGACAGTGTTTACAACTGTAATTGGTTTTGAAATAGAGCTATCTCTGTCAAAGTATTCCTTTAACATATTTATATGACACATTTGTTTGTTTTTACGCCTTCCTGGAGTATTGATTATATAGTTTAAATCACTTGTTTTCTTGTCAATAGTGTAGGGTCCAAAATATCTTGCCTGTAGAGGTCTGCCAGGTATTGGCAAAAGAGCAAGGACTTTGTCACCTGGTTTAAATTTTCTATCTATAACATGGTTGTCATATCTTGCTTTCATTTTGCCCTGAGACGTTTTAAGATTAGACCTAGCAACCTCACATGCCCTAGACAGTCTATTTCTGAAGTCAGAAACGTACTGTAGTAAATTTAAAGGTTTTTCATCATTTGAAAGAAATTTCTCTTTCAAAAGTTTTAAAGGTCCACGAACAGAATGGCCAAAAACTAATTCAAAAGGACTGAAACCAAGAGATTCTTGTACAGATTCTCTGACTGCAAATAGTAACAAATGGATGCCCTCATCCCAATCTTTTTCCGTGTCAAAGCAATATGACCTTATCATATTTTTTAATGTCTGGTGAAATCTTTCTAAAGCACCTTGACTTTCAGGGTGATAAGCGGATGACTTATATTGCTTGATTCCTAATTCATGCATAACCTGTTGGAATATACCAGACATAAAATTTGACCCTTGATCAGACTGAACTGATTTTGGAAGACCAACAAATGTGAAAAATTTTATAAGAGCTTTGACCATTGATTTTGTTTTGATGTTCCTTAAAGGAATAGCTTCAGGAAAACGTGTAGAAGTACACATAATTGTTAAGAGATACTCATTTCCTGACTTGGTTCGAGGTAAAGGACCAACACAATCTATAAGAATCCTACTGAAAGGTTCATCAAAAGCAGGAATAGGTTGTAATTGAGCTTTGGGAATGGTTTGGTTGGGTTTACCTACCATTTGACATGTATGGCAAGTTTTACAATATTTAGAGACATCTGATTTGAGACCATGCCAATAAAAATGAGTAATAATTTTGTGATAGGTCTTGTTTATACCTAGATGACCTGACATAGGACTTTCATGGGCTATACTTAGTATTTCATGACGATATGACTTTGGAACCACAATTTGCTGGTAAACAGCCCATTCATCATCAGCTGGGACATCAAATGGTCGCCATTTTCTCATAAGAATCCCATTCTTTATATAGTAACACATTGGGACCTGTGAAATTTCATCTTCAGGTAAAGCCCTAAAAATTAATTTTGAAATCTCAGGATCAAGTTGCTGTTCCTGGATAAGCTGTGACTTTGACAGCGTGTCGTGACCTTGGTCAATAGACCGTGGTGGCGAATGACAAGACATTGATGAGTCTGTCTGAGTATCAGACAAACTGGGATCAAGAGACTTTTTAATCTCATTATTAAAATATTGACTGATAAAAGTATCTGTCAAGTCAATGTCAGAGTTTGAGTTTTTCAAAATGGCCTTTTTAACCATAGCTCGGGTAACTGCACAAGAAGGATACAAGTCAGGAATTTCCTGCTCGATAGGGTCATCTGTTTGACCTATATTTGGTGTGTCAGTTACAAGTGGATTAACCACAACCTTATCTCCAGCTAAGTCATTGCCTAGCAGTAAATGGACACCTTTAAATGGTAAGGAAGGTTTAATACCAATAACCACAGGCCCAGTAACCAAATCTGATGACAAATTAACGTAATGGAGAGGGATATTAACAGTTCCACACTCTACACCCTGAATAAGGACACTAGTACCGGAAGAAGTCTTCTCAGAAAAAGGCAGTATATCTGCTAAAATAAGAGATTGAGAAGCTCCTGTGTCTCTTAAAATGTTAATAGGGGTAGGTGGGCAATTATCACCTGAAAGTGATACAAAACCATTCAACATAAATGGTTCAAAAATCTCCATAGTAGAATCAGACTTGGTTTTTGTGACTATGTCAACTGTATTGGTCTTAATAGAAGACTGTGGCCTTGGTCTAAGAGTGGTGAGCCCTGTTGGTTTGGCTTCATCACTTTCTAACTTCCTTTTTAATTTCAAACATTCAGAAACAAGGTGACCAGGTTTCTTACAATAGTTACAAGTGGGTCGAGATAAGGGATATTGACTTTTGGTTTCACTAGTAGAATTGGGTTTGGGTGTATTGGATTGACTGGGCATGCCAGATGAATTACCAGACGTAGATTTATTTTGAGGATGTGAGGAAGTAGGTTTTGCTTTAGCAATAAAAGAAACTTTATGTGTAAGATAGTAATTATCAGCCAGACGAGCTGCTTCTTCTAAAGTTTCAACTTGTTTTTCGTCTAAGAATGTCTTAACATCAAATTGAATACAACGTTTGAATTCTTCAACTAACATAAGTTGTCTTAGTTTATCATGATTTTGGTCTATTTTCTTAGAACAGCACCATCTATCAAATAGCTGTTCTTTGTTTCTAGCAAATTCAACATGAGTCTGGTTAGAATCTTTTTTACAATTTCTAAATTTTTGTCTATACGCTTCTGGGACCAGCTCATAACCTTTGAGAATAAGTTCTTTAACAGTCTCATAATGATGACATTGTTCAACGCCTAGTTGTGTATAAATTTCACGAGCTTTGCCTATCAAAACACTTTGCAGAAGCAAAGTCCAGTGCTCTTTTGGCCAATTTAAGTTTTCTGCAACTTTTTCAAAGTGTAGGAAGTATTTATCAACTTCTTTTTCTTGAAATGGAGGAACAAGCCTAATATGTTTTGTAACATCGAAATTGTATTCAATCTTTAGCTTGGGCTGATTTGCTCTTTCTTGCATTTCTATTTCCCTCATTCTTAATTGAAATTCTCTCTCCTTCTCTCTCTCTTCTCTTTCCCTTTCTCTTTCCTTCTCTCTCTCTTCCCTTTCCCTTTCTTCTCTTTCCCTTTCTCTTTCTTCTCTCTCCCTTTCTCTTTCCCTTTCTTCTCTCTCCTTTTCTCTTTCCCTTTCTCTTTCCTTCTCTCTTTCCTGAATTTCTAATTGTCTGATCTGAAGTTTTAATTCAAGTTCTTTTGAACTTGACACTGACTGAACGTCAACTATCAGGGAAAGAGCATTTTCATTAAAAATTTCCTCATCAACAAAATATTGTACCAGAATGTTCTTAATTTCATGTTTACGCATTGAAGATTTTATTTCAGACAATTTGTAGTGTTTAGCAAGATTAAGCAAATCAGTCTTTTTACCTAAATTCAATAACTCCAAAAACGGTTCAGCCGTAAATTTATCTAAGTCAAAAGACATGTTTGTTTGTTGCTGGATTCAAGTACAAAATTGTATTATAATTACTGATTAGTAGACGAATGCGTTAGTCTTATTTTCCAATCTCGGACGAGCCCCCAATTTCTGTTACGAGTCAGGCGTAACTAGAAAGTAGAAGCCAGCAACAAACGACAACATTTAACAGAATTTATTAACAAAAATATCAAATAAACAGTGACAATATTACAATAGTACAAAACAATACCTTAGACGTTAAATTCAAAAGACAAATTATTCCAGTCTTAATTCCAATCTGATCCTGATCCAAACTGAATGTAATCCAAGCACATGAAATAATCCTCACTTTAGTCTAGTCTGATCCTAATCCAACTGAATGTAATCCGAGCACTAATTATATGACACAAACACAAAATAATCCCCACTGTAGTCTGGCAATCATGTATTAACTAGTGAACACTGAGATGTAAAAAGCTTTTCCTTTTATAATAACAGGGAAACTTCCAGAAAATTCATGTAAAAATGAGTTGCATAACTTCTAGTAATCAGATTGTAAAAAGGCCTGGAAACTTCCAGCACAATATTCCACAAGAGAGAATCCAGTTCTAAAAATAGCAACAGGGGAAAACCATTCAAAAATAGATACACACATGAACAAAGCTAGGAATAACTGGGTATGTACATAACACTTCCCCCCCTTGAAAAGAAAAAGAAAGGTTTATGAAATAAAATCTTTCTCTTTTGCAATATTATTTACATACATGTATATGACACTTCAACTGAAGCACTACATAGGAAATGACAAACTCAAATATTAATTATTTCAGACTAATGAAAATAGTCAAGGTAATGAAAGTACAATTTAAAAGAAAAAACAGTTTAAACTTGATTTAGGGAAAAACGACTATTGAAATTTCAAACTCTTGAAAGAGCATCTGGTATAATGTTATCTTTCCCTTTTATGTGTCTTATGTCAAGATTAAACTCTTGAAGCAATAAACTCCACCTCAGTAATCTTTGATTCTTATTCTTAAGTTTGTGTAGAAAACTTAAAGGGTTATGATCACTGAATACAACAATTGGTGAAGTTGAAGAGGTTAAATAAACTTCGAACTGCTGGATTGCCAGAATTAAAGCAAGACACTCTTTATCAATGGTAGAGTAATTTTTCTGATGTTTGTTAAATTTCTTGGAAAAGTAACAAACTGGGTGATCAATACCATTATTATCTTCTTGTAAAAGAACAGCACCAATACCAACATCACTTGCATCAACAGCTAATTTGAAACATTTGTCAAAATCAGGTGCCAAGAGAACTGGTGCGCTTTTTAGTATGGCTTTCAGACGATCAAATGCATCTTGACATTTGTCATTCCATTTGAACTTTGTGCTATTCTTAAGTAAATTTGTTAAAGGTTCAGCAATACCTGAGAATTTTTTACAGAATTTCCTATAGTAGCCAGCCATACCAAGAAATCGCATCAGCTGTCTTTTACATTTAGGCACAGGGAACTCAGAGATAGCATTGACTTTAGCTTCTAAAGGTTTAACTTGACCCTGTCCCACGAGATGTCCTAGAAATGTTACAGTAGCATGACAAAATTCAGTTTTTGCAAGATTCACAGTCAGTTTCGCTTTACTGAGTCTGTCGAAGAACTTCCTGATTCTTTGAAGGTGGTCACTCCAACTATCTGAGTAGATGATGACGTCGTCAATATATGCATCACAGCCATATAATCCACATATAACATTGTTTATAAGCCGCTGAAACGTTGCAGGAGAATTTTTCATCCCAAACGGCATAACTTTGTATTGGTACAGACCGTTTGGAGTAGCAAAGGCTGATACTTCTTTTGCTCTATCAGTCAGTGGAACTTGCCAGAATCCTTTTAGCAGGTCAAATTTGGTGACATATTTAGAATTTCCAACTTTGTCAATACAGTCATCAATTCTTGGTATTGGAAAAGAGTCTGTTTTTGTCACAGAGTTCACTTTACGATAGTCAGTACACATTCTATAAGTTCCATTTGATTTAGGTACTAATATACATGGTGAACTGTAATTACTCTGGCTAGGTTCAATAAAGTCATTTTCCAGTAAGTATTTTACTTCATCTTGGAGGTATTTCTGTTTCAAAGGATTCATCCTATATGGATGTTGCTTTATTGGTTTAGAATCTTCCACAATGACATCATGATAGATTTTATCTGTTCTTGTGGGGATATCAGGAAATAAATGTTCATATTCATGTATCAACTGTTTCAGCTCTTCCTGCTGCGATGGTTCCAAGTGAGAAAGTTTGTTGTCGAGGTTTCTCAAAATATTAGAATTCTCAAGTTTAGATGGACCAGGATCAGATTTATCAATAAAGTCCAAATTTACTTCAAGATCAGATACATTTGATTCTTGTGGGACAGTGTTTACAACTGTAATTGGTTTTGAAATAGAGCTATCTCTGTCAAAGTATCCCTTTAACATATTTATATGACACATTTGTTTGTTTTTACGCCTTCCTGGAGTATTGATTATATAGTTTAAATCACTTGTTTTCTTGTCAATAGTGTAGGGTCCAAAATATCTTGCCTGTAGAGGTCTGCCAGGTATTGGCAAAAGAGCAAGGACTTTGTCACCTGGTTTAAATTTTCTATCTATAACATGGTTGTCATATCTTGCTTTCATTTTGCCCTGAGACGTTTTAAGATTAGACCTAGCAACCTCACATGCCCTAGACAGTCTATTTCTGAAGTCAGAAACGTACTGTAGTAAATTTAAAGGTTTTTCATCATTTGAAAGAAATTTCTCTTTCAAAAGTTTTAAAGGTCCACGAACAGAATGGCCAAAAACTAATTCAAAAGGACTGAAACCAAGAGATTCTTGTACAGATTCTCTGACTGCAAATAGTAACAAATGGATGCCCTCATCCCAATCTTTTTCCGTGTCAAAGCAATATGACCTTATCATATTTTTTAATGTCTGGTGAAATCTTTCTAAAGCACCTTGACTTTCAGGGTGATAAGCGGATGACCTATATTGCTTGATTCCTAATTCATGCATAACCTGTTGGAATATACCAGACATAAAATTTGACCCTTGATCAGACTGAACTGATTTTGGAAGACCAACAAATGTGAAAAATTTTATAAGAGCTTTGACCATTGATTTTGTTTTGATGTTCCTTAAAGGAATAGCTTCAGGAAAACGTGTAGAAGTACACATAATTGTTAAGAGATACTCATTTCCTGACTTGGTTCGAGGTAAAGGACCAACACAATCTATAAGAATCCTACTGAAAGGTTCATCAAAAGCAGGAATAGGTTGTAATTGAGCTTTGGGAATGGTTTGGTTGGGTTTACCTACCATTTGACATGTATGGCAAGTTTTACAATATTTAGAGACATCTGATTTGAGACCATGCCAATAAAAATGAGTAATAATTTTGTGATAGGTCTTGTTTATACCTAGATGACCTGACATAGGACTTTCATGGGCTATACTTAGTATTTCATGACGATATGACTTTGGAACCACAATTTGCTGGTAAACAGCCCATTCATCATCAGCTGGGACATCAAATGGTCGCCATTTTCTCATAAGAATCCCATTCTTTATATAGTAACACATTGGGACCTGTGAAATTTCATCTTCAGGTAAAGCCCTAAAAATTAATTTTGAAATCTCAGGATCAAGTTGCTGTTCCTGGATAAGCTGTGACTTTGACAGCGTGTCGTGACCTTGGTCAATAGACCGTGGTGGCGAATGACAAGACATTGATGAGTCTGTCTGAGTATCAGACAAACTGGGATCAAGAGACTTTTTAATCTCATTATTAAAATATTGACTGATAAAAGTATCTGTCAAGTCAATGTCAGAGTTTGAGTTTTTCAAAATGGCCTTTTTAACCATAGCTCGGGTAACTGCACAAGAAGGATACAAGTCAGGAATTTCCTGCTCGATAGGGTCATCTGTTTGACCTATATTTGGTGTGTCAGTTACAAGTGGATTAACCACAACCTTATCTCCAGCTAAGTCATTGCCTAGCAGTAAATGGACACCTTTAAATGGTAAGGAAGGTTTAATACCAATAACCACAGGCCCAGTAACCAAATCTGATGACAAATTAACGTAATGGAGAGGGATATTAACAGTTCCACACTCTACACCCTGAATAAGGACACTAGTACCGGAAGAAGTCTTCTCAGAAAAAGGCAGTATATCTGCTAAAATAAGAGATTGAGAAGCTCCTGTGTCTCTTAAAATGTTAATAGGGGTAGGTGGGCAATTATCACCTGAAAGTGATACAAAACCATTCAACATAAATGGTTCAAAAATCTCCATAGTAGAATCAGACTTGGTTTTTGTGACTATGTCAACTGTATTGGTCTTAATAGAAGACTGTGGCCTTGGTCTAAGAGTGGTGAGCCCTGTTGGTTTGGCTTCATCACTTTCTAACTTCCTTTTTAATTTCAAACATTCAGAAACAAGGTGACCAGGTTTCTTACAATAGTTACAAGTGGGTCGAGATAAGGGATATTGACTTTTGGTTTCACTAGTAGAATTGGGTTTGGGTGTATTGGATTGACTGGGCATGCCAGATGAATTACCAGACGTAGATTTATTTTGAGGATGTGAGGAAGTAGGTTTTGCTTTAGCAATAAAAGAAACTTTATGTGTAAGATAGTAATTATCAGCCAGACGAGCTGCTTCTTCTAAAGTTTCAACTTGTTTTTCGTCTAAGAATGTCTTAACATCAAATTGAATACAACGTTTGAATTCTTCAACTAACATAAGTTGTCTTAGTTTATCATAATTTTGGTCTATTTTCTTAGAACAGCACCATCTATCAAATAGCTGTTCTTTGTTTCTAGCAAATTCAACATGAGTCTGGTTAGAATCTTTTTTACAATTTCTAAATTTTTGTCTATACGCTTCTGGGACCAGCTCATAACCTTTGAGAATAAGTTCTTCAACAGTCTCATAATGATGACATTGTTCAACGCCTAGTTGTGTATAAATTTCACGAGCTTTGCCTATCAAAACACTTTGCAGAAGCAAAGTCCAGTGCTCTTTTGGCCAATTTAAGTTTTCTGCAACTTTTTCAAAGTGTAGGAAGTATTTATCAACTTCTTTATCTTGAAATGGAGGAACAAGCCTAATATGTTTTGTAACATCGAAATTGTATTCAATCTTTAGCTTGGGCTGATTTGCTCTTTCTTGCATTTCTATTTCCCTCATTCTTAATTGAAATTCTCTCTCCTTCTCTCTCTCTTCCCTTTCCCTTTCTTCTCTTTCCCTTTCTCTTTCTTCTCTCTCCCTTTCTCTTTCCCTTTCTTCTCTCTCCTTTTCTCTTTCCCTTTCTCTTTCCTTCTCTCTTTCCTGAATTTCTAATTGTCTGATCTGAAGTTTTAATTCAAGTTCTTTTGAACTTGACACTGACTGAACGTCAACTATCAGGGAAAGAGCATTTTCATTAAAAATTTCCTCATCAACAAAATATTGTACCAGAATGTTCTTAATTTCATGTTTACGCATTGAAGATTTTATTTCAGACAATTTGTAGTGTTTAGCAAGATTAAGCAAATCAGTCTTTTTACCTAAATTCAATAACTCCAAAAACGGTTCAGCCGTAAATTTATCTAAGTCAAAAGACATGTTTGTTTGTTGCTGGATTCAAGTACAAAATTGTATTATAATTACTGATTAGTAGACGAATGCGTTAGTCTTATTTTCCAATCTCGGACGAGCCCCCAATTTCTGTTACGAGTCAGGCGTAACTAGAAAGTAGAAGCCAGCAACAAACGACAACATTTAACAGAATTTATTAACAAAAATATCAAATAAACAGTGACAATATTACAATAGTACAAAACAATACCTTAGACGTTAAATTCAAAAGACAAATTATTCCAGTCTTAATTCCAATCTGATCCTGATCCAAACTGAATGTAATCCAAGCACTTGAAATAATCCTCACTTTAGTCTAGTCTGATCCTAATCCAACTGAATGTAATCCGAGCACTAATTATATGACACAAACACAAAATAATCCCCACTGTAGTCTGGCAATCATGTATTAACTAGTGAACACTGAGATGTAAAAAGCTTTTCCTTTTATAATAACAGGGAAACTTCCAGAAAATTCATGTAAAAATGAGTTGCATAACTTCTAGTAATCAGATTGTAAAAAGGCCTGGAAACTTCCAGCACAATATTCCACAAGAGAGAATCCAGTTCTAAAAATAGCAACAGGGGAAAACCATTCAAAAATAGATACACACATGAACAAAGCTAGGAATAACTGGGTATGTACATAACACCAGCAAGAATATCACTAGCTTCTAAAGCAAGCTTAAATTATTTTTCCAAATGTAGGAGCTAAAAGAACTAAAAGTACGGCTTTTCTTTATCGAAAGCTATTGCATATATTTTTTTTGCATTTGCTGAGAAGATTTGTTAGTGACTCAGCAATCACAGAAAAAATACTACAGAATTTCCAGTAGTAACCAGCCACGGCAAGAAATCTCATAAGTTATCTTATCCATGTAGGTATAGGAAAGTCAGAAATAGCTTTTACACTTTAGCATTTTTTAGGTTTTATTTGTCCTTGTCCGACAACATGACCCAAAAATGTTAAACTAGCATGACAAAATTCATTTTTAGCAAGATTAATTGTTAATTTGGCTTTACTCAGTCTGTCAAAAAACTCTCTGATGGTCTATAGATGTTTACCTAAGTCATCGCTGTGAATGAGGACATCACCGATGTAGGCTCAACAACAACATATTCTTTTAGCATATTGATATACAAATTCCTTTTGCTTTCGCTTGTCAAGAGTTGTTGTCACATAATTTAAGTGACTGACTTTTTTCTGTGTAAAATAAGGACCAAAATATGTTGCTTGTGGAAACCTACCAGGAATTTATTGAAGAGCCAAATCTTTATCTCCAGGATTAACCCTTTACCCCATAAGGCATTTCTTCGGTATCTCTAATTGACCTAAATAACAGCAATGATGAAACCGTTTCTTATGTGCATATGACACCTTTTGATAGCATATAAACATTGTGGCAAAAGGTGAAATTACTCGTCACGAGCAATTTCACCTTTTGCCACAATGTTTTCCAAAGGCTCCTACAAGCAATGCGTAGAAATGAGTATCTATGGAGTAAAGGGTTAAAATGTCTTTCTTCAGTATTCTTGTCATATCTTCTTTAATTTTACATGGAATTTTCTCCAAATGATTAAGATTTTTTTTGTAGATTTTAATGGTACTTAACCCTTTACCAAACAATCCCTGGTTTTTACGACCCTGCTGTTAACCAGCATTTTGCCCTTTTCCCACAATGTTTTCTACCCCGCTGGAAACAAATTTCAATTTTTGAGTTAAGTTTTATTTTGTTGTCTGCAAGTGCTTTCAGCTTTGGCCATCCCAAAATTCTGTTGTTAGGTAAAGGGTTAAATGACCATTCATCATCAACAGAGACTTCAGGAGGGTTCCACTTTCTTATTAGTATATAAATGTATATAGATAAAAAAGGGCATACTGATTCCTGTGAAAGACCAGTTTCACTAACAGCTTTTTTAAATAAAGGTGCTATTTCTTGATCATTGTGTTGGTCTTAACTTAGTTTTTACCTTGACCTTGTATTACTGCATTCTTTAACTAAAGCTGAAGACGTGTAATCCAATTCTGATGATTTATGTTTAGAATTTGTCTGACTTTCAGACAAGTTTTGTGAAATAAATCTGTTAATTTCATTTTTAACCCTTTACTCCACAGATACTAATTTCTACGCATTGCTTGTAGGAGCCTTTGGAAAACATTGTGGCAAAAGGTGAAATTGCTCGTGACGAGCAATTTCACCTTTTGTCACAATGTTTTCTATGCTATAAAAAGGTGTCATATACACATAAGAAACGGCTTCATCCTTGCTGTTAATAAGGGTCAATTAGAAATACTATAGAAATGCCTCATGGGGTAAAGGGTTAAATAAATGACCTAACAAAGAATCTGATAAGACAATATCTGACCGATTTTCAGTCAAAATGGCTTTCTTTGCCATAGCTATAGTAACTGCACATGAAAGGTAAAGGTTACGGATTTCTTCCTCAATCGGATTGATCCATGCAAGGTGTGTTGGTAACAAGTGGATTAACAATTATCATATCTCCGGCTAAATAATTGCCAAATACCAAATGAACACCTTTAAAAGTTTTTTTTTCTAATACCTACACTCACTGGACCATTAGTTAAATCTGAAGACAAAGAAATACTATGAAGCGGAATATCAACAAATCCACATTCTACACCCTGGATGAGGACACTTGTCCCAGTAGAAGTCAGTGAAAAGCATGACATCTGCTGAAATAAGAAACTAATAAGCTCCAGTATCACGTAAACTTTAAATAGGGGTAGACTGGGCAAAATCACTTTCTATTGACATAAAACCATCTGATCAGAATGGTTCATAAATCTCCATAACAGTTTCAGTCTCAGGTACTTTTGCCAGGACAAGGGCTTGGTCCTTAATACATGACTGAGCTGTAGAATTCAGTGAAGTAAAGCCTGTAGCTTAAAACTTTCTTGATTTTCCCGTTGTCTTTTTATGACAGGACACTCAGAAAAAATTTAGCCTGATTTTTTTTTTTTGCAATTATTACAAGTAGGTCGAGATAAGGGATTTAACCATTTGTTTCAAAAGGAGACTTGGGTCTGAGACTTTTCTGATTGGAATTGTCATTTAATTGATTAAAATTTGGTTTGGGACTAGTAGATGAATAAAAAGGTTTTCCATGGTTTGATTTATTCTTGAAAAAGACGTTAGGCGTCAAGCCATAGCTGTCTGCTAAGCAAGCAGCTTCTTCTAAAGTTTCAACTTCTGTCTTGTCCAAGAAAGATTTTATATCTGAATTAGTGTACATTTAAAAATTCTTCATCCAGCAGAAATTGTTTAAGTCTTCCATGAGCTGAATCTATTTTCTTGGAATGACACCACCTGTCAAAAATTGTTCTTTATTTCTAGCAAATCCAACCTGGGTTTGACTATTCTTTTTTTGCAATTCCTAAATTTTAGTCTGTATGCTTCAGGTACCAATTCATAAGCCTTTAGAATCAATTCCTTAACATTATCATAGTTAGAAAGCTGTTCATTACTTAGTTAAGAAAATTATTGCAAGCCTTTCCAGTTACAGCACTTTGCAATACTAAGTTCAATGCTCTTTCGGCAACTTCAAATTTTCGGCAAGTCTTTCAAAATGTGAAAAGTTTTTATGAACTTCCTGTTTTTAAAATGGTGGAACAAGTCTGAGGTGTTTTGTTATGTCAAAATCGTTATTAATCATATGCAAAGACGTTATTTCTTTATTTTCTATTTCTAATTCTTTCATTCTCAACTGACTGCTTTTCCTTCTCTCATTCTTCTAATTCAGCATACCGGTACTATAATTCTTTTTCTTTCATCCTTTCCTCTTGCTCTAATTCGTTTTCTTTCATCTTTTCTTCTTTACCTACCTGTAGTTGTAATTTTTCTAAATCTGTATGACTTAAACGTCTGTCTGAGACTAGTTCATTTTCTGTCGTCTTTTCCTATCTTGGTCTTGATGCCTAAATTTTGGCTGCTGTCAATTCCCAAACTTTACGAAAAACACAGCAACACTTTATGTATGAAGGGGTCCATTGATATTTTGTAGTTGTGCGGTATATTAAATGGTCGTTGTAAAATTGTGATGAAAATTTTCTACAGCTAACAGTTTTTGAGTTATCTCCCCCTTACTTTTTATCTTTGTTTTGAAACGTTAATTCATCAGAGTTAACATATTTATTTCTACATATTTCCCTCTCTAAACAACGTAGTTTAAGTCATACTTCACTACTTTATGTTGAATTTCCCCTATTTAATTATTTATTGTTTTAACCCGTAGCTCACATAACATCTTTTATGAAATTTCAAACAGATGCTCTTCGAAAATCAATCAGATGGTACTTTTATGTAACTTAGTTACTTAATCATCGCTCTGAATTGTACCTTGTATGTTTTGCTTCGACAACTATGAATTCAATACATTAAACTCATTTTAAACATATTTATGGAATTAATTTCTGGTTTGAAACTTAATTTTCTTTTGGCATTATATTAAAAGAAAGACAGATTGTTTATTGGAATATGATTGGTTCTGCTGCTAGGGCCGACAGCCCCAATAGTGTCTAAATACACACACCATGGGTGTTAAAGTACACTAGAATATGGACCACACCTTTTAAAGTATGAAATTATTCTGAAGATGACAGTGTGTTATCAAACAGTTTTCCATTTGAACATCGCTGGCACGAAACCTGGTAAAAGGAAACAAAAGTTCTAAAACCTGGTAAAAGGAAAACAAAAGATAAAGCGATCTGGCATCTTTTGACCCACCCAAAAATTTAAGTTTTCTGCCAGTGACAAACACCTAGACTGAACATACAAGAACATGCTGTTATCTTCACAATAGTTTATGTTTCTTATTAATTAGCACAAATTAAATATAAATGCATTTTAACTACCACACTTTTATTTTTGGTCACTTTTCGACTATAAGCCGTCTGTCAGATGCCTATATTTTGCTCTCGCAATTCAACAAAAATTTAAAGAGGCTTTCAATCGTTCATTAATTCATATCACATGTACTGTGAACTGTCTTATTTTGCAACATTTTAAGATTATACTTCTCGAATGCCCCGATTTGTGATAACTGTGTCATCTCAGAGCTCGTGACTTTTGGCCAAAGTGATATTTTAAGATAAGACAACTTCACGATAGCCCATCATGTTTTTAAGGATTTTCTATTTTTGTGCTTCCCTTAATACTTCAGATAGTATTGCCTATCTTAACTAAATCAGGAGGCCTTATGTTTGTGTGTAACTGCGTTGCAAACTGCGCAGCATGTTTCAAAAGATTGCTCTATGTGCAACGACTATCAAAGCGATTTCATTCTATGTGGCAGCCCATTCTTTTTAATTTACACCTGCACATGTAATATGTTGCCATTCCCTATACTTGATATGTACAGATATCTACTAATGACAAATTTGAAAAGTGTCAGACATAGCATGTTTGTACCACACTTCTTCTGAACAGGGTTTCGGATTTACAACATTCAAAACAAGTGACACAAAAATTAAGAATGGGATATACATCAGTCCAGGTAAGTCTGGTCTTCAAAAACAAAACAAAACAAAATACACACACACTTACGTTGAAATACAGTCCATGGGATCATGGCACACAAAGAAAGAAGTTGCCTTTGACAAAATGTATAATATTTTTGGCGATTTAATACACAAGAAATTAGTGAATTTATTTATTGTTTGCCAAGTATAGTAATATTTTTAAGTACATTTACTCTGAGTTCTGAATACTTTGTACATGTCAATAAAAAGTGATATTTATTTTCAATATTTCTCCAGTTACAATTTTTACAAATTCTTTCCCTGATATCTACATTTCTTTGGCGTCCCTTTTCAATTTCTAGATCATGAGAGGACACTTGGAATTGCGTAAGCGAAGTTCTGATTTTTTTTATCTTTAATGATGTCTAGGTAGGTCTCAAAGTTAAATGAATGTTTAAATAAAATATAAAAACGCAGACGAGGAGATTTATTGATTGATGAGTACCAGGTTTGTTGATAATGTATAGTATACGTTGTTTAATCCTGTTGTAATCTATGGTTATTTTGAGCTGATTTTCCCATATGTTTGACATGCCGTTTCGAATAAGTTGGAACTGAAAAATTGAAATTACCCAAAAAGTCACAGAATCTGTTTGTCCAAAGCAAAGGGGGGTATTTGTAATAAAAAATGAAGATATAGCTAATCGAAATAGGTTTCTCTGCACTAAATAACTTTATTTTCATGCTACCCAACTGAAAAAATGAAAACCTCAAACGTTTGTAAAATATTAACAAAATTCAAGGGAAGATAACTCAAAAACTGTGAGCTGTAAGAAGTTGTTGTACAGTACAAGTGCAAAAGATCATTGGAATCCCTCCATAAATACAAAGATATTGTTGTTTTTCGTAAAGTTGGAGAATCGAAAAAAACCAAAATCTAGGCATGTCAGTCAATTGTGAAAAAACACATTTACTAAAAGAACTTTACGAAAGTTTTTGAATAAGCTGGTATATCTGATATTGTTTAAGAAAGCATAAAATTACTAACTTTCAGCTCTGAGTAACAATAAAGATATCATCGATTTCCTAACAGACTCCTCTTTGGGTCAGAATTACCTCACCCACTTTGAACCAGCCCACATCCTACAAACCTTTACCACTTGATTCAATATTGCAAAATGTTATAGCCAACATGTATAGGTTTCAGTGTACAAAGTTTAAAGAAAATCAGTAGTGGCCATAAAAAATGGCCTCATGGGAACCGTCCTTCATACTCGAAATTTGAAAATGGTGAAATTGCGTATTCAAATACAGCATTTTCCATTTATTTAAATTATTTTAGAAAGAGAAATTCTATAGCGGCATCAAGGGCAATACTACGGAATTATTTAAGTAACTAATTATTCAAAGTGATATCAAGATCGTTCTTCACATAATGATGTTTACATGTACATGTATTTACATTTTTATCAGAGATCTCTTCTTTGTTTTTCATTTTTTTAGATATATATTCAACAATTCTTTTTCTAAAACATGACCTTCCTGCTTGTCAAAATGTTCTCAACATGCTTGCAACACGGTGAATCTTTACATTTCCACTCCAGTAACAAAAACTTTTGCATGACATCTCCAAAATTATTCTGATCATAGCCTACACAGTTGGCACAAACTACGTTTCTTTCATCCCTGAAATGGCAGCCACACCCACGCAAAAAATCATTTATTTAAGTCTTTAAAGATCTGGATCCATTTAACTACAATATAATAACTATTGTTATTCATGAATTATTTCGTCTAATAAACAGTAATTTCTGCCTAGCTCCTGTACAAACCTTTGAAACTTCTAACGTAAATTTCAAGAGCTATTCCATGCCTTTGACTAGCAGTGACTTAAAAAAGTTGTGTATGCACTGTTCTAGGTTCGGTAATAACTTTAATCCTTCGACTCAACGAAATTAGTACACTGGTAATGAAATCAAAACAAAACAATATATATTAATATATATATATAATTACTAGAATAAAATTCTGGAAAACATTTTGGCAAGAGCACACGTATCTGATTAAGAATCGTTAAATATTGGAATGTAAACATGCATAACATTGTGTTGGTCGCTAATAGTAATGAAACAAAAATTAACACATAATACTGTAGTGTAAAACTGTTGGAATGTTTTCTGTTTTGCTTTTAATGATGCTCCAGTTCGAATAAACTTTACAAATTTAATAGACCGCCACTATATAAATTAATTTTATATCCATGTCGTGCTCAAAACAATATTTAAAAGTCATACCAAATGTTTATTCTCTTTTTTCTATTCATTTTTATACGATAAACATGTATTAAAACAGAATTAAAGACCCCATCACATTGCATTTTTTTTTATTTTGTTCATCGGTTTAAACTGCATTTTTTTTTCAAAAAAGGCTGTTGCAGTTTATAGGTTTTGCTCAGTGTGAATTGCTTCAATATGTGACCCATCAAACCAAAAAGGACCTTCTGGAAACAGAGACAAGTGTCAATTCTTGTCAGATTGCGCGAATATGGAAGGCTGACCAGGGTTGACACATTTCGCTTTTATGACATTTTCTGTTTGAAAAGTGGTCACTGTGCCTTGTTATACAATCATTTTGAATTATCACCTTAAACTGACCTGCCTTATGGATCTGTTTTCATCTAATTGATGTAAAGAGTTCCCAGAAGGTCCATTTTTGCGTAATGGGTCACATATGTATTGTCTTGCAAAAGGTATAATTATGTTTGTAAGGGGAAAAATGCTAGTCTTGATTGCTTACATCTGTTTCAAGAACTGCTGCTGCACTCTTATTATCATTAACTCGTGATATATATTTTACATTATTATTATAAACTCAAAAAAAAAAAATATCTCTGGAGTTGAAAAATTAAATGACAGAAATGTACATAAAGATTTTTTGGCAAATTGAGACTGAAAATTAATTCTTCTTGCATGTGTGGCAAACATTGAAGAAAATTAAGTAAATAATCTACAGCTATGATCCGTGCCTTACCAAAAGGTTGTTTAATTTTTTATCAGAAGACTAAATTTTAGCTTTGTCCATATTGAAAGCAATTGCAGACAGTAGTTTCAACTTGGTTCAAATGGTGCAATTGCAGAAGAAAAACATTATGGGAAAAGGAGAAAATTCTGGTTACCAGCATTTTCTCCTTTTCGTGCAACGTTTTCAAAAGGCTTTTCTTTCAGGGTCGTTAAAAGTCGGGATTGTGTGGTGAAGAGTTAAGTCATCTCGGTGATGCACGACACCAAGCAAGTCATCGTATTTTCATCGACCCATTGAATACATTCTGTCTAATAATTAACTAAATCATGAAGTTTATTGGTCATTGGGCTAGAAGCAAAAAGTACCGACCCGTGTCAGCTTGCGCTTACATAAGCCGACACTTTTTGCAAATGCATTAAACCTCCTTTTCACAGAGCTTTTTCAATGTTTCAATGGGTCTTTAAAGGGAAGTAATTCAATACTTTTGGTCATTTTATGAATATCCTGTTTTCGATGTTTGTTATTTGTCTCTGTTTGGTGAAAAGTTACTGCAAAAAATGTTGACGGTGTTGAAAGTCAGTCTATGGTCACATTCATTTCTTGTTATGTACTGATTCTAGTCACACGCGTTAAACACCACGTATCACTTCGGCTTTCTTATGCACTTCGTAGAGTTTTAACCTATTACCACACAATCCCTACTTTTGACGCCCCTGAGAAAGAATCCTTTAGAAAACATTGTGGGGAAAAGGAGAAAATGCTGTTAACCAGCATTTTTCTCCTTTTCCCACAATGTTTTCTACCCTTCACAAAACAAATTTCAAATTTTCAGTCACTTTTATTTTGTCGTCTGCAAATGCTTTCAATTTGGACCAGTCTAAATTCATGTCGTTTGGTAATGGGTTAAATGTATGTAGTTTTCAGAGATGTCAATAACCTCCAGCTGATACCATGTTTACATAATACGTTAAAACTAACAGAAACAACTTAATATATTGCAACTATGAGTTTGACCAAAAAGTATGAATAAAATCTCCTCTCTAATGACCCTATTATGACATGTTGCTATGTCTAAAGCACTTCTTAGATGTTCGAATAAGTAATTTGTTGGGATACCAAAGACCGTATAAACCACTTATTTTGAATTAAATGCTAATTCTAGACTCCGATACAATTTAACTGATTGGCTAAGATGGTGTATCTTATCCAATTAGAAGGATAGTCTTTCACCCATTACACACCCTACTTCTGACGCCCCTGAGAAAGAAAACTTTTGAAAACACTGTAGGAAAAGAACAAAATGCTGGTGACCAGCATTTTCTCCTTTTCCCACAGTGTTTTCTACCCTTCCCAGAGCAAATTTCAATTTTTCAGTCACCTTTATTTTGTCGTCTGCAAGTGCTTTCAATTTGAACTGGTCTAAAATTTTGTCGTGTGGTAATGAGTTAAAGATACATCCTCGTAGCCAGGGAGTAAATGCTGTAAAATTTTCATACTTCGTAGAATGGTTCAGATTAAGTCAGCTTCGAAAAATAGAGTTATCTATATCTATAGTTTGAGGGATAAATACATACATGTATATCGAAAAGCTAAAACAGGAAACGTCCGAACAGATTTTTCTTTGATGGCCTCCAGTAAATGAAATGAATTTTCTATCGGTCGTAATTTATGCTACCTTGCAATCGTCAGGAGCAACATTTGGCATGGAAATTCAAGAATATTTATAGTTTGATAACGTAATGATAAAAAGGGTTAAAAGTTGGCTGAAACCGAGAACAGATGTACCTTTAATGTTAGAGTTTGAACATTGATTATGCAGAACGGTTGATGAGTATTGTAGCGGATAAACAGAAAATACGTGAACCTGGAAATGATATCGTGCTCAGTTGCAAGGATTTTAAGTGCCTATGCGTATATATCTTTCTTTTACTCATTGCCAAACCCAGAAGATTCAAGGTGGGTCAAAATTAAAGCATTTGCAGACAACAATTGAATATTACTGAAGGCCCTTGTCTGGTGAAAGAGTACAAAACGTTCTGGAAAAAGGAGAAAATGCTTGTCACCAGCAATTTTTTTCATTTTTCCAAAATATTTACAAAAACTTTTTTCCTCAAAACTTGGAATTTTGCGGTTAAGGGCTAAAGAAGATTCGTGTTAATATAGCACATCTCGACATTGTACGAAATTTGGTATCCAAGTTCTTTGTTAAACACATTACACATCGGACAAAATACGTTTCTCTCTCGGTTAAACACTCTGAAGCCAGAATCATAGAGTTTCTTTAATACACCCAAATGAGTTGTAAAGTTCTTTCCTTTGTGTGGAAAATGTAGCTCCATTTGAAGTTGCTTGATTCGGTTGATATCACCACTTTCTATCATTTGACTGATAGACCGCCATTCTGCTCCCTCTGCGTCCATTTTGAGAATGTCTATGGTTCTCTGAAAGAAGCCAAAAGTGATGAATACATATTCGATTCGATTCTTTGTGGTAAAAACAATATACATGTATCACTTATAATATGTCGGAATGCTTTAAAGCTTATAAGTCAGTGAAGATCCTTTTGCAGTTAAATCTCGAAGTTTGAATATATTTTGATTCCTTCAAGTAACTTATAAAAGCATGAAAAACGGTCCTTTAATCATTACAATAATTATGTACCGAGACGGCGGAAGTAAAAAAGCAAGTAGACTTCAGATCATTGACTTGTAAAACACCCAGTTTGTTTAATGAAATCTTTGGTTGCACCATTTGTTGGCTTAAGTTGCAAATGACGTTGCATATGGCAGATCAATGACAATGAAAAGGCAACACTGTCTGACTGATTCTAAAAGCTTTACGTAACAAGCATCGATAATCTTATCGTAAAGAAAACAATGGGATTGTCTTGGGGAAGTCGCAATAATGACACGTTTCGTGGCTTTCTGTTCTTATATTTGGACGTTTATTGTGCACCACACCGTCTCAAGTCTATCGTAAATTATCCCAGAAAAATGCTATAGCGCTGTACTGAATTTCTCCTTTGTCGGTTTAACCTGTATTGGGGCAAAGATTAGTCAATCAGCGCTTTTAGAAGTCGTTAATAACATGTTAATCGAAAGACAAAATAAACAATAAAATTTATCATGTTTGGCAGCCATTTTGTGTATTATCTTGGGAAACGTAATAATCTTTGGTCCTTGGACGTGAAAATTTTTTTCCATCAACAAAAAGTTTCGACCAAGATCAGCGTGTGTGGACTGCGCAATCTGACTTGTGTCGATACTTTTTGCTGTTACATTTAGGACATATTTCCACACAGAATGGCTCTCACACACACACACTTGGTCATCAGTTTCGTTTACATACATTTTCGTGGTTTAAGTCTTTCACTGTCTTTCCCAGAGTTTGAAGCTGCCAGCCTTTGTCTGTGACTTTGGTCTCGTCGGATAAGCCTGTTCGATGAAATTTACATCCACGAGGGTTTTTGACCCTGCTATCCGGTATATGATTCATACTAAAAGAAAAATGTTCGATACATGTGTGTGTGTTGTTTGATCTGGCATCATAGACAGAGGTTATGATATCATCTTTTGAAAAGTCACACTACTATGATCCCATTTTATACTCCTTCTTGAAGGTTTCTTCCATCAAGGTTTTTACATACATTATAATCTAGAAACAATATCCAAGTATAAAAATACACTTGTTCGTTTATTATAGATACATATACATGTACGTTTACCACCTTATCATATGTGACCATGTATGTGCGACTATGTATTGCGCGACAGTCTAGACCAAAATCACTTTCGTTACGACAATTTCGATATCGTTTCACACTCTTTAACTTTTTGTGGTATTTGTCGAAGACAATACCACAATGAGTTCAAGATTGAATTTTGATAACCATGTATCTTATTTTGTACCGTGAATCTAATACTCCATCGCGTTTAGGTACACAGCAGTATAGAAAGAGATTGAGTTCAAGTAGTTCCCGCTTAAATTTTGCCGGAATATCCCGGATGTTTGTAGCTTGAAAATGCTTCAAACGCTTTGGAATATCATTACTACGTTCTCTGTCCTAACCACATACAAACAGACAAAGCAATGATTATTTGCCCATTTATCGCAAAAAAAAAAGCCAGACGAGCTTAAAAACGTAATTTTAAGTGTAATAACTCAGCCCTTTTCAAAAAAAGTCGGTCGTCAATGACACTGATAAATTAATCAACCTCCGAAAGGTCCCGGGTTTTAGCGCAAGAATATAAAACTTGGCATAAAGTAGTTCAATTTAAATACATGAATATTGCCATTTCCTTCATAATTTGCAGCTATCTAGGACGACATTTCAATTTAAATCTTGATTTGCAGATCTTCTATATGATACATATTTCTACATATGCCAGCGTATCTATTTTGTCATAGCGTACCCAAACTCTTTAGAGTCTATACCGAGTCTATACCGAGACACCGTACCCAAACTTTGTAGAGTTTTAGTTCAACCATTTTGTGCAAAACCGAAGGAAATAAATCCAGTTAAACTCATTTTTTCTCAGGCAAATGACTTTTACGGTGTCACTCAAATCTGTAATTTGAAATGGCATATTAAAATACATTGGGCGAGGCTATCGATCGTTGAGATACTTATTTTTGATTGAAACTAGCTTCTCGCGAAATGATACAAATTTGCCAACTGACCTTGGGCTTTTTCGTTCCAAAACCAATTCGTTCCATGGTTTGTTGGTCTTATGATTGCACGCTACTCCATTTGATTGCTCATGAATATTTATAGATCGAGGTAATAGACCATTTGCCAAATACCGTTACTGACGCGTCACCACGAGTTACTTCCCTTTCCATCCGACAATTTTTCCCAATCCTGTATATACCCGAATAGTGAAAGTGTCATATCTTTTAAATGGATTACACACTAAACGCGATAAATAAACAACCTAAAACGGCCGTGCCGTTAGTTTCATCAAATATCTTTTTTGAAGACACACACAAAAAAGAACTGTTGTTTTATCAATTTTTCGGTAGACTTCAGAGAGTAAAGCGGTATCATTTATAAGCGCTGTCTCCTGCAGGGCGTGTTGATAGAGCTTTTTGTATGCAGACTGCATTAACCCTTTGGCTACCAGTGCGACTCGATGACCTTTTGCAGACAATATAGATTCAGATCACACCAGGAAGAACGTGCAGTCTGATCCTAGATCTACACTAACCGATACGGAGATATTTTTCCTCGAGATATTCCTTTGAAATAACTTTTGAGGTTTTACTATCGGCTTTAAAAGTGGCATTCAATATATTTAGTAAGATAAGGTTTAACTTAAACAAATACCCCTCCATTCCTAAAGAAATTAGTGCAAATATACCGTTTAAAGTGGGACCTGTTAACCCAGGTTACATAATGTATTTGAAAAAAAATGTTCAGGCAGAAAAATGCATCTTTTGGCACCAGTAATTAGAACAGACTTACCCTCCGTCACAGCTTTCAACAATTAAACCTTTACAAGTGATCAACGTAAGACTAAACGGGATAAACACTTAATTATGACACGTGTGTGTTAACTAGTCGATGCCTAAAAAGAACACAACAGCTTTTCAAATAGATTATCAACTTTGACGGTGAAACACCGAAATCAAACGTATACCCAGCTAACCCTTGACTAGCTTTTCAATGAAAATAAGTATAGGACGTATTCGCTTCCTGAAAATGAATCTGTAACACCTTTTCTTCTAGAGGGAATGGAAGGTTTGAAATTTGAATTAAACTTTGTTATTACGATAGTCAACTTTTAAGGTAGTTCAAACAGGAACATGGCAAACATGCAACTATACAGATTTTTAAAAATGTTATTTTAAAGTTAAGATTTTTGCTATAAATTCAAAATATTTGATGTCCCAGTTTTTTGTTAGTAGACTGTCTCTGTCTTATAGCAGATACTGGAACGATTTTTTGGAAAAATTATCACATTAATAGTTTAAATAAATCAAACCACAGATTCCTGGACTTCGAGCCTGTACGTTACAAACTTAGCTACAGAATTACGCAAACATCGGTTGAATAATCAGACATAAAATTAGGAAAGGTCTATTGCAGGTATATTGATGTTATCCCCCACACCCCATTTTTTATAACACTGAATCTTTCACCAACCGTTTACGTAACAAAAATTTGAAACTTGCTCAAATTGAAAGTCTTTGCAGATAACAATTTGAATGTGGCTTAAAAATGAAATTTTCTTTAGGAAGGACAACAAGGGAAAAGGAGAAAAGGTTGGTTACCTAGAATTTTAACCCTTTTCAACAACATTTTTAAAAAAACTATATTTCTAAGGGTCGTAAAAAACTTGGGTTATGTGGCATAGGGTTTTAAATAGTTACTGCGAATGTTTTCACCCGACGACAACACTTTGGACTCGTCCAGATACTTAGCATATGGAGACGATTGAATAAACGTGGGTCAATTGGTTGTAATTGTCTTTTAAAAAGTAAAAAAAAAAAACTATTGTTGAAACAGGAGAAAATGCATGTTGCAAGCCCTTCCTTTTTTCCTCAAATATTTTCTCTCACACTTTGAAAATTCGTTTTTTTCACAAATTTTTATGAACTACATAATTTTATTGATTACTTTCAGTTTTCGGTTTTTTGAAAGTGTGTGTGGGGGGTGTTAAGGTTGAGAAAGTGAGACAAATAACAGACAGTGGGACAAATCAGCACGTCTGCCCCCTTTTTACACGGGTCGCTCGAAATACTTTGGTAAAAGGTTGATTAGCTGTTAAGTATCTTCAGGAAGACAGAGACAGTCCATTTAGTGATTTTAAAGTACTATTATTAAACATCCTTGTTGCACTTTCAGGCATGTACCTATTGACGAATAACTTATGTTATCGATCATGAACAAAAGAAACGTGGCTTTAGATAAAAATTCAGTCCTTCCATAACTTCTTTTAAGCTTCAATTTGAGTATAAGAAATATGTATCTAATGAAGTCTTACCACCCCAAAAAATGGGTGAAGGGTTAAATCGGTGTTTCTTTGATCTCGGTATCGCACTGCAGAGTGGGTGACCTTTAGAACAGCTGTAATGTACTTGCTTCTTACAGATTAGCACACACGTGTCACATTAAATTGACTTTTCTTATCTTTTGTTTCATATTAATTTACCCCTTTGGTTATCATTAATGGTCAGGATTATGAATTTTATACAGGTTTCAGAGGCCAAGTCCGTTCTTAGTCTCTACATGCTCTTTTTTAAATACGATTTTATAAATTGCATATTTTGTCTGTTTGTGATTTTCTTTTTCAAAGGCAATATCATGAAATATGTTTGAATTGTGTTAGAATTGATTTCCATAGATTTCTTGCTATGTCATTTTCTTTTGAGTTATGAATTTGTCCAAATTTAAAGGATTTGCGAACGGGACATACGGCATTTGTTACTGAAATAATTCTTTGATTGTCCGGTGTCACGTGATACTGCTGGTGCGCCACTTACGATAAAATGGAAAGAGGCTAGAGATATTTCATAATTATAGTTTTCAGGAACAAAACTAATTTTGTTCGATATATCAACAGGATTTTTCTCTCCATTCGTAATGCATCCTACTGTCAAGTGGCGTTACTCCTGCTTCTTCCTCATGATCAAAAGGAGACCACTTATACCAAAATAAACCAAACTTTGTCATGAATACTCTCCCTTCAACCGAAAAGGTATTCATTTGCTTGGTGGGTTGACTTTTAAGCCAATATCTGAACAATATGTCTCTGTTTCTTTCAAATTATTACTTCCACACATGGATTTCCTTGACAAATACCACTTCAGCGTTTTCAACGCTTTGATTTGTCAGTGGGTTCACTCCTCTATTCCCAAATCTCTTCTCAAATCTATGAATACAAACCTAGCGAAATCTGCTTTTAAGTCGAATTAGTAAAATCAGTACCAGTGTAATGCAGAGAAATTACCTTCCCTTCAAAATGATCCGGGTCATTATTTCACGTAAAAAAATAACCCCAGAAGTCATTTCACTACGTAGAAAAATGACTCGGATTATTCTGCGTAGAGAAATGACCCATAGGTCATTTTGTAATGGGGGCCATTACACCGGCAGTAGAACAAATTTGAAAAGAACCAGTTATCAAGATTTTTACCTCGGGTCAAATGTATGAACTTCGCAACCAAACCATCTAATGATGTCCGATTCAAAATCAAAATTGTTGTTCGACCTGGGAAAGAAAGAAATGACACTGGAATCAATGATCATATATGGCGAAAACAGAAGATAAGAATAGATCAAGATAAGATTTCGTATGTGCAGCCTGATCGTATATCTGCACAGTCAGTATATTTAATAAACCCTGTACATAAAACTTGCCCCGAGAATGGTAACTTCAGGCCCTTTTTCTCCATGATTGATAATGTTCATTTCCTGTCAAATCATTCCAATGGTAAATTCACGCCTTTATGCAAAATTCTTATTCCTCAATGGTGTTTAAATCTGGTAAAATGTAAGTACCTAAAATCATTAGACTTTATAATAATATAGGGTGTGCATAGATTTTTGTCTGTCCTCGGCGAATTAACATATATGGAAACGTATTAAACAATTGCACCTGCTCTGCAATCAAAGGCTTTCATTTCAGATAAACCAGATTCAGCTTCATGTACTCGGTTTTATTTTATCATAATGAGATGAAATGCCAAATATTAAAAGCAATAGTAAAAGTGGCTTACCCGTAGGAATAAACTAAACAAGGTTTTTTCGGTGCAGCAGGCTCATCAATGCACACTTCTTTTCCGCCATCATAAACGGTTCCTATCCGGAGCTGGTTTCGACAAAGGATTTGGTATGTGTTAGTATACCTAAAAATAATTGTTTCGAAATATAGTTGCAGGAACTTTGGAATAATTTCTAATAAATCCCTAAATTCAAAGTTAACCGTGTCTCAATCGTCATATTATTCATTGAATGTTTTATACTGTATCATTTTTCCCAAGCGTGTCCTGCTTACAGTAAACAACTTTTTGATAAATTTAAATTCATTCACGTGGTTTAATGAATGCCATTCTGAGTATAGAATCGTGTAACTCTATATTACACTGCATGAGTAGTAGACAAAGTGTACATGCCGTGTCGCGTGGAGACGTGTCATCAACCTAACATCTGATATTATTATACTGCAAAGAAATTTCTCGTGATCTGATTGGTTAACATGCCGGGAAAATATATCATGTTCCCTGGCAAAAACCACGTAAAACCAGTTTCCCTTTTGAGTGCCCCGTAAACATCACTTCACGTGCAACACAGCATCCAAAATGGCGGCGTCGGTCGATCGCCAGACTGCACAATTATGTACCAAACTGCACGTTTTAGTGACGTCAGTTTCCAGTGACGTCAGTTTTCATTGAATTGGGGCACACAGAAAGGAATTTCTGTTTCTTCAGCATACTCGATTCGTGAAATGATAAAACAGGAAAAGTTCGCTTAACGCCCTTTGAAGGGCTAAAACTTTGCCGTATAATAAATTCGTTGTACGGTCAGGTGGCAGGGGACATGGAAACTTGTTCACGGCTGTGGTTAATCATGTCGCCCCAAGCCGAAGGCGAGGTGGCGACATGATTAACCACAGCCGTGAACAAGTTTCCAAGTCCCCTGCCACCTGACCGTACAACTAATACTGTCGTTTTTAGTAAATTGCGTTTAGAAGAGAAAAGCATATCATTACTTTTATACTTTACAGATGTGACTTTCATAAACATTTTATTACCAAAGGAAGGCCTAAAACATTCGTTAAATAACTTGTTTTTTTTTTCTATTTCAAGTCATTAAAAAAACGCCGTTTTTCTTTCTTTTTTTTTTTTGTTAATGGCAGGAATTAATAAAAACGTTTACCTGAAATTCAGTCATCTACTTGAAACTAATCTTTGGACAAATAATAGATAGGTTATAAATCTTAGCAAGCAAACATATGACCAATTTTGACGAATCGACTGTTGCAAGCAAAGATATGCATATGTTGTCAACTAAAGGACTTTTCATTGGCCAACACATTCGGTGTGTTACAACCCGTTTTGTAATAAAAAACCGTTTTGTAACAATTTATTACAAAACGGGTTGCAATAACATCATACAATTCGGGTAGAAATTTACAACCCGTTTTGTAATAAAACCCCGATTGTAATAAAACACTAAGTTCGCAATGAAAAGAAATTATTTCATTCTCAATAGAATTGGGCAAGCTATACAGTTGTGCATCTTATTTTACGATTATGAAATTGATCTAAGCACATCAGGCTTCAAGACACTATAGAATGGAGTGTATTTCTTTGTAAACAGGATTTATTAAATTATTGTATTGCAACAAAATGACTAACATGGCATACAATTATTACAAAACGGGTTGGGATAAACTTTATTACAATTCGGGTAGACTGTTACCGTTTTGTAACAACACCCCATTTCATAACAAAAATCCGTTTTGTAACAATTTATTACAAAAAAGGTTGCGAGAACATTATTGCATTTGGGTAGACAGTGACAATCCGTTTTGTAACAAAAACCCATTTTGTAATAATTTATTACAAAACGGGTTTCGAGAACATTATAACAATTCGGGTAGACAGTTACAACCGGTTTTGTAACAAAACCCCGTTTTGTAACATTCATTACAAAATGGGTTGCGAGAACATTATTACAATTCGGGTTGACGGTGACAACCCGTTTTGTAATAAAATCTCGAATTGTAATAAAACAGTAAGTTCACGATTATCAGAGAAATCTATCATTCTCAATAGAATTGGGCAAGTTACATGAGTGTGCATTTTATGTTACAATTATGGAATTGATCTTACTACAACCCAGTCTTCAAGACACTGATAAATGGGAGTGGTTTTTTTTGACAGAATTTATCAAATTATTGCAATGGAAAAAGTTGACTAACATGATGGTGATAAAATTATTGCAAAACGGGTTGGGAGAACACTAGTACAATTCGGGTAGACAGTTACAACCCGTTTTGTTATAAAAACCCGTTCTGTAGTGATTTATTACAAAACGGGTTGGGAGATCGTTATTACAATTCGGGTAGACAGTTACAACCCGTTTTGTAATAAAAACCCGTTTTGTGATAATTTGTTTTAAAACGGGTTGGGAGAACATTATTACAATTCGGGTAGACAGTTTCAACCCTTTTTGTAATACATGTACTGTTAAAGTCCCTGGTAATAAAACATGGACGTTTCACAATGAAAAGAGAAAACCTATCACTCTCAATAACAATGGACAACTTATTTACTTATAAATTGTATTTTACAATTATGAAAGTGATCTATATACACAACAGTCTTAAAGACAGTAATAGATGGGAGTGTATTTGTTCAAAAGAATTTATCAAAATTAATTATTGTAATGGAAAAAATTGACTAACATGATGGTGATACAATTATTATATCTCTAATTTCTCTTGATATCGGATGTTTTTCAACTGCTGGGATTTTACGAATTAAAATGAAAAGGTTTTGGGAGTACAAAGGTGATTTTTTTTTGTATTTTTGTAAAGTTTTCGTCCAAAATCTGAAGGACCACTTCAAAGCGGCAATCAAAACTTATAAATGCATAAAACTTATTACAGACAAACGGACAGACGGACAATCGACCATACCGAACTGCCTTGAAAACGTGTCAACTAATTTTTATGTTAACAAAGTTGTAGTCATGCTGAAAATGGATATTATTTCTTAAGTTCTGTTTAAACATATTTACTTTACATCGATTAAGAAACAAGTTCTAACAGCTGATACTAATCTCTCTTGATTCTGCTTCCTGGGAACTACACCAGTACTCGCGCCGAATATGTGATCCAATGAAAAATCCCAAAGTTAACACCCGCTCCCGGTATCGAACCCAGGACCTTTTGGTTACGAGGCCGACGCTCTACCTCTCAGCCACGGCCACCTTCGTAAAGGCTTGAGTCATACTGTATTTAAAAGCTTGGAACTGAAATAAGGTGATCGCAGTTTCGAGATATTGTGATAAAAGAAGATCATTTTATGACCCTTATTTCATTCTTATTATACGGCAGGTGTAATGCAGAGAAATGACCCTCCCCTACAAAATGACCCTTGGCTTATTTCACTGGGTAGATGAATGGGGGGGGGGGGGGGATTATTTCTCTGGTCACTTCTCTACGTAGAGTAATTACCCATGGGTCATTTTGTAGGGGAGGATCATTTCTCTGCATTACACCGGCGACACCTTATACCCCTATCCTTCAAGCGACGTCAAACTTTTGTGTCTTCCGTGAACGCTGCGTGTTTCCTGCGACGTCAAAAAAAAGCTGTCTTAAAGCGATTACGTAGGAGACGCAAATACATGTACTTGCAACGGTCCTGGTTATTCGCTGTAATGCGTCTCTGACCGGGACGAGGGCGATCTCTGGTGCTGCTACCAACCCGAAAGCCATCAACAAAACGATGTATCGTATCAACACGTGCTATCGAAATCTTGCAGCAACCTGCTGCCGCAAAGTGTCGTTGTCAAGCACGCCCATAATACACACTGTCCGTTTTCTTGTTGAAGACATGACATTTCAATTGCAGCTGAAGGTTAATTTTTTCGATGTTTTTTCTATACAATATCGTTAGATAAACATGTACACATGCAACCAACATCTACTGTAATTCAAAAGGGTCGGCAATTTGCTAATGTGATATTCTTGCACAGGTTTGAGTCCCCTGAAGAGTGCTTTTCAATTCGCATGAATAAGATCATCATTGTGTACAAGTGAGATACAAAGGATGATACCATGTCAACTATGTGTTTATGTGTGCGTGAAAAATCAAGCAAATTAACATATACTTGTTGTTGCTACAACATCTTGTGTTTATGCAATAAATGAATAAATTAAAAAAAATGAAATGGTTGAAATGTTATAACTTGCTAAATTCTATAGAGGATGACAGATTTTCTCCTTTTAATGCCCGCTTTGTAATAATGTTCTCCCAACCCGTTTCGTAATTATTGTATCACCATCATGTTAGTCAACTTGTTGTATAACAAAAAATTGATAAATCGCAAAAAAAAATACACTCCAATCAATCAGTGTCTTGCAGACTGTTGTGTTTGGACCACTTTCATAATTATAAAGTACAAAGCATAAGTGTATAAATAACCTAACTCTATAGAGAATGACGGATTTTTTCCTTTTAATGCGCACTGGATGTTTTATTACAATTCGAGTCTTTATTACATAACGGGTTGTAACTGTATACCCGATTTGTAATAATATTCTCCAAACCCGTTTTGTAATAATTGTATCACCATCATGTTAGTCAACTTTTTCCATTACAATAATTTGATAAATTCTGTGAAAAATATATTCTCCCATCTATCAGTGTCTTGAAGACTGTTGTATTTAGATCAATTTTATAATTGTAAAATACAATGTAAAAGTGTATAACTTTCACAGTTCTATTGAGAAAGATTTTTCTCTTATCATTGCGATATCAATTCATTTAAATTCAGGCTTGTTTAACAAAACGGGTTGTAACTTTCAACCCCAATTGTAATAATGTTCTCCCAACTCATTTTGTAATGAATCATTACAAATCGGGTTTTCTTACAAAACGGGTCGTAACTTTCAACCCCAATTGTAATAATGGTCTACCGACCCGTTTTGTAATAAATTACTACAATACAGTTTTTATTACAAAATGGGTTGTAACTGTCTACCCGAATTGTAATAATGTTCTCCCCAACCCGTTTTGTAATAAAATATTACAAAGAGGGTTTTTATTACAAAACGGGTTGTAAATGTATACCCGATTTGTAATAATGTTCTCCTAACCCGATTTTTATCCCCCGCCGAAAGGCGGCGGGGGATATGGTAATAGTCTCCGTCCGTCCTTCCGTCATTCCGTCACTCCGTCATTCCGTCATTCCGTCACTCCGTCATTCCGTCCTTCCGCTTTTTGTCCGGAGCATATCTCCAAAAGTATTTGAGATATCAACTTCAAACTTCACAAGTGGATAGATCTCATTAAGGAGGCGTGCAGTGTACAAGAACCATTACTCTATCTTCAGTATTTTTGGAGTTATTGCCCTTTGTAAATTTTTACTTTGAATTTTTGTCCGGAGCATATCTCCAAAAGTATGAAAGCTAGGAACTTGAAACTTCACACACATATAGAACTCATTGAGGAGGCGTGCACAGTACAAGAACCATTACTCTGTCTTCAGTAATTTTGGAGTTATTGCCCTTTGTAAATTTTAACTTTGAATTTTTGTCCGGAGCATATCTCCAAAAGTATGAAAGCTAGGAACTTGAAACTTCACACACATATAGAACTCATTGAGGAGGCGTGCAAAGTACAAGAACCATTACTCTGTCTTCAGTATTTTTGGAGTGATTGCCCTTTGTACATTTTTACTTTGAATTTTTGTCCGGAGCATATCTCCAAAAGTATGAAAGGTAGGAACTTGAAACTTTACACACATATAGAACTCATTGAGGAGGCGTGCAGTTAGAAAGATCCATAACTCTGTCTTCAGTAATTTTGGAGTAATTGCCCTTTGTATATTTTTACTTTGAATTTTTGTCCGGAGCATATCTCCAAAAGTATTTGAGATATCAACTTCAAACTTCACAAGTGGATAGATCTCATTAAGAAGGCGTGCAGTATACAAGAACCATTACTCTATCTTCAGTATTTTTGGAGTTATTGCCCTTTGTACATTTTCTTCTGGAATTTTTGTCCGGAGCATATCTCCAAAAGTATGAAAGATAGGAACTTGAAACTTCACACACATATAGAACTCATTGAGGAGGCGTGCAGTGCGAAAGATTCATTACTCTGTCTTCAGTAATCTTGGAGTTATTGCCCTTTGTACATTTTTACTTTGAATTTTTGTCCGGAGCATATCTCCAAAAGTATAAATGATAGGAACTTCAAAATTCACACATATTTAGAACTCATTAAGGAGGCGTGCAGTGCTAAAGATCCATTACTCTGTCTTCAGTAATTTTGGAGTTATTGCCCTTTGTAAATTTTAACTTTGGATTTTTGTCTGGAGCATATCTCCAAAAGTATAAAATTTAGGAACTTGAAACATCACACGCATATAGAACTAATTAAGGAGAAGTGCAGTGCTAAAGAATCATAACTCTATCTTCGGTAATTGTTGAGTTATTGCTCTTTGTAAATTTTCACTTTGGAATTTTGTCCGGAGCATATCTCCAAAAGTACATAGGCTAGGAACTTCAAACTTTATGCACTTATAGAATTCATTAAGGAGAAGTGCACTTCACAAAAACCAAAACTATGTCTTCAGTAATTGTTGAGTTATTGCCCTTTGTTAATTTTTTATTTTGGATTTCTGTCTGGCATATATCTCCAAAAGTATAAAAGCTAGGAACTTAAAATTTCACACACATATAGAACTAATTGAGGAAAGGTGTGGTGCACAAGAACTTCGCAACTCTATCTTCAGTATTTTTGGAGTTATTGCCCTTTGTAAATTTTTAGTTTGGATATTTGTTTGCACATTTTCATTTAGATTCACAGGCTTTTTTCGACTGATTACCCTTTGATGAATTTCTTTCATCATGGACCAATAACAAAAAGGCCACATGTACATGCAAAACACAATACCTCTTATACGTTTGTATTAAAAAAGTTCTTTTTCGGCGGGGGATATCATTTCAACGAAATTGCTTGTTAATAATTGTATCACCATCATGTTAGTCAACTTTTTCCATTACAATAATTTGATAAATTCTGTGAAAAAAATACACTCCCATCTATCAGTGTCTTGAAGACTGTTGTATTTAGATCAATTTTATAATTGTAAAATAAAATGCACAAGCGTTTAACTTGCCCAATTCTATTGAGAATGATAGATTTGGTCTTATCATTGCGAACTTTTTATTTTTTTTACAATTAGGTTTGTATTACAAAACGGGTTGTAACTGTCTACCCGAATTATAATAATGTTCTCCCAACCTATTTTGTAATATAATTTTAACACCATCATATTGGTCCACTTTTTTCATTGCAATAATTTGATAAATTCTGTTGAAAAAATACACTCTCATCTATCAGTGTCTTGAAGACTGTTGTATTTAGCTCAATTTCGTTATTGTACAATGTAAAAGTTTATAACTTGCCAAATTCTATCGAGAATGATAGATTTTCTCTTATCATTTCAAACTTAATGTTTTATTACACTTCAGATTTTTGTTACAAAACGGGTTGTAACTGTCTCCCCGAATTGTTATAATGTTCTTGCAACCCGTTTTGTAATAATTATATCAACACCATATTAGTCATTTTGTTGCAATACAATAATTTGCTAAATTCTGTTTAAAAAGAAATACACTCCATTCTATAGTGCCTTGAACCCTGATGAGTTTAGATCATTTCATAATCGTAAAATAAGATGCACAAGTGTAAAACTTGCCCAATTCTATTGAGAATGATATATTTTCTCTTTTCATTGCGAACTTCGTGCTTTATTACAATTCATGTTTTTGTGGTCTACCCGAATTGCAATAATGTTCTCCGAACCCATTTTGTAATAATTGTATCATCATTATTTTAGTAATTTTGTCGCATTATAATAATTTGATTGTAGTGAAAACAAAAATACACTCCCATCAATAATGTCTTGAAAAGTGTTATGTTTAGATCAATTTCATAATGGTAAAATACAATGTATAAGTTTATAACTTGTTCAATTCTATTTAGAATGATAGATTCTCTCTTTTCATTGCGAATTTAATGTTTTATTACAATTCGGGGCTTTATTACAAAACGGGTTGTAACTGTCTACCCGGATTATAATAATGTTCTCCCAACCCGTTTTGTAATAAATTATTACAAAACGAGTTTTTATCACAAAACGGGTTGTAACACTGGTGTAGTTCCCAGGAAGCAGAATCCAGAGAGATTAGTATTAGCTGTAAGAGCATGTTTCTCAATCGATGTAAAATGAATATATTTAAACTAATCATATACCCGATTTTGACGAGTCGACTGACCGACTGACGCATACTCGTTGTCCATTCTCCGAATTCGGGGATATAAACAATGGTGTGCTATGATCTACCTGCCTGACTCGAGAATATATAGGTAACATGGTAGGATATAAACTGTTTTTATTTGACAATTGACTACCGAGCAGCTGAAATAAAGTTACGTGTGCCATCTTAAATTGCTTAATTGAAGACGGAATGTGGAGAGTACTCTATAGTTTTATATTCAGTGTTTATACGATTGATGAGTTTAAAGTAAACCGACATTCCTATTATTTTCTTGACTGGCTGACAAAGATTGTAATGAATCGTTGCGTGCCATTATATCTTGACTGGTTGACAAATATTGCAATACACCGTGGTGTGCCGTTATATCTGGACTGGGTTAAGAATACTGCAATAAATTGTAGAGTACCGTTATCTCATAGCCCTTTCCCAAAGAATCCCTGGTTTTCGCGACTCTGAGGAAGAAGCCATCTGAAAACATTGTTGAAAAATGAGAAAATACTGGTATCCATCATTTTCTCCTTTCCCCACAATGTTTTATTCCCTTCCCAAAAATCATTTCAGTGTTTTAGTCACGTTATTTTTTTCGTCTGTAAATGCTTTAACTTTGGACTTATCTAAAATTATGTCGTTCGGTAAAGAGTTAACTCTCTTCAACAAACAATCCAATAAACCATGGTGTGCCGTTATCTGAGGACTTGCTACCATATATTTACCCTTTACTCCATAGATACTCATATCTATGCATTACTTGTAGGAGCCTTTGGAAAACATCGTGGCAAAAGGTGAAATTGCTCTTGACTAGCAATGTTTTCTACAGTATCAAAAGGTGTCATATACACATAAGAAACAGCTTCATCCTTGCTGTTATTTAGCGTCAATTAGAGATACCATAGAACTGCTTTATGGGGTAAAGGGTTAAAATAAAACGTAATTTGCCATTTTATCTGGACTGGTTGACAAATACTGCAATAAACCATGTGTGTCCGTCTGTCCATGTGTCCATTTGTGTACAAAATATCAGTAATTGCTTGTTTCTGTCAAAGCGCTGGCGGGGGTATTAAGTCACACTCAATGACAGCTCTAGTTAGCTATGCTTCTCTGTAAAGTGCATATTAAAATATTTAATTGACTCAGTGACATAGATGCAGAATTTGTCCATCGATTGATTTCCGCTTTCATGAAATGCCGAATTTTATTGTAACTTGGAATAAGGTTAAACTTTCTTTTTTCTGTAACTGTTTCGTCATTATTTGGTCTGTGCGGGCCACATCGCTTTTAAAGTTGTGAGGAAAAAATGTATTGCAGATTACTTAAACAGTATCCTGGCTACTACTTTATAGTACACACATATATGTTCAATGGTATTTACCACTATAGTATTGGTAGTTATCCTTATCTTGTATTTGTGACTTCATTCTATATACTACTTTAGGTAGTTGTGTAGAGTTTGTAGAAGGTTTTGTTTGTGTTTTCATGTGCTGCAATATTTCTTTCTTATTGGTTTGTCGTCTTGACCTCACTTGACAAATGACGTACAATGACGCGACGTCATGTTTGACAGAGCTGGACCCGTATTCACCAACCATTCTTGAGAATATTCTTAGTCTTATTCTCCAAGGTTTACAAAAGTTGTAAGTAACACAACTTCTGATTGGCTAAACCGAATGGTTTAGCCAATCAGAAGTTGTGTTACTTACAAATGTAGAAAATTCTGGAGAATAAGACAAAGAACGTTCTTAAGAATGGTTGGTGAATACGGATCTTGGAGTATGTAGCCGAGTGCTTATTTTATCATTTAGTGGTGTGATACCATTTATTCCTTTCTGGCAGTTACAATCCTTTTCATTCATTTAGACTCTTTTGAACTTTGCATCATATTCACGCGCATCCTATGCAGTACAGGTTTGAAGGACGAAACAGACAACCATTCACTGAAGTTTTAGTAACTGGTCATATGCATAAGTTAAAACTGCTACACTCAAAGTTCTAGTTGCAATACGCTGATTTTCTGAATTTGTGCCCTTTTCGGCCTATTTTGTTGTTGGAATTGTATTCAGTTTTCGCGCGACGCTTGAAATGGCGGCATATGTCACTTACTTAAGTTTTTTTTTTTTAATTTATTGCAGCTTAACAGCATCTGATAGCAGCCACTAGTTTCAAGTGTGTGTGGCAAGATTGGCAGAGCATGTTTAGTGAACGCTTTTGTAATTCTAGAAATTAATAAGTTAAAAAGTGTATTTAGGTATAATATGTTTTATGTGTACATTACTTGTAAAAACTATTTTAACAACCCGTACTTTCAAACAAAGCTAGACCAGGAGGTCTAGGCCTAGCCTATATAAGTTGTGAAAGTCGTTAGAATCCTTATTTCATTTAGATTCATTCATGTAAAAGTATTTGCATTTTTAGTTCACGACACCTGAGCACAACGTGCTCCAGAGGAGCTTTTAGGATCACCCGGTGTCCGTCGTGCGTCGTCAACAATTCTTTAAACATCAACTCCTCCTAAATCGCTGAGCCAATTTGGACCAAACTCGGCTGTAAAGTTTCTTGGGGTCCTCTTAAAAAAATGTGCAAAGGATTTGATTCCATCTAAAACTCTGGTTGCCATGGCAACCAAATGGAATTTTTAAGAATTTTTTTAAAAGATGTTCCTTGGTAGACCCTTTTCAAAATTGTTCGCCAAATTTTGATCCGTCAAGAAGCATGGTTTTGGTTAATGGGCGCTACTTGCACTATAGGGAAATAAAGAAATTCATAAAAATTCTTATTCTCTCGAACGGCTGGTCAGATTTTGAAATAATTTCACAGAGATATTCCTTTGGTGACCCTCTTAAAAATTTTTCTCTAAATTTTGATTCGTTCAGAAACATGGCTCTGGTGAATGGGCTACTTGCACTAAATGGAAATGAAGAAATTCTTGAAAATTCTTCTTCTCTGAAACCCAGAGTCAGATTTTACAATAATTCACAACAATGTTCCTTGGGTGACCCTTTTAAAAAAAGTGTTCGCGAAATTTTGATCCTTCGAGAAACATGGATCTGGTGAATGGGGGCTACTTGCACTATACGGACATGAAGAAATTCCTGAAATTCTTCTTCTCTGAGACGGCTGATCAGATTTTAAAATTATTTCACGGAAATGTTCCTTGGATGACACTTTTCAAAAACTGTTCGCGAAATATTGATTCGTTAAGAAACATGGCTCTGGTGAATGGAGACTACTTGCACTATACGGAAATTAAGAAACCCCTAAAAATTCTTCTTTTCTGAAATTGCTGGTCAGATTTTGAAAGTACATTTACAGGTGACCTTTTGCTTGGCAAAATAATGATTTTTTTCTTGTGTTTCAATACCTCAGACGAGAAACAAACAAACATACAAATAAAAAAAGAACAAAAGGACCAAGATGGCCCTGAATCATTCACCTGAATTTCTGAGAGAACCAAAGCAATTTTTATTTCAAAATTTAGTCAGCCATTTCAGAGAAGAAGAATTTTTAAGATTTTTTTTTTTTTTCATGTCAGTAGTGTAAATAGCCCACAGCCATCAGAGCCATGTTTCTTGATGGATCAAAATTTCTGTAGCAATTTTTGAAAAGGGTCAGCCAAGAAACATTTCTGTAAAATCTGATAAACCGTTTCGGAGAAAAAGAATTTCTTCATGGCTAAATAGTGCAAGTAGCCCCCATTCACCAGAGCCATGTTTCTAAACTAATCAACATTGTGCGAACAGTTTTTGAAAAGGGTTACCAAAGGAACATTTCTGTGAGAATTATTTCAAAATCTAATAAGCCGTTTCAGAGAAGAAGAATTTTAAAGAGTTTCTTCATGGCTAAATAGTGCAAGCAGCCCCCATTCATTAGAGCCATGTTTCTAGACAAATCAACATTTTGCGATCAATTTTTGAAAATAATTACCAAAGGAACATTTCTGTAAGAATTATTTCAAAATCTAATCAGCCGTTTCAGAGAAGAAGAATTTTACAGAATTTCTTCATGGCAATATAGTGCAAGAAGCCCCATTCACCAGAGTCATGTTTCTTGATGGATCAAAATTTTGCAGACAACTTTTGAAAAGGGTCATCCAAGGAACATTTCTGTGAAATTATTTGAAAATATGACAAGCAATTTCAGAGAAGGAGAATTTTTAAGAATTTCTTCATTTCATTATAGTGCAAGTAGCCCCCACTCACAAGAGCCGAGTTTCTTGACAGATCAAAATTTCGCGAACAAATTTTGGAAAGAATCATCCAAGGAACACCTCTGTGAAATTATTTCAAATTCCGAACAGCGGTTTCAGAGAAGAAGAATTTTTAAGAATTTCTTAATTTCCGTATATTCCAAGTAGCCCCCATTGACCAGAGCCATGTTTCTTGACGGATCAAAATTTCACGAACAACTTTTGAAAATGGTTGCCAAAGGAACATTTCTGTGAGATTATTTCAGAAACTGATCTGCCATTTCAGAGAAGAAGAATTTTAAGGAATTTCTTTTAGCCATATAGTGCAAGAAGCCCCCATTCACAAGAGCCATGTTTCTTGATGGATCAAAATTTCGAAAGCACTTTTTGAAAAGGGTCATCCATGGAACATTTCTGTGAAATCATTTCAAAATCTGACCAGCGGTTTCACAGAAGAAGAATTTTTAAGAATTCCTTCATTTCTATATATTACAAGTAGTCCCCATTCACCAGAGCCACATTTTTTGACGGATCAAAATTTCACATACAGGTTTTGAAAAGGGTCACCCAAGAAACATATCTGTGAAATTATTTCAAAAACTGACCAGCGGTTTCAGAGGAGAAGATTTTTAAAGAATTTCCTGGAAAATTCCATCTGGTTGCTATGGCAACCACAGTTTTTGATGGAATCAAATTCTGTGAAAAAAAATTTAAAGACGACCCCTTAAGACACATTCCAGCCATGTTTAGTCCAAATTAGTCCAGCGGTTTAGGAGGAGATGATGTACAAATAATTGTTGACGACGCACGACGCACTGACGCACGACGCACTGACGCATGACGCACGACAGACACCGGCGATCCTTAAAGCTCCCCTTGAGCACGTTGTGCTCAAGTGAGCTTAAAAAGCTACGGTCCTCTCGAAAATTCAGGTGAGCGATCCAGGGCCATCTACCAGCCGATAGAGCTCAACACAATGTTTTGGCTCACTACAGGTTGTGGGTTTGAATCCCCGGCTGGCCAACTAAAATTTCTAATAGTCTTTCGGATGCAAATTTAAACAGAGGTCCCGTGTGACGGTGCTATACGCCGAGCACATTAAAGAACCAGGCGAAGCTCTCAGTAGTTTCAAATTGTACCCTTGCATTATCCCCCGTAACAACTAACCGTCCTCTGGAGGCGTAGCTCAGATGGGCAACCGGTAGCGACGATAAATAAACGGAAATAACAAACCAACCAACCTTGGCCATCTTGGCCCTTTTGTTTGTATTTGTTTAGATCTGTAATTTCTACTTCAGGAATCAGGTTTTTATGGTTTTAAACTTGTGCTTTAAAAGAAGTGTTTTTATTGTACTGCAGATATATGTGGTCTAGTATACATGGTTCCTGCAGAAATCAAGAGATGTTTAGTATTGACAAACTTTCGTTTCTGTTTTCTACTTCCATCTCGAACAAGTATTTTATGATAACCTTTCAGAAGTCTACCCGTAAGCTTTATAAAAGGATCGGTTGATATGTTTCTTTTTTAGGCGGTGTACACTATACAGGGTAAACTAGGACAAAATGATAGTCTACTGGTCTTCTAGATCATTCAAGTCGCAATACTACATTTGCGTTCACTGCGTTCTAATCTTCTTTTCACCTATTCGATTAGAAACTTATGTCGGGAAAGACGTAAACGCAACAAAGCTGTTAGTTTGTTTATAGGAAGGATATCAAGATACTTTTCAAATTCAGTGTCATTGTCTAATTGCAAATATATTCTTAAGCTCCTTTTACATTTAACACCATTTTACCACTTTTGTTTTAATACATCGTTAACCCTTTCTTTTAAAGTATTATCAAAGCTTTTTAGATTAACGCTCAACGAATTGTTGAAAACATACGAGAAGACGTAGCCTAACTGCCTAAAAGAAATTTCAACAGATTTTTCCTTGACTTTCTGATGTTAATCTGCAATAAATCGTCATGTACTCTTCGTGATATCTGTTATTTTAAGTTTTTCGCCACCATGTGCAGATCTTTGGTTCCAATTCATGGTAAGTTACCCTGAGCGGAAATTAGGATAAAGTATTTGTTTTCAATTATATAAAGATTATTTCAACAATTAAATGTGATCCATGCTCTAACAAAGAACGGTTAAATGCATCCCTGTGATTCATGGTAGAATGTCAGTCATCACATAATTGCGGATTCGTACCATTCATCTTGTTAAAAAAAAAAACAAAACAAAAAAGAAAACTGAATGTGGTACCCAATTGCGCACAAACTGAGATGAACCCTTTACTGGACAGTGCCAACTTTTAACAAACTTAACGAATATGACTTGAAACTATTTGGAACAAAATCAGGAAAATGTTGGTTACCGATCGCTGCAGGACAACCTGGTTTAATACCTTTTGAAGACGCATTAAAACCCCTTTTAAGCGAGCATGGCTTACATATTTAGTGGGTACCTGTGGCAATTACTTCCCATTCTCTGCGCCACATTAAAAATATCTGCAAATGCTGGTCTAAATTTTCAATCTTTCGTCTCATAGTTTATTGTTTAACCAGTTTGGCGGTAGAACTGGCTTCTCTAAGAGTGATCCTCTGATTACAATGCCTGCAGGCATTGTATCACAGAATCGCATTTGCAGAAGGCGGCTGTACCGCCGAAAGCTGGTTTATAATATTACTTTAAGTATAGGTGAGCTAAAATGGAGAAAATGCTGGTAACCGATCCCTGCAGGACAACCTGGTTTGATAGGTTTTGCAGATGCATTACAACCACCATTAAGCGAGCATGGCTGACAGGTTTATTGGGTACCTGTGGCCATTACTTTCCATTCTCTGCGCAACATTGAAAATGTCGTCTGCAAATGCTTTCAAATTTGACCAGTCTAAATTTTTAATCTTTCATTTCATACTTTATTGTATAACAAATGAGATATGAAGTTGAAGGTCTTCGATTCAAAGAGACACACTGCTTTGTTTTGTCATGAAAAACAACGGACGTTCAAGTATATTAACTATTAAGATAAAGAAACTAAAAATGAATACGGTAACAGAGCATGAAAATATACATAAAGAAATTCATGAATAAATGAAAGAATGGGATAAGAAAACAAATAATCTAAATAATCATTACCATTAAAAAGAACATCATGTCCTCCTCTTGAGAAATGTGAATGTTGATTACAATAATCTACATGATCTTTCAGCAGCAGAACTGGCCTCTTTCACCCTTTACCAAACGACAAAATTTTAGACTGGTCCAAATTGAAAGCACTTGCAGGCGACAAAATAAACGTGATTCAAAATTTGAAATTCGTTTCCAGCAGGGTGGAAAACGTTGTGGGAAAAGGAGAAAATGCTGGTTACCAGCATTTTCTCCTTTTCTCACAATGTTTTCAAAAGGCTCCTATCTCAGGCTCGTTAAAACCAGGAATTCTTTGGTAAAGGGTTAAATATGATTCTGTGACACAATGCCTGCGGTTCAACAACAGGCAGTGTATCAAATGATCACACATGCAGAAGGCGGTTGTACCGCCGAAAGCTGGAGTATAATTTACTATAATCATAATGAAACAGCCATAAACGGTCGACTTACTGGTGAATTAGAGCCAGAACTGCTGAAATGTTCATTGCGTTTATTTTGTCTACTGAGGGAAGAAGCAAGATCTCTTTTCCAATGATGTCTTTTTCGTAATACTGTGGTATTCTTAAAACTGAATGAAAGCCCTCTGAAAACGAAAGAGAGAAAAGAAGTTTGAATTTAGAATTGTTCGCCCTATTGTAATAGAACTTCTCGGATTACCTTTCTTCAAGACCAACAGCTTCTCATTCTTACCCCAAAATATCTGTATTAAATCTATATGGGAAATAGAATGAAGACGAGATAACATGGAAAACTTTAAGCTATGAGATAGATCCGCTATCGGCTGACAACACATACACAAAAGATCAGATAGTTTCAGGATCAGGATATCAGTGAAGTGCACTGCAGCTGATATTCTCAGAAGATTAGGAACTGGAATTAAATTGGAATCTGTTCTTCAGAAATTTGAGAGCATTTATGAAACAACGAGAGACCAAAAAGAGTATATCGAGAAAATGTTAATCCTGTCAACATTTGCCTAAGGAAACTGTCACCGCTTACTCTACCAGCCTTGAAGAAATTTACACCCAGGCATTTACATTTTTTTACCCCGAAGAGAAACAATTCTACAGAGGTTGCTCTATCACAGGTTGACCTCTGACTTCAAACATGTGGCATCTTATAAGAATGACATGATTCATGGTTATGACAAGTGCGAGCTGCAGAAACTAGGAGCCGATTCGACATTCACAGGGCATAAACAATGCCATGCCCAAGTAAATAGGGAAAGGAGGTCTTCTGAACTGGAAGAGGTGAAAAAAGCTACTACAGAAGTTAAATGACAGGATAGATAAGATGTAAAAGATGGAAAAGCAGCTTGAAGACATGAAACAAAGCCATGAAAATTACCGTCACAGAAATTTCAGAGGGAGACAAAAACAACAGTTTTAAAAGAGAAATAGATATCGAAAGCCGTAGCTGTCTTATATTGTTCTTTTACAGTTCATTGCCCAAAATGTGTATATGTTAAATGAAAACATGTTTATGTGGAACCAAACTGTCTTTGTATTAATGCATTTGTCCAAATATTGAACCGAAGAAGCTTGCCTTAGATATATGGACAGATGCATTAACATAAAGACAGTTTGGTTCAATAGCAATACCATGCTTCTATGGTTCAATATATGGACAAATGGATTAATATAAACACAGTTTGGTTCCATATAAACATGTTTTCATTTAATATATAATTGTAATGAAGCCATATATTACAACAACGCTGCAATGAACTGTTAAAGAACGGTATAAGACAGCCATTGCTTTCCATAAATAGAAGACAAACTAAACATACTCAAGGTACAGACACAGAGCATAGACCATTAGGATCTACTGCCTTTGCACCTACATGTTTCGGGTGCAATGGAAAAAGTCATCTTATCAAAGACTGCCTGAGCGCGTTAACCCATTACCAAACGACAATATTTTAGACTGGTCCAAATTGAAAGCATTTGCAGACGACAAAATAAAAGTGACTGAAAGTTTGAAATTTGTTTTGTGAAGGGTAGAAAACATTGTGGGAAAAGGAGAAAATGCTGGTTACCAGCATTTTCTCCTTTTCCCACAGCGTTTTCTAAAGGCTTCTTTCTCAGGGGCGTCAAAAGTAGGGATTTTGTGGTAATGGGTTAAGAAGGCAATGCTATAATTGTCATTAGTTCGGCCACATTGCACAGGAATGGCCAAACTAGTATGGGCCTCTGTTTGAGAGTTGAACTTAGGCACACGTTCAAAAGACCCAAAATTATTCGGATTATCAAACGAAGTTAAAATAGGAACCTACAAGGTCAAGGCTTTAGCAGACACTGGCAGCTCCATTAGCACAGTTTCGGAATGATCAAAGATCTTCTGACTGATTGAAGGGAAATGATTGATCAAGCAGAACACAGGGAAATGCAGACTGACCAAATAAGCTTGTCATATGAAAAGTGACTGTACTACACTGTGCCAATAAATCCCAAGATTAAACGATACTGTGGAAGGAAGCTTTGAAAACGTTATGGGAAAAGGAGGAGATGCAATGTTTTTTTATCCCTTTCTTAAACAAACCCCATAATTCAAGCCATATTTCATTTGTTCTCTGCAAATGCTTTCATTGTCGATCAGTCCACAATTTGTTTGTTTGGTAAGAGAATGACCTCTTCCTAACTTATTAAGAAAACTATTTCTATGCGTTTATTACTCTTAGGCTAAAAGTCTTTGAAAACATTACGACAAAACTAGAAAATGCTGGACAATAGGCCTATATTTTTCTTATTTACACAGTCTTATCTGTATCTTCAGTGACACGTCTAACCATTTAGATTGGTTGCTATTTTAATTCATTGTCTGCAAATGTTTTCACCACCGAACAATCTAGAAAAATCAGCCATCTGTGAGAGTGTTTAGATTGCTATATACAAAGACCAAAGCTGAATAATAAAACGAAATTTGAATAAATAAAAGGGGAAAAAAGGACTTTTGATATGGGTTTTAGAGGAAAACTAGTACGTTTATGGTAAAACCATAACAACGTTACTCTTTACTTTTACAACTAGGTAGGGAAAAAACGAAAAGTAAAACTTATTTGTAATTGTGGAATCGGACCTACGACCATCAGATTCATAGTCCAGTCACTTCGCTACCTATGCAACAAACAATAGACCTTGTTTATAACAGACTGAATTGTGCTCTGGAAAAGGCTGTTCAATGGATCTGTAAACAAGTAACGATCTATGTCAGCCTGCGCAATCCACGCGGCCGATATAGGCCAGAAACGCTTTCTAGCAGCATTTTTTTCTGCATGACAAAGTACTATTTTACCTAAAGATTCAGCCGATTTGCAAATAACGGACCCATATACTCAGCATATACTCATATAATGCGATAACTTCTTTGGTATATCTATCATGAAAAAGCATTTGTGACCAATCACGCAAAAAGGGAACATCTGTACATCAATTACATGAAAACAGATCAACGATAGTGTAGGTCAGTTTAAAGGTGGGTACTTAGGTTTTTCACGTCTCACCAAATTAAAAAAATATATATTTCTGAAATTTATATGAAAAAACAATACAAATCATCAATAATTAAGAATCATAAAATTACACACAAAAGAATTTTTGATGGTATTCCCTTAAAAGGCCACGTAGCCTCTTAGGCTATTTTTAGATTTTGCGCCAAAAATAAAAAGAAGCATTGTGGGAATGTTAAGTGACTGGCACGTGACTAATGACGCTGAAATTCAATAACATAACAAACATGTAATTATTTTGCATAATGTCTTCTTCGAACGCTATGTTTGAAGCTTCGTCTGTGTATTCCGGTATGTAAATGAGCGAGTTGCTCATGTAAAAATAGACCGTGTTTCCGGTCGGTGTCAACCTGAGCTGTAGTAAATCCCTAATTTCTTATGTTGTCGACATGTTTTCGACTACTGGGGTTTTATGTATGAAAATTATAAGGCTTTGGGAGTATAAGGATGATTTTTTTGTATTTTTGTAAAATTTTCGTCCCAAATTCTGAAGGGCCACCTTTAAGTTGATAATTCAAAAATGATTGTATAACAAGGTACAGTGAACACTTGTCATACAGAAAATATCGTTGAAGCAAAAAGTGTCTACCCCGGTCAGCCTGCGCAACTCGCGCAGTCTGACTAGGGCTGACACTTTTCGCAGTTCCCAGAAGGTCCCTTTTTTGCGTGATGGGTCACATTCTACCTTGAGCCATGAGTTCCAAATGGGGGCTTAACCCATTACCACACAATCCCCACTTTTGACGCCCCTGGGGAAGAAACCTTTAGAAAACATTGTGGGAAAAGGAGAAAATGCTGGTAACCAGCATTTTCTCCTTTTCCCACAATGTTTTCTACCCTTCACAAAACAAATTTCAAATTTTCAGTTACTTTCATTTTGTCGTCTGCAAATGCTTTCAATTTGGACAAGCCTAAAATATTGTCGTTTGGTAATGAGTTAATTCGCTTCCTTGATGCATTATGCCAAGCACTTTATCCCATAATTATGAATCTACAGTATCCATTTTGTTTTATAATTGTCTGAACCCCGATGTAGAATGGTCCTAGTATATGCAGAAAAATATGCAATTACAAAAAGTTTTGAACGTGTCAGCCTGTGCAGATAGCGCAGGCGAACATGAGTCGATACTTTTCTCAGATGCATTAAGCCCTCTTTTCTCAGTGCATAGCTCAGTCTTTTTTTAGCACGAGCACCAGTCCTATGTATCCTTAGATACGATATAACGGCGTTACTATAACAAACGGGATGCGTACAAGAGCTGACAAAAAGGGAACGATTTAGAATTGTGTCTCTTTGCTGATTACAAAACTGTCTCTGCAGGACATATAGGATCTTATACAGCTTTGCGTTTGAGATCTTATCAAAGAACAAATTTTATTAAGAAAGTATCCAACGAGATCTATAGCATTTTAACCTTGACGAATTTAATCTCGATAACCACATTCGTAATAAGGCAACTGAAAGCCTGTTCTATACTTTATCGGATACGATTTTAAAACTCATTACCAAAAGACAATATTTTTGGCTTCAAAATAAAATGACTGGAATTTTGAAATTTGTTTTGTGAAGAGTAGAAAATATTGTGGGCAACTGAGGAGAAAATGCTGGTTACCAGCGTTTTCTCGTTTTCCCACAATGTTTTTAGGTCCTCTTTCTCAGGGTCAGCAGAAGTAGGTATTGTTTACTAATGGGTTAAATCAATAAAATCGATAACTGATATTAGAGCTATTTAGTCCAACGCAGTAACATCAAGAAAGTTACGAAGTGTCGAATATGTTTTGGGACGAATAAGTCTAGAAGCCTCGTTTCCATGCAAGTCCCGATGACAATAGCGAAAAGTTGCTTCATGACAACAAGAATAAATCGTTCATTAATAGTAATCCACTGTGACAATATTTTCTAAAGGGTTCTTATCTTTTCTTACAATTCAATACAAAGTGTAGAGTCTAGGATTAGTCTATTTTTGTTTGATTCACCATACCTAATCTTATTCCTGATCGTTCGCAACATTACGTCGTCTATAACGAGATTAATGGATTTATAAGAAAACAAAAGTGCTACAAACCTGGGTTGGTTTGGTAGTAGGTTCCAAACGTTAACACGGTTGCAGCAATGATTATAGCTAAGATCAGCAAACCACGCTTCAAACTTTGTCTATCCATCAGAATTCTGTAAAAATGCACAAAAACAGATCCAAGTTAAAACGGTAAGATTTATTATTCTTCCGTATTACTCTCAGGTACTTGCCTTGTTACGTCATATAACCCTATGGTCTTTTTTTTTTAACCCTTTACCCAAAAAGGCATTTCTATGGTATCTCTTAATTGACCCTAAATAACAGCAAGGATGAAGCCGTTTCTTATGTGTATATTACACCTTTTGATAGCATAGAAAACATTGTGGCAAAAGGTGAAATTGCTCGTCACGAGCAATTTCACCTTTTGCCACAATGTTTTCCAAAGGCTCCTACAAGCAATGCGTAGAAATGAGTATCTATGGAGTAAAGGGTTAAGGTCGCCTTTCGCAACCTTAAGGTGCCCTTTAGGACAATAGAAGACAGCAGATAATGTGCTGTCTGACCCTGATCTACATGGACGAAAATTGTCTCAAATGTCTGAAAAAAAACCCCAACTATTTTAAAGTTTCGAGTTCGAGTTTTGAAGGGTTTACTATACTAAACTAAACGATCAACTGCATTATTTAGGCGAGCAGAGGGAAAAAATCTGATAAGAAGATAACAAATTGACCCGATATCACTCAAACGCGCGTTTCAACGCGCACCACTCCTCAAGAAAACGCTTTTCTTTTCTTCACTGTAAGATATTTCTTTTCCTTTAAGCATTATATATCAAACTACTCCTAATTCCACAATGTTTTCCATATCAGCCAGGAAAGTCATTTTCGTGCCCTTGAAATATCTTTCTTGAGTCAAATAGATTCAACCAGGCTGGAAGACCGTCTGTACTTGAAAATACAGTAAACCTTTTTCTACTGATCTCAAACGAGCAAGCTACCTGTGTGGATTGTTTACAAAACGTCAAAATTTTGGATTTGTCCATGACTAAGGCATTTGGATAAGGCATTCTACAAATTAAATACAGCTCAGATGATTAGATTTTGCAATTTGGTTTGATTTGGCGTCCAAAGACTAGAAAATTGTGGAAAAAGGAGAAAATGCTGGTTCCCTGCATTTTCTCCTATTCCCACAATGTTTGCAGAAGCAAATATCCTCCAGGGTCGTATAAACCCCATTATCTCTCGCTAGATATTCTACAAATACACTTTAAATATCTCATTTGGGCATCCTGGGAACAGAACCGGAATGATTTTCTACGCGAAAACCGTTACTTTGAATTTCAAACTAAATCGCTACCTTGTGCTGTTCATTTAGCTTTAATCAGCAGTTTAGAGAAATATGTAGCTAAAACAGGCCTTGTTTTTCCTCAAACGTATTAATAAAAGCCATTTTCTTTGTTGCAACTTTATAGCGCGTATGACTACAATCCCCCCAATATTTGGGGGAGTGATGCGTCATATAAGACAGGTCGAATCTTCAAAGAATATTCATGCGCAGACAACGGTATGGATTCGGGATTGAGTGGTAAAGGAAAAGACAAACGTTCGATCTACTATAGATCTACAACATGGCTTCCAAAATTGGACTACTACTTTGAAATGTGTTAGATCTACAGATGACAAATGTCGATATTCAGTTCAAATATTGTTTAGCGGCAAAAATTGGATTGTCTGTTATGTTGGCGTATTCTGGCCACGGCTCCTCGATAACACAATTAGACATGTCAGGGTTTCTTAAAGTTCCATACCAACGACAAAGGGCTGACAAGAAGGATTTTTAAAAATTTAACAAATGACAAGTTAAATAAGTTCACCGGCACTCTGGAATGTTCTATCTGGTGCTTCCGCACGCTAAATTCCTTGATGTCATACTCAATTTCATGACGTCACACCGTTATAGGCCATGCAGTGGAATATTATTGACTCGCTGCATATCGCTATGTATGTACCCTTATCTTCACGAAATTCTAGTCTACCTGAAACCTACCATAGTGAAATAACTAAACATATCCCAGCTGAAATATCAAACACTTATTACAATTCAAGTTTCTGTAACTTTAAAATGTGCATGTCGAGATCGTTTATCGACCTCTCTGGAAAAAATGTTGTTTATTTTTTTCGGTTTCACCCGCTCGACCGCCCTATTAGCTAGACTCTATTAATCTACAGGCAATAAAGACAGACGGTGGAATTAAATTTAAAACAAAACAATCAAATAAATCGGGATCATCAAAATACTCTCGGGTGGTACAAAGACCCAATAATGTACAGTTTTTAGATGAATGCAACGGATACTTTCGCACACCGTTTTTTTATGTTTTTCTTCGAACCCAAATCATACAGGAAGTTAACTCGAAATTAAAGGCACGTATCAGATATTAACAGCAAAGTTACTTTAGGTGCGCAAGAAAAATATACGGCAACTATTAATTTTTTCAACATTGTCGCTGTAAGCGTTTCCTAAACGTGTAAAACGTTTGAAACTTATTAAACGAGTACCTGCAAAATTTGAATGTCCCTTCGTGTTTGCTTTCATACAAGTTAGGCTGTACAGTGTCATAAAAATAAAACATGCAATGACGTGCACTGTATCACCTTAACCCATTACAACACAATCCCTACTTTTGACGCCCATGAGAAAGAAGCCTTTTGAAAACACTGTGGGAAAAGGAGAAAATGCTGGTAACCAGCATTTTCTCCTTTTCCCACAATGTTTTCTACCCTTTCCAGAACAAATTTCAATTTTTCAGTCACCTTTATTTTGTCGTCTTCAAATGCTTTCAATTTGGACCAGTCTAAAATTTTCTCGTGTGGTAAAGAGTTAACAGGTATGTAAGGGTTTCAACCCAGTCCCACATGACACTTTTAGACTCATCCAAATTCAAAGCATCAGCGGATGAAAATTTTAAAAAATATGAAAATAAGCCGAAATTTTCTTATCTAGACAACCGAAATGTAGACTGGTTACTGGACATAGAGACAATCGACAGGTACATTTGTCCTTGGACATGCTGACATCCGGGGCTTAATACAACTCCGCGATGTTTGATAACGTGCAAGTCATCTTACGATCATAGATCCATAAAAGTCATTTTGTCTGACAATCGACAGGTACACTGGTCCTTGGACATCTAGACAACCGATGGGTACCCTGGTCCTTGAACATCCAGACAACCGACCGGTACGCTGGTCCTTGGACGTCCAGACATCCGCCGGGTACGCTGGTCCTTGGACGTCCAGACAACCGACGGGTAAGCTGGTCCTTGGACGTCCTGACAACCGACAGGTACGCAGGTAATTGGACGTCCAGACAACCAACGGGTACGCTGGTCCCTGGACGTCCAGACAACCGACGGGTACGCTGGTCCTTGGACATTCAGACAAGCGACTGGTACGCTGGGCCTTGGACGTCCAGACAACTGACGGGTACGCTAGTCCCTGGACGTCCAGACAACCGACGGGTACGCTGGTCCTTGGACATTCAGACAAGCGACAGGTAGACTGGTCACTGGACATAGAGATAATCGACAGGTACATTAATATTTTGTCCTTGGACATGCAGACAACCAACAGGTACACCGATCAGTGGAATCCAGACAACCGACAGGTAAATTGGTCTTTGGACGTCAAGACGACCCACAGGTACACTGGCCTTTGGACATCCAGATACCGACAGGTACACTGGTGCTTGGACGTACAAACAACCGACAGGTACCCTGGTCACTTGACATGCAAACAACCTACAGGTACATTTGTTCTTTGACGTGCAGACAACCGAAAATTACACTGGTCCTCGGACGTCCAGACAATCGACAGGTACACTGGTTCTTAGACGTACAGACATCCGACAGGTACCCTGGTCACTTGACATGCAGACAACCGACAGGTACATTTGTCCTTAGACGGGCAAACAATCGACAGGTACACTGGTTTTTGGACATGCAGACAGCCCACAGGTACATGTACACTGGTCACTTGACATGCACACAACCGACAGGTACATAAGTCTTTGGACATGCAGACAACCGACAAGTACACTGGCCTTTGGACATGCAGACAACCGACAGGTACACTGGCCCTTGGCCATTCAGACAACCGACAGGTACGCTGGTCCTTGGACATGCAGACAACCGACAGGTACGCTGGTCCTTGGACATGCAGACAACCGACAGGTACACTGGCCTTTGGACGTTCAGAAAACCGACAGGTACTCTGGTCACTTGACATGCAGACAACCGACAGGTACACTGGTCCTTGGACATTCAGACAACTTACATGTAAACTGGCCCTTGGACGTTCTGACAACCGACATGTACACGGGTCACTTGACATGCAGACAACCGACAGTTATACTGGCCCCTTGACGTGCTGACAACAGACAGGTATACTATTCCTTGGACATGCAGACAGCAGACAGGTGTACTGGTCCTTGGACGTGCTGACAACCGACAGGTATATTGGTCCTTGGACATGCAGACAACCTACATGTACACTGGCCCTTGCTGACAACCGACAGGTACACGGGTCACTTGACATGCAGACAACCGACAGTTATACTGGCCCTTTGTCGTGCTGACAACAGACAGGTATACTATTCCTTGGACATGCAGACAACCGACAGATACAATGCTCTTTGGACGTTCAGACAACCGACAGGTACACTATTTCTTGGACGTTCAGACAACCGACAGGTACACTGGTCACTTGAGATGCTGACAACCGACAAGTTCATTGGTCCTTGGACATGCAGACAACCGGCAGGTACACTGGTGACTTGACATGCAGACAACCGACAGGTACACTGGTTCTTGGACAGCCGACAGGTTCACTGGTCCTTAGAAGTTCGGACAACCGACAGGTACACGGGTCACTTGACATGCAGACAACCGACAGATACAATGCTCTTTGGACGTTCAGACAACCGACAGGTACACTATTTCTTGGACATGTAGACAACCGACAGATAAAATGCTCTTTGGACGTTCAGACAACCGACAGGTAAGCTGTTCACTTGCCATTCAGACAACCGACAGGTATACTGGCCCTTGGACGTGCTGACACCTACAGGTACACTGGCCCTTGGACGTTTAGACAACCGCCAGTACTCTGGTCTCTTAACATGCAGACAGCCGACAGGTTCACTGGTCCTTGGTCGTTCAGACAGCCGACAGGTACACTGATCACTCGACATGCTGACAACCGACAGGTTCACTGGTCCTTGGACATGTAGACAACCGACAGGTACACTGGTCACTTGACATGCATACAACCGACAGGTACACTGGTTCTTAGACATGCAGACAACCGACAGGTACACTGGTCATTTGACATGCTGACAACCGACAGGTACACTGGTTCTTAGACATGCAGACAACCGACAGGTACACTGGTCACTTGACATGCTGACAACCGACAGGTACACTGGTTCTTGAACATGCAGAAAGCCGACAGGTACACTGGTCGTTGGACGTTCTTGCAACCGACAGGTTAACTGGTCCTTGGACATGCAGACAACCGACAGGTACACTGGTCACTTGACATGCAGACAACCGACAGGTACACTGTTCCTTGGAAATGCAGACAACCGACAGATACAATGCTCTTTGGACGTTCAGACAACCGACAGGTACACTATTTCCTTGACATGTAGACAACCGACAAATAAAATGCTCTTTGGACGTTCAGACAACCGACAGGTGCGCTGTTCACTTGCCATGCAGACAACCGACTGGTACATGTATACTGGCCCTTGGACGTGCTGACAACCGACAGGTACACTGGTCGTTGGACGTTCAGACAACCGACAGGTACACTTGTCCTTGAAATGCAGACAAACGACAGGTACACTGGTCGTTGGACGTGCTGACAAACGACAGGTACACTGGTCCTTGACATGCAGACAAACGACAGGTACACCGGTCGTTGGGCGTGCAGACAACCGACAGGTACACTGGTCCTTGGACGTGCTGACAAACGACAGGTACACTGGTCGTTGGACACGCAGACAACCGACAGGTACACTGGTCCTTGGACATGCAGACAACCGACAGGTTCACTGGTCCTTGGACTAACAGTTGTCTATATCAATCTTCTTGAAATTACGTTCTGTTGCGTAACAATTTTAAAGACGATTTTACTGAGTAATGTGAGCCCGGAATGATCCGGTTATTTCACTGTTGTTGTTTAAAGTCTGTGGAAAAAAAACTCAGCGCAAATCAGTGGTTTCCCTAAATCTATATCGCTTTCTTGAGACAGTCTAAGTTCAACTATTGTTTTGCATTCATGTGGCTCATATCTCTAGATTTCTAAATCTGCTGGGTTTGTTCGGCGCTTAACTCTTTACCAAACGACAAACCTTGAAACTGGTCCAAATTCAGACGAGAAATTAGACCCCCACCATCCAAAAGAAAAATGAAATTTGTTTCTAGCATGGTAGAAAACAATGTGGGAAAAGTAGAAAATGCTGGTTACATTTCTCCTTTTCCCACAATGTTTTCAAAAGGCTTCTATCACAGGGTCGTAAAAACCAGGGATTGTTTGGCAGAAGGTTAACCCTCATCCTGCTAAAACTGAAAGTTGTCGACAATTACACAAAAAATATTGTGCTAAATGTATGGGCATTTGGCCTAGCCCTTTACCAAACAGTCCCTGGTTTTTACGACCCTGAGAAAGAAAGCTTTTGAAAACATTGTGGGAAAAGGAGAAAATGCTGGTAACCAGTATTTTCTCCTTTTCCAACAATGTTTTCTACCCTTCCAAAACGAACATTAATTTTTGAGTCACGTTTATTTTATCGTCTGCAAATGCTTTCAATTTGAACCAGCCTAAAATATTGTCGTATGGTAATGAGTTAAATACTACCCAAACCACCAGTAAAGCAATGGAAGGTGTAGAGCAAGACAAGACTGCACGTGTATGAAGGCTGATCTTGCTGTACACTCTCCATATACATGTAAGTCAGTCGTGGTCACCAACGGTAGGATAAGGATTCAAGGGTAATCCGATTACAGAGTCAAATTAATTATAAATCTGAGTAGAAAAAATTATAGCGTCAAATTAGTTATAAAATTGAGTAGAAAGATTACAGCGTCAAATTAGTTATAAAATTGAGTAAAAAGATTACAGCGTCAAATTAGTTATAAAACTGAGTAGAAAGATTATAAGTTAAAAACCTTTTAATCTGCGACCGCGCCATAATGGGCGTGCATATCATTTATTCCAATTTCAACTGTATGTACAAAGAAAAGATTACACACAAATTTGACACTTCCTCAATGAACACGAAAAATAAGGAGGTATCTTTCCATTGATTATTGGCAGAGTTCTCTTTACCGCCTGTCTGTTGCTTAGTAACGCCTTTCACATATAGCAACTTTTTTGGCATATGGTGCTACGCTTCCGATAGAGCATTTTGGAATTGTTCATTATCGAAAAGTATGTAACTACTTCCCTGAATTGAACAATACTCGTGCAGTGTACTAGAATTTCTGTATGTTGTCATACCAGAATAGAACAGAGCATAATCTTTATTTTTCGACTTGAACTTTGACCCTCATCGACACAAAACAAGAATTCTTGAAAAGCAACCCGGGCGTATGCCTATGAAAGGGCAAGCTTTAAGAAAGTTCTAGCTAGCTTTATCACTAGAATCCACGCGTTGGTATAGCACGGCGTTTGGTTTTCTAAACACGCCCATCGGGGCTTCGGTTTTCTAAATACGCTCATCAGGGCATCTAGGTATTAACCCTTTACCACACAATACCAACTTTTGACACCCCCCCCCGGAAAAGAAGCCTTTTGAAAGCATTGTGGGAAAAGAAGAAAATGCTGGTAACCAGCATTTTCTCCTTTTCCCACAATGTTTTCTACACTATCGCAGAAAAGTTACACCATTTGAGTCTCACTGGAATTGTCGTCAGCAAATGCTTTCAATTTGGACACGGCTAAAACTTCTGTCGTCTGGTAAAGGGTTAAATCACTGTTTGTGTGTGTGTGCGTGTGCATATGTCTTTTTCTTTTTTTGTATCACGAATTCTTCACGTATGCTAAAAATAAAATCCACTGCTAGAAGAGCTATTCAAGCCCTAAAGGACCTCTTGTATTTTGTCTGTGTTCAATCGATCTACCAGTTTCTCTCTCTTTTTCCTAACCTCAAACGCATGCATGCTTAAAATCATGAGGTTTTTGGATCTCGTCCCGCATTTCTTTCCAAGGATTGAACTGATTCATTACTAAAGGATTGACTCCATTGTCTTCAGTAATTATCGTTTCGTGATTTTGGATAGTCGCATTTTGCTCGAGAAGAATATGTAAAAAAAAATCTGGGGAAACATACATACATAGATGCAATGATCTCCGCAATATAGCCGAAGTAATGCTAAAAACGATGTAAACCTACTAAAGAACAAACACTTGTGTTCAGGTAATTTTACGACATAATAACTGGAAAAAAGAGAAGAAAAGGCATAAGATATACCACTAATCTAATTTTTGTGACAGTAAATAACAGAAAAAAAAAACAGAAAATTTAATTTTGACACATACGCATATGAGCTCAATGGTTATAACTATTAATTTCAAAGTATGCTATATATTTAACCATTAACCTAAGTAAAATGAAACTTTCAAGCCAAGAGTCTAAATCCAGATTTTGCTACTTCAAAGGAATATTTTTGCGAGAAAATTTCTCCTTATCGGACAATTTAGATACACTATCAGTTTACACGTTCTGTGTTGTTTGATCTTAATATATGGCATGCTACACGCGATGGGGGCATTCAGACATTGCGTAAATTGTCGTCTCGGAACAGCCACTTTACGACTACATTCGATTTTATGCTTTAGTAGACGTGCGCAAAATAGATCAAAGCGTTGAGAACGTTGATGTGGCATTCGTCAAGGAAGTCACTGTATGGAATTATCGATTTGAAAACAAGAGAGACATAATGGCCTTGGATCGCTCACCTGAGCCAATAGGCGAAATTCCCTCCTCGAGCGTAATTCAATTTCTGACTGATAGAACTCATTAAAAATTGTGAAGACAATCATTCTGAACAGTTTTCAAGTTTATTGAGCAATAAATATGGCCTCCAGAGTGCCCACAAGGTATTTCTTAAATCTGACCAAGTGACCTATTTCATGACCCCAAGTGCCCCAATTCCAAACTCACTCAACATTTCAATAAGACAAGCATTCTGATCAATGTCCTGATTTCCTAAAGTTGGCCTGATTTATCACCCGACTGACCCAATTTAGAACTTATTGGAAAAAAGTATCAAGACAAACATTCTGAACAAGTCAAGTGAGCAAGAAATGTAGCCTCTAGACTGCCCACAAGGAAGTTCTTTAATTTGACCTAGTAACCTAGATTATCATCCCTAGTGACCCAATTTTGTACTCATCCCAGATTTTATCAAGATGAACATTTTAATTAATTTTCATGTCAAGTGAGTAAAAAATGTGGCCTCTAGTGTGCCCACAAGGTATTACTTAAATTTGACCTTGAGACCTATTTTATGATCCCAGGTTACTCAATTTTAAACTGAGTAAGCATGTTGTGCTCAGGTGGGCTAACAAGATTTGAACAGGTTCATTACCTACCAAATAACAAAGCTTTATGCTTCCCAGTTTGAGAAAAGAAGAACTTTAAAGTTCTCCTTCTCTGTTCCTTTGTTCGAACGTGTGATCCCCGGGGCGGAGTCAGTTTTGAGATAAAGAATTTTAAAGTTTTATTTATTTATTTATTTATTTTTTTTTTCGTTCCTTTGTTCGAAATTCTTACCCCCGGGGCGTGGCCAGCTTTGACCCCACGGGCATCTTATGAACAAACTTGATAGAGGTCCACTAGGAGATGCTACATACCAAATATCAAAGCTATGCGACTTCTAGTTTCAGCAAAGATCTTCAAAGATTTTGCTATTTTTTTCTTTCTGTTGCTATGACAACCAGAAATGAGGGTTGATTTTAATCTCTTGAATAAGTTTCGTAGAATTTCACCAAAGGAACATCCCTACCAAGTTTAATCAAGATTAGCCCAGAGGTTAAGGAGGAGAAGGTACTTAAATGAATTCGGGACAGACGGACAGATGTACACTGGACAATGACCATTCACAATTCCTCTCCCTAGCACTAAGTGCTCATGTGAACCAACAGAGAAATATTGTTTAAATATTAAGTTGAAAATCATCCTCTTAAGCAAAATATTATTTTTCTTTGGTTAAAGGGAGATTACTGCTGCCTTAGTTTGCATCATTTGTGTACTGATAGTCTCCCTTTGCTCTTTCAAGAGGAATCGGGAGTAACGTCCCTTGACGGAAGGATGCATGATGGGTAGACAGAAAACTCATGTAAATACATTGAATTCAATTAATTTTATACCTGGATACTATGATTTTGAGATGTCTTTGGTCGTCAGGGTCTAATTCCCACCATTAAAATTAATCTACCTGAAAATACTCATGCACAATCAAATGAGTGGCGTGCAATCATGGTATGTATAAGCCCAGGTACGAACTGGTTTTGGAACGAACAACCCCGGAAGCAAAGTGGATAGAAGACAAATTTTGTGCATATCATTGCGCCAGTAGAAGGTTATGAAGAGATGAAGCTATTTTCAATCAAAAAGAAGTATTTCCACGATCGATGGCCTTTTGCTGTTTATTTCAATACGCCATTTCCAATTATATATCTGAGTGCTTTTGAAAAACCCATTTGTCTAGAAAAAGTGAGTTTTATTGGGTTTCTTGCCTTCTGTTTTGCACAAAATACAATACATGCTCTTCAGAATTCAATTTTGAACATTTATTGTTGATCTCATAGTGGCATTGTCTTCGACAAATGCCACAAAAACTACATAAAAACGTAAAGTAACGTCTCGGATCAGTATGCGCGGACTGCGCAGGCTAATACGAGACGACACTGTACGCAAATGTCCGAATGCCTCATTTTGCATATTGCAGGCCATACATGTCTGCAAAAGGGCATTGAAGAGTTAAATACACCTATATTAAAAATATAAATTATGTAAATGATGTAGTACTTGGACATCACTAAGTACGTGCCGCCTTGTCCAAAATATAGACTGGTTCTGCATTTGACCGAGTCCAATTGAATTTAGTATTGTACCCAGGCATGTTAAGTAATCACATTATATAGTCCAAGCCTAGTTCTGCAAATGTGATATCGCTAAATAAGGAGTTAAAGTTCTATAATAAAAGTGCCTGCGGCGACACAGAAAATGTATTGGCGTTGTTCAGGGAAAATATTAAAATGTGGTTGTACAGAAAAGTCTGATACATTTATACCTACTCTTCCAGATAATTATTTGCAAACAAAGGTGGAATTAGGAATATAATAAATAGAATAATCAACTGGTAATGTGTTATATTGAAAATCTGTAACTCGAATAGGGTATGACACGGTTAAGAAACTCGTCCTTCGGACTCGTTTTTCAACGGCATCACACGCCATTCTAGTGACAGATTTTTAATATCACACGCCACCAGTTGATTATCCTCTTTATTTCATGCTTTTCGGTAGGATATCGAGAAATAGTAGTGAAAATATTTTTCGATATTACACTGGTACAACCAGTGAAAATACCGATTTTCACGTTCTTGTTACCTAGGTAAATTGCGCGTGCCTAACAACCAGATGGGAAATATGACGTCATATACCTTACATTTCTCGCGCTTGACGTAACGTTGCTATGCGGGAGGGGTACGCCACGGGGAATGAGGGAAAAGAATTGTACTGAATTTTGATAAAGCTCCTCCCAGAAAGGGTTAAAAGCATAAAATAAATAGAATATTTGTTTTTTTTCGGTGAAAGATCGAAATTTATTTCATCTCGTGAACACCATCGGTAATATTTTCACTCGTGGCTGCGCCACTCATGAAAATATTACCGATGGTGTCCACTCGATGAATTAAATTTCGATCTTACACCGAAAAAAAACAAATATCCTCTGTATAATAAAAGTGCCTGCGACGACACAGAAAATGTATGGGCGTTGCTCAGGGAAAATATTAAAATGTGACAGCGTTTCAAACTACCCTGGATATATTTTGATTCATTAGCTTCAAGCATTAAACAATGTAAACTTGATAGCTTGGGACAAGTCTTAACAAGGTTACAAGTGTTTTGCATAAAAGACAAACGTAACTGCATTTACCTTATACTCTACCCATATCCAGATAAAACTTTTCTAAACCATTAACTCATTACCAAACGACAATATTTTAGACTGGTCCAAATTGAAAGCATTTGCATACGACAAAATTAAAGTGACTGAAAATTTAAAATTTGTTTTGAGAAGGGTAGAAAACATAGTGGGAAAAGGAGAAAATGCTGGTTACCAGCATTTTCTCCTTTTCCCACAGTGTTTTCTAAAGGCTTCTTTCTCAGGGGCGTCAAAAGTAGGGATTGTGTGGTAATAAGTTAAGACATTTTCTTGATATTAAAGTATGACACTTTTGAAGACAAGATAGACAATTGTAGACCAATAATTATGAAGGTGTTTATTTATGGTTTTACATTTTATCACTTTTGAAAACATTATGTCTAAGACTTTAAGATTTTAGAATTTTACAATTTTAGAAAGATTGAAAATCTAACATTAAAGAATCTACATGTTTTTCGTTATTTTCAGTCTATTTCTGTAACTGTTTATGACAACTTTATAACATTTTAGGCAGTCACAGAGAACACCGTTTTTATCTCTTCCTTTTTTCTGTTTTGAACTTTTCTTTTTTGCTTCTTGTTTGCTATTCTTTGTAATTTTTCTATTTCAATTCTTAACTCTGTCTTACTGCGTTTCTTTTCCTTATATTTCAATGCTGTTTTATTTGTACATACCGTTCTTAGAACTTAATAATCTATGCAGTAGGGGAAGGGCCAATATTCTAAGTTGTGAGAACTTGTGGCCTAACCCCATTTCAACATTTGAAATAAAATAGATTTCAACTAAACTAACATGCATACATGTACAATAAAGAGGTCCATGATTTTGAGATCCCGTTGGAGAAAAAGATAATATTATTTGTTGTTTTTACCTTTTTCTATACAAGTTCAAAGATAACGTTTTCTACTGTCCTTTCGCTTCGTTTGCTTACAAAATATTTACAGTTTAAAACCTGACCATCACTGTGTGAAATTGCATATCGTTGGTTTCCTTCAAAAACCACGTTACTACAGCTGGAAACAAGCTGCACTTACGAGGCTTTTGAAGTAAACCGACGATATCTCTTGCACTATTGCACCCGAAAAGGTTTTGTTTGTTTAACCCTTTACCCCATAAGGCATTTCTATCGTATCTCTAATTGACCCTAAATAACAGCAAGGACGGAGCCGTTTCTTTTGTGTGTATGACACCTTTTGATAGCATAGAAAACATTGTGACTAAAGGTAAAAATTGCTCACCACGAGCAATTTCACCTTTTGTTACAATGTTTTCCAAAGGCTCCTACAAGCAATGCGTAGAAATGAGTATCTATGAAGTAAAGGGTTAATAGATCTACATCTCTATTGTGATAAATAAAGACCGTTTGTTATAAACAGCTGTACTGGCAAACTACGGTATGTTGGCCTGGCCGTGTTGCTCAGTAGTTAGCGTATCTGACTTACGCCCTGCTAGTTAGGAGTTCGATATCCGGTTGAGGCAAATTTTCTCTCCGGTGATTTTTCGGTAATATTCTCACCGCTGATTCGTGTGACAAAGTAGTTAGTGACTTGAAAGAAAGTTTTGTTAGTGCTGGTGTGAGAAAGCCAGAAAACGCATACGCAGGTGTACTGACCGCCGTGATATGAGGCTGATAAAACACGGCGTTTAAATCCAATACAATCCAACTATATATGTATCTCACTTGCCTTATTGGTAGATTTATATCTCTGATTTGTCCAAAATGACCAATTTTAAACTCAACTAATTTGAATGCATCTACATACATCAAATTCTTTCCCTGACTGATGAGCGCGACTCACTGACCTTTAGCGGACAGCGTAGATCAAGACCAGACAGCACAGAAGGTGCAGTCTGATCTTGGATCTACACACTCAGATACGTCTATACAGCATTAAAAAATAACTACATAGCTTATACTGTCAAACATTTATCTAGGTCTACCTAGATAAATATATGGTATCAAGATTGCTGGTGATTTTTTTTCAAACTCATTACAGGAAAGTACATTTAAATATGCATCATTTTAGACCCGAACAGTCACTCTTTTGCACCACGGATCATTCCCATTCGCCTCTGTAGTAGGCTCAGAAAGTAGTCCGTCTAAAAGTGATATTTTCGTCACATGACCATAACTCAAAATGGAGACACAAGCGCCGGTGAAAGAAAGACCAATAACGATTATTTTGTGTGCTGTTCAAACAGCATACGGCCAATCAGACCTAGTGGTAGAAAATATGAAATAGAGGGATTTTTTTGAAAAGCTTAACTGTCTTTTGAAGGACAAAAACTTGTTTTTTAACCGTACAAACTTAGATTATCGGTGTGTCAAGACTGTTGTCATAATTCAAGGGCGCAGCCATTTTTGTTAAAATTGGCGTAAGATTCTGATCAGTAAAGAAGCTCGAAAAAAATAGTTCCATTGTATGCAGGCAAATTCATCAGTTTGAATGCACCTATAATGTATCCAGATTCATATTTCCATTGTCTACTTTGTAATGTTACACATGCAACAAAACGTGTTTTCTTCCGTTTGACAAGATTCTTGTCATATAGCCCATTGCAGAGATGTATGGCGAGAGTAACTAACGACATCTCTGCTGAAAAATTACCAAACGGTGAACTTATATCTACTTCGATTGGTAAAGCATTGTTTGTGTTTTACATAAAGAATGGGGAATAATCCCTACCTTCAAAACGTCCTTATGTTATTTATAACGAAAAATCTCCAGTAACTTTCTATAAAAAACACGAACTTTCGTGAATCACTAAACATTCTTGGGAGCATTCTACATTTGCAAGTAACACAACTTCTTATTGGCTAAACTGAATGAGTCATGCTCTGTGAAAAGGGGGACTTAACTCTTTCCCAAACAAGCCCTTGTTTTTACGTGTCTGCAGTAAAAGTCTTTTGAAAACATTGTGGGAAAAGGAGAAATTGCTCGTAACGAGCAATTTCTCCTTTTCCCACAGTGTTTTCTACCCATTTGAAGAACTTTCTGCCATTTTTATCAAATTTGAAATCGTCGTCCACAAACTCTTTGAGTTTGGAAGAGTCTAAAATTTGCCGTTTGGGAAAGGGTTAACGCATCTGCAAAGAATTTTCGGCCCAGGTCAATATTTACAGTCCGCTACGGAATCCTGTTTCCGCCATCCACTTTTCGACCTACGAGGAACTCGAAAAGTAGAAATTAGGCACACTAACTTCCACTTTTCTAGCAAAAAAGTCACATCGAAAAGTCGAAAAGTTGAAGTTTTTGACCTGACAATTGTCATAAAACTTTCCACTTTTCGACCTCACGTTTGTCTAGAAAAGTAGAAATTAGGACGCACTAACTTCCACTTTTCGCCTTAAAATGCTAGGTCGAAAAGTAGAAAAGTGGAAGTTTTTCACATGACAATTGTCAATAAAACTTCCACTTTTCGACCTAGAAAAGACAAAGTTGAAAAGTTGAAAAGTTGAAAAGTCGAAAAGTCGAAAAGTGGAAGTTAGCCGATTAAAACTTCCACTTTTCTAGTTAGGACTAATTTTTCGCAGGATAACTTGGCCGCGTTATTATTTTAAATGTACACCGGTCAAAGGAAGATGGCGGGAGCGAATGGTAGAGGTTAAATGTACACCGAATAAGTCTGATGTCAGCCATAATACGGCAACTCACTAGTTTTCATTTTAAACCCGCCCTTATCGCATTGCTACGTCCTTCAGGGAACAGACTTTAACGGTGTACACATTATTAGATATATTGAAATCATGTGGCCTGCAACACGCGAAAAGGGGCATACGGACATTTGCTTAGAGTGTCGTTTCGTATAAGGCCGCGCAGTTCGCCACTTTCCGTGTATGTAATTTTCAATTTAGCGCAAGTCTACTGTGGCACAAAATCTATAGTGGTCTTAAAGTGCCGTGTCGGATCAGCCTGTGCGATCTGCGCAGGCTGATCCGAGACGACCCATTATGGAAATGTCGGAATGCCGTTTTTCGCATATTGCAAGCCATATATAGTTGAAACTTTGGACACTGATTAGTTTTTAAAGTTTAATGGACCCATTTCATCAAAAATCTTCCCTGAAGATTGAGTTGCGATCTCAAAATGTGGCTTGATCGCCGCTGATCGCAAGTAATCGGCGGTTGAACGCACCTTGGTCTTCTGTAGTCGCACAAGGTCAAGGGAAAGTATTCAAAAAAAAAGATCGAACCTAGGTTTTTGACATGTCAAAAAACTAAGCTGCGATCTGGAAAATCTCAGATAGATTGCCGAAAGATCGTCCGTTAAACCATTTTTTTAAAGGGATCTTATCCAATTCAGATTTACTTTGAGAAAACCTGCTATAGGCGAAAATTTTCAACATGGTTAGCCTGCACAATTCCTGCAATCTGACCAGATCGAGATGGTCCCTTTTCATGCGACGAGTTGCATATCATGAAATGATACTACTAGACATTACTCTACCGAAATACCAACGCGGCAGATTCGGGGAGGTCATATTGATGTTAATGTAACAATGGGGAAAATATCGAGTCCGAGGACAGAAATCCTTAATCGAGTTCGGAGAACATAAATTCATAATCGACTCCGATCAGCATCATAGATAGGCCTACATCGACATTTTTATTAACCTTGGAAAGATTATGAAGGATCCCGGTGCCCACACCAAGCCAGTGTTCGAACCAGCGACCAAGATGTTAAAAAGTCACACATTTTAACCCATTACCACTTGATTCCTGTTTTTGACACCTTTGCAAAATATTATTTCGGAAAACATTATTCGAAAAGGAGAAATAGCTTTTTACAAACTATTTCTCTCACAATGTTGTCTACTCAATATTACACTTAGATTTCAATACACACTTTGGAATGTCGTCTGCAGTTTCTTTAAATTTGGACAGTCTTTTATTTCTTGTCATCTCGTAATGGGTTGAACGTGGTTTGAAAATGTCAAATTGGGCGCACGCTTAACGCGCAGTTCCTGACTAGATTTGTTTTACTATAAACTCAGCCCATAGGCGGTATCGGATAAAGATAGACGTCTGACTTAAACAGTGTACATGTATACTTATTCGGTAGACGTTTAGCCTTCATCGGGACAAAATAGGTGACACAGGAATTTTTACCCCTACACCGGCTTCAACACTATTCGGTGCTGATAAACAAACATCCCGTGATAACCAGTCCTAACTAGAAAAGTGGAAGTTTTAAGGCTAACTTCCACTTTTCAACTTTTCGACTTTTCGACTTTTCGACTTATCAACTTTTCGACTTTTCGACTTTTCAACTTTTCGACCTTGTCTTTTTTAGGTCGAAAAGTGGAAGTTTTATTGACAATTGTCCTGTGAAAAACATCCACTTTTCTACTTTTCGACCTAGCATTTTAAGGCGAAAAGTGGAAGTCAGTGCGTCCTAATTTCTACTTCTCTAGACAAACGTGAGGTCGAAAAGTGGAAAGTTTTATGACAATTGCCAGGTCAAAAACTTCAACTTTTCGACTTTTCGAGGTAACTTTTTTGCTAGAAAAGTGGAAGTTAGAGAGCCTAATTTCCACTTTTCGAGTTCCTCCTAGGTCGAAAAGTGGATGGCGGAAACAGGATTCCGTAGTCCACACAGGTTGACCCAGGCCGACACTTTTTGTTATTGTTCACTTCTTTTGACTTTCAAAGGACCAGTCTACCTCATGATTAACTCTTTACCCCATAAGGCATCTCTATGGTATATCTAATTGACCCTAAATAACAGCACGGATGAAGCAGTTTCTTATGTGTATAAGACACCTTTTGATGGCATAGAAAACATTGCGACAAAAGGTGAAATTGCTCGTCACGAGCAATTTCACCTTTTGCCACAATGTTTTCCAAAGGCTCCTACAAGCAATGTGTAGAAATGAGTATCTATGAAGTAAATGGTTAATTCAGTCGTTAAATAAAGTGTTTTGTTATGGATCCACATGTATGCAATGTGTTGCTCGGTCCCACTGATCATTAGAGATTCATTACGCCCCCTTTTGCAGGGCTGAAATGGTTTAGTCAATCATTTTATTTTACGTTTTAAATCTAGAAAACTCTGTAGAACTAGACAAAGAGTTACAGGAGTATACTGACCCTCCCCCCTTTTTTTTATTATCCCCCGCCGAAAGGCGGCGGGGGATATGGTAATAGTCTCCGTCCGTCCTTCCGTCATTCCGTCCTTCCGTCCTTCCGTCCCACATTTTTGTCCGGAGCATATCCCCAAAACTATTTGAGATATCATCTTCAAACTTCACAAGTGGATAGATCTCATTAAGGAGGCGTGAAGTGTACAAGAACCATAACTCTATCTTCAGTATTTTTTTGGAGTTATTGCCCTTTGTACACTTTTTTCTGGAATTTTTGTCCGGAGCATATCTCCAAAAGTATAAAAGCTATGAACTTGAAACTTCACACACATATAGAACACATTGAGGAAAAGTGCAGTGCACAAGAACCATAACTCTATCTTCAGTATTTTTTTGAGTTATTGCCCTTTGTACATTTTTACTTTGGATTTTTGTCCGGAGCATATCTCCAAAAGTATAAAAGCTAGGAACTTGAAACTTCACTCAAATATAGAACTAATTCAGGAGAAGTGCAGTGCACAAGAACCATAACTCTATCTTCAGTATTTTTTGAGTTATTGCCCTTTGTAAATTTTTACTTTGGATTTTTGTTCGCACATTTCTATTTAGATTCACAGGCTTTTTTTGACTGATTACCCTTTGATGAATTTATCCTGTTCTGGAACAAGTGCTAGTTTATTTTTCATACTTATTATCCCCCTGGTGGGGGGGATATGGTAATAGTCTCTGTCAGTCCCTCCTTCCGTCTCCGATTTTTATCCGGAAGATAACTTAACCAGTATTTCAGATACCAACTTCAAACTTCGTAAGTTGATAGATCTCGTTAAGGAGGAGTGCAGTGTACATGAATAACAACTCTGTCCTTCAAAATTTTGGAGTTATTGCCCTTCGTTATTTTTCAGGCCTAATTTTTTTTTCTCTAGCACATAACTTGAAAATTGTTTCACATATCAACTTGAAAATTTGTATGTGTCTAGATTTCAATAAGGAGAAGTGCAGTGCAGAAGAATAATAACTCTAACTTTCATAATTTTTGAGTTATTACCCCTCCTTATTTTTGCAGGCTTAACTTTTGTCCAGAACATAATTGAAAAACTATTTCAGATATGAACATGTAACTTAATCGGTGGATGGATCTTACTGTGAGGAGTGGCAATATGATATTTGAATTATTGCCCTTTGTTATTTTTCAGGCTCAATTTTTGTCCAGGATATAGCTCAAAAATTATTTCAGTTAATGACATATTTCTTCATACGTGGATAGATTTTATTGTGGGGAACTGCATTGTACAAGAATGATAACTCTGCTTTTTATGATTTTTGGTTATTATGTAATGAAATCCTGTGCCATGGAACAAGGGAGCTTAATGTATAATTTTATCATGGACCAATAACAAAAAGGCCACATGTACATGCAAAACACAATACCCCTTATACGTTTGTATCAAAAAAGGTCTTTTTAGGCGGGGGATATCATTTCAACGAAATTGCTTGTTTAAATGGTAAGCGCGTGAAGACAGGGATACCCAAAAATAATATCGTCAATAGGTAGGCAAAAGAAATACCTTTCTGTTTGTGGTAAGTTCCTGATTGAAAACAAACATACTTTCATTTACAAAAATATGATTTACTTTTTGGTATTTTAAGCCAGGTAGGGTACAAAATCCTGTGTTATGGTAAAGACCTAACTCCGGTCTAAAACATATTAGCGCGTGAAGACAGTGATAGAAGAAAAATGAAAAAAATCGTCAATAGGTAGAAAAAGAAAAAAACAAAATACGTTGGTACTTGTGGTTAGTTCTTGACTTAAAAAAACAAACATACTTTCATTTACAAAATAGGATTTACTTTTTGGTATTTTAAGCCAGGCAGGGTACAAAATCTTGTGTTATGGTAAAGACCTAACTCCGATCTAAAACACATTAGCGCGTGAAGACAGAGATATAAAAAAAAAGATAAATAAAAAATCGTCAATAGGTAGAAAAAGAAAAAAACAAAATACGTTTCTACTTGTGGTTAGTTCTTGACTAAAAAAACAAACATACTTTCATTTACAAAATATGATTTACCTTTTGGTATTTTAAGCCAGGTAGGGTACAAAATCCTGTGTTAGGGTAAAGAAATAACTCCGATCTAAAACATATCAGCTACGTGTCAATATTTACTGGAGGACATCAGATTTCACCCTTAACTCTGAACCACACAATGAATTTTTGATAAAAGCATTTGCTGATGACAAATTAAAGGTAACTCAAATTATGAAATTGGTCCTTGATAGGGTAGAAAAAATTGAGGGAAAAGGAGAAAATGCTGGTTACCAGCATTTTCTCCTTTTCCCACAATGTTGTCAAAAAAAATCTTTGTTTGGGATCATTAAGAGTCGGAATTGTGTGGTTAAGGGTTAATATTTAATTCTTATCCTGCTAAATTAAAAAAATGAAACTTTGGAGTCGATGATATTCACCAAGGCTTTTGCTATTTCGAAGGCTTCTGTCTGGGAAAAATATATACATCAAAGATTAGACTGCACGTTCTGTGCAGTCTCATCTTGATCCACACCGACCACCAAAGGTCATTGAGTCGTGCTTAGCAGCCAAAGGGTTAACATGACGACAAATATTTCGGAGTTTTAATATCGGAAACATTTGCATGCCACATTTTAATCAGATGAAGTTTAAATGATAGGACTAGTCTCTCAGTATATAAAAAATCTCAGAGAAAAGGAGAGAAAAGGAAAGTTTGATTACTCGTGTTTCTCCTTTTCTCGGCATGTCATCTGAATCTTTCTTCCCCAGGATCGTGAAAAGCGCTGGATCATATAATGAAGGGTTACGGTGTCCAATGGAGTAAATAGACTTAACTCTTTACCGCACGACAAAATTTAGACTGGTTCAAATTGAAAGCATTTGCCGACGACAAAATTAAGGTGACTGAAAAATTGAAATTTGTTCAGGGAAGGGTAGAAAACGCTGTGGGAAAAGGAGAAAATGCTGGTTACCAGCATTTTCTCCTTTTCCTACAGTGTTTTCAAAAGGCTTCTTTCTCAGGGTCGTCAAAAGTAGGGATCGTGTGGTAATGGGTTAAATGCCTCGTAGACTGTAGGGTGTAGAGTTGATGACTGCATTTTGCCCGACAATCTTTTTATTTTTCCCCGTTTACAGTAGAGCTTTTAGATCGGACATCACGTTAATCAATGTTGTGCGAATCAACATACAAGTTCACCTTATCCTTTGATTTTTACCAAACGACAAAGTTTTAGACTGGTCCAAATTGAAAGCACTTGCAGACGACAATATAAATGCAACTCAAAAATTGAAATTTGTTCCCATCAAAGTAGAAAAAAAGTGTGGGAAAACGGGGGTTGCCAGCAATTTTCTCCTTTTTTTCCCACAATGTTTTGAAAAGCCTTCTATCTCAGGGTCGGAAAAACCAGGGATTGTTTGCGAAAGGGTTAAAAGGGTGATCGTAAAGTTTCCAATAGCCACATTTGGACATTTAAGTTAATGCCTGTCATTTCAACACCCTTGGGGGGGGGGGTTGAGCAGATATTTTATGATTAAATTTTTAGAAATACTTCCTGTAAATATTTATGTAAAGTTTGTTGTAAACAAAAACATTTCTTTTGTGTCACCGTGGACCCGATGTTGACAGTTATCACGCTTTGCCCAGTTAATGATTTTTGAAAATGGTTTTTTGTTGATATCTGGGGGATAGAATTTATTGCACACACAGCAGCATTCAGTATCATCAGCATCATCATTACTATCATCACCATAGCTGCTAACATGTGGGTTATGATTCATATTCAATCCACTTGTTGATGGCTTTGGACTTGTACCTACAGTGGCAACTGGATGTGAGTTGTTGGTCTTGGCTTTTATATTACTGTAGTCTTCCAACAGTTAAATATTCAGTTTCAGTGATTGCAGCTCCACCAGGTTTGGGTTTTGTAACCAATGCTTTGACTTTCCCTGCATTGCAAGTACATGTACATTTACATGTGCATGACAGTGTGGGCTTTTATTTTTGTGGTATTTGTCGAAGACAATACCACAATGAGTTCAAGATTAAATTTTGATAACCATGTATCTTATTTTGTACCGTGAATCTAATACTCCATCGTGTTTAGGTACACAGCAGTAGAAAGAATTTGAGTTCAAGTAGTTCCCCCTAAAATTTTGCCGGAATATCCCGGATGTTTGTAGCTTGAAAATGCTTCAAACGCTTTGGAATATCATTACTACGTTCTCTGTCCTAACCACATACAAACAGACAAAGCAATGATTATATGCTCTTTTATCGCAAAAAAGCCAGACGGGCTGAAAAACATAATTTCAAGTGTAATAACTCAGCCATTTTCAAAAAAAAGTCGGTCGTCAATGACACTGATAAATTAATCAACCTCCGAAAGGTCCCGGGCTTTAGCGCAAGAATAAAAAACTTGGCATAAAGTAGTTCAATTTAAATACATGAATATTGCCATTTTCTTCATAATTTGCAGCTATCTAGGACGACATAGTTCAACCATTTTGTGCAAAACCGAAGGAAATAAACTCAGTTAAACTCATTTTTTCTCAGGCAAATGACTTTTACGGTGTCGCTCAAATATGTAATTTGAAATGGCATATTAAAATACATTGCGCGAGGCTATCGATCGTTGAGATACTTATTTTTGATTGAAACTCGCTTCTCGCGAAATGATACAAATTTGCCAACTGACCTTGGGCTTTTTCGTTCCAAAACCAATTCGTTCCATGGCTTGTTGGTCCTATGATTGCACGCTACTCCATTTGATTGCTCATGAATATTTATAGATCGAGGTAATAGACCATTTGCCAAATACCGTTACTGACGCGTCACCACGAGTTACTTCCCTTTCCACCCGACAATTTTTCCCAATCCTGTATATACCCGAATAGTGAAAGTGTCATATTTTTTAAATGGATTACACACTAAAAGCGATAAATAAACAACCTAAAACGGCCGTGCCGTTAGTTTCATCAATTATCTTTTTCGAAGACACACACAAAAAAGAACTGTTGTTTTATCAATTTTTCGGCAGACTTCAGAGAGTATAGCGGTATCATTTATAAGCGCTGTCTCCTGCCGGGCGTGTTGATAGAGCTTTTTGCATGCAGACTGCATTAACCCTTTGGCTACCAAGTGCGACTCAATGACCTTTTGCAGACAATATAGATTCAGATCACACCAGGAAGAACGTGCAGTCTGATCCTAGATCTACACTATCCGATATGGAGATATTTTTCCTCGAGATACTCCTTTGAAATAACTTTTGAGGTTTTACTATCGGCTTTAAAAGTGGCATTTAATATATTTAGTAAGATAAGGTTTAACTTAAATTAAACAAATACCCCCCCTCCATTCCTAAAAAAATTAGTGCAAATATACCGTTTAAAGTGGGACCTGTTAACCCAGGTTACATAATGCATTTAAAAAAAATGTTCAGGCAGAAAAATGCATCTTTTGGCACCAGTAATTAGAACAGACTTACCCTCCGTCACAGCTTTTAACAATTCCAAACCTTTACAAGTGATCAACGTAAGACTAAACGGGATAAACACTTAATTATGACACATGTGTGTTAACTAGTCGGTGCCTAAAAAGAACACAACAGCTTTTCAAATAGATCATCCACTTTGACGGGGAAACACCGAGATCAAACGTACACCCAGCTAACCCTTGACTAGCTTTTCAATGAAAATAAGTATAGCACGTATTCGCTTTCTGAAAATGAATCTGTAACATCTTTTCTTCTAGAGGGAATGGAAGGTTTGAAATTTGAACTAAACTTTGCTATTACGATAGTCAACTTATAAGGTAGTTCAAACAGGAACATGGCAACTATACAGATTTTTAAAAATGTTATTTCAAAGTTAAGATTTTTGCTATAAATTCAAAATGTTTGATGTCCCAGTTTTTTGTTAGTAAACTGTCTATGTCTTTTAGCAGATACTGGAACGATTTTTTTGGAAAAATTATCACATTAATAGTTTAAATAAATCAAACCACAGATTCCTAGACTTCGAGCATGTACGTTACAAACTTAGCTACAGAATTACGCAAACATTGGTTGAATAATCAGACATAAAATTAGGAAAGGTCTATTGCAGGTATATTGATGTTATCCCCCCCCCCCACACACACACACCCCATTATTATAACACCGAATCTTTCACCAACTCTTTACGAAACAAAAATTTGCGACTTGCCCAAATTGGAAGTCTTTGCAGATAACAATTTGAATGTGGCTTAAAAATGAAATTTTCTTTAGGAAGGATAGTAAGGGGAAAAGGAGAATTTTACTAGAATTTTAACCCTTTTCAACAACATTTTTAAAAAACTATATTTCTAAGGGTCGTAAAAACTTGGGTTATGTGGCATAGGGTTTTAAATAGTTACTTCGAATGTTTTCACCCGACGACAACAGTTTGGACTCGTCCAGATACTATGCATATGGAGAGGAGTGAATAAACGTGGGTCAAATGGTTGTAATTGTCTTTTAAAAAGTAAAAAAAGAAAACTATTGTTAAAACAGGAGAAGATGTATGTTGCAAGCCCTTCCTTTTTTCCTCCAATATTTTCGCTCACACTTTGAAAATTCGTTTTTTTCACAAATGTTTATGAACTACATATTGATTACTTTCAGTTTTCGATTTTTTGAAAGTGTGTGTGTTTGTGGGGGGGGGGAATGTTGAGAAAGTGAGACAAATAACAGACAGTGGGACAAATCAGCACGTCTGCCCCCTTTATACACGGGTCGCTCGAAATACTTTGGTAAAAGGTTGATTAGCTGTTTAGTGTCTTCAGAAAGACAGGGACAGTCCATTTAGTGATTTTAAAGTACTATTATCAAACATCCTTGTTGCACTTTCAGGCATGTACCTATTGACGAATAACTTATGTTATCGATCATGAACAAAAGAAATGTGGCTTCAGATCAAAATTCAGACCTTCCATAACTTTTTTTAAGCTTCATTTTGAGTATAAAATATATGTATCTAATGAAGTCTTACAAAAAAAAAAATGGGTAAAGGGTTAAATCGGTGTTCCTTTGATCTCGGTATCGCACTGCAGAGTGGGTGACCTTTAGAACAGCTGTAATGTAGTTGCTTCTTACAGATTAGCACACACGTGTCACATTAAATTGACTCTTCTTATCTTTTGTTTCATATCAATTTACCCCTTTGGTTATCATTAATGGTCAGGATTATGAATTTTATATAGGTTTCAGAGGCTAAGTCCGTTCTTAGTCTCTACATGCTCTTTATTTAAATACGATTTTATAAAATGCATATTTTGTCTGTTTGTGATTTTCTTTTTCAAAGGCAATATCATGAAATATGTTTGAATTGTGATAGAATTGATTTCCATAGATTTCTTGCTATGTCATTTTCTTTTCAATTATGAATTTGTCCAAATTTAAAGGATTTGCGAATGGGACATACGGCATTTGTTACTAAAATAATGCTTTGATTGTCTGGTGTCACGTGATACGGCTGGTGCGCCACTTACGATAAAATGGAAATATCGCTTACCGTCTATTGATTGTAATGTTGGAAAATGAATGTAAAAGGCTAGAGATATTTCATAATTATGGTTTTCAGGAACAAACTTAATTTTGTTCGATATATCAACAGGATTTTTCTCTCTATTCGTCATGCATCCTACTATCAAGGGGCGTTACTCCTGCTTCTTCCTCATGATCAAAAGGAGACCACTTACACAAAATAAACGAAACTTAATTTGTCATGAATACTCTCCCTTCAACTGAAAAGGTATTCATTTGCTTGGTGGGTTGACTTTTAAGCCAATATCTGAACAATATGTCTCTGTTTCTTTCAAACTATTCATTCCACACATGGATTTCCTTGACAAATACCACTTCTGCGTTTTCAACGCTTTGATTTAACCTTAATTAGCAAGAATTGTTCAACAGCCTCTTTTCCTGATTTCATTGCCATGAGTTTCTGTACAGGATTTTCTTCAACAAAGCTTTCACTGGAATAAAATTTTTGTTCTTTTACAGCTTCCTTGAATCTTTCTACTTCGCCTTAAACTGGCTTTTTAATGCATTCTTAAACTACGAATTATATACAGTATGATATTATTTTTGTTCTGTTAATACTTACATAAAAACATCAGTCCAATTATTACTTTTTTTCGCTATTCGTGAGAAATGGACTCATTCAAATAAATGCCTTGTTTCCACTGGTCAAGGCTGTACAGGTTTCTAGTCATTTCGTACCTGGTTAATTTCGTACCTAGGTCATTTCGTACGATTTTGGTCATTTCGTACCTATTGATACTTTCTATTTCGGTCATTTCGTACCCAGTTGGTCATTTCGTACCCACTTTGGAAATTTCATACACAAGTTTAATTATCATTTTGATTATTTAGTACCTAGGTTTTCCTACTATTTGTGTCTTTTTTGTTGAATGACCACTGCTAAAATTTATACATTGCTGAAATTGTGTTAAATTCCGCCGAAGAACGAGTATAATGGTTATGATTGTATCTGACCATTATTGGTCACTTCTTTCTAAGTTTAGTTTTTAAAACAAATATTGTTTAGAACTCCTTTGTTTATTTCTCACCGAGCTCTGCATAAATTTGATTTGTAGAAAAATATCTGGAGAGAGACCAGTTTTTCGCTGTGTTAAGCGCGATGCAAAACCATGATTCTTTATTAACACTGTTCACCAAACAGTATAGTTTTAGACTTGTTTAAATTGCAAACTTACGTCCTTTTGAATCTTACTTTCCCAGGACAGCAACATTTTAGTAACTTAGCCCTGTTTTCAACACTTGCCCAAACAAACACGAGTTATCACGTGTGTGCTGTCAAATTCTTTTGGAAAAACATGTTGGCTAAGGAGAAATTGCTCGTTATAAGGAATTTCTCCTTTATCAAATACTTTTTTCCCCACTACTAGCGAATTTTCCACCATGTTTGCAGCTTTTTAAATTGTCGTCTGCCAACTCTGAATTTGGAAGAGTCCGATATTTGTCGTTTGGAAAAGAGCTAAGAGAGCGCTGTGCGAGAGTATTTGATACTGTAACAGAAGACAAGTTTTGATATAGATTCACAGTCACATCAATTTCATAATGTATTAAAAAATCTGCTGATGAAAACTCACATTTACTTACTTGCCCTGGCTTTCTTGAAACATTAAACATTTTTTTTTTTTTTTGCGGCGACTTTGATGCTTTGCATCAACTTTTTCTTGTTTAATATTTGATGATAAAAAGGAGGAGAAGATGTTTTCATCATGGTATCTTCAGAAACTGTAAGTAAATATCGATAGATTTTAGTCAAAATACCATTTATTTACACGTTTTTGTCGCATATTTTCTCTAGTGTCGAACCGTGGCTTCCGCTCCGAAAAAGTTGAGTAGAATTAGGACTCGTGCATATTTACGACGACGATGTTTTCGCGTATTTTTTCAAAATCGCGTGTGTGTAAGACACCGCGAATGCGTAGGACCGAGAACAGATCTGCCGACGGTACTTACACATAATTATTCTTTACAAATTATCTATAAAAAGGTCACTTGAATGAACACATCGTACGCTTAGCCTGAAGTTTAGATAGTTGATTGTATTGTTCATATACATAATTATTCTTTTTTTTTCTAATTTTGTTCGATGAATCATCGAAAGTATTGATTTCAAACCCAGCAAAATGGCCGCCTTCGACTGAAAAAATATGTTGAAAAGCTAAAAATAGACTTTGTATTCATGCCCGTTCTACCAAGTATCCGCGAAAGAAATTAACTCGTATTTACTGTCGTATTTATCCGTGATTTTTTTCTCTCTATCATTTTCGAAAACTGATTTAAGTGAACAGTGAGTGCAATTATAAGGGTTAAGTGCAGATTTTTGTGTTTTCATCGAGATATAAAATGCAACTGCCTTATTACATGGCTTAACATAACGTTATTTGTCATGTAATAAGGCAATTTTATTATATACCTAGCAGTGAAATCCTGGAATTTCCCAGTGTAATAAATTTTGATATCATCACTAGTGACGTTATCAACTTTCACTTCCTGCCGTCATTTGGGAACTACCTTTTTTTTTCGACTACATTTTTTTCGACTTTCAAACGCAAAATTACAAATAATGATGTTAATAAGGTATATAATAAATTGAATAATCAGCTGGTTATTTTTGATATGAAAAATATCTCACTCGGACGCGTCGTAAGGCGTTAAAAAAACTCGTGCTGCGCACTCGTTTTTTCAACGCCTAACAACGCATCCTCGTGAGATATTTTTCATATCAAGATTATCCTCTATGCATTTTATATCTCGATGAAAACACAAAAATCTGCACTCAACCCTATAATACACAACCCTTAGTTTCGATGACCCTATGAACATAACATTTTAAGAATTGTAGTAGGAGAAAATGCCAGTAACCAGCCTTTACTCCATTTTCTATATAGAGGATAATCAACTGGTTGTTTTTGATATGAAAAATATCTCACGAGGATGCGTTGTTAGGCGTTGAAAAAACGAGTGCGCAGCACGAGTTTTTTTAACGCCTTACGACGCGTCCGAGTGAGATATTTTTCATATCAAAAATAACCAGTTGATTATTCTATTTATTATATACCTTATTAACATCATTATTTGTAATTTTGCATTTGAAAGTCGAAAAAAATGTAGTCGAAAAAAAGGTAGTTCCCAAATGACGTCAAGAAGTGAAAGTTGATAACGTCACTAGTGATGATATCAAAATTTATTACACTGGGAAATTCCAGGATTTCACTGCTAGGTATATAATAAATTGTTTTATACCTTATCAAAGGCAAATTTCACCACTTGTGCCACGTGCAAATTGTCGACTGCAAATGCTTTCAATCTGGACAAGTCTACATTCATGTTATGCACAGTGAAAAGAAAAAAAAAACATGTAGGTGAAACTTCTACTTTCAAAGTGGGTGTGTCTTACTTTCAGAAGTGTACAAATTATTTAAAACAATACTGCCAATAATATTTTTCTTGACTATGGTATTAGTTTATCATTTGATAAGCGTTGACAGCTTTCAACTAAACTTTAGTACAGAATAAACAACATTTTCTATTGTGACTAACAGTGGAATTTTGTGAGCTTTTATAATTATAAAAAAAAATTTACATATCTTACTAAAAGTATAGACTGTAAAATTTGACCTGGCAGGTGAGAGCTATGTTTTACCACATCATATTTTAGATTGACAATTAATTGGTAATATGGAAACCATTGTGAACAGCCGTATTCCATAAAGCAAAGGATTGATAAAGTATTATCTGTGCTTAGATTTACCACAAACAATTCCGGACTGGCTTGTGGCCATTAAAAGTAAACTAGACGATTGATGTCAAAGAATTATTAAACTGGTCTACAAAAACTGTTATCAAGCGAGTCTTTGGCGAGCTTAAAGACGTTTTATACAGTTTTGTGAAAATTTAATCCTTTCAGAGAATTTTCTAATTCTTTCATATGTTGGGTAAAATTCAATGGCAAACTCAAAAATAAAAAGAAAAAGGTATGTTGTCGAGTTGAGTTATATTTTCTGCTAAATGGCTGTTTCTATGGTAACCGTTTGTATCAAAACACCTATAATGACTATATCTTGATAAAAGACAGTATTACAGTGATAGAAAGTTTATTATACAATGCAAATATTATTTTGCATATTTAATATGTTATTTCTTGATTCTGTATGAGTGAAATAATAATCTGAATTCTTTTTCTTTTTAAAAAAATATTTTTCCTATTTCTTGACTCGCCAAAATATGAGCAAAATCCGCACGTAGTCTTCAACTAATTCAAAATTTTGAAAAATTCCTTTCATGGAATTTTCTAATTTTTTGGTATATTCAGTAAAATTTAATGGTAAGTACAAAAATGAGAGAAAAAATAAGATATGTTGCCGTGTTAGATTTCTTGTAAAATGGCCGTTTCCATAATAACCGTTTAGGCGCTCAGACCGATCGGCAATATCATGTTCAGTAGACTCTAGTCTCTGAGATAGTCGATACCGCCAAAAACTTTCCTGTGTGCTCCTGATCTTTTCCCTTTTAGATCTTTTTTGCAAAATGTCCGTTAAGTCGATATTGTAGACTCATTCTTCGCTTCGAAACGTACCGTATCCGAAATTCAAGGTATTGTCCGAACGATATACAAGTACCTTCTTTGAGAAGACTTACTGTCTGTTATTGTCTCCCTTGAAATCGCCAAAGTGATGTGCAGAAATGACTACCGAAAACGTCCTTAATAATTCTTTTTGGGGGACGAGTTTAATGATTTTCTATCTAAAAAACCAACGAGTGTCAGATTATTTTCTGTATAGCAAGAATTATAGTCCAACATGTGTTAAACCATTTGCATACATGTATCATGTGTAGTTAAATTTACATGAAGCCAGTGCGCTAACTTTGACAGGTACGAACGAAAAATAGTTCCGACAAACTTGAATATATTTGATTTTGTTTTGAGTCTACAAGTGATTAAATTAACAACTTTATCATGTTTCATTCAAGAGCCTTGGTCTGTAATGTTTTAAAATGTAGCGTATAATTATAGAATGTTGACCTAATACTGCATTATTTTCTTATCTCACACATGTGTGAAACAAGGAAATTCGTAATGGCTGTATCACATTGAAAACAAGGAGTCGGCGGCACTATATTTTCATTCGGTTTTGAAAAGTACCTATGGAGGCAGCCATGTTGTTTACTCAGCTTCAAGTAATTTCATAACTAGGCCATGTCGTACCTAGAACATTTCGTACAATTTTGGTAATTTCGGACCCACCTATTTCTTTTATTTTGGTCGTTTCGTACCCACTTCAATCATTTCGTACCCATTTTGGTCAATAGATATTCAGTCCCTAATGTCAATTTGATATTTGGAATTTAAATTTAGTACTATTTTCTTCTGATGTTTCACTGATGACAACTGCTTTTTGTACATAGCTCCAATTATAATTATGATAAATTTCGCCTAAGACTGGCTATGATTGTGTCTTACAATTATTATTATTTTTTTTTTATTTCTTAAGTTTTAAGTTGCATTCTAAGGATTGTTTAGGACTTCTCAGTTCATTTCTCACCGAGTTTTGCAAAAGTTTGCCTTCGTCTATTTAAAATGCTATAATATACCTTTTTTAAATAAACATCTGATTTGCGGTGCCATTGATCTTATGCATCAATATTTTCTTGTTATCTTGCTTTGACTGCATCCCTTATAAACCTCAGAAAGAGACCAGGATATCAATTTCATGGATTTTCTTGCTAAATCAATTCAAACTGTCGAAGCAAACAGAACAAAAGCACCACACTGAGGAAATAGATCAAAGGACCAAATTCTTTTGATCTGGATACCAAGGCTGTTATTGATATATTCATTTATAGCTATCTTATTTATCAGGCTTCTTATTCTAGACATGTTTTTCCACATTCAGTTTTGGGGGAAAAAAATGAGTCCTCATTTAAATTTTGAACTTTGTTGACAATACATGAATCTAGAAAACATTGCTGGAAAAGGACACCTGTTACTTTCTAGAAAATTAAGGAAAAGTACAATTGTTTGATACAAGCTTAATTCTATAATGTTCAACATCAGTGTGAACACCGAACCGTTTATCACACCATCCCAAATTTTTATGAGCGTAAGAAAAAATCCTTCCGAAAACAATATGAGAAAAGGAGAAAATGCTGCTAACAAAAAAAAAAAAACTTAATTCAATCAATTGAATCACATTTAATTCAATGCCTGCAAATGCCTCTATTGAAAATTTGGAACTGTTTGAATTTGGAGCTGGAAAATTAAATAATCTGCTAGATGGCATTTTAAAAATATACATCTTTATTTCATGCTTTCCGGTAGGATATCGAGAAATAGCAGTGAAAATATTTTTCGATCTTACACTGGTACCACCAGTGACAATACCGATTTTCACGTTCTTGTTGCCTAGGTAAATTGCGCGTGCCTAACAACCAGATGGGAAATATGACGTCATATACCTTACATTTCACGCGCTTGACGTAACGTTGCTACGCGGGAGGGGTACGCCACGGGGAATAACGGAAAAGAACTATACTGAATTTTGATAAAGCTCCTCCCAGAAAGGGTTAAAAGCATAAAATAAATAGAATATTTGCTTTTTTCGGTGTAAGATCGAAATTCATTTCATCTCGTGAACACCATCAGTAATATTTTCACTCGTGGCTGTGCCACTCGTGAAAATATTACCGATGGTGTCCACTCGATGGAAATAATTTCGATCTTACACCGAAAAAAACAAATATCCTCCATATCTGATTTGGCATTCAGGGAACAGAACCGATTGCTTTTCTCAAATGACTGCTGGAACTTTGAATTTCAGAATAAATAGAGGATATTTGTTTTTTTCGGTGAAAGATCGAAATTTATTTCATCGAGTGAACACCGTTGGTAATATTTTCACGAGTGGCGCAGCCACGAATGAAAATATTACCGGTGGTGTTTACGAGACGAAATAAATTTCTATCTTTCACCGAAAAAAATAAATATTCTATTTATTTCATGCTTTTTACCCTTTTAGGGAGGAGCTTTATCAAAATCCAGTACAGATCTTTTCCGTTATTCCCCGTGGCGTACCCCTCCCGCATAGCAATGCATTACAATATTACGTCAAGCGCGAGAGATGTAAGGTATATGACGTCATATTTCCCATCTCCTTGTGAGGCATGCGCAATTTACCTAGGCAACAAGAACGTGAAAATCGGTATTTTCACTGGTGGTACTAGTGTAAGATCGAAAAATATTTTCACTGCTATTTCTCGATATCCTACCAGAAAACATGAAATGAAATAAACGTCTTAAAAAAAAAACAGTGTTATTTATTCAGCTATGATCAGCTAGCATGTAACCTATGCATAGGCAATTTATTTTAATCAAAGTGCTGTAAGCACTGTAATCGGACGTCACTGAATGATTATTGGTTGGTTGGTTGGTTGTATTGGAGTTTAACGCCACTTTAACAGCTAAGGTCATATCATGGCAATCGATGACGCACATGTGTTTCCTGACTTTCTCACACCAGTACTAACACAAATTTTCTTTCCAAAGCCACCGACTACTTTTCTCACATGTTTCTTCAGAGGTGAGAGGCATAAATACGCCGGAAAGAAAGTTCGCCTCAACCAAAGATAGAACTCACAGCCAGCGGGTCATGAGTTCGACACGCTCACCACTGAGCAACCCGGGTGGAGCCACTGAATGATTAAGCAATGTGAATGTTTTCAAGGGTATAATTGTTGTCACGGCAACCAGCGTTTTCAATGAAAATTACTTAAGTTAGTTTAAAATTTGACTCGAGAAAAGCATTTCACCAATTACTAGTGGACATAACACTTGCCGTGAGTGCTACTTCTTGGAGGCGAGTTAGATTTCGTTCAAATTTTTTTAGTCATTTTTGCAAATAGATCTACTGCTGACATAGGCAATGCCAATAAATGTCTGAGATAGTCAGATAGTAAGCTTACAAGGATCTTTGAAGCTTTCTGTCCTTATTTTTAATCTTAAATGAGCATCACATTGTATGATTGAAAAAAATTCCCAAAACTTTTTACTTCTCTGTACCTCCTCTTAATTTGACCAATGAAAACCGTCACACAGTCTGTACAATCTGATCTTGGATCTATACTAACCAATAATGGGATATTTCTTTTTACAAAAATAACTTTGAAATAACAATATCCAGGTTTTCACCGTCCGCCAGAATGTTTTATTTAACTTTTTTAGTAGGTTGAGGATTAATTTGGATTATACAGTTAATTAACCCGTTACCACACAGCAAAATTTTAGACCAATCCCAATTGAAAGCATTTGCAGATGGCAATTTCAAAGTGGCTTAACTGGTGCAAATTTGCTTTGATAGGGTAGAAAACGTTGTGGGAAAAGGAGAAAATGCTGGTTACCAGCATTTACTCTTTTTCCCACAATGTTTTCAAAAGGCTTCTTTCTCAGGGGGCGTAAAAAATTGTCATTGTGTGGTAAATGGTGAACAGCACAGGATGCAATAGTCAGCTATTTAACTCTTTACAAAACGAATCATTTTACGGCCCTCCACATTAAAGGTGGCCCTTCAGAATTTGGGACGAAAATTTTACAAAAATACAAAAATATCATCCTTATACTCCCAAAGCCTTATAATCGTCATTCATAAAACCCCAGTCGTTGAAAACCAACCGACAACACGAGAAATTAGAGATTTACTACGGCCAAGGTCGACATCGACGGGAAACACATTCTATTTTTACATGGACATCTCGCTCATTTTCATACCGGAAATACACAGACGAAGCTTCAAACATAGCGTCCCATGAAGATATTATGAAAAATATGTATGAAAAATAATTACATGTTTGTTATGTAATGGAATTTAAGCGTCATTAGTCACGTGCCAGTCACTTAACATTCCCACAATGCATATTTTTTTTTTTTTGCGTGAAATCTAAAAATAGCTTAGGAGGCTACGTAGCCTTTTAAGGGAATACCACCAAAAAAAATTTTTGGGATAATTTTATGATTCTTAATTATTGATGATTTGTATTGTTTTTTCATAAAAATTTCAGTGATATATATATTTTTTTATTTGGTGTGATGTGAAAATTCTAAGTACCCACCTTTAAAAGCTGTTCCAGAAAGTTAAATGCGACTAAATTGATGAAAACATATTCTTAAAGGGTTGAAAACAACATGAGAAAAGGGGAAAATGCTTGTAACCAGCATTTTCTTCTTTCTTTTCCCGCATTGCTTTAAAAAGGCTTCTTCCCCACTTAAGTGAAAACTCGGGACTGTGTGGTAAAGGGTTAATATAATTTAACAATTTGATATATGAGTTTCGCATTCACAATGATCTAAATAATGAATGACTGGAGGAATGAGAAGGGTTCCCTGGCCAGTCAGGGTTTGCGTAAGTGGAATTTGCTACAAGTCACCTGGAGGTTTTATTTTTAGATCCATTCATACTTTTGTGTACTTTGGAGTAGGAATCAGTGATATGAGCCTGATTTGCATATAGGCCTCCTAATTTACATATAAGCAAGCATCATGTAGACTACCTTATCAATGACATCTTGTACAGTCTATTGCTTTAAAAGTGGACAGGTTCAAACTGGGATGATAAAGATTCTGCGCTTTAAGTAAAAGTTGTCATGATGACTGAATTAAGATTCCTAACAGTAAGGAGTTATTTTTCTGTGGGGCAGTATTTGGCAACTGTGGGTTTTTTTGTTTACATTGAGTCTGGCTCAATCTGGATGCTTCGTTGTTGTTGCTTCTTATTTAGACTTTATCTCGTTCTCTTTGAGACTCTCTCTCTCTCTCTGCAACCTTCTTCAAAATGACGACTGTAGTGGACTTGAAAGCGTCGGTAATCGATCACGTGATACACAAAGAAGAATTTGATTCGTTCTCCTCTCAGTTCTCACTTGTATCATAGGACTTCTATTTCGCCAGAAACCTCCACCTAAATACATCACGTGACTATTTCTTCCCTTTACGTCGGAAATTTTCAATTTGTTGACCAGCATCTAGAATCTATGCAATAACGTGCTAGTATAAGAAGACGAGTGTCATAATTCATTATTGTACGCATTGATAATAATATGCCATATTCGCCATACCAAGAAAACAAAAACAAAGTAAATCTGAAGTTCCTTGAATAGTAGCTAATCTAACGGTCTCTATACAAATTATGTATGCGTCCATTCCTGTAAAGGGCCTTTTCGGGAATTGGATCAGTTTGGATTGTGGAAAACGCCGTCTCTAATCGGTCTAACGACCGATTAAAAACAGCCCCTACAGGCTTGGGTAATAGTTTCAATATACGCCCTACATTTCCTTTGTACCTTTATATGTGATGGATGATGCGTCATAGCAAACAGGTCGAATCTTCGAAGAATAAGACATGCGCAGAAGATTGAAATGATGGGTGCTCTGGTGAAAAGTGGTTAATTGCATCTACATGACACATCTTACCAAGCAATTCATCAAATTATTATGGATTCATAACAAACAACTGAATTCTTAGGTATTCTTTTGACAGTCAGAAAGCTGACCAAAGATAAAAGTAAAACGTTTCAGCCCAGCTCCGCATGCGCCAGTTGAGATGTAATACTTTTTGCAGATGCATTCAGTCCCCTTTGGACAGAGCATGGCTCGCACAGAAAGTACTTTATGTATTTTAACCGTTTACCATATGGCAAAATTTTGGACTTGTCCATATCAAAAGTTTTATAGAAAACAAATTGAATTTGGCTCAAATTGTGCCATTTGTGAGTGACAGGGCAGAAAATTCTGGGTGAGGAGAAAATGCTGTTTACCAGCATTCTTTCTTATTCCAACAATGTTGCCAAAGTGCAGTTAAAAGTATGGGTTGGGTTGTTAGAGTTGAAGATTCAGTTTTATATTTCATAATATTTATGCCCACCTTCAACGGAGTGGGGGTATGTTGCTTTGCTAATGTCGGTCGAGCAGATGGTCGGTCGGTCGGTAGGTCCGTCGGTGGTAGACCGTACCTTCGATCAAAGGTCAAGGTCACAGTGACCGTCAACATGTTGATACATACATGTAGACTAAACATTGGATTCGGATGATTCGGATGATAACTAGACACAGAATTGACTTAGGTTCGCCAAAGTTGGCACAGACATGCGTCTTGGAGTGTAGATGATCCCTATAGATGTTAAGGTGAATCGGTCAAAGGTCAAGGTCATAGTGACCGTGCTGATATATAGGCAAACTTTGTCTGGATGATAACTAGACGCAGAAATGACATAGGTTCGTTAAATTGCCACAAACATGTGTCTTGGAGTGGAAATGACCCCTATTGATTTTAAAGTCAATCGGCCAAAGGTCAACGTCACAGTGACCGTCAACATGTTGATATATAAACTAAATAGACTAAACCTTGTCCGGATAATAACAAGACACTGAATTGACGTAGGTTCTTGAAATTTGGTACAGACATACATCACGGAGTATAGATGGTTCCTGTTGATCGAGGTCAATCGGTCAGTTGTCAAGGTCACAGTGACAATCAACATGTTGATTTATATACCAAACCTTGTCTGGATGATAACTAGACACACAATTGACCTAGATTAGTCAAATTGCGCACAGATATTTGTCTTGGGGTGCAAATGATTCCTTGATTGATTTTGGAGACAATCGGTCAAAGGTCAAGGGCAAGGTGACCGTCAACATGTTGATATATAGACCAAACCTTGTCCAGATGGTAACTAGACACAGAATTGACGTAGGTTCAATCGGTCAAAGGTCAAGGTCACAGTGACCGTCAACATGTTGATATATAGACCAAACCTTGTCCGGCTGATAACTAGACACAGAATTGACGTAGCTTCTCCAAAATTGTGATCAGATATTTATCTTGGATTGTAAATTATTCCAATTGATTTTTAGGTCAATCGATCAATTGTCAAGGTCACAGTGACCATCAATATGTTGATATATGGACTAAACCGTGTCTGGATGATAACTAGCCACAGAATTGATCTAGGTTCGTCAAATTTGGCGCAGATATTTGTCTTGGAGTGTACATGATCCCTATTGATTTTGTGGTCAATCGGTCGAAGATCAAGGTAAGAGTAGCCGTCAACATTTTGATGTATAGACCAAACCTTGTCCGGATGATGACTAGACACAGAATTAACGTAGGTTCTTCAAATTCCTTTATCAATGTGGCAGTAGGGGGCATGACTGTTTTACAAAGAGACATCTTGTTAGAATTAGAATTTTGTTGATCATGTAGTTTACAATTCTCTCTCCCTTAGTAAATAATTGGTATTTGATACACACTACAGTAGGCAATTGAATGTGACATACTGGATGTCCGTGTCGGGATAGAAGCTGTGCTGAGTCAGTGTTCACCGAACCTGTATAGATTATCAAAGTTATCTTGCCTGCCTTGATGACGATGGCTTTGTAAGTTTAAGGTCCCTCTGTGCTCTAGGCATATATGGTATGGACCACTAGAGAGAGAATCAGTGCAAGGAAATCCGGGCTCAAACCCCTAGCTCATCTTCAATTAGGCCTCCTTGGGTCTTTAACGTACCTAGTGTAAAGCAGCGTTAAACGCAAGGTTACACGCAAGGCTATCGATGGGTTCCAAACCAGTTCCCTTCTAGTTGGATGGAAAATACAAGGTTTCAGATAGGTCCTGGTTTGGCCGGGTATCAAACCTCAGGCATCAGGATTGAAGGTCCAGCATTTTATCACTGCACTATGTGTCTACCTTTCTTGCTTTTCTTGATTGATTGAATTTGCATTTATTTATCGTCCCCACTCGTCCCCACCAGTTGCCAATACCGGTATAGGCCACACCCCCAGAGGGCTGTTAGTATTCTTAAGCGGGGATAGTGCAGATACAGGAGGAAACCCATCTTAAGTTAAGCCTGATTCTTTGATGTGCTCGATGTATAGCACCGTCATACAGGACCTTGATTTAACGTTTCATCCACACTATTAGTAATTCTAGGTGGCCAGCAATGGGGGTCAACCCACACCCTTAAGGGACTCGAAACAACACGTTAACGAGTCCTACGCTCTACCTATTGAGCTATGCGGACTGGTCTGTTCTTGCTTGCCTTCATTGATTGAATTTGCCTTTATTTATCGTCGCCACCGGTACCACACTCCCTAAAGGCTGTTAGTATTGTCACGGGAGATAGTGCATATACAGGACGAAACCAGTCCCAAGTTTCATCTGGTTCTTTAATGGGCTCGATGTATAGCACCGTCACACGGGACTCCGGTTTACAGTTTAGCATCTACAATTATTAAGCAATCAGCACCTAGCTACGTAAAAATATATATGACCATAAGATCTCAGATGTCTTTGATAATGGGTCTAACTGGACCAGAAGGACTAGAGATATTTACAATTGAATTAAAAAAAAAATGCTATATTTGACTTTGTTTAAACTCTAGCATCTACAATTATCAACCAATCAGCATTAAACTTTGCCAAAATATATATGACCATAAGATCCCGGATGAGTTTGATCATGGGTCTAATCCGACCAAAACAACTGAGTTATTTGCCCTTGAAGTAGATGAATTGCTGTATTTGACTTTGTTTACTCTCTAGCATCTACAACTTTTACCCAGCCAGTACCAAACTTGTTCTAAGTATATATAACCATAAAAATTGAAATGAGTTTGATAATGGGTAATCTGACCTGAACAATTGGAATTATTTTCACTTGAAATAGAGAGTTTTTTATAATAGTTCTTTGTCCTGAACATCACTTTTTCATGTCCAGTCCGATTGACTTGAATCTTGGCATTTGTGTTTGTTTCAATAATAATGAGTGCACTGCGAAAGTACCATAACTCTACCTTATACTGTGTATGAGTTAATTCCCTCTGACCGTCATTTTAACAGCATTTTCTGCTTGTCCGGAATATAACTTCGTCATCTTTTGTCTGAACATCTTAAAATTTGGTATGCATGATTGTTAAGAAATCACGAAGTGCAGTACACAAGAACAATAACTCTGCTTAGCGCAAATTTTGAGTTATTCACCCTTTGATATTCACTTTAGTGGTATTTCTTGCTTGTCTGGAGCAAAATTTCGTCATTTTAAGTAGGAATGACTTGTAATATTTGAATGTTTTCCTTATTTGCCTTTGGAAGTGCAGTATGCAAAAACTGTAGTTCTACCTCATGCTGTCTTTGAGTTATTTCCCTTTGATTGTCATTTTAACCGCATTTAGTGCTTGTCCAGAATATAACTTTGTCATTTCAAGCCAAGAACAACTTCAAACTTGGTATGCATGTTTGTTGAATATTACGGAGTGTACAAGAACAAAAACTCCACATTGCACGGATTTTGAGTAATTCCACTTTGATCTTCATTTTTAAAGTACTTGTATTTCTTTCTTGTTCGGAACGGAACTTTGTCACCTTAAGTCAAATTGACTTGAGACTTATTATGGCCTCGACCTTAGCTGGGTCAGGCTTCAGCCCTTTGTCGGTTATCACGTGACCAAAGAATGACACTTCTGAAACACCTATGATACATATGTCTGCGTTAAATTTTATACCCTTTTCCCGCGCACGTTTCAAAGCATTTTGCAAGTTTTCGTCGTTTTCTTTTCGCGTTCTGCCGAAAATAAGAATATCGTCCACTATCGCCGTAATGCCTGAGAGCCCTTCAAAAATCTCATGGACTTTGCGAAGAAAGATATCTCCCGATGATTTGATGCCAAACGGTAGCCTCAAATACCTGTATCTACAAAATGGGGTTGAGAATGTTGTCAGCAATGACGATTCTCTGTCTAGCTTAATACTCCAGTAGGCATGTGTGATATCTAATATACTGAGGTATGTTGCACCTGCAAGCTCAGACGTAACGTCATCTAAAGTTGGCATTGGCTGGTGAGGTCTGCGAATAGCCTCATTTAACCCTTTAGGATCTAAGCAAATTCTTAACTTTCTACTTTCTGGTTTTTCGACAACGACTATCGAGTTGACCCAGTCAGTGGGTTTATCGACTTTTACTATGATCTCGTCTTTTTTCCATCTGATCAAGTTCGGACTTGAGTCGCGATTTTAAAACTTCGGGTATCCTACGAGGTGCACAAACTATAGGGATTGCATCGTCTTTTAAATGTAAGTGACATGTACCTGGTATTACTCCTATCCCATTGAACAAATCACAATATTCAGTGGTAATAGATTTCTTGCAAAGATCTTTTTGTTGTGACTGCAGTGATGACTCGACACGACAAGTGAGCTTTAGAAGACCTAAGTCAATGGATGACTTTAATCCTATGATAGCTGGGTCATTGCTATCCACAACATAAAATGTTGTCTTAACTGATTTGGCTTTAAAAGAGCAGGATACAGTTATCTGTCCGATGACCTTTACGGCATCGCCCGAGTACGAGGTGAGTTTGCAATCTGGGGCCTCTAGCGGGGTTTGAACATTTAATTTGTCTAAGACTTTACAGGAAATGATATTCACTTCACTGCCTGTGTCGATCTTAAATTGTACAGGGATTTTCTTACGACCTAGGGCAAGGGACACAAATGCACGGTCTGGAGAATGTGAAAAAGTGCTTACCCTACCCTTATCGATAACGTCAATAAAATGCTCTTTATGTCCATCATATGAAAAACTGGTGTCACAGCCTTTGGCACCATAATAGCCACTGTTCTCTTCGGCTGTGTCAATGTCGAGCACTGCTTTTGACCTACACATTAATTGAAAATGATTAAGCTTGTGACAATGTCTACATGTCTTTCCGTATGCTGTACACAATTTTTTGTTCTTCCCATGTACTTTTCCGCAGTTCCCGCATTGGTTGTTTTGGGTGGAGGGCTTCGTCGTCTGCTTTCTGGATCCCCGATTGTAGTTCGATTGTTGTTTCTGGCTCCCGATAGCGTCAACGGGCTGTTTATCAGTGTCGACCATGCTCATCGTGGCCATTTGTTGCCTACAGTACTCGTAATTTTGCGCAATTTGAATTGCTTTATCCAACGTTAACTTTTCACCTTCGTTGATCAATGAGTTTTTCACGAATTTGTGAACAGCTTGTACCAAAAAGAATTCTGTCCCTTATCATTTCGTTTTCCTTGTCTGCGTACCTGCAGTCTCTGGCTCGTAACCTAAGCCTAGTCACAAATTTGTCTATCGAATCGTTTCTTATCGTTTCCTTGCACTTCATTATTGAATCGAAAACGAACAAACACAGGATTGTGTTTTGGTTGCACGTGACTTTTAAATCCGTCATAGTATGTTTTGAGTATTTTGGCCTCGTCTCCTTCGAGAGACCAAGACTGACATATGTCACTGCCTTTATCGTCAACCCAACTTAACAAGTATGCAACCTTCTCCTCTTCTTCCTTCGATTTTGGTGGACCTTGAAATATGAGTTCCACGTGCCTGTGAAACTTTTCCCATGCTTCTGGAAGATTCGAACTGTCCCAGTCCATCATGGGCGGTATGGACACTGGAGAAGTATTCAGGCATGCGCAGTAAAACATATACAGGTACAATACAATATACTTCAATATTGTAGTAACATTTCGTAAAGTTTTTTTATTAATACAGTTAATGTAATCAATATCATGTAGCAAAGAATTATTGAATTTCCAAAAGCCTTTTCCGTGTTTAATTTCAGTAAATTGTAGTTCAATCAAAATAATTGAACATTGACCATGAGTGTGTAAGTGATGGTGATACCAACGTGGACATGCCGACAGAACAAGCTACGATGGGTGATCGCGAAAGTGAAGCAAGGAAGGAGGAAACAAATACATTTAACTTCTATTAATTTGACACTTGTGAAAACTGAGGAAATATAAAATGGGACAATTGTGTCACTGAAAGAAGTGCCTCTAAAGGATATTCAAATAACTTGACTGAATATGATATTACTGAAAACTCTAGTTAAATACATGACTTGAACTCTAGGTAAAATCAATACGCATTTAATTCTCTTTAAGTGAGCGACAGGTTGTGATAAATTTATATTTTCCTGAGTAGTTAAATTGTTGTTTTATTGTGGCATTATTATAAGGCATTTGTTATTGACTGTTTGAAATCACGGTCTGTTATTTATTTTTATTTATTTATTTATTGTGTCTAAAGTACATGTATTTATATGTCACGAAAAAAAGGGGAGTTATGTTGAAATCTCCTCAGTGGGGAGTGTAGAGTAGATTGCAATATTTCTTGACTGGGAATATTTCTTGTGCTGTTATGTCAGTTTACTGTTCTTGCGATTTTCATGTGATTTACGCTGGCAGGGTCCCAGTAGTATTTCATGTCATTACAACGGCACTCATTGATGGTATATAAACAAACCAGTGTTTTTCAGTTGGTCTGAAGACTTCTCGAGTCCTTTAGCGATTAAAGTCTAAAACGGATATTTAGTAAGAGAAGAACGTGACTGAAAATCTTTTTTTACTTTTCTTTCGAAATATCAGTATTTATTGTGGATTATTAAAATCATCAACTTGTTCCATTCTTCATGTGCCTTTCCTTGTAGTTAATCATTCTCTATATAAAAGGATCTCTCAATATAAATAATTAATGTGGTGGTTTAAAAATGTTAAAAGTTTGAACAGTTAAAAACTCTACCACAACATGTTTCGACTGTCCGAAAAGAAAGGCCAACTAAGTTCGTGCTACCACTTTTCAGTATTTTAAGATTTCTACTAATTTGCTCCAATAATAACTTTGATGTACATGTAATGTAAAAAGCTGACCCTTTGTGAGCCGATCAGTCAGATTCTTATCTTCAAGCATTAACCTTAAAACACTCATATCACCAATCGATTTTAAGTGATTAGAGCTTCCTACTTTTAAGTGATATGTAGATTTAACAAAGTTCAAATCCTAACACACAAACAAACAAAAAAATAACTGCAGGTAGAGTGATGACTACAAAATGGATTTTAAAAGTAAGGACTGTGTGGTTAAGGGTTAAAACACTACATAGCTTCAACAGTGTGCCTACTTATCGGGATTAAAACAATGTTGGATAGATAATCCAATAAGAGTGATATCAATTAAAAGTATCTGAATAGCCTGCTATACTATGGTAGTAGAATTTTCAAGTGAAAACTATGTATAAATATTTTTGATATTGAGCTGGTGGTTGAGCTGCAATGTCGAGCTGGCTCAACAGACATTGATTGAATCATATATATAAGTATTTTTACTGTTGAGCTGGCGGTGGAGCTGGAATGTCGAGCTGGCTAAACGGACTTTGATTTTGACATATATATTTATTTTTACTGTTAAGCTGGCGGTTGAGCTGGAATGTCGAACTGGCTCAACGGACATTGATCGAAACATATGTATAAGAAATTTTACTGTTTAGCTGGCGGTTGCGATGGAATGTCGAGGTGGCTCAACGGACATTGATTGAAACATATGTATAGGTATTTTTGCTGTTAAGCTAGTGGTTGAGCTGTCTCTACGGACATTGATTGAATCATACATGTTTGTATAAGTATTTTTACTGTTGAGCTGGCGGTGGAGCTGGAATGTCGAGCTGGCTAAACGGACTTTGATTTTGACATATATATTTATTTTTACTGTTAAGCTGGCGGTTGAGCTGGAATGTCGAACTGGCTCAACGGACATTGATCGAAACATATGTATAAGAAATTTTACTGTTTAGCTGGCGGTTGCGATGGAATGTCGAGGTGGCTCAACGGACATTGATTGAAACATATGTATAGGTATTTTTGCTGTTAAGCTAGTGGTTGAGCTGTCTCTACGGACATTGATTGAATCATACATGTATGTATAAGTATTTTTACTGTTGAGCTGGCGGTTGAGCTGGAATGTCGAGCTGGCTCAACGGACTTTGATTATGACATATGTATTTTTACTGCTGAGCTGGCCGTTGAGCTGGAATGTCGAGCTGGCTCAACGGACATTGATCGAAACATATGTATAAGTATTTTTACTGTTTGGCTGGCGTTTGAGATGGAATGTCGAGCTGGCTCAACGGACTTTGATTTTGACATGTACATATGTATTTTTGTTATTTAGATGGCCGTTGAGCTGGAATGTTGAGCTGGCTTAACAAGGCTTGTATTGAGCTGAATGTCGATTACTGAGCGTTGAGCCAACTTCACGGACCCTGTATTGAAAACCTTTCAAATTTGGCTGGATTCCAAACTATTGTTTTTGAGAAATTGTACATCAACTTCTATTACTATAACTAATTTGCCATGCCTACTTATACCGTCCTACTGGGTTCAAGCTCTGTGACAAAAACATCCCGGGCTGCCCCTCAATTTTTTCCCTCCTGTTTGCATGAAGAGTAAGGCATTTGAAATCATGGTATGAAAATGAGTATCACATTTTTTCTTGACTTTTTTTTTTCAATCTACCATCAAAATAATCCATCAGCTAAGCCTCATATAATCGGCAGTGATTCAAATCAGCACTTAATTCATATCTCCACCAGATGACAAACCAATGGATCCTCAAGTTTTAGAACATTTTCTGATGTCATATTAAATTCAGCTTTAGTTAAAAAAATTATCTGTGAAAAGAAGCAAAACCTTGCAAGAAGACTTGGGTGTCACTGAAATATCTTCGTGCAGATTTGTTTTTGTTGTAATCTATTCCTAGGTCAAAGCAAAGGATTTTTTCTTGAGATCCTGTTTAAAACCCTGATTGCGCTGCCAGTCATGTGGGAGTATCCTTGAGAAAGGCACACCATAGCCACAGGCTAGTACTAGTTGAAAACATTATCCTGAAGTAAGGATGTTAATAACATTACGTATAAGCTAAATTGCGATGGAAAGTAACATAAAAGTCCATTCAAACAATTAATTACAAAGATTCAGATCTATAAACCTAAATTTCTGAAAATTGTTAATCTTTCCTAGATCCATCTCCTTTTCTCCATGCATGTAAACCGTTTGTTGCTTAAACACACATACGACTCGAAATACCTCTTACAAACAACTTTGAAGTCATTCAGTGAAAAGAATTCATAATTTTGGAATTGATTAATATGCTGATTGGAATATCATTATAATTGATTAATTGATGAATTGATTTCTAGAGAATTCAAAGTTATATTAGGTGTTATGTTGTTGTATTTCTCATTAAAATGAATACACGTTTGTAGATGCTTCCTTCTGGGGAAAAATACATAGCATTGTCTTCTGATAGACTTTTTTGAAAGTAAAACCATTTTATCTGTGATATTTAGGCTATTTTACGAAAAAGGTAAGTTTGAGCAAGGTTTTGTTGCTAAATTGTTGATAAAATGATTTTCCGATTTTATCTTATGCATTAACATATCAGCATCATTATTAGTAATAATAATAGAAGTAGTAGTATAATAGTAGTCATATTAGTAATAGGTTTTATTGCATTAGTTTGCTTACGATAATTGTGGGTAAAGGAGAAATGGCTGGCTACAAGCATACTCTCCTTTTTCCACAATGTGTCGTACCCTGGCAAAGAATTTCGGTTTATTGTATGATTTTGGAGATTGATGTCTGCACCAGCCTTGAATGTGAAAGGGTCCAGAAATCGTAATTTAGTAAAGGGTTAACTAGAAACCTGCTGCTTGCGATATTTATAATGTACAGTAGCACTGGTATATAATGTTACCACCTGCATCGGAATTATGCAATGTTATTCAGTAGCCATATAAGTCATATTTTTAATCTCAGACAGCTTCTAAGTAGTAAATTTAATCATCTTGCCTGTATTGTTACAGTTTTTTTTAAAGCATGCATACTGTTTGAAAGTGTGCTTAACTGGAAACCGAATTGTGCCACTTTAAAAATCTATTTTCGTGGTATATCAAATCCCTCCACTACTGTTTATCACACTGATTGGATTATCTTTCCAATACTAGGATCCTGCGTGGATAAGTAGAAAACTCTGCTGGTTGTGACATTTGGAGAAACTCTTAATCCCTGTAACTTACATGTATGATATGACCGATCTGTTAATTGGTATATCACTGATTGCATTATAGTGTCAATTGTTTGAAACATGCTAAGTCGGTGTACTGTTTAAATGATGGAAGTGTGCTCGACTAGAAACCAAACTGCGCCACTTAAAAGATCTCCCAGCTCTGTTATCATTGAGACGACAAGTACATGTATGTTAACTCTTTACCACATGAGAAGATTTTAGACTGGCCCAAATTGAAAGTATTTGCAGTCGTCAAAATAAAAGTGACAGAACAATTGAAATTTGGGTTGAAAAGGGTAGAATACATTGAGGGGAAAGGAGAAAATGCTGGTTACCAGCATTTTCTCCTTTTCCCACAATGTTTTCAAAAGGCTGCTTTCTCAGGGGTCGTTAAAAGTCGGGATTGTGTGGTAATGGGTAAATACACAGCATGCTTGACGAAAATTTACTCTCCTTAATTGAATATTTGATTCAGTCATTCTCTGAGTTCGTTTTAAAGACTTGTAATGATGGCCCTGTATCGCTCCACTGGCTAGTAAGTCAAAACACTACAAGCCAAACATTACAATACTTGGCCAATTAGTTTTTAACTAGAAGGCATACAAAATTTTCTTCTATAAAATCCTATGAGAAAATTATGAACCCAGGAAAATGCCTGTTTTGGCTACAATTAATTGAATCCTGGTTTAGGTCCACAAGATACAGCCCCATGCCAAATAAAACAGGTCTAGAATGTGTGTTTATAAACAAGAAGATTTTCAAAGTTTGCTCAATAAAAGATCATGTAAAACTTGAGACAGGTTAGCCCTAGGTCTTTTGGTTAGTCACAAGAAAATTTATCAAGTTTTTAAGTATTAAAGCCCATGTGACCCCTGGAGTAGGGCCGAAAATGACCCACAAGGTTACAATTTGGGTCTTCTTGGTAGAGGCACACTAGATAAAGGTATAACATGCAAAATTTGGTAGCCCTAGGCTTTATGGCTACATACGAGTATATTTTCAAAGTTTCCCTACATAAGCCTAATGTAAAAATTGTGACCCCAGGGCGGGGACAAATTTTACCCCAGGGCTATAATTTGGACGTCCTTGGTAGACATCAACTAGATAAAGCTACAATATGCAAACTTTGGTAGCCCTAGGCCTTATGACTAGGTGCGAGAAGATTTTGAAAGTTTTCCCTACATAAGCCCATGTAAAACTTGTGACCCCCCCCGGGACAGGGACAACTTTGACCCCGGGGCTATAATTTGGACACCCTTGGTAGGCAACCACTACATAAAGCCACATGCCAAATTTGGTAGCCCTAGGCCCGATAGTTACATAGAAGAGGAATTTTAAAGTTTACCCTATATAAGCCCATTTAAAACTTGTAACCCCAGGGGCAGGGTCAATTTTGACCCCAGGGCTATAATTTGCACACCCTTGGTAAAAGTCAACCAGAAAAAGCTACATGCTAAATTTGGTACCCATAGGCCTCATGGCTAGGTCGAAGAAGAATTTTATAGTTCTCCCCATATAAGCCCATGTAAAACTTGTGACCCCCCAGGGCCAGGCCAATTTTGACCCCAGGGCTATAAATTGAAGAAACTTGGTAGAGGTCCACTAGATAAAGCTACATGCCAAATTTGGTAGCCCTAGGCCTTACAGTTTCGGAAAAGAAGATGTTCAAAGATTTTCAAAATTTTTCAGTGTTGTTGCCATGGCAACCAGAGTTTTTGAAGGAATCAATTTTTTTCAAGAAATTCTAAAGAGGACCATGGCAGGATTATTTCTGTAGAGGTCCACTAGATGGAGCAACATGCCATATTTGGTAGCCCTAGGTTCTATTGCTAAGTAGATGAAGGATTTTAAAGTTCTCCCTATATAAGCCCATATAAAACTTGTGACTCCCCCGGGGCGGGGCCAATTTTGACCCCAGGGCTATAATTTGAAGAAACTTGGTAGAGGTCCACTAGATAAAGCTACATGCCAAATTTGGTAGCCCTAGGCCTTACGGTTTCGGAAAAGAAGATGTTCAAAGATTTTCAAAATTTTTCAGTGTTGTTGCCATGGCAACCAGAGTTTTTGAAGGAATCAATTTTTTTCAAGAAATTCTAAAGAGGACCATGGCAGGATTATTTCTGTAAAGTTTCATCAAAATTTGATGGGTAGTTTCAGAAAAGAAGATGTTTGAAATAAACCTTAACGCACGCACGAACAGACGGATGCACGGACGAACAGACGTACGACGGACGCTGGGCCATGACATAAGCCCGCTGGCCTACGGCCAGTGGAGCTAAAAACTAACAGGTTGTTATTCATAACGTACAGGGTGACGCATCCTCGGATACCCCAGGGTCTCCCTATTTGCTACGCTACATCGACCCTGGGACAATTGACTAATAAAACTTTGAATCAGCCGCCGAAAATCGATTCTAAACGTCATACCGTACAGTACACTCGCCCATCACAAAATGATGATAGAACCAATGAAAAGCCAGCATTCGGCCAGCGGTAAAGCGAGCCGCCGAAAATCGATATGAAACGTCATAGCGTACTGTACACTCGCCCATCACAAAATGATGATGGAACCAATGAAAAGCCAGCATTCGGCCAGCGGTAAAGCGAAGGAAATTCAACTAATTGTCCCAGGGGTCGATGTAGCGTAGCAAATAGGGAACCCGGGGTATCCGAGGATGAGGGTGACGCGGTTTTAAAGACTTTGCCGGGGTCAGTCGTAAGGTGTAGGTTTCGTAACCCCGGGTTCGGGCCTCATTGGATCCACTTTTTTTTTAACGGGAGTATCCTGGGGTGAGATACATTAGAGCCCAAGCTTAGGAATTGTGAAACCAAGGAAATACATGAAATGTGAGCTGTCGCCATGATATGACTTAAAATATGTTGAAATCGGCTTAAAATGCCTTTAAATCAATCAATGCAAAGAAGATTCGCCCCTGCAACCACAACAATTGTGAGAATTCTCTCTCTCTGATCATTTAGCATTATATTTATAAACAGAGTATGAAACTTTAACCTGCTAGGTACCACACAAGCCCAAGCTTTAAGGATCCTGAAAGATAAAGCCTCTTGGAATATTGCAGGGTAAGAAGAAAATACTGGTTACTGGCATTTTCCCCTTTCCTTGCAATGTTTTCAACTTTATCAAAGAGACTTTTTCATTTGAGCTCCATTAGATCTATCATCTGCATATACTTTTAGTTTGTTAGATTCTAAATTTTGTTAGTTTGGTAAATAATTAAAGAACAAAATATATCATATTTAGCTCACCTAAGCACGAAGTGCTAATGGTGAGCTTTTGTGATCGCCCAATGTCCGTCGTCCGTCGTCCGTCGTGCGTCGTCAGGACGTCCGTCTCGAGAGCGTCGTGCGTCGTCCATTGTCAACAATTTCTTTAAACATCTTCTCCTTCTGAACCAATCTTGATGAAACTTGGCAGGGATGTTCCTTGGGTGAAGTTCTACCAAAGTTATTCAAGAGATTGAATTCTAGACATAATTCTGGTTGCCATGGCAACCAAAAGGAAAACAAAAAAAAAAAAAATAGCAAAATCTTTGAAAATCTTCTCCTCTGAAACTAGAAGGCGTAGAGCTTTGATATCTGGTATGTAGCATCTCCTAGTGGACCTCTACCAAGATTGTTCATATGATGCCCCTGGGGTCAAAACTGGCCCCGCCCCGGGGGTCACAAATTTGAAACGGAGGAACGAAGAAGGAAAACTTTAAAATTCTTCTTCTCTGAAACTAGAAAGTGCAGAGCTTTGATATTTGGTATGTAGCGTCTCCTAGTGGACCTCTACTAAGATTGTTCATATGATGCTCCTGGGGTCAAAACTGGCCACACCCCGGGGGTCACAAGTTTGAAACTGAGGAACAAAGAAGGAAAACTTTAAAAATCTTCTGCTCTAAAACTAGAAGGTGCAGAGCTTAGATATTTGGTATCCAGCACCTTCTTGTAAACCTCTGCTAAGAGTATTCATATGATGCCCCTGGGGTCAAAACTGGCCACGCCCCGGGGGTCAAAATTTTTTATTATAGGAACAAAGAAGGAAAATTTCAAGATTCTTCTTCTCTGAAACTAGAAGGCGTACGCTTTGATATTTGGTAGGTAGCATCTCGTAGTAGACATCTACCAAGATTGTTCATATGATGCTCTTGGGGTCAAAACTTGCCCCGCCCCGTGGGTCACAAGTTTGTATTATAGGAACAAAGAAGGAAAATTTAAAATTCTTCTTCTCTGAAACTAGAGGGTGCAGAGCTTTGATGTGTGGTAGGTAGTATCTCCTAGTGGACCTCTACCAAGATTGTTCATATGATGCTCCTGGGGTCAAAACTGGCCACGCCCCGGGGGTCACAATTTTGTATTATAGGAACAAAGAAGGAAAATTTCAATATTCTTCTTCTCTGAAACTAGAAGGCGTAGAGCTTTGATATTTGGTATACATGTAGCATCTCCTAGTGGACCTCTACAAAGACTGTTCATATGATGCCCCTTGGGTCAAAACTGGCCACGCCCCGGGGGTCACAATTTTGAAACTTAGGAACAAAGAAGGAAAACTTTAAAATTCTTCTTCTCTGAAACTAGAGGGTGCAGAGCTTTGATATGTGGTAGATAGCATCTCCTAGTAGACCTCTACCAAGATTGTTCATATGATGTCCTCGGGGTCAAAACTGGCCCCGCCCCGGGGGTCACAATTTTGAAACATAGAAATAAAGAAGAAAAAATGTAGAATTCTTGTCTGAAACTAGGTGGTGCAGAGCTTTGATATTTGGTATGTAGCATCTCCTCGTAAACCTCTACCAAGATTGTTCATATGATGCCCATTGGGTCAAAACTGGTCCCAGAGGGCAGAAGTTTGAAACATAGGAACAAAAAAGGAAAACTTTAAATTTCTTATTCTCTGAAACTAGAAGGCGTAGAGCTTTGATATTTGGTATGTAGCATCTCTTAGTGGAATTCTACAAAGTTTCTTCATACTATGCCCCTGGGGTCAAAACTTGCCCTGCCCCAGGGGTCACAAGTTCGAAACATAGAAAGAAAGTAGGAAAACTTTAAAATTCTACTTCTCTGAAACTAGAAGGCGTAGAGCTTTGATATTTTGTAAGTAGCATCTCCTCGTGGACCTCAACCAAGTTTTTTCTTAGGATGCCCCTGGGGTCAAAACTGGCCCTGCCCAGGGGTCACAAGTTTAATTTACAGCTTGGTTCTCAGGTAAGCGATATAGGACCATCATGGTCCTCTTGGTTTTTTTTCCAGCTACCAGTTTCTATAAAATAACAGAAAGCCTATGATTTATTACAATTAATTGAATTATAATTGTAATTTGACTAGGGTTTGGATGTGATAGTGGTTAAAAGTACAATGAGTGTAGCCTACCCATACTGACCAACACAAGCACAACGTTATACGGTAGCTTTACTCAGTTGACCTTAATTTACCGTAGTTGTTCGACATTAGAGTGTAGTTTATGCGTATTTTAGCGTAGTGAATAATTTAATCGAAGTTAGACGTAGTAATATCATAGTTAGCCCCAGTCACTGCACGTAGTTGAATGTAGTTAACCGTACTTACACGTAGTTCGACGTACTCAGACTTTCTGTATGGCCAAGTTTGAACCTACTTTGAACGTACTGCAACGTAGTTGACCGTATTAGCATAACGGCAGACTACATTTGAAATGAACTACGGACAACTACGTGCATTGACCGTAAATGTGACCATAGCTTAATGTAGTAGACGGTAACGCTTGTTTTTCCCTTTACCACACAAAAACGACCCTGGGGGAAATTAGGTTTTGAAAACATTGCGAGAAAAAGAGAATATGCAGGGAAACAGCATTTTTCTCCTTTTTCCACAATGTTTTTAGCTCACCTGAGCACAACGTGCTCAAGGGGAGCTTTTAGGATCACCCGGGTCCGTCGTCCGTCGTGCGTCGTCCGTCGTGCGTCGTCAACAATTCTTTAAACATCAACTCCTCCTAAATCGCTGGGTGGATTTGGACCAAACCTGGCAGGAATGTTCCTTGGGAGGTCCTCTTAAAAATTGTTCATAGAATTTGATTCCATCAAAAACTGTGGTTGCCATGGCAACCAAACGGAATTTTTTAGCAAATTCTTTAAAAATCTTCTCCTCTGAAACCGCTGGTCGGATTTTGAAATAATTTCACAGACATGTTCCTTGGGTGACCCTTTTCAAAAATTGTTCGTGAAATTTTCATCCGTCAAAAAATGTGGCTCTGGTGAATGGGGGCTACTTGCACTATACAGAAATAAAGGAATTCTTTAAAAATCTTCTCCTCTGAAACCGCTGGTCGGATTTTGAAATAATTTCACAGATATGTTCCTTGGGTGACCCTTTTCAAAAAGTGTTCGTGAAATTTTGATCCGTCAAAAAATGTGGCTCTGGTGAATAGGGGCTACTTGCACTATACAGAAATGAAGGAATTCTTAAAAATTCTTCTTCTCTGACACCTCTGGTCAGATTTTAAAATAATTTCACAGAGTTGCTCCTTGGGTGACCCTTTTCGAAACATGTTCGTGAAATTTTGATTGGTCAAGAAACATGGCTCTGGTGAATGGGGGCTTCTTGCACTATACAGAAATGAAGAAATTCTGGAAAATTCTTCTTCTCTGAAACAGCTGGTTAGATTTTGAAATAATTTCACAGAGTTGTTCCTTTGGTGACCCTTTTCAAAATTTGTTCGTGAAATTTTGATTGGTCAAGAAATATGGCTCTGGTGATTGGGGGCTACTTGCACTATACAGAAATGAAGAAATTCTTAAAAATTCTTCTTCTCTGAAACAGCTGGTTAGATTTTGAAATAATTTCACAGATTTGTTCCTTGGGTGACCTTTTTCAAAAACTGTCCGCGAAATTTTGATTGGTCTAGAAACATGGCTCTGGTGAATGGGGGCTACTTGCACTATACAGAAATGAAGAAATTCTGGAAAATTCTTCTTCTCTGAAATGGCAGGACAGATTTTGAAATAATTTCACAGAGATGTTCCTTGGGTGGTCCTTTTCTAAGATTGTTCACGAAATTTTGATTGGCCAAGAAACATGGCTCTGGTGAATGGGGGCTACTTGCACTATATGGAAATGAAGAAATTCTTGAAAATTCTTCTTCTCTGAAACCCGTTGTCAAATTTTAAAATAATCTGACAGAGATGTTCCTTGGGTGACCCTTTTCAAAAGCTGTACATATAATTTTGATCTGTCAAGAAACATGGCTCTTGTGAATGGGGGCTACTTGCACTATACGGACATGATGAAATTGTTGAAAATTCTCTTTCTCTGAAACCCCTGGTCAGATTTTGAATTGTTCCTTGGGTGACCCTTTTCAAAACTTGTTCGTAAATTTTGATCCATCAAGAAACATGGCTCTTGTGGATGGGGGCTACTTGCTCTTATACAGAAATGAAGAATTCTTAAAAATTCTTCTTTTTGAAACTGATGGTCAGATTTCGAAATGACTTTTACAGGTGACCTTTTGAAAATTGCTTGGCAAATTATAAATTTGGTTCCAATGTTTCAATACCTCAAAAAAAAAAAAAAAAAAATAGACTATGGTCATCTCAAAAATTCAGGTGAGCGATCCAGGGCCATCTTGGCCCTCTTGTCTAGTTTTTTAATCCTAGAATATGCGCCGTATTTGATTTGTAGTATGAAAACGCATCAGGTATGGACAAGTCCAAAATTTTGACGTTTTGTTAATAATCAATACAGGTAGCTTACTCATTTGAGACGACAGGTAGGAAAAGCTTTAATGTATTCTCAAGTTCAGACGGTGTTCCAATCTGGTCTAATCTACATCACTCAAGAAAGACATTTCAAAAGTACAAAAAAGGCCTTTCTTGACTGATGTGGAAAACATTGTGGGAGAAGGAATAGTTGGATATATAATGCTTAAAAAAGCCTCACACAGTGAAGAAAAGAAATGCGTTTTATTGAGGAGTGGTGCACGTTGAAATGGGCTTTTGAGGAAAACGGGTCAATTTGCTATCTTTTTATCAGAATTGTTTCCTCAGCGCGCCAAAATAATGCAATTGATCGTTTAGTTTAAAATATTATAAGCTCCAACAACTCGAAACTTTTTTTCAGCCCAAGTAGATCAGGGTCAGAGAGCACGTCACATCTAGTCTTCCATTGTCCTCAAGGCCACCTTAAGGTTGCGAAAGGCGACCTTAAAAAAAAAGACCATAGGGTTACATGACGTAACAAGGCAAGTACCTGAGAGTAATACGGAAGAATAATAAATCTTACCGTTTTAATCGGGTTCTGTTTTTGTGCATTTTTACAGAATTCTGATGTATAGACAAAGTTCGATGCGTGGTTTGCTGATCTTAGCTATAATCATTGTTGCGACCGTGTTAACGTTTGGAACCTACTGCCAAACCGACCCAGGTTTGTAGCACTTTTGTTTTCTTTTAAATCCGTTAATCTCGTTATAGGCGACGTAATGTTGCGAACGATATGAAGTAAGATTATGTACGGTGAATCAAATGTACATGTATCTAGACTAGTTCAAGACTTTAGACTGTCTTTGTATTGATGTGGTAAGAAAAGAACCCTCTAGAAAACATAGTCACGGTGATTTACTAATGAACAATTATTTGTTCCTGTCAATCACCATCTTATCGCTCTTGTCAGCGGGACTTACATGGAAACGGACAGAGCAACCTGGCTTTTAGATTTCTTTGTCCCAAAAACATAGATCAATGCTATGTTCCCACTCTCACGATTGCGCCACAATTGAAATCGTGGTCTTAATCGTGAGCAAGTCGTGATTATCCTATCAGGTCGTATCAGAACTTGATGTTAATCGTGGCAATCGTGTTAATCGTATGATTTTTTTGGCTGTCAAAAGATTTTCTACGATCAACACAATTGATTTTCAATCGTGATCATCGCTTCTAATAGTATTGAATCGTAACAAAACTTAGCGGATCGCATCAAATCGTGCTTCTAAATCGTGTTGATCGGGAAAACCTTGGACAAGCTAAAGGCAAAGCTCTGGTTTGATTTGTTGGATAATAGGATAGGATAAGTTCTCCTTTTTGATCCCCATACATCGAGGCAACAGACGTAAGAAATGCGGCACCCTTTGCCGCAGCAGAACACGGTGCCGTTTAAAACGAACATATTCCCTTCAACATTGAACATTCAGGTTCTACTCGTAGCAGCTCAAAACGTTTTAGAAATAAACTCAGAAGCCTTTCCGAAAGCCTGCAAGCCAGGTTGGTTGGGTCAAAAGGGCAGGTCAAAAAAAGAGAATTTCAGAGAACCGATTACCGCATTTTCACCCTCAGAAAATGAAACAAGATGGCCAAGATGGCAACAAGAGGGCCCTGAATCGCTCACCTGAATTTTAGAGAGGACCATAACTCTTCTTTTTTTTCTTTAGGTATTGGAACTTTATAAACAAAATATATATTTTGCCAAACGATTTTTTAAAAGTCACCAGAAAAGTCATTTCACCACCTGTCACCACCCCTACAATCATCACCACAGCAATGATTATGATGAATCAGAATTCTGCAACTAGATTTTAAGATAGATCAGCCATCGACAATTTCTTGAAGAAGAGCACATTCTCGCACATGCTCGATAGTGACTAAAATTGTAAGTGGAACAAGAACCAACAATTATTGGCTCTTGTTTTTCGACGGATATAGTTTTTGAGAAGAATCACGCAAGGAACATTTCTGTGAAATTATTTCAAAATCTGACCAGCGGTTTTTGGGAAAAATAATTTTTAAGGATTTCTCCATGGCCATATAGTGCAAGTAGCCCCCATTCACCAGAGCCATGTTATTTGATGGTCATCGAAAGAACATTTCTATGAAATTATTTCAAAATCTGATCGGCGGTTTCAGAGAAGAAGAATTTTCAAGAATTTCTTAATAGCCGTATAGTGCAAGTAGCCCCCACTCACCAGAGCCATGTTTCTTAACGGATCAAAAATTCCCCAAAAGTATTTGAAAAGCGTCATCAAAGGAACATCTCTGTGGAATTATTTCAAAATCTGACCAGCAATTTTAGAGGAGAAGATTTTTAAAGAACTTCTTTGAAAACTCCATTTGGGTGCCATGGCAACCAGAGTTCTTTTATGGAAGCAAATTCTGTGAACAATTTTTAAAGAGTTCCATGGAACATTCCAGCCAAGTTTGGTAAAAATTTGCCCAAAGGTTTGAAAACAAGAATTTAATGTACATTTGAAATGAAAATGGGGTATTGTGTATCATTAAGTCAACTAAACAACATGTTTATCTATCATCACATCTTCGCGAGCCAAGGTTGCGATCACTACGTGGATCTTACCTCGGCTGATTGAGCCCGATTTTGAGATTCCTGCGATGCACCCTCTATTGGATGCTTGTTATTAAACCCCCCACCCCCCCTTTACATCATATTTCTGAAAGCCAATGAAATATCGTTTTACAAACCGCTTACGAATATAACTATTCAACATGACGCGATAAGCAGACATCCACGTGGGTTTCCATGTTTACCTCAATTCGAAAGGTCGCAACCTTATTCTATTTTTATCAAAGATGAAATGCTACGAACGATTTCATTCGTTGCAGTTAGAGCTGACTGCATCAAATGAAAAAGCGTATCGGGGAAATGTAAAAATCAAGCTCGATCTGCAAATGGTAGAGTAGCGTAGTGAATCGTCAGCCTTGGCTTGCGAACATGTTATCATCAAGGGAACTTCAATCTATTTGTATGATGTGTCGAGGAGGCTAGAAAACTAACCGAAATATTAGCTTCTTTCTTCTGTGAGCCATGGTCACACCCAGAACTGTCTGACTACCTCTCTCCTGACCCTTGCGGGCTATGCTAGTCTGGCAACTACTCGTCTTCTTCCTCCCTGGTGATATAATGTCTGTATACTGCAGATCCATATCACATTATCACTTTCCTAAACAATTAGTATTCACAAAAACAAGAGGGCCATGATGGCCCTGTATCGCTCCACTGGCTTTTTAACCCTTTACCACACAAATTGAAGTGTTCATGACCATGAAAAAGAGTGCCTGCAAAAACAATGAACGCTGTCAGGCAGTACAAGCAGGTTAATTCATTAGCATGAAAGGTAAAATCCTTGGAAAAATAAGCTGAATGATAGAAACCTTACTCTGAATTTATTATTCACCTCATGTGAGCATAACTATTAGCATGAAAAAATGAATAACACTTGAAAACAGAATATTTTCTATCAAAAAACTTAATGTCTAGCACCAATCATGTATCAATGCAGTTTGATAATCAAGGGAGGTAAATAGTACCAAACTTTATCTTTCATAAAAAGAGTTATTTCCCTTGATTAATGTATAAATTAAAGTGAGGCCCATGATCCCTGGATGGAGCTAATTTTGACCCCAGACCTACAATATGAAACTAGGATGTGTGGTTATAAACACTTGCCCAATAAAAAGCCCTGTACAACAAGTTTGCTCAATAAAAGGCCCTGTAAAATATGTGACCCATGAGACAGGTTTATAAAGCCAATGTAAAACTTGTGACCCCTGGGATGGGGTCAAACTTGACCCCCAAAGTTAGAATTTTGGCCCTCTTGGTAGAAGCCCATTAGATAAAGCTACATGCAAATTTTGGTAGCCCTAGGCCCTATGGCTATGTACAAGTAGATTATTAAAGTTTCCCTATATAAGCCAATGCAAAACTTGTGATCCCCTGTGACGGGGGCTAAATTTGACCCCAGGGCTATACTTTTGGGCACCCTCGGTAGAGACCCCCTAGATAAAGCTACATGGAAAATTTGATAGCCCTAGCCCTTATAGCTAGGTGCGACAAGATTTTGAAAGTTTTCCCTATATAAGCTCATGTAAAATTTGTTACCCCCCGGGGCGGGGCCAAATTTGACCCCTAGGCTATAAGTTGGAAACCCTTGGTAGAGGTCCACTAGATAAAGCTACATGCCAAATTTGGTAGCCCTACGCCCTATGGCTAGGTGGAAGAAGAATTTTGAAGTTCTCCCTATATAAGCCCATGTAGTAAAACTTGTTACCCCCAGGGTGGGGCCAATTTTGACCACAGGGCTATAATTTAGACACTCTTGGTAGAGGTCCATTAAATAAAACAACATCCCAAATTTGGTAGCCCTAGGCCCTATGCCTAGGTAGAAGAGGAGTTTAAAAGTTCTCCCTAAATAAGCCCATGTAAAACTTGTGACCCCCGGGGCGGGGGCCAATTTTGACCCCAGGGCTATAATTTGAAGAAACTTGGTAGAGGTCCACTAGATAAAGCTACATGCCAAATTTGCTAGCTCTAGGCCTTACGGTTTCAGACAAGAAGATTTTCAAAGATTTTCAAAATTTTTCAGTTTTGTTGCCATGGCAACCAGAGTTTTTGAAGGAATTAAATTCTTTCAAGAAATTCTGAAGAGGACCATGGCAGGATAATTTCTGTGAAGTTTCATCAAAATTGGATGGGTAGTTTCAGAGAAGAAGATGTTTAAAGAAAAAGTTAACGCACGGACGGACGGACGGACGGACGGACGCACGACGGACAACGGGCCATGACATAAGCCCGCTGGCTTTCGGCCAGTGGAGCTAAAAATGTGAAGTCTGTGAACATATGCACTCATCGGGGTCCAATCGCAGCTCTCCCTCGGATATGATCGTGAAACGCGGCGCAACAACAATTGTATCTTAGCGAAACAAAGCGCTTCGGTTCGCAATAAACATATCTCAACTTATTCAAACGTATGTATTACATCATCATAACTCGTGACTCCCACTCGTAATAATCGTATCGAATTGGGATTCAATCGCAGACTTGAAAAGGATAATCTTATCGGATCGGAATGGATCGTATACGAACGTCAGGCCGGACCGTAAATGGTCGTGTGAACTGAAATGACCAATCGCAACTATGTCGCATCCGTTTTTTAACGTCTCTACTCGTATCATCTCGTTTGTTTGTTTGTATCATCTCGTTTGTTTGTTTGTTTGAATGGTGTTTTACGCCGCTTTCAACAGTATTTCAGTCATATCACGGCGACAGTTCACATATTCATGTTTCCTGGGTTTCACCAGTACTAGGCTAGGCTCTGAAGTGTCTTGCCCAAGGACACTCCTGTGAAAAAAAACCCATTGGAACCAGCGAGGCTCGAACCTGGGACCTCCAGGTTACGAGTCCTACACTTTACCACTGAGCCACACAGGACCCCGTATCATCTCGTATCCACACCAAACAATTCCCAAAGTTTCAGAATAAGCTGCAGATTGCGAATCGTGGCGCTCGTAACTACTGTCGCGGCAGTGTGAACCTGGTATAATCATAAATTTTCACGTCAATCTCGAAAAGTATTTGTCGGAAATCAAAAACCTCGGTATGACCGGGCCTTTGATGGTAACGTCACGTGACGCGCTCCCACATGTGCTTCGCTCAGGGAAATCAAGAATGAATAAGTGCATAGAAATCAGAGGAGATTACTTTCAAAAATAGTGAACACTCCAAGTTGCTTTTTATGACAATATTCCGATACCGGCAATAGTCCACATTCTTACTGATCTCCCCTATTATGGAAAATCATGACTCAAGTAAAAACGCTCCTGCATGATGCATTATACCAAGCAAGTTATCGCATAATATGAGTCCGGTGTTTACAAATCGGCTGAATCTTTAGGTAGAAATAGTATTTTGTCATGCAGAAAACTTGCTGCTAGAAAGCGGTTTTGGCCGATATCAGGTGCGTGGATTGCGCAGGCTGACAGGTTGTTACTTGTTCACAGATCCATTTAACGGCCTTTTTTCAGAGCACAATTCAGTCTATTATAAAAGGTTTATTGTTTATTGCATGGGTAGCGAAGTGGCTGGATTGTGAATGTAATAGTCGTAGGTCCGAATTCCACAATGACAAATAAGTTTTATTTTTCGTTTTTTCCCTATCTGCTTGCAAAAGTAAAGTTATGACTTTCCGATATGTATTTATAGCTTTCTTATTTTTCTCTCTTATTCATATCTCGTTTTATTATTCGGCTTTGGTCTTTCTCTGTAGCAATTTAACCCTTTCCCAAATAATCCCTGGTTTTTACGGGTCTGGAATAGTAGCCTTTTGAAAACATTGTGAGAAAAGGAGAAAATGCTGGTAACCAGCTACCCTATCATAGACAGAAATCATCGTTTCAGCAAGAGTTGAGTTGTCGTCTGCAAATGCTTTCAGTTTGGTCTAGTCTAAAAGTTTGTCGTTTGGGAAAAGGTTAAACACTCTAGCAGACGACTGACTTTTCCAGATTGTCCCGTGGTGAAAACATTTGCAAATGACGATTTAAAATAGCGCCCAATCTTAACTGTTGGATGTGTCACGGAAGATACAGATAAGACTGTGCGAATAAGAAAGATATAGGCCTATTGTCCAGTATTTTCTCCTTTTCTCGTAATGTTTTCAAAGACTCTTAGCATAATATTAGTAAAAACATAGAAATAGTTTTTCTTAATAAGTTCGGATGAGGTCATTCTCTTACCAAACAAACAAATTGTGGACTGGTCGACAATGAAAGCATTTGTAAACAGAGAACACATGAAATATGGCTTGAATTATGGAGTTTGTTTATGAAAGGGATAAAAACATTGCATTTTCCCCTTTTCCCATTACGTTGTCAAAGGTTCCTTCCACAGTATCGTTGAAACTTGGGACTTATTGGTACAGTGTAGTAGAGCCACTTTTTATATGACAAGCTTATTTGGTCAGTCTGTATTACCCTGTGTTCTGTATGATCGGTCATTTTTCCTCCAATCAATCACAAGGTCTTTGATGATTAAAAAACTGTACTAATGGAGCTGCCAGTGTGTACTAAGGCCTTGGTCTTGTAGTTTCCTATTTTATCTTCATTGGTAGATCCGACTAATTCTGGGTCTTTTGATCGTGTGCCTAAGTTCAACCCTCAAACAGAGGCCCCATACTAGTTAAGCCATTCCTGTGAAATGTGGCCAAACCACTGACAATGATAGCATTGCCTTCTTAACGCAATCGGACAGTCTTTGACCTTCTTCTAATGCACGCGAAACATGTAGGGGTATAGGAAGTTGACCCTTATAGTCTATGTTGTGTGTCTGCACCGTAAGTATGGTTAGTCTGTCTTCCATTTCCCTTTGAAAACTGTTGTTTTTGTCTCCCTCTGAAATTTCTGTGACGGTAACTTCCCTGACTTTGCTCCATGTCTCCATGCTGCTTTTCCATCTTATCTATCTAGTCTTTTAATTTCTGTATAACCTTTTACCTCTCATAGTTCAGAAGACTTTGTTTCCATATCTACTTGGGATTGGCATTGTTGATGCCTTGTGGTTGTCGAATCGGCTCCTATTTATCGATTTTAATCTTGACATTATCGTAATCATGTCATTCTTATAAGATGTCATAGGTTTGATGTTAGAGGTCAGCCTATGATAGGGTACCCTCTGTAGAATTGTTTCTTTTTTGGGGTAAAGCAACAGGTTTAAATACCTGGCTGTAAATTTCTTCAATGCTGGTAGAGTAACCTTAGTGTCCAAAGGCAACTGTTGACATGAATAAAAATTTCTCACCATACTGTCTTTGGTTTCTGTTGTTCCATTAATGCTCTCAAATTTCTGAAGAACAGATTCCAAATTAATTCCAGCTCCTAATCTTGGAATATCAGCTGCAGTCCTTTTCACTGATCGCCTGATTCCTAAACGTACATGTATCTGATCTTTTGTGTATGTCTTGTCAGCCAACAGGGTATTTATCTCAAAGCTTAAAGTTTTTCTTGTTACTTCGCCTTTATTATCTTCCCCATAGAATAAAGATAATTTAGGGTAAGTATGCAGAGCTGTTGGTCTTGAAAAATCATGATCCGAGACGAGCAACCACAACTGGGCTATTAGTTATAAATTCAAACTTCTTTCTTCTCTTCTTCTTTCAGAGCGCTTTCATTCACGTTTAAGAATACCACAATACTATGAAAAGGATGTCGTTGGAAAAGAGACCTTGCTTCTTCCTTCGTTGGACAAAATAAACGCATTGAACATTTCAGCAGTTCTGGCTCTGATTCACCAGTAAGTCGCTCGTTTATGATAAATGTGATTCATTATTATTATAAAAATATACACCATCTTTTGGCGGTACAGCCGCCTTCTGCAAGTGTGGTTCTGTGAAATAATGCCTGCAGGATTACTCTTGAAGAAGCCAGCTATACTGCCAATTGGCTAAACAATAAACTATGAAATTAAATATTAAAAATTTAGACCGGTCAAATTTGAAAGCATTTGCAGACGACATTTTCAATGTGGCGCAGAGAATGGGAAGTAATTGCCACAGGTATCCACTAAATATGTGAGCCATGCTCGCTTAAAAGTGGTTTTAATGCATCTTCAAAAGGTATTAATCCAGGTTGTCCTGCAGCGATCCGTAACAAGCATTTTCCCCATTTTGTTCCTAATAGTTTCAAGTTATATTCTTTAAGCAGGGTAGCACTGTCTGGTATAGGGTTCATCTGAGTTTGTTCGCATTTGGGTACCACAATAATTCGTTTACAAAATGAATGTTACAAATCTGCAATTAAATGATGATTGGCATGCTACCATGAATCACAGGAATGCATTTAACCCTCCTTTGCTAAAGCATGGATCACATTTAATTGTGGAAATAATGTTTGTATAATTAAAAACAAATGTTTTATCCTAAATTCCGCCCAGGGTAACTTACCCTTAATTGGAACCAAAGATCTGCATACTGTGGAGGAAAACTTGAAATAACAGATAAAATGAAGAGTACACGACGATTTATTGCAGATTAACATCAGAAAGTCAAACAAAAACCTGTTGAAATTTCAAGACAGTTAGGCTTCCCATATGTTTTCAAGAATCCGTGTATCTAAAAATCTTTGATAATACTTTAAAAGAAAGGGTTAACGATGTATTAAAACAAATGTGGTATGAAGGTATATGTAAAAGGAACTTAAGTTTATATTTGCAATTTGAAAATGACACTGAATTTAAAAAGTATCTTGATATTCTTCCTATAAACAAACGAACAGATTTATCGCATTTACGTTTTTCCCTACATAAGTTACTTATCGAAATTGGGCGACAGGCGAAAAGAAGATTAGAACGCAGACAACGCATATGTTGTATTGCGTTAATGACCAAGAAGACGAGTATCATCGTGTCCTAGTTTGCCCTGTTGTGTATACCGACATAAGAAAAAAAAATCATATAACGTGGTCCTTTCATAAAAGTTACGGCCAGACAACTGAAAGGTTACTTTTCGTTGTAGAAAACGGGGACGAAAGTTTGTGATACTAAGTATCTCTTGCTTGCCTTCTGCTGGAACCATATCTACTAGTCCACATGTATCTGCAATACAATACAATTTTTTTTCTATAAATCTGTTTTGTTAATGGTTTCCAGGACCTATTCAAAAGCACTATCTATAGGCAGCTTTGTGTACCGACCAAAAATGAGCTCATATGGAGAGTGTTTTGTGGCCTCACTTGAAGTACAGTTGTATCAGTGTACCAAGGAGTTTACATACTTCCTCCAATCACTTTTTGGTCAGCTACAAGGGTGTCTTGCATAAAAAGAAGAGACCTAATAAATCTTCCAGGACCAACATTTCCCTCTGGATGGTATAGGTGTCGTGTGCGATTTCTTTATTCCCATTATCGTCTACAGCTCTGGTATTGTTCGGTTTTCAAAGTTTGCACCTTAGTCAAAGTCAATTGTGTTAGGTATTCCAAAATGAACGATAGATGCGTTGTAAAGAGCCCCTGCGATTGTTCTGGCAATTTGATGTTTGGTTAGGATGGCTCTGGCAAATTTGTGTATAAGTCTGTCACAAATTTCCAAAGTTTTCCATTGATGGATTCTGGGTAATGTAGCCTATGCTTACAATATCAAACGGCTAAGAGCTCTGCTTACCTAGGGCGCTCTGACTTTTGTTGAGTTTATCATCAAACAGCGGTTGCACTATTCTCTCCAATTAGTGACATCCTTTCCTACTCCTGGCAAAGAGAAAACTCCCTATTAACATCTCATAATTCTTACTATCCAGAGTAACTACACTCATTTTGAAGGCTCTGCAGGATTTCTTGTCTATAACTTTTTGGAATGACTGACTGATGAATTTCTTTATTATCTTCAATCAAGATTCTGTCAGGATGGCTTTTTAAGACTAGAATTTCGGTACTGCTTCAGCACTTAGCCATCTTTTCTGATTTCTGTGTTCAGTATTTTCTTATAAATGCCCGCTACTCTCCGCTGGTCTCTCAGTTTGTACTCTCTTTTGGCTGTTCTTATCTCTTTTAATTCCTTCCGATCAATGGGTTGACCTGTTTTATGAGTGGGGTCATACAGGTTAAAGCTTGCGATAAGTAAAGTCTCAATGTAAGCTGGTATGTAAATAGGTTACAGATAGCCTTAACTAAACTGTCATCAGTCATGATCATTTCTGAGTTGTTTACATCTGATTATCATCCCATCAGCATCTGTATTCTTCATCCCTGATCTGTAATGAATGCCAAACGAGTACTTTGGAAAGGGCTAAGTCCAGCTTTGCCTAGTTGCAACCAGTTTTGCAGTGGAAGGTAATGCGTAACTGTGTTGTCTGTAAGTACGGTGAAATGATTCTCAGTGAGATAATCACTGCATTTCTTGGTAATTTTGTCCATTTGAGAGCTAGGAACTCTTATCTTGTTCACGCTGTTCTTCTGCTGATCTTTCTTTAATGCACGGCTTGCAAAAGCAATAAATCGCTTCTTTCCTTCTTTTGTCTGGTATAGGACAGCTCTAAGTGCCTTGGCAGGGGCATCTATATGTAATTAAAACGGTAAAGTAAAGTAAGCATAAACTAGAATGGGTGATGATGAGCGTTCCCTAACATGATCACAATCAAAGACTTCCTGTTTTGCGTCTGTCCATCTTCATTTTGCTGTCCTTTTCTTTTATTTCTTTTTGGTAGAAGTTGGTGGGAGTAATTCTGAAAGAGATTGATTTTATTATTCTGCTGTAATCTTTAATGAACCATCTGTAGTAACCTGAGAAAGCTAGGAAGGATCTGAGTTCATCAGGGTTACTTGGTTCTAGCCAGTTTCGAACTTTCTTGGTTTTGGCTGGGTCAGTTTTTATCCCATTGACTTTATCGACATGTCCAAGGCAGCTAACTCCTGGCTTGAAGAAACAGCATTACTCTGGTGCTAGTTTTCATTTGGTTATTTCTCAGTCTTGTAAGAACCGAATCAAGTCTTTCTAAATGCTGTTTAAATGAATGGCTGAAAATATTCACGTCATCAAGGTAGGTCAAACAAATTTTCATGTTGGGGTCTCCGAAAAGTTTTGCATTATTCTTTTATAAATTATTCTTTTACTGGGCTGTTAATCATTCCAAAAAGTATTTTGTTATATTTATACAATCGAATGGATCCGACAGTAAATGCTGTTCTTTCTTTGAAAGCTTCACCAACTTCTATCGATGATATCCAGCTTCTTATATCTATGATGTTAAAGGACTTGGCTCTATGTAATCATGCGAAGATTTCTTCCATTCTTTGCAATGCAAATGAATCTATAAATGTAATGCTGTAATCCTGGAATCCACAAAAAGCCCTTACTTCTTCTTAGCTAATACGGCATGAGAAGTAAATGTAGATTTTTATTGTCTAACTATTCCAGCAGCCAATAATTGCTCAATTTGCTGTCTCATCTTTTTGATCATGGACGGTGGTATATATACGCCGATGTCACTGCGTAAAAAGTACGTTAGTCAAAAGGTTGGATCTAGGCTTAAGCTTGTTACATTTCCCTATGTCAATGTCACTCACTTTAAATATGTCTATGATTTTTCAGGAGGATTAAAAATTCTTCCTTCTTATCTGCATCAAGGAGTCCTGCTTCATCAATAGTCAGATTGACCAACACTCCTCTTTTCCAATACCCTAATGTACTGGAACTAGTCATAGGCAGACACTAGTGTCACTTTCACAAAAAATGCACTTTGTCCTAAAGTCACTCATAAACAAATGAACATGTTGCTGTCCTCCAGATCACAGTAATAAGGGTTGTTCTTCCAACCTGTGAGGTAAATTGCACAATGTAGGTGGTCCTAGTCCAATAAAGCCCGATGTAATGGTGAATCGTGTAGGGTCCCAGGTAGGTGAAAATGAGTCGGCAGTACATACATTCTCTGTTTATAAGAAAATGATGAAGCAAAGTCAGTCTGTCCCGCCTTTCATTCTCTTAAAGTTTGTCCCCAAAACTTTGGTATAACTGTATAACTAAAGTTTACATGTGAACTCTATATTTCTGTAATCACTGATTAATGAAGGTCACTAAGTAATACATGTATATGTTGGAAGAAAGTTGCTTTAAAATATGTTGGGTGCAAATGTTACCTGCTCCACTTATAAAGTTTACGACGAGACTTCTGTGAGATTGTGGGCTTGAGGTGGAAGTAGACACAACAACTAAAGTTTGTTACACAGTCGTCTGCAATACAGTACAATAACAAAATAAAAAAGAAATAATGTCTACTTTGAAGACAAACTCGACTACCTTGCACGTTACAAAGAGATTAGACTGATAAAAAGGATTTTAATTTCCAAAAAGGAACAAAAGGTATCACACCACTACATTAATTTAAAGAGCACTCGTCTACAAATATATTAGCAAAGTATTATTACAAGAAGCGAAATGTCCAAAACTTCACTTAATTAATGAGTTCCAAAAATAACATAAATCTAAGGAACATTCGTAAGTTTGTCATAGAAGCCTTTAAGAATAAACTCCAAAAATAACATAAATCTAAGGAACATTAATAAGTTTGTCATAGAAGCCTTTAAGAATAAACTCAAATTTCTAGTAGAAAGTATTTAGTCTAAGGCCTGGCAAGCTGGATTCAATTTTTTTTCAATCCATCTGGTAGAAAAATTTCATTGGTACCAGGTGATAGCACAGCTATATAGAAGTCAAATTAGGGTGGATGCCAGAAACAAAAGTGGTGCAGATTTTTTTCAGACGCCATTTTGTTACCCCACCCACTGAAAATGCATTGAATTGAGCTTATGTGTATAAACAACAAAATTTCAATAATTTCAGGACTATATTGATTGCAAATAGGTCTAATTGATAGTTAAGCACATAAGCAATGGTAAAATTCAGTTACAGGAGAAGATAAAATACATTGGGTGTCCTGGTGTTACCCCACCCGCCAAATTTGCATACATTTTTTGAAAATCATGAGCAACTTGATATCATTTAAGACTTTTGTGTTTCACCTTCTTGTGAAAGGGTTTGATGAGAACTAAATGCTTAATGTTGTACTAAATTGCTGCATTGTATATTTGTTACGGTCTTGCTTAGCTTTTACCCCACCCACTAATGTATATTCACGGCCATCTACGGGCTATTATATAATTATGGCAGATTTCAGGAGACACGATTTTTGAAAATTAAGTTGGATTTTTTTGTTTGATAAGGTTCCTTATATCCACATTGGATTATTGTCTACTGTGATGCAGTGCTAGTTATTACACATCAACATGTCCTTCATGTAACAAAATTGTAAAGTAAAAGAAATTCCATTCTAATTTAGAAAAATAAATATTTCCTGGTTCAGATTATAATATTTCACTTCGAATCATCTGTATAACACATATTTGTTTTATATTAATTGAGTATTTTGGAACAAAATTTTGGCACATTATATGTCAGAAAAGATCAGTGTTTTGCAACTATTTTAATTTCTTGAAAAAGTTATATAGATCTAGTAAATAATTCCTAGCTGTTTGTACTTAAAATGTTAAAACTGTTAACTATATTCATGCTATATGCATTAAAAATATCATTGTTATGTAGGAAATAAATCTGTTACATCATGACATTTCAACAAGAGGGACATTGGCCCTGGATTGCTCACCTGAGACTATAGCTTAATTCCCTCATGTTTATGCGATGAACTTTAAACTAACCTGTGACCCCAGGGGCAGGGCCAGTTCTGACCCCAATGGCATAATATGAACAAACTTCGGAGAGGTCCACTAGGAATTGCTACATGCCAAATATCAAAGCTCTATGCCTTCTAGGTTTAGAGAAGAAGAATTTTATAATTTTCTGTTTTTGTTCCTATGTTTGAACTTGTGACCTCCAGGGCAGGGCCAGTTTTGACCCCAGGGGCATCATATGAACAAACTTGGTAGAGGTCTACTAGAAGATGCTACATACCAAATATCAAAGCTCTACGCTCTCAAGTTTCAGAGAAGAAATTATTTTCAAGTTTTCCTTCTTTGTTCCTGTGTTCGAACTTATGACCCCCGAGGCAGGGCCACTTTTGAACCCAAGGGCATCGTATGAACGAACTTGGTAGAGGTCCACTAGGAGATGTTACATTCCAAATACCAAAGCTCTATGCCTTTTACTTTGTGAGAAGAAGAATATTGAAGTTTTCATTCTTTGTTCCTGTTTGAGCTTGTGACCCCCGGGGTGGGGCCAGTTTTGACCTTAGTCGCATTATTTTAACAAACTTGGAAGAGGTCCACTAGGAGATGGCCACATGCCAAATATCAAAGCTCTATGCCTTCTACTTTCAGAGAAGAAGATTTTCACGGATTTTGTTTTTTTTTTTCCTTTTTGCGGCCATGGCACCAGAATTGGGTGGAATTCTATTCTTTGAACAAATTTGGTAGAGCTTCACTCAAGGAACATCCCTGCCAAGTTTCATCAAGATTTGCCCAGTGATTTAGGAGAAGGTGTTTAAAGAAATTATTAACGGATGACAGATGCTGGACGCCGGACATAGGACAATCACAATAGCTCACCTTTAGCACATTGTGCTAAGATGAGCTAAAAAAAAAAAAAAAAAAAGAAACCCAGAAAAACACCCACATCCACATCCACATCCACACCCACACACACATATACACATACACACACACAACGCAGTTGTACTGTCAATGCAGCAAACAAAGAAACTGATGAATGGTCACTCGTGCGTCACAATTATGCTGAATGAACAGCGCATTTGTTAATTTTAAGTCAGCAAGAGGATTTTAGCTCCACTGGTGGAAGGCCAGCGGGCTTATTTCATGGCCCGCTGTCCGTCGTGTGTCTGTCCGTATGTGCATTAACTTATATTTCAAACATCTTCTCTGACACTACCCATCCAAACTTGATGAAACTTCACAGAAATGATCCTGCCATGGCTTTCTTCAGAATTTCTTGAATGAATCTGATTCCTTCAAAAACTCTGTTTGCCATGGCAACAAAACTGAAAAATGTTGAAATCTTTGAAAATAAAATCTTCTTATCTGAAAGCATAAGGCCTAGGGCTACCAAACTTGGCATGCAGCTTTATGTTGTGAACCTCTACCAAGTTCCTTCAAATAATAGCCCTGGAGTCGAAATTGGCCCCGCCCCGAGGGTCACATGTTTTATACGGGATTATATAGGGAAAATTTTAAAATCCTTCCTTAGGGCCTTGGGCTACCAAATTTGGCATGTATCTTTATCAACTGGGCGTCTACCAAAAGTGTCCAACTTATAGTCCTGGGGTCAAATTTGGCCCGGCCTCAGGGTCACAAGTTTTACATAGGCTTATATTGGGAAAGCCTTTAAAAATCTACCAGTACATAGCAGTAAGGCCTATGACTACCAAATTTTGGATGTAGCTTTATCTAGTGGGCCTCTACCAGAAGGGCTCAAATTATAGCCTTGGAGTGAAGTTTGTTCCCACACCAGGGGTCACAAGTTTTACCTTGGCTTTTGTGTTGAAAATTTTATAAATGATCTTTTTACTAACCATAATAAAGCCTAGGGCTACCAAATTTAGCCCTGTTTCATGGATTTCATGCTATACATGGCCTTTTTTCTTTTAGGAAACTTTGAAAATCTTCTTGTTTATAACACAACATTCTAGACCTGTATTATTTGGTACGGGGGTTTATCTTGTGGACCTCCACCAGGATTCAAGTAATTATAGCTTTGCGGTCAATAATGGCTTTGCCCAGGGGTCAAGGGGTCATAAATTTCTCGTAGGACTTTAGAGAAAAAAAATTGTATGTCTTCAAGTTTAGAAACAATTGCCCAGAGTAGTAATATTTGGCTTGTAGTGTTTTCATGTATTAGCCAGTGGCACGATACAGGGCCGTCATGGCCCTCTTGTGTTAAGTTATATCCCATATTGCATTAGTGAACTAGAGAAACAGATGAATGAAAAAAGAAATAGGACCCTTTTTTGACCTCGGCCTTAGCCTATTGTATGTATTCAAGTTTGAAACCATTTGGCCGGAGTTGTAATGTTTGGCTTGTAGTGTTTTCACTTGTTACCCAGTGGAGCGATACAGGGCCATCATCTCTTTTTTCTAGTCATATCCCCTATTGCAACTGTGAAATAGATTAACAGAGTAGGAGAGTAAGAATAACAAAGGAAATAAAGCATCTTAAGAAATGAAAATAGCCAAATCTTAGTGTTGGCATACTTATGGTTACAGTTGTGAATATACATGTATAATGAAATAACGAAATCAAAGGGTAGTGTGCAACAACAAATTCTACTGTTGCACTCATAAATAGATCATTTTTGAGGTGCTAAATGCTAAAACTCCATAACTGTTCTTAATTCTGGTCCTCTATGTCTGTCCTAGTAGCTCTAGCCAAAACTGTGAAAAAATATAGCAAGAAATATTAACACATTCAATGTGAAGACTGAAAATCAGCGATTGTTTTCAATTCATTCTGCAAGGAACATTTATTAGGTTTTTTACGGTATGTGAAATTTGTCAGACTTGATTTAATATAAGTCTTACATACATGTAAATGTGGATTTTTATGAGCATCTTAAATTCAAAAGATTTGTCAAAAAGATTGCATTATTTCATTGGTTTTTTTTTCATCATTGTGAACTTAGGAAAAGTTTACTTTTTGTTATAGGCAAATTTGGGGTAGGCGCGTTTATTAGCATATAAAAAAAATCTGCACCACTTTCAGATCTGGCATCCATGCTTAAAGTGACTCTAATAGGCTATCCTAACTCACTGTACCATTTGAATTTTTCTACCAGATGGATTGAAAAAAAAATTAAAAATAGGGCCCTTTTTTGATCTGGGCCTTAGCCTAATTATATTTTGGGTTCACCCTCCAAATATATACACAGATAAATAAACACTTTACTGGAAAGCATAGGTAAAATTGTTTTCGTCTTGAAAAATGAACAGGTAGAATGCTGTGACAATGAGTGAAGAAATGTCTGTAGAAATTGCCTTTCATTGTAACATCGCTCTACTCTTTTTCTTATAGCTAAACCAATTAACATTCGGTCAAATGATGTTTTATCTTTTAATAATCACAAACCATCTGCTCTACTCACCTTATTTCAACTACTAACACTGTAGTTACAAATACATGTTTCTGAGAACTTGACGATGAAGATCTGTAAAGGCCAAGTCTTGATTAAAGATTTATTTATCTATCGCTCATAATCTATATAATGGCTCCCAAATACAGTAATTAACCGTTGTATGTATTTATCTCTTTATATGCTGACAAATATTGCCATAAACGGTGGGCGCTGTTGTCTCTTACTGTCTGACAAATTTTATGTGCCTTACTTTTTGACAAAGGAACCAATATTGCAGTAAATCATTGTGTGCATATTCTTTGACAGCCTAACAAATATTGCAGTAAGCCATTTTGTTTTGTAACTCACTGTCTTTTACTTGAAATAAACCATCGCGTGCAATTACCAGTATCTGCTTCACTGGCAGATGTCTAATAAATGCTATAAACCTTGGTGTGTTGTTGTTTCTGATTCTACTTTGCATTAAATCACTATGTACTCTTCATAATATCTGTGATTTCATTTTTTTTTCCTCTACAATGTGTGGATTTTTGTTCCAATTCATTGTAAGTTACCCTGGGACAGAGGTTAAGATCAAAGCATGTATTTGAATCATACAAATGACATATCCCGTTTTCTTTCGATATGATTCCTGTAGTCAACGCATAATGGCACTCCATGGATTATTTCAGTATTGGTAAGCCAGTTAAGAGATAGTTGCAAATCACGGTTTAAATAATGCAGTGTTAGTCTGTCAAGAGAAAATAGCACACCACGTGTTATTGATATATAAGTCAGCAAGTCCGTAGACATTTCACAGTTCAACACGGCATGTACATTTTATCTACTACCCATGCAGTGTAATGGGGTAACACGATCCTGTACTCAGAATGACATTCATTAAACCATGTGAATGAATTTAAATTCTTTAAAAAGTTGTTAACTGTAAACAGGACATGCTTGGGAAAAATGATAGAGTATAAAACATCCAGAGAATAATATTAGGACTGAGACATGGTTGACTTTGAATATAGCGATTTAATAGAAATTATTCCAAAGTTCCTACTATTATATTTCGAAACAATTACTTTAAGGTATACTAACACATACCAAATCCTTTGTCGAAACCAGCTTCGGATAGGAACCATTTATGATGGCGGAAAAGAAGTGTGCATTGATGAGCCTGTTGCACCGAAAAAACCTTGTTTAGTTTATTCCTACGGGTAAGCCACTTTACTATTTCTTTTAATATTTGGCATTTCATCTCAAGTAAGATCAAATAAAACCGAGTACATGAAGCTAAATCTGGTTTATCTGAAATGAAAACCGCCGATTGCAGAGCAAGTGCAATTGTTAGATACGTTTCCTTATATGTTAGTTTGCTGAGTACAGACACAAATCTGTGCACAACTTCTATTATTATAAAGTCTAATGGTTTTAGGTCTTTACATTTTATCAGATGTAAACACAATTGAGGAATAAGAATTTCGCATATAGACATGAAATCTGATAGGAATTGGACATCTTCAGTCATGGAGAAAGAAAGGCCTGAAATCACCATTGTCAGAGCAGGTTTTATGTACAGAGTTCGTTAAATGTACTGAAACTGCAGATCTACCATCTGACTGCACGTACGCAATCTATTCTTGTTCTATCTCCTGCTTTTGCCATATATGGTCATTTATGTCAGTGTCATTTCTTCTTTCCTAGGTCGAAAAACAAATTTGATTTTGAATCGGACATCATTAGATGGTTTGGTTGCGAAGTTCATACATTTGACCCAAGGTAAATATCTTGATAACTGGTGCTTTCCAGATTTATCCTACCGCCGGAACTGATTTTTATTATTTCGACTTAAAGACAGATTTCGCTAGGTTTGTGCACAAAGATTTGAGAAGAGATTTGGAAATAGAGGAGTGAACCCACGGACAAAAAGTTAAAGAGTGTGAAACGATATCAAAATGGTCGTAAAGAAGTTAATTTTGGTCTGAACGCTTGGGCAATATATAGTCACACATATATCGTCACAAATGATAAGATATGGTGGATAAACGTACATGTGCAATATCTATAAAAAAAGAACGAAGAAGTATATATTTATACTTGGATAAATGTTTCTAAATTATGATATACATGTTTGTAAAAACCTTCAAAGGGGAGCCTAAAATCGGATCTTAGTTGTGAAACTTTTGAAAAAGATATCATAACGCCTGTCTATGATGACATGTCAAACAACATACATACAACATGTACATGTAACAAACATTTTTCTTTTAGTATGAATCACATACCGAATGAACAGGTGAAAAACCCTCGTGGATGTAAGTTTCATCGAACAGGCTTATCCGACAAGACCACAGTCACAAAGAAAGGCTGGCAGCTTCAAACTCTAGGAAAGACAGTGAAAGACTTAAACCACGAAAATGTTCGTAGACGAAACTGAATACTAAGTGTGTGTGTGAGAGAGCCATCACGTGTGAAAATAGGGGCTAAATGTAACAGCAAAAAATATCGACACAGGTCAGATTGCGCAGTCCGCACACGATGACCTTGGTCGTAACTAAGTTAATGGACAATTTTCTTCGTGTCAAAGGATCAAAGATTATTACGTTTCCCAAGATAATACACAAAATGGCTGCCAAACACGATAAATTTTGTTGTTTGTTTTGTCTTCATATTAACATGTAATTAAAGACTTCTAAATGCGCGGACTGATTTGTTAAACCGACGAAAGAAAACGTCAGTACAGCGCTATAGCTTTTTTTTCTCGGAAAATTTACCATAGACCTGAGACGGTGCGGCGCACATTAATCCTAAAAATCATAAAAAAAAAGCTAACCGAAACGGGTCATTATTGATAACCACATTGTATTCTTTAAGATAAGATAAGATCATCGATGCTTTTTACCTAAAGCTTTTCGAATCACTTAGGCAGTGCTGCCATTTCATTGTCATTGATCTGCGATATGCAACGTCATTTGCAAATGAAGCTAAAAAATGGTGCAACCGAAAAGTTAATCAAACAGTCAATGATCTGAAGTCTACTTGCTTTTAAGCTCACCTGAGCACAATGTGCTCAAGGGGAGCTTTTAGGATCATCCACTGTCCGTCGTCCGTCGTGCGTCGTCAACAATTCTTTAAACATCAACTTCTCCTAAACCGCAAGGCCAATTTGGACCAAACTTGGCTAGAATGTTCCTTGGGAGGTCCTCTTTAAAAATGTTCACAAAATTTGATTCCGTCAAAAACTCTGGTTGCCATGGCAACGAAATGGATTTTTTTAGGAAATTCTCTAAAAATTGTCTTCTCTGAAACCGCTGGTCAGATTTTAAAATAATTTCTCAGAGATGTTCTTTGGTTAACCCTTTTATGTTCGCGAAATTTTGATCCGTCAAGAAACATGGCTCTGGTGAATGGGGGCTACTTGCACTATATGGAAATGAAGAAATTCTTAAAAATTCTTCTCCTCTGAAACCGCTTATCACATTTCGAAATCATTTTACAGAGATATTCCTTGGTTGACCCTTTTCAAAATTTGTTCATGCAATTTCGATTAAAGAAACATGGCTCTGGTGAATGGGGGCTACTTGTACTATAAGGAAATGAAGAAATTCTTAAAAATTCTTCTTCTCTGGAACGGCTGGTCAGATTTCGAAATCATTTCATAGAGATGTTTCTTGGCTGACCCTTTTCAGAAGTTTTTCCTGAAATTTTGATTCGTCAAAAAACATGGCTCTGGTGAATGGGGGCTACTTGCACTGTTGAAATGAAGAAATTCTTAAAAGTTATTTTTCTCTCGAACGGCTGGTCAGATTTTGAAATAATTCCACAGAGATATTCCTTGGGTGACCCTTTTTAACAAATTGTTCATGAAATTTTGATTCGTCAAGAAACATGGCTCTGGTGAATGGGGGTTACTTGCACTATATGGAAATGAAGAAATTCTTGAAAATACTTCTTCTCTGAAACGGCTGGTCAGTTTTGAAAATAATTCCACAGAAATGTTCCTTGAATGACCCTTTTCAAAATTGTTCACGAAATTTTGATTCATCAAGAAGCATGGCCCTGGTGAATGGGGGCTACTTGCACTGTACTGAAATTAAGAAACTCCTAAAAATTCTTCTTTGCTGAAACTGCTGGTCAGATTTTGAAAGGACTTCTACCGATGTCCTTTTGAAATTTTGAAAATTGCTTGGCAAAAGAAGGATTTTGTTTCCAGTGTTTCAATACCTTAAAAAATGGCTATGGTCCTCTCAAAAATTCAGGTGAGCGATCCAGGGCCATCTTGGCCCTCTTGTTTACTTTCGCCGTCTCGGTATATAATCATTGTACTGATTAAAGGACCGTTTTTCATGCTTTTATACGTTGCTTGAAGGAATCAAAATATATTCAAACTTCGAGATTCAACTGCAAAGGGATCTTCACTGACTAATAATGTTTTAAGCATTCCGACATATTATAAGTGATACATGTATATTGTTTTTACCACAAAGAATCGAATATGCATTCATCATTTTTTTTTTGGCTTCTTTCAGAGAACCATAGATATTGTCAAAATGGACATAGAGGGATCAGAATGGCGGTCAATCAGTCAAATGATAGAAAGTGGTGATATCAACCGAATCAAGCAACTTCAACTGGAGTTACATTTTCCACGCAAAGGAAAGAACTTTACAACCCATTTGGGTGTATTAAAGAAACTCTATGATTCTGGCTTCAGAGTGTTTAACCGAGAAAGTAACGTATTTTGTCCGAGTTGTAATGTGTTTAACGAGGAACTTGGGTACCAGATTTCGTACTTTGTCGAGATGTGCTATATTAACTCGAATCTTCTTTAACCCTTTACCGCAGAACTCTGAGTTTTAAGGAAAAAAGGCTTATGAAAACACTTAAGGAAAAGAAGAAAATGCTGGTGACCAGCATTTTTTCCTTTTCCCAAAAAGTTTTGTACTCCTTCACTGGATACGACCCTTCATTTCAGTAACATTTAATTGTTGTCTGCAAATGCTTTAATTTTGACCCATCTTGAATCTTGTCGTTTGGTAATGAGTGAAAGAAAGATGTTTACGCATAGGCACTTAAGATCCTCGCAAATGAGCACGACAGCATTTCCAAGTTCAAATATTTTCTGTTTATCCGCTACAATACTAATCAACTGTTCTTCATAATTAATGTTCAAACTCTAACATTAAAGGTACATCTGTTCTCGTTTTTAGCCATCCTTTAACCCTTTTTATCTTTATGTTGTCAAACTTTAATCATTCTTGAATTTCCATGTCAAATGTTGCTCCTGGCGATTGCAAGGTAGCATACATTACGACCGAGAGGCCATCAAAGAACTACCTGATGTAATGCTTCCTGTTTTAGCTTTTCGATATATATGTATGTATTTTATCCCTCAAACTATATACATAGTTAATTTATCTATCTGTTCGAAGCTAACTCAATCTGAACCATTCTACAAACTATGAAAAATTTACAGCTTTACCATCCCTGGTTCTTCTTACAAACAAAGTCAGTAACAAAGAAACAATTAAACAAATGCATAGCTAAAAAATAAACCACATCTGGCGGGATTCGAACCCATGGCAGACAAGACCAAGACAATAACCACCGAGCCAAAGAGATATAGATCTCCCGAACGCAATTATAAGGTATTTTACTATATACCTAGTAGTGAAATCCTTGAATTTCCCAGTGTAATAATTTTGATTTATTTCATGCTTTCCGGTGGGATATCGAGAAATAGCAGTGAAAATATTTTTCGATCGTACACTGGTACCACCAGTGAAAATACCGATTTTCACGAGCTTGTTGGCTAGGTAAATTGCTCGAGCCTAACAACCAGATGGGAAATATGACGTCATATACCTTACATTTCTCCCGCTTGACGTAACGTTGCTATGCGGGAGGGGTACGCCACGGGGAATGAGGGAAAAGAATTGTACTGAATTTTGATAAAGCTCCTCCCAGAAAGGGTTAAAAGCATGAAATAAATAGAATATTTGTTTTTTTCGGTGAAAGATCGAAATTTATTTCATCGAGTGGACACCATCGGTAATATTTTCACACCATCGGTAATATTTTCACTCGTGGCTGTGCCACTCGTGAAAATATTACCGATGGTGTCCACTCGATGAAATAAATTTCGATCTTTCACCGAAAAAAACAAATATCCTCTATATCATCAATAGTGACGATATCAACTTTCACTTTCACTTCCTGCCGTAATTTAACCCTTTCCCAAACGGCAAATTTTTCACCAGACCAAATTCAAAGCATTTTGCAGATGACAAATTAACAGTTGCTAAAAAGATTATTTTTCTATATGATACGGTAGAAAACATTGTGGGAAAAAGAGAAAATGCTGGTTACCGGCATTTTCTCCTTTTCCCACAATGTTTTCAAAAGGCTTCCATTCTAGATCCGTAAAAACCAGGGATTGTTTGGGAAAGAGTTAAGAACTACTTTTTTTCATGAAGTACTTATAGATAGTGTTAATTGTACGTTCTATATTTTCAACCAGACAATCCAACTACTTTTCTCAGTCTCGTTTTGTTCTTTTAAATTATGTATTCATCCGCACTATGTCCATGATTTCTTCTTTCTATCCAAGGTATTGGTTTCGACTTTCAAACGAAAAATTAAAAGGAATAATGTTAATAAGGTATTTAATAAATAGAATAATCAACTGATTATTTCTGATATGAAAAATATCTCACTCGAATGCGTCGTAAGGCGTTAAAAAAAACTCGTGTTGCACACTCGTTTTTTTCAGCGCCTAACAACGCATCCTCGTGAAATATTTTTCATATCAAAAATAACCAGTTGATTATCATCTATATATTTAAATCGGAACGAAGTTATGCATGTAGGACTTGTCTCCCGTAACACTATAAGGATGTATCTTCAAAGACTAGCCTTCTAATTGGATGAGATATACCGTCTTAGCCAATCAGTTGAATTGTACCAGAATCTATAGAATTAGTATTTAATTCAAAATAAATGGTTTATACGGTCTTTGGTATACCAACTAATTATTCACGAAAACGTCTACTAAAGGCTTTAGAGATTGGAATACGTCATAATAGGGCCACTTGAGGAAAATTCTTATTTAGATTTTTTTGGTCAAACTCAAAGTTGCAATATATCGAATTGTTTTTATTCGTTTTGACGTATTATATTAACATGGTAACAGTTTCAGGATAAAAAAAGCTATAGAGGTTTAAAGCTGCATAGTGTGTATAAAGCCGAAGTGATACGTGGCCTTTAACATGTGTTACTAAGAACGATACAAAAGAATTAATGAATGTGACTGACCATACTCATTTTTAACACTGTCAATATTTTTACACTAATTTTCACCGAACAGAGACAAATAACAAACATGAAAAACAGGATATTCATAGCATGACCAAAAGTATTGAATTACCTCCCTTTAAAGACCCATTGAAACATTGGTAAAAGCTCGGGGAAAAGGAGGTTTAATGTATTTGCAAAAAGTAAGCTGACAAGAGTCGGTACTTTTTGCCTCTAGCCCGAGGACCAGTAAACTTAAAAAAGTATCAACTTATGTTAGCGCAGGCTGATACGGGTCGGTACTTTTTGCCTTTTGCCCAGGGACCAGTAAACTTCATGATTTAGTTAATTATTAGACACAATGTATTCAATGGGTCGATGGTAATGCGATGACAATGTATTCAATGGGTCGATGACTTGCTTGGTGTCGTGCATCACCGTGATGCCTTAACTCCTTACCACGCAATCCTGACTTTTAACACCCCTGGGAAAGAAGCGTTTTGTAAACATTGTGGGAAAGGAGAAAATTCTGGTAACAAGCATTTTCTCCTTTTCACACAATGCTTTTCTTGCCTGTTAAATTGAAAATAAAAAGAAATGCACCATTTGAGCCAAGTTGAAATTGTCGTCTGCAATTGCTTTCAGTACATATTCGCAAGCCAAGGCTGACGATTCACTACGCTACTCTACCCTTGGCGGATCGAGCTTGATTTTTACATTCCCCCGAAACACTTTTTTATTGGATGCAGCCAGCTCTAACTGCAACGAATGGAATCGCTCGTAGCATTTCATCTTTGATACAAATAGAATAAGGTCGCTACCTTTCGAATAGAAGGTAAACATAGAAACCCACGTGGATGTCTGCTTATTGATTCACGTGTATTCGTAAGCGGTTTTTAAAACGATATTTCATTGGCTTTTAGAAATATGATGTAAAGGGGGGGTAATAACCAGCATACAACAGAGGGCACATCGCAGGAATCTCGAAATCGGGCTCAATCAGCCATGGTAAGATCCACGTAGTGATCGTAACCTTGGCTCGCGAAGATGCTTTCAATATGGACAAGGCTAGAATTTTGTCGTCTGGTAATGAGTTAAACAACCATTTGCCAGAGCATGTGTCCTGCCTGTTGATTATTTTTATTTGCTCCAATATTAGCCACACGTGTCGCAAGTAACACTGTTTAGTCTCAATTTGCCACAGTATCTTTATGTACGTTTCTGTTATTTAATCATCCAAGTCTATCGATGTTTTTTTTTTGTTTTACGATATTTTTGTTTGCGGAAAATATGTTTCAGGGGTTAATGATAACAAAGGTGCAACAGCAGTTCTGGAAACAGACGTAAGCAATCAAGACTGACATTTTTCCTTACAAAGATATACCTTTCGCAAGACAATATAATTGGAGTGCAACACGCGAAAAGGGTCATTCGGACATTTGCGTAAAGTGTCGTCTCTGATCAGCGTGTGCAGTCCCCACAGGCTAATCCGAAATGACACTTTCCGATTTTATGTAATTTTCTGTTTTACGCATGTCTACTGTAGCACAAAATCTAAGTTAGTCGTAAAGTGCCGTCTCGGATTAGCCTGCGCGGACTGCGCAGGCTAATCCGGGACGACACTTTACGCAAATGTCCGAATGCACCTTTTCGCGTGTTGCACTCCATATTATGTGACCCATCATGCGAAAAGGGACCATCTAGGAATTATCTTCATCAATTACATGAAAATAGATCTACAATTTTTTATTTGTGAATGTTTTCGGCCCTGTCACAAAAAATTGATATCATAAAGAAGGAGCAAAATACTGTTTAACTCTTTACCACACCAGAAAATTTTAGACTGGTTCAAATTGAAAGCATTTGCAGACGACAAAATAAAGGCGACTGAAAACTTGAAATTTGTTCTGGGAAGGGTAGAAAACACTGTGGGAAAAGGAGAAAATGCTGGTTACCAGCATTTTCTATTTTTCCCAAATTGTTTTCAAAAGGTTCCTTTCTTAGGGGCGTCAAAAGTAGGGATTGTGTGGTAATGGGTTAACCATGTATCGAGCGACTAAATTTAGACTGGCCAAAATTCAAGAAAATGGCTCCAACAATGGGTATTGTCTTTAGAATGACAGAAATCATTGTAGGGAAAGGTGAAAATGCTGGTTTGCAGATTACCAGTATTTTTTCTTTTGCCACAATCATTTGATCTTTCTTTTTAACCGATTACCAAACAATCCCTACTTTTGACGCCCCTAGGAAAGAAGCCTTTTGAAAACACTATGAGAAAAGAAGAAAATGCTGGTAACCAGCATTTTCTCCTTTTCCCACAGTGTTTTCTACCCTTCCCAGAACAAATTTCTATTTTTTAGTCACTTACATTTTGCAGTCTGCATATGCTTTCAATTTGGACCAGTCTAAAATTTTCTTGTGTGGTAAAGAGTTAAGGCTGCTAAAGCACTGGACTGTGTGGTGAAGGGTTATTGATATATGACATTTTTACCTTGATACATAATATTATGGACTATGGAACAACTTTCACACCACTTCATTTTCTTGTCCCTCTACAGGCACTCTTTCCTATCTCTTTGGATCTATCCTTCATGGCTCTTTTGAAGCACCCTTTTCTCTATAGGCTCCTCTTCCTCTACCCCTTCCATCTCTGTTTCCTCTGCTTACAAGCTGATATTTGGACGAGGATGTGGACGGACTCTCCTGAAATGTAAAATATACAATTATAAATACGCAAATCTGTTAAAATTAGAGCTATCAATAAACGTGAATACCCCCCTCTCCCTACCAACCAGCTCCTTGTCACAAAATAGGTCTTTGTCATATTTATATATAAAAAAGAACACCGTGAGTAAATTTGAGTTCAGCACCTGAAAAACTGTCAGAGTATTTTGCCGGACAAATTTGTGTCTATGGACAGACGGACGGACAGTCGTGGCGATTCCAGTATACCCCTTCCACCTTGTTGTGGGTTGTATAAAAACATCGGGTGCCACTATTCCTCATCTCTCTTTAAGTCATAGACATATATGGCATCTTTGATGATTTTAATTCCTCTGCTGATATACATACATGAATTTGAGTCTGAAAGTGGATTCCTTCATTTGTTTCCAAATTCCTGCATCCCTTCAACTCTTTTCAGTGATGCAGTTAACTCTTTCAGCACCAAATGTATAAACTCCTTCCTCCTTGATGCCTGAAAACAGAATCTCCTGAGATTCAGAAAGATTCTTTTCCGTATGTTCTGTCCTCAAAAGTCCTCTTTTTGGTTATTATTTGTTTGTAATAGCTTTCTCATATCAATATTGGCAGAACCTGCCTTCTATGCCACCGACTATCTTTCTCACATGCATCAGAGACGAGAGGTGAAAAGTTACCAGAACGAAAGATGGCCACAACCAGGTATCTTAACCAAGATAAAAATCACCAAGTCAGTTGCCGAGCCCCAGTAACTCAGTCGGTAGCGTGCAGGACTTGAGGACACGGGGTTCAGGGTTTGATCCATGGCTACGACCCCTGGCTCGGCCAATTTCTTTCCAAGGATTGATTATAATCACTGCGTCAGGATTCATTCCTCTTCCACCACTGACCTTTGTCTTGACGATATACACACATACAGGTGTGGTTATGTCTATAATTTAACTCTTTGAGATACACTTTGAATAAGTTTAGCTATAACTGATAAGTATCTGTTGGTTCAATGTGTTTTAACACTGTATCAACAGTACATGTATTTCAGTTATTTCACTTCACGGCAACAATTCACAGATTCAAATGAATTATGTTTTTGGTTCATTAATCAGTACTTGTCTATTCAAATTATCCTGACACTGGGTACGTAATGCTATCCCCTTAATCCTGAACATCAAGGGAGGAAGCCACCAAGCTACCGTTTTTACAGTCTTTGGTCTTAATTAGCAATGGACTGAACCAATGACCTATTGCTAACAAGGCTACTGATACAGTAAGAAAATATTTGCTATGTTTCTATCAGGGGTCGACATTAACCGTGTCCTGCAGTCCCAAGGACACCAAATTTTTTCCAAAACCAAGAGGGTTGAAGCTATTGATAACATAAACAAACTGCGCAAGTTTCACAAAAATCTGATTACAAATGCATTTTATCGCGTAAACAAGAATTGGAAATTTTCAACTTGAAATGGCTACTTTTCCCATATAGTTTGTTGGATTTTTCTCAAAATCAATAGGGTTGAAGTTATTGCTAAGATAAACAAATTGTACAAGTTTCACGAAAATCTGACAACAAATGCAGACTTTATCTCGTAAACAAGAATTGGAAATTTTCAACTTGAAATAGCTACTGTTAGTTGGATTTTTCTCAAAACCAATATGGTTGAAGCTACTGATGAGATAAATAAACTGTGCAAGTTTCACGAAAATCTGACTACAAATGAAGACTTTATCACGTAAACAAGAATAGGAAACTTTCAACTTGAAATGGCAACTTTTCTCATACTGTTTGTTGGATTTTTCTCAAAATCAATAGGGTTGAAGCTATTGATGAGATAAACAAAATGTACAAGTTTCACAAAAATCTGACATCAAATGTAGACTTTATCGCATAAACAAGAAAAAGACTAACGGACGAATAAACGGACGGACGGATGGACGACGGAAAACCCGTCATGACATAAGCTCTTCTGGCTTTCAGGCAGTAGAGCTAAAAATTAAACTCATTCATGATATTATAGCCAAATTAATACTTGGTAAATATTTGTGGATGGTACAAAAAATATATCTTCCATTACTTCTTGATTTCAATATGTATTACAGGTCTCAAAACCTTTCTGTGATTTAAATATGAGTACTACCTTTCTATCCAAGTACCTATCAAAGCTGTCAAGACAAATTTATTTCTACATCACCTGTTTTGATTAATGCCGATTTCTGAAAGTTGATATTTCCTTTGCATGCAAGCCCAAACAAATATCAGACGATATTGACAGTTCTGTATTTTTAGAACAGATAAGTCGGCAAAAATTATCTAATTATGGATCTCTTTACACACAGAGCTGCATTTAGAGGGAGTGATTTTTATTTCAAAATTGAAAATATTAATTATTCTCCACTAAACCCTATGTTTTTTGGTACTTATTAGGATCTCTCATCTGGAGCTCTTACGAATATAGTTGGTTGCAATGAAGATGTAAAACCAGTTTCAGAAAAAAGTGGTACTTAACCAACAATTTATGGCAATAGGGTTGCAGAGGTAAGCCTAAAGTTCTGATGAAAGTGATGGACTACAAACTATTCTCTGATATTCCTTCCAAAGTGTGCCGAGTTAGTGTTTGGGGCGATACCTGTCCTTTAGTGGCTGTAAATACTTGCGAAGGTGCTAACTTCAGTATTTCTGTATCTTCTGACTTCGTGGACGTCCACACAGTGGATAATCAGGTGAGAGAGTGAACAAAAAGAAATACTTGTTCCCTATATCAATTTTACCCTTCACTCTGGTTTCCAAATGACACATGGTACACAGAGTCACTACACCACTCTCCCGATTCTCCCAAAGGAGGCTTCGGCGGTAGCTGATGGATTCCTAATTTGGGGGAGGGGGTTACTCCCAAAGTGGAGACGGAACCTTTCTCTTAATAACAACTGGAAAACCAGGGGGTGGGAGCCACTTAAAATTGCGCCTTAAGTGGGTTATAAGCCGCACAAGACCTTTTAAGGTGGAAGCTTTTAAGGAAGTGGGCTAAAAGCCTAACAAGAACTTTTAACATAGAAGAATTTAGGTAAGTGGGCTAGAAGCTACTCAAGAACCTTTAAGCTAGAAGCTTTTGACTAAGTGGGCTAGAAGCCGCACAAATGCTGGAAAACAACAAGCTAGACTGAAACTAGTATAGGAGAAAGGAGTTAGAAGCTCTATTTCACTGGGCTTAAAACTGCAAAAATCTAGACAATCTCCCTAGTTTCCTTGGTGTATTATACGACAGTACACTGACTTATCCTGGGTAACAGACCAGTGCTTTAGAAAGTATAGGAGAGAATTCCTCCACCAGAATGAAATTAGTTAAAAGCCAAGCTGAGAAGACAGCATCCGGCCCATTCACACGGAGATAGTAATAGCCTATTACTGCAGCCAGAGTTCCCACAACCACTCCAAGGCCTTAACTTGATCTAGACTAAAAGCCCTGATCTTGTTAGCGAAGCAAAGAAGGTACTGGAAACTTCTTCATCCATCCATCTACTACACAGTGGGTACCGTTGAAGCAGTAGAGATGGATCCTTTGGCGAGGCTCACCATGCCTCCGCGGAAAACGCTGAACCTGGAAAAAAGCTTCAATTCCGCAGTTTCCATCCACATCAATTTTGTGCAATGCAACACCAAAACTTGCAACTTTGAGCACGGGCAAAACTCTCTCCAGCAACACTAGTTAAGCTGACGTGGAGACGTCTTAGTGAAACGGTGCTACTGGGTGTGTCACAGCTTCACAAAGTTAGCAGGCTCTTAGGGGAGCTAGAATCCCGAGCCATTGAGGCCGTCTTATAACTTATGTTTTTAGCTTGTTTTTTTCTTATCTCTCCCTCTCCCCCTTTCCTTGAGTCGCCGGGGACCCTCCCGGGACTGGAGGCAGTGGGACTTAACCCGACGGGAGTGGAAGGTAAAGCGTTCCGACGGAGCGGGCTAATCTGCTGGCAAGGCCTTGACCTGACTGTAGGATAGGCTAGAAGCCACATCCTTGGGTACACCTACACAGAAAGACAGGCTAGAAGCCGCATTTTTCCGTTTAGTAGGTTACCCCATAGTCAGAGATAATTTGCTGATGATTTATACTAATAAACATTCAGTATGCGACATCCACACTTCCTCCGCTCTTGCAAGCCTTACACTTTGCCAATAGCCAGTGCATCTGGCACACTCATATTGACACATGCAACCACTCATCACAATAATCGCACAGAATCACGAAGCGACGATTCCAGGGCTGGCGAGACAAGCAATACTTGGTGCCCTCCTCACTGTCAGGACTGGTTGCTGAATCCTGTGGTAGGGATTTGTGCTTTGTTATCCAATTTGGGAGAAGCCTATTCCTACATGGCATTAGCCTGTCATGGTACACTACAAACACAGACTTATGGAGCTGCACACGGTATATGTATGAAGATAGTTTCTCTATGATTATGGCTGGTCCCTTCCAAGGAGATGAAGGTCTTCTAGACTGTCCCTTACTAACTGTTGTATCTAGTAGATACACAACATCTTCCGAATATGGCCTTAAAGGAATTTTTAGACGTAATTCTTTTTCATACACTTCAGAAAATATTTTAGATTCCGGCGAGCGGTGCCATGAGCCGATTGCATATTTTGATGCAGGTGATTGACATACTCGCCGTAATCCACTAGCTGACTTTTGGGACAAGGGAACATCAAATTTGCTGGTGTATTGATCTCCTGTTCACTGAAACCCTTAATGCCATAGCTATTTGCTGGATGTAGCCTACTTGTCCCACTGATCCTGTTTTTTACATAAAAAGCACCGCCGCATCCATTAACATACGATAAAATTGTTCTACATGTCCGTTTGCTGCAGGTCGATCAGGGGTGATTCTAGCCATATGAATCTGCAAAGTTTTGCATAAAGATTAAAAAAGCTTCTTTCAAAGTCCTTGCCTTTATCGGAGAAAATCTGTAGTGGTAGTCCAAAACGCAAAAAGGTTATCAAGGGTCGCCTGAGCCATTTCCCCCGCGCGTTGAGAATGCAAAGGGATACATTCAACCCATTTCGTAAATTGGTCCACCCTCATTAGGCAGTGAACATTATGAATTCCACCCATAACTCTAGTTGCCATGGCAACCAAAAGGAGAAAAATCGCAAAATCTTTAAAAATTTTCTTCTCTGAAACTAGAAGGCGTAGAGTTTTGATATTTGGTATGTAGTATCTCCTTGTAGACCTCTACCAAGATTGTTCATATGTTGCCTCTGGGGTCAAAACTGGCCCCGCCCAGGGGGTCATAAGTTTGAAACATAGGAACAAAGAAGGAAAACTTTACAATACTTCTTCTCTGAAACTAGGTGCAGGTTTTTGATATTTGGTATGATGCATCTCTTAGTAGAACTCTACCAAGATTGTTCATACGATGTCCCTGGGGTCAAAACTGGCCCCGCCCAGGGGGTCACACTTTTGAAACATAGGAATAAAGAAGGAAAACTTTAAAAATCTTCTCTAAAACTAGAAGATGAAGAGCTTTGATATTTGGTAAGTAGGATCTTAGTGGAGATCTACAATGTTTGTTCATACGATGCCCCTGGGGTCAAAACTGGCCCCGCCCAGGGGGTCACAACTTTGAAACATAGGAATCTTCTTCTCTGAAACTAGAAGAGGCAGAGCTTTGATATTTATTATATAACATCTTCTAGTGGACCTCTACCAAGATTGTACATATGGTGTCCCTGGGGTCAAAACTGCATGGCCCCGCCCAAGGGGTCACAAGTTTGAAACATAGGAACAAAGAAGGAAAACGTTAAAAATCTTCTTCTCTGAAACTAGAAGGGTCAGAGCTTTATTATTTGCTATATAGCATCTCCTAGTGGACCTCTACTAAGATTGTTCATATGATGCCCCTGGGGTCAAATCTGGCCCCGCCCCGGGAGTCACAAGTTTGAAACATAGGAACAATGAAGGAAACCTTAAAAAATCTTCTTCTCTGAAACTAGAAGGTGCAGAGCTTTGATATGTGGTATGTAGTATCTCCTTGTGGACCTCTACCAAGATTGTTCATATGATGTCCCTGAGATCCAAACTAGCCCCGCCCCGCGGGTCACAAGTTTGAAACATTGGAACAAAGAAGGAAAACTTTAAAATTCTTCTTCTCTAAAACTAGAGGATGTAGAGCTTTGATATTTGGTATGAAGCATCTACTAGTTGACCTCTACCAAGTTTGTTCACATGAGGTTCCTGGGGTCCAAACTGGCCCAGCCTCGGGGGTCACAAGTTCGAAACATAGGAACAAAGAAGGAAAACTTTACAAATATTTTTCTCTGAAACTGGAAATCGTAGAGCATTGATATTTCATTATGTAGCATCTTTCAGTGGACCTCTACCAAATACGATAAGAAAAGAATTTTCATTGCAGACCTTTACTGCTTATTACTCAGGTGAGCGATATAGGACCATCATGGTCCTCTTGTTTTGGTAAAAAACCAATAAAATCTATACTTACCCGCTCCCTAGGTACACCAGCTTGAAATTCTCTCCAGACCTTTCCAGAAGCCCTGTTCTTTTTGTTTGACATGCGAAACCAGAAAAAACTTTGGTTTGAGTTTTACCTTAGTCCTAGTGACACCTTGATGCCCCGCTGAGGGTATATCATGGTGCAAGGACAAGACACAACGTTTTCAGACTTTGGGAACAATTAAACGACAGTCAATCATGTCTTCCTCTGGTTTTTGTCTGTATAAGACACCATCTGTAAGTTTGAACAACTCTATCCAGCCAATAACCTTTTGCCTCGACGCTGACAATGAACAAATCCTTTTCGACTGGTTCTTCGTTTTTCTCGAACCACGCTAGAAGCATGGCGAGGTTTTCGTCTTTTTGTTGCTCGTTCCGCAGTTTACTGAGTGAATAGCCCCATCAAGTTATTTTGGTTGTGCTGATAGCCGTATCACCCAGGGAGACGGTGCAACACCCTATATTAATCAAACTTCCTTCCTTATTGAAAGTTATGTCGAAGTGTGCTTCTGTACTACCTAATCCGTCAATGTCTCCAGAACCAATGACGTCTAGAAAACGGTCATTGCCAGTAAATGTGATTGCGTCTAAAGACAACTGTCCTTAAAGGGAGCGTCGTCTGTTAGCTAGTCTAGAAGACCCGAGCTTAGACAGCTCTTTATGCCTGGATGATGCCCAGAATGGTCTAGAAGACCAGATTCAGGCTTCCGCTCAATAGCAGTACAAGATCTTTCTGGAAAAAAAAAAAGAAAAAAACACTGGCAGACTCCCACTGACCTGGCTTCGCCTCTTCTTGCACCTAAAACTCTTCGGTAAACCTCTCGTGTGCATTCGCAATGATTTCAATTTTTTTTAAAGGTATTGAAATTATCTTTGGGTTGACCAGACAGATGCTCGGTCTATGACAAGCAGATCTGACAATGCAACTCAATGGCCTCTGCTCTTTTTTGGCCAATGCCTTTAATGCTGCAGAGTTGGTCGACAGCTGCTATGTTGATGTTCATTCTGCTTTTTTTTACAAAGAGAAATGATTCAATATTACTTGTTTTAATGAACATTGGCGAGTTCTGATCAGCTGATTTTTTCTTTTTTTTTAATAGCTCCATGAAAATAAATCAGCAGTGCTGGGACTACTTTTGCACCGAGCAACACATGGCGGGTGTGGATCCATAAAAGCCACTTTATTTAACGACTGACTTAACAATGAGGTAGACTGGTCTTTGGAAAGACAAAACAAATAAGCTAAACGAAAGGTGTCGGCCTAGGTCAGCCTGTGCAAAATGCGCAGTCTGATCTGGGCCGAAAATTTTTGCAGATGCGTTAAGCCCCTTTTTCACTGAGCATAGCCCATTCAGTTTCACCAATAAGAAGTTACGTCACTTGCAAATGTAGAATGCTCCCAAGAATGTTTGGTGAATCATGAAAGCTCGTGTTTTTTTATATAAAGTTACTTGTGATTTTTCCTTATAAATAACATAAGGACGTTTTGAAGGAAGGGATTATTCCCCATTCTTTATGTAAAACACAAATATTGCTTTACCAATCGGAGTAGATCTAAGTCTACTGTTTTGCTTTAGATTGATGCTTATTTACACGTACTTTACTGTCATGAGTTTCCCAGAAAAAAATCACCAACAATCTTGGTACCGTAGATCTATTTAGGTAGTTCTAGGGAGTATATATCGAAAGGCAAGTTAGATACATAGTTTGATTGTATCGGATTTAAACGCCAGGGGTTTGCTTCATATCACGGCGGTCAGTACACCTGCGCATGCGTTTCCTGGCTTTCTCACAACAGTACTGACACAACTTTTTTTCCAAGTCACTGGCTACTTCTTTTCACGTGCATCAGAGGTGAAAGAAGAAAAATCACCGGAAAGAAGTTTGGCTGAACCGGATATCGAACTTCCAACCATCAGGTCGCAAGTTAGATACGCTAATTACTGAGCCACCCGGCCGGGCAAACATAGTTAGCCCGTGCAGTTGTTTATAATAAATTGTCTTTATTTCTCACAATAAAGACGTAGACATATTACACAAATTTAAACTTTTACTAGCAATCGGGGGCAATGGTGCAAAAGATATGCGATTTCACGCAGTGATGATCAGGTGTTAAACTATAAATATTTTGTAGGCAAATGAAGCGAGAAGACAAAAGAACACGTTATTTTTAACTTGTTTAAGAAAAGGTAAAAACAACATATAATTTTCTTCTTCTCCAACGGGACCTCAATATCGTGGACCTCTTTATTGTACATGTATGTATGTTAGATTTTCAATGTTTCTAAAATTGTTACATGTAATCTTACAATCTTACAATGTGAGACATAATGTTTTCAAAAGTGATAAAATGTAAAATCTTAATGAACATCTTCATTATCATTAGTCTATAATTGTCTGTCATTTCTTTAAAAATGTCACACTGCAGTAATAAGAAAATGTCTTAATGATTTAGAAAAGTTTTATAAATGGATATGTGTAGCAACTAGTTTTGCAATAAAAACGAGATATGCAATAAATTATTACAAAACTCGTTGCGATGACAGGAACTTTATAACATTTGGCTTCACAACCAGTTTTGCAATAAAAACGAGAATCGTAATAAACTCATTATATGGACCATATTTGATCGTTTTCTAGTCAAAATCAAATTAAAATACAATTTAATGTTAAATGGGACTATGTAAGACCTAAATTAGGTTACAGAAAGTGCGCTTCAAAGACCAATAAGAACATTTCAGGCTAAATACTATTAAGGCTTAAATCATTGGAAACTGTCATAAAGTCTATTAGATAATGTAAACAGCATGGAATTTTGATCGTTTCAGAAACAGTATGTCTTAAACCAGTATTGCAATAAAGTAGTACAAAACTCGTTGCAATGACAGGAACTTTATTACATTTGACTTCACAACCAGTTTAACAATAAAAACGAAAATTGCAATAAACTCATGAAATGGACAAAATTCAATCGTTTTCTAATCAAAACCAAATTGGAATGCAATTTAATGTTAAATTGGACTATGTAAGACCTAAATTAGGTTACAGAAAGTGTGCTTCAAAGACCAATAGGAACATTTCAGGCTAAACACTATTAAGTCTTAAATCATTGGAAACAGTCATAAAGTCTATTAGGTAACGTAAACAGCGTGGAATTTTGATCGTTTCAGAAACAGTATGTCTTAAACCAGTATTGCAATAAAATAGTGCAAAACTCGTTGCGATGACAGGAACTTTATTACATTTGACCTCACAACCAGTTTTGCAATAAAAAACGAGAATTGCAATAAACTCATTATCTAGACCATATTCGATCGTTTACTAATCAAAGCCAATTAGAATGAATTTTAATGTTAAATGGGACCATGTAAGACCTATATAAGTACGGAATGAGAGCTTCAATTAACAATAGGAACATTTCACGTTAAACACTATTAAGGCTGAAATAATTAGAAAATGTCATAAAATCTATTAGATAACGGAAACCTCTTGGAATTTTGATCATTTCAGAAAGAATATGTCTTAAACCAGTATTGCAATAAAGTAATGCAAAACTCGTTGCGATGACAGGAACTTTATTACATTTAACTTCACAACCAGTTTTGCAATAAAAACGAGAATTACATTAAACACATTATATGGACCATATTTGATCGTTTTCTAATCAAAACCAAATTAAAATACAATTCAATGTTAAACGAGACTATGTACGACCTAAATTAGGTTACAGAAAGTGCGCTTCAAAGATCAATAGGAACATTTCAGGTTAAACACTATTAAGGCTTAAATCATTGGAAACTGTCATAAAGTCTATTAGATAACATAAACAGCGTGGAATTTTGATCTTTCCAGAACTAATATGTCTTAAACCAGTATTGCAAAAAAGTATTGCAACACTCATTGCAATGACAGGAACTTTATTACATTTGACTTTACAACCAGTTTTGCAATAAAAAAACGAGAATTGCATTAAACTCATTATATGGACCATATTCGATCCTTTTCTAAACAAAACCAAATTGGAATGCAATTTAATGTTAAATGGGAAATTGTAAAACCTAAATTACGTTGCAGAAAGTGCGCTTCAAAGGCCAATGGGAACATTTCAGGCTAAACACTATTAAGGCTTAAATCATTGGAAACTGTCATACAGTCTATAAGATAACGTTAACAGCTTGAAACTTTGATCGTTTCAGAAACAATATGTCTTAAACCAGTATTGCAATAAATTATTGCAAAACTCGTTGCAATGACAGAAACTTTATTACATTTAACTTCACAACCAGTTTTGCAATAAAAACGAGAATTGCAATAAACCCATTATATGGACCATATTTGATCGTTTTTTAATCAAAACCGGATTAAAATACAATTTAATGTTAAATGGGACTTTGTAAGACCTAAATTAAGTTACAGAAAGTGCGCTTCAAAGACCAATAGGAACATTTCAGTCTAAACACTATTAAGACTTAAATCAAAGGAAACTGTCATAAAGTCTATTAGATAAGGTAAACAGCATGGAATTTTGATCGTTTCAGAAACAATATGTCTTAAACCAGTATTGCATCAAATTATTGCATAACTCGTTGCGATGACAGAAACCTTATTACAAAACTCGTGGCAATGACAGAAAATCTCACTTCACAACCAGTTTAGTAAAATAAACTAGATTAAAATAATTATATAGATCATATTTGATCATTTTCCAACCAAAACTAAATTAGAGTGCAATTTTTATGATAACTTGGATTATATAAGACCTTAATTAAGTTGCAGATAGAGCGCTCCAAAGACCAATAGGAACATTTCAGGTTTAACACTTCGAGTATTAAGGCTCAAATCTTTGGAAACTGTCATAAAATCGTTTAAATACCGTAAAAGACGCTGAATTTTGACTGTCTCAGAAACAATATACCTTAAACAAGTATTGCAATAAATTTTTGCAAAACTCGTTGCGATTACAGAAAATATACCCCATTTCACTTCACAGCCAGTTTTGGAATAAAACCGAGAATTGCAATAGATTGATTTTTCCATGCTCAAAACGGTCAACTTTCTCCTCAAATAACGTTCATATGTGATAAAATGTGAACTTGGCTTGTTTTAAACCTTTCAACAGAAATTATTTCGAAGCTTGATGCACCATGAATCCAGGTCTAAAAAACTGAAGCCGTCTTAAAAATTCCAACACGATATTCTGGCTGTCCTTACAACACTATGAAAATCTGTCACTACTGAAATAATTTATTGCAAAACTCGTTTCGATGACAGAGAATTTATTGCAATTCACTTCACATCTAGTTTTGCAAATAAAACATTTTCCACGTTGAAACTGGTAGGTCAATAGGTACCGGGACTAACTCTGCGGGTTCGATACAAGGTTAGGGCGAACTTTCTTTCTGTTGATTTTTGTTTCTCACCTCTAATGCATGTGAGAAAAGTAGTCAGTGGCAACACAATGGAAAGACAATTTGTATCAGTGCCGGTGTGAGAAGGGCAGTAAATACAAAGATGTGTCACTGACCGCCTTGATATGACCTTGATTGTGAAAATGGCGTTGAACTCCAATACAAACATATGCAATAATTTATTGCAATTCTCGTTTTTATTGCAAAACTGATTGTGAAGTCAAATGTAAATTGATGAAAATTCCATGCTGTTTACGTTATCTAATAGACTTTATGACAGTTTCGAATGATTTAAGCCTTAAAATTGTTTAGCCTGAACTGTTCCTATTGGTCTTTCAAGCACACTTTCTGTAACTTGATTTAGGTCTTACATATTCCCATTTAACATGAAATTGTATTTCAATTTTGTTTTGACTAGAAAACAATTAAATATGGTCCATTTCATGAGTTTATTGCAATTTTTGTTTTTATTGCAAAACTGGTTGTGAAGTCAAAAGTAATAAAGGTTTTGGCATCGCAACAAGTTTTGCAATAATTTATTGCAATACTGGTTTAAGACATATTGTTTCGGAAACGATCAAACTTCCACGCTGTTTACATTATCTAATAGACTGTTTGACAGTTTCCAATGTTTTAAGCTTTAATAGCGTTTAGCCTAAAATGTTCCTATTGGTCTTTGAAGCGCACTTTCTGTAACTTAATTTAGGTCTTACATAGTCTACTTTACATTGTATTTTAATTTGGTTATGACTATGAAAACGATCAAATATAGTTCATATAATGAGTTTATTGCAATTCTCGTTTTTATTGCAAAAGTGGTTGTGAAGTCAAAAGTAATAAAGTTCTTGTCATCGCAACAAGTTTTGCAATAATTTATTGCAATACTGGTTTAAGACATATTGTTTCTGAAACGATGAAAACTCCATGCTGTTTACATTATCTAATAGACTTTATGACAGTTTTCAATGATTTAAGCCTTAATAGTGTTTAGCCTGAAATGTTCCTATTGGTCTTTGAAGCGCACTTTCTGTAACTTAATTTATGCCTAACATAGTCCCATTTAACATTAAATTGTATTTCAATTTGGTTGTTACTAGAAAACGATCAAATATGGTCCATTTCATGAGTTTATTGCAATTCTCGATTTTATTGTAAAACTGGAGGTGAAGTCAAATGTAATAAGGTTCCTGTCATCGCAACGAGTTTTGCAATAATTTATTGCAATACTGGTTTAAGACATACTGTTTCTGAAACGATCAACTTTCCATGCTGTTTACGTTATCTAATAGACTGTTTGACAGTTTCCAATCATTTAAGCCTTAATAGTGTTTAGCCTGAAATGTTCCTATTGGTCTTTGAAGCGCACGTTTTGTATCTTATTTAGGTCCTGCATAATCCCGTCCCATTTAACATTAATTTTTTTTTTAATTTGGTTTTGACTAGAAAACGATCAAATATGGTCCATTTCATGAGTTTATTGCAATTTTCGTCTTTATTGCAAAACTGGTTGTGAAGTCAAATGTAATAAAATTCCTGTCATCGCAACGAGTTTTGCAATAATTCATTGCAATTCTCGTTTTTATTGCAAAACTGGTTGTTGCAAAGCACAACCTTGTCAAGACTTGTCACAAGCTTTCAAGTTTACATTGTTTAATGCTTGAAGCTGTTGAAGCAAAGAATATCCAGGGTAGTTTAACACGCTATCACATTTTAATATTTTCCCTGAGCAACGCCCATATTTCGTTCTGATCCATTTCTTCAGTACATTTGTAATACGTTTGTTGCTAATTGTTATATACTGATGAATAAAATATTTTTAAACTAAAACTGTCGTAAGTCCATTTTGGAGTAAAGACAGTTTTGCATTGAAAAAAAGCGGTTGAAACCTATTATGATGTTCATGCAAAGCTGTTGTAAGTCACATAAAATCCAATGTTCTGCCATCTAAAGTTTGTTTTGCACCATAATGTATCATAATTAATGCAATTATGGCATAAATGAAAATTATTATCATACTTTCGTTCCAACTTTTTCGGAATAAATTGAAAAAAAGACAAACAAAAATGTAAAAAGCATAGATCATCTATTTCATATTTATACATTGTAGGTAGTATAATACATGTAGATCTACATGTACAATATTACCTAACGAATCAATATTTGAATATAAAAGGTTGAATTTTTCACTTTTCATTGTTACTGTACTAGTAGGTTATGACTTAGAATTGTCACTCACTATCTCTAGCACCCATCAGCCGAGTGTGGGACCAGCATGCAGTGCTCTTGTTAAAATTAGTGTTTAATAAGGTGGAAGGACAATTTGTCATACAGAAAATTTCCCAAAAGTATGAAGTTTTGACTCTGGTCAAATTGAACAGACTTTGCAGGCAGACCAGGGTAGGTACATTTTTGAAGTTTTGAAAAAGTCTCTTTTTGCACGATGAATCACAAATATTCAAAGGAAGAATTTGTCCAACATCTTTAAGGGGTTTAAAAAGAGTTCTTCAAGAATAAAACTGGTATACAGCTGACTATGATTTACCCATTACTATACAGTCCCTAGTTAAATGACCCTAAAGAAGATAACTTAAAAACATTGTGAAAAATGGAGAAGATTCAGACAATCAGTATTTTATCCCTCTTCCACAATGCTTCCTACCCTATCACATTTAGATTTTAATGCTGAGTCACATTTAATTTGTCATATGCAGTTCCTTTGAATTTTGACAAGTCTATCATTTTCTTGTGCTGTAGTCAATTTCCTATATCAGACATAAATTACAACTATATTGTATAAAATATCACATTACTTTCTAAGAGGTTTAGAATTAACTAGAGCTGTCACTGAATGTGGCTAAATTACCCCGCCAGCGCTTTTACAGAAATGGGCAATTACTAGTATTTTGTACACAGACGGACACACGGACGGACACACGGACAGACAAGTTGATTCCACCATACCCCTGAAAACATTTGTTTTGCGGGGGTATTAAAAAAACTATGTATTGCTTTATTTGGTAATAACTTCTATAAAGTGTGCTGGTATTGTTTAAATAGGTTCAGTCTGTCTTCAATAAACCACTATTACTTGGAAAAAGGACAAATGCAGAATGAAAACGATTCTATAAATTCTACTACTGAATCTGCAAGTAGAAATGTTAAAATGTATACAACTGCTCAACAGGCTACAATTATACGAATGTCAAGGAGAGACAAACCCTATTAGGTAAAGAAAATGTCAATTAAAGAATTTTATGTACATGTAATTTGAAAACCTACATGTAATTGAAAAACTTTGCGACAAACAACAACAATGGAGAAAAGGTTTGGAATAAGATAAAATCCCTTCATTTTACATCAGAGGAGCCAAACCATTTCTCCTATAAAACACACCACAGTGGAAAGGAATTTCAAGTAGATTCGTTAAAAAAAACTTTGATCAACTCCAAATCCAGCTGAAATATCTTTATCTCAGTTTCATGCTGATGGTGATAGTATTCCAATCAGCAAAGAAAAGTTTGCTGATCTGCTTACCTTGTGTAGGAAGCAGATCATACCACCAGTTCATCATCAATTTTTAGCTCTACTGGCTGACAGCCAGCAGAGCTTATGTCATGGCATGGTTTCAGTCGTCTGTCCGTTCGCCCGTCCGTCCGTCCGTCCGTCCGTCTATCCGTCCATTGGTCTTTTTCTTGTTTATGCAATAAAGCCTGCATTTGTGATCAGATTTCCACGGACAAAGGACTAAACTCAATGCTCAACATAATTATGAGGGTAAATAAAATCATAAGCACAGGACAAAATTTAAACCCCTGGTGAATTTTTATTAAGGTTAAGCAGAAACTCTATTTTTTTGTGCAGATTCAAGCATCTAATAGCTGCTAATAGGCCAGCATCTATTAGAAGTTTGAACTTGCACAAAGATTTTAAAGATCATCTAATATAACATGATTAAAAATGTATAAGGCTCTTGATCTACCATGTGATTCAAGATGCAAAAAAAAAAAAATAATGATGCTTTGACATTCTTTTAAAAAATTGATATATAAGGCTTTTACTGTTCTTTCGTTTTGTCTTAACATTTCATATTTGCAAAACACAAAATGATGAATTCACTGTAAAGTGATTGTGGGCAAATTATGCTTTTAAATTGTGAAGCAATAAAACCAGGTTATGGTTATAGTAATTATTACCATAAAAGAATTATTGTTCAAAATTCTCATGATACTGACACAAAAAAGTGATGTCATTGTTTTAACCCTTGTCATGCTGATCCTGACTTTATTTTGCAAACAATGTAAACCAAGATCAGCCTGCACAGATATGTAGTCTGATCTAAGCTTACCCTGCCTGCTGTCCAGAAGACTTGATTTATAAACTTGCTATAAAGCTTACCATTCAAAATGACCATGGATGAGTTTAAATTTAAAGGTTAGGAGGAAATAGGTTAGGATTTATTTATAGATGAAAGCAGTGTTGCTATTCTATCCTTGTTGCAAGTTATTAACCAATTAAATGTCTTTAAAAGTTCAAGATACTTCAGTTAATATTCAGTATCATTCTTCTCTTCAATTATAGATCCATTAGAGACAATGACTGATCAAAAGCCAGTATGATATTCTGAAATAACTGTATAAGTGAGCTTTTACCAAACAATCTCTGTTTTTAACAATTCCATCGAAAGGGTATTTGAAAACATTGTTAGCAAGATGTGTTCGTGCAACACAAATGCCCATGTAATGGCTAGTTTTCAACTCGGCTGTTTTCTATGTACTGTGACAGCCTACTGTTGTCTATATTGTCTGCAGTGACATGCAAAACTTTGGACTTTCTGTATTATCTCAGCTTCTATTCAACACACGTACATGAAATTTAGAATAGTTGTTCACTATCAAAAAACAAACTATTTTGTCCAAATTGTGGTCCTTTTTAGTGTATGAGCTCACAAACCTGATCACCCAACAACAATATGGTGCTCTCATCAGAAAAGTGACCTTGATATTTGATCTTGACCTTGTCGGATGACATTAAGTTTGCCACCAGGACATGCTTGTTGTAGAAAGGTAACCACATACCAAAATTTATATGCGCTTTGTACCTTAAATAGATCTACTTCTGAGTGACAGGCAAAACTGTTAATCTGGAATGATAAGTATGTGCAGACGGACAGAAATACAGACATACAAAGAAAGGTAAAACAGTATGCTCCTGATCTTCCAATAAGGAGTATAAAAAAGATAAATTGCTGGTCATCATAGTTTTCTTCCTTTTCCACAATGCTCGCTAGCCTATCACAAAGTTTCAATTATTGAGACACATAATTTGTCATATGCAACTGCTTTGAATTTTGGCATGTCAAAAAAATTTGTTGTTAGGTAATCAGTTAATATCAGATTAAAGTTATGGCAGTATTGCATGAAATTCCCAATTTACTGTAGGAGTGTTTTTGAATGCAAAACTGTCGTTAGTCCACTTACGACAGTTTTGCATGAAAATAAGCATACAGGATCTGTATGTTTTCAGGGGCAAAAGTGTCTTCAGTCACTTTTTCAATAAAATAACCATTTTCATAAGCTTAATCAACACATTTATTATCTCATTTGAAAAAAAAGAAATTCTAACATTGATTTAGATCTATCTATGGAGTAACTGTACATGTGACCCACAATGAAAAAAAAATGAGTTTTATGTCTCTCCTGTAAAATTTACAAAAATGGACTAACGACAGTTTTGCGTTGAACCCTCGATATGTTCTGTGTCGTCGCAGGCACCTTTATCATATAGAGGACAATCAACTGCTGGCGTGTGATATTAAAAATCTGTCACTAGAATGAGGTGTGATGCAGTTGAAAAACGAGTCCGAAGGACAAATTTTTCGAGTGACAGATTTTTAATATCCCACTCTACTAGTTGATTATTCTATTTATTATATTCGCAATTCCACATTTGTTTGCAAATAAGCATAAGGAACAGTAGGTAAACAGTCATGTATCGGACTTTCCTGTACAACCACATGATCTATTTTTCGCTGAAGCATCTAGCTGACGCAACAGATGATGTAACGCTCGAGGGTATCTTACCTCACCCATCTCTCAATTTGAATTCATGCATTGTTTTGCACCTTTACAATTTAAAACCAGGCATATGAAATTAGAAAATGAAACAGTTCACCCTTTCCCACATGACAATTCTAAGGCTTTTCCAAATTAAAGATATCTCCAAATGACAAATACTGAATTGGTACAAAAAATCTTAGGTTTCTTGATAGGATATATATATAAAACATTAGATCTATGGGAAAAGGAGAAAAATTATGTTTGGTAGTATTCTCTGTTTTTTCCACAATCTTTTAAAAAAAAAATTTTTTTTCTCGAAATGTTTAAAAGATTTCTCCCACAAGGTCGTTAATTCAGGGTTTATTGGAAAGTTTGTAGCAAAAGATTTTCACTGTGCTATTGTTTACCAAAGATATTTGAAGTAGAGAAGGAAACATAAGACTGTGGGTAATATAGGAAAAAAGTATTTCCCGGAAACATTTCTTGAACTATGTCATCACTAGTGATGCTTCGATATCATTACTAGTGATGATATTCACTGTGAAAAACTGAAAAAAATAATACACTGAGAAATCCCGTTAATTCACCGATTGGAATATAATGAATAGAGGATAGATCTAGATCTATTTGGATTTTTTTCAGTGAAAGATCAAAAGTTCTAATATTTTTACGAGAGGCGCAGTTCTTCAAAGACCTCTCTCCCACTAAAGCTAATTTCTTTTCTCGAAATGTTTAAAAGATTTCTCCCAAAAAGCCGGTAACTCAGGATTGTTTGGAAAGACTGTAGCGAAAATCTTTTCACCGTGCTTTTGTTTACCAAAGGTATATGAAGCAGAGAAAGAAACATAAGACTGTGAGCACTATAGGCAAAAAGTAGTTCCGCCAAACATTCTTAAACTGCATCATAATCACTAGTGATGATACGATATCATCACAAGTGATGTTATTCACTGTGAAAACTGAAAAAATAATACACTGAGAAATCCCGGTAATTCAGTGATTGGAATATAATAAAAAAAAAAATAACTCGTTATACACGAACTAATATTTGCAGCAGTGGGATTGGACTACATATAGGCCTATTAGTCTAAGGCCTGGCAAGTTGAATTCAATTTTTTAGCTCTACTGGCTTTCAGCCAGCAGAGCTTATGTCATGGCGTGGTTTCCGTCGTCCGTCCGTCCGTCTGTCCGTCCGTCTGTCCGTCCGTTCGTCTGTCCGTCCGTTAGTCTTTTTCTTGTTTACGCGATAAAGTCTGTATTTGTTTCCCGATTTTCATGAAACTTGCACAGTTTATTTATCTCATCAATAGCTTCAACCCTATTGATTTTGAGAAAAATCCAACAAACAGTATGGGAAAAGTAGCCATTTCAAGTTGAAAATTTCTAATTCTTGTTTAAGCGATAAAGTCTGCATTTGTGGTCAGATTTTTGTGAAACTTGCACAGTTTGTTTATCTCATCAATAGCTCCAACCCTATTGATATTGAGAAAATTCCAACAAATAGCATAGGAAAAGTAGCCATTTCAATTTGAAAATTTCTAATACTTGTTTACGCGATAAAGTCTGCATTTGTGGTCAGATCTTTGTGAAACTTGCACAGTTTGTTTATCTCATTAATAGCTTCAATCCTATTGATTTTGAGAAAAATCCAACTAACAGTATGGGAAAAGTAGCCATTTCAAGTTGAAAATTTCTAATTCTTGTTTACGCGATAAAGTCTGCAATTATTGCCTGATTTTTGTGAAACTTGCACAGTTTGTTTATCTATCAATAGCTTCAAACCTATTGATTTTGAAAAAAATCCAACAAATGGTATGGGAAAAGTAGCCCTTTCAACTTGAAAATTTCTAATTCATGTTTACACAATAAAGTCGGTCTTTCTTGTCAGATTTTCATGAAAATCACACAGTTTTTTATCTTAGCAGTAGCTTCAACCCAATTTATTTTGAGAAAGATCCAACCAACAGTATGGGAAAAGTAGCTATTTCAAGATGAAAATTTCAAATTCTTGTTCACGGGATAAAATGTGCATTTGTTATAAGAATTTTGTGAAACTTGCACGGTTTGTTTATCTCGCCAAAGGCTTCAACAGTATCGATTTTAAAATAAATCCAACAAACAGTATGGGAAAAGTAGCCATTTCAAGTTGAAAATTACAAATTCTTGTTTACGCATTAAAAATACATTTCTTGTTTATTTCTTGTGTACATGATAATAAAGTCTGCATTTGTTATCAGATTTTTATGAAACCTGCAGAGTTTATCTTTTCAATAGCTTCAACCCTATGGATTTTGAAAAAAATCTGACAATCAGTATTGGAAAAGAAGCCATTTCAAGTTGAAAATTTTGATTTCTTATTTAATCTGTTGAAGTCGGCATTTCTGGTTTTAATCGTTGTATTTTTTTCCTTTTTGCATTATGAATTCATAGTGTATGCTAGAATAAAAGCAAAATCTCTGCCAGTAGAGCGATATCAGGCCCTTCAGGGCCTTCTAGTTTTCAATCCGTCTGGTAGAAAAATTTCATTGGTACCAGGTGATAGTATAGCTATATAGAAGTCAAATTAGGGTGGATGCCAGAAACAAAAGTGGTGCAGATGTTTTTCAGACGACATTTTGTTACCCCACCCTCTGAAAATGCACTGAATTGAGCTTATGTGTATAAACCACAAAATTTCAATATCTTCCGGAGTATATTCATTGCAAATAGGTCTAATTGACAGTTAAACACATAAGCAATGAAAAAAATCCAGTTACAGGAGAAGATAAAATACATTGGGTGTCCTGGTGTTACCCCACCCACCAAGTTTGCATACATTTTTTGAAAATCATGAGCAACTTAATATCATTTAAGACTTTTGTGTTTCAACTTCTTGTGAAAGGGTTAAATGAGAACTAAATGCTTACTGTTGTACTAAATTGCTGCATTGTATGTTTGTTACGGTCGTGCTTATCTTTTACCCCACCCACAAATGTATAAACACGGCCATCTATGAGCTATTATATAATTATGGCAGATTTTAGGAGACACGATTTTTGAAAATAAAGTTGGATTTTTTTGTTTGATGAGGTTTTTTAATTCCACACTGAAATATTGTCTACTGTGATGCAATGCTAGTCATAACACATCTACATGTCCTTCATGTAACAAAATTGTAAAGTAAAAGAAATTCCATCCTAATTTAGAAAAATAAATATTTTCTGGTTCAAATTATAATATTTCACTTCCAATCATCTGTATAACACATATTTGCTTTATATTAATTGAGTATTTTGGAACAAAATTTTGGCACGTTATGTCAGAGAAGATCAGTGTTTTGCAACAATTTTAATTTCTTGAAAAAGTTATTTAGATCTAGTAAATGATTCCTAGCTGTTTGTACTGAAAATGTAGCTGTATTTTCCGTTTTTTTCCCAGAAATTGTTTTTATTAAATTAAACGTCGCGGCTCTCTTTCATGAGCATTTTTTTATCATTGTTATATATGCGACTCATGTTTTACAGCAATGACACAAAATGTTACAGCACAGACACATATAAGTATCAAAAAAAGGTTTGTACTTAGTGCCTTTATTTGAGAAAAATCAAACGAAACAATTATTGAATAGTTATACATGAAATGCAGAAAGGTCATTTGCACCAAAAATACTGTCTTGTTGACAAGTTAAGGCTTTAAATGTTATTACAATTACATTTAAGTTATTTCAATTACTCTTCTGTACCCACTGTTAACTATATTCATGCTACATGTATATGCATTAAAAATATCATTGTTATGTAAGGAAATAAATCCTTTACATCATAATATTTCAACAAGAGGGACATTGGCCCTGGAGTGCTCACCTGAGACTATAGCTTTATTTCCCTATGTTTATGTGATGAACTTTAAACTAACCTGTGACCCCAGGGGCAGGGCCAGTTTTGACCCCAAGGACATGAAATGAACAAACTTGGGAGAGGTCTACTAGGAATTGCTGCATGCCAAATATCAAAGCTCTATGCTTACTAGTTTAAGAGAAAAAGAATTTTATAATTTTCTGTCTTTGTTCCCATGTTTGAACTTGTGACCCCCAGGGCAGGGCCAGTTTTGACCCAAGGGGCATCATATGAACAAACTTGGTAGAGGTCCACTAGAAAATGCCACATACCAAATATCAAAGCTCTACGCCATCAAGTTTCTGAGAAGAAAATTTGTAAAGTTTTTCTTCTTTGTTCCTGTGTTCGAACTTATGACTCCCGGGGCAGGGCCACTTTTGAACCCAAGGGTATCATATGAACAAACTTGGAAGAGGTCCATTAGGAGATGTTACATTCCAAATATCAAAGCTCAATGCCTTTAACTTAGTGAAGAGAAAAATATTGAAGTTTTCATTCTTTGTTCCTATGTTTGAACTTGTAACCCCCTGGGCAGGGCCAGTTTTGACCCCAGGGGCATCATGTGAACAAATTTGATAGAGGTCTACTAGGAGATGTTACATTCCAAATATCAAAGCTCTATGCCTTTTACTTTGTGAGGAGAAGAATATTAAAGTTTTCCTTCTTTGTTCCTATGCTCAAACTTGTGACCCCCGGGATGGGGCTAGTTTTGACCCCAGGAGCATAATTTGAACAAACTTGGTAGAGGTTCACCAGGAGATGGCCACATACCAAATATTAAAGCTCTATGCCTTCTACTTTCAGAGAAGTTTTTCAAAGATTTTTTTTTTCCTTTTTGCGGCCATGACAACCAGAATTATGAGTGGAATTCTATTCTTTGAACACTTTTGGAAGAGCTTCACCCAAGGAACATTCCTGCCAAGTTTCATCAAGATTTGCACAGTGATTTAGGACAAGACGTTTAAAGAAATTGTTGACGGACGACAGACGCTGGACGCCTGACTTAAGACAATCACAATAGCTCACCTTTAGCACTTTGTGCTAAGGTGAGCTGAAAACAAACCCAGAAAAATATCCACATCCACACCCACATCTACACACATATACACATACACACACACAACGCAGCTGTAATGTCAATGCAGCAAACAAAGAAACTGATGATTGATCATACGTCACAATTACGCTGAATGAACAGTGCATTTGTTAATTTTAAGTCATCAAGAGGACTTTAGCTCCACTGGTCGAAGGCCAGCGGGCTTACTTTATGGCCCGCTGTCTGTCGTGTATCTGTCCGTACATGCATTAACTTATATTTCAAACATCTCCTCTGACACTACCCATCCAAACTTGATGAAACTTCACAGAAATGATCCTGCCATGGCTTTCTTCAGAATTTCTTAAAAGAATCTGATTCCTTCAAAAACTCTGTTTGCCATGGCAACAAAACTGAAGAATATTGAAATCTTTGAAAATCTTCTTATCTAAAGGAATAAGGCCTAGGGCTAACAGACTTGGCTTGTAGCTTTATGTCGTGAACTTTCACCAAGTTTTCAAATAATAGCCCTGGAGTCGAAATTGGCCCCGACCCTAGGGTCATAAGTTTTATACAAGATTATATAAGGAAAACTTTAAAATCATTCTTTACGGCCTTGGGCTATCAAATTTGGCATGTATCTTTATCAACTGGGCGTCTATCAAGAGTGCCCAATTTATAGTCCTGGGGTCAAATTTGGCCCAGCCCCGGGGTCACAAGTTTTACATGAGCTTATATTGGGAAAGCCTTTAAAAATCTACTTGTACATAGCCGCAAGGCCTAGGACTACCAAATTTTGAACGTAGCTTTATGTAGTGGGCCTCTACCAGAAGGGCTCAAATTATAGCCTTGGGGTTAAGTTTGTCCCCACACCAGGGGTCACAAGTTTTACTTTAGCTTTTGTGTTGAAAACTTTATAAATGATCTTTTTACTAACCATAATAAAGCCTAGGGCTGCCAAATTTAGCCCTGTTTTATGGGTCTCATGTTTTTCATGGCCTTTTCTCTTGTAGGAAACTTTGAAAATCTTCTTGTTTATGACACAACATTCTAGACCTGTATGATTTGGTACGGGGGTTTATCTTGAGGTCCTCCACCAGGATTCAAGTTATTATAGCTTTGTGGGCAATAATGGCTTTGCTCCGGGGTCAAGGGGTCATAACTTTCCTGTAGGATTTTATAGGGAAAAAAATGTATGTCTTCAAGTTTAAAACCAATTGCCCAGAGTAGTAATATTTGGCTTGTAGTGTTTTCACTTATTAGCCAGTGGCACGATACAGGGTCGTCATGGCCCTCTTGTTTTAAGTTATATCCCCTATTGCATCAGTGAACTAGAGAAACAGATGGATGAAAAAAATATGACCCTTTTTTGACCTGGGCCTTATTGTATGTCTTCAAGTTTGAAACCATTTGGCTGGAGTTGTAATGTTTGGCTTGTAGTGTTTTCACTTATTAGCCAGTGGAGCAATACAGGGCCATCATGACCCTCTTGCTTCATGTCATATCCCCTATTGCATTAGTGAAATAGATTAACAGAGTAGGAGAGTAAGAATAACAAAGGAAATAAAGCAGCTTAAGTAATGAATATAGCCGAATCTTAGTGTTGGCATACTTATGGTTACAGTTGTGAATATATAATGAAATAACGAAATCAATGGTTAGTGTGCAACAACAAATTATACTGTTGCACTCATAAATGGATCATTTTTGAGGTACTAAATGCTATAACTCAATAACTTTTCTTAATTTTTGTCCTGTATGTCTGTCCTAGTAGCTCTAGCCAAAAATGTGAAAAAATCTAGCCAGAAATATTAACACATTCAATGTGAAGACTGAAATTCAGAGATTATTTTCAATTCATTCTGCTAAGAACATTTATTAGGTGTTTTACGGTATGTGAAATTGGTCAGACTTGATTTAATAAAAGTCTTACGTACAGGTAAATGTGGAGTTTTATGAGCCACTTAAATTCAAAAGATTTGTCAAAAAGATTGCATTGTTTCATTGTTTTTTCCATTATTGTGAACATAGGAAAAGTTTAATTTTTGTTATAGGCAAATTTGGGGTAGGCGCGTTTATTAGCATATAAAAAAAATCTGCACCACTTTCAGATCTGGCATCCATGCTTAAAGTGACCCTAATAAGCTATCCTAACTCACTGTACCATTTGAATTTTTCTACCAGATGGATTGAAAAAAAAATAAAAATAGGGCTCTTTTTTGATCTGGGCCTTAGCCTATTTAGTATCTGACATGAGTTTTTTTTTTTTAATTTTCATTTTATTTAACGTGTGTATAATAAATGTTATTGCGATACAGCACTTTAAGTTTTTATGTAGTTTTTTTTTTTGCGCACGTCTACTGGTGCATAAAATCAAAAGTCGTAAAGTATCCAAGACGACAATTTACGCACTGTTTCGCGTGTAGCAAGCCATATATTAGATAAGACTACACAGATAGGACTACACAGAACGTGTAGACTGATTGTGTATCTACATTGTCCCTATAAGGAAACATTTTCTCGCAAAACAAAAGAAAGATGAAAATAGCAAAATATAAATTTAGACTCTAGGCTTTAAATTTTCGTTTCATTTACTTAAGTTAAGGGTTAAATATTATAGTATACTTTGAAATTAATAGTTATAACCATTGAGATTGGGCCTATATGCGTATACATATATGTGTCTAATAAAATTTTGTCTGTTCTTTACTATCACAAAAATTAGATTAGTGGTATATCTTATCTTTTTTCTTCTGTTTTCCACAGTTATTATGTCGTAGAATTACCTGAACACAAACGTTTGTTTATGATACAATAAAAGAACAAGAAATATCTTTTAAAAGATGGACGGCGTAAGAGGCACTGGGATATGAATATCTAGATTCGTTTGTATAGTCTAATGTGAAGAGAAATGATAAAGTCAAATAGCCTCTTTTGGATTGTTTTTACATATTGTTGAAAGCAGAATTATCAATAACATTTAAGAATTGGGAAGCATGTTTTTTATACACAAAAGAAACACCTGTCAAACATGGACGATTTGTCGTTACCGAAGGCGCAGTTTTATCAATCCCTCAATGCTTGATCACACCCACCTACTCTAACTAGATGTGTGTAATCCCAGGTGGAGATCGGAGTTTGAAATTGGAATTGGACTTCATAACTTTATTAGGGGTTGTTTAAAATAGACCATCTGCCAAATTCCGTTACTGACGCGTCACCACGAGTTACTTCCCTTGCGAGTACTCTCCACCGGACAATCTTTTCCAATCTTGAATATGCCTAATAGTGAAAGGGTCATATTTTTTCAATGGAATTCACCATAAACGCGATAAATAAGACAACAAAAATCCTAAATCGGCCATGCCGGTAGTTTTATTATCTTTTTCGAAGACACACAAAAAAAAAAGAACTGTTGTTTTGTCAATCTTTCAATAAACTTCAGAGATTAAAGGGGTATCATAAGCGCTGTCTCCTGTCGGGCGTGTTAATAGAACTTTTTGTATGCAGACTGCATTAACCCTTATGCTGCGAAGCCCGACTCAATGACTTTTTGCAGACAATTTAGATCAAGATCGGACTACGAAAAAAGTGCAGTCTGGTCCTAGATCTACACTGTCCGATACGGAGATATTTTACCTGGAGATATTCCTTTGAAATAATATTTGAGTTTTTACTATCGACTTTAAAAGTGTCATTTGATTCATTTAGCAGGATAAGGTTTAATAACTTGAAAACCAAATTCGAAAGAAATGAGTGCAAATATATAAACTGGGACCGGTTAAATCAGGTTACATAATAGTGCATTTGAAAAAAAAAAACCATGTTCGGACAGAAAAATGCATCTATAAGGGCCAATGATTAGAACAGACTTACCCCCTGTAACAGATTTAAACAATTCCAAACCTTTACAAGTGATCAACGTCAGGCTGAACGTAATAAACAATTAATTATGACACGAGTGTGTTAGTCGGTGCCTAGGAAGAGCATAACAGCTTTTCAAATAGATGCACCCACTTTGACGGTGAAATACCGAGATCAAAAGAACACCCAGCTAACCCTTTACTTTTCAATGAAAACAAGTATAGCACGCATTTTCCCACTGAAAATGAATCCCGAACTTCTTTTTTTACCAAACATTTCCTGCTTTTTATGACCGTGGGATAGAAACCTTTTGCAAACATTGTGGGAAAAGGAGAAAATGCTGTTAACAAGCATTTTCTCCATTTCCCACAATGTTTCATACCCTGCTGGAATCGAATGTCGATTTTTGAGTTACGTTTATTTTGTCATCTGCAAGTGCTTTCAATTTTGTCCAGTCTAAAATTTTGTCGTCTGGTAAAGGGTTAAATAGTTACCGTGAATGTTTTCACCCGATGTCAACACCTTGGACTCGTCCAGATACTTAACATGTAGAGACGATTGAATAAAAGTGGGCCAAATGGTTGTAAGTGTCCTTGAAAAAATAAAAGAATATTATTGGAAGAGAAGCAAGTGCTTGTTGCAAGCCCTTCCTTTCTTTTCCACAATATTTTCTCTCACACTTGGAAAATTCATTTTTCACAGATGTCTCTGAACTGTATATTGATTACTTTTTTTCCTTTTTTAGGGGGGGGGGGGGTAAGGGGTGGAGGGTGGGGGGGTTAAGGTTGAAGAAGTGAGACAAATAACATAAAGTGGGCAAAATCAGCACGTCTGCCCCTTTTTTCCGGATCCCCAAAACTCGGAATACTTTGGTAAACGGTTAAATAGCTGTCAAGTGTCTTCAGAAAGACAGGTACAGTCCATTTACTGATATTATAGCACTATTATCAAACGTCTTTATTGCATTTTCAGGCATGTTCCTATTGACGAATAACTTCATATTATAGATCATGAACAAAAGAAACGTGGCTTCAGATAAAATTTTGAACCTTCCATATCTTCTTCACAAAATAATTATTCAAGCTTCATTTTGAGTATATGTATTTGAAAATATGCGTCTAGTGAAGTTTTACAAAAGAAAATGGATGAAGGGTTAACTCGATGTTCCTTTGATCTCGGTATCGCACTGTGCTGGACAGGGCGGAAGACCTTTAGAACAGCTGTAATGTACTTACTTCTTACAGATTAACACACACGTGTCACATTACATTGACCCTTCTTATCTTTTGTTTCATATTTATTTACCCGTTTGGTGATCATTAGTGGACGGGATTATGAATTTTATACAGGTTACAGGGGGTAAGTTCATTCTTACTTTCTACATGCTCTTTATTTGAATACGGTCTCATAAAATGCGTATTTTGTCCATTCCTAATTATCTTTTTCAAAAGCAATGTCATGAAATATGAATAAATTGTGTTAGAATTGATTTCATATGGATTTCTTACTTTGTCACTTTTTTTTCAGTAGTGAATTTGTCCAAATTTAAAGGATTTGTGAACGGGACATACGGTATTTGTCATTGAAATAATGCTTTGATTGTCCGGTGTCACGTGATACTTCCGGTGCGCCGCTTACGATAAAATGGAAATATCGCTTATATCAAATTTAATTGGCAAATCGTCTATTGACAAATACCATCTTTATCCATTAGTCAATGTCGCCAAATACCTTTTGTGAATACCTACAAGAAAGTGACTCGAAAAGACAGTATTTTTAGATAACTTCTCATACCTTTAGTATCTCTAACCTGTAGAAGAAACCATTTCAATCAAGGGATACGACTGCAAATGAACAAGAATAACAAGAGGTCCATGATGGCCCTGTATCGCTCCACCGGCTAGTAAGTCAAAACACTACAAGCCAAACATTACAATACTTGGCCAATTAGTTTTTAACTTAAAGGCATAAAAAATTTTCTTCTATAAATTCCTCTGAGAAAATCATGAACCCTGGAAAATGCCTTTTTTGGCAACAATTAATTGAATCCTTGTTGAGGTCCACTAGATACAGCCCCATGCTAAATAAAACAGGTCTAGAATGTCTGGTTATAAACAAGAAGATTATCAAAGTTTGCTCAATAAAAGATCATGTAAAACTTGAGACAGGTTAGCCCTTGGTCTTATGGTTAATCACAAGAAAATTTATCAAGTTTTCACTATAAAAGCCCATGTGGCCCTGGAGTGGGGCCGAAATTAACCCCCAAGGTTACAATTTGGGTCTTCTTGGTAGAAGCACACTAGATAAAGGTACAACATGCAAAATTTGGTAGCCGTAGGCCTTATGGCTACATACGAGTAGATTTTCAAAGTTTCCCTACACAAGCCTAGCTAATGTAAAAATTAAGACCCCCAGGGCGGGGACAAATTTGACCTCAGGGCTATAATTTTTGCGTCCTTGGTAGACATCAACTAGATAAAGCTACAGCATGCAAACTTTGGCAGCCCTAGCCCTTATGACTAGGTGCGAGAATATTTCGATCGTTTTCCCTACGTAAGCCCATGTAAAAGTTGTGACCACCCCCCCGGGGCAGGGACAACTTTGACCCCGGGGCTATAATTTGGACACCCTTGGCAGGCAACCACTACATAAAGCCACATGCCAAATTTTGTAGCCCTAGGCCCGATGGCTACATAAAAGAGGAATTTTAAAGTTTTCACCATATAAACCCATTTAAAATTTGTAACCCTAGGGGCGGGGCCAATTTTGACCCCAGGGATATAATTTGACAGCCTTGGTAAAGGTCAACCAGACAAAGCTACATGCCAAATTTGGTACCCATAAGCCCCATGACCAGGTAGAAGAAGAATAGTTCTCCCTATATAAGCCCATGTAAAATTTGTGACCCCCAGGGCCAGGCAAATTTTGACCCCAGGGCTATAAATTAAAGACACTTTGTAGAGGTCCACTAGATGGAGCTACATGCCACATTTGGTAGCCCTAGGTTCTATGGCTAAGTAGATGAAGGATTTTAAAGTTCTCCCTATGTAAACCCATATAAAACATGTGATCCTCCGGGGCCGGGCCAAGTTTGACCCCCGGGCTATAATTTGAAGAAACTTGGTAGAGGTCCACCAGATTTGGCACTACATGCCAAATTTGGTCGCCCTAGGCCTTACGGTTTCAGACAAGAAGATTTTCAAAGATTTTCAAATTTGTTCAGTGTTGTTGCCATGGCAACCAGAGTTTATGAAGGAATCGAATTCTTTCAAGAAATTCTTAAGAGGACCATGGCAGAATCATTTCTGTGAAGTTTCATCAAAATTGGATGGGTAGTTTCAGAGAAGAAGATGTTTAAAATAAACCTTAACGCACGCACGGACGGACGTACGGATGGACGCACGGACGCACGAAGGACGCCGGGTCATGACATAAGCCCGCTGGCCTACGGCCAGTGGGGCTAACAGCTAAGAGTTTGTTATTCATAACGTACAGGGTGACGCAGATTTAAAGACTTTGCCGGGGTCCTTCGTGGCTCAGTCGTAAGGTGTAGGTTTCGTAACCCCGGGTTCGAGCCTCATTGGATCGACTTTTTTTTTCACGGGAGTATCCTGGGGTGAGATACATTTACATTAGAGCCCAAGCTTAGGAATTGTGAAACTAAGGAAGTAAATGAAATGTGAGCTGTCGCCATGATATGACTTAAAATATGTTAAAAGCGGCTTTAAATACTTTTTAATCAATTAATGCAAAGAAGATTCGCCCCTGCAACCACAACAACTATCATACTACGAACTGCTTATGCTATATTTAGGAGTCGTCACGATATCCATGATTTAAAAAAAAGCATAGCAAGAAAGTACACGATTTAATGCATTATTATGCATTACATATTTTTGTCTCCCTCTCTCTCTCTCTCTCTCTCTCTCTTGATCATTTAGTATTATAAACAGAGTATGAAATTTTTACCTGCTTGGTACCACACAAGCCGAAGCTTTAAGGATCTTGAAAGATAAAGCCTCTTGGAACATTGCAGGGTAAGAAAAAAATACTGGTTACGGCACTTTCCGCTTTCTTTGCAATGTTTTTAACTTTATCCAAGAGAAATTTTCATTCGAGCTCCATTAGATCTATCACCTGCATATACTTTTAGTTTGTTAGATTCTAAATTTTGTTAGTTTTTTTTTAAATGATTAAAGAACGAAATATAGCATTTTTATATCAACTACCAATTACTATAAAGTAACAGAAATGCTATAATTTATTACAATTAATTGAATTATAGTTGTAATTTGACTAAGGTTTGGAAGTGACAGTGGTTAAAAGTACAATGACCGTAGCCTACCCATACTGACCAACACAAACACAACGTTTTACCTTAGCTTTACACAGTTGACCTTAATTTACCGTAGCTGTTCGACGTTAGGGCGTACTTTATGCGTAGTTTAGCGTAGTGTGGTTAGTAATATCCTAGTTAGCCCCAGCCACTTTGCAGGTAGTTGAATATAGTTAACCGTACTTACACGTAGTTCATCGTACTTAGACTTTCTGCATCACCAAGTTTGAACCTACTTTGAACGTACTTTAACGTTGTTGACCGAGTTAGCATTACGGCAGACTACATTTGAAATGAAATACGGACATCTACGTGCATTGACCGTAAATGTGACCATAAGTTAATGTAGTAGACGGTAACGCTTGTGTTTTTTTTCCTTTACCAGACAAATACGACCCTGGAGGAAATTAGCTTTGGAAAACATTGTGAGAAAGAAGAAAATGCAGGGAAATAGCATTTTCTCCTTTTTCCGCAGTGTTTTCTAGTATTTTAATCCCAGTATATGAACCGTATTTGATTTGTAGTATGAAAACGCCTCAGGTATGGACAAGTCCAAAATTTTGACGTTTTGTTAATAATCAATACAGGTAGCTTACTCGTTGGAGATGACCGGTAGGAAAAAGCTTTAATGTATTCTCAAGTTCAGATCGTGTTGCAATCTGGGCCCGTATTCACCAACCATTCTTGAGAATATTCTCAGTCTTATTCTCCCAAGGTTTTTTAAATTTGTAAGTAACACAACTTCTGATTGGCTAAACCGAATGGTTTAGCCAATCCGAAGTTGTGTTACTTGCAAATGTAGAAAATTCTGGAGAATAAGTCAAAGAACGTTCTTAAGAATGGTTGGTAAATACGGGCCCTGGTCGAATCTACTTGACTCAAGAAAGACATTTCAAGAGTACAAAAAAGACCTTTCTTGACTGATATGGCAAGCATTGTGGGAGAAGGAATAGTTTTTTTAAGCTTTAATCGCCACGTCTATCGGTATGTGAGGGTCGTGGCCATCCCCCTTGAGGGTCGTGGCCATCCCCTTGAGGGTCGTGGCCATTCCCCTGAGGGTTGTGGCCATCGCCCACGACGGAGAAGGAATAGTTGGATATATATCCTTATAAAAACTCACACAGTGAAGAAAAGAAAAACGTTTTATTGAGGAGTGGTGCACGTTGAAATGGGCTTTTTAGTGATAACGGGTCAATTTGCTATCTTTTTATCGGAATTGTTACCTCAGCGCGCAAAAATAATGCAATTGATCGTATAGTTTCACATATTGTAAGCCCCCAAAAGTCGAAACTTTAAAATTGTTTTGGGTTTTTTTTTTTCAGACAATTAAGACAATTTTCGCCCAAGTAGATCAGGGTCAGACAGCACATTATATGCTTCCGTTGCCCTCAAGGGCACCTTAAGGTTGCAAGAGGCGACCTTAAAAAAAGACTATTTTGGTATATGACGTAACAAGGAAAGTACCTGAGAGTAATACAGAAGAATAATACATCTTACCGTTTTAACCGGGTTCTGTTTTTGTGCATTTTAACAGAATTCTGATGGAGAGACAAAGTTTGATGCGTGGTTTCCTGGTCTTAGCTATAATCATTGTTGCGACCGTGTTAATGTTTGGGACCTACTACCAAACCGACCCAGGTTTGTAGAACTTTTGTTTTCCTATGAATCCGTTAAACCTGGCTTTTAGATTTAGTCGTCCCAAAACCTAATCGACAATATGAAACATTTTTTTTTTATGTTTCTGCATGAACTAATGATATAAAATATCGATTTAATTGATTCAAAAGTATCCGACGGTGTATATTTCTTAGAAAATTCCATTTGGGTGCCATGGCAACCAGAGTTCTTTTATGGAAGCAAATTCTGTGAACAATTTTTAAAGAGGACTTTCCAAGGAACATTCCAGCCAAGTTTGGTAAAAATTTGCCCAAAGGTTTGGAAACAAGAATTTAATGTACATTTAAAATGAAAATGGGGTATTGTGTATCATTAGGTCAACTAAACAACATGTTATGTCTATTTTATCTATCACATCTTTGCGAGCCAGGGTTACGATCACTACCTGGATCTTACCTTGACTGATTTAGCCCGATTTTGAGATTCCTGCGATGCGCCCTCTATTGGATGCTGGTTATTAAACCCCCCACCCCTCCCTTTACATCATATTTCTGAAATATCGTTATACAAACCGCTTACAAATATAACTATTCAACATGAAGCAATAAGCAGACACTCACGTGGGTTTCCATATTTACCTCCATTCGAAAGGTCGCAGCTCTCTCTCGGATATGATCGTGAAATGCGGCGCGACAACAATCGTACCTTAGTGAAACAGTGCGCTTCGTTTCGCAATAAACATATCTCAACTTATTCAAACGTATCTGTATGTATTACATCATCATAACTCCTGACCCCCCCCCCCCCCCCACTCGTAATAATCGTATCGAATTGGGATTCAATCGCAGACTTGAACGGGATAATCTATCGGATCGGAATGGATCGTATACGAACGTCAGGCCGGATCGTAAATGGTCGTGTGAACTGAAATGACCTATTGCAATTATGTCGACCGCATCAGAGCGCAATTAATCGTTTCTTAACGTCTCTACTTGTATCATCCAGTATCCAAACCAAACAAATCCCAAAGTTTCACGATAAGCTGTAACTAATGTCGCGACAGTGTGAACCAGGTATAATCATAAATTTTCACGTCAAACTCGAAAAGTATTTGTCGGAAATCAAAAACCTCGGTATGACCGGGCCTTTGATGGTAACGTCACGTGACGCGCTCCCACACGTGCTTCGCTCATGGAAATCAAGAATGAATAAGTGCATGGAAATCAGAAGAGGTTACTTTCAAAAATAGTGAACACTCCAAGTTGCTTTTTATAACAATATTCCGGTACCGGCACTGGTCCACATTCTTTCTGATCACCCCTATTATGGAAAATCATGACTCAAGTAAAAACGCTCCTGCATGATGCATTATACCAAGCAAGTTATCGCATAATATGAGTCCGGTGTTTACAAATCGGCTGAATCTTTAGGTAGAAATAGTATTTTGTCATGCAGAAAACTTGCTGCTAGAAAGCGGTTTTGGCCGATATCAGGTGCGTGGATTGCGCAGGCTGACAGGTTGTTACTTGTTCACAGATCCATTTAACGGCCTTTTTTCAGAGCACAATTCAGTCTATTATAAAAGGTTTATTGTTTATTGCATGGGTAGCGAAGTGGCTGGATTGTGAATCTAATAGTCGTAGGTCTAATTCCACAATGACAAATAGGTTTTATTTTTCGTTTTTTCCTATCTACCGGCAAAAGTAAAGTTATGACTTTCCCATATGTATTTATAGCTTTCCTATAAAACTCATTTTAAAACTTTTTTTTTTCTTTTTTATTCAAATCTCGTTTTATTATTCGGCTTTGGTTTTTCTCTGTAGCAATTTAACCCTTTCCAAAATAATCCCTGGTTTTTACGGGTCTGGAATAGTAGCCTTTTGAAAACATTGTGAGAAAAGGAGAAAATGCTGGTAACCAGCATTTTCTCCTTTTCCCACAATGTTTTCTACCCTATCATAGACAGAAATCATCGTTTCAGCAAGAGTTGAGTTGTCGTCTGCAAATGCTTTCAATTTGGTCTAGTCCAAAAGTTTGTCGTTTGGGAAAAGGTTAAACACTCTAGCAGACGACTGACCTTTCCAGATTGTCCCGTGGTGAAAACATTTGCAGATGACGATTTAAAATAGCGCCCAATCTTAATTGTTGGATGTGTCACTGAAGATACAGATAAGACTGTGCGAATAAGAAAGATATAGGCCTATTTTCCAGCATTTTCTCCTTTTGTCGTAATGTTTTCAAAAGTAAAGTTATGACTTTCCCATAAATATTTATAGCTTTCCTATAAATCTTATTTTAAAACTTTTTTTTTATTCAAATCTCGTTTTATCATTCGGCTTTGGTCTTTCTCTGTAGCAATTTAAACACTCTAGCAGACGACTGACTTTTCCAGATTGTTCCGTGGTGAAAACATTTGCAGATGACGATTTAAAATAGCGCCCAATCTTAACTGTTGGATGTGTCACTGAAGATACAGATAAGACTTTGCGAATAAGAAAGATATAGGCCTATTTTCCAGCATTTTCTCCTTTTCTCGTAATGTTTTCAAAGACTCTTAGCCTAAGAGTAGTAAAAGAATAGAAATAGTTTTTCTTAATAAGTTAGGATGAGGTCATTCTCTTACCCAACAAACAAATTGTGGACTGGTCGACAATAAAAGCATTTGCAGAGAACAAATGAAATATGGCTTGAATTATGGAGTTTGTTTAAGAAAGGGATAAAAACATTGCATCTCCTCCTTTTCCCATAACGTTAATAAGGTTCCTTCCACAGTATCGTTTAAACTTGGGATTTATTGGTACAGTGTAGTAGAGCCACTTTTTATATGACATGCTTATTTGGTCAGAATCGAGAGAGATTAGTACAAGTTGTCAGAACTTGTTTCTCAACCGATGTAAAATAAATATGTTTAAACTTCTTATTTGGTCAGTCTGCATTACCCTGTGTTCTGCATGATTGATCATTTTCCTCCAATCAATCACAAGGTCTTTGATGATTAAAAAACTGTACTAAAAGAGCTGCCAGTGTGTACTAAGCCCTTGGTCTTGTAGTTTCCCATTTTATTTTCATTGGTAGATCCGACTAATTTTGGGTCTTTCGATCGTGTACCTATGTTCAACCCTCAAACAGAGGCCCATACTAGTTTGGCCATTCCTGTGCAATGTGGCCGAACTAATGACAATTGCCTTCTTAACGCGCTCGGACAGTCTTTGATCCTCTTCTAATGCACCCGAAACATGTAGTTGCATAGTAAGTTGATCCTAATGGTCAATGCTGTGTGTCTGCACCATGAGTATGATTAGTCTGTCTTCTATTTCCCTTTGTCTTGTAGTTTCTTATTTTATCTTCATTGGTTGATCCGACTAATTTTTGGTCTTTTGATCGTGTGCAATGTGGCCGAAGTAATGACATTTATAGCATTGCCTTCTGAACGTAATCGGACAGTCTTTGACCTTCTTCTAATGCACGCTAAACATGTGGGTATATAAGAAGTTGATCCTAATGGTCTATGCTGTGTGTCTGCACCGTAAGTATGATTAGTCAATCTTCTATTTCCCTTTGAAAACTCTTGTTTCTGTCTCCCTCTGAAATTTCTGTGACGGTAACTTTCATGGCTTTGCTCCATGTCTTCAAGCTGCTTTTCCATCTTATCTATCCAGTCATTTAATTTCTGTAGTAGCTTTTTCACCTCTCCCAGTTCAGAAGACTTCGTTTCCATATCTACTTGGAATTGGCTTTGTTGATGCCTCGTGGTTATCGAATCGGCTTCTATTTATCGATCTTAACGATGACATTATCGTGAATCATGTCATTCTTATAAGATGTCATAGGTTTAATGTCAGAGGTCAGCCTATGATAGGGTACCCTCTGTAGAATTATTTCTTTTTTGGGGTAAAGCAACAGGTGTAAATACCTGGCTGTAAATTTCTTCAATACTGGTAGAGTAACTTTAGTGTCCAAAGGCAACTGTAGACAGGAATTAAAAATTCTCGCTATACTGTCTTTGGTTTCTGTTGTTCCATCAATGCTCTCAAATTTCTGAAGAACAGATTCCAAATTGATTCCAGCTCCTAATCTTCTTTAAATATCAGCTGTAGTCCTTTTCACTGATCGCCTGATTCCTAAACGTACATGTATCTGATCTTTTGCGCATGTCTTGTCAGCCAACAGGGTATTTATCTCAAAGCTTAAAGTTTGTCTTGTTATCTCGCCTTTATTATCTTCCCAATAGAATAAAGATAATTTAGGGTAAGTATGCAGAGCTGTTGGTCTTGAAAAATCATGATCCTAGACGAACTACTACAACAGGGCTAACATTTATAAATTCAAACTTCTTCTCTTCTTTTTTCAGAGCGCTTTCATTCACTTTTAAGAATACCACAGTATTATGAAAAGGATGTCGTTGGAAAAGAGATCTTGCTTATTCCTTCGTTGGACAAAATAAACGCAATGAACACTTCAGCAGTTCTGGCTCTAATTCACCAGTAAGTCGATCGTTTATGGTTGTTTCATTTTGATTATATGGTTGTTTCATTTTGATTGCCTTCTGCAAGTGTGAATCTGTGACACAATGCCTGGAGTTGAACTGCAGGCAGTGTATTAGAGGATCACACTTGAAGAAGCCAGTTCTACCGCCAAATTGGTTTAACAATAAACTACGAGACGAAAGATTAAGAATTTAGATTTAAAAGCATTTGCAGACGACATTTTCAATGTGGCGCAGAGAATGGGAAATAATGGCCACAGGTACCCACTAAATATGTCAGCCAAGCTCGCTTAAAAGGAGTTTTAATGCATCTGCAAATGGTATCAGACCAGGGATAGTCCTGCAGGGATAGGTTACCATTTCTCCATTTTTAGCTCACCTTAACACAAATTGCTAAAGGTGAGCTATTCTTATCGCCCTATGTCCGGCGTCCAGCGTCCGTCGTCCATCGTCCGTAGTCTGTCAACAATTTCTTTAAACATCTTCTTCTCCTAAACCACTGGACCAATCTTGATGAAACTTGGGAAGGATGATTCTTGGGTGAAGCTCTACCAAAAGAATTGAATTCCAAAGAATTGAATTCCAACCATAACTCTGGTTGCCATAGCAACAAAAAGGAAAAAAATCTTTAAAAAATGTTCTTCTCTGAAACGAAACTAGAAGGCGTAGAGCTTTGGTATTTAGTATGTGACATCTCCTAATGGACCTCTACCAAGTTTGTACAAATGATGCCCCTGGGGCCAAAACTGGCCCCAACCCGGGGATCTGAAGTTTGAGCATAGGAACAAAGAAGGAAAATTTTAAAAAATCTTCTCCGAAACTTGAAAGCGTAGAGCTTTGTTATTTGGTATGTAGCATCTCCTAGTAGACCTCTACCAAGTTTCTTCAAATGATGTCCCTGGGGCCAAAACTGGCCCCAACCCGGGGCCACAAGTTTGAACATAGGAACAAAGAAGGAAAACTTTAAAAATCTTCTCTGAAACTAAAAAGCATAGAGTTTTGATTTTTGATATGTGGCATCTCTTAGTAGACCTCTACCAAGTTTGTTCAAATGATGCCCCTGGGGTCAAAAATGGCCCAACCCCGGGGATCACAAGTTTGAGCATAGGAACAAAGGAAAACTTTAAAAATCTTCACCTCTGAAATTAGATGGCGTAGAGCTTTGATATTTGATATATGGCATCTCCTAGTGGACCTCTACCTCTGCTACAGGGGTCATAAGTTCAAACATAGGAACAAAGAAAGAAAATTTTAAAATGATGTCCCTGGGATCAAAACTGGCCCCACCCAGGGGACATAAGTTTGAACATAGGAACAAAGAAGGAAAATTTTAAAAATCTTCTTCTCTGAAACTTGAAAGCGTAGAGCTTAGATATTTGGTATGTAGCATCTCCTAGTTGACCTCTACCTCTGCTACAGGGGCCATAAGTTCAAACATAGGAACAAAGAAAGAAAAATTTAAACTTCTTATTTTCTAAAACTAGTAGGCATAGAGCTTTGATATTTGGCATATAGCAATTCCTTGTGGACCTCTACCAAGTTTGTTCATATTATGCCCTTGGGGTCAAAACTTGCCCTGCTCCGTGGTTCACAGGTTCGAACATAGCAACAAAGAAGGAAAACTTTAAAAATCTCCTTCTCGGAGCTTTGGTATTTGGTGTGCAGAATCTTCTAGTGGATCTCTACCAAATTTGGTCATATGATTTCCCTGGACACAAAACTGGCCCTGCCCGGGAGGTCACAGGTTGGAACATAGGAACAAAGAAGGAACACTTTGAATTTCTTTTTCTCTTAAGCAGGAAGGTGAAAAGCTTTGATATTTGGTATGTAGCATCTCCTAGTGGGTCTGTACCAAGTTTGTTCTAAGGATGCTGCTTTGGTCGCAACTGGCCCAGCCCCGGGGATCACAAGTTCGAACATAGGACAAAGAAGGAAAATTTTAAATTCTTCTTTGAAACTGGAAGGCGTAGAGCTTTTATATTTGTTAGTTCACCATGGCACAAAGTGCTAAAGGTGAGCTATTGATATCGCCCTATTACCGGCGTCTGTCGTTCGTTGTCCAGTGTCCATCGTCCGTCAAAAAATTCCTTTCAACATCTTCTTCTCCTTAGCCACTGGGCCAGTCTTGATTAAATTTGGTAGGGATGTTCCTTTGGTAAAGCTCTACCAAATTCGTTCAAAGAATTGAATTTCACACATGAACCATAGTCTAAGGTGAGCGTTCCAGGGCCAATGGCCCTCTTGATTCCAAATACTTTCGTGTCATATTCGTTAAGTCCGTTAAAGGTTTCCACTGTCCGGTAAAGCGTTCATATCAGTTTGTACGCAATTGGGTACCACAATAATTCGATTTTTTTTACAAAATGAATGTTACGAATCCGCAATTATGTGATGACTGACATGCTACCATGAATCACAGGGATGCATTTAACCGTTCTTTGTTAGAGCATGGATCACATTTTACTGTGGAAATAATGTTTATACAATTGAAAACAAATGCTTTATCCTAATCCGCTCAGGGTAACTTTCCGTGAATTGGAACCAAAGATCTACACATCGTGGCGAAAAACTTGGAATAACAGGAACCGTGAAGAGTACATGACAATTTATTGCAGAGTAACATCAGACAATCAAGGAAAAATCTCTTGAAATTTCTATTACACAGTTAGGCTACGTCTTCCTGTATGTTTTCAGCAATCCGTTGAATGTTTATCTAAAAAGCTTTAAAAGAAATGGTTAACCATGTATTAAAACGAAAGTGGTATGAAGGTATTAAATGAAAAAGGAGCTTAAGTTTATGATGCAATTCGACAATGACACTGAATTTGAAAAGTATCTTGATATTTTTTCTATAGACAAACGAACAGGTTTATCGCATTTACGTCTTTCCCCACATAAGTTACTTAGCGAAATTGAGCGACAGGCGAAAAGAAGATTCGAACGCAGAGAACGCATATGTTGTATTGCGACATGAATGACCTAGAAGACGAGTATCATCGTGTCCTAGTTTGCCCTGTAGTAAATACTAACTTAAAAAAATATATATTACCCGATCCTTTCATAAGGCTTACGGCTGGACTACTGAAAGGTTACTTGTCGTAGAATACTTGTTGGTACGAGATGGTTTAAGTCGAAAACAGGAACGAAAGTTTGTTATACTACTTAAGTATCTCTTGACTTCTGCAGGAACCATGAATACTAAACCACATGTATCTGCAATACAATACAAAACTATTTTTTATATAAATCTGTTTTGTTAATGTTTTCTAGGACCTACTCAAAAGCAGTACCTATAGGCAGTTTTGTGTACCGACCAAAAAAGAGCTCACATGGAGAGTATTTTGTGGCTTCACTTGAAGTACCGTTGTATCTGTATACCAAGGGGTTTACATACTTCCTTCTATCACTTTTTGGTCAGCTTCAAGGGTGCCGTGCATAACAGGAAGAGACCTAATAAATCTTTCAGGACCAGCATTTCCCTCTGGATGGTATAAGTGTAGTGTGCGATTTCTTTATTCTCATTATCCTCTACAGCTCTGGTGTTGTCGGGCTTTCAAAGTTTGTACCTTCATCAGAGTCAGTTGTGTTAGGTATTCCAAAGTGAACGATAGATGCGTTGTAAAGAGGCCCTACGATTGTTCTGGTAGTTTGATATTTGGTTAGGATGGCTCTGGCAGATTTGACTATTGGTCTGTCACAAATTTCCAACGTTTTCCAATGATGGATCCTGGGTAATTTAACCTATTTTCATAATATCAAACGGCTAGGAGCTCTGCATACCAAGGGCGTTCTGGCTATTGTTGACTTTATCATCAAGCAACGGTTGGACTTTTCTCTCCAATTAGTGACATCTTTTCCTACTCCTGGCAAAGAGAAATCTCTCTATGTGCGTCACTCATAATTCTTTACTATCCAGAATAACTACACTCATTTTGATGGCTCTGCAGGATTTCGTGTCTATAACTTTTTGGAATGACTGACTGATGAATTTCCTTATCATCTTTCAATAAAGATTCTGTCAGGGTGGCTTTTTAAGACTAGAATTTCGGTACTGCTTCAGCACTTAAGTCATCTTTTCTGATCGCCGTATTCAGTATTTTCTTATGAATGCCCGCTACTCTCCGTCGGTCTCTCAGTTTGTACTCTCTTTGGGCTGTTCTTATCTATCTTAATTCCTACCGATCAATGGGTTGACCTGGTTTATGAGTGGGGTCATACAGGTTAAAGCTTGCGATAAGTAAAGTCTCAATGTAAGCTGGTATAAATAGGTTACAGATAGCCTTAACTGAATTGTCTTCAATCATGATAATTTCTGTGTTGTTTTCATCTGATGATCTTGTGAGGGAAACGACTCATCCCATCAGCATTTGCATTCTTCATCCCTGATCTGTAATTAATGCCAAACGAGTAGTGCCCAAGAGCTAAGTCCAGCTTTGCCCAGTTGCATCTAGCTTTGCCTTTGGAAAGTTTATGCGTAACTGTGCTGTCTTTAACCACGGTTAAATGAGATAATCACTGCATTTCTTTGTAATGGTCCATTTGAGAGCTAGGAACTCTATCTTTCTACACGCTGTACTTCAGCTCACCTTTCTTTAATGTGCGGCTTGCAAAAGCAATAAATCGCCTCTTTCCTTCTTGTGTCTTGTATAGGACAGCTCTAAGTGCCTTACCAGGGGCATCTGTATGTAATTAAAACGGTAAAATAAAGTTAGGAAAAGCCAGAATGGATGACGATGAGCGTTTCCCAAAAAGATCAAAATCAAAGACTTACTGTTTTGTTTCTGTCCATCTCCATTTTTTAATTCTTTTGGGTAGAAGTTGGTGGGAGTAATTCCGAAAGAGGTTTTATTTGCTTATTTTGTTGTAATCTTCAATGAACCATCTGAAGTAACCTGAGAAAGGGTTACTTGCTTCAGGCCGGTTTTGAACTTTCTTGATTTTGGCTGGGTCAGTTTCTACCTCGACTATCGACATGTCCAAGGAAACAAACTCTTGGCTAAAAGAAACAGCATTACTCTGGTGCTAGTTTTAATTTTGTCATTTCCCAGTGTTGTGAGAATAAAATCAAGTCTTTCTAAATGCTGTTCAAATGAATGGCTGAATATAATTAAGTCATCAATATAGTTCAAACAACTTTTCATGTTGAGGTCTCCTAAAAGTTTTGCATTATTCGTTTTTAGGTGGCTGGGCTGTTAATCATTCCGAAAAGTATTTTGTTATATTCATACAATCCAATAGATCCGATAGTAAATGCTGTTCTTTCTTTGAAAGCTTCACCAACTTCTATCGATGATATCCTGCTTTTTATTTCTATGGTGTTAAAGGACTTTGCTCTATGTAATCATGCGAAGATTTCTCTATTCTTGGCAATTCAAATAAATCTGTAAATGTAATGCTGTTGAGCTGCTTTTAATCAACAAATAACACTAATTTGCCAATCTTCTTCCTAGCTAATAGGACATTGGAAGTATATGTAGATTTTTCATGGTCTAACTATTCCAGCCAATAATTGCTCAATTTACTGTCTCATATTTTTTATCATTGACGGTGGTATATACGCCGATGTCACTGCGTAAAAAGTACGTTAGTCAAAAGGTCGGTTCTAGGCTTAAGCTTGTTACATTTCCCTATGTCAATGTCACTCACTTTAAATATGTCTTTATGGTTTTTCAGGAGGATTAAAAGTTCTTCCTTCTGATCTGCATCAAAGTGTCCAGCTTCATCAATAGTCAAATTGTCCAATACTCCTCACTTCCAATACCCTAATTTGCTGGAACTAGGCGTAGTCAGAAACAAGTGTCACAGTCCCTATAAATGCACTTTGTCCTAAAGTCACCGATAAACAAATGAACATGTTCCTTTCCTCGAAATCACAGTAATAAGGGTTCTTCTTCCAAGCTGTGAGGTAAATTTCACAATGTACGTGGTCCAAGTCCAATAAAGTCAGATGTAATGGTGAATCATCGAGGTTCCCAGTTGGTGAAAATGAGTCGGCAGTACATACATTCTCTGATTATAAGAAAAATGATGAAGCAAAGTCAGTCTGTCCTCTCTTTCTCTTAAAATTTATTCACAAAACGTTTGTACAACTGTATAAATGTATAACTTAAGTTTACATGATAATTCTATACTTCTGTAATCACTGATTAACAAAGCTAATACACGTTGAAAGAAAGTAGGCTTAAGATATGTTGGGCGCAAATGTTCTACTTATGACTTTATGACTAGACTACTGAGAGATTACTTGTCACAAAATACTTGTGGGATTGAGATGGAAGTAGACACAGCAACTAAAGTTTATTACACTAAATATCTCTTAACTCTTTACCACGCGAGAAAATTTCAGACTGGTTCAAATTGAAAGAATTTGCAGACGACAAAATAAAGGTGACTGAAAAATTGAAATTTGTTCTGGGAAGGGTAGAAAAAACTGTTAGAAAAGGAGAAAATGCTGGTTACCAGTATTTTCTCTTTTTTCCACAGTGTTTTCAAAAGGCTTCTTTCTCAGGGGCGTCAAAAGTAGGAATGTTGTGGTAATGGGTTAACGTCTGCAGGAACTATGTATACAAGAGCACACGTATCTGCAATACAATACAATAACAAAATACAAAAGAAATATTATTATACTGCAAAGAAATTTCTCGTGATCTGATTGGTTAACATGCTGGGAACATATATCATGTTCCCTGGCAAAAACCAGGTAAAGCCAGTTTCCCTTATGAGTGCCCCGTAAACATCAATGCACGTGCAACACAACATCCAAAATGGCGGCGTCGATCGATTACCTGACTGCACATTTATACATTAAATTGCACATTTTAGTGACGTCAGTTTCCCGTGACGTCAGTTTTCGTTGAATTGGGGCACCCAGAAGGGAATTTTTGTTTCGTCAGCATACTCGATTCGTGAGATCCTAATACAGGAAAATTTCGCTTTTAAAGGGTAAAACTTTGCAGTATGATAAATTCTTTGTACGGTCAGGTGGCAGGGGACTTGGAAACTTGTTCACGGCTGTGTCAAATCGGGGCGAAATGACTCACCACAGCCGTGAACAAGTTTCCAAGTCCCCTGCCACCTGACCGTACAACTATAAAGTCTACTTTGAAGACAAACATGACTGTCTTGCTCGTCCTCCAATATGATGGAAGGTGCAAAAGACACTAGGCTAATGAAAAGGATTTCAACTGCCAAAAAGGAACAAAATGTATTACGCCACTACATTAATTAAAAGAGCACTCGTCTACAAATATATTAGCAAAATATTATTACAAAAAGCGAAATGTCCAAAACTTCACTTAATTAATGAGTTCCAAAAATAACATAAATCTAAGGAACATAAGTAAGTTTGTCATAGAAGCCTTTAAGAAGCCCTTAAGAATAAACTCAAATATCTAGTATGAAGTATTATCTTTTGGGTTCACCCTCCAAATATATACACAGATAAATGAACACTTTACTGAAAAGCATAGGTAACATTGTTTTCGTCTTGAAAAATAAATATGTAGATTGCTGTGACAATGAGTGAAGAAAAGTCTGTAGAAATTGCCTTTCCTTGTGACATCGCTCTACTATTTTTCTAATAGATAAACAAATAAACATTCGATCAAATATTGTTTTATCTTTTAATGATCAAAAGCCAGATGTTCTATTCTCCTTATTTCAATTACTTACACTGTAGTTATAAATACATGTTTCTGAGAACTTGATGATGAAGACCTGAAAAGATCAAGTATTGAATAAAGATTTGTCTATCTATCTCTCGTTATCTATATAATGGCTCCCAAATACAGTAATTAACCATTGTATTCAATTATCTCTTTACATGCTGACAAATATTGCCATAAACAGTGGACGGTGTTATCTCCTTACTGGCTGACTAAATTTATGTGCCCTTACTTTTTGACAAAGTAACCAATATTGCAGTAAATCATTGTGGGCATAGTCTTTGATGGTTAGCAAATATTGCAGTAAGCCTTTTACTTGAAATAAACCATCGCGTGCAGTTACCAGTATCTGCTTCACTTGCAAATGACTAATAATGCAATAAACCTCGGGGTGTTATTGTTTCTGATTTTAATTTGCAATAAATCACTATGTACTCTTCATTACATCTGTGATTTCATGTTTTTTCGCTTCAAAGTGTAGATATTTGGTTCCAATTCATATCCCGTTTTCTTTTGATGTGATTACTGAAGTCAACGCATAATGGCACTCCATGGATTATTTCAGTATTTGTTAGCCAGTCAAGAGATAGTTGCAAATCACGGTTTATTGCAATGTTAGACTGTCAAGAGAAAGTGGCACACCACGGGTTATTGATATATAAGTCAGCCAGTCCATAGACACGTCACAATGCAACACGGCATGTACAGTTTATCTACTACACACATAGTGTAATGAGGTTACAAGATTGTTTACTCAGAACGACATTTATTAACGCTTTACCACACGACAAAATTTTAGATTGGTCCAAATTGAAAGCATTTGCAGACGACAAAATAAAGGTGACTGAAAAAATGAAACTTGTTCTGGGAAGGGTGGAAAACACTGTGGGAAAAGGAGAAAATGCTGGTTACCAGCATTTTCTCCTTTTCCTACAGTGTTTTCTAAAGGCTTCTTTCTCAGGGGCGTCAAAAGTAGGGATTGTGTGGTAATGGGTTAAACCACGTGAATGGATTTAGATTTATGAAAAAGTTGTTAACTGTAAACAGGATACGCTTGGGAAAAATAATAGCGTATAAAAGATTCCGAGAATAGTATGAATATTGAGACACGGTTGACTTTGAAAAGAGCGATTTAATAGAAATTATTCCAAAGTTCCTGCTATTATATTTCGAAACAATTATTTTTAGGTATACTAACACATACCAAATCCTTTGTCGAAACCAGCTTCGAATAGGAACCATTTATGATGGCGGAAAAGAAGTGTGCATTGATGAGCCTGTTGCACCGAAAAAACCTTGTTTAGTCTATTCCTACGGGTAAGCCACTTTACTATTGCTTTTAATATTTGGCATTTCATCTCAAGTATGATCAAATAAAACCGTGTACATAGAGCTGAATCTGGTTTATCTGAAATGTTAACCGCCAATTGCAGAGCAAGTGCAATTGTTAGATACGTTTCCTTATATGTTATTCTTGCTGAGTACAGACACAAATCTATGCACAACTTCTATTGCTATAAAGTCTAATGGTTTTACGACTTTACATTTTATCAGATGTAAACACAATTGAGGAATAAGAATTTCGCATAAAGACATGAATTAACCATTTGAATGATCTGATAGGAATTGGACATCTTCAGTCATGGAGAAAAAAGGCCTGAACTCAAGATTGTCAGGGCAGGTTTTATGTACAGAGTTCGTTAAAAATACTGAAAGTGCAGATCTACCATCTGACTGCACATACGGAATCTATTCTTGTTCTATCTCCTGTTTTCGCCATATATGGTCATTGATGCCAGTTTCATCTCTTCTTTCCTAGGTCGAAAAACACATTTGATTTTGAATCGGACATCATTAGATGGTTTGGTTGCGAAGTTCATACATTTGACCCAAGGTAAATATATTGATATAGAGGATATTAAATTTTGGGGGTTTTTTTTCGGTGAAAGATCGAAATTTATTTCATCGAGTGGACACCATCGGTAATATTTTCACGAGTGGCGCAGCCACAAGTGAAAATATTACCGATGGTGTTCACGAGATGCAATAAATTTCGATCTTTCACCGAAAAAAAAAAAATTCTATTTATTTCATGCTTTTAACCATTTCTGGGAGGAGTTTTATCAAAATCCAGTACAGTTCTTTTCCGTTATTCCCTGTGGCGTACCCCACCGGCATAGCAACGCATTGCAATATTACGTCATGGGCGAGAAATCTAAGGTAAATGACGTCATATTTCCCCATCTGGTTGTCAGGCACGCGCAATTTACCTAGGCGACAAGAACGTGGTGATACCAGTGTAGGATCGAAAAGTATTTTCACTGGTGATACCAGTGTAGGATCGAAAAGTATTTTCACTGCTATTTCTGGATATACTACCGGAAAGCATGAAATAAAACTGGTTCTTTTCAAATTTATCTTACCGCCGGAACTGATTTTAATATTTCGACTTAAAAACAGATTTTGCTAGGTTAGTAGACATAAATTTGAGAAGAGATTTTGAAATAAAGGAGTGAACCCACGCACAAAAAAGTTAAAGAGTGTGGAACGATATCAAAATGGTCGTATAGAGGTTGATTTTGGTCTGGACGCTCGGGCAATATATAGTCACCCATATATGGTTACAAATGATAAGATAAGGTGGATAAACGTACATGTACAGTATCTATAAAAAAAGTATATATTTATACTTAGATAAATGTTTCTAAATTATGCTATACATGTATGTTAAAACCTTCAAAGTGGAGCATAAAATGGGATCATAATAGTGCAACTTTTGAAAAAGATGATATCATAACGCCTGTCTATAATGCGATATCAAACAACACTCATACAACACGTACATGTAACGAACATTTTTCTTTTAGTATGAATAACATACCGAATAAACAGGTGAAAAACCCTCGTGGATGTAAATTTCATCGAACCGGCTTATCCGACGAGACCACAATCACAAACAGAGGCTGGCATCTTCAAACTCTGGGAAAGACAGTGAAAGATTTAAACCATGAAAATGTACGTAGACGAAATTGACGACTAAGTGTGTGAGTGTGTGTCATCATGTGTGAAAATAGGGGCTAAATGTAAGAGCAAAACTTATCGGCTCAGGTCAGATTGCGCAGTCCGCACACGCTGACCTTGATCGAAACTAAGTTTATGGAAAATTTTCTTCATGTCAAAGGACTAAAGATTATAACGTTTCCCAGGATAATACACGAAATGGCTGCCAAACACAATAAATTTTGTTGTTTGTTTTGTCTTCATATTAACATATAATTAAAGACTTCTAAAGGCGCGGAGTAATTTGTTAAACCGACGAAAGAAAACGTCAGTGCAGCGCTATAGCTTTTTTTTTTCTCGAAAAAATTACCATAGACTTGAAACGATGCGATATACAATAATCCTAACGATAAAAAAAAAGCCAACCGAAACGGGTCATTATTTAGACTTCCCCAAAGATAATCACATTGCACTCTTTAAGATAAGATTAATTATCGATGCTTGTTACCTAAAGCTTTCGAATCACTCAGACAGTGCTGCCATTTCATTGTCATTGATCTGCGATATGCAACGACATTTGCAACTGAAGCTAAAAAATTGTGCAACCGAAAAGTTAATTAAACGAATCAATGACCTGAAGTCTACTTGCATTTTTCCTTTCGCCGTCGCGGTATATAATCATTGTACTGATTTAAGAACCGTTTTTTTTATGCTTTTATACGTTAGTTGAAGGAACCAAAATATATTCAAACTTCGACATTTAACTGCAAAGGGATCTTCACTAAGCTTCACTTTTAAGCTTTAATGCATTCCGATACATGTGTATTGTTTTTATCACAAAGAATCGAATATGTATTCATCATTTTTGGGCTTCTTTCAGAGAACTATAGACATTCTCAAAATCGACACAGAAGGAGCGGAATGGCGGTCAATCAGTCAAATGATAGAAAGTGGTGATATCTTCCGAGTCAGGCAACTTCAAGTGGAGCTACATTTTCCACACAAAGAAAACAACTATACAGCTCGATTGGGTGTATTAAAGAAACTGCATGAATCTGGCTTCAGAGTGTTTAACCGAGAGAGAAACGTATTTTGTCCGAGGTGTAATGTGTTTAACAAGGAACTTGGATACCAAATTTCGTACAATGTCGAGATGTGCTATATTAACACGAATCTTCTTTAACCCTTTACCGCAGAACTCCGAGTTTTACGGAAGATGACTTTTGAAAATATTTTTGGAAAAGGAGAAAATGCTGGTGACCAGCATTTTCTTCTTTTCCCAAAACGTTTTGTACTCTTTCACTGGACAAGACCCTTCATTTCAGTAACATTTAATTGTTGTCTGCAGATGCTTTAATTTTGACCCGTCTTGAATCTTGTCGTTTGGTGATTAGTAAAAGAAAGATCCTTTCGCATGGGCACTTAAAATCCTCGCAAATGAGCACGATATCATTTCCAGGTTCAAGTATTTTCTGTTTATCCGCTAAAATACTCACCAACCGTTCTTCATAATTAATATTCAAACTCTAACATTAAAGGTACATCTGTTCTCGTTTTAGCCATCTTTTAAGCCTTTTTATCTTTAGTTTATCAAACTATAATCATTCTTGAATTTCCATGCCAAATGTTGCTCCTGACGATTGCAAGGAAGCTTACTTTACGACCGAGAGGCCATCAAAGAACTACCTGGTGTAATGTTTCGTATTTTAGCTTTTCGATATACATGTATGTACTTATCCCTCAAACTATATGCATAGTTTATTTATTTATTTGTTCGAAGCTAACTCAATCTGAACCATTCTACAGACTATGGAAATTTTACAGCTTTATCCTCCCTGGCCCTCTTACGAACAAATCAGTAACAAAGAAACAATTAAACAAATGCATAGCTGAAATTCAAACCACATCTGGCGGGATTCAAACCCATGGCAGACAAGGTCCTTGTATTTCGAGGTTTAAAAGACCAAAACAATAACCACTGAGCCAAAGAGATATCTCTCCAACGCAATGGTAAGGTATTATATTGAAATCGGGACGAAGTTATTGATGTAGGACTAGTCTCCAGTAACACTATAAGGATCAAGGGTAACAACCTACGTCACAGGAACTGATATCGGACCTGCGCATTTTCGTAACTTATGTCAGCCATATTGAAAAGTAAGTAAGATATGAAGATAGAATGAGGCTAGTGTTGGTGGATACAAACGGACTACAAAGACTCTCATGTATTTATCAAAGACATTAGATAAATACAATGTACATTTAATATTCTGATGTCTTAGACAGGAAGCAGATCTCTATATGCACAAACACTTTGACCAAATATCAAAAAGTGATTGGGTTTTAATAGTTGGTCGAAGTCTACTCCATTATTATAAGTAGTTAACAAAAGCTTTGACAAAAAACAAAGTCCCTAGGCATTGTGCGCTTTGGAGGTCTACAGACTTTTTCAGATCATTTAAAGGAACGATTACAAAAAAAAAAACAGTCTTGCCAAACACGCACAATGACTTTATAACAAGGGTCCGATATCACTACCTGTGACGTCACACTGACGTACGTAGTGAGGGGTGAGGATGTATCTTTAAAGACTAGCCTTCAAATTGGATGATATATACCGTCTACGCCAATCAGTTGAATTGTAGCAGAATCTAGAATTATTATTTCATGGTTTCCGGTAGGATATCGAGAAATAGCAGTGAAAATATTTTTTGATCTTACACTGATATCACCAGTGAAAATATTGATTTTCATGTTCTTGTTGCGTAGGTAACTTGCGCGTGCCTCACAATCAAATGGGAAACATGACGTCATATACCTTACATTTCTCGCACTTGACGTAATATAGTAATGCGTTGCTATGCGGGAGGGGTACGCCACGGGGAACAAGGGAAAAGAACTGTACTGAATTATGATAAAACTCCTTCCTGAAAGGGTTAAAAGCATGAAATAAATAGAATACTTGTTTCTTTCCAACAAAGATCGAAATTTATTTCATCTCGTGAACACCATCGGTAATATTTTCGCCGAAAAAAATAAATATCCTTTATGTATTTAATTCAAAATAAATGGTTTATACGGTCTTTGGTATACCAACAAATTATTCATGAAAGCGTCTATTGAAGGCGTTAGAGATTGGAATACGTCATAATAAGGCGATATGACGAAAGACTTTATTTAGATTTTTCTGTCGAACTTATAGTTGCAATGTATATGTATATCAAGTTGTTTCTGTTTTTTTTTTATATGTTATCTTTACATGGTAACAGTTTCAGGATTATAAAAAGCTATAGAGGTTTAAAGCTGCATAGTGTGTATAAGACAGCTTAAGTGATACGTGGCCTTTAACATGTGTTACTAAGAACAATACAAAATAATTAATGAATGTGACCATAGACTAATTTTTAACACTGTCAATATTTTTTCCAGTAATTTTCACTGAACAGAGACAAATAACAAACATCGAAAACAGGGTATTCATAGCATGACCAAAAGTATTGAATTACCTCCCTTTAAAGACCCATTGGAAAAAGCTCTGTTAAAAGGAGGTTTAATGCATTTGCAAAAATGTAGGCTGACAAGAGTCGGTACCTTTTTGCTTTTAGCCCATGGACCAGTAAACTTAATGGTTTAGTTAATTATCAGACAGAATGTATTCAATGGGTCCACGATAATGCGATGACTTGCTTGGTGTCGTGCATCACTGAGACACCTTAACTCTTTACCAAGCAATCCCTACTTTTAACACCCCTGGGAAAGAACCCTTTTGAAAACATTGTGGGAAAGGAGAAAATGCTGGTAACCAGCATTTTCTCCTTTTCCCACAATGTTTGTCTTGCCTGTCAAAATAAAAAAAAGCACCATTTGAGCCAAGTTGATATTGTCGTCAGCAATTGCTTTCAATATGGACAAAGCTAAATTTTTGTCGTCTGGTAAAGAGTTAAACAACCTTTTGCCACAGCATAGGTCATACCTGTTGATTATTTTTATTTGCTCCAATATTTGCCACACGTGCCGCAAGTAACACGTTTTAGTCTCAATTTGCCACAGTATCTTTATGTACGTTTCTGTTATTTAATTATTCAAGTCCATCGTTTAATTATAAAATGAACACAAGCTTTCGGCGGTACGACCGCCTTCTTCAAGTGTGATCCTGTGATAGAATGCCTGCAGCAATGTCATTACTGCAGGCATTCTATCACAGGATCACACTTGCAGAAGGCGGTTGTACCGCCGAAAGCCTGTGTTCATTTTATAATTAAACGTTACATATCTCAAGAAGAGGATATATCATGGTTTGTAATTCAAGTCCATCGATGTTTTTTTTTTTTTCTTCTTTTTACGATATTTTTGTTTGCAGACAATATGTTTCAGGGGTTAATGATAATAAAGGTGCAACAGCAGTTCTGGAAACAGACGTAAGCAATCAAGACTGACATTTTTTCCTTACAAAGATATACCTTTCGCAAGACAATATATTATGTGACCCATCACGCAAAAAGGGACCATCTAGGAATTATCTACATCAATTACATGAAAATAGATCTACAATTTTTTTTTATCTCTGAATGTTTTCAGCTCTGTCAAAAAAAATGATACGATAAAGAACGAGCAAAATACTATTGAACCATGTATCAAGTGACAAACTTTAGACTGGTCAAAATTAAAGGAAAATGCAGACGACAAGTTGAAAATGGCTCCCACAATGGGTCTTGTCTTTAGAATGATAGAAATCATTGTGGGGAAAGGTGAAAATGCTGGTTACCAGTATTTTTCCTTTTGCCACAATTATTCAATTTCTTTCCTTTTAACCGATTACTACACAATCCCTACTTTTGACGCCCCTAGGAAAGAAGCCTTTTGAAAACACTATGGGAAAAGGAGAAAATGCTGGTAACCAGCATTTTCTCCTTTTCCCACAGTGTTTTCTACCCTTCCCAGAACAAATTTCTATTTTTTAGTCACTTACATTTTGCAGTCTGCATATGTTTTCAATTTGGACCAGTCTAAAATTTTCTTGTGTGGTAAAGAGTTAAGGCTGCTAAAGCACTGGACTGTGTGGTGAAGGGTTATTGATATATGACATTTTTACCTTGATACATAATATTATGGACTGTGGAACAACTTTCAAACCACTTCATTTTCTTGTCCCTCTACAGGCACTCTTTCCTATCTCTTTGGATGCATCCTTTCATGGCTCTTTTGAAGCACCCTTTTCTCTGTAGGCTCCTCTTCCTCTACCTCTTCCATCCCTGTTTCCTCTGCTTACAAGCTTTTCCGGTGGCTGATATTTGGACGAGGATGTGGACGGACTCTCCTGAAATGTAAAATATACAATTATGAAAACGCAAATCTGTTAAAATTACACCTATCACTTAAGGTGAACATACCCCCCCCCATCTCCCAACCAGTTCCTTGTCACAAAATAGGTCTTTGTCACAGAAATCAAAATGGTTTAGTACAACAGTTGAAAAAAAGTTCAAGGGAACATAATTTTGCAACAGGTCAGTTAATTGAACATGCACAAAGAACACCGTGTGTAAATTTGAGTTCAGTGACTGAAAAACTTTCAGAGTATTTTGCCGGACAAATTTGTGTCTATGGACAGACGGACGGACAGTCGTGGAGATTCCACTTTACCCCCTCCACCCTGTTGTGGATTGTATAAAAACATCGGGTACCGCTGTCCCTCATTAGTCTTTAAGTCATACACCTATAATATGGAACCTTTGATGATTTTAATTCCTCTGCTGATAACATACATGGATTTAAGTCGGAAAGTGGACTCATTCATTTGTTTCCAAATTCCTGCATCCCTTCAACCCTTTTCAGTGATGCAGTTAACACTTTCAGCATCAAATGTATAAACTCCTTCCTCATTGATGCCTGAAAACAGAATCATCTGAGATTCAGAAAGATTCTTTTCCGCATGTTCTGTCCTCAAAAGTCCTCTTTTTGGTTATTATTTATTTTTAATGGCTTTCTTATATCAATACTGACACAGCTTTCTTTCCAAGCCACCGACTATCTTTCTCACATGCATCAGAGAAGAGAGGTGAAAAGTCACCAGAATAAAAGATTGCCGCAACCAGGTATCTTAACCACAATCACCAAGTCAGTTGCCGAGCCCCAGTAGCCCAGTCGGTAGCGTGCAGGACTTGAGGACACGGGGTTCAGGGTTCGATCCATGGCTACGGCCCCTGGCTCGGCCAATTTCTTTCCAAGGATTGATTACAATCACTGCGACAGGATTCATTCCTCTTCCACCACTGACCTTTGTCTTGACGATATACACACATACTGGTGTAGTTATGTCTATAATCTAACTCTTTGAGATATACTTTGAATAAGTTTGGCCATAACTGATAAGTATCTGTTGGTTTGGTGTTTTAACACCGTATCACCAGTACATGTATTTCAGTTATTTCACATCACGGCAACAATTCACAGATTCAAATGAATTATGTTTTTGGTTCATTAATCAGTACTTGTCTATTCAAATTATCTTGACACTGGATACCAGTCGTAATGCTATCCCCTTAATCCTGAACATCAAGGGAGGAAGCCACCAAGCTACCATTTTTTCAGTCTTTGTTCTTAATTAGCAATGGACTGTGTTACGAGTCAGGCGTAACTAGAAAGAAGAAGCCAGCAACAAACGATAACAATTAACAGAATTTATTAACAAAAATATCAAATAAACAGTGACAATATTACAATAGTACAAAACAATACCTTCGACGTTAAATTCAAAAAACAAATTATTCCAGTCTTAATTCCAATCTGATCCTGATCCAAACTGAATGTAATCCAAGCACATGAAATAATCCTCACTTTAGTCTAGTCTGATCAGAATCCAAACTGAATGTAATCCAAGCACTAATTATGACACAAACACAAAATAATCCCCACTGTAGTCTGGCAATCATGTATTAACTAGTGAACACCGAGATGTAAAAAGCTTTTCCTGTTATAATAACAGGGAAACTTCCAGAAAATTCATGTTAAAATTAGTTGCATAACTTCTAGTAAACAGATTGTAAAAAGGCCCGGAAACTTCCAGAACAGTATTCCACAATCCAGTAATCCAGTTCTAAAAATAGCAACAGGGGAAAACCATTCAAAAATAGATACACACATGAACATGTACATAACACTTCCCCCCTTGAAAAGAAAAAGGAAGGTTTATGAAATAAATCTTTCTTTTTTGTAATATTATTTATATACATGTATATGATACTTTAACTGAAGTATTACATAGGAAATGACAAACTCAAATATTAATTATTTCAGATTAATGAAAATAGTCAAGGTAATGAAATTACAATTTAAAAGAAAAAACAGTTTAAACTTGATTTAGGGAAAAATGACTATTGGAATTTCAAACTCTTGAAAGAGCATCTGGTATAATGTTATCTTTCCCTTTTATGTGTCTTATTTCAAGATTAAACTCTTGAAGCAATAAACTCCACCTCAGTAATCTTTGATTCTTATTCTTAAGTTTGTGTAGAAAACTTAAAGGGTTATGATCACTGAATACAACAATTGGTGAAGTTGAAGAGGTTAAATAAACTTCGAACTGCTGTATTGCCAGAATTAAAGCAAGACACTCTTTTTCTATGGTAGAGTAATTTTTCTGATGTTTGTTAAATTTCTTAGAAAAGTAACAAACTGGGTGATCAATACCATTATTATCTTCTTGTAAAAGAACAGCACCAATACCAACATCACTTGCATCAACAGCTAATTTGAAACATTTGTCAAAATCAGGTGCCAAGAGAACTGGTATACTCTTTAGTATGGCTTTTAGACGATCAAATGCATCTTGACATTTGTCATTCCATTTGAACTTTGCGCTTTTCTTAAGTAAATTTGTTAAAGGTTCAGCAATACCTGAGAAATTTTTACAGAATTTCCTATAGTAGCCAGCCATACCAAGAAATCGCATCAGCTGTCTTTTACATTTAGGCACAGGAAACTCAGAGATAACATTGACCTTAGCTTCTAAAGGTTTAACTTGACCCTGTCCCACAAGATGTCCTAGAAATGTTACAGTAGCATGACAAAATTCAGTTTTTGCAAGATTCACAGTCAGTTTCGCTTTACTTAGTCTGTCGAAGAACTTCCTGATTCTTTGAAGATGGTCACTCCAACTGTCTGAGTAGATGATGACGTCGTCAATATATGCATCACAGCCATCTAATCCACATATAACGTTGTTTATAAGTCGCTGAAACGTTGCAGGAGAATTTTTCATCCCAAACGGCATAACTTTTTACTGGTACAGACCGTTTGGAGTAGCAAAGGCTGATACTTCTTTTGCTTTGTCTGTCAGTGGAACTTGCCAGAATCCTTTTAGCAGGTCAAATTTGGTTACATATTTAGAATTTCCAACTTTGTCAATACAGTCATCAATTCTTGGTATTGGAAAAGAGTCTGTTTTTGTCACAGAGTTCACCTTACGATAGTCAGTACACATTCTGTAAGTTCCATTTGATTTGGGTACTAATATACATGGTGAACTGTAATTACTCTGGCTAGGTTCAATAAAGTCATTTTCCAGTAAGTATTTTACTTCATCCTGGAGGTATTTCCGTTTCAAAGGATTCATCCTATATGGATGTTGCTTTATTGGTTTAGAATCTTCCACAATGACATCATGATAAAATATTCTTGTGGGGATATCAGGAAATAAATATTCATATTCATGTATCAACTGTTTCAGCTCTTCCTGCTGTGATGGTTCCAAGTGAGAAAGTTTGTTGTCAAGGTTTCTCAAAATATCGGAATTCTCAAGTTTAGATGGACCAGGATCAGATTTATCAATAAAGTCCGAATTTACTTCAAGATCAGATACATTTGATTCTTGTGGGACAGTGTTTACAACTGTAATTGATTTTGAAATAGAGCTATCTCTGTCAAAGTATTCCTTTAACATATTTATATGACACATTTGTTTGTTTTTACGCCTTCCTGGAGTATTAATTATATAGTTTAAATCACTTGTTTTCTTGTCAATAGTGTAGGGTCCAAAATATCTTGCCTGTAGAGGTCTGCCAGGTATTGGCAAAAGAGCAAGGACTTTGTCACCTGGTTTAAATTTTCTATCAATAATATGGTTGTCATATCTTGCTTTCATTTTGCCCTGAGACGTTTTAAGATTAGACCTAGCAACCTCACATGCCCTAGACAGTCTATTTCTGAAGTCAGAAACATACTGCAGTAAATTCAAAGGTGTTTCATCATTTGAGAGAAATTTCTCTTTCAAAAGTTTTAAAGGTCCACGAACAGAATGGCCAAAAACTAGTTCAAAAGGACTGAAACCAAGAGATTCTTGTACAGATTCTCTGACTGCAAATAGTAACAAATGGATGCCCTCATCCCAGTCTTTTTCAGTGTCAAAGCAATATGATCTTATCATATTTTTTAATGTCTGGTGAAATCTTTCTAAAGCACCTTGACTTTCAGGGTGATAGGCGGATGACCTATATTGCTTGATTCCTAATTCATGCATAACCTGTTGGAATATACCAGACATAAAATTTGACCCTTGATCAGACTGAACTGATTTTGGAAGACCAACAAATGTGAAAAACTTTATAACAGCTTTGACTATTGACTTTGTTTTGATGTTCCTTAAAGGAATAGCTTCAGGAAAACGGGTAGAAGTACACATAATTGTTAAAAGATACTCATTTCCTGACTTGGTTCGAGGTAAAGGACCAACACAATCTATAAGTATCCTACTGAAAGGTTCATCAAAAGCAGGAATAGGTTGTAATTGAGCTTTGGGAATGGTTTGATTGGGTTTACCTACCATTTGACATGTATGGCAAGTTTTACAATATTTAGAGACATCTGATTTGAGACCAGGCCAATAAAAATGAGTAATAATTTTGTGATAGGTCTTGTTTATACCTAGATGACCTGACATAGGACTTTCATGGGCTATACTTAGTATTTCATGACGATATGACTTTGGAACCACAATTTGGTGGTAAACAGCCCATTCATCATCAGCTGGGACATCAAATGGTCGCCATTTTCTCATAAGAATCCCATTCTTTGTATAGTAACACATTGGGACCTGTGAAATTTCATCTTCAGGTAAAGCCCTAAAAATTAATTTTGAAATCTCAGGATCAGTTTGCTGTTCCTGGATAAGCTGTGACTTTGACAGCGTGTCATGACCTTGGTCAATAGACCGTGGTGGTGAATGACAAGACATTGACGAGTCTGTCTGAGTATCAGACAAACTAGGATCAAGAGACTTTTTAATCTCATTATTAAAATATTGACCGATAAAAGTATCTGTCAAGTCAATGTCAGAGTTTGAATTTTTCAAAATGGCCTTTTTAGCCATAGCTCCGGTAACTGCACAGGAAGGATACAAGTCAGGAATTTCCTGCTCGATAGGGTCATCTGTTTGACCTATATTTGGTGTGTCAGTTACAAGTGGATTAACCACAACCTTATCTCCAGCTAAGTCATTGCCTAGCAATAAATGGACACCTTTAAATGGTAAGGAAGGTTTAATACCAATAACCACAAGCCCAGTAACCAAATCTGATGACAAATTAACGTAATGGAGAGGGATATTAACAGTTCCACACTCTACACCCTGAATAAGGACACTTGTACCGGAAGAAGTCTTCTCAGAAAAAGGCAGTATATCTGCTAAAATAAGAGATTGAGAAGCTCCTGTGTCTCTTAAAATTTTAATAGGGGTAGGTGGGCAATTATCACCTGAAAGTGATACAAAACCATTCAACATAAATGGTTCAAAAATCTCCATAGTAGAATCAGACTTGGGTTTTGTGACTATGTCAATTGTATTGGTTTTAGTAGAAGACTGTGGCCTTGGTCTAAGAGTGGTGAGCCCTGTTGGTTTGGCTTTATCACTTTCTAACTTCCTTTTTAATTTCAAACATTCAGAAACAAGGTGACCAGGTTTCTTACAATAGTTACAAGTGGGTCGAGATAAGGGATATTGACTTTTGGTTTCACTAGTAGAATTGGGTTTGGGTGTATTGGATTGACTGGGCATGCCAGATGAATTACCAGACATAAATTTATTTTGGGGATGTGAGGAAGTAGGTTTTTGTTTAGCAATAAAAGAAGCTTTATGTGTAAGGTAGTAATCATCAGCCAAACGAGCTGCTTCTTCTAAAGTTTCAACTTGTTTTTCGTCTAAGAATGTCTTAACATCAGATTGAATACAACGTTTGAATTCTTCCACTAACATAAGTTGTCTTAGTTTATCATAATTTTGGTCTATTTTCTTAGAACAGCACCATCTATCAAATAACTGTTCTTTGTTTCTAGCAAATTCAACATGAGTCTGGTTAGAATCTTTTTTACAATTTCTAAATTTTTGTCTATATGCTTCTGGGACCAGCTCATAACCTTTGAGAATAAGTTCTTTAACAGTCTCATAATGATGACATTGTTCAACACCTAGTTGTGTATAAATTTCACGAGCTTTGCCTATCAAAACACTTTGCAGAAGCAAAGTCCAGTGCTCTTTTGGCCAATTTAAGTTTTCTGCAACTTTTTCAAGTATTTATCAACTTCTTTTTCTTGAAATGGAGGAACAAGCCTAATATGTTTTGTAACATCGAAATTGTATTCAATCTTTTGCTTCGGCTGATTTGCTCTTTCTTGCATTTCTATTTCCCTCATTCTTAATTGAAATTCTCTCTCCTTCTCTCTCTCTTCCCTTTCCCTTTCTTCTCTCTCCCTTTCTCTTTCCCTTTCTCTTTCCTTCTCTCTTTCCTGAATTTCTAATTGTCTGATCTGAAGTTTTAATTCAAGTTCTTTTGAACTTGAAACTGACTGAATGTCAACTATCAGGGAAAGAGCATTTTCATTGAAAATCTCATCAACAAAATATTGTACCAAAATGTTCTTAATTTCATGTTTACGCATTGAAGATTTTATTTCAGACAATTTACAGTGTTTAGCAAGATTAAGCAAATCAGTCTTTTTACCTAAATTCAGTAACTCCACAGACGGTTCAGCCGTAAATTTATCTAAGTCAAAAGACATGTTTGTTTGTTGCTGGATTCAAGTACAAAATTGTATTATAATTACTGATTAGTAGACGAATGCGTTAGTCTTATTTTCCAATCGAAGGTTAATCCCAAAAGGAAAACGAATGCGTTAGTCTATTTTCCAATCCCGGACGAGCCCCCAATTTCTGTTACGAGTCAGGCGTAACTAGAAAGAAGAAGTCAGCAACAAACGATAACAATTAACAGAATTTATTAACAAAAATATCAAATAAACAGTGACAATATTACAATAGTACAAAACAATACCTTAGACGTTAAATTCAAAAGACAAATTATTCCAGTCTTAATTCCAATCTGATCCTGATCCAAACTGAATGTAATCCAAGCACATGAAATAATCCTCACTTTAGTCTAGTCTGATCCGAATCCGAACTGAATGTAATCCAAGCACTAATTATGACACAAACACAAAATAATCCCCACTGTAGTCTGGCAATCATGTATTAACTAGTGAACACCGAGATGTAAAAAGCTTTTCCTTTTATAATAACAGGGAAACTTCCAGAAAATTCATGTTAAAATTAGTTGCATAACTTCTAGTAAACAAATTGTAAAAAGGCCCGGAAACTTCCAGAACAGTATTCCACAATCCAGTAATCCAGTTCTAAAAATAGCAACAGGGGAAAACCATTCAAAAATAGATACACACATGAACAAAGCTAATAATAACTGGGCATGTACATAACAACTGAACCAATGGCTACTGATGCAGTAAGAAAATATTTGCTATGTTTCTATCAGGGGTCGACATTAACCGTGTCCTGCAGTCCCAATGACACCAAATTCCAGAAGGGAAATTTAGAATTCTTCATTTTTGAGAGTTGGTGTCATGTATTTTGTTAAATTTTGACTATGGTACACCTGATGTAAAAGTAAGTGTGAAGCCCTGACACTGTAAACAAACTCAAATATAGCATTTTTTTTCTATTTTAAGTGCAGACTCTGGACAAACCGTTCTGATTATGTAACTAGAAGGCCCTGAAGGGCATGAATATGCTCTACTGGCAGAGTTTGCTTTTATGCTAGCATACATTATGAATTCATGATGCAAAAAGACAAACTAGATATTCAATTCCTTGATTAATCATTAAAAGAATTGGATCAACACTGTGAACTTCATTGCCTGAACAAGAATTGGAAATTTTCAACTTTGAATGGTTACATTTTCAAAACTGACTATCATTCCTTTTAATCAATATGGTTAAAACTGTTAATAATACAAAGCAACTGCGCAAGTTTTGTGAAAATCCAACCAAAACTGCCGACTTAATTATGTAAACAAGAATTTGAAATTTTGAACTTCAATTGGCTACTTTTCCGATATTGTTTATTTCAAAATCAATAAGGTTGAAGCTAATCATAAGATAAACAAACTGTGTGATTTTCAAGAAAATTTGACAGGAAACGCAGAGTTTATCACGTAAACAAGAATAAGATATTTTCAACTGGAAATGGCTACTTTTCCCATATATTGTTTGTTGGATTTCTTCCAAAACCAACAGGGTTGAAGCTATTGATAACATAAACAAACTGCGCAAGTTTCACAAAAATCTGATTACAAATGCACATTTTATCGCGTAAACAAGAATTTGAAATATTCAAATTGAAATGGCTACTTTTCCCATATTGTTTACTGGATTTGTTTTCAAAATCAATACGGTTGAAGCTACTGATGAGATAAACAAACTGTGCAAGTTTTACGAAAATCTGACAACAAATGAAAACTTTATCGCGTAAACAAGAATTTGAAATTTTCAACTTGAAATGGTTACTTTTCCCATATAGTTTGTTGGATTTTTCTCAAAATCAATAGGGTTGAAGCTATTGATAAGATAAACAAACTGTGCAAGTTTCACGAAAATCTGACAACAAATGCAGACTTTATCTCGTAAACAAGAATTGGAAACAACTTGAAATGGCTACTTTTCCCATACTGTTTGTTGGATTTTTCTCAAAATCAACATGGTTGAAGCTACTGATGAGGTAAATAAACTGTGCAAGTTTCACGGAAATCTAACAACAAATGAAGACTTTATCACGTAAACAAGAATAGGAAATTTTCAACTTGAAATTGCTACTTTTCCCATACAGTTTGTTGGATTTTTCTCAAAATCAATAGGGTTGAAGCTATTGATGAGATAAACAAAATGTACAAGTTTCACAAAAATCTGACATCAAATGTAGACTTTTAGTCCGGCAGCCAAAAAGCGATTTTTCGCCGAACCTTGTTTTGCGGTATATAGAAAATATTTTTGGTGTTTTGGGTTCACCAGACCTTCTAGTTGAAGAATTCGATTGGCGGCGCATCGCCGCCCTTGGGGAACTCGAAATATTCAAGATGGCGTCCAAGATGGCCGCCAGAATGTCAAAATATGATATATAACGTTATATCGGTAGACTCAATCGTCCTACAACTTGCTATTTTCTTAGAATTTGCTGAAATACAACTAAACATGATACATGTATTTGAAAGAGCTTAAAAAAAAACTTTGATTAAGCTAAAAACACGGTTGAGGCGTTACGAAATGCACTATTCAATGGATTTTTTTTTTTCAATTAGGATATTTTCTGCCTTAGTGAACAATATTGGTTCTCATTTGTTTATTATTTTTCATTCATTTGTTCTCACTTGAAGGGTTTAAAACCTTAACTGGTGATAAAAGATTAATAACAAATGTGGACATGAAAACTGTAATATAGCATTACTTTATTAAAGGGAGACTTTCACCTTTAAAACAATGACTAAAAAGAAAATGCCGAATTGGACTATTTATCAATCGTTTTCTTTTTATAATCTACCCACTAAATAGCGATTGAATACAAATTTACCATTTAAAATAATTTCAATTATTTTAAACTACGAACATCACAAATAAGGAGAAAAATGAGTATTTACCTTTAAAAAATGTGTATTCTATACGTAATAATGACTTGGGTTGTTTTGCTTTTTACGCTAGTAAACGAGTACTACGATAGCCAGTGCTGTGATTTTAATCCCGGCTGGCGAGATATAGCCTATATTATCTATCCCTGTTACGAATATAATCAGATATCTGCTATCATAGCATCCAGTTATAAGCTCTATATCCCTTTTTTTGTTAAAAGTTATACTTGCTTTTATATACTAGCGGAAAAAAGTTCTTGTGCATTTAATAAAAAGGTATAAAATAGACTTGTGTAAGTAAGAAACAGCCATTATATAAAATTGACCTCAAATATAAACTTGTCAAATCATGTGTGAGTTCTTCCGCGGAACCACACGCCATTGTTTCTCAGACGTTAGTTATAAAAACGTACATTTTACGTGCGGTCGCTAAGTTTTCAAGAAATTTTATCATTCTAATCACTGGTAGTCTTTGAGTACCTTTGTAAGAGTCAGAAAAACAAAATTGTTTTGGGTTTTATATGTAAGTTAGAGATACCATGTCTATCCGAAATGAACGTCGACGAGGCGTTGGCGTTGTTGAAACAGAGAAAGCACGAATTGAGGCTGCTAGACGATTCTAAGTGCACAGAAACACAGTACAGTCTGTATGGAGACATTACAAATATTTAGGCAGCGTTCCAGATGCTTAGAGGTCATGGCGGCCCCCCACTGACATCAAGACGTAAAGACAACCATCCATATGCGCCAACTGCTTCCAAGGAATCGCTTTCAGACAGCAGCATTAAATGTCCCTAGCATCTTTAACCCCTTGCCGACCAGTGGACAAACTATTAAAAATTGACAACAAGAGCACGGCATACACCCGATACACCTACCATACACCCTATATTTTGTCATCATCATTGACGATGTATTCGATTTAGGAGACAAACTTGGGCAAATATCCTGCTTTCCCTTTAGTCTCGTTTCCATTTAGGCAGTACAGTTGGCGACGTCGTGTCCATCCACGTCCCCGTGAAAAAATGCTTAAGCCAACGTGTTGTTCAACGCATGTTTTTTTGGCAGGGTATTTGTGATCCTTTTGGGAGGGAGGAAAAGCTGTAATTCATAGACCCCATCTGTGCATTTCTACAGTAACTTAACGACACCATACGCTACAGCACTGGGACGTAATCATCTAATCCTTCGTTTGGCCGTTTTTTTAAGCACATCAGTTTCCAGCGTCAGATTTTTTTTGAGACAAATCAAAATAATATTTATATCCTTCCTGTTCCTATATCTTTTTTTTTTTTTTTCACCAAAGGAACCTATGTGGGACACTATGGAACGGCATCGCCAGCGTCTTCCCAACCAAACGGTTACGGTGCTTAAACTGATTAAAAAGACCCGTTTCACATATGGACTGCTATTCCACAGGCTCCACTGAAAATCTTAAAGCAATTCATGCAAAATCGGTGCGTAGAATGCATTGCAACAAGGGGCGGCTACACAAAACACTGGTTTGTAATCAGTGTTTAAACGTCATGTCATTTGAAGGGCTGTACAGAGTGCTTGCAGAAGTTTTGGTACTAGGAAATTTGCTTTATTATCAAATTGTTCAATCCTTAATACTTACTTAATTTCAACAGATTGACAACAATACCCCTTTTTAATTCGGTTATGTTTATGATTTGCAATGCACACGAATTTTTTCCCGCTAGTATATATAACTAGTTTAAACATATTTATTTTCCCTAAAGTTTACATGGAAATGGGGTTGGGTCACAAGTTAGAAACAACTTAGTATATATGACTGTAGATCTGTTAGCACTTATATATTGTTCTAGTGTATTCATCACTACCTGAAAAATGGCTGAATGCTATTTTTCAAAAGCGGATAAATGCTGCTGTCCTAAATCTGCCAATTTATCAAGCAACGGCCCGTCGCGCATTCAAACAATTATTGAATGTAGTAGGATATACGAGGTTGGTTGGTTGAACGGTTGGTTGTATTGGGTTTTAACGCCACTTTAACAGTTAAGGTCATATGCCGGTCGGTGATGCAGATATGTTCCCTGGCTTTCTCACACCAGCACTAACACAACTTTCTTTCCAAAGCCACCGACTATTTTTTCTCATATGTTTCAGCAGAGGTGAGAGGCGAAAATACGCCGGAAAGAAAGGTCTCTTTAACCGGGTATCGAACACACAACCTCCAGGTCACGAGTCCGACACGCTAACGACTGAGTCACCCGGGCGAGGCTAATGTATACGAGGATGGGTTGCATAAAGAATTTGAGCAATTATCAACTGAAGATATAGCAATTGCACTATCTCGTCCCACTGCACCACGGAATCCTTTGTTGAAAATTCTAGTCGAGTTCATTTTCAAACTTGTGTTTGGAAACATGCTGTTGATCAAGGTCCTCCAAACATGGATCCGGGCGATTACGGCTGGGAAAAGAGGGAAGAAGCACTCTCTCTTGAACCAATTATGTTTCAAAAAATCATATCAGATGCCTCAGATGATATTTTGAAGTTAATCAAAAGTGAAGCACAGACACCTTGCAGTACCATTAGATGCAGATGTAACGCTTCGGGTTTCTGTTGTAGCATGTTTTGTAATTTTCAAGGATCTGATCTTTGTTGTAGTGAGCAAAAAAGAAAAAGATAGTGGTAACTGTTTGAACCGTATACCTCACAATACAAGGTAATTCAATTGAAAAAAGATGCCTTGGTGAAAACCTTGATTAAGTGCTGGGACTTTCAGTACTTTGAATTTGACATACGGCGCCATCAGTACTTTGATTTTGTTTCATATACTGTTACAAATAAAAACGATTAAATATTAAATTTTGCTTACTGTTTCATTATTTACACCTAAATGGACAACCTTTAATCCAAAAAGAAAGGTCAATGTACATAATTCATCCATTTTAGGGGTGTATCTATGTTATTTCCCCGGCTTATCCAAAATGGCCGCCATTTTTCTTTCGGAAAACTTATTTATGATGGTTGAATCCACTTTTGAGTAAAACACAATTCTTTCTAGAGATTTTGAGACATTGAATTAGTTGAAAAGAGCGTCTTTCATGCAATATTTTGCACCTTTTTATAAGTGATCTCCTAAAAAACGACATTCTTTATATGATGGTAGCCATCTTGGACGCCATCTTGAATATATTGATTTCCCCAAGGGCGGCGATGCGCCGCCAAGCGGATTCATAATCAGGGAGGTATCACCTACCAATATCACACAAAACATTTTCTATATACCGCAGATCCAGGTTCGAGTCCTTGGCTGCCGGACTATTTATCGCATAAACAAGAAAAAGAGTAACGGACGAATAAACGGACGGACGGACGGACGGACGACGGAAAACCTGCCATGACATAAGCTGTTCTGGCTTTCAGCCAGTAGAGCTAAAAATCAAACTCATTCATGATATTACAGCCAAATTAATACTTGGTAAATATTTGTGGATGCTACAAAAAATATATCTTCCATTACTTCTTGATTTCAATATGCATTACAGGTCTCCAAACCTTTCTGTGAATTAAATATGAGTACTACTTTTCTATCCAAGTACCTATCAAAGCTGTCAAGACAAATTTATTTCTACATTACCTGTTTTGATTAATGCCGATTTCTGAAAGTTGATATTTCCTTTGCATGCAAGCACAAACAAATATCAGACGATATTGACAGTTCTGTATTTTTAGAACAGATAAGTCGGCAAAAATTATCTAATTATGGATCTCTTTACATACTGAGCTGCAGTTAGAGGGAGTGATTTTGATTTCAAAATTGAAAATATTAATTATTCTCCACTAAACCCTATGTGTTTTGGTACTTACTAGGATCGTCTCATCTAGAGCTCTTACGAATATAGTTGGTTGCAATGAAGATGTACAACCAGTTTCAGAAAAAAGTGGTACTTAACCAACAATTTATGGCAATAGGGTTGCAGAGGTAAGCCTAAAGTTCTGATGAAAGTGATGGACTACAAACTATTCTCTCATATTCCTTCCAAAGTGTGCCGAGTTAGTGTTTGGGGCGATACCTGTCCTTTAGTGACTGTAAATACTTGCGAAGGTGCTAACTTCAGTATTTCTGTATTTTCTGACTTCGTGGACGTCCACACAGTGGATAATCAGGTGAGAGAGTGAACAAAAAGAAATACTTGTTCCCTATATCAATTTTACCCTTCACTCTGGTTTCCAAATGACATTGGTACCGAGAGTCACTACACCACTCTCCCGATTCTCTCCAAGAAGGCTTCGGCTGTAGCTGATGGATTCCTAATTTGGGGGAGGGGGGTTACTCCCAAGGTGGAGACGGAACCTTTCTCTTAATAACAACTGGAAAACCAGGGGCTGGGAGCCACTTAAAATTGCGCCTCAAGTGGGTTAGAAGCCGCACAAGACCTTTTAAGGTGGAAGCTTTTAAGGAAGTGGGCTAAAAGCCGAACTTTTAACATAGAAGAATTTAGGTAAGTGAGCTAGAAGCTACTAAAGAACCTTTAAGCCAGAAGCTTTTGAATAAGTGGGCTAGAAGCCGCACAAATGCTGGAAAACAACAAACTAGACTGAAACTAGTGTAGGAGAAAGGAGCTAGATGCTCTATTTCACTGGGCTTAAAACTGCAGAAAATCTAGACAATCTCCCTAGTTTCCTTGGTGTATTATACGACAGTACACTGACTTATCCTGGGTAACAGACCAGTACTTTAGAAAGTACAGGAGAGAATTCCTCCACCAAAATGAAATTAGTCAAAAGCCAAGCTGAGAAGACAGCATCCGGCCCATTCACACGGAGATAGTAATAGCCTCTTACTGCAGCCAGAGTTCCCACAACCACTCCAAGGCCTTAACTTGATCTAGACTAAAAGCCCTGATGTTGTTAGCGAAGCAAAGAAGGTACTGGAAAATTCTTCATCCATCCATCTACTACACGGTTCCCGGTGAAGCGGTATAGATGGATCCTTTGGCGAGGCCCAACATGCCTCCGCGTAAAACGCAGAATCTGGTAAAAAGCTTCAATTCCGCAGTTTCCATCCACATCAATTTTGTGCAATGTAACACCAGAACTTGCAACTTTGAGCACAGGCAAAACTCTCTCCAGCAACACTAGTTAACCTGACGTGGAGACGTCTTAGTGAAACGGTGCTACTGAGTGTGTCACAGCTTCACAAAGTCAGCAGGCTCTTAGGGGAGCTAGAATCCCGAGCGATAGAGGCCGTCTTATAACTTATGTTTTTAGCTTGTTTTCTTCTTATCTCCCCCCTCTCCCCATTTCCTTGAGTCGCTGGGGACCCTCCCGAGATTGGAGGCAGTGGGACTTAACCCGACGGGAGTGGAAGGTAAAGCGTTCCGACGGAGCGGGCTAATCTGTTGGCAAGGACTTGACCTGACTGTAGGATAGGCTAGAAGCCACATCCTTGGGTACACCTACACAGAAAGACAGGCTAGAAGCCGCATTTTTCCGTTTAGTAGGTTACCCCAGAGTCGGAGATAATTTGATGATGATTTATACTAATAAACATTCAGTATGCGACATCCACACTTCCTCCACTTTTGCAAGGCTTACACTTACGTATGTTTGTCAATAGCCAGTGCATCTGACACACTCATATTGACACATGAACCATGCAACCACTCATCACAATAATCGCATTGAATCAAGAAGCGACGATTCCAGGGCTGGCGAGACAAGCAATACTTGGTGCCCTCCTCACTGTCAGGACCGGTTGCTGAATCCTGTGGTAGGGATTTGTGCTTTGTTATCCAATTTGGGAGAAGCCTATCCCTACATGGCATTAGCCTGTCATGGTTCACTACAAACACAGACTCATGGAGCTTCACAAGGTATATGTATGAAGATAGTTTCTCTATGATTACGGCTGGTCCCTTCCAAGGAGATGACAGTTTTCTAGACTGTCCCTTTCTAATTGATGTATCTGATAGATACACATCTCCTTCCGCATATGGCCTTAAAGGAATTTTTAGGCGTAATTCTTTTTCATACGCTTCAGAAAAGTTTGTAGATTCCGGCGAGCGGTGCCATGAGCCGATTGTACATTTAGAAGCAGCTGATTGACATACTCGCCGTAATCCACTGACTGACTTTTGGGACAAGAGAGCATCAAATTTTGCTGGTGTATTGATCTCCCGTCCCAACATCAATCAATTGGGGGGTAAAACCCCTACTTTTGTTCACTGAAGCCCCTAATGCCATAGCGATTTGTTGGAGGTACTTGTCCCACTGATCCTGTATTTTTTCCTAAAAAGCATCGCCGCATCCATTAACGTACGATTAAATTGTTCTACCTGTCCGTTTGCTGCAGGTCGATAACGAGTGATTCTAGCCATATGGATCTGCAAAGTTTTGCATAAAGCTTAAAAAAGTTTTCTGTCAAAGTCCCTGCCTTTATCGGAGAAAATCTGTAGCGGTAGACCAAAACGTAAAAAAAGTTATCAATGGTCGCCTGAGCCGTTTCCTCCGCGTGCTGAGAAGGCAAAGGGATACATTCAACCCATTTCGTAAATTGGTCCACCCTCATCAGGCAGTGAACATTACCAGGCTTATTTTGGTAAAGAACCAATAAAATCTATATGTACCCGCTCCATAGGTACCCCAGCTTGAAATTCTGTTAATGGGACTTTTCCATCAGCCTTGCTCTTTTTGTTTGACATGCGAAACCAGAAAAAAACGTTGCTTTGAATTTTGCCTTAGTCCTAGCGACACCTTGATGCCCCACTGAGGGTATATCAGGTTGCAAGGACAAGACAGAACTTTTTTAGACTTTCGGGGACAATTAAAAGCCAGTCAACCATGTCTTCCTCTGGTTTTTGTCTATATAAGACACCATCTGTAAGTTTGAACAACTCTATCCAGCCAATTACTTTTTGCCTCGACGCTGACAATGAACAAATCCTTTTCGGCTGGTTCTTCGTTTTTATCGAACCATGCTAGAAGCATGGCGAGATTTTCGTCTTTATGTTGCTCGTCCCGCAGTATACTGTATGAATAGCCCCATCAAGTTATTGTGGTTGTGCTGATATCCGTGTCATCCAGGGAGACGGTGCAACACCCTACATATTGCTCAACCTTCTTTCCTTATGGAAATTATGTCGAAGTGTGCTTCTGTGCTACCTAACCCGTCAATGTCTCCAGAACCAATGACGTCTAGAATACGGTCATAGCCTGTAAATGTGATTGCGTCTAAAGACAACTGTCCTTAAAGGGAGCGTCGTCTGTTAGCTAGTCTAGAAGACCCGAGCCTAGATTGCTTTTTAAGCCTGAATGATGCCCAGAATGGTCTAGAAGACCAGATTCAGGCTTCTGCTCAATAGCAGTACAAGATCTTTCTGGAAAAAAAAAAACAACACTGGCAGACTCCCACTGACCTGGCTTCGCCTCTTCTTGCACCTACCACTCTTCGGTAAACCTCTCGTGTGCATTCGCAATAATTTCAATCTTTTTTAAGGTATTGAAATTATCTGTGGGGTTGACCAGACAGATGTTCGGTCTATCACAGGCGGATCTGACAATGCAAGGTAATGGCCTCTGCTCTTTTTCAGCCAATGCCTTTAATACTGCAGAGTTGCTCGACAGCTGCAATGTTGATGTTCATTCTGCTCATTTTTTTCCCAAAGAGAAATGATTCAATATTAGTTGTTATCATGAACATTGGCGAGTTCTGATCGGCTGATTTTTTTTTTTCATAGCTCCATGAAAAAAAAAAAATCAGCAGATGTTGGACTACTTTTGCACCGAGCAACACATGGCGCATTATCTCCCGCTAGATGGCATTCTATAAATACTCATCTATCTAATTTGGGCATCCTGGGTACAGAACCGAACCACTTTCCTACGCGACAACCGTTACTATGAATTTCAAATTAAAATAAACGTTTACTCAATAAAACGCCACCTCGTGCAATTCACTCAGCTATGATCAGCAGTCTAGAGAAATCTGGAGCTAAAGCAGGTCTCATTTCTCCTCAAACGTATTGACAACAGCTATTTTCTACATTACTACTTTATGGAGCGTAATATTACAGTCAGCCCGCTTTTGGGGCTTGTGGTGTGTCATATAAGACAGTCGAATCTTCGAAGAATATGATATGCGCAGACAACGACACATGGCGATGTGGATCCATAAAAGCCACTTTATTTAACGTCTGACTTAATCATGAGGTAGACTGGTCCTTGGAAAGACAAAAGAAATGAGTAATAATTTAGAATGCTCCTCAGATTGTTTGGTGAATCACGAAAGATCGTGTTTTATATAAAGTTACTGGAGATTTTTCGTAATAAATAGCAAAAGGGCGTTTTGAAATTAGGGATTTTTCCCCATTTTTTGTGTAAAACACAAACATTGCTTTACCATTCGGAGAAGATATAAGTCTACTGTTTGGTTGTAAAATGAAGCATATTTACACGTACTTGACTGTAATGAATTTCCTAGAAAAAAAAATCACGACCAATCTTGGTACCATATATCTATTTAAGTAGACCTAGATATGTGTTTGAAATTAAGCTATTTAGGGGTTTTTTTAATGCTGTAAAGACGTATCGGAGTGTGTAGATCCAAGATCAGACTGCATCTTTTGTGTTATCTGATCGTGATCTATGCTGTCCGCTAAAGGTCTATGAGTAGCACTCATTAGTCAGGGATAGAATTTGATGTATGTAGATCCATTCAAATTAGTTGAGTTTAAAATTGGTCATTTTGGACAATTCAGAGATATAAATCTACGATGAGCCAATATTGAAAGGTAAGTGAGATACATAGTTTGATTGTTTTGGATTTAAACGCCGGTTGTTTGCTTCATATCACGGCGGTCAGTACACCTGCGCATGAGTTTTCTGGCTTTCTCACAACAGTACTGACACAACTTTCTTTCCAAGTCACTGACCACTTTTCTCACACGAATCAGCAGTGAGAGGCAAAAATCAGCAGAAAGAAAATTTGGCTCAACCGAAAATCGAACTCCCAACCATCAGGTCCCAAGTTAGATACGCTGACTACTGAGCTACCCGGCCAGGCCACCATAGTTTGCCAGAACAGTTGTTTATAATAAACTGTTTATATTCCTCACGATTACGATGTAGACCTAATTACACACATAAAAAAAATACAGGCTTTCCGGTGTAATGGTTCAAGAGATATCGTCGGTTTCCTAAAAAAACGTCGTAACTACAGGTTGTTTTAAGCTGTAGTTTCGAGGTTTTTGAAGTAAACCGGCGTTATCGATTTCACGTAGTGATGACCAGGCTTTAATCGATAAATATTTCAAAAGCAAGTGAGGCGGGAGGATACAGACCAAGTTATTTTTTAACTCGTGTAGAAAACTTGTTTCCTCCAACAGGATCTTGACGTCGAGGACCTCTTTATTGTACATGTATGTATGTTAGATTCTCAATGTTTCTAAAATTGTTACATGTAATCTTACAGTCGTAGACATAATGTTTTCAAAAGTGATAAAATGTGAAAATAAAAATGAACATTTTCACAATTATTGGTCTATAATTGGTGTATAATTGTCGATCATGTTTTCAAAAGTGTCACACTTTGGTAACAAGAAAATGTCTAATAATTTCTAATTAGAAAAGTTTTATCAATGAATATGGGTAAAAGGTTAAATGCAGTTACGTTAGTCAATTATGCAATGCACAACCTTGTCAAGACTTGACATAAGCTTTCAAGTTTATGCTAAAGTCAGTTAACAGTCGGCGGCGCCGACATGTAGGTGATTCCCCAACTTTTTGGTCAATCGGCAGTAAATAGCGACGGACCGATCTCGGTGTTCGTTGGGAGGGGGGTCTATTTGTTTAGCGGTCACATAACAGCGACGCCCAGCTGCGGATATTTTCTTTGATCGGCGATTAGACAGCACATGTATGACCGAACAATCGGTGATCAAACATTGATCAATATGCCTCTGATACGGCGGCCTGTTTTTGCCGACGCCCGGTCGATTAAAGAAACATCAGCGTAGCATCAAAGGGTAGTCACCGATTGTACACCGAGCTAATGCGGGGTTACTGCCGATCACGTGTCTCTCCAGGCCCACCAAAAGTTAATATAAAAGGGGCAGACTTGAGATATTTTCGCAGAGTTTGGGAGATGATGGATGATGGCACGCTAGGCGACTCCTTTCTCCCTTGCCGCCGCAAGCGTTGCTATCAGAAGGTGGTCTTTTTTAAGAACGCATACTGTGTCCTCAGGACCGCCAGCCTTCTCCTTCTTCTGTCACGTAATGGTATGCTGATTTGTGCTTCTACACAAGAATGCAGTCGGACAACTTTGATGTATTACCATGACTACCAGTATATATTACCGCTACCATCACATGCATTTGCTAATGGTGTCCTGTAAAACTGGCCACACGAAGGAACACATGATGAAAATTCTCAAACAGGGCAACGACACACCTACGATTATTTTCATCTTGAAATTGATTAATAACTTTCGGTTCAATTGTCCTGTGTTTCAGACCACCCTGACCATTTTTTTTAATTGTGTCCATGAACTTTGAGAACCTTAATTTCATTTTCTAACTTTATTTCATACTGGTCAACCTCAAAATTTCTATGTTCATCTCCTCTAAATCCAACGAGTTTACAATTGTAAAAGCAAACCTCATGGCTCATGGCCCTCTCGCGGTGAATACCCAAACTTGAAATAGAAATTAACGAATTTGATTGGGTTGATTTCTATTTTGCTTTTATCTAATTAAACAAAAGTTTGTTGTTTTTTTTATAATTGGCTTGCAACACGCGAAAAGGGGCATTTGGACATTTGCGTAAAGTATCGTTTCGGATCAGCCTGCGAAATCCGCACATGCTAATCTGAAACGACACTTTGTTTTTATGCAATTTTCTGTTTTGCGCAAATGTACTGTAGCACAAAATCTAATGCACTCGTAAAGAATCGTTTCGGATTAGTCTGCGCGGACTGCGCAGGCTGATCCGAGACGACACTTTCTGCAAACTTCCAAATGCCCCTTTTCGCATGTTGCATGCCATTATATTGTTTTCGTCATCAAAATGAAAGATTTTTCAGATGTTCTTTGGACAATTTTTCATTATGTTTGATTATGAAATTCTATTTAATTAAATCCTATATTCAACCAACAGTCCAACATTGAGCTATTAAAACCTTTTGAAATGGCTACACAATACAGATTAACCTCAAAACCTTCCTGGAAAGATGGAGAAGGAGATATATATATGCTCTATGAAAACGGGGCCTAATGCATTTGCGAAAAAGTATCGATTCAGGTCAGTCTGCGCAGTACACAGTTAACAGCATACACAATACGTGCAGCCACTTTGATTTTTATTTTGCAAGATAGTCAAACTTTAAAAAGTAACCTCATTCAGATCAAACATTCGGTTTTAATACGATTATACCGCTACCAAAACTTTTTTTGTTGAAAACATCATGGAATATCTGGCTGTCGTTTATGCGAAAAAATAATAAAGATGCGTATTTAAATAGAAACTGATCGGTAAACTCACACGCTTCTAACCCATTACCACACAATCCCTACTCTTGACGCCCCTGAGAAAGAAGCCTTTTGAAAACACTGTAGGAAAAGGAGAAAATGCTTGTAACCAGCATTTTCTCCTTTTCCCAAAGTGTTTTCTACCCTTCCCAGAACAAATTTCAATTTTTCAGTCACCTTTATTTTGTTGTCTGCAAATGCTTTCAATTTGAACCAGTCTAAAGTTTTGTTGTGTGGTAATGAGTTAACCCTTTACTCCACAGATACTCATTTCTACACATTGCTTGCAGGAGCCTTTGGAAAACATTGTGGCAAAAGGTGAAATTGCTCGTGACGAGCAATTTCACCTTTTGTCACAATGTTTTCTATGCTATCAAAAGGTGTTATATACACAAAAGAAATTGCTTCATCCTTGCTATTATTTAGGATCAATTAGAGATACCATAGAAATGCCTTGTGGGGTAAAGGGTTAAATCGTTTTTCTCAGCAGGTCGGACTGTTTTATTTTATTTATCCTTATGTTTTAACCTTTTGTACCGACTTTATAGATCGACATGGATCAATACACTTTGCTGGCGTATAAGCATAGGTGTAACATACTAAATTTTTTTAAAATCTTATTACTCGAACAAATTGACATGAAATAAATTACCTATATTACCTTATATTTCATGCTTGAGTAATTCAGCTTCGGTTGAACTGGTCGTTAATTGCGGAACCGTGTGTACGAGCTTTAACTGTTATGAGGCTAATAGATTTGTCGTGTTTTTAAGAAATACTTAAAACGCCTGAAATAAACAGGACTTTGTCGATTTAAATTGGTAATACGTTGGGGGTGACATAGACCTAAAATGCACTTTCTACGTAGTCTCATCTGTACCGTCGCATCTTGATCATTGTCATCCACGAAAGCTCTAATACTTTGACTATTGCACTGTAAGGGTCAAACCCGACTCTTACCGCTAACTGTTAAAAACAGAATTTCCCTACCGTCCGATTGTACACGATGATATAAAGATTCAATCTTTAATTATTCTTTGCCATTCTCGGATACCCCGGGGTCTCCCTATTTGCTACGCTACATCGACCCCTGGGACAATTAATTGAATTTCCCTCGCTTTACCGCTGGCCGAATGCTGGCTTTTCATTGGTTCCATCATCATTTTGTGATGGGCGAGTGGACTGTACGCTATGACGTTTCGTATCGATTTTCGGCGGCTGATTCAAAGTTTGATTAGTCAGTTGTCCCAGGGGTCGATGTAGCGTAGCAAATAGGGAGACCCCGGGGTATCCGAGGATGATTCTTTGCATAAAGGTCAATTTCAGTTCAATTTGTTCCAGTTATATCAGCACTGGTCAGTACTTTCACTTCGCTGTCCAGAGTCTTCCTAAACTCACAAAAAGACAGATTGTTTTCGTCAAACATGTGAATATAATTTCTACAGTTAGCCCACGCATGTGGCGAACTGACCAAACAGCGATCAGTATTTCAAAAGTATCTATCGAAGATACAACTGCCACATTTGTACCGATATGGATATACAATGCTAGTATATCCTGCACGTGAATTCCAACAAGTTTGTTTGCAGTACCGAGTCAAAGCAACATGTACAACTCGCAGTAAAACACAGTTTGGAAAATATGCTTCAGGGAATCAGATACAGCATTTCGATGGGTGAGTGCAATACTATTGTAAGTGCGTATACAATATACAAGCACTTAGAATACTATTGCAATTACTTAACAATTTACAAAAAATTAACCTTTTCAGTGGAGTATGTCTTTGACTAGAAACTAGAATAATTATCACTAAAGGTGATAAATACCCCCGCCCCTATATTTCATGTCACAGGGGCAATAAGTTAACTCATTAATTCTTCATAGAATTTTCACGAAAGTTGCGCCTTGCACATCTACAACTCCTAATGAACACTTCTGCCAAGATTAAAATGAATCTGATAGAAACTGTAGGAGGAGTTGTCCGGACAAGCATTTTTAAGTCAAATCAGGGGCTCAGTAATTCTTGATGGAATTTTTACAAAATGTGTGTAAAGCGAATCGGACTGAAATTGTAGGAGGAGTTGTCCGGACAAGCGTTTTAAATGTGAACCAGGGGCAATAACTCGTTAATTCTTCATAGAATTTTCACGAAAGTTGCGTCTTGCACTTCTACAACTCCTAATGAACACTTCGGCAAGTTTAAAGTGAATCAGACAGAAACTGTAGGAGGAGTTGTCCAGACAAGCATTTTTAAGTCAAATCAGGGGCAATAACTCAGTAATTCTACATGGAATTTTTACAAAATGTGTGTCTTGCACATCTACAGCTCCTAATGAACACTTCTGCCAAGTATCAAGCGAATTGGATTGAAACTGTAGGAGCTGTCTGGACAAGATTTTGCTGACAGACCGCCCGACCGCCTGACCGATCAACCGACCGACAGGCTGAATCCAGTATACCCCCCCCCCCAACTTTGTTTGCGGGGGTATAAAACCAAGACTCTAGTAGGGATAAGGCTGATTTTGGTATTAGATGATATCAAGGCGGTGAACGTATGCATGTGTTTCCTGCCTTTCATAACAAACACCTAAGCAATTTTTCTCTATAATTCAAGAAAAAGTCACAATTCATTTTAATAAAAAATCAAGAAATTCGACTGCGCGCTTAAGTTTGTTTTTGCAAGATATTAAAGCTGTTTTCATAGCTGTAGGGTTGTATCATGGCGGTCAGTGGACTTGTGCATATGGTCTTTGGCTTTCTTACACCAGTACTGACAAAAACTTTCTTTCCAAGTGTCTACATTTTTCACATGTTTCTGAGGTGAGAAGCAAAAAATCGAAAGGCAGCTTGCCGCAACCAGGTATCGAAACTGCAACCACCAGGTTACAAGTCAGATACGTTAGCCACTGAGCTACCAGGCCGAGCAGAAATTCACATACTGAACATACTTGATAAAACAAGAACATTGTTTCTCAAAAATACAGACTGTGTTTTCCGAAATAGAAATTTCAGTCGAAACGTAACGTTTTTCAAAGTTTTGGAAAACAAATACTGTACTACTTTGATCTTTAACACAGCACAGTAAGGTTTACCTTGATAAGTATCCTAACAAGAAAATATTGATGCTGAACATCAATGGCGCCGCAAACCACTTATTTCTGTAACAGGGCACAATGCATTGGGCCGCGTTAAACCGTTTATGAAAATCACGTGATCGTTCAACTCATTATCAAACGACAAAATTTTAGGACAGTCCAAAGCGAAAGCATTTGCAGACTACAAAATAAAAGTGACTGAAAAATTGAAATTTGTCTTGTGAAGGGTAGAAAACATTGTGGGAAAAGGAGAAAATGCTGGTTACCAGTATTTTCTCCTTTTTCCACAATGTTTTCTGAAGGCTTCTTTCTCAGAGGCGTCAAAAGTAGGGATTGTGTGGTAATGGGTTAACATCTCAGTAGGAATCATATTGTTGATCACCTGACTCATTTTGTCACGTTCAACATCCAGTATAGTATATGTGGAGAAAATCGTCGCCCTTGTAAGATTTTGTCTACATAAACGGACATTTGTCGGCAATGAATGAACAGTCACGCAAGTTTTTAGGTTTGTTGAACAATAGGGTCCAAATATTTCGTCATGTATCACAAATGGCTATATTTTCTTTACAATTATAACTATCAAACTGTTTGTGAAATAGAAAATATACTTTTTAATGTCATACAAACACAGTATTGCCCAAACAAAACTTAGGTTCAGTAAGGTCAGGTAAGGTTCGGTAAGGTTCGGTAAGGTTCTGTGTTTAGGGAGACCGATTTGTCACCCGCTCAAACATTGACCTAGTTACAGTTAGCTGGTCTTAAAAACACGATTGCGATAGGAAAACAATATTTCTACAATCCATACAACACTAGAACAAAAATATAACGGGGGTCACAAGTACTACATAGGGTGCTCTAGGGTCAAAGAGCTTGAAAATATCTCTTAACCTTTTTTCCAGGGTAAGATATTTAAAATGGCGGCTTCGAAAATTTGTGACAGATAATTTTTTATCACGTGACTTATTTTTCGAAATGGATCTTTATTATTTTTCGAAAGGAAAATGTTGATATGTCTACAATCCCGGTTTTTTATCCTTCTAACAATGAAAGTACAATATAATTATTACATATTTAAAAAAATCCCACAAATAAATAAAGAAGTTGATAATATGGACCCCGATCTGGTAATCAAAGTATAGTAGATATATATGGATGTTTAAACAAAGCATGGAACCAGTTCAATATGGCTGCCTCCATACGCACTTTACAAAACCGAATGAAAATATAGTGCCGTCGCTTCAGGCGGCGCCACAATGAATAAATTTAGCATTTTGATAGATATTATACCTTTTTTTTTTTAATCTGGTGCAAGACCTTTCATTGCAACCAACATAATGACTCCATTTCGTAACAAGCTTTTACATTTGACACTAAAAGCACTAAAAGAATAAATAGTTACGGGGTCTGCACTAAAAGAATAAATAGTTACGGGGTCTAAGTTAGATAGGAAATCTCATGTCGTGATATATGGGCTAACGTTCGTGTAAATTTCCCATATACCTCGGCACTCGATTTCTATCCCATACTTACCCTCCCTAAGATATCGCTGGATTGCTGTAGTCAGATTGTATGAATTCGTTGATGGGTAGCTCTTACCATCTTTCCCTCGGCATTTGATAATAAATTTCGACAGCCAATAATCAATCTTATCAACTGTTTCGCTACCAAGTTCGAGATGCACAGCACCATATTCATCAAGCATTATTATACTGCAAGTAAATTTCACGTGATCTGATGGGTTAACATGCTGGGAACTTATCATGTTCACTGGAAAAAACCACGTAAAGCCAGTTTCCCTTTGGAGTGCCCCGTAAACATCACTATATACTTGCAACACAACATCCAAAATGGTGGCGTCGCTCGATCACCAGACTGCACATTCATGCACCACAGTGTACGTTTTAGTGACGTCAGTTTCCAGTGACGTCAGTTTTCATTGAATTGGGGCACTCAGAAGGGAATTTCTATTTCGTCAACATACTCGATCCGTGTGAGGAAAATTTCGCTTAACGCGATTTGAAAGGGTAAATTTTTGCAGTATAATAAATTCGTTGCCTTCGGCTCGAAGCGACATGATTCACCACAGCCGTGAACAAGTTTCCAAGTCCCCTGCCATCTGACCGTACGAGCGTACAACTAATAATGTTTCGCGTTGCATATTCCGCCATATGGCCCATTCTACATAACAAGACATAGCCCAACAATTTTGTGTTTTGGTATTGTTTAGTATTCGCTCAGCTTTAAATTGTTTCAGTTGGCTGTCAGTCAGAATATCAGTTTTCTTAAATCTCTCATGTTCGAACTTATTTACCACCAAATCCTGTGTTGACAAATTGATTAACGTGTATTAAAAGTAAGAGTTTTATGAAAAAGATTAACTTACTAATTATAATTACTGGATAATCTTCCTTTGTTTACATTCGGACTCGCTAGACGCTTGATTACAACAACAACTACTTCCTTTGTTATCAAGTGTCTACATTAATAATAAATCCATAGTTTTTCTTTAGGCTAAACCTGCCTTGAAAATTAGTTTAGGGGTGGTGGTGGGAAATTGTAATTATAATCAGTAAGTTAATCTCTTTTATCAATTTCTTACTTGAAATACAAATTAATTAATTTTATTTCATTCGATTAACTTACTGATTATAGTTACATACAGGGTAGTTTTCAAAGCAATAACTAGAACACATACCTGTTTGTGGAGGTGTATAGGAAATTTTCACTGTTGCATCCAAACTTCCTGTCTTTCTTCATCCCTTAGAAGTCTTGACATCATACATGAAATGTCCTTCCAATAACTTTATAAGTATAACTCACTATACATCTTCATTTTCTACATACAGCTGTACATGTACACCCTTCAATAAGGTTTTATATAGAAAGTCTAAATTTGTCGTGCGGTTAGAATAAATGTGCAATGGAACTGCGAAAAATGTCTCAGGACTTTTGGAATCACACAAGTGGGAGAAAGGCATAAGCAAACATGTTCTCCCACGAAATTGATAGAACATCTACCGCATAGGCTAATTTGTTCGGATACCATGAGTAGAAGATTGAAATCTGATGATTTTGAACTGATGCAAACAGATCCATCAATGGAACCCCATAAATGGAAAAAATATCTTCTGCACAAGTTTCCTGTGTAATGTCCATTCTGTTGCTTTGATTTTCTTGTGACTCAATCGATCTGCTACAATATTCGTTTTGCCACAAATTTTGACTGATCTTAAATCCATATTGTGTTGAATTGCCAGAATCCAAAGATCCGAAATTTTGATACAAAGTTGACTTAATCTTGTGTAACCCTGATTGTTGATAATTTGAGCAACTGTTGTGTTGTCTGACTTGATCAACAACGATTTGTTCGCTGACTGATGAAGGCAGTGCTTCACAGTATGCAGACCTGCCTCCAATTCCAACATGTTTATGTGCCAACTTTTCTGAATCGCGGACCATGACCCTTGCACAAAATGATTGTCCATGCAACCGCCTACATTGGTTTTGATTCATCTGTTGCAATGCACACCTCTGTTTGTTTCTGTTGCAGACAGCGACCCTTGAACAGTTTGCCTTCTGTCTCCACCATTTGAAATGACTTTCCAGGTGTGGAGTACATGGGATTTCTGATTGTAATGACTGTTCTGCTGGATACCAGAAACTCAATAGATGTAACTGGATAGGTCGCATGAAGAGACGAGCATTGGGAATAAGGTCTATACAAGATGCCATTATTCCCAAAAGTACATGGAAATCTCTTGCTAACAACTGATCTTGTAATATAATGTCCATTGCTTGTATTATTTTTATGTTTTTTTCTTCTATAGGAAATTTTAGACCCAAATGAAGATTGAATAAAGCACCTAAATACATTATTGTTTGACTTTGGATCAGATTTGATTTTTCCAGATTTATCGTGAATCCCAGTGACGTAAGGAAACCGAGACACTTTTCTCGATCCTGAAAAAGCTGATGTCTGATCTGATTGAGATTCAACCAGTCTTCTAGAGAGGAACATTTTGCTTGTGTAAATGTGCTGCTACTACAACAACTAATTTTGTGACGACTTTTGGTGCACAAGTTGGACCGAAAGACCTCACTTTTCACTGATAACAGCGGTTCTGAAAACAAAACCGAAGAAATTGGCGTTGTTTCGGAAATAGCGTACGTTCAGATATGCATATGCTAGGTCTATGGAAATTGCCCAGTCTCCTGGGTTTGCTAGATTTATCACTTTTTGAAGGGTATCCATTTTGAAATGTTTTTTGACGAAATACTGATTCAAAGGTCGTAAGTTTATTACTGGTCTTAATTTTCCATTTGTCTTTGGGACTAGAAACAGTGTACTGTAAAAGACCTGATTGCAATTTCTAGAGCATTCTTTTTCTTTTGCAATAGGATCTTCTTTTTGACTTGAAACTATTGTAGTTTTTATTCCTAAGAATGGAGGAATCTTTAACAACTCCAGTTTATATCCATTCTTGATAATATCTAAGAACCATTGATCTGTATTAATTTTCTTCCAGTTTTCCAGATAAAAACTTAGACGACCTCCGACGGGATCGCTGGTTTTAAGGCAAAAATCTGATTGTCGCTGCTAACCAGAAAGTCATTTTTTTTCTTTGAAATACGAAAAACTGGCGTTTTGGCCGAGAATTCTCCAGACACACCATCTTTAGGTCTAGACTTTGTCTCAGTATAGGTATCTGACCTAGAACGTCCTGATGAACAATTTTAGTTTGACCAAGATTGTGAATGGGAGACCTGACAAGAGGATTTCTATCTTTTCCCCGTTGAAGCGCGCGTCGTCTCCTGTCTTTTTCAGACAGCTCCGGAATAAGATCACACAGCCGATCCTTTAGTTCCTTTCTATTCTTGAGGGTTTCTTCAAGTCCTTTACCGTAAACTCTCAGCCCTGTAAGAGGTAAACCAGTAACTTTGGCCTGAGTGTCTCTCAAGGATCCAAGAACCGTTTCTGGACAAACAACCTTTCTCCTAATAACATGGTGAAAGGCTCCCACACGTCCCATTTGATCGATAGCCTTTGAGGACATGTCAAACAAATCTCTGGTTGTTTGAACTGCTTTATCAATGTTAGGCTCAGAACAGTAAGCAATAAACCTAATCCCTTTTGTAAATAAGCCTGTATCGTGATGCCCATCCTTGCTGCCAATTGTCCATGATAGGCAACACACTCGTTGTTTTTGAAAGGTTGAATAGTTAACATTGTATTACCAGTCCATGGCTTCATATTCTACCCATGTCTGTTGCACAGCATAATTTCAACTAATTCATCAAGTTGAAGCACTTGCAAAAAATCTTCTGACTTTTGATGAATAGGGAAAAACTGTCTGTATTCGTCTTTAAAAGCTGAAAGTCAGACTTCTCTGCTCGCCAAGACTTTGATAAAATCTCCTTCTGACAGTCTTCTACGACAATACCATCCAGCTGACTGTCTGGTATATTGAGGTAAAACAGGACTGCCAAACCACCATTTTGTTGGTTAATTGACATCTGTGTACTGACTATGAAAAGTTGAGTGGGAAGGGTTTTCACCGAGTAGGCCTAAATCTGAAGGTTGAATAGAGAACACATCGTCTTCCTGGGCATCATTAAAAACTTGTTTACGGCGGAACCGAGAAACTTTGTAAAAATATTATAATAGAGTCACATTTCTTGTACATTTTCTCTTCGAAGGAAAGTCTTTTATTTTCTAAGTCATGAACTGTAGTTCTCTTCGTGGTTCGTGGATTCGATACCCCACCCACACCTGTATCGGAGAACGTATTCCGAATATCGTCATCTTCTTGTCGAAGTCTGAGTTTCACGGCTGCTTAAGCCATAATAGTCGCTAACCAAAAATGACTAAGTCGTAAAACACATTAAACAAGAAAAGAGCGTAAAGGGGCGTCTGAATGTTTCAACTCTGAAAATAAAAGCTAGGGATTTATTATTCATGTTTTATGACGCTTGATAACAACGGAAGTAGTTGTTGTTGTCGTAATCAACCGTTTGGCGAGTCCGAATGTAAAGAAAGGAAGGTTATCCTCTATATAATTATAATCAGTAAGTTAATTTAGGGAAATAAAATTGTCAAGTTGAGTTATTGTAACGTCAGGATCGGTTTGAATAACTCATTCAAATTGTAATCCAAATTAAATGATGTTTCCATCTTGGAAAAAAAAAACTTGTCGCATAAGCACATGTACCTGAAAAATGACATGAAAAGCACGAATATAGTCACGTGGTCTAAGTGAGATAGAAAATCTGGTGCCGTGATATATGTGAAATATACACTCGCTAACGCTCGTGTATGTTTAACATATACCATGGCACTCTTTTCCCCATACTTTAACAAAACAGAAGGGACACTCAAATTTTGCAAGTACTCGCTTAGATACAGTTACATTTGAAAATAGTTGTCTAATTTGGGATGTTATGTAGTAGATGGTAATGCTTGTTTTTCCCCTTAACCACACAATCCCGACTTTATACGATCCTGGAGGAAAATTGCTTTTGAAAACAATGTTTTCTAGTCTTTTAATGCCAAATTCTAGCATTTTAGCCGTATTTGATTTGTAGTAACGCAAATGCCTAAGGTATGGACAAGTCCAAAATTTTGACGTTTTGTAAATAGTCAATTCAGGTAGCTTGCTCGTTAGAGATGACCGGTAAGAAAAAGGTTTACTGTATTTCTAAGTTCAAACGGTCTTCCAGAATGATCGAATCTAACGTTACTTGACTCAAGAAAGACACTTCAAGAAAAGGAAAATGTCTTTCTTGACTGATATGGATAACAATGTGGGAGAAGAAATAGTTGGATAAAGAAAGAAACTTCCCATCGTGAAAAGCAGAAAAACGTTTTCTTGAGTGGTACGCGTTGAAATGTGGTTTTGTGTGATAAGGGATCAATTTGTTATCTTCTTATCAAATTTTTTTCCTCTGCGCGCCAAACTTGAATATGCAATCGATCATTTAGTTTAGGATAGTAAACTCTCCAAACTCGAAACTTTAAAATAGTGTCTTTTTCAGACAATAAGACAATTTTCGCCCATGTAGATCAGGATCAGACAGCACACTATATGCAGTCTCCCATTGTCCTCAAGAGCACCTTAAGGTTGCGAAAGGCAACCTTTTTTCGCAACCTTAAAAAAGACCATAGGGTATATGACGTAGCAAGGCAAGTACTTTGGTGTAATACGGTAGAATAATAAATTTCACCGTTTTAACCGGCTTCTGTTTTTTGTGCATTTGTACAGAATTCTGATGGAGAGACAATGTTTGAGACGTGGTTTGCTGGTCCTAGTTTTAATGATTGTTGCGACCGTGTTAACGTTTGGAACCTACTACCACACCAATCCAGGTTTGTAGCACTTTTGTTTTCTTATAAATCCATTATCTCGTTATAGACAACGTAATGTTGCGAACGATATGGAATAAGATTATGTATGGTGAATCAAACAAAAATAGACTAATCCTAGACTCTACACTGTCTTTGTATTGCATTGTAAGAAAAGAAAAGAACCCTTTAGAAAACATTGTCACAGTGGATTACTAATGAACGATTATTTCTTCCTGTCAATCACCATCTTATCGCTTTTGTCAGCGGGACTTACATGGAAACGGACAGAGCAACGCGGCTTCTAGATTTAGTCGTCCCAAAACTTAATCGACACTACGAAACTTTTTTTTATATGTTTCTGCATGAACTAATGATATAAGTTATCCAATTAAATGATTTAAAAGTATCCGATGGCGTATAATATAGCCGTTCAGATGCCTTATTACGAATGGGCTATCGAGATTAAATTTGTCAAAGTTAAATTGCTATAGATCGCGTTGAATGCTTTCTTAATAAAATTTGTTGTTTGATAAGATTCTATCTCAAACGCAAAGCTGTATAAGATCCTATATGTCCTGCAAAGATAGCTTTGTAATCAGCAAAGAGACAAAATTCTAAATTGTTCACATTTTTGTCAGCTTTTGTTTATATACCGTTTGTCATTGTGACGCCGTTATATCGTATCTTAGGATACATATGTCTGGTGCTCTTGCTAAAAGAGGACTGAGCTATGCTCTGCGAAAACTATCGACTCATGTCCGCCTGTGCAGTCTGTACAGGCTGACACGTTTAAAACTTTTTTGTTACTGCTTATTATCCCCCGCCGAAAGGCGGCGGGGGATATGGTAATAGTCTCCGTCCGTCCTTCCGTCCTTCCGTCACTGCGTCATTCCGTCATTCCGTCCTTCCGCTTTTTGTCCGGAGCATATCTCCAAAAAAGGTAGGAACTTGAAACTTCACAAGTGGATAGATCTCATTTAGGAGGCGTGCAGTGTACAAGAACCATTACTCTATCTTCAGTATTTTTGGAGTTATTGCCCTTTGTAAATTTTTACTTTGAATTTTTGTCCGGAGCATATCTCCAAAATTATGAAAGGTAGGAACTTGAAACTTCACACACATATAGAACTCATTGAGGAGGCGTGCAGTGCGAAAGATCCATATCTCTGTCTTCAGTAATTTTGGAGTTATTGCCCTTTGTAAATTTTAACTTTGGATTTTTGTCCGGAGCATATCTCCAAAAGTATGAAAGCTAGGAACTTGAAACTTCACAAGTGGATAGATCTCGTTAAGGAGGCATGCAGTGTACAAGAACCATTACTCCATCTTCAGTATTTTTGGAGTTATTGCCCTTTGTAAATTTTTACTTTGAATTTTTGTCCTTAGCATATCTCCAAAAGTATGAAAGCTAGGAACTTGAAACTTCACAAGTGGATAGATCTCATTAAGGAGGCGTGCAGAGTACAAGAACCATTACTCTATCTTCAATGTTTTTGGAGTAATTGCCCTTTGTACATTTTTTATGGAATTTTTGTCTGGAGCATATCTCCAAAAGTGTGAAAGCTAGGAACTTGAAACTTCACACACACTCATTAAGGAGGCATGCAGTGCGAAAGATTCATTACTCTGTCTTCAGTATTTTTGGAGTTATTGCCCTTTGTAAATTTTAACTTTGAATTTTTGTCCGAAGCATATCTCCAAAAGTATAAAAGCTAGGAACTTGAAACTTCACACATATATAGAACTCATTGAGGAGGCGTGCAGTGCGAAAGATCCATTACTCTGTCTTCAGTATTTTTGGAGTTATTGCCTTTTGTAAATTTTAACTTTGGATTTTTGTCTGGAGCATATCTCCAAAAGTATTTGAAATATCAACTTCAAACTTCACAAGTGGATAGATCTCATTAAGGAGGCATGCAGTGTACAAGAAACATTACTCTATCTTCAGTGTTTTTGGAGTTATTGCCCTTTGCACATTTTCTTCGGGAATTTTTGTCAGGAGCATATCCCCAAAAGTATGAAAGGTAGGAACTTGTAATTGTTGAGTTATTGCTCTTTGTTAATTTTCACTTTGGAATTTTGTCCGGAGCATATCTCCAAAAGTACAAAGGCTAGGAGCTTCAAACTTTATACACTTATAGAATTCATTTAGAAGTGCACTTCACAAAAACCAAAACTCTGTCTTTATTAATTTTTTTAGTTATTGCCCTTTGTTAATTTTTATTTTGGATTTCTGTCTGGCATATATCTCCAAAAGTATAAAAGCTAGGAACTTAAAATTTCATACACATATAGAACTAATTGAGGAAAAGTGCAGTGCACAAGAACCATAACTCTATCTTCAGTATTTTTGGAGTTATTGCCCTTTGTAAATTTTTACTTTGGATTTTTGTTTGCACATTTTCATTTAGATTACAGGCTTTTTTCGACTGATTACCCTTTGATGAATTTATTTCATCATGGACATATAACAAAAAGGCCACATGTACATGCAAAACACAATACCTCTTATACGTTTGTATCAAAAAAGGTCTTTTTCGGCGGGGGATATCATTTCAACGAAATTGCTTGTTTTTCTGCATATACAAGGACTATAATACACCGACGTTCAGACAATTATAAAACAAAATTGATGCTATAGATCCTTAATTAGGCAATAAATTGCTTGGCATAATGAATCAAAGGGGTGCACGTGCGGTGATCAAAAAAAGATCGTTGACTATCTCGTTTTTTTGAAAACTACCACACGTATAATTACAAAATTTTGCATAGGCCTACATGAGCATCAGTTATCTTGTAACTGACTCAAGCTTTCATATTCAAGTAGGTAAAGTATGACGTCATTTTTATGACGGGAGTAATCATAACGGTTTACGTTAAACTCAACAAGAATTTGTCTGAAGTCAAAAGCCTCGCTGTGACCGGATCCTTGATGGTAACGTCGCGTGACACGCTCCCACACGTGCTTCGCTCATGGAAATCAAAAATGAATAAGGGCATAGCAATCAGAGGAAGTTACTTTCAAAAATAGTTAACACTCCAAGTTGCTTTTTATAACAAAATTCCGATACCGGCACTGATCCACGTTCTTTCTGATCAACCCTCGTAAAGCTGTCTTTTGGAAGAGCATGACTCAAGTTAAAATTTTTCGTCATTATACCAAGCTAGTTATAATATGAGTCCGGTGTTTACAAATCGGCTGAATCTCTAGGTAAAATAGTACTTGCAGAAATAGTCATGCAGAAAAAAATGCTGCTATAGCAAGCGTTTTTGGCCTGTACCAGCCACGTGGACTGACATAGGTCGTTACTTGTTTATAAATCCATTGAACACCCTTTTCCAGAGCACCATTTAGTCTATTATGAACAAGGTTTATTGCTTATTGCATGGGTAGCGAAGTGGTTGGATTGTGATTCTAATAGTTATAGGTCCGAATTCCACAATGACAAATAAATTCTATTTTTTGTTTTTGCCTATCTTCTTGTAAAAGTAAAGGTAACGTCGTTATGATTTTCCCATAAGTATAGATCTACTAGCTTTTCTCTAAAATTAATTTCAGAACTTTTTGCTATTCAAGTTTCGTTTCATTATTCAGCTTTGGCCTTTCTCTACAGCAGTTTAAACACTCTAGCATACGGCTGTTTTTCCAGATTGTTCCGTAGTGAAAACATTTTGAGGCGACAAATTAAAGAGCGCCCCGTCTTAACTGTTGGATGTGACACTAAAGATACAGATAAGACTAAGCGAATAAGAAAAATATAGGCCTATTGTCAAGTACTTTCTCCTTTTGTCGTAATGTTTTCAAAGACTCTAAGCCCAAGAGTAGTGAAATCATGGAAAAAGTTTTTCTTAATGAGTTAGGAGGCGGTCATTCTCTTACCTGTTAACCCTTTCCCAAACGACAAATTTTAGGCTCTTCCAAACTGAAAGAGCTTGCAGACGACAATTTTAACTTTCATAACAATGGCAGAAAATTATCCGAAGGGGTTGAAAACACTGTGGGAAAAGGAGAAATTGCTCGTTATGAGCAATTTGTCCTTTTCCCACAGTGTTTTCAAAAGACTTTAACTGCAGACACGTAAAAACCAGGGCTTGTTTGGGAAAGGGTTAATTATTCTCTTAATTGGGGACTGGTCGGAAATGAAAACATTTGCAAAAAAAAAATACAACAACATGTAATATGGCTCAAATTATGGAGTTTGTTTAAGAAAGTGATAAAAACATTGCATTTTATCCTTTTCCCATAACGTTGTCAAAGCTTCCTTCCACCGTATCGTTTAAACTTGGGATTTATTGGTACAGTGTAGTAGGGACAATTTTTATATGACATGCTTATTTGGTCAGTCTGCATTACGCTGTGTTCTGCATGGTCGATCATTTCCCTCCAATCAATCACAAGATCTTTGATGATTCAAAAACTGTACTAATGGAGCTGCCAGTGTCCACTAATGCCTTGATCTTGTAGTTTCCTATTTTAACTTCATTTGATGATCCGACTAATTTTGGGTCTTTTGATCGTGTGCCTAAGTTCAACCCCCAAACAGAGGCCCATACTAGTTTGGCCATTTCTGTGCAATGTGGCCAAACTACTGACAATTATAACATTGCCTTCCTAACGCGCTCGGCCAGTCTTTGACCTTCTTCTAATGCACCCGAAACATGCAGGTGTATAGGAAGTTGATCCTAATGATCTTTGCTGTGTGTCTGCACCATGAGTATGGTTAGTCTGTCTTCCATTTCCCTTTGAAAACTGTTGTTTTTGTCTCCCTCTGAAATTTCTGAGACGGTAACTTCCCTGGCTTTGCTCCGTGTCTTCATGCTGCTTTTCCATCTTATCTATTTAATTTCTGTAGTAGCTTTTTCACCTTTCACAGTTCAGAAGACTTTGTTTCCATATCTACTTGGGATTGGCATTGTTGATGCCTTGTGTTTGTCGAATCGGCTTCTATTTTTCGATCTTAATCTTGACATTATCGTGAATCATGTCATTCTTTTATGATGCCATAGGTTTGAAGTCAGAGGTCAGCCTATGATAGGGTGCCCTTTGTAGAATTGTTTCGTCTTGAGATAAAGCACCAAGTATAAATGCCTGGCTGTAAATTTCTTCAATGCTGATAGAGTAACCTCAGTGTTCAAAGGCAACTGTTGACAGGAATAAAATTTCCTCGCTATACTATCTTTGGTTTCTATTGTTCCATAGATGCTTTCAAATTTCTTAGGAACAAATTCCAATATAATTCCAGCTGCTAATCTTCTGGGATAATCAGCTGCAGTGCTTTTCACTGATCTTCTGATTCTAAAAGTATCTGATCTTATAACTGTCTATTTCTTGTCAGCCGATAGCGGATCTATCTCATATCTAAAAGTTTTCCGTGTTATCTCGCCTTTATTCTATTTCCCATATAATACGGATAATTTGGGGTAAGTATGAGAAGCTGTTGGTCTTGAAGAATCGTGAACCGAGGAGTGCTACTACAATAGGGCTAACAATTCTAAATTCAAACTTCTTTTCTCTCTTTCTTTTTCAGAGCGCTTTCATTCAGCTTTAGGAGTACCACAGTTTTACGAAAAAGATATCATTGGGAAAGAGATCTTGCTTCTTCCTTCTCTGGACGAAATAAACGCACTGAACGTTTCAGCAACTTTGGCTCTAATTCACCAGTAAGTCGACCGTTTATGGTTGTTTCTAATAATGTTTATAATAATATGCTCCAGCTTTCGGTAGTACAACCGGCTTCTGCAAGTGTGATCATTTGATACACTGTCCACAGTTGAACTGCAGGCACTGTATCACAGGTTCACACTAATTGTCTTTTCGTACAGATCGCTTGCCTTAGTCTTTTTAAGGTACTTTCCATAGTACTTCCTGTTAATAGTCTTACCACTTTCCACCCTGTGACTTGTCAAAATTCCATGTCTATCTACGCGAAGATCATTCATGAGCATCTTAAGTTTAGACTCATAGCTAAACCAATAAACATTCGGTTAAATGATGTTTTAATAAGCAAAAACCATCTGTTCTACTCACCTTACTTCAACTGTACCAACACTGTAGTTAGAAATACATGTTTCTGAGAATCTGATGATGAAGATCTGTAAACATCAAGTCTTGAATAAAGATTTATTTGTCTATCCCTCATTATCTATATAATGGCTCCCATATATAGTAATTCACCGTTGCATGCAATTATCTCTTTACACGCTGACAAATATTGCCATAAACAGTGGGCGATGTTGTCTCCATACTGGCTGACAAATTTTATGTGCCCTTACTTTTTGACAAGGGAACCAATATTGCAGTAAATCATTGTGTGCATATTCTTTGACTGGACAACAGATATTGCAGTTAGCCATTTTTAGCTCACCTGAGCACGAAGTGCTCATTGTGAGTTTTTGTGATCGCCCAATGTCCGCCGTCCGTCGTGCGTCGTCTGTCGTACGTCGTGCGTCGCCTGCCATGTGTCGTCCGTCGTCCACAATTTCTTTAAACATCTTCTCCTCCTAAACCACTGGGCCAATCTTGATGAAACTTAGCAAGGATGTTCCTTAGGTGAAGCTCTACCAAGTTGTTCAAGAGATTGAATTCCAGTCATAACTCTGGTTGCCATGGCAACCAAAAGGAAAACAAGAGGGCCATTGGCCCTGGAACGCTCACCTTAGACTATAGCATATTAATGAAATTCAATTCTTTGAGCAACTTTGTTAAAACTTCACCCAAGGAACATCCCTGCCAAGTTTCATCAAGATTGGCCCAGTGGGTTAGGAGAAGAAGATGGAAGAAATTATTGATGGGCGACAGAAGCCGGACATAGGGCAATTAAATATCAAAGCTCTACACCTTCCAGTTTCAAAGAAGAATTTTCAATTTTCCTTCTTTGTCCTAAGTTCGAACTATGTGGTCCCCGAGGCTGGGTCAGTTTTAACCAAAGCAGCATCCTTGGGACAAACTTGGTAGAGGTCCAATCAAAGATGCTACATACCAAGTATCAAAGCTCTACACCTTCCCGTTTAAGAGAAAAAGAAATTTAAAATTTTCCTTCTTTGTTCCTATGTTCCAACCTGCGACCTCCGGGGCATGGCCAGTTTTGACGCCAGGGACATCATATGACCAAACGTGGTAGAGGTCCACTAGAAGATTCTGCATACCAAATATCAAAGCTCTGCACCTTCAAGTTTCAGAGAAGATTTCTAAAGTTTTCCTTCTTTGTTGCTATGTTCTAACATGTGACCCCCCCACGGGGCAGGGCCAGCTTTGACACCAAGGGCATAATATGAACAAACTTGGTAGAGATCCACTAGGAATTGCTACATGCCAAAGATCATAGCTCTATGCCTTCTAGCTTTAGAGAAGAAGAATTTTAAAATTTTCTTTCTTTCTTCCTATGTTCGAACTTGTGACCCCCGGGGCGGTGCCAGTTTTGACCCCAGGGGAATGATTTAAATAAACTTGGTAGAGGTCCACTAGGAGATGCCACATTCCAAATATCAAAGCTCTACTCCATCTAGTTTCAAATGAGAAGAATTCTAAAGTTTTCCTTCTTTGTTCCTATGCTCAAACTAGTGACCCCCGGGCGGGGCCAGTTTTGACCCCAGGGACATCATTTGAATAAAGTTGATGGAGGTCCACTAGGAGATGCAACAGACCAAATATCAAAGCTCTATCAAAGTTTCTAGTTTTTCAGGAAAAGAATTTTAAAGTTTTCCTTCTTTGTTCCTATGCTCAAATTTGTGACCCCCGGGTCGGGGCCAGTTTAGACCCCAGGGACATAATTTGAACAAACTTAGTAGAAGTCCACAAGGAGATGCCACATACCAAATATCAAAGCTCTACGCCTTCAAGTTTCAGAGAAGAAGATTTTTAAAGTTTTCCTTCTTTGTTCCCATGCTCAAACTTGTGACCCCCGGGATGGGGCCAGTTTTGACCCCAGGGGCATAATTTGAATAAACTTGGTAGAGATCCACTAGGAGATGTTACATACTAAATATCAAAGCTCTGTGCCTTCAAGTTTAAAGAGAGAAGGTTTTTAAAGTTTTCCTTCCTTGTTCCTATGCTCAAACTCGTTATCCCCCATGGCGGGGCCAGTTTTGACCCTAGGGGCATAATTTGAACAAACTTGGTAGAGGTCCATTAGGATATGCTACGTACCAAATATCAACGCTCTGCGCCTTCTGGTTTCAGAGAAGAAGATTATTTTTGTTGCCATGGCAACCAGAGTTATGGGTGGAATTAAATTCTTTAAAAACATTTGGTTAAGCTTCACCCAAGGAACATTCCTGCCAAGTTTCATGAAGATTGGCCCAGTGGTTTAGGAGGAGAAGATGTTTACAGAAATTGTTGACGGACGACGGACATTGGGCGATCACAATAGCTCACTTTAGCACTTTGTGCTAAGGTGAGCTAAAAATAGCAAAATCTTTGAAAATCTTCTTTTCTGAAACTAGGAGGCATAGAGCTTTGATATTTGGTATATAGCATCTCCTGCTGGACCTCAACCCAGATTGTTCATATGATACCCCTGGGGTAAAAACTGGCCCCGCCCCAAGGATCACAAGTTTGAAACATAGCAACAAAGAAGGAAAACTCTTCTTCTCTGATACTAGAAGGTGGAGAGCTTTGATATTTGGTATGTGGATCTCCAAAGAGACCTCTGCCAAGATTGTTCATATGATGCCCCTGGGGTCAAAACTGGCCCTGCCCCGGGTGTCACAAGTTTGAAACGTAAGAACAAAGAAGGAAAACTATAAAAATCTTCTCTGAAACTAGAAAGTGGAGAGCTTTGATATTTGGTATGTAGCAGCTCCTATAGTGGACCTCTACCAAGATTGTTCATATGATGCCCCTGGGGTCAAAACTGGCCCAGCCCCGGGGTTACAAGTTTGAAACATAGGAACAAAGAAGGAAAACTTTAAAAATCTTCTTCTCTGAAACTAGAAGGTGCAGAGTTTTGATATTTGGTTTGTAGCATCTCCTAGTAGACATCTACCAAGATTATCCATATGATGCCCCTGGGGTCAAAACTGGCCCCATCCCGGGGGGTCACAATTTTGAAACACAGGAACAAAGAAGGAAAACTTTAAAAATCTTCTTCGCTGAAATTAGAAGGTGCAGAGCTTTGATATTTGGTATGTTGCATCTCCTAGTGGACCTCAACGAAGACTGTTCATATGATACCCCTGGGGTCAAAACTGGCCTCTCCCCGGGGGTCACAAGTTTGAAACATGGCAACAAAGACGGAAAACTTTAAAAATCTTCTCCTCTGAAAGTAGAAGGTGCAGAGCTTTGATATTTTGTATGTAGCATCTCCAAGTGGATCTCTACCAAGAGTATTCATATGATGCCCTTGGGGTCAAAACTGGCCCCGCCCCGGGGGTCACAAGTTTGTAACATAGGAACAACGAAAGAAAATGTTAAAAATCTTCTTCTCTAACACTAGGAGGTGCAGAGCTTTGATATTTGGTATGTAACATCTCGTAGTTGACCTCTACCAAGATTGTTGATACGATGACCCTGGGGTCCAAACTGGCCCAGTCCCGAGGGTCACTAGCTCACCTTTAGCACTTTGTGCTAAGGTGAGCTAAAAATAGCAAAATCTTTGAAAATCTTCTTTTCTGAAACTAGAAGGCATAGAGCTTTGATATTTGGTATGTAGCATCTCCTAGTGGACCTCAACCCAGATTGTTCTTATGATACCCCTGGGGTCAAAATGGGCCCTGCCCCGAGGGTCACAAGTTAGGAACAAGGAAGAAAAACTTTAAAAATCTTCTTCTCTGAAACAAGAAGGAGTAGAACTTTGATATTTGGTATGTAGCATCTACTAGTTTATCTCTACCAAGTTTGTTCAAATGATGTCCCTGGGGTCCAAACTGGCCCAGCCCAGGGGGTCACAAGTTTGAAACATAGAAACAAAGAAATAAAACTTTAAAAAAAATCTCTGAAACTGGAAGTTGTTGAGCTTTGATATTTCATATGTAGCATCTTCTAGTGGACCTCTTCCAAATATGATACGATGATCCTGGGGTCCAAACTGGCCCCGCGCTAGTGGTCACAAGTTTGAACGTGGGAACAAAGAAGGAAAACTTTGAAATTCCTCTTTTCTAAAACAAGATGGAAACTTCGTACGTGTGTTCCTTATGATAGTCTGCCAATAACAATATGTTACCTTTTTTCATTAATTGTCGTGTCATTGAAAAAGGGGGCTTGGTGTAAATTTTCACTGACGACCAATATCTCTTTCACTACAGGACAAAATGTAATTAAACTTCATCTTGTTAAGCGACAGACAATAGTTATTTGATTTTATTTCATGAAACGACATGTTATCAAAAAAGGGGGCTAAATGTATAATTTCATGATGGACCAATTACAGTCAGTTTGCCCATCCATCCACCTTGACGGATATCTTCTAAAGTTCTTGGCATTTATGAAACTTCAAACATGTTTTCCTTAGGATAGTCTTTTGATACAGTTTTCTTCTGTAAGATGTGTCACAGAAAAAGGGGTTACCTTTCACATCCTGGACTTGCTGAGCCCCTATAGATCAGTCAGTAATGTTGTGAGATGTTAGTCTAGGGTTCCCAGTTTGCGCTGGCTTGATTACTGTCTCAGCCAACATACTTTGACATTTAATCAAAAGTTACGGAGACAATTCTCATTTGTGTCTTACCAATGAGGGAATGATGTTTTAATCTGTCATTTGACCACCATTTTGACCAGGAAATTAATGCCTGGCCTTCCAAGTTAATTCAATCCCTTACCTTGCAATCCTGACTTTCAATGACCCTGAATAAGAAAGGTTGTGAAAGCATTTTCGGAAAAGAAGAAAATGCTTTTTGCACAGTTACGTACCCTGTCAGAATTATTTGACCTTGAACTTTGATATTTGGTATTTATCTTCATTCCAGACCATTACTGCTTAGTACACACTGTGACAGGTGAGCGATATAGGACCATCATGGTCCTCTTGTTTTGTAACTCACTGCCTTTTACTTGAAATAAACCATCGCGTGCAATTACCAGTATCTACTTCACTGGCAGATGACTAATAAAGAATAAACCTTCGTGTGCTATTCTTTCTTGGTTGGATGATCGATATTGTAGTAAACCATGGCGTGTCATTTACATTGACTGACTGTCTGATTGATAATGCAGACGACTGTGGTATACTCTTTTCTCCTGACTGGCTGACTCATATTACAAAAAAACGGCGGTGTGCCAGTTTTTCCTTGACTTCATGATTTTAATCTGCGATAAATCACTGTGAACTCTTCATTATATCTGTTATTTCATTTTTTTCCGCAACAATGTGTAGATCTTTGGTTCAAATTCATAGTAAGTTACCCTGGGACGGAGATTGAGATCAAAGCATATATTTGAATCATACAAATGACACAACCCGTTTGCCTTCGATATGATTCTTAAAGTCAACGCACAATTGCACACCACGATTTATTGCAGTATTTGTTAGCCAGTCAAGAGATAGTTGCAAATAACGGTTTAATGCAATGTAAGTCTGTCAAGAGAAAATGGCACTCTACGGGTTATTGATATATAAGTCAGCAAGTCCATAGACACCGTCTTACCACGATTTATTGCAATCTTTTTTTTTTAAGTTAAGAGATGTCACACCATGGTTTATTGCAGTATTTGTCAACCAGTCCAGATATAATGGCAAACCACGTTTTATTTTAAAATATGGCAGCAAGTCCTCAGATAATGGCACACCATGGTTTATTGCAGTATTTGTCAACCAGTCCAGATATAATGGCAAACCACGTTTTATTTTAATATATGGCAGCAAGTCCCCAGATAACGGCACACCACGGTTTATTGCAGTATTTGTCAACCAGTCCAGATATAATGGCAAACCACGTTTTATTTTAATATATGGCAGCAAGTCCTCAGATAACGGCACACCATGGTTTATTTGATTGTTTTTTCAAGCAGTTAACTCTTTACTGAACGACATAATTTTAGACGAGTCCAAATTTGAAGCATCTACAGACGAAAAAAAATGACTAAAACACTGAAATGTTTTTTTCGGACAGGAATAAAACATTGTGGGAAAAGGAGAAAATGATGATTACCGTAATTTTCTCATTTTTTCAACAATGTTTTCAGAGGGCTTCTTTCTCAGAGTCGCAAAAACAAGGAATTGTTTGGGAAATGGTTAAGCGATAACGGTACTCTACAATTTATTGCAGTATTTTCAACCCAGTCCAGATATAACGGCACACCACGGTGTATTGCAATATTTGTCAACCAGTCAAGATATAATGGCACGCAACGATTTATTACAATCTTTTGTCAACCAGTCAAGATATAATGGCACGCAACGATTCATTACAATCTTTTGTCAACCAGTCAAGAAAAAAATAGCAAAGTGCGGTTTACTTTAAAATTCATCAGTCATACCAACACTTGATGAAACGCTACAGATTACTCCTCACATTCCTTCTTCAATCAAGTAATTTAAAATAGCACGCAAGTTTAACCTTATTTCAGATGCTCGTTACTCAGTTTGTCAAATAAAAACAGTTGTTATCCTACCATGTTACTTAAGATATTCTGGAATCAGGCAGGTAGATCATGGCACGCCATTGTTTATATGCCCGAATTTGAAGAATTGACAACGAATATGCGTCAGTCGATTCGTCAAAATCGAGCATATATGTTTGCTTGCAAAGATTTATAGCATATCTATTATTTGTCCAAAGATTAGTTTCAAGCAGATGATTGAATTTTAAGCAAACGTTTCCTTTTTTAATAAGTTATAGCATTAACAAGAAGATGGCGTTTTTTCAACGGACTTACAATGAAAAAGTTATCATAACTCTTTCCCAAACAAGCCCTGGTTTTTACGTGTCTGCAGAAAAAGTCTTTTGAAAACACTGTGGGAAAAGGAGAAATTGCTCGTAACGAGCAATTTCTCCTTTTCCCACGGTGTTTTCTACCCTTTTCGGGAACTTTCTACCATTTTCTCCAAATCTAAAATTGTTATCTGCAAACTGTTTCGGTTTGGAAGAGTCCAAAATTTGTCGTTTGGGAAAGGGTTAAATAATGTCTCAGTGTGACGTCACAGGTAGTGATATCGGACCCTTGTTATAAAGTCAGTGTGCATGTTTGGTAAGACTTTTTTTTTTTGTAATCGTTCCTTTAAATGATCTGAAAAAGTCTTTAGACCTCCAAAGCGTACAATGCCTCGGTACTTTGTTTTTTGTCAAAGCTTTTGTTAACTAATTATAATAATGGAATAGACTTCGACTAACTATTGAAACCCAATCACTTCTTGATATTTGGTCAAAGTGTTTGTGCATATACGAATCTGCTTCCTGTCTAAAACATCAGAATATTAAATGTATTCATCTAATGTCTTTGATAAATACATGAGAGTCTTTGTAGTCTGTTTGTATCCACCCAAGCTAGCCTCATTCTATCTTCATATCGTACTTACTTTTCAATATGGCTGACATAAGTTACGAAAATGCGCAGGTCCGATATCACTTCCTGTGACGTAGGTTGTTACCCTTGGTGTAAAGATGTCAGGTTGATGACACGTCAGAATGCAACACGGCATGTACACTATATCTACTACACACATGTATAATGTAATGGGGTTACACGATTCTTTACTCAGAACGACACTCATTAAACCACGTGAATGGATTTAAATTTATGAAAAAGTTGTTAACTGTAAACAGGACATGCTTGGAAAAAATGATAGAGTATAAAAGATTCAGAGAATAATAAGAAGATTGAGACGCGATTGACTTTGACAAGAGCGATTTAATAGAAATTATTCCAAAGTTCCTGCTAATATATTTCGAAACAATTATTTTTAGGTATACTAACACATACCAAATCCTTTGTCGAAACCAGCTTCGGATAGGAAACGTTTATGGCGGCGGAAAAGAAGTCTGCATTGATGAGGCTGTTGCACCGAAAAAGCCTTGTTTAGTTTATTCCTACGGGTAAGCCACATTACTATTGCTTTTAATATTTGGCATTTCATCACAGTATGATCAAATAAAACCGAGCATATCTAGCTGAAACTGATTTCTCTGAAAACCACCGATTGCAGAGCAAGTGCAACTGTTAGACACGTTACCATATATGTTAATTTGCCGAGTACAGACACAAATCCATGCACAACGTACATTATTTAAGAAATAATCTTCTTCCTATCGTGGTATATCGTTCATTAAACCACAGTTGTGAGTTATGAGGCACAATAAATAATCCACGAGGGCGATAGCCCGAGTGGTTTATTTATTGCGCCTCATAACTCACAATGTGGTTTATTGAACGATAAACCACTTTAGAAAGAAGATTATTTTGATTCTAACATGGCTAATTCTTAGTGAAAGGAAAACAAGTTCAAACTAGGAGTAAACAAGCGGATGAAGATAATGTTCCATTTAATCACTCACTCATTGAATGACGTCACTCTACATGGGTTGTCGCAGATTTTACCACGTTTTCCTTGCACTGTGTTTTCGAGCCAAAGTCGCGTGTCATGTTAGAATATAAAATCTAATGATTTCAGGTATTTACATTTTATCAGATCTAAATACAACTGAGGAATAAGAAATTCGCATAAAGACATGAATTAACTATTAGAGTGATCTGACAGGAATTGGACATTTTCAGTCATGGAGAAAAAGGGCCTGAAATCACCATTCTCATGGCAGGTTTTATGTACAGGGTTCGTTAAATATACTGGAAGTGCAAATCTACGATCAGACTGCACATAGGAAATCTGATCTTGACCTATTCTTATCTTCTGTTTTCCATAATGTCTCTGGGCTTCTTTGGCAACAAAATATTCTGTTTGTACCGTACATGGTTAGTGATGCCAGTGTCATTTCTTTCTTTCCTAGGTCGAGAAACCAATTTGATTTTGAGTCGGACATCATTAGATGGTTTGGTTGCGAAGTTCATACATTTGACCCAAGGTAAATATCTTGATAACTGGTTCTTTTCAAATTTATCCTACCGCCGGTGTAATGCAGAGAAATGACCCCTATTACAAAATGACCCACGGGTCATTCGTCGACGTAGTGGAATGACCCATGGGTCATTTCTCGACGTAGTGAAATGACCCATGGGTCATTTCTCTACGTCGAGAAATGACCGTGGGTCATTTTGTAATGGGGGTCATTTCTCTGCATTATACCGGAACTGATTTTACTATTTCCACTTGAAAACAGATTTCGCTAGGTTTGTAGACGACATAGATTTGAGAAAAGATTTGGGAATAGAGAAGTGAACCCACGGCATTATCTCCCGCTAGATGGCATTCTGTAAATACTCATCTATCTAATTTGGGCATTCTGGGTACAGAGCCAAACCACTTTCCTACGCGACAACCTATACTTTGAATTTCAAACTAGAATAAAGGTTTACTCAATAAAACGCCACCTCGTGCAATTCACTCAGCTATGTTCAGCAGTTTAGAGAAATCTGGAGCTGAAGCAGGTATCATTTCTCCTCAAACGTATTGTTAAAAGCTAATATTTTCTACATTGCTACTTTATAGAGCGTAATATAACAGTCAGCCCGCTTTCGGGGCTAGTGATGTGTCATACAAGACAGTCGAATCTTCGAAGAATATGACATGCGCAGACAACGGAACCCACGGACGAAAACGTTAAAGAGTGTGGAACGATATCGAAGTAGTCGTAAAGAAGCTGATTCTGGTCTGGACATATTCTGGTCTGGACATAATTGGCTTGCAGCACGCGAAAAGGGGCATTCGGACATTTGCGTTAAGTGTCGTCTCGGATCAGCCTGCGCAGTCCGCGCAGGCTGATCCGAGACGGCACTTTACGACTACATCAGATATTGTGATACAGTAGACTTGTCCAAAACAGAAAATTGCATAGAAACGGAAAGTGTCGTTTCGGATCAGCCTGCGCGGACTGCGCAAGCTGATCCGAAATGACACTTTGCGCAGATGTCCGAATGCCCCTTTTCGCGTGTTGCATGCCATATATGGCTACTCATGTATATGATAAGATAAGGTGGATATACATGTATGTAAAAATGCATGTATGTAAAAACCTTCAAGAAGGAGCATAAATTGGGATCACAGTAGTGTGACTTTACAGAAAAGATGATATCACTACGCCTGTTCATAATGACATATCAAAAAACACACATAAATGTATCGAACTTTTTTCTTTTAGTATGAAACACATACCGAATAACCAGGTGAAAAACCCTCCTGGATGTAAATTTCATCGAACCGGCTTATCCGACGAGACTACAGTCACAAACAAAGGCTGGCAGCTTCAAACGTTTGGAAAGACCCTAAAAGACTTAAACCACGAAAATGTACGTAGACAAAATTGACGACTGAGTGGGTGGGGATGTGTGTGTGTGTGTGTATGTGTGTGTGTGTGGGGGGGGGGGGGGGTGTGAGCCGTGCTGTAAGAAAATATGGGCTTGATGTAACCGCAAAAAGTATCAAAACAGGTCAGATTGCGCAGTCCGCACATGCTGACCTTGGACAAATTTTCTGTTTGTAGAAAACTTCTTTCCAAAGATTATTACTTTTCCCAAGATAATACACAAAATGGCTGCCAAACACGATAAATTTTGTTGTTTTGCCTTCAGATTTACATGTTATCAACGACTTCTAAACGCGCTGAGTGATTATTCTTTGCTTCAATACAGGTTAAAGCGACGAAAGAGAACGTCAGTACTGCGCTATAGCTTTTTTTTTTCTCGGAAAATTTACGATAGACTTGAGACGGTGCGGTGCATAATAAACGTCCAAATATAAGAAGAACAGAAAGCCAACCGAAACTTGTCATTATTGCGACTTCCCCAAAGATAATCGCATAATGTTCTTTACGATAAGATTATCGATGCCTGTTACATTAAGCTTTTAGAATCACTCAGACAGTGTCACCTTTCATTGTCATTGATCTGCCATATGCAACGTCATTAGCAACTAAAGCTTAAAAAAAATGGCGCATTCAAATAATTTATCACACAAACTGGCTGTTGTACGAGTCAATGATCTGAAGTCTACTTGCTTTTTTAGCTCACCTGAGCACAACGTGCTCAAGGGGAGCTATTGTGATCGTTCATCGTCCGTCCGTCCGTCCGTCCATCTGTCCGTTCGTCCGTTAACAATTTCTTTAAAAATCTTCTCCTCCAAAACCAGATGGTCAATCTTGATAAAACTTGGCAGGAATGTTCCTTGGGTGAAGCTGTACAAAAATTGTTAAAAGAATTTAATTCCATCAAAAACTCTGGTTGCCATGGCAACAAAATGGCTGAAAATGGAAAAAATCTTTAAAAATTTTCTTGTGACAAACCATAAGGCCGAGAGCATTCGTATTTTGTATGAAGCATCAGTGGGTGACCCTTTACCAAAATTGTTAAAATTATTCCCCTGGGGTCATATTTAGGCTTTGCCTGGGCGCACCCTATTTTACATAGAAACAAAGAAGGGAATCTTTAAAAAATCTTCTTCTGACAAACCATAATGGCTAGAGCATTCATATTTAGTATGTAGTATTATCTGATGATCCTCTACCAAACTTGTTAAAATTATTCCTCTGCGGTCATATTTGGGCTCTGCCCGGGCGCACCCTATTTTAAAATCTTTAAAAATCTTCTTGTGACAAAACATAACGCCGGGAACATTCATATTTTCTTTGAGACATCACTGAGTGACCCCTTACAAAAATTGTTAAGATCATTCCCATGGGTTCATATTTGGGCTTTGCCTGGGCGTTCTCTATTTTACATAGAAACAAAGAAGGAAATCTTTAAAACTTCTTCTTCTGACAAACTATAATGACTAGAACATTCCTTTTTAGTATGTAGCATTATCTGATGATCTTCTACCAAAATTGTTACAATTATCCTTCTGCGGTCATATTTGGGCTCTGCCCGGGCATACCCTATTTTAAAATCTTTAAAAATCTTCTTGTGACAAACCATAAGGCAGAGGGCATTCATATTTTGTTTGTAGAATCATTGGGTAACCCCTTACCAAAGTTGTTGAAATTATTCTCCTGGGGTCATATTTGGGCTTTGCCGGGGCGCACCTTATTTTACATAGAAACAAAGAAAGAAATCTTTAAAAAATCTTCTTCTGACAAATTATAACAGCTAGAGCATTCGTATTTGGTATGTAGCATTACCTGATGATACTCTACCAAAATTGTTAAAATCATCCCTCTGGGGTCATATTTTGGCTCTGCCCGGGAGCACCCTATTTTAAAATCTGTAAAAAAAAACTTCTTTTGACAAACCATAACGGCTAGAGCATTCATATTTTCTTTGAAGCATCATTGGTTGACCCCTTACCAAAATTGTTAAAATTATCCCCTGGGGGTCATATTTGTTCTTTGTCCGGGCGCACCCTATTTTACATAGAAACAAAGAAGGGAATCTTTAAAAAATCTTCTTCTGACAAACTGCAATGGCTAGAGCATTCATATTTGGTATGTAGCATTATCTGATGATCCTCTACCAAAATTGTTAAAATTATTCCTCTGCGGTCATATTTGGGCTCTGCCCGGGAGCACCCTATTTTAAAATCTTTAAAAATCTTCTTGTGACAAAACATAAGGCCGGGAGCATTCATATTTTGTTTGAAACATCATTGAGTGACCCCTTACAAAAATTGTTGAAATTATTCCCCTGTGGTCATATTGGGCTTTGCTGGGGCGCACCCTATTATGCATAGAAACAAAGAAGGAAATCTTTAAAAAATCTTCTGATGACAAGTCATAATGGCTAGAGCATTCCTATTTAGTATGTAGCATTATCTGATTATAATCTACCAAAATTATTAAAATTATTCCTCTGTGGTCATATTTTGGCTCGGTCCAGGTGTACCCTATTTCAAAATCTTTAAAAATCTTCTTGTGACAAACCATAATGCTAAGAGCATTCATATTTTGTTTGAAGCATCATTTGGTGACCCCTTACCAAAATTGTTAAAATTATTCCCCTTGGGTCTCATTTGGGCTTTGCCCGGGAACACCCTATTTTACATAGAAACAAAGAAGGAAACCTTTAATAAATCTTTTCCTGACAAACTGCAATGGCTAGAGCATTCATATTTGGTATGTAGCATTATCTGATGATCCTCTACCAAAATTGTTGAAATTATTCCTCTGCGGTCATATTTTGGCTCTATCCAGGTGTACCCTATTTTAAAATCTTTAAAAATCTTCTTGTGACAAAACATAAGGCCGGGAGCATTCATATTTTGTTTGAAGCATCATTGGGTGACCCTTTACTAAAATTGTTAAAAATTATTCCCCTGGGGTCATATTTGGGCTTTGCCTGGGCGCACCCTATTATGCATAGAAACAAAGAAGGAAATCTTTAAAAAATCTTCTGATGACAAGTCATAATGGCTAGAGCATTCCTATTTAGTATGTAGCATTATCTGATGATCCTCTACCAAATTTATTAAAATTATTCCTCTGTGGTCATATTTGGGCTCTGTCCGGATGCACCCTATTTTAAAATCTTTAAAAATCTTCTTGTGACAAACCATAATGCCGACAGCATTCGTATTTTTTTGAAGCATCATTTGGTGACCCCTTACCAAAATTGTTAAAATTATTCCCCTTGGGTCTCATTTGGGCTTTGCCCGGGTACACCCTATTTTACATAGAAACAAAGAAGGAAACCTTTAATAAATCTTTTCTGACAAACTGCAATGGCTAGAGCATTCATATTTGATATGTAGCATAATCTGATAATCTTCTACCAAAATTGCTAGAATTATCCCTCTGCGGTCATATTTGGGCTCTGCCCGGGCGCATACTATTTTACATAGAAAGAAAGAAGGAAATCTTTTAAAATCTACTTGTGACAAATCATAAGGGCTAGAGCATTCATATTTTGCATGTAGTATCATCTAGTGACCCTTTATGAAAATAATTAAAATTATCCCCTTGGGGTCATATTTGGGCTCTGTGCCCTGGTGCACACTATTTTACATAGATTCATAGAGGGAAATCTTTTAAAATCATTTCCATCTAAAAACGAGAAATTGTTTGTAACAAGCAATTTCTCCTTTCTCACAATCTTTTCTACCATATAGATCACTTATTTTTCATTCTAAATACACTTTAAAAATGTCGTCTGCAATTGTTTCAATTTGGACCAGTCTAAAATTTTGTCGTCTGGTAATGGGTTAAATTACAAGTCAAAAAGGGAACAAGACACTGTGAAGAGAAAAATTGATGATAAGCAGCAGTTTTTAGCTCCACTGGCCAAAGACAAAGAAGAAAACCTGTAAACATCTTCTTGTGACAAACCCCAGGGTATGCCTTATTAATAGCCTGCCCTTGATAAATCATATATGTTACAAATATACTCAGGTGAGCGATATAGGACCATTATGGTCCTCTTGTTACTCGGTCAAAACCATTGTAATGATTAAAGGACCGTTTTAATGCTTTTTTACGTTACTTGAAGGAATCAAAATATATTCAAACTTCGAGATTGAACTGCAAAAGGATCTTTACTGTCTAATAAGCTTTAAAGCATTCCGACATATTATAAGTGATACATGTATATGTATATTGTTTTTACCACAGAGAACCGAGTATATATCGATCATTTTTGGGCTTCTTTCAGAGAACTATAGACATTCTCAAAATAGACGTAGAGGGAGCGGAATGGCGGTCAATCAATCAAATGATAGAAAGTGGTGATATCTACCGAGTCAGACAAGTTCAAGTGGAGCTACATTTTCGAAACAAAGAAAACAACTATACAGCTCGATTGGGTGTATTAAAGAAACTCCATGATTCTGGCTTCAGAGTGTTTAACCGAGAGAGGAACGTATTTTGTCCGAGGTGTAATGTGTTTAACAAAGAACTTGGATACCAAATTTCATACAATATCGAGATGTGCTATATTAACACGAATTTTCTTTAACCCTTTACCGCAGAACTCCTAGTTTTACCGAAGATGACTTTTGAAAACATTTTTGGAAAAGGAGAAAATGCTGGTGACCAGCATTTTCTTCTTTTCCTAAAACGTTTTGTACTCTTACACTGGACAATGCCCTTTTCTTGTTAGTAACATTTAATTGTTGTCTGCAAATGCCTTAATTCCGATCCGTCTTGAATCTTGACGTTTGGTGATTAGTAAAAGAAAGATATTTACGCATAGGCACTTAAGAATACTCGCAACTGAGCACGACATCATTTCCAGGTTCAAGTTTTTTCTGTTTATCCGCTACAATACTTATGAACCGTTCTGCATAATTAATGTTCAAACTCTAACATTAAAGGTACACCTGTTCTCGTTTTCAGCCAACTTTTAACCCTTTTTATCTTTAGTTTATCAAACTATAAACATTCTTGAATTTCCATGCCAAATGTTGCTCCTGACGATTGGAAGGTAGCATAAATTACGACCGATAGAAAATTCATTTCTTTTACTGGAGGCCATCAAAGAAATACTTGTTCGGACGTTTCCTGTTTTAGCTTTTCGATATCGTCGGTGTACTTCCAAAACCTCGTAACTACAGCTTGTTACAAGCTGTAGTTACGAGGTTTTGGAAGTACACAGACGATATATGTTTTTATCCTTCAAAATATAGACATTGATAATTTGTCTATCTTTTCGAAGCTGACCTAATCTGAACCATTCTACAAACTATGAAAATTTTACAACATTTACTTCCTGGCTATAAGGATGTGTCTTTAAATTCTAGACATCTAATTGGATGAGATATACCGTCTTAACCAATCAGTTGAATTGTAACAGAATCTAGAATAAGTATTTAATCTAAAATAAGTGGTTTCATAGTCTTTGGTATCCCAACAAATTACTCATTCGAACATCTTTCGAATGCTTTAGACATGGGAACATGTCATAATAGGGTCATTAGAGGGGAGATTTTATTTATACAATTTATTGCAATATATTAACTTGTTTCTGTTCGTTTTCACGTATTATATTTATATGGTGACAGCTATTGATTATTATTGACATCTCTGAAAACTACATTAAGTGTATAAGAAAGCTGAAGTGACACGTGACCTTTAACATGCGTTTCTAAGAACAATACAAAAGAATTAATGAATGTGACTATAGTGATTTTTAACACTGTCAAGATCTTTTGCAGTAATTTTCACCGAGCAGAGACAAACTAACAAAAAGACAGGGTATTCATTGCATGACTAAAAGTTCTGAATTACCTCCCTTTAAAGACCCATTGAAACGTTGTAAAGGGCCTGTAAAAAGGAAGTTTAATGTATTTGCAAAAAGTATCGACTTATGGAAGCGTAGGCTGACATGGAGCTTTTTTGCCATCAGCCCAAGGACCAGTAAACTTCATGATTTAGTTAGTTATCAGACAGAATGTATTCAATGGGTCGATGATAATGCGATGACTTGCTTGGTATCATGCATCACCGTAATGCCTTAACTCTTTACCACGCAATCCCGACTTTTAACACCCCTGTAAATGGAGCCTTTTGAAAATATTGAGGGAAAAGGAGAAAATGCTGGTAACCAGCATTTTCTTCTCTTTCACAATGCTTTCTCCCCTGTCAAAAAAATTGCACCATTTGACCCAAGTTAAAATTGTCGTCTACAACTGTTTTCAATAAGGACAAGGGTAAAACCAGCATTCTCTCCTTTTTCACAATGCTTTGCGTACAATCATCTGCTTTCCTACTTAATTTCGACTGAATGTATAAACGGACTGACTCGACAATGACGTCACACATGCACGGAAGATAAGCGAATCCGGGGAAGTAAGCCATGTACCATTTTTAGGGCCGTATATCAGTGTGACAATTCGTCTGTAGTTTATGGCATGTTACAGGGTAGTATTTATGACAATTCTTTACATATGTTTAATTGACATCATTTGAAGTTGATTAAAAGAAAAAAAAACAGTCTGGTCAAAATATTTAATGATTTCCCCTTTAAGAACCATAACTCTGATCCAACATATTTTTTTTAGTTTTTTTGCAAGTTTTAACTTTGGATTTTATCTGGGGCATAACTTGCATAACTTGCAAAGTACCAAAGCTAGTAACTTCAAACTTTATGTAGAATTAGATAATCATGAAGCAAAGTGCACTTTAGAAGAACCACAACTCTATTCCCACTGTTTTTAGAGTTATTTCCCTTTGTATATTAAATTTTCTTTTATTTTTGTCTAGGGTGTATCTTCCACCATCCTCGGAAACCCCGGGGTCTCCCTATTTGCTACGCTACATCGACCCCTGGGACAATTAATTGAATTTCCCTCGCTTTACCGCTGGCCGAATGCTGGCTTTTCATTGGTTCCATCATCATTTTGTGATGGGCGAGTGGACTGTACGCTATGACGTTTCGTATCGATTTTCGGCGGCTGATTCAAAGTTTTATTGGTCAATTGTCCCAGGGGTCAATGTAGCGTAGCAAATAGGGAGACCCCGGGGTATCCGAGGATGATCTTCCACAGCATAAATGCTAGTTACTTCAAACTTCATTGACAGATAGACTACATTAAGGTCCAATGCAGAGTACAAGAACCATAAGTGTATTCCCACTGGTGTTTAGCTCACCTGAGCACGAAGTGCTCAGAGTGAGCTATTGTGATCACTCACTGTCCGTCGGCGTCCGTCGTCCGTCCTTCCGTCCGTCCGTCCGTCCGTCTTCCGTTCGTTGTCCGTCCGTCCATTCACATTTCTTTGTTTACTCTCTAGGATCTACAAATATTAACCAATCAGCACCAAACTTGGCCAAAGTATATATGACCATAAGATCTCGGATGAGTTCGATTATGGATCTAATCGGACCAGAACATCGAGTTATTTGCCCTTGAATTTGAAAAATTGCTATATTTCACTTTGTTTACACTCTAGCATCTACAAATATAAACCAATCAACACCAAACTTGGACAAAGTATATATGACCATAAGATCTCGGATGAGTTCGATAATGGATATAATCGGACCGGAACATCTGGAGTTATTTGCCCTTGAGTTAGAAAAATTGCTATATTTGCATTTGTTTGCACCCTAGCATCTACAAATATCAATCAATCAGCCCCAAACTTGGTTGAAATATATATGACTATAAGATCTCGATTGGTTCGCTTATGGGTGTAATCTGACTGGAATGACTGGAGTTATTTGCCCTTAAATTAGAAAAATTGCTATATTTGCATTTGTTTACGCTCTAGCATCTACAATCTTTCACCAATCAGCACTAAACTTGGCCAAAATATATATAACAATAAGATCGTGTATGAGTTCGATTATTGGTGTAATCGGACCAGAACGACTTGAGTTATATGCCCTTGAATTAGAAAAATTGCTATATTTGACTTTGTTTACACTGTAGCATCTACAATTATAAACCAATCTGCACCAAACTTAGTCAAAATATATATGACCATAATATCTTGGAGGAGTTCGATTATGGGTGTAATCGGACCTGAACAACTGGAGTTATTTGCCCTTGAATTAGAAAAATTGCTACATTTGACTGTTTACACTCTAGGATTTACAAATATCAACCAATCAGTACCAAACTTGGTCAAAATATAAATAACCATAAGATCTTGGATGAGTTATATTATGGGTTTAATCAGACCAGAACAAATGGAGTTATTTGCCCTTGAATTACAAAGTTCTGTAGCCCTTAGTCCGGAGCATAACTTTGTCATCTTCAGTCTGATTGACTTGAAACTTGTCATTTGTGTTTGTTCCAAAAATACAGAGTGCAGTGTGAAAGAGCTGTAACTCTACCTCATACTGTCTTCGAGTTATTTCCCTTTGATCGTCATTTTAACAGCATTTTCTGCTCTTCTGGAATATAACTTTGTCATCTACAGCCTGAACATTTTCAAATTGTACATGCATGATTGTTGAAAATCATGGAGTGCAGTGCACAAGAACCATAACTCTTCCTAGCACAAATTTTGAGTTATTCCTCCTTTGAACTTCATTTTTATAGCATTTCTTGCTTGTCCAGGCAAAACTTTGTGATCTTAGGTAGGAATGACTTGAAGTTTGGCATGTTTATTTGTTGCAACATTTGGAAGTGCACTGCACAACTATTGTGACTCTACCTTGTTCTGTCATTGGTTATTTCCCTTGGAATGTCATTTTTTACAGCATTTAGTGCCTGTCTGGAATATAAATTTGTCATCTCAAGTCAGAATGACTTCATACTTGGTATGCATGTTTGTTGCAATATTACGGAGTACAGTGCGCAAGAACAATAACTCTACCGTGCGTGGATTTTGAGTAATTCAGCTTTGATCTTCATTTTTACAGTAATTCTTGCTTGTCCACAATGGAACTTCAAAGACTCAATTTGCAACAATTTGCTACACTTGTTTCATTATCATTTGGCCTTGAACCTTAGTATTTGGTATTTATCTTTATTTTAGGCCTTTACTGCTTGGTACTCAGGTGAGCGATATAGGACCATCATTGTCCTCCTGTTTTTTTGTTTGTGTTGTTTTGCTTCTTTTTTTTGGTACTAAGCCATCCTGCATACTGTTACAAAGAGCATTTTTGTAACAAGGAGCCGGTGGGGGTAGTGATAGATCTAGTTTCAAATATTAGAAGACAAATCTCAATGATTTTAGGCATATCTAGTTCATAGTCTAAAAAATCCTTTGAATTCGGACATATCTAAAATTTGGTCGTTTGATAAAGAAGTTATGCGGCACTACAAGACAAGACGGGGGTGTATTTTTTTAACAGAATTTATCAAATCATTGTAATGGAAAAAGTTGACTAACATGATAGTGATAAAATTATTACAAAACGGGTTGGGAAAACATTATTACAATTCGGGTAGACAGTTACTACCCGTTTTGTAATAATAACTCGTTTTGTAATAATTTATTACAAAACAGGTTGGTAGAATATTATTACAATTCAGGTAGACAGTTACAACCCGTTTTGTTATAAAATCCCGTTTTGTAATAATCTATTACAAAAGGGGTTGGGAGAACATTTTTACAATTCAGGTGGAGAGTTACAACCCATTTTCTAAAAAAAACCCGAATTGTAATAAAACATTAAGTTGGAAATGAAAAGAGAACATCTATCATTCAAAATGGGTTGTAACTGTCTACCCCAATGGTAATAATTTTCTCCCAACCCATTTTGTAATAATTTTATCACCATCATGTTAGTCAACGTTTTCCATTACAATAATTTGATAAAATCTGTTGAAAAAATACACTCCCATCTATCAAGGTCTTGCAGACTGTTGTACTTAGATCAATTTCTTAATTTTTAAATACAATTTATAAGTGTATAACTTGCACAATTCTATTGAGAATGATAGATTTTCTCTTATCATTGCCAACTTACTGTTTTATTACAATTTGGGTTTTTATCACAAAACGGGTTGTTACTGTCAACCCGAATTGTAATAATGTTCTTACAACCCGTCTTATAATAAATTGTTACAAAACGGAGTTTTGTTACAAAATGGGTTGTAACTGTCTACTTGAATTGTAATAATGTTCTCGCAACCCATTATGTAATAAACTGATACAAAACGGGGTTTGTTATAAAATGGGGTTTTGTTACAGAACGGGTTGTAACTGTCTACTCAAATTGTTATAATGTTCTCCCTACCTGTTTTGTAATAATTTTATCAACAGCATGTTAGTCATTTTGTTGCAATACAATAATTTGATAAATTCTGTTTCAAGAAATACATTCCATTCTATAGTGTCTTAAAGCCTGTTGTATTTAAATCAATTTCATAATCGTAAAATAAAATGCACAAGTGTATAACCTGCCCAATTCTATTGAGAAGGATATATTTTCTCTTTTCATTGCGAATTTAATGTTTTATCACAATTCATGTTTTGCTACAAAATGGGTTGTAATTGTCTACCCGAATTGTAATGATGTTCTCCCAACCTGTTTTGTAATAATTTTATCACCGTCAATGTCTTGCAGACTGTTGTATTTAGATCAATTTCTTAATTACAAAATACAATGTGTAAGTGTATAACTTGCACAATTCTATTGAGAATGATACATTTTCTCTTATCATTGCGAACTGTTTTATTACAATTCGGGTTTTTATTACAAAACGGGTTGTCACTGTCAACCCAAATTGTAATATTTTCTCAATTCGTTTTGTAATAAATTGTTACAAAACGGGATATTGTTACAAAACAGTTTGTAACCGTCTACCCGAATTGTAATAATTTCTCGCAACCCATTTTGTAATAAATTGTTACAAAACGGGGTTTGTCACAAAACGGGGTTTTGTTACAAAATGGGTCGTGACTGTCTACCCGAATTGTAATAATGTTCTATCAACCAGTTTTGTATTAATTGTTACAAAACAGAGTTTTGTTATAAAACAGCTTGTAACCGTCTACCCAAATTGTTATAATGTTCTCCTAACCCATTTTGTAATAATTGTATCAACACCATGTTAGTCATTTTGTTGCAATAGAATAATTTGATAAATTGTTTAAAAAGAAATACACTCCACTCTGTAGTGTCTTGAAGCCTGTTGTGTTCAGATCAATTTCATAATCGTGAAATAAGATACTCAAGTGTATAACTTGCCAAATTCTATTGAGAATGATATGTTTTCTCTTTTCATTGTGAACTTAATGTTTTATTACAATTCGTGTTTTTGTTACAAAATGGATTGTAAATGTCTACCCAAAATTTAATAATGTTCTCCCAAGCCATTTTGTAATAATTGTATCACCATTATGTTAATAATTTTGTAGCATTAGTTTGATTCTGATAAAAACAAAAATACACTCCCATCGATAATGTCTTGAAAACTGCTGTGCTTAGATCAATTTCATAATGGTAAACTACAATGTATAAGTTTATAACTTGCCAAATTCTATTTAGAAGGATAGATTTCCCCTTTTCATTGCGAACTTAATGTTTTATTACAATTCGGGGTTTTATTATGAAACAGGTTGTAACTGTCTACCCAAATTGTAATAATGTTCTCCCAACCCGTTTTGTAATAAATTATTACAAAACGGGTATTTATTACAAAACGGATTGTAACAAAGCTATGTTCACAATGTCTCTTTTTTACATACTTTCTTCCCATGATAAATATAGGAATTGTCAAAGTATCGCTGCCATTACACGCAGATACAGTTTCATTCTCAAAGGCCTGGTAACAACCATGCTTTCCCTCTAAATGGAAAAATGATTTTCTGATTGACAGCTGCCATGTGGTCCTTTATAAATCCATTTAACCCCTTACCACACAACAAAATTTTAGACATGTCTGAAGTGAAAGCATTTGCAAATGACAGTTTTAATGTGGTTCATATAAAATGATTTTTCTTTGAAAAGTTAGAAAACATTGTGGGAAAAGGAGAAAATGCTGGTAACCAGCATTTTCTCCTTTTCTCTCAATGTTTTCACAAGCCTTCTCTTTCAGGTCTGTTAAAAGTCGTCATTACATGGTAAAGGGTTTCTCTTGCAATTGACCAAACCTACGGGCATAGTGGTTTTTGAACATGAAGAAAATTTACAAGTACATGTAGAACAACAAGTTTTGCCTCTTGACAGTCTGCATACTTAATGCAAGTTTGTACAAATTCAAATGTGGTTCTAGAGAAGAAAATTATTTAAGATTCTCAGTAATTTTTAGTTCTGTTGCCATAGCAACACATTAAAAATTGGAGTCCTATTCTTAACTCATTACCACACAATCCCTACTTTTGAACCCTCTAAGAAAGAAGCCTTAGAAAACGTGGGAAACGGAGAAAATGCTGGGTATCAGCATTTTCTCCTTTTCCCACAATGTTTTCTACCCTATCCAAAACAAATTTCAATTTTTCAGCCACATTTATTTTGTCGTCTGCAAATGCTTTCAATTTGGACAAGTCTATGATTTTGTCATAGACAGTAATTTATAGAGATTGTGAAGAGGACCCTGGCAGGATATACTATGTAAAATTAAGTAAAAAATGAATTTATGGATAGTTGGAATTGGTCTTATGGATAATTAATAATAGTTTGGAGTAAGATGTTCGAAATAAAAGTAACACACACACACAAACATGGCTTTTGACAGGTTTATTTTTAAAGATTAGACAATACTTGTCATTAACAAAGTAGACCTAGGTAACAGTAACAGTTTCATTTTGCCCTTTACTTCATGGATACTCGTTTCCACGCATTGCTTGTAGGAGCCTTTGGAAAACATTGTGGCAAAAGGTGAAATTACTCTTGACGAGCAATTTCACCTTTTGTCACAATGTTTTCTATGCTATCAAAAGGTGTCCTATACACACACAAAAAAAAAACGGCTTCATCCTTGCTGTTATTTAGGGTCAATAAGAGATACCATAGAAATGAGTTATGGGGTTAAAGGGTTAAATATGTGATAAATCATGAAAAGTATTTGTGAAATATGGAAGAGTTTTTTCATATTACCATGATACAGTTTGGAAAAATTAACAAAATAATACTTTAATAGTGGTGGTAACTTTAATAGAAAAGAAATCCCTTGAAGTAAAATATAATAAATGGGCAAGAGTCACCTGAAGAATTTCTGAATTTGACAATAACAAAAATTCTGATTGGCCAATCGATTTGGTTTAGCCAATCAGAAATAGTGTTACTTTCAAATTTAAAGGTGGGTATTTAGAATTTTCACATCTAACCAAATTAAAAAATATATAATATCACCAAAATTTATATGAAAAAACAATACAAATCATCAATAATTAAGAATCATAAAATTACCAAAAACATTTTTTTTTATGGTATTCCGTTAAAAGGCTACGTAGCCTCATAAGGTATTTTTAGATTTCGCGCCAAAAATCTAAAAAAGCATTGTGGGAATGTAAAGTGACTGGTAGGTGACTGATGACGCTTAAATTCCATAACGTAACAAACATATAATTATTTTCCATAATTTCTTCTTCGGACGCTATGTTTGAAGCATCATTTGTGTATTTCTGGTATATAAATGAGCAAGTTGCTCATCTAAAAATAGACCATGGTTCCCGGCAGTGTCGACCTGGGACGTAGTAAATCTCTTATGTCTCTTGTTGTCGGATGGTTTTCGACTACTGGGGTTTTATGTATGAAAATTAAAAGGCCTTGAGAGTATAAGGATGATTTTTTTGTATTTTTGTAAAAAATTCATCCCAAAATCTGAAGGGCCACCTTTAAAAACATTCTGGAGAATAAAATAAATCACATTTGTAAGAATGTTTGATGAATATAGGCCCAGGGCATAATTATGAAGAATAACAAAATATGAGCATTAGAACTTGTGAGATTGCGTTCCATTGTGGCTGGACTTTTTAAACCTTTACTATATATTCCATTCTGGACTTTTTGTTTTTGTTTCTTTCTTAAGAAAGTAGCTTTTCAAACCATCTTTAAAGACAATTCCTCCATTTTTCAACAATTTGAGGTGAATTCTAATTAGATCACATTTTACCTTAACTCATTACCAAATGACAAAATTTTGGACAAGTCCTAATTGAAAGCATCTGCAGACAACAAAATAAAAGTGGTTGAAAATTTGAAATTTGTTTTGGAAAGGGAAAGGAAACATTGTGGGAAAAGGAGAAAATGCTGGTTACCAGTATTTGCTCCTTTCCCTCAATGTTTTCAGAAGGCTTCTTCCTCAGGGTCTTTAAAAGTTTGTATTGTGTGGTAAAGAGTTCATTCAGCCCTTTAATAAACAGCCCCATATTTCAACAATCTTGAGAATGAAGTCTTTTAACCCTTTACTCCATAGATACCCATTTCTACGCATTGCTTTTAGGAGCCTTGAAAAACATTGTGGCAAAAGGTGAAATTGCTCGTGACGAGCAATTTCACCTTTTGTCACAATGCTTTCTATGCTATCAAAAAAAGTGATATACACCTAAGAAACAGTTTCATCCATGATGTTATTTAGGGTCAATTAGAGATTCCATAGAAATACTTTATGAGGTAAAGGGTTGAATAAATGTTCAGAAAATGTTCATAACGCTGGGTTCAAGCATTTTCTGTTTTTTTTTTTTTATAGCAAAGTTTTCCACTCATGGAAAAACTAATAAACTCAGTTGAGCCCTCTTGATGTCATCAGCAAATGCTTTCAATTTAGACAAGTCTAAAATTTTGTTGTTTGGTAATGGGTTAAGAGGTACTTTCTACACAGTCCAAGGAATGATACCCGAAGAAAAGTGTTGTATAGAAAACCTCAGTCGGTTGACTAGATAGTGACCCACACAATGAGAAAACATCGTGGGAAAAGGAGAAAATGCTGGTAACAAGCATGTTCTCCTTTTCCCACAATGTTTTCTACTCTTCACAAAAGAAATTTTGAATTTTCAGTCACTTTTACCTATTTGTCATCTGCAAATGCTTTCGATTTGGATAAGCCAAAAATATTGTTGTTTGGTAATGAGTTAATTCTTTATCAAACGGCAAAATTTTGGACCGGTGACAATTCAAAATACATGTAAGCCTATTTGCAGACCACATATCAAAAGCCAGTCAAGTTTTGAGATTTGTCTTTAAAAAGGGTAGAAACTGTGTGCGAAAAGGAGGAAAACCAAAAATTTCTCCTTTTCTCACAACATTTTCAAAAGTTTTTCCCCTAGGTGGTTAAACCAGATTTTGACAGGTAAAGAGTTAACCTTTTACTACATAATTTTGACTTTTAATGACTTTGAGAAAGATGACTTTTGAAAACATTGTGGGAAAAGGAGAAAATGCTGGTAACCAGCATTTTCTCCTTTTCCCATAATGTTTTCTATCCTATCATAGACAGAAATCATCTTTTCAGCAAGTTGAATTGTCATCTGCAAATGCTTTCAATTTGGTCTAGTCCAAAAGGATATCGTTTGGGAAAGGGCTAAATGCTTTGAAATAGGACAGGTCTAAAAGTTTGCTGTGTGGTAAAGACCTAACAGACTATTCAGCTGACAGTACTAATACACTAGTCAGTTGACTGTACTAGCAAACTAGTCAGATGACTATACTAATGTGGCCAAACACACAGTTTTGGGTCTGGTTTAGGCACTGGAAAGCACTGACCCAATCTCGCACAACCTGGTGGGGCCCAATTCTGAAATAAAGATACAACAGATCTCCAGACAGAGGGAAAGGTTTTGATTTCAAAATTGAAAATAAAACTTATTCTCCACTAAACTCTATATTGTGCGTACTCATTAGACTTGTCTCATTGAGACAATTCCAATGAGTACCCATAACATAGGGTATCAAAGAGAAATAATAACTTAAGAATACCATCACTCTGTCTTACCTAGAACTCTGATACAAGTATGACATTTGTGAGCATAATTCAACCAAATTCGAAATATGAAGACATACAAGTAATGCTCAAATATGAATATACCTAAGCACCGGAAATCTGATTCTCCATAGGTTTCATTGAAATGTTTTATTTTGTTTCCCTGAAATTATTCACCTCTGACAGATATACAAAGTTTTAGTCTCCAGATCCAATCTTTGAAGGCATTTTCATAGTCATTTCGGGTATACTATACTATGAAGACACTGGAATATTGCAGAACCAAGGTGTTTGCGCTGAATTAATTTTCGACCTGAAAGGTATATTTTTAGCTTTGGAAAGAAAAAGATGTCACAAGGGGCAAAGTCAGGTAAACAAAGAAGATGAGGTAGGTCAGTAACATCAATGACATGTTATCTTACCATATCGCAAAGAAATTTCTCGTGATCTGATTGGATAATACACCCCAAACATACATATTATGTACACTGGCAAAACCAAAGTACCCGGTAAAAGTAAAAGTAATTTCCCTTTCGGGAGCCACGTATACATGACTATAATATCAACACAACATCCAAAAGGCAGCGGCGATCAAGATTAACATCAAAATTGTGCCCAAACCTGCATGTTTTTGCATGCATCACCAAGGTTTCAGTGACATCAATTCCCAGTAACATCAGTTTTCACTGAATTAGGGCACTCAGAACGAAAATTCGACTTTGTCAGCATACTCAATTTTTTAAACACACAAAAAAAAAACAGGTAAAAAAAGCTTCACAAACGTGAAAATGGTAAACTTTGCATTTTAATAAATTCTTTGTACAGTCAGGTGGCAGGGACTTAGAAACTTTGAAACTTGTTCACAGCTACGGTGAATCATGTCACCGACACCACAAAGGCAACGTGGCGACATGCTTCACCAGAGCCGTAAACAAACGGCGAGTTGGCAACATGATTCACCATAGCCGTGAACAAATTTCCAAGTCCCCTGCCCCCAAAAAGGTGAGGTGGCTACATGATTTACCACAGCAGTGAACAAGTTTCCAAGTTCCCTTCCACCTGACCATACAACTAATAATACACCTGTTAGGTGTCTTCAATTTGACCAATGTCTGACTGCTGCGTTACAACCCGTCATTGCATAAGGTGGGTATAATTTAAGACTTTCTGAAGCAGAAACAAAGTCATCATGCTTTGAGTGCCCCGTAAACATCACTATACATACAACACAATATCCAAAATGGCAGCGTCGACTGATCACCAGACTGCACATTTATGCACCAAACAGCATGTTTTAGTGATGTCATTTTCCAGTAAAGTCAGTTTTCATCGAATTGGGGCACTCAGAGGAGAATTTCTATTTCATCAGCATACTCGATTCGTGAGATAATAATTACAGGAAAATTTCGCTTAACACCTTTTGAAAGAGTACAACTTTGCAGTCGAATCATGTCGCCACCTTGCCTTTGGCTTGGGGCGACATGATTCACCACACTTGTGAACAAGTTTCCAAGTCCCCTGCCATCTGACCGTACAACTAAAACTGTATTGAAATTATAAGCTCATACACGAGTTTCGTGTATTCAAATTAGCAAATTACGAGAACATACCATCACAGATTTATCACAATAGTTGAGCTGTGGTTTGCCTGGTTTAAGTCCCTGTCTATGAATTTCCACTGCTTTCATAATAGGTACAATGTTTGTCTCATACTCTATACTCTTTGGCCTATAATAATAAATAATGAATAGTGTTATAAGGCCCATCGACAACTTGGGTCATATTGGGCATGTGCAGATCCAGATATCTTTCTCAGGGGGAGTCCCACCGAAAATGCACTCGTCTTATTATACGATACTTTGATTTCCGAATTTCAGCGGATGTTAGCCGTTTACAAGAAAAGTCAACATTTCCAGTTCTAACCATGAGGAAGTCTCCACATTTAGAACCTTTTTTTTAGATTTATGACTGTATTTTACATAAATGCTGTGCATTATCAAACCAGTACCATTTCACAAATCCGATAACCACTTTTTTGCCAAAATTCCAGGGGGGTCCGGACCCCGGGTTCCCCCCTCTGGATCCGCCCATGTTGGGTGCACTTACTTAGTAAACAATAATGTGAAGTGAAAATAACATACATGTGCAGCAACATAAGACAAACACGATAAATGAGGAATGGCCAAAACACAAAATGATGCCCCTTTTGTCGCCTTTTACGACATGCATGCTGTCACGTTTGTTCCACCAGATGAAATGGCAGATGTGACAATCGCGGGACTGCAGTGGTTTACTCTTATACCCCCGAATAAATCACATGGGGTCCCACAGGCCAATTGATTCCCATTGCAAACCCTATTTGCATCCAGAAAAAAATAAAGGATTTGGAACAAGAACTACCCAGCCTGCTGCAATCCTACAAATTACGAGGTAGGCAGCCGTTCTTCTCTAATTTTAGTTGCCTTCTATGAACTCTTTGGCCTGGAAAGAAAAGATTCTACATAGCTTTTTAAACAAGAACAACAGATGAAGTATGTCAATACTTTGCAGCAGTTTCAGTAACCAAATACAGCCATGCTGTTTGAAAAGGGGAGTTAGTGCATCTTCATCATAAGCTATACAAAAAAAGTCATCATATAATTATGGGTCCATTGAACCTTTACCACACAATCCTGATGTTGGTTGGATTGTTGGTCATATCATGGCGGTCGGTGACGCCGACACGTGTTTCCTGGCTTTCTCACACCAGTACTAACACAAGTTTTCTTTCCAAAGCCACCGACTACTTTTCTCACATGCTTCAGCTGAGGTGAGAGGCGAAAATACGCCGGAAAGAAAGTTTGCCTCAACCGGGTATCTCACAACCACCAGGTCATGAGTCCAACGCGCTCCCCACTGAGCCACCCGGGCAGGCCACAATCCTGACTTTAAACAACCCTGTGAAAGAAACCTTTTGAAAACATTGTGGGAAAAGGAGAAAATGCTGGTAACCAGCATTTTCTCCTTTTCCCACAATGTTTTCTACCCTACCCAAAACAAATTTCAATTTTTTCAGTCACTTTTGTTTTGTCCTCTGCAAAATTTTAATGCTTTTGATTTGGACCAGTCTAAAATTTTACAGTTGTTTGTCTGATTGTCTCACAAACAATCATGAGGTAGAATGGTCCTTTGACATGCAGAAAATTGACCAACAGTTCAAGCCACTTCACCCTGCAACAACTATGCAGGCTGACCAGAGTCTACACTTTTTGCAGCTAAATTAACTCTTTACCAGATGACAAATTGGCTGGTTGTATTGGGGTTTAACACAACTTTTACAGCTAAGGTCATATCATGGCGATCGGTGACGCACATGTGTTTCCTGGCTTTCTCACACCGTTACTTGGTTGTATTGGGGTTTAACGCCACTTTTACAGCTAAGATCATATCATGGCGGTCGGTGAAGCACATGTGTTTCCTGGCTTTCTCACACCGGTACTAACACAACTTTCTTTCCAAAGCCACTGACTACTTTTCTCACATGCTTCAGCAGAGGTGAGAGGTGAAAATATGCCGGAAAAAAAGTTCGCCTCAAACGGGTATCGAACTCACAACCACCAGGTCATGAGTCCAACACGCTCACCACTGAGCCACCCGGGCAGGCCCAGATGACAAAATTTTAGCCTTATCCAAATTGAAAGCATTTGCTGACGACTATTTCAGTGTGGCTCAAACTGTGCAATTTTTCTTTTATAGGGTAGAAAACATTTTGAGAAAAGGAGAAAATGCTCGTAAGTAACCAGCATTTTCTCTTTTTCTCACAATGTTTTCAAAAGGCTTCTTTACCAGGGTTGTCAAAAGTTGTCGTGTAGTAAAGGGTTAAACCCCCTTTCTACGACACATATCTCAAATATATTTCAGCAATACCCACCTTTTAGTATGGATTTTCTTTTGATATCTATAAACCCTTTACAATATAATACCTAGTTTTAATAATCCGCAGGTAAAAAGCATTTAGAAAAATTATGAGAAAGGAAGAAAACCTGGTATTAAGCATTTTCTCCCTCTTAACCCTTTACTCCATAGATACCCATTTCTACGCATCACCTGTAGAAGCCTTTGGAAAACATTGTGGCAAAAGGTGAAATTGCTTGTGATGAGCAATTTCACCTTTTGTCACACTGTTTTCTATGCTATCAAAAGGTGTCATATACACATAAGAAACGGCTTCATCCTTGCTATTATTTAGGGTCATTTAGAGATACCATAGAAATGCCTTGTGAGGTAAAGGGTTACGATTTCCACCATCTCTGATACAAATCACACAAGTACACCTGAGTATCATCTTAGCTGTTGTTTGCTAATGCCTAAAAATTGTCATTTTGCAAAAAGTATTTTACTGGCCTGAGCTTTAAGTAATTATCTTCATGAATGACTAAGACATAAGAAAGTGTCACAGTTTTTGAATGACAACAAAGAAACAATGACCAGGCTATGAAAAAACATAACGGTTTTTGCCTGACAATGATGATGACACAGACAAATAGAGTCAGACATGTGTAGGTGTTTGAGATATATTGTGTATGACATACATGTAAGTTGGTTTTTGAGATAAAATTTTATTGACCAGCAGTTTCATCAGAGATTTCTAAAGAATTTCCTAGAAAATTCTATTTGGTTGCCATGGCAAACCAGAGTTTTTTGATGGAATCAAATTCTGTGAACATTTTTTAAAGAGGACCTCCAAAGGAACATTCCAGACAAGTTTGGTCCAAACTGGCCCAGCGGTATAGGAGGAATTGATGTTTACAGAATTTTCTATCATGCATGATGCACTGACGCATGACACACAAGGGACACCGGGTGATCCTAAAAGCTCCTTTGAGCATGTTGTGCTCAGCTGAGCTAAAAACAAGAGGAGTTATGTGAAAAAAAGTCTTTATTACACAACTCTAAGGAAAAGCCTTTTGTAAGATGCTTTTTATCACATACTTCCATGATGGGAAAGTGCAAAATAGATTGTGTGAAATGAAGCATATGCTGGTCACATAAGCAGTTTATAGACACAATTTGATAAACAGACTGACTACATATTTATCAAGCTTACTTAATGAAATATTTCTCCCCAGGATCTCTACCCAGATGGAATAAGAGTGGTTCTCCAGTATGATTGACTTGATCATGGGTAGTAACACCAGCAATCACTTCTCCAGGACAGAAGTCTATTCCCTGTGTACAGACAGATATAGTGAAGGAGTCATGCCCTATAAAAAAGGGGGCTAAATGCATCTGCAACAACTTTTGACCTAGGTAAGCCTGCGCAGTCTGTGCCGGCTGACCTGGGAAAAAACTTACTTTGGTCACTTTTCTGCACATCAAAGGACCAGTTTACCCCATGATTCAGTCATTTGTTCGAAAAAAATAAGAACTTTACGGATCCATGATCATTTGTTGACCCTTTACCCCATAAGGCATTTCTATTGTATCTCTAATTGACCCTAAATAATAGCAAGGATGAAGCCGTTTCTTATGTGTATATGACACCCTTTGATAGTGTAGAAAACATTGTGGCAAATTGAGAAATTGCTCGTCAAGAGCAATTTCACCTTTTGCCACAATGTTTTCCAAAGGCTCCTACAAGCAATGTGTAGAAATGAGTACCTATGGAGTAAAGAGTTAATGTGGATCGAAAAATGCATTATGGAGATGCATCAACCCTTTACAAAACAATGACGATTTTTGATGACCCTGAAACAGAAACCTTTTGAAAACATTATGGGAAAAGGAGAAAATGCCGGTGACAAGCATTTTCTCCTTTTCCCACAGTTCTTCTCTATCAATAAACAACTGCATCATTTGAGCCACATTTAAATTGTGGTCTGCAAATGCTTTCAATATGGACAGGGCTAAGATTTTGTCATTTGGTAAAAAGTTAAGGCCCCTTTTGTAATAGTTTAGTATCACATGTATCTTCTTAAACCCATTACCACATAATCCCTGGTTTTTATGACCCCGAGACAGAAGCCTTTTGAAAACATTATGGAAAAAGGAGAAAATGCTGGTAACCAGCATTTTCTCCTTTTCCCACCATGTTTTCTACCCAATTGGAAACAATTTTCAATTTTTGAGTTATGTTAATTTTGTCGTCTGCAAAAGCTTTCAATTTGGACCAGTCTAAAATTTTGTAGTTTGGTAAAGAGTTAACCCATTACCACACAATCCCTACTTTTGATGCCCATGAGAAAGAAGCCTTTAGAAAACATTGTGGTAACCAGCATTTTCTCCTTTTCCCACAATGTTCTCTACCCCTCACAAAAAAAAAATTCAACTTTTCAGTAACTTGTCTTTTCTCATCTGCAAATGCTTTCAAATTTGACCAGTCTAAAATGTTGTCTTCTGGTAAAGTGTTAAGCGCCCTTTTGCAAGAGCTTGATGTCACATGTATCTTTTTTAACCCTTCACCACAAAATGACGACTTTTAACACCCCTGAAAGAGAAGGCTTTTTTCAAACATTATGGGAAAAGGAGAAAATGCTGGTTACCATCATTTTCTCCTTTTCCCATAATGTTTTCTATCCTGCCAAAGAAAAATCATTTCATACGAGCCGTACTGAAACTGTCATCAGCAAATGCTTTCAATTTGGACATGTCTAAAATTTTGTTGTGCGCTAAAGGGTTAATACCACCTATTTTTTGACCATGCTATATGACAGCAGTGTTGTGCCTAGGCCAAAATTTTTGGGGGACACAGGTGTCCCGCTACCTTAATTTCAAGGGGACACTAGAAAAATCTAGGGGACACATTTCATACTTCCATCCGACTCTTGTAACCACGGAAATTTTATGAGCAGATTTTTTCTGAAATGTTCTGTCCTTTTTCTTACTTGTTCCGGAGGTCGAAGAAGCCGCGATCGATTCAGGGTTTTCACAGTCCTCTGTAATTCAATTTCGTCTTCAACTTTACTATTTTTAACCTTTCCCGACAAGTCGGTCAACTGCATCCGGCGTTTCGCCATATTGTTTTATTGACAACAGTAAGACTGGTTTAAATATCGGATTTCCCTAAGCGACTTTATCTCAGTAAATTCCGCGGTCACAGTCTATGTTGTGCAGGTGCCCATTGTAATTAACGCAATGTATGTAAATACCGAAATGGACTCCAGATAAGGAAAATTCGTCGGATTTTCGTGAGCGCGCCCGACATCCTGCAATGGCTTAAATTTTAAGGGACATTGTTAAAAAAATTGCGGGAATCCCGCAATCCCGCGGCCTAGGCACAACACTGTGACAGGATCAAATGAATCTTTGTAATACACTGTGCCTAGCAACTTGTTGCATATGGCCTGCAACAGGCAAAAATGGGCATTCGGACATTTGCACAGTGTTATCTTGGATCAGCCTGCGCAGCTCACGCAGCCTTATCCGAAATGACACTTCCCGTTTGAATATATATTTTCTGTTTTGTGCAAGTCTACTATAGCATAAAATCTTATGTTGCCGCAAAGTGCCATCTCAGGTTAGCCGGCGATTATTTTATGCAAATAACTAAACGCCCCTTTTCGTGTGTAGCAAGTCAGTATGACTCATTGCATGTACAAAACAGCTGTAAACAACAGGGTAAGATTAGGCAAAATGGTCCTTTAAAAGTCAAGTAGCAGCCAAAGCTAAGCAATGTGAGTGTTGAAATGCAAATTGAATTTCAATTAAACATTTACCACACAATCCCTACTTTTGATGACCCTGAGAAAGAAGCCTTTAGAAAACATTGTGGGAAAAGGAGAAAATGCTGGTAACCAGCATTTTCTCCTTTTCCCACAATGATTTCTACCCTTCACAAACAAATTTCAAATTTTCAGTCATGTGTATTTTGTCGTCTGCAAATGCTTTCATTCTGGACAAACCTGAAATTTTGTCGATTGGTAATGAGTTAAACCATTTAAAGTTGGAAAATTATTATGAAGATGATAATTTGTTATTGTATGGTTGGTCCATGAGAAAATTATTTAAACAAGAGGACCATGATGGTCCTATATCGCTCACCTGAGTACTAAGCTTTAAAATCAAACTTGTGACCCCTGAGCAGGGCCAGTTTTGACCCCACATGCATCCTAAGAAAAAACTTGGTAGAGGTCCACTAGGAGATGCTACTTACAAAATATCAAAGCTCTACACCTTCTAGTTTCAGAGAAGTAAAATTTTTTAAAGTTTTCCTTTTTTGTTCCCATGTTTCAAACCTGTGACACCCGGGCTGGGGCCAGTTTTGACCCCACAGGCATCCTAAGAAAAAACTTGGTAGAGGTCCAGTACGAGATGCTACATAACAAATTTCAAAGCTCTACGCCTTCTAGTTTGAGAGGAGAAGATTTTCAAAGATTTTGCTATTTTTTCCCTTTTGGTTGGCATGGAAACCAGAGTTATGGCTGGAATTCAATCTCTTGAACAACTTTGGTAGAGCTTCTCCTATGAAACATCCCTGCTAAGTTTCATCAAGACTGGCCCAGTGGTTTAGGAGGAGAAGATGTTTAAAGAAATTGTGGACGATGGACAATGCACACCGCACAACAGACGACGGACATTGGGCAAACACAAAAGCTCACCATGAGCACTTCGTGCTCAGGGGAGCTAAAAAAAGAGAAAGGAAACACCTCAGGAAAAGATCATGCCACTTGGAAAAGCAGGAAGAAGGTCATGTGACTGCCATGTACTGCATGAGAGGTTATTGAATGTCCTAGTTGCTTGTTTACATGTAACAAATATATCGATATTAAAAGCCGTTGAACCATTTGTAAGCAAGATGCTGACCTCTCCTGGCTTTTTATTTTTAAAGAAGCCAACTTGTATTGAAAAATTCATATATTTATTATCTATTGCATATAGGTGAAGGAATACTGATACTTTGAAAGAAAAATTATCAATTCTAACAACCTTGTTTTCTTGTCGTCTATGAAATACATAACAAGAGGGCCATATGGCCCTGTATCGCTCCACTGGCTATTTAACCCTTTACCACACAATTTGAAATGTTCATAACCCTGAAAAAGAGGACTTTTGAAAACAATGAACACTGTTAGGCAATACAAGCAGATTTATTCATTGGCATGAAAGTTAAAGTTCTTGGAAAAAAAACCTGAATGACAGAAACCTTACTTTGAAATCAATATTCCACTCTTGTGAGCATAACTATTAGCATAAAAATGAATCACTCTCCATGAAAACAGAATATTTTCTATCAAAAATCTTAAATATCAGGTACCAAACATGTATCAATGTACATGTAGCTTAATAGTCAAGGGAGGTTACAAACTTTATCCTTTATAAAAAGAGTTACTTCCCTTGATAAATGTTAAAATTGAAGTGACCATATATTGAAGCCCTTCTTGAACTTGTGATCCCTGAAATGGAGCCAAATTTGACCCCAGGCCTATAATATGAAGAAACTTGTTAAAGGTTCATTAGATAAAGCTACATGCCAAGTTCAGTATCCTTGGGCCTTGTGGTTTCAGAGAAGAAGATTTTTTAAAATGTTATTTTTTTCAGTTTTGTTGCTATTGCTACCAGAGTTTTTGAAGGAATCAAATTCTTTTTAAAAATTCTGAAGAGGACTCTGGCAGGATCATTTCTGTGAAGTTTCATCATATTTGGATGGGTAGTTTCAGAGAAGAAGACATTTGAAATAAAAGTTAACGCACGCACAGACGGATGCACGGTCGGTCTTACAAGACGGACCTTGTGAGGTCGATTTGCTCTTTATTCATTGCAACCCAAACAACCCCCTAAGAGCACCTTTTTTAACCCCAATAGCCTAACCCTAACCTCATACCTACCATATGGGCAGAATGAACCCCATAGAGACTAAATGTACAGTTACCCCTAACCCCACAATGTAGGGCTGGTAAGGACGGACAGACACACAACGGACATCAGGCCATAACATAAGCCCGCTGGCCTTCAGCCAGTTGGGCTAAAACAGCTTTTGAAACATTTTAGGAATAGGAGAAAATGGTACTGACAAAGCATTTCCTACATTTCAAAAAATGATTCTTGTCCTTCCAATCTTTCCCATGTAACAGTGAATCCAAATATCCATCCAATCAGGTAAAGTTTAAACATTTGTTTTCTAGTAAAGGGATATATAAAAAATCTTTTTTACTTTGTTAAATTCTTCTATAGAGTTTGTCCAGGTCCAGAAATGTGCCTTATAGTTACCCAGTCTAACAGCCATTAACTCGTTACCACGGTAATAAAACAAGGCTCTGAAATTATAAACAAATCTACATGTACTTTCTGTGTATCTTGTTGTATTCAAGTCTGACAGCCATAACATGGTGCAATGGTAAATGAAAATGGCTCTTCAAATACAGACAATGTACTTTATATGTGCGTTTCTTTGTAACTACTCAGTCTTACATGTTGCCATGGCAATAAAACAAGGCTCTGAAAATAATGAGTAATTTATCTAGGAGCGCTTTATATTTATCAAGTCTGTAACTGCCATAAACAGGTTGCCATGGTAATAAAATAAGCCCAAAGAATAAAGAGAAATATACATTATTTGTGTGTGCCTCATACTTACTCAAGCTTACATCCATATAACTGATGCTGTAGTAATAAGAAAAGGCTTTAAAAATGCAGGTAAAAAATACATTATTTTATGTGCTTTGTAGTTACTTGGTCTTACAGCAATTAAGTTGCTGCCATGGTAATAAACAAAAGACTCTATAATATACATGTAAGTACCAGTCTACTTTATTTGTGTGTACTTCATAATTAACAAGTACATAGCCAGTCATAAACCTGTTGCCATGGTAACAAAAGAAGGTTTTAAAAGCACAGAAAAATCTACTTTATTTAATGAAGACTATCACAAATATTTGTCCATACCTACCACACATTTTGAAACTTTTTGTCATGGATAGTAAATCAAAAGTGTATGTATGTATTTTTTCAAGTATTGTAATACTTTTGATCCAATGAAACTGTTATCACTTTCTACATCAGTAAATAGAAAATAATGGATCTGTGAAACTGTCACTGTAAAATAATCAAAATAATGTTGACATGGCATTACACACAAAACAAGCAAACAAAATCCGGAAATTGAAAGCTGTGGAAGTATAGTTATTTCTCCTTTGAAAATTACGATGGGAAAAGGGAGAAATCTCTTTGAGCAATTTCTCCTTTTCCCCATTTGCCGAGCTTTTATCCTATTTTTTCTTTGAACAAGTTAACTTCCATGATTTACCTAATCCCTGTTCTTTTACAAAATAAGCATGGATAGGTGCTACTTCTATTTCTTTTTATTGTTTAGAATTATAAATATTATTAGTATAGAAATTTTAAGTAAATTCTATGTGTTAGAAAGGATGTATTTATTAAAAATTATTTCTTAATTTGGTCAAATTATCTCCTTTTACCACTTAATATGGATATATCATGTATATATTTTTATTTAACTATTCTGACCAAGTTTCATGAGTATCAGACTGAAAATGTGGCCTCTAGGGTTCATACAAGGTTTTTATAAAATTTAGCTAAGTGACCTCATTTCTCATCAGTGTGACCCTATTTCAAAATTGTTCAAGACATCATCAAGACAAATGTTCTGAGTGAGTTTTATGAGTATCAGACTGAAAAAAATGACCTCTAAAAGGCACACAATGTTTTTCCAACATATGGCCTGGTGACTTACTTTTGACCCAATGTGACCCAATTTCATATTTGTCATACATATCATCAAAACAAATATTCTGATCAGATCATTTGTATTACATGGAAAATGTGGCTACCTGAGTGTAAACAAAAAGGCTTTTTTTTCAGATTTGGCCTGGTGACTTTCTTGACCCAAAGTGACCAAATTTCAAGCATATTGTCAAGACAAACATTCTGACCAAGTTTCATGACTATCAGTCTCAAAATGAGGTATCTAGAGTGCACAAATGATTTTTCTAATATTTGACTCTGTGACCTGCTCTTAGGCCTGCTGTTAACCAACTTCAAACTTGTCCGAGACATCATCAAGTCAAACATTTTGACCAAGAATTATCGGTATCAGATTGAAAATATGGCCTCTAGTATGCACACAAACTTTTTCTTAGATTTCCTACATGATGCATTTCTGAACTTGTCTTGGATATCATCAAGACAAATTTGGATAGCATAAGCTTTAAATTTGTCATTTGATATTAAATTTAAAAATAAGGGACCTTTACTGTTTACTACATAAGACAATTTCCTATCGGTACAACTTGATACAGTTTGCAAGCAACAAATCATACATATGGCTGAAAAATGTTCGCCTCTGCGAGAGTAGAAAAAAAGATTGTACAGTAAGGATTAAATGCTGGACAAGTATTTTCTTCTTTTTCCTGTTCTTAAAAGTCCTCTTCCCCTCAGGGTTGTTAATTAACCCTTTTCCAACAATGCCCGATTTTTTCGTCCCTGAGAGAAGCCTTTTGAAAACATTGTGGGAAAAGAAGAAAATGCAGGTAACCAGCATTTTTTCCTTTTCCCACATTGTTTTCTACCCTTCTGGAAACAAATTTCAATTTTTGAGTCAAGTTTATTTTGTTGTATGCAAGTGCTTCAATTTGGACCAGTCTAAAATGTTGTCGTTCTGTAAAGAGTTAATTTAAACTTACCTGTCTTTGATCTGGTTATGGAATAAAGCTTCAGAAAGATCAATCCCATCCAGTACTCTGTCAGATGGTGGTTTCTGGCCTGACAGTACAGTTATGGTGGTGAATAAGTCCATCAGGGAGCCAACCTGGTGGGAGACCTGTGTAACAGTACAAAACTTAGAAGTTTCTCTTCTAAATCTCACATAGATTACAAAAATTTCTCCATTGTCCTCCATATTTTCAAAAGCTCTCAGCTACAAGATGCAAACAGTCTCTTGGAAAAGTTAATAACTTCAGAAAAGCCTTTCAGTTAAGAAACCATAACATAGCTAAAAAAATGGTTCATCTTCGACATAGTCAAAAATCAGTTTTGGAAAAAGGCGAAATGCTGATTACCTGTATTTGTTAGTTATTATATCAGTTTTCATAAGATTTCTATTTAAAGTTTGTTTAACCCTTTACCACATGACAAGATTATAGATCTGTCCAAATTAAAAGTTTCAATGTGACTCATATGAACTCATTTTTCTTTGATAGGGAAGAAAATATTGTGGGAAAAGGAGAAAATGCTGGTAACCAGCATTTTCTCCTTTTCCCACCATGTTTTCAAAAGCCTTCTCTTTCGGGGGTGTTAAAATTTGTCATTGTGTGGTAAAGGGTTAAAGTGACAGATGTTTTGTTTACAGATAATGTCAGAAAACTTAACTTATATTCATTTAGTAATTGGAATAAAGGTTTCTTTAACGAAGTAACCATTAAGTATATTCATGCACCATGGTAACTTCTATACCCCAATACTTGGTTTTGACTGGTTTATCAATTTATATGGGAGCTATGATATCTTTTTTGTTATAGCTTCTCTGATGCAGAGACACAGATCACAAAAATAATATTGGAACCACCCTCCAAATCACAAAATCACTCTGCACCTTACTGCAGATAATTACCCTGTTGCTGAAGCCTCAAACAGATTAACTATAGAAGTCCAATTCAACAAACTTGTCTATTACTGAACTATCCTAATTGTTATTAAAAAACTTAGGATTATAATGTTATTAAGTGATTTTGTATTGGCCCAGTTACAGGTCCGAGGTCATCCGTATTGGCCCGAGGCTTTCAGCCTCGGGCCAATACGGATGACCTCGGACCTGTAACTGGGCCAATACGAAATCACTTGATTAATGACAATTTTATTAATTAACCCTTTACCAAACAATCCCTGATTTTTTATGTCCCTGAAAAAGAAGCCTTCTGAAAACATTCTGAGAAAAGGAGAAAATGCTGGTAAACGGCATTTTCTCCTTATTCCAACAATATTTTCTACCCTGCTGGAAACAAATATCATTTTTTGGGTTACGTTTACTTTGCCGCCTCCTTGAACGTGATGGGCTAAAAGTAAGCGCAGATGCTCAGGCCATTGAACTTTTGACCAATCACGTTCAAGGATTTCTGTATTGGTCGCGGGTCATCAATATTGATACGAGGTCAACTGTATTGATCGGAGGTCAAGTCGTATTAAGCCGAGGTCACGACCTGTGTACTATACGAAGTCAGAAATGTGACTGGTATCGCGTGCACCGGTTTCCATGTATAACTTCTATATATCCAATAGTTAATTAATAATGTTTCGTAAAGACTTTAACACACAACCTGCCCTTAGTACATTAAATTTATGATTTGTTTTCGTTTATTAAGCAATCAACTTGGAGAAGAACATTATAAGCACTGCTTTCGTTCTTACCCATTTTGCATAATTTTGAACTTTACTTGTAATTTATCTTGTACACTTTAGTGAATCTATAAATAAAATATGTCTAACTCATTACCAGACAACATTATTTTAGACTTGTCCAAATCAAAAGCATTTGTAGATGACAAAATAAAAGTGACTGGAAATTTGAAATTTGTTTTGTGAAGGATAGAAATCATTGTGAGAAAAGGAGAAAAAGCTGGTTACCAGCATTTTCTCCTTTTCCCACAATGTTTTCAAAAGGCTTCTATTCCAGGAGCGTCAAAAGTAGGGATTGTGTGGTAATGGGTTAAACTAACCTGCCCTGGCTCAATCATATTTGGCCACCATGCTATGGAAGGTTCTCTCATTCCTCCTTCAAATGTAGTCTCCTTTCCACACAGAAATGGACCATTGCTTCCACCTGAAGAAGATACATGTCACAAACCATATTCAAAAATTGGCGAAACGATTCTTTGTTAAATGCAACTAAGGAATAATTCTTCCAGGGTTGATATTCAGCAAACATATGCAAGACCATCCTTGGTCTTATTCTCTAGAATCTTTTTGAAAGTAACACAACTTCTGATTGGCTAAACCAAATGGTTTAGCCCTAAACCAAATGGTTTAGCCAATAAGAAGTTGAGTTACATTCAAGATTAGAGATCTTGAAGAATACAACAAAGAATGTTCCTAAGAATGGTTTGTGAATATTGGCACAGAGGTCTACAGCAATTTCTACTTTTCCCTGAAGACTAATCAAGTTAATCAACCCTTTCAATCAACAGAATAAATGGAGTACTGTTAGGGCCATATCCAAATTCACAAAAAACTATCTAGTTTTGGCCCCATTTACAAAACATGAACATAATACAAGCAAGGTTAAACAATCTTTGCAAGGTATATCCAACAAGAATTACTATTTCAATATTACATGCACTTCATGACTCTTGCATTTTGAAGCTGTCATCTCACATAATACTGTGACAAAGGACATTGTGATTTTGCCATTTGTACTATTTTGGATAACATAATTAAAGCAATCTCTGAAAACATGACAAACTGGTAGCCTGAAATCAATCTTCGAAAAAAGCAACAGATATCATCAGATGCCACATGGCAGAAATCTACCTGGTTTGCAACCTCATGAGATACTGCAAGACTTTAAGTTTACATTGACCTTTTACCCCATAAGGCATTTCTATGGTATCTCTAATTGACCCTAAATGGCAGCAAACATGAAGCCATTTCTTATGTGTAAATGTCACCTTTTGATAGCATAGAAAACATTGTGACCAAAGGTGAAATTGCTTGTCATGAGCAACTTCACCTTTTGCCACAATGTTTTCCAAAGACTCCTACAGGCAATGTGTAGAAATGAGTATCTATGGAGTAAAGGCTCAGGAAACACAAGGTATTCCTTTTGAAAAAAAAAAATTCTTTTGGGAATTTAATGCACTGATCCTCTCACAATAATCTTAATGAAACTTGTAACTCTAGATAGAATAGTGAGAAGGAGAAAATGCTGGTAACCAGCATTTTCTCCTTTTCCCACAATGTTTTCTCCCTTCCAGACCAAATTTCAATTTGAGTCACATTAAGTGTGTGTAATAACCAGCATCCAATAGAGGGCGCATCACAGGAATCTCGAAATCAGGCTCAATCAGCCAAGGTAAGATCCACGTAGTGATCGTAAACTTGGCTCGCGAAGATGCAGTCAATGTTGAACATTTAACCAACAAAAATGTGATAAATAGAGAATAGATTGTTGTTGTCTTGGATTGGGAAATGTATCAGGCAATGTGTAGTGTCTATAGGCTAGTAGTTCTACAAATTTTATCCATCGAGCCGGGTGAACCGAGCTTAAACAAAAATGGCAACATCTATTTAACAATGAACAAACATGTTTATTTAAAACGTCCTATAATGCACATATTTATGCAGCTCTACAATGATGAATGACATCATGAGTGTGACATTTACCTGTGGAAAAAAGTTGGGTCGAAAGAAGCCAAGATTTTTTTTGTGTTTTAAGTGTTTAACTTATTACCAAAAACAATATTTTAGGCTTTTCCAAATTAAAAGCACTTGCAAACAACATTATAGATGTGACTTAAAAATAGTAATTTGTTTTGGGGTTGGTAGAAAACATTGTAGGATGTTCCTACAATATTTTCAAAAGCCTCTATCCTCAGGGTCATTAAAAGTCGGGAATTGTGTGGTAAGTTCAACATGCTAGAAAATCAAGAAATCGAGCAATTGATCCATGAATGTTATAAACAGGTTAATACATGGCTGATGAGGGCTGGAGAGTGATATTGGCCCTCTACCTCGAAATCTGCCCCGGGCTAAAACCCTCGGGGCAGATATCCATGTGGCAGGCAGATATCACTCTGCGGCCCTCATCAGCCTTGTAATAACCTCTATAAATGCAATGTACCTCTAGCCTTATCATAAGTTGCAGCACCATTATCAGATGAGAAGAAAACGAATGTATTTGTATGAACCCCTGTATCAATCAGCTTGTTTAGGATTCTACCAACACCATAGTCAAGTTCCATAACTGCGTCCCCATATCTGTCAAATAAATATCTAAAAATTATGTTTCAAAACTAGGTCCCTTGGAAACCAATCAATAGTTACCAGTAATTTTGTTTTTGTTTATCATTTTTCCACACAATCCTACGTTTTAACCCTTTCCAAAACATTCCCTGATATTCATGACCCAAAAAGCCTATAGAAAACATCGTAGGAAAGGAAGAAAATGCTGATAACCAGCATTTTCTCCTTTTCCCACAATGTTTTCCACACTCCTAGAACAAATTTCTGAGTTATCTTAATTTTGTCGTCTGCAAATGCTTTCAATTTGGACCAATTGGAAAATGTGTCCTTTGGTAAAGAGTTAACTATCTTAACTCATTACCAAACAACAATATTTCTTGTCCAAATCAAAAGCATTTGCAAACGGCAAAATAAAAATGACTAAAAATTTGAAATTTGTTTCATGAAGGGTAGAAAAACTTGTGGGAAAAGGGAAAAATGCTGGTTACCAGCTTTTTCTCCTTTTCCCACAATGTTTTCGAAAGGCTTCTTTCTCAGGGTCGTCAAAAGTAGGGATTGTGTGGTAATGGGTTAACCCTTTCCCAAACGACATATTTTAGACTCTTCCAAACTCAAAGAGTTTGCAGACGACAATTTCAAATTTGACAAAAATGGCAGAAAGTTCTCCAACTGGGTAGAAAACACTGTGGGAAAAGGAGAAATTGCTCCTTACAAGCAATTTCTCCTTTTCCCACAGTGTTTTCAAAAGACTTGTAGGGCAGACACATAAAAACAAGGGCTTGTTTGGGAAAGGGTTAAGGAAGAACACTTCGATCACCAACATTTTGTCTTTTTTCCAGTAATAGTTTCAAAACTTCCCAAAAGTAATTAATACCATTTTAGCCAAATTTTACAAGCATAATGCTTTGACTATAGAAAGGCCTAGATATTTGTAGTTTGATACAAGATTAACCCTTTACCAAACAACAAAATTTTAGACTTGTCTTGATTTAACTTATTACCAAACAAAAAAATTTAGCTTAGTCCAAATCGAAAGCATTTTCAAATGACAAAATAAAATTGACTGAAAATTTGAAATTTGTTTTGTGAAGGGTGGAAAACATTGAGGGAAAAGGAGAAAATGCTGGTAAGCAGCATTTTCTCCATTTCCCACAATGTTTTCCAAAGGCTTCTTTCTCAAGGTCGTCAAATGTAGGGATTGTGTGGTAATGGATCAAACCACAAGCTGACAATAAATTAAATAAACCTTAATGAAATGGTAGTATTTATCTTAGAAATGGTACAAAAAAATTTGTAAGGAGGAGAAATTCTGGTAACCAACAATGCTTTTAAAAAGACTTATATTGCTGGGTAATTAACCTTTTCCCAATCAAGCCCTGCAGTAAAAGTCTTTTGAAAAGACTGTGGGAAAAGGAGAAATTGCTTGCCACAAGCAATTTCTCCTTTTCCCACAGTGTTTTCTACCATTTTTGAGAACTTTCAGGCATTTTCTCCAAATCTAAAATTGCCATCTGCAAACTCTTTTGGTTTGGAAGAGTCCAAAAATTGTTGTTTGGGAAAGGGTTAAAACTTAGGATCATTTGGTAAACAGTCAAATCTCTTATAATCTTTTAATCAACCTATTTCAAAAGACAGTTGAGAATTACAGGCTAGTCCATATTTTTTCACCTATTAAAATCAGATCTAACAGCTAGTCCAAGTTTCATGCAAATAACTTCACAAATAACAGAGATATTAGACAGTGTCAAAGTTTTTTGGCACCACCATATATACTACTCAAAATTTGTTAGGGATCACCCTAAAAGATTCACTCTAAATAATATATATATGGCATGTATCATGTATGCTTTTACAATAAGTCACATTGCCACACTGAGCAATAAAATGACCGGTGGATGGATCTTTAAGCCTTTACCTCACAATGCCGACTGTTAAAGACACTGAGAAAGAAGCCTTTAGAAAACATTGTTGGAAAAGGAGAAAATGTTGGATACCAGCATTTTCTCCTTTTTCAACAATGTTTTCTACCCTATTACAGACAACATACTGCATGTTGAATCTAGTTTTAAGTCAGCAAATGCTTTCAGCTTGGACAAATCTAGAGTTTTACAGTATGATAAAGAGTTTATGCAAAACTGTTGTAACTTATAAACCCATACAGAAATATGTAAGTGATCCCTATCAAAGTTTGAGTAGTATATATATGAAGACAACGCCTACAACCAACCCATTTAACCTATTACCATACAATCCCTACTTTTGACGCCCTGAGAAAGAGGACTTTTGAAAACACTGTGGGAAAAGGAGAAAATGCTGGTAACCAGCATTTTCTCCTTTTCCCACAGTGTTTTCTACCATTCCCAGAACAAATTTCTATTTTTCAGTCACCTTTATTTTGTCGTCTGTAAATGCTTTCAATTTGGACCAGTCTAAAATTTTCTCATTTGGTATTGAATTAAGTCAGTAACTCCATGTTTTCCACTAAAACAGCCTACAGAAAAATATGAAATGCTTACAAGCCCCTTTGGCTTTTACCAAGAAACTGTTTGGAAGCATAAACTGGACCATGTGTGGCATCCACAGCCCAGTATAAGAAAAAGGACTTATTGCTGTTTGTCTGTCGCTCTATGAAATCAAGGGCCTCCTGTAACAAATTGAAATAAAAAAATTGCTTTCTTTTTCTTTTTTTTTTGTTGCAAAGTTACCTAAAGCTAACCCTTCACAAGACAACCAAATTTTAGACTCCTCCATATGGCAAACTTTAACCCATTACCACATGGCAAAATTTTGGCCCTATCCAAATTCAAAGCATTTGTGGACAACAATTTCATAGTGACTGAAATGACGCAATTTTTCTTCTATAGGGTGGAAACCTTTGTGGGAAAAGGAGAAAATGCTGGTTACCAGCATTTTCTCCTTTTCCCAAAAAGTTTTCAAAAGGCGTCGTCAAAAGGCGTCATTTTGTGGTAAAGGCTTAATAGATAAAATATCAAATCTGGAAACAAAAACTCAAGTTTTCTTTCCATTATTTAACCCTGTACCACTCAGTGCCGATTTTCAACGACCCTGAAAGAAAAGGGTTTTGAAAAAATTGGGGGAAATGAAGAAAATGCTGGTAACCATCATTTTCTTCTTTTCCTACATAGTTTTCTACCCTATCATTTGAGCCTTACATTGAAATTGTTGACAGCCAAATGCTTTCAATTTGAACAGGTCTGAAATTTGTGTCTTGTGGTAACGGGTTAAGTGGATACCATACATAAAAGGAACAAGAGCGGCAAATTGTCGCAAGATAAGCCTGTCACACCGCCAGTTGTCAAGGGGGAATACTAATCATAAAGGGCAGGTACAGAAAAACAGTAGTGCAGCAAATTACAATTCTTATGCACTGCAAGCCATAATTTTTCAAAAATCATGCATATCAAATTTGAAGATATTTAGACTGAAATGATAAAGTTACATTCCGGATAAGCAGAAAATGCTGTAAAAATGACGATCAAAGGGAAACAACTCAGAGATAGCACAAGGTAGAGTTACAGTTCTTTCGCACTGCACTCCATATTATTGCAACTAACACAAGTGCTAAGTTTCAAGTCAATCAGACCAGAGATGACAAAGTTATGCTCTGGACAAAGAGATGCCACCCACCCAGATACCATGGGTGATCCCATAAATCATCTTGTCTTCGACAGGCATATAAAAAAGAAAGATACTGCTGACAAAACTGAAAACTTTTACAGAAAAGATTCAAGTCATGATATATGCATTTGTGCTTGAAAAATTGAAGAAACATGAACCATCTAGTTTCCCAGTGACCTAGTTTTCTAACAGACATTACCCATCATCAAACACTTAAGAAAAACAATAAGAAAACATTCTGACCAAGTTTCATGAGTATTTGACTGAAAATATGGCCTCTACAGTGTACAAAAGGTTTTTCTAAGATTTCACCAAGTGACCTGGTTTTGTACCCGATCATTACCCATTATCAAACTCTTTTGAAACATCACCAAAGCAAACATTCTGACCAAGTTTGAAGAGTATCAGGCAGAAAATGTGGCCTCTGGAGTGTACACAAAGTTTTTCTAATATTTGACCAATTGACCTAGTTTTGGACCCAACATGACCCATTTTCAAACTCTTCTGAGATATCATCAAGGCAAATATTCTGACCAACTTACAGGAGTTTTGGACCGAAAATGTGGCCTCTAGAGCGTACAAAAGGTTTTTCTAAAATTTGACCTAGTGACCTGGTTTTTGACCCGAAATGACCCATTTTCAAACTCGTCCAAGACATTATCAAGGCAAACATTTTGACCAACTTTCAAGAGTTTTGGACTGAAAATGTGGCCTCTACAGCGTACACAAGGTTTTTCTAAAATTTGACCTAGTTCTTGACCCGACATGACCGATTTACATACTTGTCCGAGATATCATCAAGACAAACATTCTGAGGACCTTTCAAGAGTTTTGGACTGAAAATGTGGCATCTAGAGTGTACACAAGGTTTTTCTAAAATTTGACCTAGTGACCTAGTTTTTGACCCAACATGACCAATTTTCAAACTTGTCTGAGATATCATCAAGACAAACATACTGAAGACCTTTCAAGAGTTTTGGACAGAAAATGTGGCCTCTAGACGGTACACAAGTTTTTTCTAAAATTTGACCTAGTGACCTAGTTTTTGACCGGACATGACCCATTTCCAAACTCATCTGAGAATTCATCCAGGCCAACATTCTGACTATCTTTCATGAGTATTATACTAAAAATGTGGCCTCTAGACCGTACACAAGGTTTTCTCAAATTTGACCTAGTGACCTAGTTTTTGACCCCACATGACCCATTTTCCAACTTGTTCGAGATATCATCAAGACAAACATTCTGAACAACTTTCAACAGTTTTGGACTGAAAATGTGGCCTCTAGAGCATATACACAGTTCTTATAAGATTTGACCTAGTGACCTAGTTTTTGACCCGACATGACCCATTTTCAAACTCGTCCGAGATTTCATCGAAGCAAATATCCTAACAAATTTTCATGAGTATCGGATTAAAAATGTGGCCTCTAGAGCATACACAAGGTAAGTATTGACGACGGACGTAGGACAACTGACGACGGACAACGCACGACGGACACAGCACTATTACAATAGTTCACTCTGAGCACTTGGTGCTCAGGTGAGCTAAAAACATTATTACAAAGAAAAAAAAAGATAGTGCAGATGATGATCAAATGTGGCTGAAATAATTAGAATCGTTTCTGAAACGGCTCAAAACACCATGGAAATGAGAGGAAAATGCTGGTTACCGGCTTGTTACCTGAATTTTCTCATTTTTCCACCATGTTTTCTGAAGTCTTCTCCCTCCGAATTGTTAAAACCTGGGTGAGCATGTTATTGGTAGAAACTGTGCAGTCTGATATTGATCTACACTGTAAGTAAACCCTTTACTCCATAGATACTCATTTCTACACATTGCTTGTAGGAGTCTTTGGAAAACATTGTGGCAAAAGGTGAAATTTTCTCATGACAGGCAATTTCACCTTTTGTCACAATGTTTTCTATGCTATCAAAAGGTGTAATATACATACACATAAGAAACAGCTTGAGGTAGACTGGCTCTTATACATAAAGAAACAAGAGTGGCAAATTGTCGCAAGATATGCCCGTCTTACCCCAAGTTGTAAAGCTGGGGCATGCACTGGACAAAATTCAAGTATGAAAAACAAAAATAAAGCGATCAAGAGTTATGATTCCTGTGCACTGCACTCCCCCTTGATGAGATCTATCTACCTATGAAATTTCATAACCCGAGCTAGTATAGTTTTGGAGATATGCTCCTAACAAAATTCAAGTATGAAAAACAACAAAGGGCAATAACTCAAAAATTAAGCAAGCAAGGATTATGATTTCTGTGTACTGCACTGCCCCTATGTGAGATCTATCCACCAATGAAATTTCATAACCCTAGCTAGTATAGTTTTGGAGATATGCTCAAGACAAAATTCAAGTATGAGAAAAAACAAAGGGCAATAACTCAAAAATTAAGCAAGCTAGAGTTATGATTCCTGCACATTGCACTCCCCCTCGATAAGATCTATCCACCCATGAAATTTCATAACCCTAGCTAATATAGTTTTGGAGATATGCTCCGGACAAAATTCAAGTATGGAAAACAACAAAGGGCAATAACTAAAAAATCAAGTGAGCAAGAGTTATGATTCCTGCGCACTGCACTCCCCCTCGATGAGATCTATCCACCCATGAAATTTCATAACCCTAGCTAGTATAGTTTTGGAGATATGCTCCGGACAAAATTCAAGTATGAAAAACAACAAAGGGCAATAACTCAAAAATTAAGCAAGCAAGAGTTATGATTCCTGCACACTGCACTCCCCCTCGATAAGACCTATCCACCCATGAAATTTCATAACCCTAGCTAGTATACTTTTTGAGATATGCTCCGGACAAAATTCAAGTATGAGAAATGACAAAGGGCAATAACTAAAAAATTAAGCAAGCTAGAGTTATGATTTCTGCCCACTGCAGCCCCCCTCGATGAGATCTATCCACCCATAAAATTTCATAACCCTAGGTAGTATAGTTTTGGAGATATGCTCCGGACAAAATTCAAGTATGAAAAACAACAAAGGGCAATAACTCAAAAATTAAGCACGCAAGAGTTATGATTCCTGCGCACTGCACTCCCCCTCGATGAGATCTATCCACCCATGAAATTTCATAACCCTAGCTAGAATAGTTTTGGAGATATGCTCCGGACAAAGAACTGGACGCCGCTCGCCCGCCCGGACGCCCGCCACGGGTGATCCCATAATACGTCTCGTCTTCGACAGGCGTATAAAAAGACCAAAAGCAAAAAGTTTCAACCCAGTTAAGGTTCCTTTTCACAGAGCATTGTTCATTTGTATATTACAAATATATAATTAATTACAAAGGCAAAATTCAGTCAAGTTATTGTCATGGTGCAAGCTGTCACATGTCTAACTAATCCTTTCTTTGTTTGAAGTCTCCTTCACCAGGGTCCATACTAATTTGCTGTTATCAGCAAATATTAGTCTTATTCTTAAATCCCCAATAACACAATTTTTGTAATTAACTTTGAGACAGCTTTAAGTCTTTACCAAACGACAAAGTTGAAAGCATTTGCAGACGACTAAATAAATTTGAATCAAAAATTGAAATTTGTTTTGGAAAGGGTTACCAGCATTTTCTCCTTTTCCCACAATGTATTTAAAAGGCTTCTTTCTAAGGGTCGTTAAAAGTTGGGATTGTGTCGGAAAGAGTTAAACACCAACATGCAACATCAATTCTTCCTACTCCAGGTACATTTCTTGAGACATGACAGAAAGAAAGAGACAAGAATCCGGACAAAGAAAAGAGATAGAAAGGAAAAGAGGGGGAGGGACAGACATGGGGGATTTACAGACAGATGAAGAGAGAAAGAGAGAGAAATAAATAGAGAGACAGAGAGGGAGATAGAGATTTTCAGACAGGAAGAGAGATACATAGAGATAGACAGACATACAGGCAGATAGGGCAAGATGTGGAAAGAGAGATAATCACAAAGAAAGAAACAGAAAACAAAAGACAGGTCTACCGGATGGAAAGGGGGGGGGGGGGGGAAGAGGGGGGAGGGAGAGAGAGAGAGAAGGCTACAGAAGCAGATGAACAGAGAAAGACCAACAGGGAGAAGAATAATTAAGTAAATGAAATTAAGAGATATATTGTATTTATCATAACCAATGTCCAATGTTACCTCAATGTAAAGTTGTGTTAAATTAGATTCTCCTGTGCTTCTGTTTATCATATACTCTTCATAATATCTGAAATGCATTACAGTAATAGAACAAGTAATATCAATAAAATATAGAGGATATTTGGTTTTTTTCGGTGAAAGATTGAAATTTATTTCATCAAATGAACATCATCGGTAATATTTTCATGAGTGGCACAGCCACAAATGAAAATACCGATGGTGTTCACAAAATGAAAAAATTTCGACCTTTCACCGAAAAAAAAACTAAATATTCTATTTATTTCATGTTTTTAACCCTTTCTGGGAGGAGCTTTATTAAAATCCAGTACAGTTCTTTTCAGTTATTCCCTGTGACATACCTCTCCCGCATAGCAACACATTACAATATTATGTCAGGTGCAAGAAATGTAAGGTACATGTAAATGATGTTTCAACTGGTTGTTTCCAACTGGTTGTGAGTCACATGCAATTTACCTAGGTAACTAGAATATAAAAATTGGTATTTTCATTGGTCATACCCATGGACTATCGAATAATATTTTTACTGCCATTTCTCGGTATCCTACTGGAAAGCATGAAATTTTTATAATATGTCTTCTTTCACCTTATTACTAAAAGTTTCGTTTTTTTTGTTTTTTTCAAATCCTATGAAAACTACAGTACCGTTGCCAGAAAGCATATAAAAGAAAAATATGAAAATTAAAAATGTGTTGTTTGATCTTAGATCTACACTGTCTGACATTTCAGAACATATTTTAGCCAATAGAACTCTTACAACTGTGATATTTCAGCTTTTCATTTAACTCCTTAACAAACGACAAAATTTTAGACTGGTCTAAATTGAAAGCATTTGCAGACGGCAAAATAAATGTGAATCAAAAATTGAAATTTGATTTGGAAAGGGTTGATAACACTGTTGGAAAAAGAGAAAATGCTGGTTACCAGCATTTTTCTCCTTTTCCCACAATTTTTTCAAAGACTTTCTTTCTCAGGGTCGTCGAAAGTCAGGATTGTGTGGTAAAGGGTTAAACTGAAAATAAGAGAGACAGAAATAAGAAAATGGAGAAAATTCAAATCACTTGCTTATGACAAGCAAAAACTGGCCTAAATGAAATAATTTTCTTTTGATAAAGAAGGAAACATTATGGTTAAAAGAGAAAACTATGATAACCATCATTTTCTCTTTTTCCCAAAATGTTTTCCAAAGCACTCTTCTTTAGGGCTATTAAATCTCAGGGTTGTTTGGTAAAGAGTTTGTTCAGCTCTCTATGGGCTAGGTTCTATGGTTAACCCATTACCACACAATCCCTACTTTTGATGCCCCTGAGAAAAAAGCATGTAAAAAACATTGTGAGACAAGGAGAAAATGCTGGTAACCACTATTTTCTCCTTTCCTCACTATATTTTTTACATTCACAAAACAAAGTTCAAGTTTTCTATCATTTTTATTTTGTCGTCTGCAAATGCTTTCAATTTGGACAAGTCTAAATTTTGTTGTTTGGAAAAGAGTTAAACACCTATCATACAATCCAATGTTTAACCCTTTCCCAAGCGACAAATTTTAGACTCTTCCAAACTCAAAGAGTTTGCAGACTACAATTCAAAAATTGATAAAAATGGCAGAAAGTTCTCCAAATAGGTAGAAAACACTGTGGGAAAAGGAGAAATTGCTCGTTACAAGCAATTTCTCCTTTTCCAACAGTGTTTTCAAAAGAGTTGTACTGCAGACACATAAAAACAAGGGCTTGTTTGGTAAAGGGTTAAATGACCTTGAATGAGAAGGCTTTTGAAAACCCTGTGGGGAAAGGAGATAAATGCTTGTAACCAGGTTACCAGCATTTATCTCCTTTTCCCACAATGTTTTCAAAAACTCTTTCAAAAACATATTCCATCATTTGCACAACATTTACTATGTTGTTTGCAAATGCTTTTAGTTTCAACCAGTCTAAAATTTTATTGTCTCAAAGATAGTTAGATATATCATTTCAAGAGGACAGTGTGAAAAAAAGCAAACAAGAAAACTCAGAAATAATGCCAGCAGGCCATTCCTGTCAAATAATCTCTTATCCTTACCTGCCCACCATCTCTGCATTTTTGTAGATAGTTAGGTATATCATTTCAAGAGAACTGTGTGAAAAAAGCACACAAGAAAACCCAGCAACAATGCAAGCAGGCCATTCCTGTCAAATAATCTCTAATCCTTACCTGCCCACCATCTCTGCATTTTTGTAGACTGGGATATTTGGAATATGTTTATTATCAAAGGGTCCAAAATGACAGTTAGGGGCACCAAACCATTCATCAAACCCATGTTTTAAAGGGTGATACTGGGGCTGCTGACCCAAATGCCTTAAAGATAAATAGAAAATATTTGAGCTATACTCTGTGAAAATAGATCTTAACTCTTTATCAAACCACAAATTTATATCCTGGTCCGAATTGAAAGCATTTGGAGATGACAAAATAATTCAAAAATCAAAATTTGAATGTGGGAAGGGTAGAAAACCGGAAAGCATGAAATAAATTATAATATTCAATAGGCTGATACAGAAATACTTATAATTATCAATTCTTCACCGTACAACAACATTTAAAGAATTGTTAAAATTTAAAGAAGTTGCAAGTGGAAAAAATTAGTGTTTCAGAAAGGATAACACATTGTGAAAAAATGAAAACAAACACTGATTATCAGCATTCTTTTTTTTTTTTGGCCACATTTTATTGTTTTTTTCAAATACATTCTCTTCTGTAGGGTGACTAAAACTCAGGATTGTGCAGCAATGGGGTAATCCATAATTGTGTAGCAATGGGGTAATCCATAACTACAAAATAATGACTTTTATTAATCCTGAGGATGAAACCTTTTGAAAACATTGCAGAAAAAGGAGAAAATGCTGATTACCCAGCACTTTCTCCTTTTCCCTCAAAGTTTTTTACCTTAACAAAGGAAAATTGTATCATTTGAGTAACTATGAAATTGTTGTCTGCAAATGCTTTCAATCTTGATAGTTCTACTGTTTTGTCATGTGTCATTAAGTATTAACACTCTAAAAGAGCTGATAAAAAAAAATGCTCTGGAAAATGTTAAAGAAACTGGTTAATCAAAGAAAATTCCCTATCAAATGGTAAAAGAATTTCAAAAGGAGACGATAATTCACACAAACATTAGACAACACCAAATTACCATTTCCCAATAATTTTGCTTGTATAGCCTGCCTGCTTCAGCACTTCTGGCAGTAAAATTTCTTCATCTGGAATCCCACCCATGATGTTTTGTGGTGTGTATGCTGTGGGGGAGAAATGAAATGGTTGTTGTATTGGGGTATAACGCCACTTTAACAGCCAAGGTCATATCATGGCGGTCGGTGACGCACCTGTGTTTCCTGGCTTTCTCATACCGGTACATGTACTAACACAATTTTCTTTCCAAAAGCCAGAGACTACTTTTCTCACATGCACCAGCAGAGGCAAAAATATGCCGGAAAGAAAATTCACTTCAACCGGGTATCAAACTCTTAACTACTAGGTCATGAGTCCGACATGTTCACCACTGAGCCACAGGAGAAATGAAGCTTTTTTCTTTGTTTGGTTAACCCTTTCCCAAATGACAAATTTTAGACTGTCCCAAACTCAAAGTGTTTGCAGATGACAATTTTGCATTTGATGAGAATGGCAGAAAGTTTTCCGATAGGCTAGAAAACACTGTCGTTACAAGCACTTTCTCCTTTCCCCACAGTGTTTTCTAAAGACTCCAGACACGTAAAAGTCAGGGCTTGTTTGGGAAAGAGTTAAGAGTTAATTGGTAAAGCAACTTTTATCTTTGATTAGATGCAAAATATTGAGGAAAGAGAAAAAATACATGTCCAAAATATTTTCCAAACCTTTCTTTTTAATCCTTTACCACACAATACCAAGTTTTAACACCCCTGACATAGAAGCCTTTTGAAAAGCTAGTGGGAAAATGCTGGTAACTAGCATTTTCTCCTTTTCCAACAATGTTTTCTACCCTTCCAAAAACAACTTCAATTCTTCATTTACTTTCATCTTGTAGTCTGCAAATGCTTTCAATTTGGACCATTCTAAAATTTTGCCATTTGGAAAAGAGTGAAGGAAACTTGGGATTGTGTAGCAAAGGGTATCTATGATACCCTTGAAGTTTGAGTCTTACTGTAATTTACTCTTTGTCAAGATGATTTTAACCCATTACCACACAATCCCTACTTTTGACGCCCCTGAGAAAGAAGCCTTTTGAAAACACTGTGGGAAAAGGAGAAAATGCTGGTAACCAGCATTTTCTCCCTTTCCCACAGTGTTTTCTACCCTTCCCAGAACAAATTTCAATTTTTCAGTCACCTTTATTTCGTGGTCTGAAAATGCTTTCAATTTGGACCAGTCTAAATTTTTCTCATGTGGTAAAGAGTTAAAAGAGAGTATCAGTCTGTTTGGCTCAACAAAAGTCTAGAAAATCCAAGACATTCTTTGCTGTTTCACTAGCCAGGTGTCAGAGCCCAATCTTAGAACTGGCAATCCATGGAAAGGTATTAGTACGAAAACTGTCACTGTAATACGACTTAATCCTTTACCACACAATCCGGACTTTTAACACCCCTGTGAAAGAAGCCTTTCAAAATCATTGTGAGAAAAGGAGAAAATGCTGGTAAGCAGCATTTTCTCCTTTTCCCAAAATGTTTTTCACCCTTCCCAAATTTCAATTTTTAAGGGTGTAAAATTTTGTCCTGTGGTAAAGAGTCAAAAGATCAGGGCCCCCTTTCACCAAGGTATTTACAGACAAAATTCACGTAAGTTACATAACTATAGTATAGTGGCATTAATCGGCTACAAGATATATGAAAATTATCATAATAGTTTTCATGTGTCTTGTGGCAGATTAATGCCACTATACCAGGGTCCCAAAAAATCCAGAATTCTTACTTGTCCTTCAGCCATTTTTCACTCGTCGTACAGTTCGACAAAGACGGATAATCCACTTGCCCTCACCAAATTTTTTCTAGCAAGGCCAAGCAGACAAGTGGATTTTTTGGATCCTGTATACTATAGTTACGTAAAACTTTCATAAATTTTGTTTGTAACTCCCTTGGTAAATGGGGCCCTGAGCTCCAAATAAGAGAGAGTGATGGTATTCTAAAGTCATTATTTCTTTTCGAAACCCTATGCTGTGGGTATTCATTATACTTTAGGGTTTAGTGGATTATAAAATATTTTCAAGTTTAAAAATCAAGATCACTGCCTCTAGCAGGAGCTCTGAAGATTCTGTAAATGTTATAGACATTAATGACCCCCATGTCTTAATTAAACTAAAAGGAAAGCCCTGATCAGAAAAAAAAATATTTTCATCCATACAATACCATTTCTTGCATGAGCATTTGTAGTATAAAAACCATTTCTGATTGGCAGTCTTCCAGTCATCAAAGAGGCACGAGCTGAAAATGGAAACTTTACGGTAAACCAGTCCCTAAAAATAGATTTATTAACTCTCTACTAAACAATGCATTATCTTCTGCTAGATGGCATTCTACAAATACACATCTATCTAATCTGGGCATCCTGGGTACACAGGACCAGACCACATTTCTATGCAGCAACCATTACTTTGAATTTCAAACTAAAATAAATGTTTACTCAATAAAATGCTACCTGGTGTGATTCACTCAGCTATAATTAGCAGTTTAGAGAAATATGGAGCTAAAACAGGCCTGATTTTTTCTCAGGCATATTGATAAAAGCGGTTTTCTCCATTGCTACTTTATAGCGCATATTATCACAGTCTCCCTGGTATCAGGGAGAGTGATGCGTCATATAAAACAGGTTGAAACTTCAAAGAATATGACATGCAAAAACAACGCTAAACAATGCCGACTAAGTAGAGAGCTTTTGAAAACATTATGAGAAACTGTAAGTAAAAATCATTTTCTTTTGTACATGTAGATCGGTATCATAAATGGGCTCGCAAAAAGGCCAGCAGAAAAACATGTGTCCACATCTTTAGCAAATCTATAATTTGCATACAACTATTTATTCAAGACTAGTACTAAGAAGTGAGTGAGTGAAAAGCTTGCTAAGCCTCAAAATAAAAGCAACTCTAACAAACACAAAGTGACACTTACATGGAGAACACAGAGGGTTTGCAGAATAAAACGAAGGGAAGACCATACCCTCTGAAGCCATTTTATCTAGATTAGGAGTCTCTTTGTTGGGCTCTCCAAATACACCCAGATCACCCCAACCCATCTACAACATAAAATTATAATAATACAATACCACATTCACGAGATTTTATTAGCAATACATATACATGGATTTACCATGTTACAACCAAAATAAGATAAAAAAAATACTGTTAGAAATGGTTATTTGTCTGATGACTTAACATGTGTCTTAACCCTTTCCCAAACAATCCCTGGTTTTCACGACCTGGAGAAAGAAGCAAGTGTTTCCAATTTGGACCAGTCTAAAATTTTGTCGTTTGGTAAAGAGTTACTTTATTTTAAACATTTATTTTACATCGATTGAGAAACAAGTTCTATCAACTTATACTAATCTCTCTCGATTCTGCTTCCTGGGAACTACACCAGTACTCTCGCCAAATAAGTGGGCCAATGAAAAATTCGGAAGTTGACATCAACTACAGGGTATCGAACTCACAGCCTTATGGTTACAAGGCCAACGCTCTATCTCACAACCACTGATATCACATCACACGTGTCTAACCAGTAACCATTCATTTAAAGTCATATTTCAAAGACATACAGTATTTTTTTTTCTCTGTTATAACTAAACTTATTAAATGTCAATACTATGTCAGTGAGTTTCATCTAAGAGATAGTTTCAAACATTTCCACTTCACCATCACTAAATTGGTGAAAAAAGACAACTCTTTCTGAAATCAAGACAAAATGCTGTCTGAGAAATTTCTGCTCTGTGTGACCGGCCTTAACTCTTTACCCCATAAGGCATTTCTATGGCATCTCTAATTGACCCTAAATGACAGCAAGGATGAAGCCGTTTCTTATGTGTAAATGACACCTTTTGATAGCATAGAAAACATTGTGAGCAATTTCACCTTTTGCCACAATGTTTTCCAAAGGCTCCTACAAGCAATGTGTAGAAATGAGTATCTATGGAGTAAAGGGTTAACTCTTTACCACACAATCTTGACTTTTAACAATCCTGAGAAAATATTGTGGGAAAAGGAGAAAATGCTGGTAACAGCATTTTCTCCTTTTCCCACAATGTTTTCTTCCCTTTCCAATTCAAAATGCACTTTTTGATTCACATTTATTTTGTTGTATACAAATTCTTTCAATCTGGACAAGTCCAAAATTTTAACTCTCTACAACACAACCCCAAGTTTTCACAATGCTATGGAGGAAGCCATATGAAACATTTTGAGAAAAAGAGAAAATGCTGGTAATCAGCAGCTTCTCGTTTCATACAGTGTTTTTCATCTGATCATGGACTTTATTTATATTTAGTGTCTGCAAATGTTTTCAGTTGAGACAAGTCTCAAAATCTGTCATTTAGTAAAGAGTTTACAATTTGCGGAATTCAAAGACATGTATGAATTCAGGGGGAATCCATGAATCGATAGAAAACAAGCATACTGTACTGTAGTCTGTATGATTTACGGATGTTTCGGTAGCAGACGAGTTTGGTAACATAGACCTATAGAGTAAATCAATTGGATGTTTCGGTAACAAAGCAATTATATAGTGTTCATGTATCGTGACGTTCTTTACATCCAACGCATGACTTTATTTTATTCAAACATTCGTTTTTAAAACCTTAATTTGTAATTTTCACTATGTTTTGTAAATAATTTTTTGTTATGAACCTCATTCCATGCTGTATGTATTGACCATGTGGATTGCCTATCTATCAATTGAAAAGGGTGGAAAGTGAAAAAATAAAGGGTTTGAACATATCTATCATGGGATAAATAGGTGAAAAGTGCAACTTAACCCATTACCACACAATCCCTACTTTTGACGCCCCTGAGAAAGAAGCTTTTTGAAAACGCTGTAGGAAAAGGAGAAAATACTGGTAAGCAGCATTTTCTCCTTTTCCCACAGTGTTTTCTACTCTCCCCATATCAATTTTCAATTTTTCAGTCAACTTTATTTTGTCGTCTGCAGATGCTTTCAACTTGAACCAGTCTAAATTATTTTCGTGTGGTAAAGAGTTAAGTAAAAGGTTTGAACAAATCAAAGCCACACATTAGGTGTAAAGAACGTCACAGAACAAAAACAAAACACAATATAATTGCTTTGTTACCGAAACAGTCAATCGATTTACTGTATAAGTCTGTTACCGAACTCGTCTGTTACCGAAACATCTGTCACACATCTGTATAGATCTTCGTCAGTCAATTTACATTTTACAAAGAAAATTAGTTAATCGTGCACCAATAACAAAGAGAAGATCTAATCGTCTAAGTGTGTAGTGCAATACGAACTTACATCATCCATTAACATAATCACAAAATTAGGGTTTGTTGACAAAGCGCAGGTTTTAGAAACCATCAGAAGAAATACTGTAGGTAATAATACCGTCATGAAGGTCGCCATTTTGAATGTTTACAATTTGAAGTCACATGACTATGAATCACCTCGTACTCTCGTCACGTGGTGTAGGTAACATGCGAGAAAAGGGCATTCGGACTTTTCGTCCAAAATCAGTTAAGTTGCGCCATGTACACTGTAATTTCGGCCATAATATTTGGAACACAAAATTTAATTCAACCTCGTTTTTTGTATGCTTTCAACCTTTTGATATACAGATTCGATACTTAAAGTGTTTGCATTGGATTTTTTAAGCACAGAAATCAGACCCTATAGAAGTGGGTCAAAAACAGCCGTGAATTACGTTACAAAACCGCGACTTGATAAAATGAATATCTACTATGAACATTATACGATATATTGCTTTTATGTGTAAATCTGAACACTGCATATGTGTCTTTAAAGTGAACAAGCGTCAAATTTTGGTCATTTATTGCATAATGAGAAGGCAGTATCTCTTTGATTTGAACATTTGATGAAATTTTCGGTTGCAAATCTTAATCGCATCGAATTCTAAGAAATAAAGTAATTGTCGTGGATCTGTGTGAAAGAAATTGACAATCATTTATAGCTTATTAGGAAGCTATGTTATCCTGCATTATATGAATGCTTAGTTTGTATGGATGAAAGCAACTATTTTACTGTGGTCGGCTTGTACTATGGAGTGGTAACTTGCAACGTAATTCACATATAGAAGAAAATTAAAATGAACTAATATTTAAGAAATGTACCTCCTTTTATTAAATTAAAAAAATCAAATCCTGTAAGAATATTGTAGCAAACTGAAAATAAATGGACCTTTAAAACTATAGATTCAACAGCAGCAATTTGCGTCAGTTTTAAATACAACTTTACAAACACTACTAATGTACTATGTGCAGGGCATAAAAAGCGAATAAAATGCAAAAGTCTACTATTTCCTAATAGGCTATAGAATGTTCCAGTCATAAATAATAACCAAACATGAGCACAGACTGTTCACTATATGATGAAAATTTTGAAATGTAATTCAAGTCAAAGCTATAACGTAATTCACTTGTACTTCAGTGACTTTATTTATATGAAAATAAATCAAATTACTTTTAACCCTTTCCAAAAGGACAAATTTTAGACTCCTCCAAATTGAAAGCGTTTGCAGACGATAATTTCAAATTTGATAAAAATGGCAGAATTTTCTATAAAAGGGTAGAAAACACTACGGGAGAAGGAGAAATTGCTTGTTACGAGCAATTTCTCCTTTTCCAACAATGTTTTCAAAATACTTGTACTGCAGACATGTAAAAACCAGGGCTTGTTTGGGAAAGGGTTAACTCTTTACCAAACAACAAAATTTAAGACCAGTCCAATTTGAAAGATTTTGCAGACGACAAAATGAATCTGACTTATAAAATGAATTTGGTTATGGGAACAGTAAAAAACAGTGTGGGAAAAGGAGAAAATGCTGGTTACCAGCATTTTCTCCTTTTCCCGGACTGTGTTCAAAGAGCCTCTTTGTCAGGGTCGTTAAAAGTCGGGATTGTGTGGTAAAGAATTAAAGACTCTGTGTAACACAAACTGTCTCTCGTCAATTATTGTTTACTTTTTATAGGCCAAACAACTGCTCAATGGTGTTAATTTCTTCCTGTCGGAATTTGAATATGTCTTTTGTTTTTCTAATGCGAATTGGTTAGTTTACAGCCATTAATATACCGTCGGCTGTTATCCAGATTGTGTCTTGCTTACCGGGCCACTTGAAGGATTTTTTTTGCATCAACCATGGACAATACAAAGTATTCTTGGTCACAAGGGTCATAGTGAAAGAAAGTGAATTACGTTACAGTTTTTGTGAATTACGTTATCATATAATTCATACATCACATTCAAATATATCTCTTTAATTTCTTTAATTCAGACAAGATAGAAGAATACAAATGTCAATCTTAAAAATCGAACATCACACATGTTATGAGCAGGGATACACACTAATTAAATGATATAAACCAATAATCCTTACTGTGCAATAAAGTATTCACATCCACCAAGGTCAAAAAAAGATAAACAGCACCAGTAAATAACGTTTACATATGATGTAACTATGAGGTCAGCTTTTACACCGAAATTAACTCGTGTATTTGAACAGTTTGGTGTTTCGTTCAGGTAATCCTACATTCAGTGTATCGTAATTCACTGTAACGTAATTCACCCCAGCGTCTAAAATGCAATTTGAATCCTTATTACTTAACACAGATAAATTATATCTTGACATATCAGAGAGGCGGACATGGTCTACCCATATTGGTATTTAATTTCCTTTCCCATGTTTAGTCTCTTAGAAAACATGTGTAACGTAATTCACAAAAAATGTGAAAAATAGAAAATTCTAATTTGAATAAAGTGTGGTTTATTTTTCTTTACGATAAACCAGACACATTATTCTAGCTGTTAAATATGATGCTTATAGAAAGAGAAAACATAAGTTTTGTGCTCTACCTTTCGTATTTCATTTTAATGCAGTGGTGCTACTTTGTATAACGTAATTCACTATGATTTAAGGGACAGTAAACCGACAAAAATATAAAAAGAACTAACAAATTACAAGCTTTATTTCGACTTTTTGCCTCATTGTTTGGCATTTACGAATAAAATGAACTGTACCTTATTCATACTATGTGGTTTATGTTTGTGCAATATTTTCCGTTAATATAACCTTTTGTTTGTGACATGGCTTTTTGTTAGTATATGTCTACAATCAGCTTCAAATTTTCAAATTCAAAGTGTTCAGATCTTGGAGTTGTACATTTATATTTTTGGCAATATCATTTGGACTATGTGTAACATACAAAAGTAGACTGAAGGGCATAAATTATCTTTTCATTTTGCTGTGACTGGAAATTATGTCATTGGCGCAACTTAACTGATTTTGGACGTTTTATGTGCGTAAAGTGTCGTGTCGGATCAGCCTGCGCAGTCCGAACAGGATGATCCGATACAACAATTTCCGTTTTTAGGCAATTTTCTGTGTTTGAGCAAGTCTATTGTAGCACAAAATCTAATGTAGGCCTATTCGTAAAATACTGTCTCGGATTAGACGCAGGCTGATCCCAGACAACATTTTACAAATGTTTTCAGAAATGTCCCTTTCCGCATCTTGCGAATCATATCGTGATCCTGCATGGAACTTTGAGTCGATGTGTCAATATGCTTCTGAAGGTCATGGGTTTAAAACCCGGCTGAGGCATACTATAACTTTCGGTTCAATTTGTTGGACTTGTCTTTGAAATGTAACACACAACACCATACAAAAATATTGTAAAAGAAAATGCTTACGGGTCGGCATTTTCACGTTTTTCCATATGGGCAACCGATGACGACGATAAATAAACCGTCAAATTCAATCAATCAATCAAAATTTTAAGATATAGAATCTATGTACAATATCAATCCACCATTCTGTCAATATCTTCCGCTCTAGATGGCATTCTACAAATAGGCTTACTCATGTCGAATCAGTAGGGCCTATCTCCCGCTAGATGGCATTCTATAAATACTCATCTATCTAATTTGGGCATCCTGGGTACAGAACCGAACCACATACTTTCCTACGCGACAACCGTTACTTTGAATTTCAAACTAAAAAAAAAAAAAATGCATTTTGAATTGGAAAGGGTAGAAAACATTTTTTTCTTTTCGAGGCAGATTCATTTTGTCGCCCGCATTTACCTGATAGTCGGACAAGTTTAAAATCTTATCATGGAACTATTATGTGAAGGGTTTTAAGTGGAGCTCGTCACGAGCAATTTCACTTTTTGTCACAATGTTTTCTATGCTATCAAAAGGTGTCATATACACATCAGAAACGGCTTCATCATTGCTGTTGTTGAGGATCAATTAGAGATACCATACAAATGCCTCATGGGGTAAAGGGTTAACGACCCTGGAAAAAAAACCTTTTTAAAACATCGTAGGAAAAGGAGAAAATGCTGGTAACCAGCATTTTCTCCTTTTCCCACAATGTTTTCTACTCTTCCCAAACTGAAGGTTATTTTTTCAGTCATATTTAATTTGTCATCTGCACATGCTTTTATTTTGGAACAGTCTTTTGATTTGTTGTTTGGTAAAGAGTTAAACGCATTTTCCCATTAACTGCGAATTTAAGTATTTATATCTGCTTATGAAGACCCAAACATAAGATTTACAAATTTCTTTTGCCGGGCAATTCGTTACTGTATCCAGGGATATGATCCCTGCTGTATCGACAGTGACGACCCAAGATCAACCCGCCCGTTTTGGGTGTTTAATGGCCTTATAAGGTTAGTAAACTTCAGCATGCCTATCTGTCCACCACACTTTTTATCTCATCAATGCCGTCGTCTCCACGACATACATGTAGAGAAAGCTCTCTTTCTAGCTCAGTTGTTTCTAGCTTCATGATTATTGGAGAGGTCATGAGACCTCTCCAACAGTGGTGAGTTTAAAAGGCAGACTGCCACAGAATTTGCTTTCTAATTCTATTTCTTCTAGCGTAATTGTTCTGATACACAGTATTTCGTCATGGTTTTGTAAATAAAGCGAAACAGGAAATAGACGTGGTTTATTTTTATAAATGACGAATTTCAGAAAAGATTCAAGTTATTAATTTGCCATGGTTGCAAATAACCTCTCTAATAATTGTATTTTTTTAAGCGAATATTCCAAACAGAAGAAAAAATAAGAAGAATTGCGTTAAAAAAGAGAAAGAAGACTGCAGGACTAGAACATGCAACTTGAAAAGGCCATAAGAAGGTCAAATTACCTTCGTGTAAAGCATTATCTCCCGCTAGATGGCATTCTAAACATACTCCTCTATCTGATATGGGCATCCTGGGTACAGAACCGAACCACTTTCCTACGCGACAACCGTTACTTTGAATCTAAAACAAAAAAAAAAAAGGTTTACCCATTAAAACGCTACCTCGTGCAATTCACTCAACTATGATCACCAGTTTAGAGAAATCTGTTGCTAAAGCAGGTCTCATTTCTCCTCAAACGTATTGATACGTAAAAGCTATTTTCAACTTTGCTACTTTATAGAGCGTAATATTACAGTCAGCCCGCTTTCGGGGCTAGTAGTGATGCGTCATATAAGACAGTCGAATCATCGAAGAATATGACATGCACAGACAACGTCATGTAAAGCATAATAATTATTATGAGGTTTCTACGCGCCGGCTTTTTTACTCGTTTGTTTACATATACCAAAATATATTGAAATTGAAAGCCAATAAACTATTTGAAAACATTGATGCTGACCTCTCCAGGCTTCTTTTTTAAAGAAGCCAACCTCTTTTCTACAGGTTTCAGTTCTCTCTTTTTTCCAGGATATTAGATATGGTAATCAGTACTTTAACCAACTTTCCAGACTTAGCATACATTCAAAGTAACCTTCCTGTTTTGTGTCCGATATTAAGACAAACTTCTATCTGCAAAGACCGACTCTGGGACAGTCTTGCTAAAGAAGGGACGTAAGCGCGTGTATACTATAGGAAAATAGGAGTTGCGTCCCTTTAAAATCTCGATTCATTTCCATTTTCTACATGGTCTTAACCCATTACCACACAATCTCTACTTTTGACGCCCCTGAGAAAGAAGCCTTTTGAAAACATTGTGGGAAAAGGAGAAAATGCTGGTAACCAGCATTTTCTCCTTTTTTCCACAGTGTTTTCTACCCTTCCCAGAACAAATTTCAATTTTTCAGTCACCTTTATTTTGTCGTCTGCAAATGCTTTCAATTTGAACCAGTCTAAAATTTTGTCGTGTGGTGAAGAGTTAACCTAAGTTAAACTGTTCACGGCGGTCAAGACAGATATTTATGCATTTTTTATACATGTTTTTTTCTTTTATCAGCACAACACACCTTTTTTTTTTCAAAGCCATTGATCGCTTTCTCACATAGATATCGTCAAAAACAGGGTTCAGAGCTGAACAGGGAACGAATATTTGCCGGAAAGTTGCTCTCCCCTTTCCTTGAAAATTGTTTGTTAAAGCCTAGGTTCCAACACTTACGCTCCATCTAGCTGCGTGTGTTACCGACTTGGAACAGCCGAACTAGGTCCACTTACAGTCAGCTCCTTACTCCACGACTAGTCTTAGCCCAGTCTTAACCCTTTACTCCATAGATACTCATTTCAACGCATTTCAACGCATTGCTTGTATGGTACTTTGGAAAACATTGTGGCAAAAGGTGAAATTGCTCGTCACGAGCAATTTCACCTTTTGCCACAATGTTTTCTATGCTATCAAAAGGTATCATATACACATAAGAAACAGCGTCATCCTTGCTGTTATTTAGGGTCAATTAGAGATACCATAGAAATGCCTTATGGGGTAAAGAGTTAAGTCATTACCAAAAGACAAAATTTCAGGCTTGTTCAAATTCAAAGCATTTGCAGACGACATAATAAAAGTGACAAAAAATTTGAAATTTGTATTGTGAAGGGTAGAAAACATTGTGGGAAAAAGATGGCAGCCATCATTTTCTCTTTTTCCCATAATGTTTTATAAAGGCTTCTTCCTCAGGGTCGTCAAAAGTAGGGATTGTGTGGTAATGGGTTAATTCAAAGAATTTGCAGACAACAAATTAATTATGGTTGAAATGACGGGATTTACTTTGAAAGAAATGATTAGAAAAAAAGGAGCATTTTCTCCTTTCCTCACAATGTTCTCTAAAAGCCTCTTTTCGGAGTCTCTTCGTTTTGATCTATTCTTTATGAAGTCAGTGCCTCAAGTATCTACCCAGGTCAGCCTGCGCAGATCGCGCACGCTGACCAGGGTCGAAACTGTCTGAAAGTGGTCAACTCTCTGCGTGTCCAAAGACTACTTTTTCTCACGATTCAGTCGGATTCTAGACAAAACTGACTTCATAGATTCATAATTACATGTGAGAACTTGCATGGTACAATACATCCCTGCGTTGCGTTAATCCCCCTTTCCCAGAGCATGAATACATCGTTGGTTTACTTCCAAAATCTCGTAACTACAGCTTGTAACAAGCTGTAGTTACGAGGTTTTGGAAGTAAACCGTCGACATATAACAAAGCAGCTGCCTGCCATCAGTTAGTGATAAGATGTAATGATCATACCCTAAGCTACTAAACGCGAGTGGGGATTTTTTGTGGACAGCGTAGATTGAGATCAGACTGCACGGAACGTGCAGTCTGATCTTGGATCTGGACTCTCCGATAAGGATATATCCCCCCCCCCCATAAAAAAAAAGCTTTGAATTTACGAAGATTTGGGTTTTTACTGCCGATTTGCTTACTCAGCAAGATAAGAGTAAGAAGTTAACTGACCCATTGTTTGACCAGGAAACCAGCTTTGATTTATGTCATCGTTGACAGAATATGAAGAAACCACAATCAATTCAAGGGAATCGGACAAGAATTCTCTTCCCCCCCCCCCCCCCCATTCTGTCGAGCATGCTTATGGTCTCTTAGAGTCTTGTTACTATGGAAACGGATCTATTTTGTTAATAGACAAAACTTGTATTGGAAAAAACCCAGCGTCACTGTGCAAGTTCTTTGGAGAAAATTACGTTAGTAGGGTTTTGGGACAGAACCAAACATGGAATAATAATAATAAATAGTTTCGTTTGCCAGTGGATGTACTTGTTTTGGAATCAGACATATGGTTAAAACTTGCGCCTGCTTTAATGGGGCATGCTTTTATTAACCCTTTGCCAAACAATCCCTGTATTTATAGAATGCCATCTAGCGGGAGATAGCGGGTGGGAAGGGGGGGGGGCGGGGGGGGGGGGGGGGAAGAGAGAGAGAGAGAGGTGTTCGACCCTGAGGTGAAAGCCCTTTGAAAGCATTATGGGAAAAGGAGAAAATGCTGGTAACCAGCATTTTCTCCTTCTCCCACAATGTTTTCTACCCTGCTGAAAACAAATTTCAATTTTTGAGTTACAATTATTTCGTCGTCTGCAAATGCTCTCAATTTGGACCAGTCGAAAATTTTGTCGTTTGGTAAAGGGTTAAAGATACATCCTCAGAGCCAGAGAGTAAAAAAAAAAGCTGTTAAAAATTGATAGTGTGTAATATCTAGTCAGCTGTGTATTCACAGATTTAAAAAAAATCGATAAGAAGTGTGTGGGATATAAAAGAAAAATTCAAGGGAGAGCCTTCGTAGAATAAAATGCATTCCCTATTTGTTGTAAACTGAGTAACCTTGTAACCTTCGGGTACCTCGGTCGGCATGAGGAAACAATAGTGATTATGATGTAAAATAACGATTAAATTGTTGAAAAAATACTTGGATGACAACGAGAAAAGACGTGTATTTAAACTCATTACCAAACGACAAAATTTTTGGCTTGTCCAAATCGAAAGCATTTGCAGACGACAAAATACAAGTGACTGAAAATTTTGAATTTGTTTTGTGAAGAGTAGAAAGCATTGTGGGAAAAGGAGAAAATGCTGGTTACCAGCATTTTCACCTTTTCCCACGTTGTTTTCTAAAGGGTTCCTTTCTCAGGGTCGTCAAGTGCAGGGATTGTATGGTAATAGGTTAAAGTGCTTCCTGAGTGGACACAAGCGAAGACCTCCCTATCATTTAGTCTGTCTGGTGTATTGCTCGAAACTCTATGGCAAAAAAAAAGAATGGATAAAATGTGATTTATAGATATTTCCAGATTTCTCAAGCTTCATCGATTTGTTTCCTCAGAAAACCTGGGATTTTTTTATTTGCAGGTTTAGCTATGATCTTAGTGCATACTTGGAAGTTTTCAACAGTATCAGTCTTTTTATCGAGCTCGGTAATTTATCGTCCTGAACCTGATAATTAAAACTAACGGTTTCGATGGAAACGGACAGGAGGGGTTTTCCAGTGTCGCAACAAGTGATGCTGTTCAGGATTTTCTTTCACAGTCCTTGGAGACCTGGCTCTTGGACCCATAAGTATTTTTTCCGTGCAGGCGTGGATACGGCGGCATTCTGTGAGGTATTTTTTGTATGTTTGTCAGTCAACTTGTGATCAAACGAAAACATTTTTTATTTGTCCAGTTTCAAGGCGTTTGCATCATTTGTAAATGCAACAGACCCCTAATACCATAATGGTTCTCTGTGCTTCTCAATACTTATTGAAAATCGATAAATTGGTCCATTAATGGCAGGTTCTGTCCATAATACATACCTTTTTTTTTTTTACTTTGTCAGTTAAAAAATTTGGTATAATTTGTACATCCCTCTCTCTCTCTCTGTCTTTCTGTTTCTCTTTGTCTGTCTCTGCCTGTCTGTCTGTTTAATTGTCTGTCCCATATGTAGTTTTAACGATCCTGAAGAAGTAGCCTTGAAAATACTGTAAAAAAGGGGAAAATTCTGGTAACCAATATTTTCACCTATTCCCGTGTTTTCCAACCAAGGCACAAATCTTACCAAATTCAGATTGTTGTTTGCCATTGCTTTTAATTTGGACAGGTCTAAGATTATTTCGTTAGATCAAAAGTAAAATATTTGAGTCACGCTTTAGCAAAACAGGGCTTAATACATTACCAAACGACAATATTTTAGGTTTGTCTAAATCTAAAGCATTTGCAGACGACGGCTGAAAATTTGAAATCTGTTTTGTGAAGAGTAGAAAACATTGTGGGAAAAGGAGAAAATGCTGGTTACCAGCATTTTCCTCTTTTCCCACAATGTTTTCTAAAGGCTCCTTTCTCAGGGTCGTCAAAAGTAGAGATTGTGTGATAATGGGTTAATGGATCCCCGTGATGCATGATACCAACAAAGTCATCACATAATTGTAGATTCATAAAATCCTTTCAGTCTAGCATAGATTTTATGAATCTGCAATTATGTGATGAGTTGGTTGGTATCATACATCACTGATCACACCCCTTTACCAAACAATCCCTGGTTTTTATAACCCTGAGATAGAAGTCTTTTGAAAACATTGCAGTAATCGAAATACGCAACAGGAACATCCCGCGAAAGGACACAAGGATCGCGAACGTAACGTTTAGGCCATGCCCTTATAAGGCACTCCTACTCGTTTAGACAAAGCGCATGCACATCAAATCACCATATACAGTCAACTTGGCGCTTCCTGTTCAAAAAACTTAGACAAGTAAAGGAACGCCACCTAGACATCAGAAACAAACAGTGTCCATAACGTTTGCCTAATTTCTTGGCGTTCGGGGTTTTTTTTGTGCGTGTGTGTGTGTGTGTGTGTTTCATCCAGTCATTCGGAAGCAAAATACGCAATCCCTGCCACAAATTGGCATATAGATTGCAGATAACAAAGGAGGATCGCAAGAACGCATTGTTAGCATTGTCCCAAAATTCATGAAACTTGTCTTTTATGGCATGAAAGGCAGACTGCTTCTTGTAATTTCTATGAAACCAATGCGATAAGTGATCGATCCATTTTATGTCTATTTAATGTCACTTCCGGTTTCCGTAATAGGCAATGTCCTGGACTGGTTCTTTAATGTGCTCGGTTTCCAGCACCGTCACACGGAACCTACGTATATAAAATCAATGTTTCGTAAACACCGACTCTGCAAGTAGAATTAAAGCCCTAAGGACTGCAAAAAAAAAATAAAGAGACAAATGGCAAAAAGTATTGCCCCATATCAGCCTGCGCGGACTGCGCAGGCTGAAATGGGGCAATGCTTTTTGCAGAAGCATTAAGCTCCCTTTTCACAGGGCTTAAAGCTCGTTTCTTTTGGGCAGTGTGTAAATAAGCTAAGACTTCAAAAAACCTTATAAAAGATTTACTACATTCCTATTTATGCAGAATGGATTATGCTCGGAGGAAAAGTGGCTTAGTCTATTTATGCAGAATGGGTTATGCTCGGAGGAAAAGGAGCTGCATCGAATCTGCGAAAAGTCCCCTCAGACTCAATTGTGTCAAGTTTTAACTTTTGTTGAATTTTCTGCGTGTCTAACCCTTTACTTGATATGCCAATTTGAGGCTTTTCCATTTCTGCAGCAAATAAAGATATCATGTCAAAAATATGGATAAATAAGGATACATATATCTGAGTAAAAAACATTGTGGGAAAAGGAGAAATTGCTCGACACGAGCAATTTCTCCTTTTCCCACAATGTTTTCAGAAGGTGTCTGTTGTTGATACGTCAAAGTGAGTATCTATGGAGTAAAAGGCTAATGACCATTCGACCTACGTCAAAACTTTTCGCTGTCGATCAATTCGTTGCTTGTCAGATGACCACTGAGCACAAATCATGATTCAATCGGTCCTTAGGCCTGCCCTCCACTACAACCCCGATCGCTTGTCGAAGGGTTGCAGATGAAAAATGGCTAATTTCGGGGAGCTTTCGGGATGAAAATCGGCGGAGTTTGGCAAACAGCGCTCGTTCGGCAAGTATGCGAAAGGTTGCCGAAATCTTACCGAAGTATGCGGATATATAGTACAGAAAAATGCCGATCGGTCCAGGATTGTTGACCGAGTGTTTCCCGATCACGCAGAATGGCTGCAGTTCACTTGCAGAACATACAGAAACGTTTAAGAATCAATGCCGACATGTTGGCGATGTGAGTGCCAAGGTATACATAGGCGAGTTACATGTATCTTTCCCGAACCGCTCGGGGTGACACAGTGAATAAGAAACCTCGCCGAATGCTGCCGGATTATGCGCGATGTGTTTCAGAACGTCCGGAATGATTGCTGAAGGTTCGGTCCCGACGCTTCCCCGAATTCAACGATCGGCGTCCAAATTTTAAAACTTTTAAAATTTGGATCCCGAAGCTTTTTTGATCCCGAATCGGCCCCGACACACTAAGAATGTTTCCAGATGGGTTTAAGAAACACCAAGAACGGTTCATGATCATTGCGAAGATGTGCCGAAGCATCCAGTTCCTGTCATTTTTACGATCGGGAACCTTTTGGGGTCTTAGTGGAAGGCCGGTCTTAGGTAGATGGGACTTTACCCATGCATAGTTTAGTTTAAACATATTTATTTTACATCGATTGAGAAACAAGTTCTGACAACTTGTACTAATCTCTCTCGATTCTGCTTCCTGGGAACTACACCAGTACTCGGGCCGGATGTGTGGGCCAATGAAAAATCCCAAAGTTGACACCCGCTCCCGGGAATTGAACTCAGGACCTTTTGGTTAGGAGGCCGACGCTCTACCTCACATCCACGGACCCTTTGGTTGGTTGTATTGGGGTTTAACGCCACTTTAACAGCTAAGGTCATATCATGGCGGTCGGTGACGCATAAGTGTTTCCTGGCTTTCTCACACCAGTATTAACACAGCTTTCTTTCCAAAGCCACCAACTACTTTTTTCACATGCTTAAGCAGAGGAAAGAGGCGAAAATACGCCGGAAAGAGAGTTCGCCTCAACCGGGTATCGAACTCACATCCACCAGCTCATGAGTCCGACACGCTCACCACTGAGCCACCCAGGCGGGCTCCACGGACCCATTCATAGTAATGTGCTTACTTCTTTAGGAACATGAATTTCAGAAATGCATTAAACTCCCTTTCGCCAGGGATGGCACGTATGGTACACCAATTCCAAAACTCATAGTGACCTTTCTCCATTGATTTCTTGGATTGTTTATGTGTTTAAAAGTAATAAAATATTGACGTTTAAAGTTATTATGAATATTTTAAATTCTTGTATTTGTATGCTTAAGGGATTGGTTTTTCGTCCTTAAAAAAATAGCCAACTCTTCCATCAGACGACAAAATTTTATCTCTGTCCAAACTGTATCAATTGAAAGCGTTTGCAGACGACAATTTCAATGTGGCTCAAATGGTGCCTTTTTTTTTAGGAATGAAAACATTGTGGAAAAGGGAGAAAATGCAACAAGCATTTTGTCCCTTTCCCACCATGTTTTCAGAATGCTTTTTTTTTTCAGGCTCGTAAAAAGTCGGGATTGTGTGGTATAGAGTTAAGTTTTCTTTTATAGATCTACATTTCCTCCGACAGACATGAATCATTTCCAAGCGATCCACTATGACTCAAAGATTGCAAACTTATCTTGGAGTTCAATGTTTGCAAACGATCGAACTTGTAAATGCTTTTAGACTCAGAAAACCGTGTATTTATGGACAATCTAGCCATAAATAAAAAATATGACTGCTTATTTACAAATAATGGATGGAGACTTTATGTTCAGAGCCAATGGCTCCGAAGAGAAAATGTATCTTCCGGTCCCGAAAATATCGGCTAAAAAACAACAACTGAAAAACAGACAAGCATACCATTCTTTGTACTGATTTATTCTTATACATTTGAAAGAGAAGAATGCCATGCTGTATTCTGGTTTTTCAACATCACGGATCACTTGTGTCATAGGTTGGCCGTGGCCGAAATTAATACACTATGGACAAAATTTCAGACTGATATTGTCATTAAAGAAACAAATTATAAGAGAAAATTTTGCTGCCCTTAAATCGTGAACTGTTGTCTTGAACATTTCTATTCTGTGCTTGCAAAGAATTGATAAGAAAAATGAAATAAATAAATAAAGGCTCAGAATATGTGACCGGGCTCTGAATTTGGGACCGGCTCCGAATATACTGACTGGCACTGATATATTAGGGCTTCCTTTCAAAGACTTAGCCGTTAGTTTCTTATTCAGTAAGACATATGTTCTGTCTTTCCGTCAATGCCCTTCACCCTAAACTTTTAAGTATACAATTGTTAGATGAAACGTGGCCGAAATTCTGAAAATACAAACGACTGATATTATCACAACAAGGGATCTTAACTTATTTTTTTATGGACCAATAACAAAAAGGTCACGTGTACATGCAAAACGCGGAACATCTGGTATGTTTCTGTCAAAACAAGTTTTTTAGGGGATATTATTTCAACGAAATAACTTTTTTCTTTCAAATGAATGTCAACAAAGTATTTATAGTTTATTTTTATTTTGCCAGATTAGTCGTAAAGAGCGTTGGCTAAAATCAATAGACTGAACTGAATTCGAGCAGAACTTAATAACCGGAATGAGCCGGTGGATCTGCAGTTGACTCACAGTTATTTAATCAAAGTGCTGAAAGTACTGACAGACATGCGAATTTGATATATATAAGTGGCTATAGTAAAGACACACTTAATCGGTTTATACAAGATTGAAGAAAACTTGTAAAATTCAGGTTTGGCAAACCTGAATTTTACAAGTTTTCTTCAATCTTGTATAAACCGACCAAGTTTATCTTTATTATAATTATAGCCACTTATATCAAATTCGCTCGTCTGTCAGTACTTTCAGCACTTTGATTAAATAACTGTCAGCAACGTGATCTTGATCATGGTGCGATATGTAAACTAAAGAGCACCGGCAACGAGAGACACTGTGAAAAGCAACAAAAGGAACAAGTAATTAATAGACTGAGTTAGAAAATAAACACACAAACTGGTTATTATCGGAAATGTATTTAAAAAAAAAAAGAAATTTCCCACGGAAAATTGTTAGTGTTGCTCTCTAATTGGTATGTTACCATGTTAAGAACGGTGAATCGGTGTACTTTTGGTGAAGTAATGTACCTTGTAGGTGCATATCGAGCTCCGCCAAGGGATACCATCAGCGGATCACCCTTGGTTTTCCAATACATCGACCAGAAATTTATACACCGGAAACATAACGTTTTACTTCTCGTAAAATACTAAGACTCCGCTGAAAAGAAAAACTGAGTATACACGAGCCACAAGTTATAATCGAAATCTCTCAAAATATCTTTCCGTTCACAAACACTTTGCTATTTCTTTTATTATCTAACATGGTTGACTTAATCAATGGCGTCGGCAGCCTTCACAGAGGGATTGACTTCAAACCAAATAATGCCGTCGTTAATCAAAACAGTTTCATTTGGGTGTGGCCATGTTCATGTCATGTGACATCAAGTGTTTCCGGTGGGTAGATACCTCAATAACCTCATTCATACAGACGAGGTTAAATGCAGTTTACCCTTTACCAAATAATTCTTAGTTTTTACGGCCCGGAGTCAGAAGCCTTTTGAAACATGTGGTAACCAGCATTTTCTCCTTTTCCCACAATGCTTCCTACCCCGCTGGGAAAAAAAATCTGAATTTTGGAATAACATGTATGTTTAGTTTGTCGTCTGCAGATGCTTTCATTTGAACCGGTCTATAATCTTGTCGTTTGGTGAGGAGTTAAGGAATCGACCCAGTTGTGTCGAGTTATCAGAGGCTTGAAATACTAGCACAGTTAGCTGTCATCTCCGACTTACGAAGATGACCAAAGCCTAAATTCTCTATATCAGTAAGACGTTTAAAAGAAAGAACCAATTTTGTGTGCTGTCAATTCTTCGATTTTCCTTTGATTCCTTATAGTGATCACCAATTTGGTTTTGGGTTATCGATAACCTCTGTTGGGAGCAAGAGATTTAAAGGTAATGGACCCGAACTAGAAAACAGCTTTTTCCACTAAATATTTTCTTACAAAATCTGCTGTGATTAAGAATGATCATTATTGTACTACTTTAAGCAAGCCACTTTGTCCTCTTTTTTCCGTCTTAAAATTATCATGTATAAATCCAAAACCACTTTAATTCTCATTACAAAGGGAGACAATAATTACCTCCCTTTTCTGGACACCAACAAAAGTATCAAAACATAATTTCTACATAGACATCAATGTGCAAAAGTATTATATCTGTATAAAGCCATATCTATCAACTATCAAGAAATTTTATTCCATGTTACACTTGAAGTGTTACGAGTGCGTTGTCTGCGCATGTCATATTCTTCGAAGATTCGACCGTCTTATATGACACATCACTAGCCCCAAAAGTGGGCTGACTGTAATATTACGCTCCATAAAGTAGTAGTGTTGAAAATAGCTTTTATCAATACGTTCGAGGAGAAATGAGACCTGCTTTAGCTTCAGATTTCGCTAGACTGCTGATCATAGCTGAGTGAATTGCACGAGGTAGCGTTTTATTGAGTAAAACGTTTAATTTAGTTTGAAATTCAAAGTAACGGTTTTCGCGTAGGAAAGTGGTTCGGTTCTGTACCCAGGATACCCAAATTAGATGAGTATTTATAGAATGCCATCTAGCGGGAGATAATGGTTACGGATGTACCACCTTAACTTCCGTCGTATATATCGGGAGTATTTTGTATCGTGTTATATTTCCTCGTTGAAAAAAAGAAAAGAAACAAAATGATGACTCATCTTTTTAAATACGGTTTGCTACCCACTTGTCCATATACTTAAACGATTGAAAAACGCGAGTAGTGTAAGTATCAAACAGAGCTGACTTAGATCACTCATCTAGACCGTACAGAGTGATCTTGATCCGCTTTCTTCCCCAAAGCGACAGAGGCATTGCGACGTGTGATGGTTTATATTATATTTAACGAGTGTATTGACAATAGTAAGGAAGGAAATGTTGGGATTGTGAAAATCCACTGATAACATGAATAAAGCGACTACTCCACTTCAGACAGAACCCTTTATCTAACATTCACCGAGTTTTAACGGACCCTTAAGAAGAAACCTTATGAAAACATTGTGGGAAAAGAAGAAAATGCTGGTAACCAGCATTTTCTTCTTTTTCTACAATGTTTTCTTTTCTTTTTGCTTTATCGTCTTTCAAATGATTATAATATAAACAAACTTTAGTCTTTTTGGCGTTTGGTAAATAGCTGATCCAAAAAGCGACATGCCGACTTATAACTCTATCATTAAAGAGTTAAGTCTTGGCCACTCGTATTAAAAGTATTTACAGTTGACAGTTTACTTTTGGCTTCAATGTGACACGACTTCGGAGAGGTTGAAAACCATGTGGGAAAAGGAGAAAATGCTGCTGACGAGCATTTCTCATTTTCCCACGATGTTTTCAAAAGCCATCTCCTTTGAGATCTTCAAAGACAAGGGATCGTTTGAGATAAATATTGAATAATGTTGTGATAGAGGGCTGTACTGTTTGAGAGAAAACTTGTCAGAGCGTCTATTGATATCTTGCATCCACACAGATCTTGCGTCAGGTCGTCGTAGGTAAAGTGTTTTGCTCTTACGTACAGCCTGTACATTATCTGCGTTCTTTTTACGAGCTGAAAGCATGCATATACATTACAATTGACTTTTATATCTAAGGGTTAGACCGGATCAAACCTTTGTACATATATTTGCTTTACATCCTGGTATCTTACTCAGCCGAACCTGAGTGAAAATTGTTTTAATATAATTGTTTACAGGATTGCAAAGTGCGGATGATCAAATTACACGTAAGTACATATGTACTGTAATTAAAATAGAAAAGTGTCTGGAACGATTTCGATTGAATATTTGATCATAAATCGGCAGACTTCGTAAGTACATCTAGCCTCGTCCGTTTAAGTAGGTCTCAATTAAATCTACTTTCATAAGACATGTCCGTTCTCTGACTAGCAACAACAACTTCTGCGATGAAGTTGTGAACATTGTGAACATAATAATTTGTCAATGAAATTGATGAAATAAGATGAAACATGTGGATGACCAAACTACGTATAAGAACTGTATGTAAAACAGAAATGTGTTTGGAACAATTTCGTTGAATATTTGATTATTCGTAGTTCTTCATCCGTGCACTCAAGACTGCACTAGTAGTAAAGTGAAATTTCCGGTGAAACATGAACGACGTATACATGTGCACGTAAATCACTCGTTTAAACTCGGCCGATTCCGTACCTAAATTTTACCTCCTCTTCATCAAGGGGCACTATCTCCCACTAGATGGCATTCTACAAATGTATATCTATCTAATTTGGGCATCCTGGGTACAGAACCGGACTACTTTTCTACGCGACAACGCGTAAACTAAAATAAGCGTTTACTCAATTAAACGCTACCTGGTGCGATTCATTCAACTATGATCAGCAGCGTAGAGAAATCTGGAGCTAAAATAGGCCGGATTTCTCCTCAAACGTATTGATAAAAGCCATTTTCTGCATTGCTACTTTACAGCGCCATTTTCTGCATCGCTATTTCACAGTGCCACTACTACAACCCCCCCCCCCTTCCCAATATGGGGGCGGGGGCAGTGATGCAGACTATAGTCGAATCTTCGGAGAATATCACATGCGCAGAGAACGCATCAAGGGGGGCTTTTGAGGGCTTTTTTTTTTTTTGGAAATACAGTCTTGTGATCTTTTACATGGCGTAAATCGATTGACAATGGCAACAACAGTTACAGTGATAGTCAACCTATCGCTGAAAAAAGGGTGCCAATTTAACTGATAAACAAAGTTAGAAAATAACTGCAAGAACTACTTGTCATCGGACATGTATGTAACATTCAGACGGAAAATTATGCCTAGTGTTTGCTTATTAATTGAAGTGTTAGGATTTTAAAAACGGTCTACTTCCGGCAAAGAAATTTATCATGTGCATATCAAGCTCTTTGATGCAGCCGAAGGATCTTCCGAGGTTCGCCGAATGACACACGGAGAGCGCAAAATATATCGTTGGTTTACTTCAAAAACCTCGTAACTACAGCTTGAAACAAGTTCTACGTAGTTACGAGGTTTTTGAAGTAAATCGACGATATGATAGGTAGTTCAGCAAAGAGATTTGAACAACCGGGATCACACAACGTTTACTGAACGATAATATATAGGATGTATGGTTGGTATCCAGGTCGGTGTTTCGCTGATAAGGGGACAAGTGTTTCATGTTATTACCAAAGGTTTTATCAGGGAGTTGACTTAGTGTTGGGAAATGACAAACATGAGCGTGGTTTTGCTGGACTTATAACGTCTCTTCCGATAGAATTTGTGGGGTGACATTAGGATTTTAAAGGTTTGTTTTTAATTTAAGAGAAACGATATTTCTGATATTACCACATCCGATTGTACATGTATTTCTGGTTTCTTTCTTCCCAAGGTTAACTTACTGCTCCCATCGAAACGTAATCGCCGCAGACAACTTGAAAAGATACTTGTTAAACGAGAAGAATTAACACAACTCAAAGTCCGACATATGGATACAAGGGAGAATATTGGCAGAGAGAAAATAGCTCTTTCTGGGCAATTTCTTTTGTCATGTGTTCTCACAGGTGATATGGCCAAAGACCAAAATGTCCGCTTAGGAAATTGGTTAATGTTCACAATATTCTTTTTAAAAATGTATGAATCGTGCTCTGTGAATTGTGAATTTTACTGCATCTGCTGAAGTATCGATTCATAATAGCCTGCGCAGGCCACACCGGCTGATATGAGTCGAAACTTGTTACCATTTGCAATTTTCTGCATATCGAAAGCACTACTATTTATAGATGTGTTTACATGTTCAAGGACCATTCATGTTCAAGGACCCGATGATTAAGTCCGTAAATGGACAAAAAGGGCTTTGTGAATCAATAACTATGAGGTGACTTTCTATGTATATTATAACTGTACCGAACCCCCCGAAATTTTTTTTTGACTCGTCGCCTCTGGAACAGTAGATATCCAACATTATAGAAAGAAGCACCGTTAACGTCTCATTATTGTGACTAAGTTGGTAAAGTACTTCCAAGAGTATGTTTTATACCCCTTTTTGCCAGTTCGGTGCTCTGTCATAATCGTGTGTACCTTTTAACACTTTTAACAGGCGAGAAATTTCTAGACTTTTCTATATTGAAAACGTTTGCTTGCGACACATTAACTCTTTACCAAACGACAAAATGTTAGACTGGTCCAAATTGAAAGCATTTGCAGACGAAAAACTAAACGTTACTCAAAAATTGAAATTTGTTTCCAGCACGGTAGAAAACATTGTGGGAAAAGGAGAAAATGCTGGTTACCAGAATTTTTCTCCTTTTACCACATTTTTTTTTTCAAAAAGCTTCTATCGCAGCGTCGTAAAAACCAGGGATTAAATTGTTTGGTAAAGGGTAAAGCGGTTCTCACTGTATAAATTTGTACTTTAACTCTTCAACAAAACGACAAAAAATTCAGACTGGTACAAAATCGAAAACCTTTATAGATCACAAAATGGGCTTGACTGAATCGTTGAAATTTATTTAAAGAAGCGTAGAAAACTTTGTGTGAAAAGGAGAAAATGCTGGTTACCAGCATTTTCTCCTTTTCTCACAATGTTTTCAAAAAGGTATATCTTTCATATAGTTGTTAAAAGTCGGTAATGCAAAGTAAAGGGTTACAAATGCATCCCTGTTTGAAAGGTTCAATAGTGAAGGAAGTTATTTTTATCACTTAAACACAAAATAAAACGTTAAACAAATCCAAATTGAAAGTTGTTTGCAGACAACACCTTTAATTAATATGGCTGAAATGTGTTGACCTGTCTGTACAACATACAGAAAGCATAGTCGCAAAAGGAGAAATATTCTGGTTTCCAGCATTTTCTCTTTTTCCCACAATCTTTTCAGAAACCTTCCCGCTTTTTGTAGTTAGATCGCGCGATGACTGATAAAGGTTTAGCTGTTTTTTGTTTCCTCGTTCAAACAGTTATACAACTAAATAAGTTCGCATTCATAGATACCTGCGTACCTTATTGAACAATTGTCGGATTTCACTAAGATTTTTGAGATAAGATAGTACACCTGTTACGATATTTCATTCACTTCAATAAAAGATATACAAAAGAATCGACGAATAGCCCTAGTTTGTTCTAAATTCACAAGAAAGTCATTATTTCAATAACTGATATTTCCGGTTACTCATGAAAGGTACTGGACTGGGTTAGTACAGATAACTGTCCCCAAAGGCAATGCTACTTTTTGCATGGTCGCCTCTGGGTACAGAGGCGATCTAGACAAAACCAGTTTAAAGCTCCGTACAGATTTTGTGACGTTACGTTTTAACTCTCATTATTTCACAAATAGGGCAGAAAACTAGGATTTGAACATACTTGTTGCTTGCGTAATTAATTTCGTTTGAAATTCAATTATTTTCTTGTTAAGTGCTGCACATAACAGGAAACCGTTCATTTCATCCGTTTGTCGAGGTTTTTACCATTCGGCATATCTCGGGTGATGGGAGCCATCATACCCCCTCGGTTGTAACTGTTGGATTAATATGCGTGAGGTCGATGCATTCATCGCCTGGAAGTACACCGGTTTACCGGTCTGAAAATAGACCTTTTGCCAATTACCGTTACTGACGCGTCACCATGAGTTACTTCCCTTGCGAGTACTTTCCACCGGACAATCTTTCCCAATAGCATATACCCGAATAGTGAAAGGGTCATATTTTTAAATGGAATACACCCTAAACGCCATAAATGCTTCAGTTTCAATTATCTGTCAAAAACTTTCTAACAATAATTCACTTGACAAACAATTCGTACATTCATTTTTTAACGTGATGTATCAATTCCGATTGAAGTTTTCACTGAAAAATAGACAGATGTGAATAACTTCATCGAGGTTGTTTATGCCGTTGCTTGACAACTGTCAGAGTCTCGCTTTATATAGAATTACGTGATTTTCATTTCAATATGGAAATCTCCTCAACACGGATGAGGTTAGATGTAGGTACTGAATCGGCCGAGTTGTGACGAGTGGATTTTTACGTTTCCTAAAATACACACAATGGCCGCCAGGCACGATAAATTTCGTTGGTGCTTTTTCCGATATAAACATGTTACTAACAAATTTCCTTAAGTTCTTTATGTAATGTAAAGTTTAATAATTTGCCTTTGGTCATTAAAAGGTTAATTGCATTTCGCTGCAAGACAGATTAATCCTACGAAACAGAAAGTCACTTTAGCTATCTGTCTTTGTTACCGGAAAATTTACGATAGACTTGAGACGGTATGGTGCACAATAAACGTCCAAAGATGAAAAAATTCACCGTAACGTTTCATTATTGTAACTTTGGCTTGGGTTAAAATTACTTTTTTTTCTAACAGAACCTGACGTCAACGTTGACCAAATCGCCAGTTTTTTCGTATGTTAACTCATTACCAAACGAAAATATTTTAGGCTTGTCAAAATCGAAAGCATTTGCAGACGACAAAATAAAAGTGACTGAAAAGTTGAAATTTGTTTTGTGAAGAGTAGAAAGCATTGTGGGAAAAGGAGAAAATGCTGGTTACCAGCATTTTCTCCTTTTCCCACGATGTTTTCTCTATGCTTCTTTCTCAGGGTCGTCAAAAGTAGGGACTGTGTAGTAATGGGTTAATTGACAACCACGTTTACTGAATATACGAACAAATGGCAAAATTTTACTTCTGTCCAAAGTGAAAGGATTCGTAGACAACATTTTCAGAGTGGCTTAAAAGGTGTATTTTTCCACGGTGGGGTAGAAAAGGGGAAAATGCTGGTTACCAGCATTGTCTTTTTCCCACAATATTTTCAAAAGGTTTTTTTTCCAGGGTCGTTAAAAGTCGGTATTGTACGGTAAAGCGTTGTAGTTTTCCAATAAGAGGATGAATTTTATGATATAAATACAAGATAATCAACTGCTTGCGTGTCACTATAGGGTGTGATACGTTGAAAAAAACGCGGGTCTGAAGGATGAGTTTTATAACCGCATCAAAGCCCATTCGAGTGACAGATTTTTAAACTTACGCACAACCAGTTGATCGGAAAAAACATATAATGTAGAAATGACCCTTCCCTACAAAATGACCCATGGTCATTTCTCTAGCTATGGGAATGACCCGGGTCATTATTCTACGTAGAGAAATGACCCTTGGGGTCATTTCTCTACGTCGAATAATGACCCTGTGGTTAATTTCCTACGTAGAATAATGACACTACGTAGAATAATGACCCTTGGCTTAATTCTCTACGTAGAATAATGACCCATGGGTCATTTTTCAGGGGAGGGTCATTTATGCATTACACAGACAAGCATTCTAAAACTATGTTGTCACTCGTGATGATACCATGTTTATCATGAATAATTCGCTGTGTTAAGCCCAGAAACTCATTGATAAGAATATAATATATAAAGATGGTAAACAATTTTTTTCTAACCATTCATAACTGCACAACTTTAAAATTTGTTGAGTTTACTACATGAACGGATTTTATCATAATACAAATACATGTAAGGACAAACCCGTGTGCATTACAATGTGTGCATGTTTATTTTACATAAAATCAGGTATTCGTTTCATTCCTTTAACTCTTTACCAAACCACAAAATTTAAGACTGGTCCAGATTAGAAAGCGTTAGCAAACGACAAAATGAATGTGATTAAAGAATTTAAATTTGTGTAAGGAATGGAAGAAAACATTGTGGGAAAAGGAGAAAATGCTGGCACGAAGTGCTCATGGTGAGCTTTTGTGATCGCCTAATGTCCGTCGTCCGTTGGTAAGATTATATTAAGTCCTTTGTCATGTTCTGAAATGAACATGAAAATTTACGTAATGTGATAGCAAGCGATAGTTTTCAACGCATCATAACATGTTTCGTGCAAACACCTCTGGGATACTGAAAATATACATGCTGAATGCAGGGGCTTGCTTAAAACAGGTACTTCTGAACACATTTGCCTTCTCTTGCAGCCCAATAAATCTCTGCTCAATACAGGTTGGTTGCTTTATAGAGGTGGATATTTTATTGTGGTTTCGATTCCCATAGCTGGCCATCTAAAATTACTAATTGTCTTTCGGATGAGACGTTAAACCGAGGTCCAGTGTGACGGTGCTATACACCGAGCACGTTAAAGAACCAGGAGGCGTAACTTAGAAACTAGAAACTGGTTTATTTGATTAACCCTTTCCCAAACAATCCTTGGTTTTTACGGGTCTGGAATAGTAGACTTTTGAAAACATTGTGGGAAAAGGAGAAAATGCTGGTAACCAGCATTTTCTCCATTTCCCACAATGTTTTCTACCCTATCATAGACAGAAATCATCCTGTCAGCAAGATTTGAATTGTCGCCTGCAAATGCTTTCAATTTGGTCTAGTCCAAAAGTTTGTCGTTTGGGAAAGGGTTAACGCCTATTTTTATGTAGTTAATAGTCAGTGGCGTTGTACAGTCCTGAATATTCAAACATTTAAAAAAATATGTACACTTAACTAGGATGGGTTTCGTCCTGTATGGATCTATTCTATCCCCCTGTAACAATACGCAAATTCAATCAATCAATCAGGTTTTATTGTATTTTATATCCTTTTGATGTCTGCTTACCCTTAACACCTGCATATAGATAAACAATTAATTCCATACAATAGTAATTTAACTCTTACCAAACGACAAAATTTTGAACTGGTCCAAATTGAAAGGACTTGTAGACGACAAATTAAAGGTAACTCAAAAATTGAAAATTGTTTCCAGCAGGGTAGAAAACATTGTGGGTAAAGGAGAATATGCTGGTTACCAACCATTTTGGTTTAGCCAATTAGAAGTTGTGTTACTTTCAAAACTGAACGATTGTGGTGAATTGGTAAAATAACCATGGATCTGCACTGTCCGTGAAACGTCCAGGGTTGCGGTTAGCAGCTTAAGGTTGTCCACCCCTGAAGCTTCTGGTCAGCAAGGCATAATTGGTTGTTGTTATTGTTGTTGTTGTTGAGGAAAATTTATATTGATACAATAATTCTTAACATTTTCAACCACCCAGAGTTTCTTTAAAATGACTATTTAAAATGTTTTTGTTCATGTCTCTATTTCTTTTTTTTTTTTTTTTTTTTGTTAAGGGAGATAATAATAATCTCCCTCTGAATTGAAGGTAGAGTGATATTAGAATTGAAAATTATAGGTCTATGGGGAAACAACCTATAAAAATGGCTTGGTGAAGATGCTATAACAGTAATAGTTTTTGTGGTATTTGTCTACGACAATACCACTATGAGTTCAAGATTGAATTTTGATAACCATGTATCTTATTTTGTGCAAAGCCGAAGGAAATAAACCCAGTTAAACTCATTCTTTATCAGGCAAATGAGTTTTTCGGTGGCACACATATATGTAATTTGAAATGGCATTTTAAAATACACTGGGCGAGGCCATCGATCGTTGTTATATTTATTTATGAATGAAACTAGCTTCTCTCAGTCATACCCTTTTATTGGCGCAATGATACAAATTTGCCTATTGACCCTTGGCTTTTTCGTTCCAAAACCAATTCGTTCCATGGCTTTTTCGTCCTATGACTGCGCGCTACTCCATTTGATTGCTCATGAATACTTATAGATCGAAGTAATTGATTGTAATGTTGGAAATTAAATGTAAAAGGCTACAGATATTTCAAAATTATTTTTTAAGGTACATGAGTAATCTCCCTTCAACCGAAAAGGTATTCATTAAGCCAATATATGAACAACGTGTCCTTTTTTCTTTCAAACTATCGATTCCATGCAATGGGTTTCCTTGACAAATACCACTTCAGCGTTCTCAACGCTTTGATAAATAATATGACTTGGCTAATGTGCTCCGACTTAAATCAAATTTTTCGTGATATTTTATAACTGTCATGCACGATTTACAAAGACGTTTAAAGTGACATTTTGGTTTTCCGAATGTATTGATTATTCGAACTTATTTCGTGCCTCTAATTCGAATAATCTATGTCGTGTTGGACGCACCAAAGATGTTCGGGCATTATGCTGACCCAGGTCCGTATTCAACAACTATTCTAAACGCATTTTTTTTGTTGTTGTTGTTGTTTGTTTAAGAAAGAGAGAAACGCGACCTCTGATTGGCTAAATCAAACGATTTCTAACGATTTCTCCATTCAGAATTTTTGTTACTTTTAAATTTAAAAAACTCTAGAGAATCATCAAGGCTAAGAATGTTTTCAGGAATTATAATTGAGCGCAATCCTGTTAACCCTTTACTCATTTCTACAAATTGCTTGTAAGAGCCTTTGGAAAACATTGTGGCAAAAGGTGAAATTGCTCGTGACGAGCAATTTCACCTTTTGTCACAATGTTTTCTATGATATCAAAAGGTTTCATTTACACATAAGAAACGGCTTCATCCTTGCTGTTATTTAGGGTCAATTAGAGATACCATAGAAATGCCTTATGGGGTAAAGGGTTAAGAGAGAAACGCGACCTCTGATTGGCTAAATCAGACGATTTAGCCAATCAGAATAGTTGTTACTTTAGAGAAAACTATAGAGAATCATTAAGGCTAAAAATGTTTTCAGGAATTACAATTGAGCGCAATCCTATTAATTTCCTTTGATATGATGACCAACCGGTTTATCGTTAGAGTGCAATCATTACTGCAGTCAGCTATAATTATCAGTTACACCAGTGACCGATGAATTAACAAGTTTATCTCAAAGAGGCGATCATCGACGCCGCCCTATTGACCTTGAACGTAACTCTTGCTCTACGTTTAGTAGAAAGGTCAAAGCAACTGTTGCCGTTCTTTTAATTATTAGGCTGGTAATCGCGATTTGGATTAGTTTTGCGGACAGTCTAGATCAAGATCAGACTGCTCAAAACGTGTAGTCTGATCTTTGACCTACACTTTCCAATATGGCCTTTACTTTCCGGTGAAATCAACTTTGAAAACGGAATGCTTTGGTTATTGCAATTGAGTGGAAATTTTCGATTCACGTATTTCAAAGTTTTAGTGTTAAAGGGACATTTAACCAGGGCCTGCATTCACCAATCAATCTCAAGAACGTCCTTGGTCTTATTCTCCAGAATTTTCTACATTTGTAAGCAACTCAACTTCTGATTGGCTAAACCGAATGGTGAAGAAGTTGTGTTACTTACGAATGTGGAAAAACTTAGAGAATAAGACTAAGAATATTCTCAAGAATGGTTGGTGAATACGAGCCCAGATGTTGTTTAGTATTTTAGATAACATGGGCGGATCCAGAGGGGGGACCAGGGGTCCGGACCCCCTCCCCCTCTGGAATTTTGGCAAAAATGTTTTTATCAGATTCGTGAAATGGTACTGGTTTGATATTGCACAGCATTTATGTAAAATACAGTCATTTTTTTTTTTAAGATTCTAATTGTGGAGACCTCCTCACGGTTAGAAATGGAAACGTTGACTTTTCTTGTAAACGGCTTACATCCACTGAAATCCGGAAATCAAAGTATCATAGTGTGTTTTCGGTGGGACCCTCCCTGAGAAAGATATCTGGATCCGCGCATGGATAATCTTAAAAAAGCTGGCTTAAAAATTAAACCATAGATAGGAATACAAGAAGAAAACACGAGGAATTAAGGAGTTTTTTGTATTCTCAAGTTAAAATCTTTATATTCTGTTAGAAACAGTTTATCCCTTAGTGCATATAATAAGGGATATACATGTACACAATTTTAGAAATGAAGAGTCGACACCAGCTAATCGCCCCGTAGGTATCATTTTTGGCAGCATGGTTGCCCCGCTGTCGTTGTCCCCATGTCGCGTGTACATGATACCGATTTTCGAAGCCTACTACCTTAGTCAAATTTTTGCTTCCGGCAGGTTTTGCCGGGATACGCGTGTAAACAAAACTTTTTTCTTACACTGAAAAATAGTTCTACCGATGATATTCAAAAAGGTGCTTCAAATCGATACTGTATGTTTTTTTTTTTTAATTAAAATATCATGCTTCATTTGTCTATTTAATTTAAAGTAACAAAAGATTTTCATTGGTAAATAAAACAAAAACCGTGCCAGGCTTAAAGGTGGCCTTTCAGATAATGGGACAAAAATTTTACAAAAATACAAAAAAATCATCCCTATACTCCCAAAGCCTTATAATTTTCATTCATTAAACCCAAGTAGTCGAAAACCATCCGACAACTAGATAAATTACAGATTTATAAAGTCCAGATCGACAGTGAAGGGAAACACGGTCTATTTTTACATGAGCAACTTGCTCATTTACATACCGGAAATATACAGACGAAGCTTCAAACATAGCGTCGGAAGTTCTAGACATTATGGAAAATAATTACATGTTTGTAATGCTATGGAATTTAATAGTCAATAGTCACGTGCAAGTCACTTAACATTCCCACAATGCTTTTTTTTTATTTTGGCGGGAAATCTAAAAATAGCTTAAGAGGCTACGTAGCCTTTTAAGGGAACACCACCAAAAAAATTTTTTTTGTAATTTTATGATTCTTAATTACTGATGATTTGTATTGTTTTTTCATATAAATTTTATTGACATATATATATTTTTTAATTCGGTGTGATGTGAAAATTCTAAATACGGTGGCACCTTTAAACACCTTTCCACCATCTTGCACATTTATACAATAATATACCGCGTTGCTGGGAAACATCAGACCCTGGTGAATTCGCACCTTAATCGCAAGGGTAACAGATCCATTTTAGAACTTATTGTTTTCATCTACATCAGTTTACAAGGAAAAAGATCACAGAACACGCCAATTAGTAACATGTGTTCTGAGGCAGAAAAAAAATCCGCTGTCGTCTGTGCGTCAGCTCTTTGATTTGACAAAGTAAAGTCAATATATGAGCCATGCAATGCGAGTTGCAGTTTAATGGCACACCTTGATGCATCGTACCCAACAATTCAACATATAATTGAGTCATGCTCTATAAAAAGGGGGCTTCTTAATGCATCTGCGAAAAGTATCGACCCAGGTCAGCCTGCGCAGTCCGCGCAGGCTGACCTGGGCCAAAACTTTACGCTATTGGTCTATTTTCTTTTTGGTCACTTCGTAATTAAGTCGGTTTTTTTTTTTAAAGTGGCTATATGACGATCCATTATCGTGTGATAATTGGGCAAGTATCATGTATCAAGATGCATAAAGCCCCCTTTTGTCCATAGTATAGCTTAATTATAGAACCAGTAAAACCAACTGTGTCTCGTCATTTACAGGAGGGGTAATTTGGGTCTTGGACATCCAGAAAATATGCTATCTGCAAAAAGTTTCGACCAATGTCAGCCTCAACGCAGGCTGAGATTAGTCGAAACTCTTTGCAGATGTATTAAATCCCCTTTGTTGCGAACTTTAAATTTTTTCGTAAGAAAGGTTACTAAAGATTGTCATTTCAAATAATACAAAACCGTGCCGGGTTTCACACCTCCGTCATCCAGTACATTTATACAATAACATACCACGTTGTTCGAGAACTCAGACCCTGATGAATTCGTACCCTAATCTCAAGGATGAGAGTCCTCTAGAGAATTTATATTAGTTTACGAGAAAGAAAATAAAAGAAACACCAATTAGTAGCATGTATTTGGAGCCAGAAAAGAAATCCGCTGCCTTCAGTGCGTTAGCGCTTTGATTTTGAGTACGAGAACATCATGAAGTGAGCCAAAAGCCGACGCGCCCAACTACGCCGACAATCAAAGTATTGACAGTTAACGATTTATTTCTTTGAAATTTTATTCATCTGACGATTTGCAGTGCAATTTTTTCTAGAACTGATAGCATTATTTATATATACATGTACTAATCAAAATTTACTAGGGATAACCCTAAAAGATTCACTCTGTGGCATGTATCATGTACGGTTTTACAATATGTTACATTGCCACACTGATAAAAAAAATGACCAATGGATCTTTAAGACTTTACCTCTCAATGCCGACTGTTAAAGACACTGAGAAAGAAGCCTTTGGAAAACATTGTTGGAAAAGGAGAAAATGCTGGTATCCAGCATTTTCTCCTTTTCCAACGATGTTTTCTCCCCTATGACTGACAGCATAGTGCACGTTGCATATAGTTTTTGATCAGCAAATGCTTTCAACTTGGACAAATCTAGAATTTTATAGTATGGTAAAGAGTTTATGCAAAACTGTTGTAACATATAAACCCATACAGAAATATGTAAGTGATCCCTATCAAAGTTTGAGTAGTATACCATTTAAAATCGTATCTTCGAGTATTTTGCATGCGATTTTATCTTTTAGGGGAGTGGTTTTGGGTGTAATGATAGTGGTTTGTGGCGTTTTGGTTGGTGGAGACCTTTACTTATTCATCCGCGATGTAAATTTTATAAATTAAGACCAGGCAAAGCTGCGAAAGAAGCCAATTTAAAAAGTTTACTTCTGTAACATACAGATCTAAAGTATATGATATCATTTTGTATATCTTTTGTACATTTTTCAGTCCTATGTGATTTTCACACATCAAAGGGTACACGACTGCCTGTTCATATATATATATATATATAGTTTAATGAGGACCTATTTTTCTTGAAAGAGAGGAGTGGTTTGTGGTCACGATTTCAGTTTGAAAGTTAAATTAAAGGCCATCACCGTTTGAAAATGGCTGTAAAGTCTCACAACAGTGCGAGCCAAGGGTTCCAATACATTTACCGCCAGTCTAAAACAGGATTCTAAATCTAAATTTGGAAAAAATAAAAATCAAGTGGAGTAACAAATTAGAAGTAACTGTTGCTGTCCTTTGAAATTTATTTTTAAAGGGGGTGGGGGGATTGAAAGGCGGGACGAGACTTATTATCAGATGAAAATTACAATAGATAACTTATTGTTTTGAATCATATTTCAATATGTCTCACGTGCTAAAACTGTCTGTCTGTCTGTCTGTCTGTCTGTCTGTCTGTCTGTCTGTCTCGAATACAAAACTTGGTGACTATGGACACTATTCAAATAATTCTATAGACCAAGATTCGGGTATAGGTCCGGCGTGGCTACTCAGTGGTTAGCGTATCGGCATTACCTCCCGCTAGATGGCATTCTGTAAATACTCGTCTATCTAATTTGGGCATCCTGGGTACAGAACCGGGCTACTTTGCTACGCGACAACCGTTACTTTGAATTTCAAACTAAAACAAACATTTACTCAATAAAACGCTACCTCGTGCGATTCACTCAGCTATGATCAGCAGTTTAGAGTAATCTGGGGCTAAAACAGGCCTGATTTTTCCTCGAAGGTATTGATTAAAGCCATTTTCTCCATTGCTACTCTATAGCACGTATTACTAAAGTCTGCCCGATATCGGGGATTGTGATGTGTCATATAAGACAGGTCGAATCTTCGAAGAATATGACATGCGCAGACAACGAGCATATCGGACTCATCATGGCATATATAGTCTGTTGTTAGTTCGATATCCGGTCGAGGCAAACTTTCTTTACGGCGATCTTTCGCCTCTCACCTCTGACAATATTGTGAAAAAAAAGCAGTCCGTGCGTTGGAAAGAAAGTTGTATCAGTATTGGTGTGGGAAAGCCAGGAAACAAATGCGTGGGGGTACTGACAGCTGTTATAATTATAACCATAGCCGTTAAAACGCCGTTTAACTCCTATCAACAAAAACCAGGAAAATGGATACATCCTCGTCCACCAAACTGACCAGCCGGTGTAATGCAGAAATTACCTCCCCTACAAAATGACCCGGGTCATTATTCTACGTAAAGAAATGACCCCAGAAGTCATTTCACTTCGTAGAAAAATGACCCATGGGTCATTTCTCTACGTAGAATAAAGACCTGGGTCATTTTGTATGGGAGGGTCATTTCTCTGCATTACACCAGCAGTGCTCAGTAGGCTTCGCGAACGTGATGTTTCGCGTCACTTCAGGATGTGGGTTCAACTTGCACGGCTGGCCATCTAAAATTACTATAGCCTTTCGAATGAGACGTTTACCAATTGGTAAAAAGGCGTAACTTTCTCCCTTACGCAAACGACATACTTTTGGACTAGACTAAATTGAAAGCATTTGCAGACGACAATTCAACTCTTGCTGAAAAGATAATTTCTGTCTATGATAGGCTAGAAAACATTGTGGGAAAAGGAGAAAATGCTGGTTACCAGCATTTTCTCCTTTTCCCACAGTGTTTTCAAAAGGCTACTATTCCAGACCCGTAAAAACCAGGGCTTGTTTGGGAAAGGGTTAAGATCTGCACTATCCCCTGTAACAATACTAACAGCCTGGGGTGGGGACCATTTGGGCAACCAGTTGCGACGATATATAAACGCAAATTCAATCAATTCATCTAGCAACGTTCACTCACTTTCACGTGTCTCTAGACCACGACATCTTACATGATACATTCACATGCACAGTCACAGGACTATATAGATAACCCTTTACCAAACAATCCCTGGTTTTTACGACCCCTGAGGTATAGGCCTTTTGAAAACATTGTGGGAAAAGGAGAAAATGCTGGTAACCAGCATTTTCTCCTTTTCCCACAATGTTTGCTACCCTTTAAATGACAAATTCCACCATTTCAGTTACTTTTATTAATTGTTAGCACACGCTGCCCATTTCAACTTTTTTGTTTTATTTAACTTATATTGTAAAGGGACCTTGTTAACTCTTTACCAAACGACAAAATTTTAGACTGGTCCAAACTGAAAGCATTTGCAGACGACAAAATTAATGTTACTCAAAAAATCAAATTTGATTTGGAAAGGGTACAAAACATCGTGGGAAAAGGAGAAAATGCTGGTTACCAGCATTTTCTCCTTTTCCCACAATGTTTTCAAAAAGTTTCTTTCTCAGGGTCGTTAAAAGTAGGAATTGTATGGTAAATTGTTAATTGGATACGGAACTTAAGCCTCATCTCAAGGACGTTGCCCGTGTTATCTCTACGTGTGCATACAATCAAACAATCCCCTTATTATGAAACGTTGTTCCCTTAGCTTGCCGAGTAAAAATTTAAAAAGAAACAACAACTTTCTGAAAAAAACAACAACATTTCTTATGCGATTTCAGAGTTTACTTTCCCGGAATAAAATCTCACCGTATTGGACAATGTAGGTTAAGATCAGACTAGACGTTCTTTTAAGTCGGATCTTGATCGACCCAGATCGCAAAGTCAGATTGTGATGCACTAAGCGGGTAAGGGGTTAAATATTCCAATTCATATCTGCTTTTTTACGCCTGTCATGATTTTGAAACAATATTTCGTCGGATTACTTCGAAAACCTCATAAATAAAGCCTTTTACAAGCTGTAGTTACGAGGTTTTGTCATCATGAACCGGAATGTATGTGTATCACCATAGGCCTTTCAAACTCCATTGCCTTATCACGGGATAACGAAATTTTCATAATCTGACACCGTTACTATAAATAGCACATTGGCGGCTCTGTCTTTATCGTTTATGATTGGACGGTATAGTGGGAGTCGCCAATGGGCTATTTATAGTAACAGTTTTAATGAAAATTTGAGTATACGAATATAATCCACAGTATACAGGCGATGCACCAACGTGCCAAAAAGTTCTGTGATCGACAAACCAACATTGTAGTGTTCCCACAATGTTTTCATCTCAGCTGGAAACAAACATCAATTCTTGAGGTATGTTTATTTTGTTGACTGCAAGTGCTTTCAATTTGGACTAGTCTATTTTTTTGTTGTTTGGTAAAGGGTTAATGTTTCGGCAGAAAGGGTCGACCCAGGTCAGCCTGTGCAGCCCGCTTAGGCTGACCTGTGACCAGACAGTAACTGTTATTGTATTTCTTGTGTGTTGATTGACCACTCTATCCCCTGATTTAGTTGGTTTTAGACAAAATGGGTTCTAAGGATCCTCATTGGAGAAATCATCAGACCTCTCCAACGGTGGTGAGTTTAAAAGGCAGACTGCCACATTTTTCTGTCTAAATCTATTTTTCTGGCGTAATTGTTCTTATACACAGTCTGCTTCGTAATGGCTTTGTAAATAATGCGAAATTTAAAAAAAAAAAACGAAACAGGAAATAGACGTAATTTATTTTTTTATGACATATTTCAGAAAAGATCTGATTTGATATTAATTTGCCAGACTGCAAATTATCTCTCTTATAATTGTATTTTTATTATGCAAATGAATCTAACCAGAAGAAAAATAAGAATAATTTCGTAAAAAAAAAAGAGAAAGAAGACCCGCTTGACATGATCATGCGACTTGAAAACCGTCAAGAAGGTCAAATGACCGTCATGTCATGCATATCGGGTTTCTTTCGGCGGTCTTTTTATTTGTTTGTTTACTCACACCAAAATATATGGAAAACAAAAGCCAGTAAACTATTTGAAAACATTGATGCTGACCTCTCTTGGCTTCTTTTTTAAAGAAACCAACTTGTTATATCATGACTTGCCCGGTACAATGGAGATGCATTTTAACATTCATATTGTTTGTTTTTGGCCGCTAGTGGGCCTTTGATACTTTTTCGAATATCCCTTATTTAAGAAATAATCTTCTTCCTATCGTGGTTTTGTTAAATAAACCACAGTTGTGAGTTATGAGGCACAATAAGTAATCCACGAGGGCGATAGCCCGAGTGGTTTATTTATTGCGCCTCATAACTCACAACGTGGTTTATTGAACAAGTTCTAACTTGGATTCTAACATGACACGCGACTTTGGCTCTAAAAACACAGTGCAAGGAAAACGTGGTAAAATCTGCGACAATCCATGTAGAGTGACGTCATCCTATATCGAGTGACGTCATTCAATGAGTGAGTTATTCAATGGAACATTATCTTCATCCGCTTTTTTTCTCAAAGTTTGAACTTATTTTCCTTTCACTGGGAATTGGCCATGTTAGAATCGAAATAATCTAATCTTCTTTCTATCGTGGTTTATCGTTCAATAAACCACGTTGTGAGTTATGAGGCGCAATGAATAACCCACTCGGGCTATCGCCCTCGTGGATTATTTATTGTGCCTCATAACTCACAACTTTGGTTTATTGAACGATATACCACGATAGAAAGAAGATTATAAATTTCTTAAGTATACACGCGGATGAAGATTATGTTCCATTGAATAACCCACTCATTGAATGACGTCACTCGATATAGAATGACGTCACTCTGCATGGATTGACGCAGATTTTACCACGCTTTATTTCATGCTTTCCGGTAGGATATCGAGAAAAAGCAGTGAAAATATTTTTCGATCTTACACTGGTACCACCAGTGAAAATACCGATTTTCACGTTCTTGTTGCCAAGGTAAATTGCGCGTGCCTAACAACCAGATGGGAAATATGACGTCATATACCTTACATTTCTCGCGCTTGACGTAACGTTGCTATGCGGGAGAAGTACGCCACGGGGAATAAGGGAAAATAACTGTACTGAATTTTGATAAAGCTCCTCCCAGACAGGGTAAAAAGCATGAAATAAATAGAATATTTGTTTTTTTCGGTGAAAGATCGAAATTTATTTCATCTCGTGAACACCATCGGTAATATTTTCACTCGTGGCTGCGCCACTCGTGAAAATATTACCGATGGTGTCCACTCGATGAAATAAATTTCGATCTTTTTCCTCTATTTCCTTGCAGTGTGTTTATAGAGCCGAATTCGCGTGTCATGTTAGAATTTGTATTATCATACACGATGCATTTCAGCGTGTCAACAGATACAAATATAGAATTGTTAACGCGGTGTCTAGAAAAAAAGTTAATAGTCTACTGTGCATCAGGAATATCGATGCGAGAGTTGCCATGGTTACCGACACACAGGAAACCATTTCAAGGGATATAGGTGGATCAAGTTGAGATGCCTGTAATCCACTTAGTTATAACATGGCCGTCTATTTCGAATATCAGTCCAATATTGGAACTGGCAGAGATCTTGGTTTTTCCAAGCCCACACATACATTGGGCTAACCGAAACTCAAAGCATTTGTAGACCACTTATTTAACACATCCCGAGTCTTAATAATCCTACAGACGAGGACCTATAGATGAAAACATTGTTGGAAAAGGAGAAAATGCTGGTAGCCAGCATTTTCTCGATTTCCCACCATGTTTTCTACCAAGTCAAAAAAAAAAAACTGGTTGCATTTGTATCGTATGAAAATTTGCTAGATCTGTATGTAAACATTTATTATCCTACGAAATATGCTATGATTAAAAATAAGGGTAGACCTCCGAGGGCCTATCTCCCTGCAGAAAAATACAAGAAAAAATATAACTTGTGTTCGAATTATAGAATAAGGGCAGACCTCCGAGGGCCTATCCCTCTGCGAAAAAATACAAGAAAAATATGACTTGTGTTGGAATTATAGAATAAGGGCAGACCTCCGAGGGCCTATCCCCCTGCAAAAAAAATATACAAGAAAAAATATGACGTGTGTTCGAATTATAGAATAAGGGCAGACCTCCGAGGGCCTATCCCCCTGCAAAAAAATACAAGAAAAAATATGAGTTCGAATTATAGAATAAGGGCAAACCTCCGAGGGCCTATCCGCCTGCAAAAAAATACAAGAAAAAATATGACTTGTGTTCGAATTATAGAATAAGGGCAGACCTCCGAGGGCCTATCCGCCTGCAAAAAAATACAAGAAAAAATATTACTTGTATTCGAATTATAGAATAAGCGCAGACCTCCGAGGGCCTATCCCCCTGCAAAAAATGTGAGTTCGAATTATAGAATAAGGGCAGACCTCCGAGGGCCTATCCCTCTGCGAAAAAATACAAGAAAAATATGACTTGTGTTGGAATTATAGAATAAGGGCAGACCTCCGAGGGCCTATCCCCCTGCAAAAAAATATACAAGAAAAAATATGACGTGTGTTCGAATTATAGAATAAGGGCAGACCTCCGAGGGCCTATCCCCCTGCAAAAAAATACAAGAGAAAATATGAGTTCGAATTATAGAATAAGGGCAAACCTCCGAGGGCCTATCCGCCTGCAAAAAAATACAAGAAAAAATATGACTTGTATTCGAATTATAGAATAAGCGCAGACCTCCGAGGGCCTATCCCCCTGCAAAAAATGTGAGTTCGAATTATAGAATAAGGGCAGACCTCCGAGGGCCTATCCGCCTGCAAAAAAATACAAGAAAAAATATTACTTGTATTCGAATTATAGAATAAGCGCAGACCTCCGAGGGCCTATCCCCCTGCAAAAAAAATACAAGAAAAATATAACCTGTGTTCGAATTATAGGATAATTAATTCAAACTTCGACATGTGTTGACAAAATTAAGGGCACATGTTACGCGAGGGGCGATCTAGAAGTTCAGGAGAAAGTTCTCTTATTTCTTTCTATTATATACTCTACCAAGTACCCATAATTATAATAGGTCATTCGTATATACTACTTCAATGCTTTTTGCAGTGAATGCTAATTTCTAGATAATACTTCTGAATGGTACAAGTGTAATGCTACGTGCATTAATTTTTGCTATGTAGGTCTTGATCAGACAGCATATTACATAACAGTCCCATTTCAGATCCGTCATGATTGTACCATAGGCCTCTGAAACTCCATTGGTCTGTAAAAGGATAAAGACGTTTTCATTATCGGACACTGTTACTATAAATAGCACATCGAGGATTTCCTTTCTATTGTATAAATACAATGCAGAGGGAATCCCAAATGTACTATTTATAGCAACATTGTTAATGAAAGTTTTTAAATATATTCAGTGATAGACAGGCGATGCACCAATCTGCTATGAATGTTTGATGATCGACCAAGAACAATTTTAGTGTTTTTTGATAGACCAATAGAGCTTCAAAGGCCTGTGATTATACTGACTGAAACATACACGCACATTCTCAAGCTATTGCATTTTTTTTGCATTATTGAGATTTTATCGTACATATACATTATACAGTGCATGTCTGTTATTATATTAAATGCCTTAATAATGTTTTGTCACGCTCGTGTTGTCTAGAAGGTGTCTGCATAGACACCTCACTACAAGCCTTGAGAAAACTGTAAATTTGTCCCAGTTATAGGCATTTGCAGACGGCATTTAACCCTTTACCCCACAGATACTCATTTCTACGCACTGCTTGTGCGAGCCTTTGGAAAACATTGTGGCAAAAGGTGAAACTGCTCGTCACGAGCAATTTCACCTTTTGCCACAATGTTTTCTATGCTATCAAAAGGTGTCATATACACACAAGAAACGGCTTCATCATTGCTATTATCTAGGGTCAATTAGAGATACCATAGAAATGCCTTATGGGGTAAAGGGTTAAATTAAGGAAAGTTTACTTCGCTAGGATAAAAAAGAAAAAATGTTGAAAAAGGAAAAAATGCAGATTACCAGCATTTTCTACTTTTCCTTAATGTTTATACAATAAGCTTCTCTCACAAAGTCATCAAAACTCGGGATTGTTCACGTGGTAAAGGGTAAAATGATAAAATATCCGCATCGAGCGTTCTGAATCCCTGTTCTAAATTGCATTCACAGTCTTGTTCTATTTTCACAAAGCAACACAATTTCTGATTGGCTGTACCATTGGGTTTAACCAATCAGAAACTCTGTAACTCTGAAATCTGGGAAGTTCTTATGAATAAGACTATCAAGAATTATAGGGAAATCGGGGAAACCAGGTCCTGCTTTTGCTGGTACTATGTACATTTTTATAACGCCTTTTTTTAACTCTTTACCAACAACAACATTTAGATCGGTCAAAATTGAAAGCATTAGCAGACGACAAAATGAAAGCGACAGAAAAAAGTGAAATTTGTTTTGGGGTAGGGTAGAAAAAATTGAGGGAAAAGGAGAAAATGCTGGTCACCAGCATTTTCTCCTTTTCTCACAATGTTTTCAAAAGGATTCTTTCTCGGAATCGTTAAAATTCGGGATGGTGTGGTAAAGAGTTAAAGAAAAAGTCATTGCTATCAATTAGTCGCAATGGCGGCCAAAGTAAACGATGGTTTGGAAAAAATGGAAAATGTTTCTATATTTATACCATTTAGAAGTATGAAAATTATGGTTAAAGTAATAATCTACAAATTTATTATTGTACAATCAGTACAAGTGCTAATTGCAAGCAAGAAAATGAGCAGGTTAACTCATTACCACACAATTCCTACTTTCGATGCCCCTGAGAAAGAAGCCTTTAGAAAACATTGTGGGAAAAGGAGAAAATGCTGGTAACCAGCATTTTCTCCTTTTCCCACAATGTTTTCTACTCTTCACAAAACAAATTTCAAATTTTCAGTCACTTTAAATTTATCGTCTGCAAATGCTTTTAATTTGGACCAGTCTAAAATATTGTCGTTTGGTAATGAGTTAAAGGTAAACAAACGATAGAGCGACCTGGCAATTTTTGACCTGGTTACAAAAGTCTTTTTGTGCCAGCGACATACACTTGGACCGTCGGTGCAATTGAAGGTTGTCATATTCACGATAATCTTCATACTACAGCCTGTCATATTCACGATAATCTTCATACTAAAGTTTTCGGTTGAAATCGTCATGTCCATTGGCGGCCAAAAGTAAACAATGAGGTTTAAAACGTGGCTGCCGAATTTTACAATTCCATTTAGAAGAATGGAAATTATTGTGTCAGACCGTTTTTGTTCGGTCGTTCCATGTGTAAATCGCTGACAAGAAAGTGAACAAGTGGAAAGTAAACAAAATATAGTGCGATCTGCCAACTTTTGACCTACTTTCAAAATTCATTTTTCTGCCAAGAACTAACACGTGGACTGCCTGTGCATTGACAGATTTTATTTCATACTTTCCGATAGGATATCGAGAAATAACAGTGAAAATATTTTTCGATCTTATACTGGTACCACCAGTGGAAATACCGATTTTCACGTTCTTGTCGCCTAGGTAAATTGCGCGTGCCTTGACAACCAGATGGGAAATATGACGTCATATACCTTATATTTCTCGCCCTTGACGTAATATTGTAATGCGTTGCTATGCGGGAGGGGTACGCTACGGGGAATAACAGAAAAGAACTGTACTGGATTTTGATAAAGCTCAGGACTCCCAGGAAGGGATAAAAGCATTAAGTAAATAGAATATTTGTTGAACATTGTTGTTTTTTTTCGGTGAAAGATCGAAATTTATTTCATCTCGTGAACACAATCGGTAATATTTTCACTCGTGGCTGCGCCACTCGTGAAAATATTACCGATGGTGTCCACTCGATGAAATAAATAAAGGATATTTGTTTTTTCGGTGAAAGATCGAAATTTATTTCATCGAGTGGACACCATCGGTAGGCTAATATTTTCACGAGATGAAATAAATTTCGATCTTTCACCGAAAAAAACAAAAACAAATATTCTATTTATTTCATGCTTTGAACCCTTTCTTGGAGGAGTTTTATCAAAATCCATTACAGTTCTTTTCCGTCATTCCCTGTGGCGTACCCCGCCAGCATAGCAACGCATTACAACATTACGTCATGCGCGAGAAATCAAGGTAAATGACGTCATATTTCCCATCTGGTTGTCAGGCACGCGTAATTTACCTAGGCAACAAGAACGTGAAAATCGGTATTTTCACTGGTGGTACCAGTGTAAAATCGAAAAATATTTTTACTGCTATTTCTCGAAATCGTACCGGAAAGAATGAAATAAAGTTCGATCTTTCACCGAAAAAAAAAACAAATATCCTCTATATCTTCTCTAGAATAATCTTCGTATTTTGAAATGGTGTGATGTCAATTGAAATGCATTTTATCACGCCTCTTGGTTGCTAATATGTCGTAATGGATCTTTAATCAATTGAATTACTCGAATTATCGTATGTTTGAACTGTTGAGATTTTCTCGCTCATATCTTTATTTTTGTTTCAGGGTCGTGTGATCTAGAGGATGCCTTCACTCAGTGACAAACTAACAGTGTGGAAGGTGCTGATTCTCTTAATACTGTGCCTATCAGTCTATTTATATCTGTATACGAATGCTTTCGATGGAATGAGATCGTCACCAATATACCGTGTAGTCGAGGGAGACGTTCAGGTTTGTAGGGTCGTAGTTCAATCGCTCGTTTCATTTCTCATTCCACTTTCCAGAACTCAACATGTAATTTGCTAAGTTAGGGTTCATATTCACTAACCATTCTTAAAGGTGGCCCTTCAGACACGAAAATTTTACAAGAATACAAAAAATTGTCCTTATACTCCAAAAGCCTAAAAATTTTCATTCATAAAACCCCAGTAGTCGAAAACCATCCGACAACAAGAAAAATTAGAGATTTACTACAGCCCAGGTCGACACCGACTGGAAACACGGTCTATTTTTACATGAGCAACTCGCTCATCTAAACACCCGAAATATACAGACGAAGCATCAAACATAGCGCCCAAAGAAGACATTATGGAAAATAATTACATGTTTGTTATGTTATCGAATTTTAGCGTCATTAGTCACGTGCTAGTCACTTAACATTCCGGCAATACTTTTTTTTAGTTTTGGCGGGAAATCTAAAAATAGCTTAAGAAGTTGCGTAGCCTTTTAAGGGAATACCATCAAAAACATTTTTTTTGTAACTTTATGATTCTTAATAATTGACGATTTGTATGGTTTTTTCATGTAAATTTAAGTTATATATATATAGATTTTAATTTGGTGGGATGCGAAAATTCTAGATACCCACCTTTAAGACCGTTCTCAGTCTTATTCTTCAAGATTTCAGCAATGTGAAAGTAACAGAACTTTTGATTGGCTAAACCATTTGGTTTAGCCTATCAGAAGTTCTGTTTTTTTCACAGTCAGAAAATCTTGAAGAGTAAGACAAAGAGAGCGTTCTTGTGAATGGTCGGTGAATACGGACCCAGAACTTGTCAGCTGGTCAGATTGCCGGTCTTTAACTCTTTACCAAACGAAAAAAATTTAGACTGGTTCAAATTGAAAGCACTTGCAGACGACAAAATAAAGGTGACTAAAAAATTGAAATTTGGTCTGGGAAAGGTAGAAAACACTGTGGAAAAAGGAGAAAATGCTGGTTACCAGCATTTTCTCCTTGACCTACAGTGTTTGAAAAGGCTTCTTTCTCAGGGGCGTCAAAAGTAGGGATTGTGTGGTAATAGGTTAAAATTAGAGACGATATTTACCTTTTAACCCTTTCCAAAACAATCCCTGGTTTTCACGACCCTGAAAAAGAAGGCTTTTCTCCTTTTCCCACAATGATTTCTAAACACCTGCCTCCCCCCCCCAAAAAAAAAAAAAGAAAAAAACAAAAAATACTCTTTTTGAGTCACGTTGATTTTGTCGTCTGCAAATGCTTTCAATTTGGATCGGTAAAAAAAATTGTCGTCCGTTACAAAGTTAAACTGGACAGAGAGGTTCACTTGACATGCTAGGTTTTGGTCTGCATACATAGAGAACATCTATAGAAATAGTCAGCATGAATGTATAACTAATATGTGAAAACGTTATGGCGATGAAAAAGAAATCATATTGAAAGCAATTTCTCCTTTCGCTGAAATACTTTAAAAGATAGTAGTGTAAGACAAAAAAAACACACACACAACACACTTTAACTCTTTACCAAACGACAAAAAAATTTGACTGGTCAAAATTGAAAGCGTTTGCAAACGACAAAACAAATGTGACTTAAGAGTTGAAATTTGTTTTAGGAAAGGAAGAAAACATTGTGGGAAAAGAAGAAAATGCTGGTTTTCCCACAATATTTTCAAAAGACTTCTTTCACAGAGCCAAAAATTGGGATTGTGTGGTAAAGGGTTAAACGTTTTACACTGCTTGTATGTAAACAAGTGGTGACGATCATATAGGAACTAATCTCGCACAAGAACTGTTTCATGTTTATGATCTCGTCGAAGGTGGTATATACAAGGGTAACAACCTACGTCATATCAGAGGTGTTAGAATAGCCGCCATTTTGTTCGCAAAGTGCAGATTAATTACTTTAAAAAGATGTATGTATCTAAAATTTACTTAGTAGATCTATACCTACTTCATCTGGTGACGGTAAATATATTTGTCCTATTCGTTAAATCAAAATGCCACGAAACAATGCTGTAGTTCTAAACATGTTAAAACAATTATTCTTAGCGGCATTGTATACGAAATCCATTTTCAAATTGCACATCTGTCACCGGTTTCGAAAATTATGTGGAGGTAATTGCAAAATCAATGAAACTAATGAACAAAATATCGATGTATACTAACAACAAAGAAAGTTGTCAGGTACCATATGCACTGCTTTGTTTGGACAGATCTTCAATAACAATAATGTACAAGCTAAAACGATTACCTTTTAAAACGAAAATGGCGGTTTTAAAATGTCCCCGATGACGTATGCTATGACGTAGGTTGTTACCCAAGATATATTTTTTGAAGGTTTTAAAGATAACTAGTATGTGACCCATCATTATTCAAAATCAAAGTACTGAAAGTACTCATGGAAGTCGATTTTAGAATTAGATTGAGTAAATGAAGAAATCGTTCCCCCCTGGTCTGAAGGTGCGTTCAATTTGGATGTGACCAAAAGTTTCTCATCATGTGCAGAGTGAAATAGTCAACAGAACTCAATACTATTTAAGATGAAACAGTTAAACAAAAAGAAGAACAGAAACAAAGCTTTTTTTTTTCACTTTAATTTGAAAGAAGTATCATTTTCTCGTAACATGAATCGAGTACCACAACAAAATGAATATTATGTAAAGGTAGTTGAAACAAGTAAACAGTATATTTGTTAATAAACACCTCCATCTCAAGCAGGACATGTCAATACCCTTTCGCACACAATGACGACTTTTGACTACTCTTGGAGAGAAGCAGCTTGAAAATATTGTGGCAAAAGTAGAAAACAATTGAATACTAAGTGTTACATTCTTATCCCAGTGCTTTCTCTCAATTAAGACCTGTCAAAAAGGCTCGCAAAAAAGACTAGGAAGTTTAACCCATTACCACACAATCCCTACTTTTGACGCCCCTGAAAAGGAAGCCTTTTGAAAACACTGTAGGAAAAGGAGAAAATGCTGGTAACCAGCATTTTCTCCTTTTCCCACAGTGTTTTCTACCCTTCCCAGAACCAATTTCAATTTTTCAGTCACCTTTATATTGTCGTCTGCAAATGCTTTCATTTTGAACCAGTCTAAAATGTTGTCGTGTGGTAAAGAGTTAACTTTGAACAGCATAAAAAAGAAAATGTGGCTTTTGTTGCATAATATTTCAAGGGACCAAAACAAAAATCTCATATTTTTCTTATATTTTCGAAACATCAAAATAAGTAATAATAGCTTGCAAAGATCTGACATTTTTTTTAATTGTAGGCCCTTGTAGTATGATGAACATTGAAACATCCCCAACTTTCAGTTGCAGGTCGAGCAAGAGTTACTCTCCTTGGAACTTATCGATTATCTGGTCCGAAAGGATTTCCGATAACGGCCTGTCATATAGGATTCAGAAGGAAAAATTTTTTGATCGACTAAAACACATTTTTCTTCTAAAATGATTAAAATCTATAACGTCTTGAAGTATTCTGTAATATCTCTACTTTACTTCAATATAATTTTAATTCCTGTAGCAAAATGGGAAGTTGCGTCCATTTTGATTTAAAGTTACTGACCCATTCTCCTTCTTATTTCTATGGAAAGGTTTAAGAAATTTGCTCTTGCGCCGTTTTTGACGCTAAATAACATAAAAATGAATTGCAAGAAAAAAATCTATAACGTCTTGAAGTATTCTATGTTTTGTTGTGATTATGATCAAAGTACTCGTTTACATTTGTTAAATTGAGATCTTGCGTCCATTTTAGTTTAAAAACGACACTATCGTTAATTTTTGTATAAAAATGCTGTATCGAGCTAAGTGAGATTTTAAGACTGGGTGAAAAGATATAGCAACGGATAAAGGGAAGACAAGAACTGATGACATGATAACCTTGTCTGTATTGTTTTGTTAAACCTGGATCATGTTTTTACACATTGTCCAAATATATAATGACTGTATTTATCATTTTTATACATGTACGTGTATATTATTTGCATCAGTGAAAACTTTTAAGAGATTTGTAAAAACCATTATCTTCCCAGTATCGTCTTTTTTAATTCTTTCTCGGAAAATAATTTCAATTTAGTTAGCATAAATTTCTTCAAATTGCATTTTTATTTATTTATTTATTTATTTTTTGTCTTTATTTCTAAAGAAGACTGAATTTGTTGTACTATTGGATCGTTATAATAATTATGCAGCCAATAGACCAGTAACAAACTGTACAAAATAAGCAGTCTGATCCTGGGCCGAATCGGTTCTATTTAATGTGTCGAAATTCTTTTGGCTTAAAAAAATTGACGTTGCAATATCAATATGTGACTGAAATCAGCAGAAAACAATTTGCGTTTTGGGAGTATTGATATGTGACCCGTGCAGCACACTCCCGAATTTCAACGGTCCTGCATAAAACCTTTTGTAAACATTGTGAGAAAAGGAGAAATACCAATATCCAGTATTGTTTCCTTTTCCTACAATGTTTTCTACTCTTTTAAAGTGAAGAATATCAATTTAGCTACATTTGATTTATTTTCTGAAATTGCTTGTTTTAAAAGTTAGTGAAGTCAAAAAGTTCTCCATATAGGAAAAGGTTTTAAATTATTGACTTTTGAAAACACATGAGAGGGAGAAAATACATGTGATCAGATTGAAAATAGCGAGGAAATTTGAATATGTGAGCTGTCGCCATAAAATACTTTTGAAAATGCATTAATCATCACACATTTGCAAGTAAAGAACTAAAGAGAGAAGGCGGCAAATTGGACTTCCTTAGACAAAATCTTGTTAAACTTGACTTTAAATACTTATAAATAATCTCATAAAAACAATTATGATCTTAGTTTAAACATTTAGTTTTAATTTATTCAATATACTAACATCATTCATTTACAACAACATGTATTGCGAAAAGGATTGAAACGAAAGCATCAAAGCTTATATAGTTCCTCTCCCTAAAGAAGTCTGATTTTTTTTTTTCCTGATACTTTCTTTCCGATTACCCCATATAAATGTATCAATGTATACCATACATGGATCCGTGGAAATCGATATTTGACCAATCAGGTTATCGCATTTATTCTACCCGATGTGCATCGTTGTGTTCTGCCATTTCGGCTCACAAATAAACGATTGTTAACGTTGGGGGGATGCGATACTATTTATCTATTTTGTGTTTTTAACGTTTTAATTTAAGAAAAACCTTAAAATATGTGCTTTGTGAGCGTGTACCACTGACGTGAGATCACGCAGAGGTTATAGACAAGTTTGAATTATGATAATGACTGAAAATTTGGACTAATGTAAAGCGCTCTGATGAGCCCTGGAAAATGGATTAATTCAAATAATGCTTACCCCTCTGAAAGAGAAAAATTGAAAACAAAGGTGAAAATAGACCTATATGAAATACTAATAAAAAAGAAAATACGCTTACTTTAATATGTAACCTTGTTCAATAACCTATGCACATCCAAAAAGTGGCCGCGTAACTTGTCACCAATGTTTCAGTTTGACATTAATCTTAACCCATGGTGCATGAAGAATATGCTAAATGTGTAGATATAGATCAGACTGAAAATTACATGATGTTTATTCTTAGATTTAAACTACTGCTATTTACAATAAGCACTTCAAATGACGTGTACTTCCTCACTAAGAGTAGATTTCAATTTTAAAAAGGTTTATCTTATGTACTAGTGGAAGTTTAGCTTAATGGGCAACATGGTAATTTTTCTCTTGATTTATATTTTTCAACCGTTAATCAGATAAAACCGAGTTTTAACGACCCTTAGAAGGCTGTTAAAAGCATCGCGGAAAAAGGAGAAAATGTTTGTAACATCCATTTTCTCCTTTTTTCACAGTGTTTTGTGCTCTTTCAAAAACAAATTTCAATTTTTGCATCATTTCTTTTCTTGTCTACAAATTTTTGAGGCTGGGTTGTTCTAGAAATTTTGTCATTTGGTGAAGAGTTTGATTGGATTAGCACATATGCACATTAGCACAAAGGGTGAAGCGTGTTTGATTGCAAAACAATTTGCCGCTCTAATCAACTTGACCACCCATTGTCATCAGTATATTATAAGATAAAACAAACTACCGTCAATGATATTAACAATTTTTATAATTGACAACACACTTAACACATTTTATAATCATCAGACAACCCTTTTCCCCTTAACCTGATATTGAAAATTTTCATTAACTTAAACCTCTCTGTTGAATCAGACAGTCTATAAATTTTTCGAAAGTTTTGTAATTCAGTGTTATTTAATTTGGCATGATGCTAAAATGACTCTACTAGCCAAACGAAAGCAATCAGTATCTGTAATTCTATAATTCTGTGGCAGAACGGAGATTTGTTTTTTTTTCCTTTTGCATTGGAGTTCGAAATTTTGTTTAAACATGTATATCTGTTACATTGTCCGTTGACCCGATAATTCTCCATTTTAAAACATATCTGTGTGTCAATTCTTTCAAGCATCTATAAATTACATACCGAGAATTTATCATGGACGGAAATATACGATTAAAATATTTTTTCCGGAATTTTATAGAGAGAAACATTCATGATAGCACGATTTAAGTAGCCTATCTGCTATACTGTATATGTATTGACTACGTTTGTTTGTGAGTCCTTGGCAACAGTAACTATGGTAGTCGGTTTATCTTATCGCCACGGATCCATGTATTACGTAACACCAATCAAGATACCCGATAGGCGTCTTATCTAACAGTGAGACTCGGTCATCATCGGAGAACTCCGGCACAATGCAAACGATCAGGGAAAAAGAAAGAAAATACGATAGTTGCTTTAAAAAAGTGTAAAAAGGGCTAAAAATGTATTTTCTAAATGACTGAAAACTACGCCATATTAAAGAACAATAAATAAGCTTTCTGACTTCCCTGAAGATAATTTCGATTTTCCAACAATATTGTGCAGGCTGATTTATGTTTACCGTGTGCTCACAAAACCACTGACTTCTTCTAAAAAATGACGAAATTATTTTAAACAGAACTGACCTATTGAATATAAAGGTTAAGAAATATAATTTGTATACGGTTGGTTTGTTTATGATAGATCAGACGATACCAGTGTGGTCTGATCTACCAACACACTTTCCCCAGCCTAATATACATGTACGTACATGAATTTGTGACGACGCTATGCAAAACAATTACAATAAAATGCCGTCTGCTGACTATGTAATAGCTCTATGCTACAGGTTGGAAATTAATGTTTTCAAAAACATTGTATTCTAACAAGAGAAGCCTCTTCATAATATCCTTAACTTTGTGGGTAGCTACTCAGAAATATATCCTGCCGAAGTATTTTTACTATTGTACCATTTTTGTTGATAAATCAATAAAAATATCAGAGACTGAATTCAAAATTATGATGAAAAAATCAGAGATAAAATTCCAAAGATGCAGTAAACAAATGTGCTGTTACATTTCGAGCGTTCGTGTCGCGCTCCTCCCGCGGCTTTAGTCTCATCATAAGAAATTTGTACTGCGGATATTTTTCTTTTTTTTTTTTATCTCTTCAGGAACTGGCAATGTATGACTGCCCCAATATTTAAAGCAGTTGTAGACAACACAATAAATATGGCTCAAATTATTCAATTTGTATCAATTAAGGCATGACAACATTGCTTGAAAAAGAGCAATTGCTGGTCAAAAGCATTTCTATAGCTGACCATAATTTTTCAAACGCGTGCTTTCGGTAAAATTTGAGGTAGATCAAATTGTAAGACCTGAAAGGAAAACAAATCCTACAAGTTTTGGTATCCCAGTAATTTACAACCCCAGATATCCCGCAGAGTTGTTTTCCTATAAATTGAAACCCTCTACACTCGAAGCGCGAAATTCGGGTTATAAGTGTAAAGGGTTTGCAGAGATCGCCAGTCAATATATAATTCCATATGTGATCGATTTCACGGCCAAAAGGGATCAAACTCTCATAATTTAATTGGCTTACATAATGGTCAAATAAGAGTTACCGGGTTTGATTTGCATGATAAAGTTGGCCATGGTATATTTTAATACTTCAGCTAGAGTATATTCTCATACCGTTAAATTTGTTTAATGCAGAGAATATTTCTAAGACAAATTTAGGGACCATACCACTTGTATAAAGAGAAATAAATGGCCCTTGAATCAAAACTTAACCCATAGCCAACTAGCCCGATTTTTAAAGTTGTTCGGTATATTTTTGAAAACACTGTGTCCAAAGGTAAAAATGCTTGTGACAAGCATTTTCATCTCTGCTGATGCTTTGAGTTGCAAATAAATGAAAGTAAAAATAGCTCAAAATCTTATACTTGATGATGATTTTTAAAAAGAAAACATGAGTACATGTATTTAGCCAACAACTTGCACACTATGTCAAAGGAATCTACAGATAAACACTGGTACATTGCAACACAATACTTTCTTCATATAATCCAAATAGTGTCTCTTTCCAATAATGTTTATATTTATCCTTTCAGTACCTTTTCCACTTTTTTGGCCGTTTTTTGAAATTGTCTGCTGAAATCTGGGACAATTTAATTTTTGTCTGCTAGTAACTATTTATTAAACAACAAAATTTTAGACTGGTCTAAATTGAAAGCACTTGCAGACAACAAAAATTAAAGTTTTCTTTCAGGCAAGGCGGAAAACACTGTGGAAAAAGGAGAAATTACTGGTAACCAGCATTTTCTCCTTTTCCAACAATGTTTTCAAAAGCCTTCTATCTCAGGGTCGTGAAAACCAGGGATGATTTGGTAAAGGGTTAATTGGTTAAAGAACAGGCAAATATAGTAAGATACAGCATGTAAACATAAAGGTAGTGGCAAAAATATAATGAACATGTACCAAACAGTAATCAAGTGAAAATAAATACACAAAAACCTGACTAGCCAGATGATGTGCATGTAAAATATCAATCTATCACTCTATCTACATAAAAAAAATTTAGTCTTGAAAAGATTTGCAAACAAGAAATGAACTTTTGCTCAAAGTGTGCAGTAGCCTTTTGAAGAAAGAAAACATGGTGACCAATGGAGTAAATATGCATTACAAGCACTTTCTCATATATCGAAAATGTTTCCGAAAGCATTCTACCTCAAGTCTATAAACTAGAGGCGCTTGAGCGCCTGTATCGCTCCATAGGCCTGATTTTTCTGTAACGGTGAAGAGAAGTTTTTAACAATTACCATTCATTCCTGCATTTTAGGTCACTTTAAAAGAAAAAAAGCTATGAAAACGTGAGAAAAGAAGAAAAAGAAAGTAACTTGCATTTTCTTAGTTTTACACAATAATTTCTACCCTTTTTGATACAAGTTTTACTAATTTGAAGATTTATTATGTTGTCTGCGCAACATCTTTCAATTATGGCCAGTTATAAAAATTTTGTCTTCTGGTTATAGTTAACTCATTACCAAATGACAACATTTTAGGGTTGTCAAAATGGAAAGCATTTTGTAGATGAAAAAATAAAAGTGACTGAAAATTTAAAGGTTGTTTTGTGAAGGGTAGATAACATTGTGGGAAAAGGTTACCAGCATTTTCTCCTTTTCCCACAATGTTTTCTAAAGTCTTCTTTGTCAGGGATCAGTTTGATTGGATATCAAAATGCCTTATCACAACAGTGAAGCCCTGTCCCTCTTTGTACTAGGTCACCAGTAGGCCAACAAACCTTTACCAGAACTAATCAAGTGTAGAGGTTCTCTTGTTTTATGTAAAAGGGATTATAGATTATGTAAAGCAACCATCTTTAACTCTTTACCAAACAACAAAATTTGGGATGTGACCAAACTGAAATCATTTGCAGACAACAATTTAAACATTGATTAAATGATGATTTCTCTCCTTGATAGAGTAGAAAACACTGAGGGAAAAAGAGAAAATGCTGATTACCAGCATTTTCTCCTTTTCCAAGAGTGTTTTCTAAAGACTTCTTCTTTAGGGTCGTTAAAAGTCAGGACTGTATGGTAAAGACTAACCAGCATAGGAACTAACCTCCAATACAACAATGAAATCAAAATGAATAGTATGAGAGAAGAAATTTTTCAAAGATTTTACTTTATACCATAAAAGGAAAATGAGTCTCCCATAAAAGCCATGTTTTTTGACGGATCTTTTTTTTTTTTTTTTAAGGAATTCTGTAGACCTCTATCTAAGGAACATTCCTGCAAAAAATAATGCTATCCAATTAGCGGTTTGGGAGGAGAAGATTTTTAAAGGTTTTTTTACTTTGGTTGCCATGGCAACCAGAATTATTCATGGAACACAATTATTTTAAGGAATTTGAAACAGGACCACCTAAGGAACATTCCTGTAAAATTTGGTAGAATCCAGTCCATAGTTTCTGAGGAGAAGTTTTTTTAAAGAAAAAGTTTACGGACGCATGCACGTAAACATCTTCTTTTGTAGAGATTAGTCGGAGTCTGCACGGCTGTAGTCTAGTGCTTTACGTAGTGGCTCTTAATGATGGTGTACTTGTTTTCTGCAATGTATGCCTGCAATTCCCCTTCTACTTGGGAGGATGGCTCCTGGCAAGTCTAAAAAAAAAAAGCCATTGAAATTAAAAAAAAAATGAATTTACTTTTGAAAATCAAACAAACAAGTTAGTATGAAATTCCCACACAAAAAAAATATTCTGGGCTATTTTTCACAATATTTTTTTGTGTTAGTAGCAGTTAACATTACCAAACAACAATATTTTAGGTTTGCCCAAATCAAAAGCATTTGCAGACCAAAAAATAAAAGTAACTGAAAATTTGAAATTTGTTTTGTGGAGGGTAGAAAACATTGTGAGAATGCTGGTTACCAGAATTTTCTCCTTTTCCCATACTGTTTTCTGAAAGCTTCTTTCTTAGGGTCGTCAAAAGTAGGGATTCTGTGGTAATGGGTTAACTATGTTTCCTAACAATCAGCTGCAATATGCATTAGCAATGTAAGGATTTTCTGCAGTATCTCTGCACTTTTCTTGATCTATGCCCATAGAAATTAGAATTTCTGGTGATAATGGAAATATATAATTTGAGTCACAGTTACTTTGAGAATTTTAGAGAATCACAGTGGTTCTATTATTTTCAATAGCAAATGACTGAGGAAACAATTAAGTGAGTCAAGATAGCCCTATTTCAGTCTCCTGAAAAAGAATGTTGAATTATCATCAATGCTGATACAACAATAAGAATGTCCCAACATGTTAGTAAACAAACGGCATAAGATCAATCTTTTTCCAGATCTTACGTTGGACCATGCAAGGTCTGAAAGAGATTAACTCATTACCCAAATGACAATATTTTAGGCTTGTCCAAATTGAAAGCATTTGCAGACCAAAAATAAAAGTGAATGAAAATTTGAACTTTGTTTTGTGAGGGGTAGAAAATATTGTGGGAAAAGGAGAAAATGTGACTTACCAGCATTTTCTCCTTTTCCCACAATGTTTTCAAAAGGCTTGTTTCCAAAGGTCGTCAAAAGTAGGGATTGCGTGGTAATGGGTTAACTTGAGGACAATACTGTCAAAAGTTTGATTATCCTTTTACATCTTAGTGATTCTGTTAAAGATACCGAAAGCCAGTTTGTGACATTGCTTTTCTGGGCTTTGTCAAATAGAACTTCAGGAGCAACATGTAAATGTGCTTGTGCTAATGGTGAACAGACACACAATAGTCAAAATACCAACCCATCACAACTGTTCACCATGAGCACTAGGGATAACCTGGGAAGACTAGAGTGGATTTAATAGCTTAATTTCAGTCTTTGTTTTGGTTGACACTGACATCTCGTCTCTGTATGTATTGACAACAACAATTGTTAGCTACATGTATATGTATTGACCCATTAGGTTCTTTGAACTCATCTCCCTCCACTCCCTCCAGAGTAACACCTTTAAGTCATCTGTGCCATCTTGAGATCTTAACTGTCTTGACCTGGACGTCTGTCCCTCTGACCTGCACAATCTTCACATTCTCTTCCTAAAACAGATACAAAGAAATATAACCAACTGATAGCCATACAAAAATCTGAACAGTATTTAACTTAACATTCTTCTTTTATCAAAGATGCATATTGTACGTAGACTGATGCAACATCAAGTTATTGTCCAAAGAATTGAAGAGGGCCTTGATTGTCTAAAATTACCCACCTTACTGTTGAGCAATTTTTCTTTAACAAAAACGTTTTTCAAAAATCTTTTCAAGGGTCAATTTTACCTCTTATGCTGCTGATTTCCCAGAATAGACTATTCTAGATTTGCTTCCGAATTTCAGTCACTGTAAAATTTGCCAACAGTGCAGACCAACATCAGACTGAATGGCTATGCAGGTTGATCATTGGTCTACACTATTAGCAAATATGACCAATGTTGCAATAGGCAAGATAGGAGTTATGGCTTCCCGTTAAGCTCAGCCCGCATTTCTTTAGCTTAACTGCTTTATCCCACTTGAAAGCATCATGCTAACACATACAAACCAGGTCTAACCCCTTTACCAATTGACAACATTCTAGCCTTGTCCAAATTGAAAGCAGTTGCAGACAACAATTTCAATCTCATTATCTGAATCAAATGCTGCAATTGTTCTTATGACACAGTAGAAAATATTGTGGGAAAAGGAGGCTTCTTTCCTTGGGGTGTCAAAACTCATCACTGAGTGGTAAAAGGTTAAAGAATGCTTCACATCTTTTGTAGATGATAAAATATTGGTTTTAATGTTCAATCAAGGATCATAATCATCTCAGACAAATCTCCCTGACTGTGGCAATTGTTAAAAGCTAAAGTAGTCCAAACAGACATATCTAAAATGGTTTGCATTCTGCATCAACTCAACAGTGCCACTGGTTACCTTTAACTCTTAAGACTACCAAACAATCCCGACTTTCAACGATCCTGAGACAGAAGCCTTTTGAAAATATTGTAGGAAAAGTAGAAAGTGTGGGTAACCATCATTATCTCCTTTTCTCACAATGTTTTCTATTCTTCCCTAAACAAATTTCAATTTTTGAGCCACATTTATTATATCATCAGCATGGCTTTCAATTTGGACCACTCTTAAATTTTGTTGTTTGGAAAAGAGTTAACTCATTTCCAAATGACAAAACTTTGAACTTGTTCGAATCTAAAGCATTTGCAGACGACAAAATAAAGGTGACTGAAAAATTGAAACTTGTTCTTGGAAGGGTAGAAAACACTAAGGGAAAAGGAGAAAACGCTGGTTACCAGCATTTTCTTTTCCTACAGTGTTTTCAAAAGGCTTCTTTCTCAGAGGTGTCAAAGGCTTCTTTCTCAGAGGCGTCAAAAGTAGGGACTGTGTGGTAATGGGTTAAGCACACATACTGTACAGCCTTTTTACCTATGCAAACACAATTTTCAAAAAACCTTTTATATCAGATTTGACTCTTTACCACACAACACAATTCAGACCGATCAAAATTGAAAGAAATTCCAAGAGACATAGTAAATGTGGCACAAGTAATAAGATTTGTCAGTAAAGGATAAGAACACATGGTGGGAAAAGAAGAAAACATTGGTTACCAGCATTTTCTCCTTTTCCCACAATGTTTTCAAAAGCTTTCTTTTGTTCGGTTTTGTATGCACATTCATTTAGTTTTTTTTTTTTTCAATATTAATGTTTAACCCTTTTCTCTACAGAAGCAGGTATCAATTTTGCAAGATACTTGCCAGCTAAATTGAATGAATCTACTAAATATTATGTCAATTAACTTCAAAAACTTCAATACAATGACACTTTTTGTATACATTTTTTATGGTATTCCCTTTAAAGGCTACGTAGCCTCTTAAGGTATTTTTAGATTTTGCACCAAAAATCAAAAGAAGCATAGTGGGAATGTAAAGTGACTGGCACGTGACTAATGACTCTTAAATTCCATAACATAACAAACATGTTATTTTCCATAAACTTCTTCTTCAGTCGCTGTGTTTGAAGCATCATTTGTGTATTTCCAGTAAGTGAGTGAGCAAGTTGCTCATCTAAAAATAGACCATGGTTCCCGTTGGTGTTGACCTGGGCCGTAGTAAATCTCTAATTTCTCTTGTTGTCGGATACTGGGGTTTTATGAATGAAGTTTAAAAGGTACTGGGAGTATCAGGATGAATTTTAATATTTTTGTATAAATTTCGTCCAAAAATCTGAAGGGCCACCTTTAATTGAAAGTACAAAAGCTGGAATACTTTTGACTGAGCCAATTTGAAGATTTAAATGCATATATATGTTAGATCCAGGTTGACAGCATTAAAGTCAAAATTAACTATATGAAAGGGGAAGAATAGATCACCATTTTATATTTTTCCAACATTTCAATATACTTTCACCTTAGGGCTGCAAAATCCTAGTGCTGAAAAATAAGTTTAAAAGATTATAAAGGTGTAAGATTTATTACACAAATGCAAACCATGTAAACTCACGTTAGGAGAATGGGCTGAAATTGTAATGGGACGAAATTGTTATCGGTCGAAATTTCCAGTCACTGTAAGCATGGTAAGGACTGTTGACATTTGGGATTCGTTAAATATTCTTCTTCGACGAAGAGCAATACATTCAACTAGTTAAGGCAGCAAATGGAATACAAATCATTCATATTTATATACTAATGTAGCCTTCTGAAACGCAGGCGTAAAGCTTTCACGAGCTTACAATCAATCAAAATAGCGACTGTAATCTTTATAAACAACCACTGATCTACTTCGTTTCTAAACGGTACTTTAGGAAGGACGTAATGTCCTTCACGTTTAAAACAAAAACACATTTCAAAAAAGAAGAAAATACATTGAACTTTACCTTTGCAGCCTTGGGTTTGTTCAGATCAAATTGTGACTTGCTTCCTTGCGTTTCACTCGCCGCCGTTTCAAAGCTGTGGTGTGGATGAAAGCCACCTTGCGCGTATGAATAAATTAGGTTACTAGCTATTCAACACTTCAGACATTCAAGCAAATATTTGTTGAAAATGTAAATGCCTTGAATAATAAACGTGTAACAAACCAATAATTTTTTAGGTAAGAATATTAATGATGCGTTTTTAACGAAAGCTATTTTTTATGTGAACATGGGTCCGAGTGACATATCATTCAGAAAATAGTGCCCGATTGGTAATCGTAACATCTCGGCCGATTTGATGGCTCTGGTGTCACACCTGTGGTTTTTGGCCATATTGAAAATAGAGTGAAATTGGCCATCTTTGAAGCCTCACAGATCGCTTAATGGCAAAAATTTTGCTTTCCCGTCTCTTGCTGTCTAAAGACAAAGTACGTCCATAGTCCTTCGAAAAAATGCATTAAAAACAACATGTCAACCGATTGCGTTTTTCGCTAAATCTCATAAACAACGGGCACCCTAGAATTTTCCCTCTCAAAAACACCTGTTCACCGCCATGACCCCAATTTTTTGATCCTCTAGTGACACAAAATGGTCCACTCAATATACAAAAAAAAATACATCTAAGTGGTCCCGCAATGCCTATATTTAAGCAAATCTAAATTATATACCACCAAGCCCTCTTAGCCCCATACAACAGTGCAACAAAAGTGCTACTGCAAATTTTCACTTGGGACTACTACGAACCGGAAGCAGTCTAGCAGTGGTGCGACACCCTCTCATCACCTGAGTAATGCCGAATGGCTAGATTCGTCCGCATTCATATAGAAAAATATAGGATCTGTGTATTAACAAATATTAAGATTTGATAATTATTCATTGAAATGTCATAACAGTTCAAAGAAAATATCTGTTTAGTGCAATAGTTTGACTTATTTCATTTTTTATCTGAAATTCAATCGTTTTATATGTTTAAATGCTTGAATTTTATAGAACTTTTTTTTCGCTGGTTGAATATTGGTGTTGTTGGGTGATTTCCCAAATGCCTGAGCGTTCACATAGGAAGACCGATTACTGACGTAATCGACTTCCAAAAATGATTGTTTAACTAGGTACAATGACCACGTTCATACAGAAAATGTCGTTAAAGTGGAAAGTGTCAACCCTGGTCAGCCTGCGCGATTGGCGCAGTCTGACCAGGGTTGACACTTTTCGCAGTACCCAGAGGGTCCACAAATATATTCGGTTTTCTTTATTTCAGGCGGTACTGCAGGACAGATTCGCATCGATATCATACTACCTTAAACTGATGAAACAGTCCGACAAAGGCCTTCAAATAGAACTAACATCACAAACCAAGATGTATTCTAAACCTCCGTCCATCGACAACATGACAACTTCCAAAGAAATTACTTCCACGCTGCCAGTGAAAGCCTCGGACTTAATGGAGGAATATAAAGCAATGATAGAGCGCAACGAAACTATGCCCTTATTGACTCTGTTTACGTCATGGGGTGACAGCGCGGATAAATACCTTGTTCATAACTTGACGTCAATCAATTGGTTATCGTTAAGACCCTACGTTGTTCCCGTTCTGTTTACAAATGAGAGTAGTGTTGCCAGTGAATGTGAAAAACTCGGCTGGGAAGTGTTTCCTATTAGAGTTGCTGCTGCAGGGGGAGTTCCTGTGTTAAAGTTTATGTACGTCGACGTCATGGCAGCATTTAACAGTACATTTTACGGATACGCTAATGGTGATATTCTGTTTACAAATCAGCTAGTTGAAACTCTACTTTCGATCGCTAGAGCTATTGATTTAGAAAAGCCTACTTTGATTGTGGGTAAACGCACAAATGTGGTTAATGTGACAGAAGATGAAGGATCTTCTTGGGAAAATATAACCCGAATTTCAAAAGAGCGAGGCCAGCTTTTCACGGGTTATGCTGAGGACTACTTTATTACGCAGCGAAATTATCCGTGGAGGGATATGCCGGAAGTTGTGATAGGTCGTAGAGCGTACGATAACTGGTTGGTTTACAACGCTCGAAAATCAAAGCACTTTGTGATTGACATTACGGAGTCGTCCTTGGCAATGCATCAAACGACAGCTGCTGGGAACTTCGAAGGCCACGGCCATACAAATAGTCATTACAATGATAATTTATTAAAGAAGATTTACAAATCAATTAAATACAACGCGGGCGTTGTAGAATGTGTAGAGCAGCATACAAAATACGACGACAAAAAGTTTATAGGTGTTCATTTACGAAAAGTAGCCAAGCATTGTAAAGTATAGCATTATAATATCATTTTTAATTTGCGTTATAATTGGTTTGCAACATGCGAAATGGGGCTTTCGGACATTTGCGTAAAGTGTCGTCTCGGATCAGCCTGCGCAGTCCGCGCAGGCTGATCCGAGACGGCACTTTACGTCAACAGTAGATCTTGTTCTACAGTAGGCTTGCGAGAAGTGAAAAATCACACACGATCGGAAAGATGTCGTCTCGGATAAGCCTGCGTGGACTGCGCAGGTTGATCCCGGACTTCACTTTTCGCCATTATCCGAACGCCCTATTTCACATGTTGCCGACCACAATCATTGTGCTAAATGACCCCTTTAACCCTTTACCACACAATGCCGACTTTCGACGCTCCTGGAAAAGAAACCTTTTGAAAACAATGTGGTAAAAGAAGAAAATGCTGGTAACCAGCATTTTCTTCTTTTCCCACAATGTTTTCTACTCTATCAAGGAAAAATTGCACCATTTGAGCCACATTGAAATTGTCGTCTGCAAATGCTTTCAATTTGGACAGGGCTAACATTTTGTCGTCTGGTAATGGATTAACAACTCCTTGGAAAATTTTTAAGAACATGGCATAATGGAGAGACTGAAGCAAGTCATCACATAATTATGGGTCCTTAATATCCGTTTTGTTTAACAATCGGTTGAATCGTGAGGTAGACTGGTCCAATTACGTACAGAAAATTGACCAATATCTAACAACTTTCTACTCAAACAAGCTTGTGCGGACTTGGCCGGCTGACCTAGGTCGACACTTACTGCTGATGGACTAAATTCGCTTCCCACAGAACATTCATTTATACTACTCAAACTTTGATAGGGATCACTTACCTATTTCTGTATGGGTTTGTAAGTTACAACAGTTTTGCATAAACTCTTTACCATTTGTCCAAGTTGAAAGCATTTACTGACCAAAAACTAAATGCAACGTGCACTATGCTATCTGTAATATGGTACAAAACATTGTTGAAAAAAGGAGAAAATGCTGGTATCCAGCATTTTCTCCTTTTCCAACAATGTTTTCCAAAGGCTTCTTTCTCAGTGTCTTTAACAGTCGGTATTGTGAGGTAAAGGCTTAAAAATCCATTTCCACCGGTCATTTTATTGCTCAGTGTGGCAATGTAACTTATTGTAAAATCATACATGATACATGCCACATACATGTATATATTTAGAGTGAATCTTTTAGGGTGATCCCTAGCAAATTTTGAGTAGTTTATTTTCTAAATTATTCGATTGACTCTTTTTTGTTGAAACATTGTGGTAGAAAGATAATTTTTATAGCCGCTGAGGTATTGTTTTTGTTGTCAAGTAATTCATTAAACTGTATTTTTTAATCTGCTGTTTCTTAAAAGGACGTCATCACATAATTTTGGATCCAAAATCCATTACGTATATCAAACCGACAAAATCATGAGGGAAATTGGTCCTTTGCTAAGTAGAATATTTAAAAATAGCAAAAAGTGTCTGCTTAGGTCAGATGGAAAACAACATTTTCTCCTTTTTGCACAAGGTTTCTTTTTTCCTCCACTTTCTATCACTTGAGCAGAATTTAAATAGTCGTCTCTAAATGCTTTAGATAGCAAGTTAATCTAATTTAACGCGGACTAATTCGTTGATTTCCCTAATTACATTCGCTATCATGTTCACCCTTACCATCTTCGAGAGCCAAGGTTACGATTACTACGTGGATCTTACCTTGGCGGATCGAGCCCGATATCGAGATTTCCGCGATACGCCCCCTATTAGATGCTAGTTATTATCTCCCTTTACATCTCATTTCTGATAGCCAATACAATATCGTCTCACAAACCGCTTACGAATGAAATAATGCAACATGAAGCAATAACCACAAACATACTTCGACATGCCATATTCAGGTGCTGGGATATAGCCTAAAACCTCTGATAATTTATGGGTCATACTGAAGCTTTCTGTAAATATTGATCGTCTGTTTTTTTCGGTAATGAATCATTACATATCGTGCACACATCCACGGAGGTACCCATGTTTACCTTCTATTTTTATTCGCAAGGTCGCGACCTTGTTCTATTTTTACCAAAGATGAAATGCTACGAGTGATTTGATTCGTGCAGTAACAGCTGCCTGCAACCAATGAAAATGCGTATCGCGAGAATGTAAAAATCAAGCTCGATCCGCCAAAGGTAGAGAAGTGTAGTGGATCGTCACCCTTGGCGTGCGAAGATGCACCCTTACAGGCCAGGGTCTGTATTCACTGACTATTCTTTGACAACTTTCCAACATATTGTGAAACTGTGATATTGCGATATTGTGATATTGCAATTTCGATATATTTTGAGAGGAAAACATCTCCCTAACGGACAGTGCAGATCTAAGATCAGACTGCACGCTCTGTGCAGTCTGATCTTGGATCTACACTGGCTGCAAAACCGGCTTGCGTCGTTCTTGCCAGCTTTACTAGATGTCTAGACTTCTTCTCATGAATTCCATAAGTTTTAAAGATACGCAGTATTTATTTTTAACTCTCAAGAATTCCAAAAAATGTGAAAGTAACGCAGCTTCTGATTGGCTAAACCGTGATTGGCTAAATATGGCTAAACCGCTTGGTTTAGCCAATCAGAAACTGCGTTACTTTTTAACTGCGAATCTGGACTTTGAATGCGAATTTTAACCCTTTACTAGACGACAAAATTTCAGACTACATTCCAAAATGAAAGCATTAGCAGACGACAAAATCAAAGTGACTCAAAAAATGAAAATTGTCGTGGAAAGGGTAGAAAACATTGTGGAAAAAGGAGAAAATGCTGGTAACCAGCATTTTCTCCTTTTGACGCAATGTTTTCAAAAGGCTTCTTTCACAGAGTCGTGAAAACCAGGGATAGTTTGGTAGAGAGTTAAATTGTTGGTTGATAAGGATACGGAACGTGACTTGCTTTTCTTTATTTTCTCCCGTCTTTTTTGTTACCATAGGTCATGATCAGATTGTATAGAATATGTTGTATGATCTATATACATGTATAAACTGTCTCATATTTTAGTTACAATAATTTGGGAAGGTTTGAAGTTACAACTTGAAAGGCTTTTTTTTTACATGTTTAACCCTTTACCAAACATTCCCTGGTTTTTACGACCCTGAGATAGAAGCCTTTCAAAAAAAACATTGTTGGTAAAGGAGAAAATGCTGATAACCAGCATTTTCTCCTTTTCCCACAATGTTTACCACCCTGCTGGAAACCAACTCCAATTTTTAAGTTACATTCAATTGTCGTCTGCAAGTGCTTTCAATTTGGACCAGTCTAGAATTTTGTCGTCTGGTAAAGGGTTAACCCTTTACCAAACAATTCCTTTATGAGACCGAAACAGAGGAACTTTGGTGGGGTTTAAGTACCAGCAATTTATCCTTTTACCGCAATGTGCTCTACCTCATCAATCGCAAATATCAATACATCAGTGGCCTTAAATTTGTCGTCTGCGAATATGGTCTTATATGGACGCGTCTTAGTGTTTTTTTTTTTCCGTCTAGTAAGACTTTACTATTATATAACTGCACAATGTAAATTTTCAAAGACCCTTGGAAGGAAGCCTTTTGGAAACATTTTGGGAAAAGGAGAAAATACTGGTAGCCAGTTGAGCATTTTCTCCTTTTCCCACAACGTTCTCTCTCCTTTCAGAAAATTTGTACCACTTGAGCCAGTTACATCGTCATCTGCAAACGCTTTGAGTTTGAGCAAGTTTAATTTATTTTTCGACATGTAAAGACTTAATGCTCATTGTGTTTACTTAGCGTTCTAGAAATTAAACCTTTACCAAACAATCTGGAGTTCTAACTATTCGAAATAAACAGACTTTTGAAAACACTGTAGGAATAGGAGAAAATGCTAGTTACCAGCATTTTCTCCTTTTCCTACAAGGTTTTCAGAAGACAAATTTCCTTTTATAAGTCACGTTTATTATATCGTCTGCAAATGCTTTCAATTTAATCAGGCCTATCACGCTTGCCGAAGTTAATTGAATAAATTAGAGCTGTTACGTGTAGTTTTACATATCGCAAATTTGGTACACCCTGTACATGTAAATTGTTGGAGAGGTTTTTGTGGTATTTGTCGAAGACAATACCACCATGAGTTCAAGATTGAATTTTGATAATCATGTATCTTATTTTGTGCAAAGCCGAAGGAAAAAAACTCATTTTTGGTAACCAGCATTTTCTCCTTTTCCCACAATGTTTTCTACCCTTCACAAAACAAATTTTAAATTTTCAGTCACTTTTATTTTGTCGTCTGCAAATGCTTTCAATTTGGACAAGTCCAAAATTTTGTCGTTTGGTAATGGGTTAAGCCAATATATGAACAATATGTCTCTTTTTCTTTCAAACTTTTAATTCCAAACAATGGGTTTCCTTGACAAATACCACTTCAGCGTTCTCAACGCTTTGATTTTTTTAAGTCGTGTGATAAGATTTGAAATCCACTAATGGATGAATGGATTAATGGATGGATGCAGGGATGGATGGATGTGGATGGATGGATGGATGGATGGATGGATGGATGGATGGATGGATGGATAGATGGATGGACAGGCGGATGGATGGGATTTTATATCCAACATGATATCAAGTCACAGTGCAAATCTTGTAATTCGGCTAGGATAAATCGTGGACAGTGCAGATCAAGATTAGACATAAAAAGTGCATTCTGATCATGTAACTAAACTTTCTACTACTTTGTCCCGTTTTGTACACAAAACAGTATCTACAAAGCAATATTTCAGCTGTTTCGCCTAATTCAAAAATTCCATTGCATTTATTCGGCCCTCTGTTTGTCAAGTTTGAAGACTTGAGGGTTTTTTTAATTTTCTAACTTTAATTCGAATCATTCCACATTTCGTTATTTGTTCTGCATTCCATTTATCATATCGTCCATTTTTACGTACATATCAGTGTTTTAAACCCTTCTTTACTGCTTTAACCCTTTACCAAATAATCCCTGATTTTTTCGACCCTGAGATAGAAGCCATTTGATAACATTGTTGGAAAAGGAGAAAATGCTGGTAACCAGCATTTTCTCCTTTTCCCACAATGTTTTCTACCCTTCACAAAACAAATTCAAAATTTTCAGTCACTTTTATTTTGTTGTCTGTAAATGCTTTCATTTTGTACAAACAATAATTTTGTCGTTTAACCCTTCTTTGCCACTTTAATAGTACTCTAGTTCACAGTGTGGGTCAAGATTAGCGAGATAAATGAACGAATTTCGACTTTCTTATGTTGATCATTATAATTTAAGTTAATTCCTGATATACACACACATTCATATCTCACATCCGTGCATCCCACAGAGATAAAAACGGATAAAATAGGGCAAATTATATACCACAGAGCGTATAAAACACGCTTCTTGATATATACTACTCAAAATTTGCTAGGGATCACCCTACCCTAAAAGATTCACTCTAAATATATATATGTGGCATGTATCATGTATGATTTTACAAGAAGTTACATTACCACACTGAGCAATGAAATGACCGGTGGAAATGGATCTTTAAGCCTTTACCTTACAATGCCGACTGTTAAAGACACTGAGAAAGAAGCCTTTGGAAAACACTGTTGGAAAAGGAGAAAATGCTGGATACCCGCATTTTCTCCTTTTTCAACAATGTTTTCTGCCCCATTACAGACAGCATAGTGCACGTTGCATTTAGCTTTTGGTCGGCAAATGCTTTCAACTTAGACAAATCTAGAATTTTACAGTATGGTAAAGAGCTTATGCAAAACCGCTGAACTTATAAACCCATACAAATATATGTAAGTAATCCCTATCAAAGTTTGAGTAGTATACTATGATAATACCTGCGTTAGAACTACTTTCAGCTTATTGGTCAAAATAGTAAGTTATCATGTCTAACCGCCATCCATAAGACAAAACTTTTTCATCACAAGCCATTATTGCTTTTAAATTCTGACAATTATCAAATAAATTGTGCACATTTGCAATATTGTGTTATTCAAGTTTCTATGTATAATAGAGGGGATATTTTGTTTCAGTAGCTTATTGGGAAATAACTATAAAATAGTGTTCTGTATGTCTTGGTTACGACCCAATTAAAAATCGTCGGTTTACTTCCAAAACCTCGTAACTACAGCTTGTAACAAGCTGTAGTTACTAAGTTTTGGAAGTAAACCGACGAAATCCAGATTTTGTTCTGTAACTATAATTTTATTCTATAACCCTTCATTTAAAGCCGGAAACAATTGTTCCCGAGCACTAGTAACCAAGGGTATCAGCGCGTGCCATTCAACTAGATAGAAATATATGCAATATTACCCTGCATTCCTCGTACTTTACGTAATTGTCATGCGTTTTCGTGTGGAGGGGGTACGCCATGGAAAACGAAAGATATATAGGATCTGACATGAGTTGGTTTTCGAGATGAATTTATTAAACGAGTCTACAAAAATGTTATTAAGAGAGCCTTTGACCAGCTTAATAACATTTTCTTGTGGACAAGTTTGATATATTTTTACCTCAAAAACCTACGAGTGTCAGTTTTTTTTTTATCACATTACTGTGTAACATGAATTATAGTCCAACATGTGTTAAACTACAGGCATACATGTATCATGTGTAGTGAAATTTACATGAAATCTATGCAGTTACTTTGACAGGTACATTTCGAACGCAAATAGTTCCGAAGAAACTTGCATAGTATTGATTTTTGTTTAGGCCTAACAGTGATTAAATTAACAACTTTATAATGACAAGAACTTTGAACGTTAATTTCCTTCAGAAACCTAGGTCAGCAATGTTTTGGAAATGAAGCCTATAATTACAGAGTGTTGACCAAAATACAGCACTACTTTCTTACCTTACACGTGTGTGAGACAAGGAAATTCGTAATGGCTGTATTACTTTAAAAACGAAGAGAGTTATGTGATAAAACACTTTACTGGCTTTTGGTGTAAGTCCCCTTCCTATATAGAATAGGAGGCAGAAGCGTGAAATAAATATAATTTTTGTTTTTCTGTGAAAGATCAAAATTTATTTCATCTCCTGAACATCGTGTTTTTTTTTCCTCACGGGTGACAGTGCCACTCATGAAAGTAGTATCGATGCTGTTCACTCGATGAAATAAATTCTGATCTTTAACAAAAAAAAAACCTTTTATGTAGTAACTTGAATTGCGCTAGTCTTCGCTTCTCGGCGCGTAAAAGAAATTTATGGTCGCTTAACCTTCAATTTCGAACGATATCAAATTTGCCCCGTGCAGCCTGAAACAATAACTAATCCGAGGAAAAGCACCACAACATAATATTAAAAGCAATATATTATGAACATACAGGCTTTTTGTAGACTCTCTTTTTCTGCTTATATTGACGTCTATTTTTTTACATACATATCGAGGGGTAAAAGAAATGTCTGTGTTTCTGTTTGTTATTATTGTCATCGATTTGTTATAACATGTTATGTAATTGTTCAATTGTAAAATGCGTTCTTTCAAATGAAATTTATCTATAGTCAGAGCTGTGCTTTATGGTTTCTTATTTTTTCTGACCGTCATTTACATGTAGACATATCACAAAAACTTCATTAAGTTTTCAGTCCCAAACAATTTCGTGGCTGTATAACTTTTAAGATGAATACCTTTGACAACATTGTGGGACAATTGGAAAATGCTGCAGCCAACATTTTCTCCCTTTTCCAAAATGTGCTCGAAAGAAAAATCCATCATTTCAACCATGCATGTATTTATTTGTTGTCTGACTATGCTTACAATTCCGACCGATCTAAATTTTGTCGTCTTGCAATAAAATTTTTTGGCAAGCCCCAGTGGCTGATTGATACAAAACAGACTTAAAGTGAACAAGTCCTTACTTAGCCCGTACACACCGACTACCCTGAATAACATTCTTGGTCTTTTTCTCAGAACTTCTCTAAATGTCAAATAAATGCAACTTCTGATAGGCTTAACCCTTTCCTAAACAATCCCTGGTTTTTACGGGTCAGGAATAGAATCCTTTTGAAAACATTGTGGGAAAAGGAGAAAATGCTGGTAACCAGCATTTTCTCCTTTTCCCACAATGTTTTCTACCCTATCACATTGAAAAATCATCTTTTTAGCAACTGCAAAATTCTTTGAATTTGGTCTGGTCCAAAATTTGCCATTTTGGAAAGGGTTAAACATTTAGTTAGCCAATCAGAAACCGCTTTACTTTCAAAAATCTACAGAGACAGAGTGTAACTTGAAACAATTTGCCTTACCTTGTAACTGTACCTGGTGCTAGGGAATTTTCTCTCACACCTAAACGTTGTTTGCTACTGACATGTCACGAGTCTAGTAATACTCTGGGTTCTCGTTCTGGGCAAAACTGAAATGTAGACGACCCGTCTCTCTAAATAAAGTATTCTAATGCTATAGTGTAGGCACAGGAGCTAAATAAACTTACAATTGGAGTATTAAAAAAAAGACTGCCTTTATTACATATATTAAACATTCAAACAAATAGCGACATGTACCAAACAGTAACGTATGGCAGACAGAAGGACTAACGGACAGACTTAGTAATAAGACAGAACTTGGACATAATTGAGAATGACTAGGGCAGGCTAAAACAGACAGCCTGGCCAACAGACGGACGTACAATAAAATTAAATGCTGAACGAATGAAAGAAAAATGAATGAAAGAAAAGTGAAATGAGTTAGATGTAGAAACGTAAAATGGAAGTTACACATACCTGAAATGTAGACGAATCGGCTCTCTAAATAAAGTATTTCAATGCTACAGTGTAGGCGCAGGAGCTAAATAACCTGACGACTGGAGGGTTCAATAACGACTGTGCAGAAGTGCGTAAGCAGAACCGGGAATGTATACAAAGCAGGCACGGGGAGCTCGTGCATGAAAGAAAAGAAATGAGGCCCTTATTTACATAGTAAGAATGATTGGAATGAGGCCCTGGAAGGCGAAATGGGATGACACAGAAAATGACATATGACGGTGAAATCTAACAAATACAAACACAAAAACATGACGACACACAAACACAAACGCAACAACATGACGACACATTACATTTAACTCATTACCAATACAATACAAATACAATACAAAAGTCTTTTATTCTCTCAGTTCCAGTAAAGGAAAACATGAGGATAATATAAACAAATATGTGGTCAGGTAAAAAACAACAATATATATACAACAGTCATTTAGTTGGATATGAGCATGGATCGTATATAGAAAAATGTGTATATACGATCCGTAGAATAAAAGGTATTCTTCATTTATAACGTTTAAACAATAAAACTCTTTACCACTCAGTAAATTTCAGGCAGGTCTAAATTGCCTGAACGTCAATATTTTAAGTTTGTCCAAATCGAAAGCATTTGCAGACGACAAAATAAAAGTGACTGAAAATTTGAAATTTGTTTTGTGAAGGATAGAAAACATTGTGGGAAAAGGAGAAAATGCTGGTTACCAGCATTTTCTCCTTTTCCCGCAATGTTTTCTAAAGGCTTCTTTTTCAGGGGCGTCAAAAGTAGGGATTGTGTGGTAATGGGTTAACACATCCTGTGACAGACACAAAGCAACCTTTGCTGTATAAAGAAGGAACCTCGCACAAGACTTGTTAGGAAACTCGAGAAATATGTTAACTAGAAACTCCTGCTATCGTGATATAAGTTAAACACAATTTTAAAACGCGTTAAAGAGAAAGTTTCAGGTAAAGTTTTTTTTTTTTCATTTAAATCACAACAGGTTAAAACGCCTTAGGTGAGCGATCAATGAGCACTTGGTTTTACGGTCTTGCCTTCTTGGTGTTTTTTTTTTCATAATTCTAGACAGGAAACACTAACACTGTTCCCCGGTAAACACCAGCACTGTGATTTTTATTTTCAATAAACACTCATCTTTGAGCCATTTTTCGTTTAACTCTTTACCACACACGAGAAAATTTTAGACTGGTCCAAATTGAAAGCATTTGCAGACCACAAAATAAAGGTGACTGAAAAACTAAAATTTGGTTTGGGAAGGGTAAAAAACACTGTGGGGAAAAGGAGAAAATGCTGGTTACCAGCATTTTCTCCTTTTCTCATAGTGTTTTCAAAAGGCTGCTTTCTCAGGGTCGTTAAAAGTAGGGATTGTGTGGTAAAGAGTTCAACGACCACCGGAAAAAAGTTTACGTTCATTTGTGACCCATCATGGCACGCTAAAAGGGATCGTCTATGATTGCACGGCGACATCAGTCGCAGTGCATATATTGATGGGGTTTTTCTCTGTCCATGGATTAAATCCGAACAGAAATCTCCCTTCGAATTTTGCGGCGTTATTTATGAAATATTTTCATTACTCGGATGATATTTGACAAAAACATAGAATTTGCCGATTCTTTGTATACCTCATATTGTCTACGTATGTCATCATACTTTATTCCTGCTTCATAATTATTGTTGTATTCATTAAATAAAGAATGTGTTTACGGATATGAGGAATCCCTTCAGTTAAAGTTTAAGCGCGTCCTGCACATGCGCAGACGGTATCCGGATAAAACGTCCCACAGTCAAAACGTACTACTTTTGGTTAAAACGTCCCCATTTCCATTGCAAATTGGTCACATCCAGGGTCGAAATAAACACTAGCAAACTCGCAAAATAAGAGTAGAAAATTAATTTTGCGAGTAGACTTTACGACCACTAGCATTTTTTTTGCGAGTGGAAATGAAAATTTGTTTGCAGGGTCCTCCCCCCAAAAAAACCCACTCGTAATTTACGAGTAAGAAATGGATGAGGACGAGTGAAATATCTGCCATACTCGTCCAGTAGGACGAGTGGTGAATAGGAGATAGTAAAAGAATTTTTTCAGATGAATATTTAATTTACACAAGACAAAACGGCCATTTAATTATTGAATAAGGAAATCAATGGTATTTAGGAAATCAAATTTTGAAACAGAACTTAAAATGTGCTGGTTCCCACCCCCACATTAAGACCGGTTTCAAGTCAGCCTAATGATATAACCCGGGACCTTTCATGCCAAACACAATTCTCGGAATATGCTTTGAGTGGACCTAATTCAACATGAGCGACTTTGCTAATTATTGAAACGGACGATATTAAGATTAACGCAAATACTTTCCCGATACCACTTCGAAAAACTGTGTTCTTTTGGCTTTATTGATTTCTGTAACATAGCCGGATAACGGATACCGGTTTTTAAGACCTGGTATTTATAGTTCGTTGTAACGTTACCGTTTCGTCTGAAAAAAAAAAACAAATATCAAACCGACAGAGTCCAATTTAGAAAGGGTTTTTCTTGTCGGATGAGTGTAGATCGAAGCAAGGCCAGTGTTTTTTTTTTTTTAAGGTCACTTGTCCTACAGGACGAATGCCTTTTCTGGAAATGTTTGGACCCTGGTTTGCCGACCGTAATGAACAAGTTGATACGGGATGCGGTCAAAACGTACCCAAACCAAAACGTACCCCAAAAAATAAGTTAAAACGTACCCAAAAGTTTAGTCAAAACGTACCCAAAGTAAAATTTTCATTAAACCAATTTAATTGTTAGTTATGAATTATAAACTTCATGTATCTTGCCTTTTAGGGATGTTTTAACTCCAAACTCACTTTAGATGCTTTTAATTCTTTAAAAATGATGCATGGTTGTAGTCCTAAGTTACATTCAGTTGTGGGCGATGTGTTTAAGTCAGGACTAATCAGGTGTAACAAGCTTGTTACCATTTAACAGTTTTATTTTCATAAAAGATTATTTACAAACATTTGTACATAGGTAAAGGAGGAAATGTTGGCAACAACTTTCTCCCGTTTCTCAAAATGTTTTTCATACCCTTCCAAACCTTATCTTATAATGGTTGTTCGCAAATGTTTTCAATCAAGAGGAGTCCATGATTTTATTGTTTGTTAAAGAGTAAAGTTAACAATATATGAAGTGCAGAATATATCTTGCAATCGTCCCCCTCTAAAAAAATGTTAATATTTTAATTAATTTTAAAATTGTGTAAATATCTATTCTTAAATATCTATACTTGTAATGATAAGTAGGTATAACTGAGTCACAGCTCATAGACAACAAAATCTTTTACTTATCCATGTTTAGGGAATTTTCGAATGATAAAAATGTTATAAACAAGAACTTTCAAAGGGAGGAAAAGGAAACTATGAGAACATTTTCAAGAAGAGCATTTACTGAATTTAAAAAGACTCAACCCCTCAGTTTTTCATCTGAAGCAAACTGTCTCTCAAATCATGAATTTTTACAAAGCATTCCATTATAATCTTGTAATATACAGCAGTTTAAATACCATTGTGAATAACTGATTTATTCACCACATAATTATAGTTTGTTACATTCTTTTTCAGTGTGAAAATTGCACCTTTTTTATTATTCAGACAATGCAATGTAGATCTATCTCATTTTTTTTTAAAAGTGTTAATTCGTATGAAGTTTTTTTTTTTCATTCTCTTTTTATGGATAACATATGTATTAATCATGATGGATAACGATATCAAGGTATCTGATGCTTTTTTCCCTAATGTCAATTGTATTTACCTAAAAAAAGAGAGAGAGAGAGATACACACAGTCTGCAATTTTACCGTGAAGCATCTGATGGACTTAGCTCTGTTCTATAGTGTGCTTCTATTTGTTTTAATAATGTCAGGCAAATTTGAAAATAAGCAGAATTAAAAATAAAATTATCATCATCAAGCTGGTGAAAACATTATTTCTATTAATTTGTACAAAGATGGAAGATAAAAACACTATAAAAATCATGGGTACATTTTGACTTCACATTGGGTAAGTTTTGACTCCACTTGGGTACGTTTTGACTTCAGTTTGGCACGTTTTGACACCACTTGGGTACGTTTTGACTTGAGTACGTTTTGACTGTAAACCGGTGTTACTGGTTTGCGTTTTACAGGCTACCATGAAGACAATCCAAATCTTAGCTCTGAACTTTTTTAATCATGGTAAACAATTTCTTCATGAAAGAAAACAGTACAATAATTATGATTTGTAACAATCAATAAAGTTAATAGAAAAATCGAATGTGGTTAAATTTCTTTTTATAAAAAACACCAAGAAAACCTGCTCCGAGCTGGAAAAAATACTTTAAATACTGTTGAAAAGACTGAAATGGTGATTATTTGCATTTGTTGTTTTTAATGGTATTAAGAAATGTTTCTCTCTCTTTGTCGTTAAGACTTCAGATTGTTTGGATAAAGGTTAAATGGAAACTCTACACATGAATATCAGTTAGAATGCTGTAGACTGGGAGGCGTGTTAGCCAGTCCAGGAGGCGTTTTAGCGTGTCGATTAAACATTCGTGTATATAAAGAGACAACAGGGGCCTTAACCCTTAGCCTACATCATATAAAATCTTGTCTTGAACAAAGCAGCAACCAACGACATTTTACTACAGCTCTAGATAATGATACATGTATATGCGGTCTACAAAAGCGCTATACTGGAAGGCGAAATGGTGTGTCACCGGCTTTTCCTATTTCTTTACTCATTGGCGTCAAAAAACTTTTCTTCGTTGTCGGTAAAACATGGGATTGTTTAAAGGGCAGCCTGGTGTTCAGTCCGATCATTTTCTTCTTTTTTTTTTATCGTGACATTACTTTGTCAAAAATGGGCGTCATTTAAAAAAAAAGGGGGGGGGGATAAAATAAACTGAACTGTAACCCAGGCTGTGTAAAGGGTTAGATGTAAAACCAAATTTGTCACACTAATAGTACTAATATACCTGACGAAAGACTTGCCTCTGAAAAAGTAAATTGACCGCTCGATCAATACTGTAGCAAAACTAATGATTGCCAAGTGCTGAGAAAACGTAAATGATAATTACTGCAACTGAAAAATGAATTGTCTGTACTTTTTATCTTTCATATTTTCTGTTCTTTCCACCTAGTATGGCATTTGATTTTTAGATGTAACTCTTTACAAAACGACCGAATTTTGGACTAAACCAAACTCAAAGCATTTACGAGCGTACATACAAGACTAACTACATTTGCTTAAATGATGATTTTTTTTCTCTGATATTATAGGAATATTGTGGGAAAAAGAAGCAAAGGTTGTTTACCAGTATCTTCTCATTGTCCAGCAAAGTTTTCAAAAACCTCTTTCATAGTTATTAAAGGTTTGGATCGCAATTCCTGTTCCTTTAGAATGCACGTATTTTTAACGGAATTTTTGTTTTATAAGTTTTAATATATATAGTTAATACATACATATTTTTAACTATATATATATTTTCCAATCAATTGTGTTATCCTTTATTTTATCTTTATCTTCTTTAGTTCAATAGATCTACTGGAATAGTCATTAGTATAACGATTGCATTATATGGCCTGTATACATGTAGATCTACTTTGGTATACAATATCGAATTTCGTGAATTCTGAAAGATTTCTTGAAACAAATGGCAGCTGCGAAATTATTTTTTCGCCGTGCTATTCCCCATTTTGCTGCATCTTTGCAGCAACTTTTGTACTTGTTATATACATCAATTAGATGAAAACGGATCAATGATACTGCAGGTCAGTGTAAGTTGATAATACCAAAGTGGTTTTATAGCATGGTACAATGACCACTTTTCATACAGTCAATATCAATAAGGTTAGACCTGTGAAATGGAAAACAGCTATTTCCACTAAAATATCAAATGAATATTATTGAACTACTTTCACCGATTCATTTTCTCCATTTTTTCCTTCTTTGAATTATCATTTATAAATATAAAACCACTATATTCTCAATTCAAAAAGAGATAATAATTACCTCACTTTTCAGAAAACTAACAAAAGTGTCAAAAAATAATTTCAAGATAGACATAAACGGAATTTCTGATCCATTAGAAATGTGCAAAAATATTTCAGCATAAATCCTTATTAAATTTCATCCTTATTTATCAACCAATTAGAATTTTTGCCCCATGTTAACCGGAAGTGCATTACACAGGTCTTACCTTAAAGCGAAAAGTGCCATCTTGTCAGGCTGCGCAATTCGCGCAGGCTGACCAGGGTTGACACTTTTCGCACTTCCGAGAAGGTCCCTTTTTGTGTGATGCGTCACGTTTGCACTTGTAGACGACAAATCAAGTGCTGCTCAAATGATTGGAATTTTTTCTGTAAATGGTTGGATAACACCGCGGGAAAAGAAGAAAATGATGGTAAACATCATTTTCTTCTTTACCCGCAATATTTGTAAAAGGCTTTTCCAAACGGGTCGTTATAAGTCAGAGTTGTTTGATATAGGGCTCGTGAAATTTTGGTTTACAAATAGTTTTCGTCCAATTTGTCAACGAATTTTTACTGACATTGTAGATCAAGATCAGACTGTTCAGAAATTAGTATCTGATCTCGAATCTTCATCGTCCGATACGGCTAGATTTTTTTCGTCAAAAAGAATCCTGAAGGTAAAAACAATTAAGGGTACAAGGTTTAACCCTTTCCTAAACGACATACTTGTGGACTAGACCAAAATTGAAAGCATTTGCAGACGACAATTCAACTCTTGCTGAAAAGATGATTTCTGTCTATGACAGGGTAGAAAACAATGTGGGAAAAGGAGAAAATGCTGGTTACCAGCATTTTCTCCTTTTCCCACAATGTTTTAAAAAGGCTACTATTCCAGACCCATAAAAACCGGCGATTGTTTGGAAAAGGTTTAACCATTTACCATCCATACAATTACAACTTTTAACGACCCTGAGGAAGAAGCCTTTTGAAAACATTGTGGGAAAAGGAGAAAATGCTGGTAACCAGCGTTTTCTCCTTTTCCAACAAAGTTTTCTACCCTATCAAAGGAAAAAGTGCGTCATTTGAGCAACTATGAAATTGTCATCTGAAAATCTTTCAATTGAATAGGTCCAAATTTTTGCAATGTGGTAATGGTTAATGTGGTTATCATAATTTTTACGCCTGTGACATTTTTAAATATAACCTGACGAAGGCGTAGCGGCTATGAAGCAAGTGCATGATGTAGCAAAAATGGCGGAACATTCTTTCATCTCTCAGAACAACGTAGGTTTATCATTTACGGAAAATAGCATATCATTTGCGGAATTTTTTTCCTTTCATTTGCGGAACGAAATACTATAGTGGCTTTCATTTGCGGAATAACTTTTTAAATCGTTTGCGTAAATTTTGAGCAGAGCTTTGACCAACAAAAATTAGGTATCCAGCATGTTGGTTTTATACAAGTGCTCCTTCCCAAGCAAAGAGAGCCTGTGTGTAGACATGAGTGAGGCATAGGTTATGCCATCTTTGAAAGCCAAGGGTAACGATCCACTACGCTACTGTGCCTTTGGCGGATCCAGTTTGATTTCGACAGTCCCGCAATACGCTAAATGCACCGTATCTCATCGCTCGTAGCATTTCATCTTTGATAAAAATAGAACAAGGTCGCGACCTTTCGGATAAAAATAAGAGGTAAGCACGGACAACATGAATACCTCTGTTGATGTGTGCAGGATCTGTAATGATTTATTATCGAAAAAAGAAACATAAACGAACAATATTTACAGAAAGTTTCAGTGTGACCAATAAATTATAAGAGGTTTTAGGCTATATACCAGTACCTGACCATGAAATGTTGAAGTACGTTTGTGGTTATTGCTTCATGTTGAATTGTTGTATTCGTAAGCGGTTTGTAAAACGATATTCCATTGGCTATAAGAAATATGATGTAAAAGGGGATAATAACCAACATCCAATAGGGGGCGTATCGCGGGAATCTCGAAATCGGGCTCGATCCGCCAAGGTAAGATTCACGTAGTGATCGTAACCTTGGCTCGAAAAGATGAGGTTATGCTGACTTTCATAACTGGATGAATCGTAAAATTTATAGCGTTGATTTGAGTAAACGGTCATTCTATTTAGAATTTGTTGCATCGATTGTCGGCTCGAAAAGTAGTTCGGTTATATACGTGACTGAGTACAAATTCACCAAACAATATTAAAGTATGAATGACCACGCCTGTGTTAGTGGTGAGATAAGATTGTAACACAAGACGAATTGATTTGCGATATTGCGCTTTAGTGACGCTGAACCATTAACCCTTAGGATACTAAGCGCGGCTCGCTGACCCTTAGCGGTCGGTCCAGATTAAGATCAGACTGCACAGAACGTGAACGTGATCTTGAATCTACACTGTCCATTAGGGATAAAATATTTCCCAAAAATACTTTTAACATAGAAACATTTAGGTTTTTACAATTGACTTGAAACTCTAATATACTCTCTCAAAAAAGAAACGCAACATACAGAAAATAGGAAATTTACTTCATATATTATTTTCATAATTTATGATATAAATAATTTACACAGGAATGCAAAAATTGGCACACTTCTTGTTCATGAGTTCTTTTACCTTGGAATATCACAGTTTGTCACATATTGTCAATAAATCACTCATAAATTGTCAATATCTGGTATAATATTTCAAAAAGATAATCTGATGTTGCGTTTCTTTTTTGAGAGAGTATATATGTGCGCTGTTTAACCCATTACCAGACAATCCCTACTTTTGACGCCCCTGAGAAAGAAGCCTTTTGAAAACACTATGGGAAAAGGAGAAAATGTTGGTTACCAGCATTTTCTCCTTTTCCCATAGTGTTTTCTATCCTTCCCAGAACCAATTTCTATTTTTTAGTCACCTTTATTTTGTCGTCTGCAAATGCTTTCAATTTGGACCAGTCTAAAATTTTGTCGTGCGGTAAAGGGTTAAAGGACGGTTTATCTTTCCGCGTTCATTGTGCAGTTTTTCATTTTTCCTCGCATGGATTTTTTCCCGCACAACTCTTAACTCTTTCCCAAACAATCCCTGGTTTTTACGACCCTGAGAAAGAAGCCTTCTGAAAACATTGTGGGAAAAGGAGAAAATGCTGGTAACCAGCATTTTCTCCTTTTTCCACAATGTTTTCTACCCTGGTGGAAACAAATTTCAATTTTTGAGTTACGTTTTTTTTTTTTCTGTCGTAAGCAAGTGCTTTTAATTTGGACCAGTCTATAATTTTGTTGTTTGGGAAAGGGTTGATAACTAAGGCTAAAGCTGCAAGAAAGTGAAAGAAGCCAACTGGCAGTGAAAAGCTAATTTCACCCTGTTAATTTTCGATAGGAAATCTCACAGTATCGATAAGTGTTTATCAGGTTCAGCCTGCACGATCTGTCCATTCTAATCTTGATTTACACCTCTGCAAAAGGGCACTGCACCACGCTTATCAGCTCAAAGTTGGAAAAGCACTCTCGGTTCGGAGTGTGTAATGATTTTGAACGCCTGGTTACGCACCCCACCCTACATACACACACACAGACGACCACATGTTAGCAGTGGTCCAAAATGAATCAATTATCAGACGAAAAGTTATGTGTGGCAATAATGGTGGGATTGGTCTCTGAAAGGGCGTGAACCTTTTTGGGAAAAGGAAGAATTACTGGTTCCCACCACTTCCATTTGTATACCTGTATCACCTTCGTATCAGGACAATTGCCCCCCTGAGAACAACCCCCCCCCCCCCGCGGACTATTGCCCCCCCCCCAGGACAATTCCTTGTCCTTGGGGGGCAATGGGGCAATGGTCCGGGGGGATCGTCCTCGGGGGAATAGCCCGGGGGAAATAGCCCCCCGGGGGGGTTGCAATGGTCCGGGGGGGGAATGTCCTGGGGGGGGCAATAGTCGGGGGGGGATAGTAATAAAAGTAAATATTCAATTTCAAAGTTTTTTTTTTTTGAGGAAATATCTCATCATCGGACAGTGTTTTTTCAGATCAGACTACACGTTCAAAAGCGACTTAAGTCACGCTTTGTAGGCTAAGGGTTAAATTGCTTGACTGTGTATATTGAAAATTTTAAATTAAATACCTTTCCGTGTATATGTAACTTCCGAATAATGGTCGGGTCGGAGTTCTATTTTTATGCCTACTTATATATTTAGCATAAAAGGTCAGGTCCAGGCCAAATGAAGTAGACAATACCACTAATCAATACCCAAGGGCCTTCGATTTCATACCATGGCAAACTAATGAGAAAAAGGCAATATTGCTCGCGAGGTAACTTCTCATTATCTAACTTCATATTGAGCAACAAAGGAGCAACGATGTTGATTTTTGAGAATCTCTTACGCCGTCAACATTTTTAAAAATGTTTTTCTTGTTTCAAAAGTTTTCCTTTTCAGTGTTTGTCAAGATTATGTGAATTTTTAGAAAACTGGTTAATTACCTCTAAAAAGCTAAACATGTTGTCTGCGCATGTCATATGAATTCTTCGCAGATAAGTGTGTTTTTGAAGAATGCCACCTACCGGAAGATAATTAAAGCGGCCAATCAAAATTGAATCTGTGTGTTGACTGTATACATATACATCTGTCCAATCGGGTTCTTGGAAAGTATCGATGTCACGTTTCGCAATACCAATTTGATATTGTTTTATGTGCGAACATGTATTTACAAAGTGAGCATTTCAAATTCTATTTAAGGATGTAAAAATTCATTCGCAAAAAGTATCGACTCGTGTCAGCCTGCGCGGACTGCGCAGGCTGACACGAATCGAAACTTTTTGTTCTTAGTAAATTTTCTGCATGCCATAGGACCATTTTCCCTGAAGATTCAGTCGCATTCTAGACACAAAGGATCCATATCAGAACGATTTGCATGGTAAAATGCGTAATGAAAAGGGAATAAGTCTACCCAACGTTTTACAGAGGACTGCTCAAATTAGAACTGACAAGTCTATAGCCTATATTCTCCAACAATATCTGTAATTACAGTCCAAATATAGCCGTAAAGTAGAGGCTGGCACTCAACATAGGCAATCATTTCCAATAACCAATTTGTCACCGAGATTGCGGTTTTCTAAAAAGTACAAACATATGTGGGCGAGGACAATTTTTTCAGACAGAGAATCGGTGTAGCAAATCGATAATCGATCTATAGACTTTGACCCTTATGAAGCCTAATGCATTTCGCATGCCTTTTTAGCCAGTATATAACATTTAGACGCGAAGTCTGGGGCTGTTTTCACCAACCATTCTTAAAAATGTTCTTGGTCTTATTCTTCAAGGTTTCCTCACTGTGAAGGAAACAGAACCTCTGATTGGCTAAACCATTTGGTTTAACCAATCAGAAGTTATGTTACTTTCTCACTGACTACATTCTAAGGAAACAGACCAAAAATGCTTTTAAGAATGGTTGGTGAGTATGAACCCTGGTTTTTGATTGCAAGGATAAGGTAAATATTTTTACTTACATGTACCAGTCTAAAATGTTGTGGAACAACTCCGTTTTCTTTTACTGGCTGCATTACTGGGTACACAGTCTGGTCGTAATGTTTAACCCTTTCCCAAACGACAAACTTTTGGACTAGACCAAATTGAAAGCATTTGCAGACGACAAATTCAACTCTTGCTGAAAAGACGATTTCTGTCTATGATAGGGTGGAAAACATTGTGAGAAAAGGAGAAAATGCTGGTTAACAGCATTTTCTCCTTTTCCCAAAATGTTTTCAAAAGGCTACTATTCCAGACCCGTAAAAACCAGGGATTGTTTGGGAAAGGGTTACGATTCTTAATACACTAAGGTTTGTTCAAACAATATATTTGCACTCACAGCAGCAAACTGGATGTGGCTCAAATATGACCTGCAACACGCCAATAGGGGCATACGGACATTTACACACGGTGTCGTCTCGGATCAGCCTACTTTATTACAAAATCTAATGTAGTCGTACAGTGCCGTCTCGGATTAGCTTTCGCGGACTGCCCAGGCTCATCTGAAACGGTGTAATGCAGAGAAATGACCCTCCCTACAAAATGCCCCATGGGTCATTTTACTACGTAGGGGAATGACCCGGGTCATTATTCTACGTGGAGAAATAACTCTTTGGGAGTCATTTCTCTACGTAGAATAATGACCATTCTTCTACGTAGAGGAACCAGGGTCATTTTGTTCGGGAGGGTCATTTCTCTGCATTACAACGGTACTTTACACATTATTGTACTGCAAAGAAAATTCTCGTGATCTGATTGGTTAATATGCCGGGAACATATATCATGTTCCCTGGCAAAAAACATGTAAAGCCAGTTTCCCTTTTGAGTACCCCGTAAACATCACTACACGTGCAACACAACATTCAAAATGGCGGCGTCGACAGATCACCAGACTGCACCATTCGGAACACCTCGGCCAATCTTTCGATCCAGCTTGATTCGTAGAATTGACCGAGGTGTTCCGAATGCAGACTGCACGTTTATACACCAAACTGCACGTTTTAGTGACGTCAGTTTCAAGTGACGTCAGTTTTCATTGAATTGGGAATTTTTGAAGATTGAATTGGGGCACTCAGAAGGGAATTTCTATTTCGTCAGCATACTCGATTCGTGAGATTATAAAACATGAAAATTTCGCTTAACGTGCTTTGAAAAGGTAAAACTTTGCAGTATAATAAATTCGTTGTACAGTCAGGTGGCAGGGGAATTGGAAACTTGTTCACGGCTGTGTCGAATCATGTCGCCACCTCGCCTTCGGCTCGGAGCGACATGATTAACCACAGCCGTGAACAAGTTTCCAAGTCTCCTGCCACCTGACCGTACAACTAATAATGTCCGCATGTCACCCTTTTCGCGTGCTACAAGCCATATTAGGCTTTGTCTTTAACATAGTAGAAATATTATGGAAAAAAGAGAATATGTTGGTAGTTTTCACCCTTTTTCTTATGATGTTTAATTACAATTTTCCTCCAGATCTTAATCCTTCAGCGTCATAGGCAAAATACTGACAAGAGCAACTGCAGATGACATACCGTGAAACCATTAATATTCGTGGAGTACTAATTTTCGTTGATTTCGTGGGTAGCCAAGTCCACGAATTCAAGTTCTCGACGAAAGATAGATCCATGGCCCTCTTCAACTAAGTTGGGTTCGGCTTTCATTAACCCTTTCCCAAATGACAAATTTTGGACTCTTCTGAACTGAAAGAGTTTGCAGACGACAATTTTAGATTTGGAGAAAATGGCAGAAAGTTCTCAAAAAAGGGTAGAAAACACTGTGGGAAAAGGAAAAATTGCTCGTTACGAGCAATTTCTCCTTTTCCCACTGTGTTTTCAAAAGACTTTTACTGCAGACACGTAAAAACCAGGGCTTGTTTGGGCAAGGGTTAGTAAAGAACATGCCGTTAAAATGTACACACTCCCAATCAAACAAAAAGTTATTTATTTCTCAGCTGATCATTATGTGAAGGGTTTTAGGTGGATTCTGTAATAAACCATAGACTCAAGTATTTTATGAGATGCAATAATTTGGGTGGTTTTTGTGACCTGCCAAAGGGCCCTTGACCTATAGTCTTAAACATTCCCACCAGACTTAACCCATAAAATGAAATTTTCAATCTGTCGATGAAAACCAAAAGATTGCTAATTTAGAACTTTCTTCCTCCGGAGAATCCGTCATTGTATCGCACAGTGTAGACCTCAGATCAGTCTGCACTATGTATGGTATCTAATCTTGGGCTATGCTGTCCGCAAAAGCATATAGTCGGTTTACTTTAAAAACCTCGTAACTACAGCTCGTAACAAGCTGTAGTTACGAGGTTTTCGAAGTAAACCGACAATATTCAGTCCGGGACAGCAGCCCCATGCGTTAGAAGACTTCACCATCACTTTCCATCCACCACACTTTTTTTTTTCCAGCTCAGTTCCAGGATAGCAGTTGTTTCTATGAAATCTCATGATAATCTCATGATTATTTTCTACACGTTTGAATTCTCACATTTCCCAGTTTATTAAATGTTCGGTCAATGGTTTCATAGAAAAGAAGTCAAAACTCGGCGAATTCTTGAACTGACATTCACGTACAGTGTCCTATCGCAAATCTTGGCGAAGCGGATAGGAACTGGTATCAGCAGAGAATACCAACAAGGGATGTAAGCGTGTTTCTGCAATTGCAAAAATACGAGTTGCGTCCCTTCAATATTCAATCGCAGGGACCCGTATTCATCAACCATTCCTAGGAACGTTCTTGGACACAGTCTCCAGAATTTTCTAAATTTGAAAACAACACAACTTCTAATTGGCTAAACCAAATGATTTAGCCAATCAGAAGTTGTGTTGTTTTTTTTTTTCCAATTTAGAAAATCTTGAAGAATAAGACAAAGAATATTGATTGGGGAATACGGACCGTGGTCTTTCATTTCGCTTTTTATGCCCATTTTCAACATGATATTAACCTTAATTATGCATATTACGGAGGTCAGTGCACCTATTCATGCTTTTCTGGAATAAGAATTTCTTTTACAAGTGCAAAACTCCTTTTCTTTAGAATCCACTAGCCGCTTTCCCACATAGATAGGAGCCATGCACTGTGAAAAGTGTGCTTAAAGCATTTGCAAAAAGAATTGACCTATGTCAGACTGCGCAGTGCGCGCAGGCTGATCTAGGCCGAAGCTTTGGGCTATGATACAATAGTGTGTATGTTCAATGACCAGTCTACCTCATGAATAAGTTGGTTGCTAAGCTAAGTGGCTGTTACAGAGCCCTAATGTTATGTGATGACTTGATTGATACAATACATCGCAGAAATGCATAAACCCTTTCCCAAACAAGCCCTGGTTTTTACGTGTTTGCAGTAAAAGTCTTTTGAAAACACTGTGGGAAAAGGTGAAATTGCTCGTAACGAGCAATTTCTCCTTTTCCCACAGTGTTTTCCACCCCTTTTGAGAACTTTCTGCCATTTTCTCCAAATCGAAAATTGTTGTCTGCAAACACTTTCGGTTTGGAAGGGTCCAAAATTTATCGTCTGGGAGAGGGTTAAGTCCCCTATTGCCAGAGCATGGCTCATATCAATGAAAACATAAACTGGCAGCCTTTTTTCTAAGTTCCTATCCATATAGATATGACGGGTACCAGCTTAAGTTGAACAGTGGTCAGAGGTCATTATGTCCCGCTAGATGGCATTCTACAAAAACACATCTATCTAATTTGGGAATTCTGGGTACAGAATCGGACTACTTTTCTACGAACTTCAAATTTCAAATTGAAATAAACTACCAATCGATAAAACGCTACCTGGTGCGATTCATTTAGCTATGATCAGCAGTTCAGAGAAATCTGGAGTTATAACTGAGGCCTGATTTCTCCTTAAATCTATTGATAAAAGCCATTTTCTCCATTGCTACTTTATAACGCGTATTACAACAATCCCCCCAATACTGGGGAGAGTGAAGAAGAATGAAACACGCAGACAACGGGCCAGAGGTGAGATACACTCGTCACAACTCGGCCGATTCCGTACCTAGATTATGATGTCTCTCATCACCCGAGGTATGCCGAATGAGGTGAGCTACCTGGGAATGGATCTTGCAGTAATTACTTTTGCTACTCCTTTAACCCATTACCACACAATCCCTACTTTTGACGCCCCTGAGAAAGAAGCCTTTAGAAAACATTGTGGGAAAAGTAGAAAATGCTGGTAACCAGCATTTTCTCCTTTTCCCACAGTGTTTTCTACCCTTCACAAAACAAATTTCAAATTTTCAGTCCCTTTTATTTTGTCGTCTGCAATTCTTTTCAATTTTGGCAAACCTAAAATTTTGTCGTTTGGTAATGAGTTTAAAATGTTTGCATGGGCCTTAGTTCCGTCTCAAATTACGTACCCTCTGATGCTACGTGCGTTAACGACATGGAACAGCCCAGCTAGGCACCCTTGGAGTTCAGTAACTCATTGCTACATGACTTCATTTTATACAAGAGCTCCAGATAAGAAGAAATGATGGTAATTTTATATCATTATTTCTCTTCCAAACCCCATGTTATGTGTACTCATTAGAATCGTCTCTGTGAGACGATTCTAATGAGTACCCATGACACAGGGTTTAGTGGAGAATAACAAACATTTTCATTTTTTGAATAAAAATTACTCACTCTGTCTGGAGCTCTTTTAGACTCGTATTTACTCAAAGTTTTGTGGAGAAAAATATTGTGGTCCAAAGGGTGGGATTTGCGTTTGAAAAAAAAAAAGATCGCTGATCACAATTAATATTTTCAAAAGCTCTCTTTTTCCGAGTCCTCATATTAACCCTTTACTCAACAGATACTCATTTCTACGCACTGCTTGTAGGAGCCTTTGGAAAACATTGTGGCAAAAGGTGAAATTGCTCGTGACGAGCAATTTCACCATTTGCCACAATGTTTTCTATGCTATCAAAAGGTGTCATATACACATAAGAAACAGCTTCATCCTTGCTGTTATTTAGGGTCAATTAGAGATACCATAGAAATGCCTTATGGGGTAAAGGGTTAAAGAAAGGTGTGGTAAAAAGTCACAAAACAACGGTGAGAGGTTTAGGAAAGGTTTTCCATAATGTACCGATATTCAAATACATGACTGAAAACTATTGATTTGAATCATTCATCATTTTCCAGCTGTATTTTCAGAAAACAAATGGATGCAGGGTCGTTAGAAACTTGTCGATATCAGCAGTAGGCCGTAGGCCTAATTAGTTATAAAAGACAGGACATGAAAGATATAGCTCTGTCATTAACAGCGTTCTCTATAGAAGCGTACGAATAGACGTGCGTCATGCAGAGCCGGTATGGTTGCATGTCGGTTTTCCTGAAATATTATGTTTGTTTTTTCATTGAAATTTCTGCAACATGAAAAAAAGATTAAGTACTGAATCATTGGAAAATGAAAGGGTAAAATCTTTGATAATTGTTTATTGTGAATAAAAAAAAATTCAGTGCGTCGGCCGGGAATCGAACCCGGATCGACTGCTTGGAAGGCAACCATGCTAACCTTTACACCACCGACGCTGTTGTTACCGAGGGTTAAAAGTATATATTTATATACATATAATACAGAAAAGATTGAATGTAATAATGTATTCGTGAATCTACTTCTAAAGTTTCATATATAATTTTTTTTTACTACATTTATGTCGTACATAAGACATGAAAAAAAAATTGTGGACACAAGAGCTTTTAAGTATTTGAATTTTAATTTTAATTTTTTCGGCATAGTTAGGCATGCTACTTCCTGTTTAAATATGGCTTCCAATTTTGATGATGGAGAGGAGGATATGGAACACAATGGTAATATTTCATTACCTCAGCGTTAAAAATCATTTTATTGCTTCTTAATTGTAAAAAATTCGTTTTTGAGTAAGTTTCCTTCAATTTTCAAGTGTTAATGTTGATCTAAACTTCTCCTGTTCATGTTAGGACGAGCAAATGCGTCCCTTTTTGTGCTTTGAAAGTTACCTCCCTTGATCTGTTAATATTATTTAGGACCCTGTAGTTAGTCGTAAGTTTTCTAATAGATTGACAAAGACTTATTTTAACAAAAACATAGAAAGGTTGCAGTATTGATTGAAATTTTATTGTGGCGAGATCAACAGGAATTGTTAATTTTGAAGTTAAACTTCTTGCGGATGTTTCCCAATATACGATAATCCTCTTACCAAAGAACGGCAACTCAGGCGCGTGAACTTGTTCTGACACGAACTAACCAAGACAACGTATTTAAGTTTTGAACAAACAGAAAACAAACTTAATTTTTGTAGAATATCCGTAAAATTTGCAGTCATGAGCACTTTATGCATGAGATGTAAGTATTTTATCTTTTTTCATTATTCAATCTTTAGAAGGAAAATGGATTAATTAACAGATTTTTTCTTAAGATAGAAATTCTGAAGTCTCCTCCACTGCTTGATCTGAAAAAAAAAAAAAATGCTGAGTTTTAAATCATCATGCACAAGCCATTTATTGTTGCTTCTTGATCTGCGCATGTACCTAAAAGTAAAAGCTAGTAAGTTTTTATTATTCTTACAGAATTTGAAACTACTCATATTTGGATTTTGACGGAAAAAATAAAACCATGAATCACAGAGATATGTCCATAGTTTAGAGCCATGTGTTTTGTTTTGCCATGATTTCTCAGAGTAATAAACAACAAGTCAGATTAATGTCATTTTTAACCCCATACCATACAATCATATATTTGAAATCCTTAGGAAAAAAATATGAAACATTTTGGAACATGGAGAAAATACTGCCTTGTTATTATTATCCTCTCCTTTTTCCACAAGATTCTTTCCTTCATTAGGATAAATCCTACTGTTTGAATGAAATATATTGTAATGTCAGCCTATGTTTTTTAAGTCAGGCCAGATGTAAATTTTTAACTGCCTCTTAAAGTATTGATTCTTAGGAGAGTAGAGCTCCAGACAGAGGGAATGATTTTGATTTTCAAGATTGAAAATATTATTAATTCTCTGCGAAATTCTATGTTGTGAGTACTCAATAGAATTTTCTCATGGAGATGATTCTAATGAGTACTCACATCATGGGATTTCTAACAGAAATAATGAACTTAGAAAACCATCACTCACACTTATATTGAGCTCTGGGATAAATATTCTAATTGTTCACAACATTGCAAAGTTTTAGACTTGTCCAACTTCAAAGTATTTGTGGACGACTGCACAATTTTTAAACTTAAAAACTAATGAGATTTGTCTTTGAATTAGTAAAAAACACTCTGGAAAAAGGAGAAAATGCCGTGTATCAGGATTTTCTCCATTATCCATAATGTTTTTAAGTGCGCTATTCTATAAGGAGCTGGTTTAACCTGGTACTAGTGGGGTAAGGGTTTACACATTTATGGAGTATACATGTACAACATAAAAGAAATAGGAAGGATTTTTTATTACTAGTAACCAGTACTTATCCCAGAGTTGTTTCAAGATTTGCCTTAACCCTTTACCAGTCAACAAAATTTTAGCCCCATCCAAATCGAAAGCATTTGCAAACGACTATCAGGGTTCAAATTTCATTTTTTTTATTCACTTGCAAATTTTAGCAAGTACCTTTTATTTCCACTTGCAAAATTAAAATTGGACTCGCATTTTTTTTAAGCTCAGCTTGCCTACCAATTGTAAAGAACGAATTCATGTTCAGTTCTATTCTATTACAATAACCAAACGGAAGGAACGTTAATTGACATTAAAACCCTCATTTAACAATCGATTCAATTCCAGTTGAATTTCTGTTCTAATGCCAAGTTAAATTTCTATGAAACTCACAATGGTGGACGATTTTGTAAATGAAATACAGACGTGTCACATCCAAATATCTGCATGTCCGGTAACTGGTTAGCTAGTCCACCAAGTCCGACTTGCTTCTTGTAGCTATCTGTGCATAATGATTTATCTTTTCATGAAAGATTGACAAATGGTTTTGTTTCAAATCAGAGATGGAAATCGCCTACAGTTTTTTCCGTATAAAAAAACGCAAAACCTCAGTATTGGCTGTGAGTGCAGACGAACGCACTTGCCTCACAAAAGTCTGATAACAAATGACAACTCGGAGGGACGGAGGCTTCAATGGCGACATGTAAAATAATCAGCAACCGTCGAGGGGTATTCTCAGTGCGATATGACCGATACTGGAGGCAAGAAAGGTGACTTATAAATGAAGATGTGTCAGGGCTTTTCCTTGCCTTTGTCAAATGGGGGTCAAGTTCATTAAGAAATATTTGGGGTGGGGGTCAGGGAAAACTAGGACTTGTGTATTCATTTTTTCTTTTCCAGATGTGTGACGAGTTAATTCTGAAGCATTTGCTGACATTATCTATCTAGGGGCTTTGAGAACTTGACTGTTCTTTGAAAGTGAAGAAAACTGCAAGGATGGAGAAAATGCTGGCTACCACCCATTTCTCCTTTTTTCACTATGGTTTTCTAAAGGTTTTATCCTCAGGTTTTTCAGCATTGTATTGCTTGATAAAGGCAAAAAACACTGTACCACATGATACCAACTTTTAACCACCCCTTGCAAAATGACTTTTGAAAACATTGTGGGAAAAGGAGAAAATGCTGGTTACCAGCATTTTCTCCTTTTCCCACAATGTTTTTTACCCTGTCAAAGATAGAAATCATCTATTTACTAGTATTTAGCAATATATATAAGTCTGCAAAATGCTTTCAGTTTAGTAGAGTCTAAAATTTCTAGATTGGCAAAGACCAAAACAGCCAATGTGTGCTTCATTATTCAATCCATAGCTTGATAACTATGATATCTTGCAGATGATCCCATCCAGATGGATGTTGGTGATTTTATGTTTGATGAGGAAGAGGATCTTGCAATATCTAGGTAAGTCTATGATGCTACTGCTGCAATGATAAAAGATACTGATCCATATTTTAATTGATGCATGAGAGACTTGCTGTGGCAAAAGGGGGCTTAATGCATCTCAATACTACAGTCAAATCTGAGTTAGCGGTCATACCTGAACAGCGGCTGATCTATCGACTACAGCCACTCAAATACCAACAAAATTATATGAATCCACAGTAAGTACTGTGAACAGCAGCCAATCTGTGTACAGCGGCCAATTTGGGCACATCCCTTGACTGGCTGCTGTACACAGATTTGACTGTATATTATACCATGCAAGTCAGGAATCAAATAATTATGGAAACATTACTATCCATTTTTGCTGACAAATGACTGAGCCCAGCAGTAGAATGGTCCTTGCACATGCAGAAAATTTACCAAAACCAAAATTTCAGCCTGCACGTAAGTCAATACTTTTTGCAGATGCATTAAACCCTCTTTCCATGGAGAATTATTCATATATTGATTTGGAAAGATCGAAGCACTCTTTGTAATGGCGTTAGAACATCATTTCTGTTTAATGATACCTTTATACTTTCCTTGAAGGCCCAATAAGTACAACATGTAAACGGTTTGGGTGTCAAATTACAAACAAAATTTAATTCATATCATGTATATGTATAGATATTATGAATCTCATAGGGCTTGCAATACGAGAAAAGGAGGATTCAGACATTTGCATAAAGTGTGGACTCGGATCAGCCTGCATAGTCCACGCAGGCAATACCAAGATGGCACTTTACGACTACATTATATTTTGTCCTACATTAGACTTTTGCAAAACAGAAAATTACATAAAAACGGAAAGCGTCGTTTCGAATTAGCCCGCGAGGAGTATTGTCAAAGTCCCAGTCACTGGTAGAAAGATGTATTGTTAGACAAGAATAAAAGTTGACAACTTTGGGTCTAGTGTTACAAAACGTTTTCTGTCAGGACCTTGAACTTTTTAAGATTGTACCGTGGCACATCATTTGACTTAAAATGATATTGATCAGTGTGGGTAATAACCCTATCCCAAACAATCCCTGGTTTTTTGTAATGCCGGGAAAGAAGGCTTTTGAAAACACTGTAGGAAGAGGAGAAAATGCTGGTTACCAGCATTTTCTCCTTTTCCCACAATGTTTTCAAAAGTCCTGTATCTCAAGATCGTCGAAAGTTTGGCATCATGTGATAAAGGCTTAAAACACTCAGGTAATATGATAAATTGTTTTTTTTGTACAATTTCTTCCTTTTAGCACAGTGCTTTCGAAAGTGGAAATCTAAAAGATTCCACTGTAGAAGTATATTGTAATGTACAGGGGCATAATTAAGAAAAAGTGAATTATATGCATGCCTTAGGCGTTCTCGAGTGCCATAAGCGCGAGTGGGGGGGAGAGCTCGAGAGGGGGCCTCCGCCAAGAAAATTTTAATATTCTAGATGGCTAAAGAACGATTTCGAGCCTCTTCTGAGGTGGAAATTGGGTTTTCAAAGACAGGTTTGATTGTGCCTCAACGGCTAAACTGAAAAATATGTGAAAAGAGGCAACCAACGACCTATTCTCGTTTTATTTTAACATTACGCATGTGCGTGGTGTACGTAATAGAAGTTACGCCTATGATGTAATTTTTTGTAAATAAAGATTTTTTTTTTTCTCTTTTAGCTCCAGTATTTCTGACACAAAATTTGACAACGTGATAGGGCACATAGAGGATATAATAATGGGTATGTAAGATAATTATATGATTATGTATTTCAATTTTCTTCATATATGTTTTGATTACATTGACACTTTGACCCTGTATGTGAGGCATGGTGTATGTATAAACTCGGATGTTATCAGTGTTTTCTCCAGTCTCAAAATGTTGTGGGAATTTTTTATCCTTTATCCAGATATAAGGAGATTAAAAGTCAAAATTTGTAATTGGAAGTCAAATTTCTTGGTGTTGTTATATCAAATGAATGATAAATGGAAAAACCACACAATATTATTTCATGCATTCCGGTAGGATATCGAGAAATAGCAGTGAAAATATTTTTCGATCGTACACTGGTACCACCAGTGAAAATACCGATTTTCATGTTCTTGTTGCCAAAGTTAATTGCGCGTGCCTCACAACCAGAGGGAAATATGACTCATTTACCTTACATTTCTCGCGTATGATGTAATATTGTAATGCGTTGTTATGTGGGAGGGGTATGCCACAGGGAATGACGGAAAAGAACTGTACTGGATTTTGATAAAGCTCCTCCAAGAAAGGATTAAAAGTATGAAATAAATAGAATACTAGTATTTGTGGGGTTTTTTTGGTGAAAGATCGACATTTATTTCATCTCGCGAACACCATCGGTAATATTTTCACTTGTGGCTGTGCCACTTGTGAAAATATTACCGACAGTGTCCACTCGATGAAATAAATTTCGATCATTCACAGAAAAAAACAAATATCATCTATACCTTTGTTAATGTATATCAACATAACCAAATATACATATGATTGCTCATACGAAGGATGAACTTTGTTATACGTTGTCGAAAATGATGGTCTTTGTAAAAAATGCCTTTGAAATATTTTTCAAGTCCAGAAGAAATTTAATGCCATGTCAGTTATATGTGTGGGAGAGGGCTTTTACAAACATTATGGGATAAGGAGAAAATGCTGGTAAGCAGCATTTTCTCCAAATTGCACAACTTTTCTTACATTTCTCATTTCAGCTTTTTCCTTTTCAGCTACATGTAAATGTATTGCTTGCAAATGCTTTCAATTTGGACAAGTCCAAAATTTGTTGTCTTGTAAAAGATTAAACCCTTTTTCTCCTTGAAACAACTGTCTTAACTCTTTACCACACAATCCTGACTTTTAACGACCCTGAGAAACACGCCTTTTGAAAACATTGTGGGAAAAAGAGAAAATGCTGGTAACCAGCATTTTCTCCTTTTCCCTCAATGTTTTCTACCCTTCCCAAAACAAAGTTCAATTTTTCAGTCACATATAATTTGTTGTCTGCAAATGCTGTCAATTTGGACAAACCTAAAATTTTATCGGTGGTAATGAGTTAACTACAAATTAGGTTCCAGGATCCATCCAAATTTGAGGGGCTGTCTTATTCTTACATTTCTTAGCCCTGCCTTGTAGAGGTAAAAACCCAGGATACAGCTGAATAACTGAGTTGTTGCCATGATATACATGTAAATGAAATAATGGTGAAAGCAGTCAATGTGAAACACCATTTAGTCGAATGAATTCCTTGAAAGGTATAGCTGTAACTGTAAGAATATCTTTTTTTCAATCTACCTTTATTTTGCCAATAGTGCACACATTCCATTTTGTGTAAAATTGTAGACCATTATTCGATATTGACAAGTGGTGTCAAAATTCACTGATATAGGTTACAGACTTGTGAGGGATATTGTAAATGCGTAAGTAATGATCACCCATACAATAAAGCTAGTTTTTATATTTGTGTGAAAAATGCACATATTGTTGTCTGACAATGAGTGACATTATTTAATCTTATTTACAGAGGATGAATTTCAAACAATGCAGCAAGAGTTTTTAGAAAAGTATTACAATGAATTTGAGGACACAGAGGAGAACAAATTTATATATACAGATATACATAAAGAATATGTGAGTATTGGCTAGCTTTCACATTTTTAGGTTTTCTCAGGTTTTACTCTTTCAGAAAATATACATGTGTTTACCAACACTATTGATCAAGATCAGACTGCAGAGAATTTGTATTGTCCATTTGACAAGCCAGATTTATAAGATGAAAACTTTTTCACCCTGAAAGAGTTACAATGTCCTAGATGTATTGCATACATTTTAAACTTTTTGTTTTTGACTTATCATTATATTGTACACATATTTATTTTTTATTCATAAGATGTCCTACCTTTTTATTATATTATTACAGTCCATTTGGATTGAATAGTTGTGCTGTAGATGCATTTTTTTATCTTTGGTACATCCCAAATCTTATATTGGAGCCCAAGGGGGCATATTATCTTTGGTAAGGGCACTGGTGTCAATTGTCATCCATATCAGCCAAGTTCTGTGAAGATAGGGCTTCTTGCATCTGCAAAAAGTATCCATCCAGGTCAACATTGTCATGTTGTTCATGTCAAAGGAGATGGCCATTCTACTTCATGATTCAGTCGTTTATTAACTCTTTACCAAATGACAAAAAAATTAGACTGGTCCAAATTGAAAAGATTTGCAGACGACAAAATAAACGTAACTGAAATAATGATGTTTGTTTTGGATGGGGGAAGAAAACATTGTGGGAAAAGGAGAAAATGCTGGTTACCAGCATTTTCTCCTTTTCCCACAATGTTTTCAAAAGTGCTCTTTCTCAGGGTCGTTAAAAGTCGGGATTGTGTGGTAAAGAGTGAATCAAAATCTATGGATCCATAACTATGCATAGTACTAGGTATAATGCATCTTGAAAATGCATTTAGCCCTTTCTCCCACAGCACAGCTCATCCATGTACATATTGTATACTGTAACTAGTTATTGGGGTTTGCTGAATACTTCTGGGCCCGTATTCACCAACCATTCGTGAGAATATTCTTAGTCTTATTCTCCAAGGTTTTCTACATTTGTAAGTAACACAACTTCTGATTGGCTAAACCATTCGGTTTAGCCAATCAGAGATAATGTTACTTACAAATACATGATATCCTCTTCTTTAGAAATGTAACTTTTTATTATAATAATGTACATGAGCTTTTGGCAGTACAACCCCCTTCTTCTAGTGTGATCCTGTGATACAATGCCTGCAGTAATGTTCAGTTGTTTATGCAACATCAAAGTAACGTTGACGTCACGTAAACCAAATGTAGAAAATTCGTACAAATGTAGAAAATTCTAAAGAATAAGACAAAGAACGTTCTTAAGAATGGTTGGTTAATACGGGCCCTGGTGTAACTAAATGAAAGATGTGATTATTTGTAATAAATGTATTTCCAGGTTAGTTTGATAGAACATTATTTAGATGGAGAATTGTGTAAACGTTTACCTGGATTTTGTATGAGTGAATTTAGTCAACAGTTATTGTAAGTATAACATCTTTTTATAGTGATAATTCTTCATTTGAAAGTTTCCACATAGAAATTAAAAAAAATAACAGGATGAAAATGCTTACAAAGACATAATTCAGGTCATTAATGTTTTACATGTATGAATAATGCCACATAAATTGTTTCTTTCACTCTTTACTAAAAGACAAAATGATGGACCCAACCAGATTGAAAGCATTTGCAAGCAACAAAATAAATGTGGCTTTTATAATAGAGCTTATATTTGAAAAGGTAGGAAATATTGTGGGAAAAGATGAAAATGTTGATTATCAACATTTTCTTTTCTTCTCACAGTATTTTCTAAAGCCTCTTACCACATGATTGTTAAAACTATGGATTGTATGGGGTAAAGGTATAAAAAAAAATATCTGCCATTCACCTTTGCATATCAATTAAAAAACAATATAACTCTGTACCCAAAAATCCTGAATTTTAATAACTCTGTAAAGGAAATCTTTCAAAAATGTAATGGGGAAAACGAAAAATACTGGAAACCAGCATTTTCTCCTATTACCACAGTGATCTCTATCTTTTCAAAGATAGATTCTATAATTCGAGAGAAGTTTAACTCTTTACCAAAAGACAGATTTGTAGACTTTTCCAAATTGAAAGCATTTGCAGACAATAGAATAAAAGTGACTTGTCAAGGGTAAAAAACATTGTTGGAAAAGGAGAAAATGCTGGTTACCAGCATTTTCTCCTTTTCCCACAATGTTTTCAAAAGCATTCTACCTTAGGGTCGTAAAAACCAGGGATTGTTTGGTAAAGGGTTAAATTGTCGTATGTAAGTGCTTTCAATGTGGAAAAGCCTTTTATTTTGTCATTTTGTAAAGAGTTAAATATTGCTCAGATGATGGGATTTTTCTTTGTCATGGTTAGCAATCATTGTGGGAAATGAAGAAATTGTTTGTTACCAGCGTGAATAGCAACTACAGTCAAATCTTCGTAGCATGAACATGTGGCAGGATCAGATGCAACTAACCAAGTTTGACTGACAAAAAATGACTATGTTCAGACCAGGGCTTGTATTTACCAACCATGCTTATTAACATTCCTACTTCATTCTTTTCTCAGTCTCACGCTAAAGCAATTTCTTACTGGCCTAAACATTTGACTGATTGACAAGACAAAATGGTTAAGCCAATCAGAAATAGCATTTATTTCCAGATTTATGAATAAATTAGAAATACATGTACAACTGAAAACTGGTATGAAACTTGATTCCTCGTAAGTAAATATCAATGAGGCCCTATTATTTACATGTATATGGAAAATTAGAATTATATACAAGTACATGTTGGTATAAAAACTGTAAATTTGAAAACCGTACAAGTTTCCTATGATTTTCTATAATCTAGGTAAACAAAAATTCACCAAATATTTTTCTTCTACTTGTACAGTATATAAATTGAATTTCATCTTTTTGTTTGTTTCCTCTCTCTTTCTTCCAGGTCAAGAAAGGATGAACTGGAGGGGGAGATTTTTGAAATGCTACTTACTTTCAGTGATTTCATGTCTTTCAAGGAAATGTTTTTAGATTTTAAAGCAGTAAGTAAACATTGTTATTATCTTGTCATAAAGTGAAAAATAAAATGGGAATGCTTGTATAATCTTTACCAAACAAGCCAATGGAAGGATGAAATATGTAAAATTCAAAATGTTCAAGGTGTAGTCGAGTTTGATCAGTATAAGAGTGTATTTTGGGCAATAGTAGTGTGGTGGTAGAGCATAGGTGTCCTAGATCAAAGGTTTTGGGTTTGAATATTATGGTGAGCAGGGTAGAACTTTGAAACTACCCAAATTACAGGGTAAGTGCTGATTAAGGTTTGCAGGAAGAAATCCTCAAGGGTTTAAATCTTTACCACATAATCCTGACTCTAACGACTCTGGGAAACAAGCCGTTTGAAAATATTGTGAGAAAAGGAGAAACCGCTAGTTACCAGCATTTTATCTATTTCCCACAATATTTTCTGCCTTTCAAACAATAAACTTCAATTTTTCAGTAACTTTTATTAGATCAGTGCAATTGTTACATTTCTGCATTTCAAAGAACCATTTTATCCCACAATTCATTTGATCATAATGTGCCACGGAGATGCAGTTTCCTCTCTATTGTCAGATTGCTGCTTATGTACGTATGAATCAACCCATTACCACACAATCCCTACTTTAGACACCACTGAGAAAGAAGCCATTAGAAAACATAGTGGTAAAAGGAGAAAATGCTGGTAACCAGCATTTTGTCCTTTTCTCAAAATGTTTTCTACCCTTCTCAAAAGAAATTTCAAATTTTCAGTCCATTTTATTTTGTCATCTGCAAATGCTTTCAATTTGGATAAACCTAAAATTTTGTCGTGTGGTAATGAGTTAATAAATGAATGTTTCTGCTTACAGGAGAAGGAAGGTAGAACTGTAGATTTAAGTGCTGGTATCACGGTTACTCACATGGGAGCAGATCTTTCTTTGGACGGCGCCTCATTCTCATTAACAGGACAGTCTTTCTCAAAACATTAGCGCTCATTTTGTCCACCAGTTTGTGCTCGGAATATAGCTGCTGACAGACTGCCAGTGTGAATGTTTGTCAAACTTACCAGCATGTAACATAGCTGTCTCATTTATATATGAAGCTTTTTATTTTAACCCTTTACCCCATGAAGCATTTCTATGGTATCTCTAATTGACCCTAAATAACAGCACAGATGAAGCTGTTTCTTATGTGTAAATGACACCTTTTGATAGAATAGAAAACACTGTGACAAAAGGTGAAATTGCTCTTCACGAGCAATTTCACCTTTTGCCACAATGTTTTCCAAAGGCTCCTACAAGCAATGTGTAGAAATGAGTATCTAAGGAGTAAAGGGTTAACCACATGACACAATATGTAGACTTGTCCAAATTGAAAGCATTTGCAGACAATTCAAATAATGTCACAAGTAATGGTATTTTTCTTTGAGAGGTAAGAAAATATTTTGGGAAAAGGAGAAAATACTGGTTACCAGCATTTTCTCCTTTTTTTCCACATGGTTTTCAAAAAACTTCTTCATAAGGGTTAATTAAAACTTCCAGGTTGTGTGGTAAAAGGTTAATTAGAAGAATCCCCAGGCTTAAAAATTCTTGGAGAAAAAGACTCTTTAAACATTGCAGGAAAATGAAAAAATAAACTGGTAACAAAGACTTTTTCTCTTCCACAATCTATTCTAAAAATTCCATTTTTTAAACCACATACAAGGTGTCTTATGCCTTTACCAAACAGTACTGAATTTAAATGACTTAAAAGATGAAAAATTGAAAATAATAGGCCAATAATGAGGGAAAAGGAGAAAATTTTGGAATTGTTTGGTTAACCCATTACCACTCAATCCCTCCTTTGACACCCCTGAGAAAGAAGCCTTTAGAAAACATTGTGGGAAAAGGAGAAAATGCTGGTAACCAGCGTTTTCTCCTTTTCCCACAATGTTTACTACCCTTCACATAACAAACTTCAAATTTTCAGTCACTTTTACTTTGTCGTCTGCAAATGCTTTCAATTTAGACAAGCCGAAAATATTGTCGTTTGGTAATGAGTTAAAGTGTAATAATTTGTATTTGGTATAGCGGTCTGGTTAAGTGTGCAACACTGATTTTGAATCCTATATTATTTTTAAAATATCCATAGATATTAGTCTATACTCTGCTTCACACCAAAAAATCCATTGTGTATCATTTTTGTGGTAGTTTATATTGTATAAGCCCTTTGTATCAGAATCCTGTGTTTTAAGACCCAAAAGTAAATACCAGTTGAAACCATTGTGGGAAAAGGAGAAAATACTTGTATTATAAACCACCATTTTCTTCTTTTCCCACAATGGCTTTTTTTTTTCATAGATAAATCCCATTGTTTGGATGATATTAAGATTTTAGTTTGCAATTGCTTTCCAAATGGAAAACTTTTAAATTTTGTCATTTGGTTGAGAGTTAACTGAGGAGGAAAATTACCAGTCATATTTCATTTTTTAGCTTTGCAATTTCCAAAGAAAATGTCTAGATATTATCATAGCCTTGTCCTCTATGTCATTATTACTGCAAAAACTTTCACATTTTATCCTATGTCTGTCATTACTGAAGAAATATACCTGCACATGTACTTCAACGGTTGACAGTTGTGAAATATTGAAAGGGGGACCTGTACCAGAAACTGGCAGTAAGGCAGGGAACCATCAAAATGTTTTTTACACTGTCATGTCCCTCTGAGCAGTTTTCTCTGAAAATCATTCTGTTTCTGCAGTTGAGCCATTACTCTAAATATCATTGCTTATCCTGTTGTAAGGATTTCTTTCAAGTTTTAATGACCTTGAGAAAATAAGTATTTTAACTCTTCACCAAAAGACAAAATTTTAGACTTGTTGAATTTGAAAGCATTTGCAGATGACAAAATAAAGGTGACTCAAAAATTGAAACTTGACTTAAGAAGAGCAGAAAACATTGTTGGGAAAAGGAGGAAATGCTGGTTACCAGCATTTTCTCCTTTTTCAACATTGGTTTCAGAAGGCTTCATCCTCTGGGTCGTAAAAAGCAGGGATTGTTTGGTAAAGGGTTAACCCATTACCACTCAATCCCTACTTTTGACACCCCTGAGAAAAAGCCTTTAGAAAAACATTGTGGGAAAAGGAGAAAATGCTGGTTACCAGCATTTTCTCCTTTTCCCACAATGTTTTCTACCCTTCACAAAACAAATTTCAAAATTTTAGTCACTTTTATTTTGTCGTCTGCAAATGCTTTTAATTTGGACCAGTCTAAAATATTGTCGTTTGGTAATGGGTTAAAGTATCTGGGGTAAGATTGTGGGGTGAAGAGTTAAAGTGAAATAAATCTTGTATTCTTGTGAATTTGTTGACATAGTAAACGTTATGATATCTTTTTAAATTTTTTATTAAATGATAATAATTTAGACAGGCCCAAAATGGAGGCCTTTGAAGACAGCAAGTTAAAATATGGCAGAAATGATTGGATTATCTTCTGAGTGGCGGATAAAATGAAGGGAAAAGGAGAAAATGTAGATAACCAGCTTTTTCTTCTTTTCCAACAAAGTTTTCATAAGATTTCTTTTTGACAGATTCTTCTTTCAGGATTGTTGAAATTCAGAATTAGTTGTTAAAGGGTTAAAAGTTGTGTATTGGCACTTCATTTTCATATTCTTGTGTTTTGTAATGTCTGCAATCTCTTGTTTTTTGTAAGAATTCCAAATATAGATAAAGGAGAGGGTTGTGATCTTTTTTAACTTCCACTATGTACATGTACATATTACTGTATTTATATATGAATAATTTCATGTTAATGAAGCATGGTCTCATTTGTATTAAAAATGTCAAAATGTTATGCTACTTGTCCTTTCATTGTTTTCATACCTATTGAATATGTTCCTAGCTTGAATCATTGATTATATGGAGTGCAACACGAGAAAAGGGTCATTCGGACATTTGCGTAAAGCGTCGTCTCGGATCAGCCAGCGCTGTCCGCGCAGGCTAATCCGAGATGGCACTTTACGTTTTTATGTAATTTTCTGTTTCACACAAGTCTACTGTAGCACAAAATCTAATGTAGTCGTAAAGTGCCGTCTCGGATTAGCCTGCGCGGATTGCGCAGGCTAATCCGGGACGGCACTTTACGCAAATGTCCGAATGCACTTTTTCGCGTGTTGCACTCCATATAAAGTTTTAGACGAGTCCAAATTGAAAATATTCGAGTGGATACATTTGAACCATTTTGTGGCAAAAGGGAGTTAATTGCATCCACTTGATGTATTAGCTCTTTACAAAACGACAGTTTTAGGTTTGTCCAAATCAAAAGCATAAATTTGCAGATGACGAAATAAAATTGACTGAAAATTAGAAATTCCTTTTGTAAAGGGTAGAAAATATTATGGGAAAAGGAGAAAATGCTGGTTACCAGCATTTTCTCCTTTTCCCACAATGTTTTCTAAAGGCTTCTTTTTAAGGGTTGTCAAAAGAAGGGGTTGTGTGGTAATAGGTTAAAATATATACATGCTGTAATAAGCAAGTTATCACATGACTGTTGAACTGTAAGTTCCATTTTGTCTGATATTTATGAGTCTGTAGGTAGTATGGTCCATTGACATGCAGAAAATATGTCATTTTCTGAAGAATATGGTATTAGGATAAGTGTTGTCATAGATTTTCTGTGCCTCTTACTAAGTACTTCAATATTATCATGCAGAGAGAAGTAGCTGAAATCTAGAGATTGCTGCTTGGATTCCCCGCTTGGCCAAGGAACGTTATACATTGTTTCAATGATGTCTACATGGGCATACAGCTAGTGGCTTGCACAGAATACTTTTTAATCCGTTACCATTTAATCTCAAGTTTTACTGACCTGATGAAGGATTTTGAAAAGATTGTGGAAAAAGGAGAAAATGCTGGTTACCAGCATTTTCTCCTTTTTCCGCAATCTTTTCTACTCTTGCAGACATAATTATGTCATTTGAACTACTTTTTTTTGTCTTTCGTTAGTGTTTTTTAATATGGACTTATCCATGATTTTCTTAATAGGTAACAGATTAAAGAAACACCCCAGGAAAGCATAGATAGGTAGGCTTGTTGCCAAGATATAGCTACATATATATTGATCATAGTGCTGAACTTTGCAACCCATAAAGCAAGATGATCCATGGATGACTCTCTAGGTAAGGTCATCAGGCATACAAATGCTGGGGGTCTTCTTTTGGTGGAGGGAATTCCTGTTACTAGGGATTGGGCCCAAGACTGGTTTTAATCAGAGATCTTGTTCAATAAACAGTTTGCAGCACATCTCATACTGCTAAGTAAGCTTTACAATTAACATAATGCTTATGAACATCATTTCTATGCAACAACTTTTAACTCATTACCAAATGACAATGTTTTAGGCTTGTCCAAATCAAAAGCATTCGCAGACGACGAATTAAAAGAGACTGAAAATTTGAAATTTGTTTTGTGAAGGGTAGAAAACATTGTGAGAAAAGGAGAAAATGCTGGTTACCAGCATTTTCTCCTTTTCCCACATTGTTTTCTAAAGGCTTTTTTCTCAGGGGCGTCAAAAGTAGGGATTGTGTGGTAATGGGTTAACTCATTACCAAATGACAATATTTTAGGCTTGTCCAAATCAAAAGCATTCGCAGACAACGAAGTAAAAGAGACTGAAAATTTGAAATTTGTTTTGTGAAGGGTAGAAAACATTGTGAGAAAAGGAGAAAATGCTGGTTACCAGCATTTTCTCCTTTTCCCACATTGTTTTCTAAAGGCTTTTTTCTCAGGGGCGTCAAAAGTAGGGATTGTGTGGTAATGGGTTAACTCATTACCAAATGACAATATTTTAGGCTTGTCCAACTCGAAAGCATTTGCAGACGACAAAGTAAAAGTGACTGAAAATTTGAAATGTGTTTTGTGAAGGGTAGAAAACATTGTGAGAAAAGGAGAAAATGCTGGTTACCAGCATTTTCTTCTTTTCCCACAATGTTTTCTATAGGCTTTTTTTCTCAGGGTCGTCAAAAGTAGGGATTGTGTGGTAATGGGTTAAGTCTTCTTTAAGGTGTAAAGCTATAAGTGCTGCCTTGTACATTTCTCTTGAAATAAGACATAAGATTTCAAATAAATAGAATGGCTTTAATAAAGATGAGGAATGTTCAATGAATCAAATTCACAAATCAATGAAAACTACTTACCTAGTACATGTAGTGTGAAACCATTTCATAGGCCAACTAAAGATGTTACAAATGACACAAAAATGAAGTGAAAATAAGGAAAAACTTCGTTTTTCCAACAGCATGGAAAGCATTGTGAAAGTGGAAAGCAATTACTTGTTTTTATTCCAACACTGTTTTCAAAGGAGTATAATTAAAGGGGGTAAAAACTTTTTTTTTCACAGCAATGGATTAGTTTAAGTTTGTACACAATGATACAACCACTCCCCTTGAAGGCACCTATTTAACTCTTTACCAAACAACAAAATTTTAGGGTTGTCCAAATTGAAAGCATTTGCAGACGACGAAATAAAATTGACTGAAATTTTGAAATTTGTTTTGTGAAGGGTAGAAAACAATGTGAGAAAAGTAGAAAATGCTGGTAACCAGCATTTTCTCCTTTTTCCCATAATGTTTTCTAAAGGCTTCTTTCTAAGGGTCATCAAAAGTAGGGATTGTCTGGTAATGGGTTCAACCTTAGGATACTGAATAAATCTAACAGATTATATTCTGTTCAGAAATAAGACCCAATTAACTGTAATTTGACGGATGCTTGTGTCTGTGGTGTTTCAAGCTGAGTGGACAGTATAAATCAAAGATAAGACTGCATGTCTGTGTAGTTTGATCTTGATCTTTACTGGTCCAAAAGGCAACTTTAGTTGTGAAAGACACTGTAAGGCTTAGGATAATACATTTAGGCAGTAATTTACCCCCCCCCCCCCCCCCAAAAAAAAAAAAAAATGGTAATCTGATTCGCAAAGACCATTAGGAGTACAAGCTAGGCAGGACATACATAGTTTTCTTCAACAGTCAGTATAAGCTAATACAAAATCCATAACCCCTTACAACACAATTCCGAGTTAATGACATTAACAATTTACCAAACGACAAATTTTAGACTGGTCCAAATTGAAAGCACTGGCAGAAAACAAAATAAATATAACTCCAAAATTGAAATCTATTTCCAGCAGGGTAGAAAACATTGTGGGAAAAGGAGAAAATGCTGGTTACCAGCATTTTCTCCTTTTCCTACAATGTTTTCTAAAGGCTTCTATCTCAGGGTCGTAAAAACCAGGGATTGTTTGGTAAAGGGTTAACAGAAAATAATTTTGAAAACATCATGGGAATGAGAGAAAATCTAGTAAAAATAGGAATCCTCTCCTTTTTCCACAAGATTTTCTATCCTTTCAAATATTAAATTTATCATTTGTTAGTTTTTATTGAATTGTTCTCTAAAAAAAAATAATGCTTTCAGTTTCCACAATTTTACAATTTTGTCTTTTGGTAAGGGGTTTGCTGACAAATTGCAACCAAATGGTGCCTGTTAAAATCCAATTCAAACCCAAATAAGTTAAAAACTCAAAACCTACAGTGCTGTCATAATAGATACTCATTTTGACATATCAACAACAGACAGCTTTTGAAAGGATTGTGGGAAAAGGAGAAATTACTCGTAACGAGCAATTTCTCCTTTTTCCACAAGGTTTTCCACTCAATTAGATATTTGTATCCTCATTTGTCCATATTTTTGACATCATATCTTTATTTGCTGCTGAAATGGAAGAGCCTCAAATTGGCATATCAGGAAAAGGGTTAACCATGAGGTTATTTGGACAGTTGTCAAGAGCTTCTGAAAAAAAAAAATATGGAGTCAAAATCTATAACAGCAATCTTGAATATTTCTACTGATTATTCCACTGATTGTTCTGTGTTTTGGCCATTTTTAATACTATTTCAGTTATATCATGGTAACAGCTAATTTATTCATGTGACTGAGGCCCTATCATTACGAGGCAATTGCTATGAAATCTCTCTCTCATGGGTTCTCTCGTAACAAATCAAGGGTCTCGACTGACGATCAAATCAAAGGACTTTGCTTTGAAAATCCCAACCTTCCGAGCCATGCAAGACTATGTCTTGGAAGTATTCAAAATTGAAAAGTTAAAAAAAATATGGACTATGTTGCAAAATTACACATTAAGATCAGTGAGCAAAATTACTGTGGGTCAATAAAAACATTTACACGTACATATAAAAAATAAAGTTTAAAGTTTCTTTTTCTAACTATTTCCAAACCCATTTTTTTAATTACCTGGTACTATGTACAAAATGTTAAAAGTGCAATGTATTAAAAATACCCTTTAACCCTTTACCACATGGCAAAATTTTAGACCCATCCAAACTGAAACCATTTCCAGACAACAATAGCGACTCATATGATGCAATATTGCTTTGATAGGACAGAAAACTATGTGGAAAAAGAAGAAAATGCTGGTTACCAGCATTTTCTTCTTTTCCCACAATGTTTTCAAAAGGCATCTTCCTCAGTGTCGTCAGAAGTCGTCATTATTTGGTAAAGGGTTAGACATGTCATCCAACTGTCCAAATTTTAAAGCTATCCAAAGGCTTCACCTACCACTATCATCCATAACAAAAGAGGTCACTGTATTCTTCTTGTCTGTATTCTTATCGCTACCTTCCTAAAGAGAACATACGGTTTTTACTCTTGACCAGGGCCCGTATTCACCAACCATTCTTAAGAATGTTCTTTGTCTTATTCTTCAAGATTTTCTGACAGTGAAGGTAACAGAACTTCTGATTGGCTAAACAATAATTATGGTTTAGCCAATCAGAAGCTCTGTTACTTTCACACTGACGAAATTCTGAAGAATAAGACTGAGAATGTTCCAAAGAATGGTTGGTAAATGCATACCCAGATCACAACATTTTAGACCTGTCTAATTTCTTAAAACTTTTTACCAAAGGACACAATTTAGGACGAGTCCAAATTGGAAGCATGTGCAGACAACAACATTAATGTGGCCACAAAATTAAAATTTGTTTTGGGAAGAGAAGAAAACAATGTGGGAAAAAGAGAAAATGCTGTTTAACAGTATTTTCTCCTTTCCCCACAATGTTTTCAGAATGCTCTTTCCTCAAGGTTGTGCAAACCAGTGATTGTTTGAAAAAGTGAAAAAGCAGTTCCAGACAACAATTTTAACTCTTTACCACACAACAAATTTATAGATGGGTCAAAATTGAAAGCATTAGCAGACGACACATTAAATGTGTCTGGCAAATTGAAAATTGTTTTTGGAAGGGATGAAGACATTGTGGGAAAAAGAGAAAATGCCTAGTGACCAGCATTTTCTCCTTTCCCACAAGGCTTTCAAAAGGGTTCTTTCTCAGGGTTGTTAAAAGTCTGGATTGTGTGGTAAAGAGTTAATGTGGTTAAGATAAGTTTTGACCATAAAACAGATAAAAAGTAGATTGAAGGAAAAGGAGAAATGTGCCACAAGCTTCCCATTCACTACTTTCATCCATAACAAGAGGTCACTCGATTCTCATTATTTTCTTCTTTTTTCCTTCCAAACATATAGAAATGGTTTTCACTCTTGGCCAAAGGGCAGGATTTTACACTTGTCTAAATTCAAAACAAGTGCAGATGCAAAATTAGATGGGAGTCGGATCAGTTTTGATCAAGAAACCGAAAAAAAAGTACACTGAAGGAAAAGGAGAAAATGCTGCTTAAAAATGTCAAAAATTACCACAAATGACACATAGGGCTACAGGGCTATGGTCATATCTCAGAGCTTAACCCTGTACTCCATAGATACTACTTTCTACGCATTGCTTTTAGGAGCCTTTGGAAAACATTGTGGCAAAAGGTGAAATTGCTCGTGACGAGCAATTTCACCTTTTGTCACAATGTTTTCAATGCTATCAAAAGGTGTCATATATACTTAAGAAACGGCTTCATCCTTGCTATTATTTAGGGTCAATTAGAGATACCATAGAAATGCCTTATGAGGTAAAGGGTTAAAAGCATGGAATCTGTTACATTTCAATTTCCATCAATCACTACATTTTAAAATCATAAAATGCAAAACCAATAAAAAATACGAGCACATGTAAGTACATAAATCATGTACTTAACTCTTTATCAATCAATGCCAAAATTAACCCTTTCCCAAACAATCCCTGGTTTTTACGGGTCTGGAATAGAAGCCTTTTGAAAACATTGTGGGAAAAGGAGAAAATGCTGGTAATCAGCATTTTCTCCTTTTCTCACAATGTTTTCTACCCTATCATATAGAAAAATCATCTTTTTAGCAACTGTTAATTTGTCATCTGCAAAAAGCTTTGAATTTGGTCTGGTCCAAAATTTGCCGTTTGGGAAAGGGTTAAACAACTTCGAGACAAAAACTTTCAAATACAATGTGGGAAAAGAAAAAAAAAAATGCTGATAAATACCACTTTCTTCTTTTTCCCCACAATGTTTTCCACTCTTTACAAACAAATCTCAAAATTCTGAACAAATTTAATTTGTTGCCAGCAAATGTTTTCAATTTGGATGAATGAAATGGGATTTTATGACCGCTTTTTTCCCTTTATTATGTGCTAAAGGGTTAAAAGATCTCTTGGGAGGCTCTTGGACAGTGTAAATCAAGATCAGCTTGTATAAAACTCAGTCTTATCTTAGATCTACAATATTTACTGTATCATTAAGGAGCTATGACCAAACAAACTGGCTTGTAACAGTCAAAAACATAATATACAGGACCATTGTTCCTGTCAAACCGAAAACATGTATTTTTAATTTTTTTAGCACAACTACTTTAGGGCTAACAGGCTGACATACCTATACAGGTATTTCTTTTCATTTCAATGCTTCAAACTCAACATTGCAATTCCTTACATGACCCGGATTTCATTAAGCGAGGATTTCTAAAATGAACACAATACTCCATAAGGACTTTTAAACCTCTTTTACCAATTACCAAACAACACAGATTCTAGACTGGTCCAATCTGAAAGCATTTGCAAACAAAAATTTACACATGACTCATATGACGGGATATGTAATAGAATGGGTAGAAAACATGGTAATGAAAAATGCTGGTTACCAGCACTTTCCTCTTTTTCTACAATTTTTCAATAGCGTTCTTTCTGAGGGTTGTTGAAACTTGGTATTGTGTGGGAGGGAGTAAACTCAAAGCCTAATGGGTAAACACTGACTGGATGATTGGAAAGTGTTTTACGCAACATTCACTATTATTTCATTATTACAATGGTAAGAGCTCACTTTATTTGTGTCTGCCCATGGGTTCATGATACAGGGCTGGAGCTTTGACTCTCCTCCCATACAATCCCGACTTTTAACGACCCTGAGAAAGAAGCCTTTTGACAGCATTGTGGGAAAAGGAGAAAATGCTGGTAACCAGCATTTCCTCCTTTTCCCACAATGTTTTCTATCCTTTCCAAATCAAATATCAATTTTCGATTAAAATTTATTTAGTCGTCTGCAAATGCTTTCAATTTGAACTAGTCCAAAATTTTGTCGTTTGGTAAAGAGTTAAAAATCACTGTAGGAAAAGGAGTTGTTGGGAGCCAGCATTTTCACCGTTTCCTACAATGTTTTTTACCCCATAGGAAAATAAAAATCAATCACTAGAGGCAAATCTGAATTGTCTACCGCAAATGTTTTGAATTATGGTAAAATTCCGCAATTTTCGTATTGTGGTAAAGAGTAAATGCATTTCAGTGATTCTAAACAGACTTATGTCCAAGAGATTCCTGAAATATAGGTCAAACTTCATTGACCCTTTACCACTCAATTCCACGTTTCAAAAATTTTTCAGAAATAAGGCTTGTGAAATCATTGTTGAAAAAGGCAAAAACATTGTTCGCCAGCATTTTCTCGCCTTTCCTCAATGTGTTCTATCCTTTCAAAGGTAAAAGTCAGATTTCGATAACTGTATTAATATCTTTTAAAAAAGCTGATTTGTTTTCTTGATAAAAATCTCAGGAATGACTAGCAATTGAAATAAAAATGAAAAAAAAAACAAAATGTTACATAAAAGTAAACTTGGAATCTGAGCAAGCTGGAATGTTGTAATCATAGATGAAAAAATAAACTCATCACATCTTTCAGACAACTTCTTGCATCTTCTATCACACCATTTTTGAAAACATTGTGACATTAGAAGAAATTACATATACCACAGAATGTCTGCTACTAACACAATATTCTCACATGTATCTATGTCTTAAGACTAGTATCTATGTCTTAACCCTTTCCAAACGGCAAATTTTGGACCAGACCAAATTCAAAGCATTTTGCAGATGACAAATTAACAGTTGCTAAAAAGATGACTTTTCTATGATAGGGTAGAAAACATTGTGGGAAAAAGAGAAAATGCTGGTTACCAGCATTTTCTCCTTTTCCCACAATGTTTTCACAAGGCTTCTATTCCAGACCCGTAAAAACCAGGGATTGTTTGGGAAAGGATTAACTCATTACCACACAATCCTGACTTTTAACAACCCCTAGAAAGAAGCCTTTTGAAAACATTGTGGGAAAAGGAGAAAATGCTGGTAACCAGCATTTTCTCCATTTCCCAAAATGTTTTCTACACTATTAAAGACAAAACCCATCTTTTGAGCCATGTTTAAATTGTTATCTGCAAATACTTTCAATTTGGACAAGTCTATTATTTATTCATGTGGTAAAGAGTTAAGGCTTGTGTTCATGCAAAAAGGCTTTTGAAAACAATGTAAGAAAAGGAGAAAAGGCTATCAAACATCATTTTCTGCCCCTTCTACAATGTTTTTTAAAGACAAATTCCATATTTTGACCACATCTAGTTTGTGGTCTGCAAAAGATTTCAATACGGACTATTCTGTAGTTTTGTTGTCTGGGAAAGAATCACTGAGCAATTCTGAATTACTCTTTACCATACAATCCCAGGTTTAATGACGCAGTCAACAAAGTCTACCAAAAACATTGTGACTATAGTAGATAATGATTGTTACCAGTATTTCTTCTATTCCCACACTGTTTCCTTCTTCAATCATTCGAGTCACACTAAATGTGACGACTGCAAATTCTTTCTTCCTAGGCAAGTCAAAACTTTGCTGTTTGGTAGAGAGTTACGTCCTGCTGAAAGTTAGTGCCAGAAGGTGATAATTTATGAGCAATTGTAGTAAATTCAGTCTTCGATCAACTTTGTTGTTCCGTCCGTCACGTCTACCTCAAAATCATCCCCATCTTTTTCCTCACTTTTCAGATTTGTGTAAAACTTCTTCCCATAGTCTACATTTTCCCACCTTCTGTAAGACTTGGGTCTTCTTTTTTGACAGCGTCTAACAATACACACTATCAGTAAGAATAAGACTACAAATATTCCGAATGATACCCCTACAATAACTTTAGTATCTGCCCCTTTGATGGCTTTAGTCACAGTCACAGTTATACTGTCACCTGTGGTCGTGGGTTTGGGCATCTTCTTACTCTTCACTTCTTCATCTTTCTTAATCTGTTCTACTATTTGTTCCTTTTGATCTGGCTGTAATCCTGTTTGTGTGAAATGCCCGTGAGAGTTTTGGATTATCCAAATGGAGTCTAGCACTTTATACTCCGTCACAGAAACTTGTTCCCAGTATACATGGGTGGAGTTATGGATTTTGAGACGGCCAAAGCTGTTAAAAGACCTGTTATCCATTCTAAATGCTGACCAGCTCTCTGAAACAGAATACACCAAACTTTAAATTTAACAGAATTAACACAACAAACTTTAAAAATTTTTCATAGTCAAGCATAAAACTTATCTGGATCAAGAGACTGGATTTAGGTCTTTAACCCTTTACCACACGACGAAATTTTAGACGTCCAAATTGAAAGCATTTGCAGACGACAAAATAAAGGTGACTGAAAAATTGAAATTTGTTCTGAGAAGGGTAGAAAATACTGTGGGAAAAGGAGAAAATGCTGGTTACCAGCATTTTCTCCATTTCCCATAGTGTTTTCAAAAGGCTTCTTTCTCAGGGGCGTCAAAAGTAGGGATTGTGTGGTAATGGGTTAACCCTTTCCCAAACAATCTATGGTTTTCACGACCCTGAAAAAGATACCTATAGAAAACATCAAGGGAAAAGGAGAAAATGCTTGTAACCAGCATTTTCTTCTTTTCCCACAATGTTTTCTATCTTTCATGAACAAAATTCCAATTTTTGAGTCACATTAATTTTGTTGTCTGCAAATGCTTTTGATTAGGACCAGTCTAAAAATTTTCACATTAGGTATAGAGTTAAAAGGTGTTTAACAAAATACTTGACAAATGAGCAAATTGATTAAATTTAAAAAGACTCAGACCAGAAATAAGGTGTTCAATGCTGTTAGCACAAAGCAGACCATACACAAATTTTCAGTCCTAGAATAAGATTCCATGAAGAGGGCCATGATGGCCCTGTATCGCTCCACTGGCTAATAAGTAAAAACGCTACAAGCCAAACATTACAATATTTGGCCAGTTGGTTCAAACTTAAGGACATACAAATTTTTTTCATTTTATATAAGATCCTACGAGAAAGTTATGAACCCCGGGCAAAGCCTATTTTTACCGCAAACTGCGCTAAGCTATAATTACTTGAATCCTGGTGGAGGTTCACAAGATAAAGCCCCAAATCAAACAATACAGGTCTAGAATGTTTGGTCATAAACAAGAAGATTTTCAAAGTTTTCTCAATAAAAGGTCCTGTAAAATATGAGACCCATGAAACAGGGCTAAATTTAGTAGCCCTAGTCTTTATTATGGTTCATAACAAGACGATTTATAAAGTTTTCACCACAAAAGCCTATGTAAAACTTGTGACCCCTGGTATTGGGACAAACTTGACCTCAAGGCCATGATTTGGACCCTCCTGGCAGAGGCCCACTAGATAAAGCTACATGCAAAATTTTGTAGCCCTAGGCCTTATGGCTAGGTACAAGTAGATTTTTAAAACATTCCCAATAAGAGTCCATATAAAACTTGTGACCCCTGGGGCTGGGCCAAATTTGACCCCAAGGCTATAATTTGGGCACTCTTGGTAGACAACCACTTGATAAAAATGTATGCCAAATCTGGTATCCCTAGGCCCTATGGCTTGGTACGAGAAGATTTATAAAGTTTTCCCAATATACATGTAAGCCCATAAAAAACTTGTGACCCCTGGGGCCAGGCAAAATTTGACCCCAGGGCTATAATTTGGGCACTCTTGGTAGACAACCACTTGATAAAGATGCATGCCAAATTTGGCAGCCCCAGGCCCTATAGCTAGGTACCAGAAGGATTTTAAAGTTTTCCTTATATAAGCCCATATAAAAATTGTGACCCCCCCCGGATCCTGGCCAAATTTGACCCCAGGGCTATAATTGGGCACTCTTGCTAGACAACCACTTGCTAAAGATACATGCCAAATTTGGTAGCCTTAGGCCCAATGGCTAGGTACCAGAAGAATTTTAAAGTTTTCCCTATATCAGCCCATATAAAACTTGTGACCCCTGGGGTGTGGCCAATCTGAAGGAAAGGTGTCATATACACATGAGAAACGGCATCAACCTTGCTGTTACTTAGGGTAAATTAGAGATACATTAGAAATGCCTTATAGGGTAAAGGGTTCAACACTTTCTTTTTCAGGTATGTGAAAACTCAGGATTGTGTGGTAAAGAGTTAAATTATTCTACATGCTGATTTTTCTATTCATCTACCGTAAAAATAATATCAAAGCAAGTCTTCTTGGAATTTATTTGAACATGTTAACACTATGAAAGATGGCAAAATTTTAAACAAGTCCATATAGTAAATATTTGCAAACCAAAAATTCATCAATGTATATCAAGAGGTGCGATATGTCTTCAAAACATAGTGAACATATTAGGAAATGCAGAAAAAGCTTGATACCAGCTTGATACCTGCTTTTTACCAGCTTTTTCACCTTTTCCAACAATGTGCTCTAAAACTTTATTCCTTTAACCCTATTCAAAACAATGACCTGTTGCAATAGGCTGGACTGAAAATGTCTCCTGGTGATAAATCAATAGTACAACAAACGATGCTTTGTGTACTTGATAGGGTACAAAACATTGTGGGAAAACAAGAAAATGCTGGTAACCAGCATTTTCTCCTTTTCCCACAATGTTTTTCAAAAGGCACCTATCTCAGGGTAGTTGAAAACAGGGATTGTTTGATAAAAGGTTAAGTCATTAAACTCATGTAAAATTTTGGTAAGAGGTTAACTCTATACCAAATGATAAAATTCTGGACTAGACCAAATTGAAAGCACTTGCAGATGACATACTAAATGTTAATCAAAAAGTAAAATTTGATTTGGCATGGTTAGAAAACATTGTGGGAAAAGGAGAAAATGCTGGTTACCAGCATTTTCTCCTTTTGACGCAATGTTTTCAAAAGGCCTCTTTCTCAGGGTCGTTAAAAAAAGTCGGGATTGTGTGGTAAAGAGTTAAGAACAAATGCGAGGGGTGTCAACTTCCAGATTTATTCACTGGCCCACATATTAGGCACAAATACTGGTGTAGTTCCAAGGAAGCAGAATCAACAGAGATTGGTACAAGTTGTAAGAACCTGTTTCTCAATTGATGTAAAATAAATACATTTAACTCTTTACCAGATGACAGAATTTTAAACTTGACCAAATTGAAAGCATTTGCAGACAACAAAATAAAAGTGACTGAAAATTTGAAATTTGTTTTGTAAAGGGTAGAAAACATTGTGGGAAAAGGAGAAAATGCTGGTTACCAGCATTTTCTCCTTTTCCCACAATGTTTTCTAAAGGCTTCTTTCTCAGGGTCGTCAAAAGTAGGGATCGTGTGATAATGGGTTAAACTAAACTAAGAACAAATAGAAAATGTTAACAGTTATACCATTTCTCAGACTCATAAGGTCCACGTTATGTTTGCTTCCTGCAGCTCCACTTATCAGCTGAATTGGTGCCTGGGGATTCGTGTAATTCCTTGCAAGCACAACTCCTTTATACATTGGCCAAAGTCTCTCATAGGAATGTTCATGTGCTTGTAGTACAATGTCTACTGCATTTTGGTAAAATAAATCTTCAAGCCTGAACAAATGGAAAATGGCAATACAAAAATCACACTTATACGCATAATTTAACCCTTTCCCAAATGATAAATTTTGGACTCTTCCAAACTAAAAGAGTTTGCAGACGACAATTTTAACTTTCATAGCAATGGCAGAAAATTATCCAGACAGACAGAAAACACTGTGAGAAAAGGAGAAATTGCTCGTTAGGTGCAATTTCTCCTTTTCCCTCAGTGTTTTCAAAAGACTTGTACTGCAGACACGTAAAAACAAGGGCTTGTTTGGGAAAGGGTTAAGTAGCAGAACAGGCAGACTGGAGTTCATTTTTGATACTCTTTCAACCAAATTCAAATGACCAGTATATGAAACATTGTGGCAAATGCAGAAAATGTTCCCTCATCAAGGTCTTTACAAAACTGGACTATATAGCAAAGGATTAACCCTTTACCAAACAATCCCTGGTTTTTACGACCCTGAGAGAGAAGCCTTTTGAAAACATTGTGGGAAAAGGAGAAAATGCTGGTTACCAGCATTTTCTTCTTTTTCCACAATGATTTCTGTCCTGCTGGAAACAAATTTCAGTTTTTGAGTTCAGTAGATATTTTGTCGTCTGCAAATGCTTTCAATTCAGACCAAGTCAAAATTTTGTGGTTTGGAAAAGGGTTAATATGGAACTAGCCTTTCAAGTTTCAGATCCAACAAAATATATAAAGTCTTTTGGGCTCTACATCATTAGAAGACGTGATGCACACATGAGGTACAGCACTAACTCCTTGCAAAACAAGAGCATGCACCTGTTGTATAACTTACCCGCTAGTGCAAGTCTAAAGTAAATTGTCTCAAGTACAGGGTTTCAGCCAGCTTTGATAAAAAAAGGGGCCAATTGGCCCTCCAAAATCCTGAACAGGGGCCAATCATCTGGAGCAAGGGGGAGTAGGTGGGGGAGTGTATTCTCTCAATATTAGACTGAACACATGCCTATAACATTTTTGTTTTAAAATGCCTTAGGAACTAAAGATTCTCCTTCTTTTCAAGTTTGTCCATTTCTGTGGAGCCTTGTCGAAGTCAACCATCTTAAAATCAGTTGTTTTTTTTGTTGTTCGGATATTCAATACACTGTGAAGTTAATCCAGGGAGAAAAGTGTGCCCGACGTGGGACTCTAACCCACAACCCCCGAAACACTAGTACCGCAGCTCTACCAAATGAGCTAGCCGGGCATCTGGTCGTGAGTCACCCAACATCATATATCACAACACTCCTCCCCCTCCTGATTTTTTTGGAGTAAACAACTCCCGCTTCAGTCCCCATGGACTGCAGGTGTCGCATCTCACGTTCAACAATTTACCTTGTCACCAATGAAGTAAATCATGGGAGAAAAGTGTGCCGACACGGGACTCAAACCCATGACCCAGCTGGAACACTAGTACCGCAGCTCTACCAACTGAGCTAGCCGGGCATCTGGTCGTGAGTCACCCAACGTCATATATCACAACACCTAATTTATTTGCGGGAATCCCGCAAGGGCACATCCAGGCTGAAACACTGCAAGTAGCTACAGAGATACTATAAAATGTCAAAGACCCAAAGTTTTTGCAGGATTGTGCAGATGACAATAGAGCCCACAATAAGGCTATGTCAATACATTCACATTTTCTTTGAAAACAGTCAAGGAAACAAAAATATTTTCAGCTTCTTCTAATTTGAAAGATTATTAAAGATGACTTAAATCTTTACCACAGAATCCCGACTCTTATTGGCCCTATGAAAGGAGCTTTTTGAAAACATAGTGGGAAAAGGAGAAAATGCTGGTAACCAGCATTTTCTCCTTTCCCACAATGTTTTCTACCCAACCAACGAAAATTTCAATTTTTCAGCCACACTTATTTTGTTGTCTGCAAAATGGTTTCAATTTGGACTGGTCCAAAATTTTGTTGTCTGGTAAGGAGTTAAACTGTAACCCAAATGATGAACCAGATAGTACAAATTTTGAAAATTTGGATTCTACAATTTCTTTTCGTCCAGTAGGACTTGAAATTACAGGATATGTATCAAACTGATCACATTACCCTTCTCTAACAAGTGAGTCTTCTTTAGTACAATCATCCCCATCTCCATTCGAGCAGTACATGGGTCTGTGTCCAAAAGCTATAACCCATGGTCTGAAGTCACGTTCTCTATTTGCCCTCGCCAAATCTCGCATCAACCACTGTCTCTGACTTTCAATATACTTTCCACCAGAAATGAAAAATACCTCCGAAGAATAGCTGTGGTGTGATTCAAAGAGAAACAAAATTACTGATTAACTCTTTTACCATACAATCCAGTTTTCATGACCCTATAGGAAAAAGCATTTGAAAACAAGAGGGCCAAGATGGCCCTGGATCACTCACCTGAATTTTTGAGAGGACCATAGCCATTTTTTTTTTTGAGGTAATGAAACACTGGAAACAAAAATATCATTTTGAAAAGCAATTTTCAAAATGTCACCTGTAAAATTCCTTCCAAAATCTGACCAGCAGTTTCAGAAAAGAAGAATTTTAAGGAGTAAATTTCTGTACAGTACAAGTAGCCCCCATTCACCAGAGCAATGTTTCTTAACCTATCAAAATTTCGCGAACAACTTCTGAAAAGGGTCATTCAAGGAACATTTCTGTGAAATTATTTTAAAATCTGACCTTTCGTTTTAGAGAAGAATTTTCAAGAATTTCTTCATGTCCGTATAGTGCAAGTAGCCCCCATTCACCAGAGCCATGTTTCTTGACAGATCAAAATTTCACGAACAAATTTTGAAAAGGGTCACCTAAGGAACATCTCTGTGAAATTATTTCAAAATCAGACTTGCAGTTTCAGAGGAGAAGAATTTCTAAGAATTTCTTGATTTCTGCATAGTGCAAGTAGCACCCATTCACCAGAGCCATGTTTCTTGACGAATCAACATTTTACGAATAGTTTTTTAAAAGGGTCACCCAAGGAACATCTCTGTGAAATTATTTCAAAATCTGACCAGCCGTTTGGAAGAAGAATTTTTAAGAATTTCTCCATTTCCCTATAGTGCAAGTAGCCCCCATTCACCAGAGCCATGTTTCTTGACGAATCGAAATTTCACGAACAAGTTTTGAAGAGGGTCACCTAAGGAACATCTCTGTGAAATTATTTCAAAATCTGACCAGCAGTTTCAGAGGAGAAGAATTTTTAAGAATTTCTTCATTTGTGTATAGTTCTGGTAGCCCCCATTCACCAGAGCCACCATAGCCATGTTTCTTGACGAATCAAAATTTCACGAACACTTTTTGAAAAGTGTGAACCAAGGAACATCTCTGTGAAATTTTTTTAAAATCTGGCCAGTGGTTTCAGAGAAGAATATTTTTAAAGAATTTCTTAGAAAATTCCATTTGGTTGCCATGGCAACCATAGTTTTTGACGCAATCAAATTCTGTGAAAACTTTTTAAAGAGGACCTCCCAAGGTACATTCCAGCCAAGTTTGGTCCAAATTGGCCCATCGGTTTAGGAGGAGTTAATGTTTAAAGAATTTTTGATGCACGACGGACACGGGGTGATGCTAAAAGCTCCCTTTGAGCATGTTGTGCTCAGGTGAGCTAAAAACATAGAAAAAGGAGTTTTCCCACAATGCTTACAAAAGCCGTCATCCTTAGGGCCTTCAAAAGTCAGCATTGTGTTGTAAAGTTAACCTGAGCCCAGATGTGAATAATTCATTAACTCTTTACCACACAATCCTGACTTTTGACAACCCTGAGAAAGACAGCTTTTGAAAACATTGTGGGAAAAGGTGAAAATGCTGGTAACCAGCATTTTCTCCTTTTCCAACAATGTTTTCTAGCCTTCCCAAAACAAATTTCATTTTTTCAGTCACATTTATTTTGTTGTCTGCAAATGCTTTCAATTTGATCCAGTCAAAAATTTGTTGTTTGGTAAAGAGGTAAAATAGCTTTTTGTACAACTCTCCTAATCGTGGTCTACTGTTGATCTTTGGCAGGTTTCTACTATATTACCAACTGAGGATATTCGAGGGTCTCCCCATGATTATGGCCTGTGCTGAGAATCTAATTATAGACATCCTTATCATGTTACACAATGTAAATAAGGATGGATTGGCACATTTTTTGACAAGTTCAAGTACAGTGGGGATAAGTAATTTTCCCGAACTTGTTGTTTTATTAACTCTTTACCACACAATTCTGACTTTTAACGACCTTGAGAAAGAAAGCCTTTGAAAACACTGGGAAAAGGAGAAAATGCTGGTAACCAGCATTTTCTCCTTTTCCCACAATGTTTTCTCCCTTTCACAAAACAAATTTCAAATTTTCAGTCACTTTTATTTTGTCGTCTGCAAATGCTTTCAATTTGGACAAACCTAACATTTGGTCGTTTGGTAATGAGTTAACTCTTTACCACACAATTCCAACTTTTAACGACCCTGAGAAAGAAAGCCTTTGAAAACATTGTGGGAAAAGGAGAAAATGCTGGTAACCAGCATTTTCTCCTTTTCTCACAATGTTTTCTGCCCTATCAAGAACAAATGTCATAATTTGAACCAGCTGTACTTTGTAATCTGCATATGCTTTCAATTTGAACAAGTCTATATTTTTTCTTGTGTGGTAAAGAGTTAAGGAATCACTGTCACTTTTAACCCTTTCCCAAACAAGCCCTGGTTTTTACGTGTCTGCAGTAAAAGTCTTTTAAAAACATTGTGGGAAAAGGAAAAATTGCTCGTAACGAGCAATTTCTCCTTTTCCCACACTGTTTTCTACCCTTTTTGAGGACTTTCTGCCATTTTCTCAAAATTTAAAATTGTCGTCTGCAAACTTTTTAAGTTTGGAAGAGTCCAAAATTTGTCGTTTGGGAAAGGGTTAAAAGCTTTCAGAGTCAAACAGCCGAAACGATGAGTGACTACGTGACAACTGTTAAACTATCCTCCAAAATCATTGTAAAGACCTGTTTGAAATTTTGTAGTCAATATTTCAAAGGAGAGTGCACAAACAGGAAATGATCAGACCTAGGTTATTGGAATTTCTGTATCTATTTTTAGTCACTTAACCACATAATCCCGAGTTTTACAGACCCTGAGAAAAAAGCCTTTTGAAAGCAATGTAGGAAAAAGAGAAAATGCTGATAACCAGCATTTTCTCCATTTCCCGCAATGTTTTCTACCCTGCTAGGAATAAATTGCATTTTTAAGTTATATTTATTTTGTCACCTGCAAGTGCTTTTAATTTAGACCGGTCTAAAATTTTGTTGTTTGGTAAAGAGTTAAATTTGAAATCAATAGCAGCAAACATCTACTTTACCCCACTAAGAGATGGGATAAAACCAGATGTTGATGAAATTGGTTTTTCCAAAGTCCCCAGGCCATCATTTTTCACTAAGTAGCGTCCACATGATAGAAAGTAAAACAAAACGGCCTTGAACCCAGACTCTGGTGCAGGGTAAATCTTTTACAAGATGACAAAATTTGAGATCTGTCAAAAGCAGATGTGGTTGAAAATGTAAATTCAAAATGTGACTCAGATTTTTTATTTGCCTTCAAAAAAGAAAAAAAAAAATAATCCTTGGAAGAGAACAGAATGCTGCCTAGCAGCACTGTGTCATTTCCCCTTGATGTTTCTTTACAAATAATCTTTAGGTTAGCTCATTTATGCAACAGACTTCTTTAACCCTTTACCACACAATGCCGACTCTGAAAGACACCTTTTGAAAACAATGTGGGAAAAGGAGAAAATGCTGGTACCCAGCATTTTCTCCTTTCCCCACATTGCTTTCTTCCCTATTAAAAGACAACTTCAACAATTTTGGTCACATTTAATTTGTCCTCTACATATGCTTTCAGTTTGGATAAGTCTAAAGTTTTGTTGTGTGGTAAAGGGTTAAGATTATCACAATGGCACACTTTATGAAGAAATCCAGTTTAAACCCATTACCACACAATCCCTACTTTTGATGACCCTGATAAAGAAGCTTCTAGGAAACATTGTGGGAAAAGGAGAAAATGCTGGTAGCCAGCATTTTCTCCTTTTCCCACAATGTTTTCTACCCTTCACAAAACAAATTTCAAATTTTCAGACTCTTTTACTTTGTCAACTACAAATACTTTCGATTTGGACAAGCCAAAAGTTTTGTCCTTTGGTAATGAGTTAAGAATAAAGGCTGGTACCTTATGAAATGGACTGGTCCAATATCGATGCTGTACCACATCTGATTCAGTGGTATTGGCCAGTTCGTGTTGGGCGTTGAAAATCTGTGTGTGTAATGGTTGAAAGTGTCGTTCTCTATCTCTGTATAAAAAGGAACCAAAAAATATATAAATTGCATACAAAATCTTTTCATCCTTCACCAAATAATCCTATTTGTTATACCCTAGGAGCAAAGAAGGCTTATTAAAAATATTGTGGAAAAAGGAGAGATGCTGGTAGGCAGCATTTTCACCTTTTTCCCAAACTATTAATTACCACATCAAGTACAAATCTTTTAACTCTTTACCAAAGAACAAAATTTTAGACATCTCTAAACTGAAAGGATTTGCAGTTGACATTATTTGAAATTTGTTTTGGGAAATGTTGAAAACCATGTGAAAAAGGAGAAAATGCTGGTTACCAGCATCTTCTCCTTTTCCCACAATGTTTTCATAATGGAATGTTCACAAGGTCGTTAAAAGTCAGGATTGTGTGGTAAAGAGTTCAACAATCCTGAGTAAGAGGCCTTTTGTTAACATCTCTGGAAAGGGGAAAATGAAGTTAAGCAGGAGAAATTGCTCATAATGGCATTAAATATGAGCTTTGTACTTGCAAAAGGTGCTTTAACCCTTTACCAAACAATCCCTGGTTTTTACAACCCTGAGATAGAAGCTTTGAAAACATTGTGGGAAAAGGAGAAAATGCTGGTAACCGGCATTTTCTCCTTTTCCCACAAAGTTTTCTACCCTGTAGGAAACAAATTCCAACTTTTGAGTTAAGCTGACTTTGTCATCTGCAAGTGCTTTAAATCTGGACCAGTCTAAAATTTGGTCGTTCAGTAAAGGATTAATGTACCTTCATGATCCATCCTACCTTGCAGGTCACCACTTAATCATGGATCCAGTTAATTCTGTCAAACAACCTACTGAATCTTGAGGTGAAACCATCCTTTGACAGATAGAAAATTTACCAATAGCACAGGCTGACCCTGGTTGCTTCTTGTTGCAGACAACAAAATAATCATATTCAAAAAATCGAAATTTGTTTCAAGCAGGGTAGAAAAACATTGTGGGAAAAGGAGAAAATGCTGATTACCAGCATTTTCTCCTTTTCCCACAATGTTTTCAAAAGGCTTCTATCTGAGGGTTGTAAAAACCATGGGTTGATTGGTAAAGGGTTAACCACAAGGCAATTCTTGTAACTATGTGAATGGTACTCTGGAAAAAAAAGGTTTAATGCATCTCTATACAATCCATTTTGTCAAATAATCAAATGAATCATGAGGTAGAAGGATCTTTGAACATACAAAAAATTGACCAGCAGCAAATAAGTCTGGACCCAGGCACGCTTTTGTCGACTGCACATGCGGACATGAATCAACCTTTTTTGTAGATTTATTAATCAAATTCCCATGTACAAAGTGGAGGGATGCTGATTTCAGCATGTTTGTTTGTCCGTCAGTCCATCTGCTGGTCAATCCATACTCTAACTCAAAAGCCGTTTGGTGTAGGACCCTGAAACTTTGTGCAAGTGTTGCTCATGAACCAAAGGAGGGCCCTATTATTTTTTAATCACATGTGTCACAGGTCAAGGTCACATTTCCCAGATGCTTTACATCTTTACCACACAATCTGGACTGAGAAAGACAGCTTTTGAAAACATTGTGGTAACCAGCATTTTCTCTTTTTCCAACAATGTTTTCTACCATTCTTAAACCAAAATTTCAATTTTTCAGTCACATTTATTTTGTTGTCTGCAAATGCTTTCAATTTGGTCCACTCCAAAAAGTCTCTTTTGGTACAGAGTTAAACTCCTTTCCAGAGAGCATGGCTACAGTTATGGTCATAGATGATAATAAGATAATAAGTGTTGCCTGCAGAAGGCTGTGTTGCCTCAAACAACTTACCATGGTTTCCAGGAGAGACCATGTATGGTACATGAGCTGCCATTTCCTGTATTTGATTCATAAACACATCGCCAACCTGCAGCATAAAAAATATATGAAAAAAAAGTAAGTTTATCAAATACAAAAACACCAAAATCTCAACCCTTTGGCAACCAACTCTAACTTGATGCACTTTTGTATATAGTGCAGATTACAATCTGATAGCATGAAAAATGCAACCTCTTCTATAACCTACAATGTCTGATATGATGCATTTTTGTTTATTTTCTGGTAAAAAGAACTTAAAACATTGTAACATTTGAAAATGTAAAATGTATATCACCAATAATCTTAAAGAAATTTTTTAAAAGGAACACTTGCTTGTTACAAGCAATCGATCTTTTTCCTATAGTGTTTCCAAAAACTACAGATTAGTAAAGTCATAAATTATCATGTGTACCATGAACTCTTTACCACATAATCCCTTGCTAGTTGCAACAAACCTAGGAGCTAAAACCTGCAAAAACACTGTGGGAAATGAAGAAAATGCTGGTAACCACCATTTTCTTCTTTTTCCACAATGGTTTCTACTCTTTCAGATATATTATCCCATCTTAGCATCAAAGTTTCAAATGCTTTAAATTTGGACCAGTCTAAATTTGGCAAAGGATTAATAACTTTCAGGTTTCATGACGAGGCTGTTTTTGAATATGCCAGAACTCCTGCTCTGTAAAAAGGAGGCTTAGTGCATCTGCAAAAAGTGTCAAATCAGATCGGCTCAGGTTGACCTGAGCCAAAACTTTTCTCTATCAGTGAATCTTTTGTATGCCCAAGGACCAGTCTACCTCATGATTAAGTGGTTTTTGAAAAAGTTAATATAATGGAACCAAAAGAGTATGTGTGATGGCTTGCTTGGTGCTACAGATCACAGAAATGCATCAAGTCCCCTTTTACGAGAGCGTGGCTCCCTTGTTTTAAAGTTTGTTTGGTAATGGATTTTCAAGAGATACAACACTAAACCAAGAAGCAATAGGGAAACAGAAATGTAAAATTATCATGAGAAAAGGACCAAGCACTGGAGAGGTACTCTTTTATCAGCCTTTTTTTTTTTCACAATGTCAAAAAGGAAGAATTTGCAGATCATAAACTGATACATCTCAAATAACAAAATATGATTCTAAAATGAATAGAAAGTATAATGGGAAAATGTGAAATGCTGATAACTCTTTATCCACTATGTTCTGAGAATCTTTTTCTCTCAAAGCTGTTCAAATTTGTAACTAACCCATTACCACTCAATCCCTACTTTTGACGACCTTGAGAGAGAAGCCTTTTGAAAACACTGTGGGAAAAGGAGAAAATGCTGGTAACCAGCATTTTCTCCTTTTCCCACAATGTTTTCTACCCTTCCTAAATCAAATTTGGATTTTTCAGTGATATTGATTTTGTCGTCTGCATTATGCTTTCGATTTAACTAACCTAAAATTTTGTCTTTTGGTAATGAGTTAACTAATAAAAGGTTGATAAAACAAATACTGGTGTCAGTGATACACTATATCTTTTTACTTTGGGTTTTAATTAACCATTTACCACACAAGGCCAAATTTTAACGATCCTGACAAAGAATTATTCTGGAAACATTGTGGGAAAAGGTGAAAATGCTGGTTAGCAGCATTTTCTCCTCTTCCCACAAGGTTTTCTACCTTATTAAGGACAAATTTTGAAATCTGGGCCACCTTTTATTAGTTGTCTGCAAATGCTTTCCATTTGGATCTGTCTGATTTTTTGCAGTGTGGTAAAGGGTTAAATCTTGTTTTCCCCTCAAACTCTTTTGTGGCAGACTTTACCATACAATCCAGACTTTTAATGACCCTTTACAGAGAAAGCTTTCGAAAACATTATGGGAAAAGGAGAAAATGCTGTTAACCAGCATTTTCTCCTTTTCCCCTAATGTTTTCAACTCTCCCCCAAACAAATTGCAATTTCTTCGTTACATCTGATTTGTCGTCTGCAAACAGTTTCAATTTGGACCAGTCGATAATTTTGTCATTTGATAAAGAGTTAAAAACATTTTTATATAGAAATCATTATGAATTCATTTTTGCTAGAAAAAGTAACAATAAAAAATTGAGGCAAATGGAGAAATGGTTGTAAGCAGCATTTTCTACTTTGTTCACAGACGCACCTAGGCAGAGACAGCACTATTGCAAATGAGGCCTGCTCTGTGAAAAATGGGATTTAGCCGGTTACCAAAATGACAAAATTTTAGAATGGTCCAAATTCCAACGGTTTGCAACTTGCAGATGACAAAATTATAATTTGGTTTAGAACGAGAAGAAAACATTGTCGGAAAAGGAGAAAATGCTGGTTACCAGCATTTCCTCCTTTTCCCACAATGTTTTCAAAAGGCTTCTTTCACAGGGGTGTGGTAAAGGGTTAATAAATCATTCTGCAAAAAAAAAGTATCCTCCCAGATCGATCAGCTTTGGTAGAACACACTGGCTGACCTGGGTCAAAGTTTTTTGTTTTAGGTCAATTTTCAGAATGTCTAAGGAGCTGTCTGCCGATCCCTTGATGGGCTTCTAAACAAAATGGATTTAATGGATCCATTGGTTGGTTTATTGTATTGTGTTTAATCCCATTTTCAACATTATTTCAGTCATATGATGGCAGCCAGCGCACCTATCCATGCTTTCCTAGAGTTTATTCCACACAATATTCTTTCCAAGCCAACGGCTACTTTTCCACACAACTACAATTAAAACAAAGGTCAGCAGTGAGGGACGAATGAATCCTGTTGCAGTGACTATCATCAATTCTTGGAAAGAAATTGGCTGAGCCAAGAATCAAGCCAATGTGATCCATTGTTCTCAAGTTCTGTAGGCTACTGACTGAGCTATGGATACATAAATATCTCATTACCAAGAGACAAAATTTCAGGCTTGTCCAAATCAAAAGCATTTGCAAACGACAAAATAAAAGTGAATGAAAACTTGAAATTTCTGAAGAGTAGAAAACATTGTGGGAAAAGGAGAAAATGCTGGTTACTGGTACATGAATATTCTCCTTTTCCTACAATGTTTTCTAACTTATGCTTCTTTCTCAGGGTCATCAAAGGTACAGATTGTGTGGCATTAGGTTATGTGTCAACTTGCTTGACATACATATTATAGTCTTCCCAACTGCTTTGAGAATCAATACAGAAACACAGCCTGAGGAAAAACCAAGTTTTCAATCTGTAATTACAAAGGTAATTAACTCTTTACCACACGAGAAAATTTTAGACTGGTCCAAATTGAAAGCATTTGCAGACGACAAAATAAAGGTGAATGAAAAATTGAAATTTGTTCTGGGAAGGGTAGAAAACACTGTAGGAAAAGGAGAAAATGCTGTTTTCCAGCATTTTCTCCTTTTCCTACAGTGTTTTCAAAAGGCCTCTTTCTCACGGGCATCAAAAGTAGGGATTGTGTGGTAATGGGTTAACACTTTACCTGGGGACATATTCCAGACTTATCCAAAACTGAATGGCTTCTGCAAAAAGACAAAAATGTCTTAAACGATGGGATTTGGCTTTGGAATTACAGCAAAATGTTGCTGGAACAGGAGAAAAATGCTGATTACCGGTACCTGTATTTACCACAACTTTTCCTTTTTTTCCTACAGTGTTTTCAGAATTTATTTTCTCAGGGTAGCAAAGCACAGTATAGTTTAACCCTTTACCAAACACTCCCTAGTTTTTTACCAACCCTGAGATAGAAGCCTTTAGAAAACTTTATGGGAAAAGGAGAAAATGCTTTTAACTAGCATTTCCTCCATTTCCCACGAAGTTTTCTACCCTGCTGGAAACAAATTTCAATTTTTGAGTTACTTTTATTCTGCAAGTACTTTCAATTTGGACCAGTCTAAAATTTGGTCATTTGGTGAAGAGTTAACTCTTTACCACATAATCCCGACTTTTAACGACCCTGACAAAAAAGCCTTTTCAAAACATTGTAGGAAAAGGAGAAAATGCTGGTAACCAGAATGTTCTCCTTTTCCCACAATGTTTTCTACCCTTCCCAAATCAAATTTCTATTCTTTAGTCACATTTATTTTGTCGCGTGCAAATACTTTCAATTTGGACCTGTCTATAAATCTGTCGTTTGGTAAAGAGTTAACAAAGAGTTGACAAAGCAGCAGCTGTTTCCCTTTACTCCAAATATCACAAATGTTGCACCAAATAAATCAGACCTAAATAATACATGTACAAACAAGTGTATTAACCCATTACCGCACAGTCCCAACTTTTGAAGACTCCGAGAAAGAAGCCTTTAGAATCTGAAAACATTGTGGGAAAAGGTGAAAATGCTAGTTACCAGCATTTTCGCCTTTTCCCACAATGTTTTCTACTCTTCACAAAAACAAATTTTAAATTTTCAGTCACTTTATTTTGTCATCTGCAAATGCCTTTCACTTTGGACAAGCCTAAAATATTGTTGTTTGGTACTGAGATAAAAGCATTTGTCAGGGAGTATCTAGTAAACTAGTGGTCAGGGTTGGGAAAAAAAGACAGACTGTGCCCTGCAGTCTTGACAGCACAGTCTGCAAAGAAGCAAGCAGAGTTGTGATAAGCGATAGGGTTTAGGGAACAGATCAATATCGCCCTAATCCTGAATTTTAACAATCCTGAGGGAGAAAGCTTTTGAAAAACATTGTTGGAAAAGGAGAAAATACTGGTAACTAGCATTTTCTTTTTTACCCACAATATTTTCTATCCTATCTCACGAATAACAGAGAAACAAACAAACAAATGTATAGCAGAAATACATGGACCAGGCAGGATTCTAACCTAGAACCTGAAGCACAGAATTGTTTGGTAAACAAAGTTTATTTCATCAGCTTGTGGTTAATATGGGGAAATATTTGCCAGAAAAGGGAAAGGTATGCGAAAATAATGAGTGCCGTAAGGCACGAGTTATTTTCACGGTCCTTTCCCTTTTGAGGCAAATATTAGTGATAAAACTAGTGATCTCAAGTCAATAAACCAGATCTTTGGTAGGAGAAAATTATTCACTGTAACGGGGGAAATAATTCCCCCATCTTAAATTACGTCATTTCTTTACCCATAAAATTTCTAAAAATAGACACATGAAATATAATATATACTCAAACCTACAATACAAACATTAAAATTCTTAATAAACATATCAACTCTTGAAGGAAGACATAAACTAGAGCTGTCACTGAATGAGACTTTACACCCCCACCAGCGCTTTGACAGTATTTTGAACAAAGACGAACATACAGATGGACACACAGAAAGACAGCAGACTGATTCCAGCATAACCCTGAAACAATTCATTTTCTGGGGGTATAATAATTGCATTTCCATGATAAACTTTGTCCTGAATGTCTCAGGAAAGGGGACAGTGCTGATAAATGTGCAGACTGCAAGTTTTCAACAATCTGATCCGAATCTACATTTGGTATAAAAGCAACTAATGTTGTGAAAGGCTGTTTTGGGGTTGAAACTCAATTATTCCCTCATGAATAAATGTTAAACTAAAAACTAAAAATAAATTATAAACAATAATTAAAAGAAAATAAGAACCCTTTACCAAACTAGGTTGAGCAAGTGTTCTCCAAACTGAACATGTTTACAGATAATTGATGTGGCCGAAGTTATAATTTGCATTTGGAAGGGTAAAAACATTGTGGGAATGGGAGAAAAATGCTGATTTCCAGCATTTTCTCCCATTCCCACAATGTTTTAACTCATTACCAAACAACAATATTTTAGGCTTGTCCAAATCAAAAACATTTGCAGATGACAAGATAAAAGGGACTGAAAATTTCAAATCTGTTTTGTGAAGGGTAGAAAACACTGTGGGAAAAGGAGAAAATGCTGGTTACCACCATTTTCTCGTTTTCCCACAATGTTTTCTAAAGGCTTCTTTCTCATTGCCGTCAAAAGTAGGGATTGTGTGGTAATGGGTTAACAAGCCTTTCACAGGCCTAGGTTGTCAAAATTTTGGAGTGTTTGGTAAAGGGTTAAAACTATATACAAGCGAATGAAGAAAAAAAAAACAATCATGTTTCCCTTTCACCATGATGTCAGAGTTACATGCACACAGACCTCGCTGATGTCTACATCTCGTCTCTCTCTGGGCGGCAAGGTACTTGTTAAATTGAGCATGTCATTGGTCTAAGGTGAAACCAAAGTAGATAAAATGATAATTCGTATAATCTTACAAAACTTGGTGATAAAGCCAAAACTAAATTAGTACAATTTTCAAGCTTGTTTTATCCAAGTCAATAGACAAGTTCAAAGTCTATTTAACTCTTTACCAAACAGCAAAATTTTAGACTTTGCCAAATTGAAAGCAATTGCAGATGACATTATAAATGTAACTTATAAATAAAAATTTGGTATGAGGAGGGTAAAAAACATTGTGGGAAAAGGAGAAAATGCTGGTTACCAGCATTTTCTCCTTTTCCCACAATGTTTTCAAAAGGTTTCTGTCCCAGGGTTGTTGAAACCAGGGATTGTTTAGTAAAGGGTTAAGGGGTTTGAAGCCAAGTAAAAAGAAAATTACAAAGCAATTGTTAAATTCTATGCCTTGTGCCTAACTCCTTAATTTTTAGAGTACCATACTTAAAATGAACATTTTCAGTGGATAGAATAGCCAAAAGCATGCAATGATAAGGCTGTTATGGTCAAAATATCTTGTATTATATTAAGACTCTGTAAATCATAGATCAAATTTGTGATTCAACTCAGTCTGATCTTGATCTACTGTCCTCCACAAAGCATTCATAGTAGGTACATGTGCATGTACTATCTGGACTGTTTTAAATTGTATGATTAAATGTTAATGTCAATGTTAGTTGAAATATTTGTGTAAGCTTTAAGAAAAACATTGTGAAGTAGTAAATTTTATTTTACACATATACGACACACCCATCTTGAAAACAGTTGCAGACCAAAAGTTAAATATGGTTTAAATGATTGGATTTGTCTCTGAAAGGTTGGAAAAAACATTGTGGAAAAAGAAGAAAATGTTGGTAAGCTGGTAAGCAGCATTTTCTCCTTTTCCTACAATGTTTGTGATAGCTTTCTTGTGGCTCGGTGTCATTTGAAACCTGAGACGATCTGGTAAAGTATAAAGACTATTTAAAGCAGGTACCTCAGATAAAATGTAAAATCATTATTATAAAAACATTCCTTATGAAAAAATTAGAAGATCCCATATTAAATGAAATAAAACAAAGAGAAGACAAGAAAACAATAAACTTAAAAGGAAACCATTCATTCTATTCCTAAGCCTTTCCATGCAAATTTGCAACTTTTTGTACCTTGTTTTGTTACTATACTTCTATATAACATTGTGGGAAAAGGAGTAATTATTCATAATGAGCAACTGCTCCTGTTTACAAAAAGTGTTCATGAATTAAACAAAAGGAAATCTTTCAACCTTTACATTCTATTTTTCCTTTGTATTTTCTATACTTTCACTTAGGTTAAATTGGTACAGAAAAAACATATGTCTTTAATCCTTTACCACACAAAGACGACTTTTAGCCCCACCCCCTGAAGGCAAAAGCTTTTGAAAACATAGTGGGAAAAGGAGAAAATGCTGGTAACCAGCATTTTCTCCTTTTTCCCACAATGTTTTCTACCCTACTGGAAACAAATTTCAATTTTTAAATTACGTTTATTTTGTAGTCTGCAAGTGCTTTCAGTTTGGACCTGTCTAAAATTTTGTCGTTTAGTAAAGGGTTAAAAAAAAAGCCTTTCACAGCCACAGTTGCTTTTCAGGATCAGACTGCATGCAACATACAGCCCTACCTTAGATCATCCCTATTTACGGCATTTTACCACCTAATTCCAAAGGTATTTCTTACTGCTACCGACTATACGCACAGAACACAAAAAGTGACCACAGCCATGACAGTCACGTAAGCAGAGACACAGCATTAGCTGACAGAGAATGTTGAAATATCGTCTCTTTATCCTGTAGCCACATAATCCAGCCCTTTCGTGATCTCTATGAACAAAGCTTTTTGAACACATAGTGGAAAATAGGGAAAATGCTGGAACCTAGCATTTCTTTGTCTACTGCGTTTTCTTACATTTTCACTCTTTACCACACAATCCCGACTTTTAACGACCCTGAGAAAGAAAGCCTTTTGAAAACATTGTTGGAAAAGGAGAAAATGCTGGTTACCAGCATTTTCTCCTTTTTCCACAATGTTTTCTACCCTGCCAGAAACAAATTTCAGTTTTTGAATTCCTTTTAGTTTGTCATATGCAAGGGCTTTCAATTTGTACTAGTCCAAAATTTTGTCCTTTGGTAAAGAGTTAACCCATTACCACACAATCCCGACTTTAACAACCCTAACAAAAAAATCTTTTGAAAAAATTGTGGGAAAAAGGAGAAAATGCTGGTAATGCAAGCATTTTCTCCTTTTCTCACCACATTTTTTACCTTTCCCAAATTGAATTTCAATTTTTGATTCACATTTATTTTGTCGTCTGCAAATGCTTTCAATTTGGACTTGTCCACAATTTTGTTTTTTGGTACAGAGTTAAAAACAGTATGAATTCCTTTAATTATACAGTATTTCATTTGTCATCAGCAATGCTTTAAATTGGACAATTCCAGAACTTTGTTGGTTAGTAAAGTTTAACTCTTTATCACACAATCCCAACTTTTAAAGATCCAGAGAAAGAAAGCCTTTTGAAAACATTGTTGGAAAAGGAGAAAATGCTGGTAACCAGCATTTTCTCCTTTTCCCACAATGTTTTTTTACCCCTTCCGGACCAAATTTCAATATTTCTGTCACATTTATTTTGTTGTCTGCAAATGCCTTCACTTTGGATCCGGCCTCTAATTTTCTTGTGTGGTAAAAAGTTAATTATACTCTAGACAAACTAATGTGCTAAATTCACCTACATTTTCGCCCTCATTTGGTCCTTCAGGCACCGTTTCGTATAAATTGTAGCCAAAGTCTCCAACATGCAGAATTGCCGAATAAACTCCTTTTAGTGCCTCTGTCACCAGGAATGGCAAACTGTCCGAGTGAATACCTAGGTCACCATATATCATGAACTCTGGTGCCCAAAGCTGAAAGTACACAAAAATAAACACATGATTTTACGGGCAAATTGATCTTGTGCAGCCTGTCAAAGGAACATACAGTGACAAACTCCTACCCCTCTGCCAAACAATCCCATGTTTCACACCCCCCTCTTCCCTCCCACCCTAAAAAACAATTAATTACAAACATTGTGGGAAAAGGAGAAATTTTGGAAAATCGTCATTTTCTCATTTATTCTGTTTCAACTACCCTCTGAGAGAAAGCTTAGGAAAACATTGCTGGAAAAGGATAATAATGCTGGAAACCTTCCAAAGGCTGATCACGTCATCTACATGAAATCAACTTTGGCGTCCGCAAATCCTTTGAATTTGGATAACTCTATAAGTTTTCCATTTAGTATAGTTATTATGACATGGCTTAACTCTTTACCAAACCACAAGTTTTTGGACTGGACCGAATTCGAAGCATCTGCAGACAACAAATTAAATCTTCTTAACTCTTTACCACACGAGAAAATTTTAGACTGGTCCAAATTGAAAGCATTTGCAGACGACAAAATAAAGGTGACTGAAAAATAGAAATTTGTTCTGGAAAAGGTAGAAAACACTGTGATAAAAGGAGAAAATGCTGGTTACCAGCATTTTCTCCTTTTATCACAGTGTTTTCAAAAGGCTTCCTTCTCAGGGCCGTCAAAAGTAGGGATTGTGTGGTAATGGGTTAATATGATGATTTCTGTTTTTTGACAGCGTAAGAAATATTGAACTTAATCAAAATTGAATCATTTAAAATGTTATAAGTATGCATAGGTAGACAGACGAGCTGATTTCTATTAATGGACCCCAGCAGCATCACTTTGCCAGGGTGTTGCAGCATGTTTCTGAAATTATGTTAGCAAAAAATAAATGACTTACCCAGCCTTGTAGTGGAGTTTTGAAAAAGAAAGGCCCAGCACTGATTGAATTACTATATGGCATGTAGTGATATGTTACATCTTCTTTCAGTCCCTGAAATATTAGCAAGTAAAATACATATACTGACCATCAAGTTAATCATTTGTTCTCATAACCATATTTCGACAGGTGAGTGCAACACTACTCTAAGTGCCTGTACATTGTGTTGCACTCACCTATCGATTTGTGTTTGCAACCAATGCAGTCTAATTGGTGATCTACATCGTCTGTTTCACCAAGACAAAGTTTACCTTGATATTGCAATAACATGTACAGAGATTTTCTATCTTGATTTAGGGTAAAATTGAATATACATTACTGTAGGAACATAACTATGCATTTAGCATAATAAAATATTTTGAGAGCGTACAAGAAAAAGATGAAAACACTTTTAGCTACCAACAGCTCTATTTCTCAAAAATGTTTCCCATACCTAGAACAGAACTCCTTTTTTTTTTTTTTTTTTTAAACAGACTATTAGATTTTGAAGGGGTAGAAAAACTGTGGGAAAAGTAGGAAAATGCTGGTAACAAAATTTTCCTCTTTTTCCCTCAAGCTGCATCCTTAGGGTCATTTAACACAGGGTTGTTTAGTTAACCCATTACCACACAATCCCTACTTTTGACGACCCTGAGAAAGAAGCCTTTAGAAAACATTGTGGGAAAAGGAGAAAATGCTGGTAACCAGCATTTTCTCCTTTTCCCACAATGTTTTCTACCCTTCACCAAACAAATCTCAAAGTTTCAGCCATTTTTATTTTGTCGTCTGCAAGTGCTTTCAATTTGGACAAACCTGTAATTTTGTCATGTGATAATGAGTAAAGGTTTACTTGTAAGTTTTGCTTGGTACACTCGATCTGACAATTCTAATCAGTGCCCACAACAAAAGTTGCGTAACTTAATCATTATCTCTTGTTGTATAAGATATATAAGATGAAATATTCAAATACTGCTTTGTCAAAGCAGTTCTGAAATGTCTAAACAAGGATTTGCAAAGTAGCACCTATATACCCAAAGGGACTTGTCAGTGAAATGGTTAAAATCAGGAACACCTGCTGATATCCAGTCACGTGCACAACTAAGCTTCAAGGAGATTTGTTGTCGTGGTTTTGAACTTAGTCCAATGAAAACTGTAGGAGTTGCATGCACAAGAACTTTCTTAACTCTTTACCACACGACAAAATTTTAGACTGGTTCAAATTGAAAGCATTTGCAGTCGACAAAAAAAGGGTAACTGAAAAATTGAAATTTGTTCTGGGAAGGGTAGAAAACACTGTGGGAAAAGGAGAAAATGCTGGTAACCAGCATTTTCTCCTTTTCCTACAGTGTTTTCAAAAGGCTTCTTTCTCAGGGGCATCAAAAGTAGGGATTGTGTGGTAATGGGTTAATGGGCGGACGGATAGACAGACGGACGACCATGGCCATAACACAACATTGGGAAAATAAAAAGTGTAAACAGCATATCAAAGATCAGACATCACAGTTCTTTATAGCTGATTGATTGTATAGTGTTTAACACTTTTTCCAACATTATTTCCACCATATTGTAGCGGACAGTTCACCTACCTATGCTTCCCTGGAGTTTCCCTAGCCAGTTATCTACACAATATTCTTTCCAAGCCACTGGCTGCTTTCCCACATAACCATCATCAAAACATTTATCAGTGGTTGGAGAGGAAGCCTGTCACAACAACTACCATCATTCTTCAGAGAGAAATTGGCCAAGCCAGGGATTGAACCCGCCACCCCTGTTCGCGAGTCTTGAACACTACCAACTGCATTACTAGGGCTTGGCATGTATTTAACTCTTTACCAAACGACCAAATTTTAGACTGGTCCAAATTGAAAGCACTTGCAGATGACAAAATAAACATAACTCAAAAATTGAAATTTGTTTCAGCAGGGTAGAAAACATTGTGGGAAAAGGAGAAAATGCTGGTTACCAACATCTTCTTCTTTTCTCACGATGTTTTCAAAAGGCTTCTATCTAAGGATCGTAAAAACCAGGGACTGTTTGGTAAAGGGCATCTTCGCAAGCCAAGGCTGACGATTCACTACACTACTCTACCCCTGGCGGATCGAGCTTGATTTTTACATTCACCCAATACACTTTTACATTGGACGCAGCCAGCTTTAGCTGCAACAAATGAAATTGCTCGTAGCATTTCATCTTTGATAAAAATAGAACAAGGTCGCTACCTTTCGAATAGAAGGTAAGACATGGAAACCCACGTGGATGTCTGCTTATCGCTTCATGTGTATTCGTAAGCGGTTTGTAAAATGATATTTCATTTGCCTTTAGAAATATGATGTAAAGGGGGGTAATAACCAGCATCCAATAAAGGGCGCATCACAGGAATCTTGAAATCGGGCTCAATCCGCCAAGGTAAGATCCACGTAATGATCGTAAACTTGGCTCGCGAAGAGGGGTAAAGGGTTAAAGCAATAGTACTATGATGCATATGACCTACAAAACAACACATTACCTGTAACACCACTCTATGTAGGTAAGGAACCTGTGCTTTAGGGTCAGGTAACTGGCTTCTTGTTCCACTGGCTGTGATATTTATGTTCCATTCCGTTTCGCCATATCTAACCTCTGTGGAGCATTCTGATATTGTCGACCACATGATTACCATTTCTTGCACTGTATCTCCGTAAGCAATATGGACTTGCTGGGGTGCACATACCACTGGAAAATAGTCAAAATAACATTTTAACGGTTTGCATTTTAAGAGCAACTTAACCCTTTCCCAAACGACAACATTTTAGACAGGTTCAAATTGAAAGCACTTGAAAGCACTTGCAGACGACAAAATAAACGTAACTCAAAAACTCAAAACTCAAAAACTGAAATTTGTTTCCTGCAGGATAGAAAACATTGTGGGAAAAGGAGAAAATGCTGGTTACCAGCATTTTCTCCTTTTCCCACAGTGTTTTCTAAAGGCTTCTGTCTCAGGGTCATAAAAACCAAGGGTTAAGACAGGTAAGGGACACTTTGTAATGCCACAATTTTTAATCTTGTAGCAGTTAACCCTTAACCAAACAACAAAATTTTGGACTAGTCCCAATTGAAAGCATTTAAAGACCACAATATAGGTGTGACTCAAAAATTGAAATCTGATTTGGGAAGGCCAAGGGTATAAAACATTGTTGGAAAAGCAGAAAATGCTGGTTAAAACCTTTTGCAGACAAATAAAATAAAATAACAAATCAAAAGTTGCTAAATTATGACCAGAATTGTCTCTGAGATTAAATTTTGTCAGAAAAATGAAAGTGCTGGTTACCAGCATTTTCTCCTTTTCCCACCATATTTTTAAGGAATAATTCACAGTATCTCAGGACTGAATGATAATGGGTTGAGTTTTTTTCTGTTTGTTAACCCTTTCCCAAACAATTCCTGGTTTTTACAACCCCCAAGATAGAAGCCTTTTAAAAACTTTGTGGGAAAAGGAAGAAATGCTGGTAACCAACATTTTCTCCTTTTCCCACAATGTTTTCTACCCTCATGGAAACAAATTTCAATTTTTGAGTTGTGTTTATTTTGTTGTCTGCAAGTGCTTTCAATTTGAACCAATCTTAAATTTTGTTGTTTGGTAAAGTGTTAAAGTAAATTTTCATCAAAAGCAAGTAAGTCAGCCGATAATAATGATAATCCTACCCTGGCTTAATACTTGGGAATGCAACATCTGATTGATAAAAATAAGTAGCTGTCATGTTTATTGCGTCTGTCTCTGTTATTCTAAATTAGGTAACACTTGGAATGGCCATAAGTGCTTCTCTGATCAAATACAGAAGTTAAAACTCATTACCAAACAACAAGATTTTAGGCTTGTCCAAATCGAAAGCATTTGCAGATGACATAATAAAAGTGACCCAAAATCTGAAATTTGGTATGTGAAGTGTAGAAAACATTGTGGGAAAGGGAGAAAATGCTGGTTACCAGCATTTTCTCCCTTTCCCACAATTTTTTCCTAAAGGCTTCTTTCTCAGGGTTGTCAAAAGTAGGGACTGTAAGATAATGGGTTATTTCTTAAATATACTAAACAATATTATGTTAACCCATTACCACACAATTCCTACTTTTGACGCCCCTGAGAAAGAATCCTGTAGAAATCATTGTGGGAAAAGGAGAAAATGCTGGTAACTAGCGTTTTATCCTTTTCCCACCATGTTTTCTACCCTTCACAAAACAAATTTCAAATTTTGTCGTCTGCAAATGCTTTCAATTTGGCCAAACCTAAAATTTTGTCATTTGGTAATGAGTTAACTGTATTTGCATCCCTGCAAAAGAAGGCTGTTAAAGATTTTTTTTAGAATACTGGCATAATAAAAATCACAGGTAACCACCATTTTCACCTTTTCCAGAAAGTTTTATTATACCCTTTCACAAATTTTTCTAACAGACAGCACCTGTGTCCCATCCTGATCTCATCCATAAGTTAATAAACAGACAAACCATAAAGGGTTGGTATTACGTCCAGAGTCATATTCCTCCGAACAGAGTTTAACCTTTTACCACACAATTCCCACTTTAACTCTTTACCATTTAACAACAATGTTTTAGACTTGTCTAAATCGGAAGCGTTTGCAGACAACAAGATGGACACATCTCAAAATTTGAGATTCGTTTCCAGGAGGGCAGAAAACATTGTGGGTAAAGGAGAAAATGCTCATTACCAGCATTTTCTCCTTTTCCCACTATGTTTTCAAAAGGCTTCTAATAATTCTTAGGGTCGTAAAAACCAGGGATTGTTTGGTAAAGGGTTAAACCCCCTGAGAGAGAAGCCTTATGAAAACTATGGGAAAAGGAAAAACCGGCATTTATTTTTCTCCTTTTCACACAAAGTTTTCTATGTTCCTATCAACCAAAAATTGCACTATTTCAACCACCATTAAAATGTTGCCAGCCAATGGGTTCATTATGGATATGTGTACAATGTGTGGGAAAGAGTTAGGTCAGTTTGGCAAAAAATTTCGGAACACAGTAAGAATGACTTTGGTGTTACAGGGGCTATAAAGACTGTCAAAACAGGATTGTTTAATAAAGATCATCTTCCCAAGTCAAGATGACGATCACTGCATACGTCTCAAGATCTATGTAGTGATCGTCAGTTTGTCACCTTGGCTTGCAAAGATGGGTAAAGGTTTGTGAAATTCTTGTGCTAATGTACATTATGATGAGACTGATCTTGACCTACACTTTTACATCATTAAATTACGCTAGAAAAACAAAGGATCTGGACTTTGTTTTCTAGCGCTTCACATTTACATGTATTTGGTATTCATAGACAACTTATAGAGGCTTAGACATACTAAATATTATCGCATTAATTTGTAATGTTTCGTCACATCTGTGATTGATTTTTTTTCTTCATATTAAAGGTGGGTTTTTAGGTTTTTCACATCACACCAAATTAATACAAATCAATACAAATCATCAATAATTAAGAATCATAATATTACAAAAAATTTTTTTTGGAGTGGTATTCCCCTAAAAAGCTATGTAGCCTCTTAACCCTTTCCCAAACAAGCCCTTGTTTTTATGTGTCTGCACTACAAGCCTTTTGAAAACACTGTGGGAAAAGGAGAAATTGCTCATAATGAGCAATTTCTCCTTTTCCCACAGTGTTTTCTACCCATTTGGAGAACTTTCTGCCATTTTTATCAAATTTGAAATTGTCGTCTGCAAACTCTTTGAGTTTGGAAGAGTCTAAAATTTGTCGTTTGGGAAAGGGTTAAACTATTTTTAGATTTTGCGCCAAAATTCAAAAAAGCATTTTAGGTGACTGGCATGTGCTTAATTATGCTTAAATTCCATAACATAACAAACATGTAATTATTTTTTCATGTTTTCTTCGGACGTTGTGTTCAAAGCTTCGTCTGTGTATTTCCAGTGTGTAAAGCAGCAAGTTGCTCATGTAAAAATAGACCCTGTTTCCCGTTGGCATTGACCTGGGCTGTAGTAAATCTTTAATTTCTCTGTCAGATGGTTTTTGACAACTGGGGTTTTATGAATGAAAATTGTAAGGTTTTGGGAGTATAAAGATTATTCTTTTGTCTTTTCGTATATTTTTTGTCCCAAAATCTGAAGAGCCACCTTTAATGCTATGAGACGAATGCTGTATTTTAAGTTTCTACAGTTGTGATTGACCGACACAGAATCAAAGAGTTGAGAACCCTGAAGTGGTATTTGTCAAGGAAATCCACTTGTGGAATTAGTAGTTTGAAAGAAACAGAGACATGTTGTTCAAATATTGGCTTAAAAGTCAACCCACTAAGCAAATGAATACTTTTTTGGTTAAAGGGAGAGTACTCATGACAAAGTTTGGTTTATTTTTGTATAACTGGTCTCCCTTTGATCATTAGGAGGAAGCAGGAGTAACGCCCCTTGCCAGCAGGATGCATAACCAATAGAGAGAAAAATCCTGTTGATATATCGAACAAAATTAAGTTTGTTCCTGAAAACTATAACTTTGAAATATCTCTAGCCTTTTACATTTAATTTCCAACATTACAATCAATTACCTTGATTTATAAATATTCATGAGCAATCAAATGAGTAGCGCGCAATCATAGGACAAACAAGCCATGGAACGAATTGGTTTTGAAACGAAAATGCCAAGGGTCAGTAGGCAAATTTGTATCATTGCGCCAAAAAAAGGCTATGAGCGAGAGAGGCTGTTTTCAATCAAAAATAAGTACATGTATCTCAACTATCAATGGCCTCACCCAATGTGTTAATATGCCATTTCAAATTACATATCTGAGTGCCATCGTAAAACTCATTTGTCTGAGAAAAAATGAGTTTAACTGGGTTTATTTCCTTCGGCTTTGCACAAAATAAGATACATGGTTATCAAAATTCAATCTTGAACTCATAGTGGTATTGTTTTTGACAAATACCACAAAAATATCAGCTTGCCTGATAAGTAGTCACTGAGTTTGGTTTTGAATATCCTTGGAACCCAGGTTTAAGCATTACGTTACTCTCCAGGATGGGTTTTGAAAGTCTTTGGTTCCAGTTCCATTTTGGGCAAGATTTTTTTTTCGGTATTTCTGTTTTATTTTCCAACTAAGACTTAATTTTCAGTCGCATACTCATGATTTCTCATTCAAAAATAGTAATTTTCTACCCATGTAAAATTTTGGGTCAAGTTCTGGTTTCCTGCACATTATGAAATACTCTGAACAAAAAGAAGACATAAAATCTAAAAACTCTGTATCAATTTTGTTGCAGGCTGGGAAAAAAATATATAGCATTCTGTTTGCAAGGCATAATAAATTATATGCAACGTGACCTACATCATACATGTAAATACATGTAGGTTATAATTATGTTACATGACATTTGTGCTATAATGACAACCATTTTTTTTTAACCCTTTTCACACAATGCCAAGCTTTTAACCCATTACCACACAATCCCCACTTTTGACGCCCCTGAGAAAGAAGCCTTTTGAAAACATTGTGGGAAAAAGGAGAAAATGCTGGTTACCAGCATTTTCTCCTTTTCCCACAATGTTTTCTACCCTTCACAAAACAAATTTCAAATTTTTAGTCAGTTTTAATTTGGACCAGTCTAAAATATTTTCATTTGGTAACGGGTTAAAGGCCTTAACTCATTACCAAAGAACAATATTTTAGCCTTGTCCAAATCGAAAGCATTCGCAAATCTATGACAAAATAAAAGTGAGTGACAATTAGAAATTTCTTGTATGACGAGTAGAGAACATTGTGGGAAAAGGAGAAAATGCTGGTTACCAGCATTTTCTCCTTTTCCCACAATGTTTTCAAAAGGTTTCTATCTCAGAGTCGTCAAAAGTAGGAATTGTATGGTAATGGGTTAAGGTTGATGGCTGTGGAAACATTTTGTAAAGAGAAGAAAATGTTTGTACCAGCACAAAACCTTCTATCCTATCAAAGTACTCCTTTTTCCGCACAAAACCTTCTATCCTATCAAAGTCAAACTCCATCATTTCAGCCAGCTGTATATTACCTTTACAAAGCTTTCAATTTGGACAAGGCCTTAACTCTTTACCACACAACAACATTTTAGACAGGTTCAAAATGAAAGCATTTGCAGACGACAATATAAAGGTGACTGAAAAATTGAAATTGGTTCTGGGAAGGGTAGAAAACACTGTGGGAAAAGGAGAAAATGCTGGTTACCAGCATTTTCTCCTTTTCCTACAGTGTTTTCAAAAGGCTTCCTTTTTAGGGGCGTCAAAAGTAGGGATTGTGTGGTAATGGGTTAATGGGACAGGGTCAAGCACAGCTTTTGAAGGCCATTAATGATAATGACACATACATTTGTACATGTATTGGAAACAATCTGTCACGCAGTTCATTTAAAAACATATGGTTGACAACATCTGTGTCTGTCAAGCACAGCAACACAGTGACTAAGTCTGTCTCAGTCTCTTTTCCATAGCAACAGCCAGACTGAATAACTCCGTGGTTTACAAATCTGACTTGAGATCTGGTGGTTGCAATTCAATACCTGGATGAAGCAAACTTTAATTTCTTTGAAGTTTTTGCCTCAGTACAGTCTGCAGATAACAACAAAAATATATTACCGGTATGCTATTCCATATATCTGATAAATGAGTATAAGCTGCCAGAGGGATGAAAATCAATCCCATTTTTCATACATCAGTGTTATATATCATGCCAAGTATAATAACTCTTTACAAAGCAATTCTAAGTTTTCAGAACCCAGTGAAAGAGGTGACCAGCATTTTCTCCTTTTCCAACATTGTTTTCTACCCTATCCTAGAGCTTCAGTTTATTTGTACCCATTTTGAATTTATTTTCAATACAAATTTACAAAGCGATGATACAAATTTTATGTCTTTACCAACAACAAATTCCTAGCATTTGTAAACAACGAATTAAATGTGACTGAAAAATCGAAATTTGATTTGGGAATGGTGGAAAAGATTGTGGGAACAGGAGAAAATGCTGGTTACCAGCATTTTCTCCTTTTCCCACAATGTTTTCAAAAGGCCTTAAACCTCAGGGTTGTCAAAAGTTGTCATTGTGTGGGTATAGTGTTGAAATAGACTAAGTTTGTTGTTACAGAAAGGGCTGAATGAGATGTTGTGTTCCATGGTTATATTCATGAAATAATCTTCTTTCTATCGTGGTATATCGTTCAATAAACCACAGTTGTGAGTTATGCGGCGCAATAAATAATCCACGAGGGCGATAGCCCGAGTGGGTTATTCTTTGCGCCACATAACTCACAACGTGGTTTATTGAACGATATACCACAATAGAAAGAACTTCGGATTATTTCGGTTCTAACATGGCCAATTCTTAGTGAAATGAAAACAAGTTCAAACTTAAAGTAAAAACGCGGATGAAGACTATGCACCATTGAATAACTCACTCATTGAATGACGTCACTCGATATAGGATGGCGTCACTCTACATGGATAATCACAGATTTTACCACATTTTCCTTGCACTGTATTTACAGAGCCAAAGTCGCCTGTCATGTTAGAATTTCTGTTTTACAAATTGTTACCTCTACAATAATTATGACTTTTATTGTCTTAGGTCTTGTGTAAAAATGGGATTTGATTTTCATCCCTCTGGCAGATCACTTTTGGAAACATTGTGGCCAATGGTAAAACTATTCAAAATCAGTTAACTCTCCATTTATAACAATAATATTATCATTATTATGACATAGATGGGGAATGGGCAAAAGCCCACTAGGACAAAAGCCCACTGACAAAAGCCCACAGTTAATTTTGGCAGGGAGGATAAAAGCCCACTGTTTATAAAAGAGTGTTACAAAATCATTTTTTTATCATTTTAGTATGAAAGCATTTTCCGCTTTTCAGAATATGTTTTCTACTCTTCCAAAGACAAGTCACTTCAAAGTTTTTAATTAAATACATGATTATTACTAAAAGTGGGATTTTGTCCTTGTGGGCTTTTGTCCTAGTGGTGTTTTGTCCAGTGGACTTTTGTCCTAGTGGGCTTCTGTCCTACACCCAACATACATGTACATGTACTTATAGATGTGCTTTCACATTTAAAACCCTAACTTTTATAAGCTGAGGAGCCCATTTTTTGCACAGTTGCCTCAAACTCTTTCCTTTTCAATGTAAATTTCTCTTTCAAGTATCAGATCAGAATGCAAAGACATAGCAGCCTGATCATAGATCTGCAGTGTCCCTTGCCTGATACTGGACTCTAAACACTTTATCACACAATCCCGACTTTTAATGAGTAAGAAGCCTTTTGAAAACATTGTAGGAAAAGGAGAAAATGCTCGGGTAACCAGCATTTTCTCCTTTTCCTACAATGTTTTCTACCCTTCCCAAAACAAGTCTTAATTTTTCAGCCATGTTTATTTTGTTGTCTGCAAATACTTTCAATCTGGACCCGTCTAAAATTTTGTTATTTGTTAATGATCAACATTATAATCTTCAAATGATATATATTAAAGTTTCGTAACAGGTTTAAAAAAAAGCTAAATATATTTAGTTAGTAGCCAAAATGGTTTCAAGTGGTCTACTGTACTCTTAATTTACACATATTTCTTTCACATCGATTGAGAAACAAGTTCTTATAACTTCTGCTAATCTCTCTCGATTCTGCTTCCTGGGAACTACACCAGTACTCGCGCTGAAAGTGGGCCAATAAAAAATGCCAAGTTGACACCCGCTCCCGGGTATCAAACTCAGGACCTTTAGGTTATGAGGCCGACGCTCTACCTCATGACCACAGACAGTACACTGTCACTCTACTCTTGTTTCAGGAAGTAACAGGTTAAACCTTTACCACATAATGCTCATTATGAACAATCCTGAAAAAGAAGCCTTTTGAAAATATTTTAGGAAATGGCGAAAATGTAGGTGACCAGCATTTTCTCCATTTCCAATAATGTTTTCTACCCTAACCAAGAAAAATTGCATCATCTGAGCCACATTAAACCTGTTGTCTGCAAACATTTTCAATTTTGACAAGGTTGAAATTTTGTCATTTGGTAAAGGGTTAATTCAAAGCTCTGTATTTCAAGCAGCTGTTGCCAGTAATATCATGTGATCAGTTCTCTGGCTATTAAACCTATACCACACAATCCCGACTGTTAACGACCCTAAAAAAGTAAGCTTTTGAAAACATTGTAGAAAAAGGAGAAAATGCTGATAACCAGCATTTTCTCCTTTTCCCACAATGTTTTCTACCCTTCCCAAATCCAGTTCAAATTTTTGAGTCACATTGATTTAGTCATCTGCAAATGCTTTCAATTTGGACAGGTCCAAAATTTTGTTGTTTGGTAAAGAGTTAACCCTTTACAACACAATCCTGACTGTTAATGACCCTGAACAGAGAAGCCTTTTGAAAACATTGTGGGAAACAGAAAAAGCAATGGTGACCAGCATTTTCTCCTTTTCCCATAATGTTTCCTCCTCTATCAGTGCTGGTTACCAACCCAACATTGTCCATTTTTGTACACAATCTTTTAAAAAAGCTGTCTCCTTCAGAATCATTTCAACTCAGCACTGTTTGATAGTAAAAGTTGCAGTGCCTTAGAAGAAACTAAACTACATGAATACAGCCCTTGGTCTAAGGAAACATGTGGGCTTGTGAACTGTAAATGTAAATATCCTTGACCAAATTGAAGCATTGCATCATAATAATATTGTACATGTTCTGATTCTTCGGCCCACACTTATCACATCAGTTTTTGTAAAACTTTGTCTAACCTTTACAAAGGGAAAAAATTTAGACATGCCCAAATTGAAAGCTCTGGCAGGTGACAAAATAACTGACTCAAAAATAGAAATACAACTTTGATCTTTGGAAGGGTAGAATACAGTATGGAAAAAGCAGAAAAAGCTGGTGAGTAGTATTTTCTCATTTTCCCACAATGTTTCCAAAAGGCCTTTTCCTAAGGGTTATTAAACTTCGGATCACATGGGGAAGAGAGTTAATGATAAAAACTCGAAGAAAAGAGAAAATAACATTTAAAAGCCAAAGATTAGCAACTGACGTCTTCTATGGAAGCCACAAAATATACTATTTTTGGACTTTCAATTAAACTGCAGCTTTATCATCCATTCAAAGAAAATTTAACCCATTACCACACAATCCCTACTTTTGACGCCCCTGAGAAAGAAGCCTTTTGAAAACACTATGGGAAAAGGAGAAAATGCTGGTAACCAGCATTTTCTCCTTTTCCCACAGTGTTTTCTACCCTTCCCAGAACGAATTTTTATTTTTCGGTCACCTTTATTTTGTGGTCTGCAAATGCTTTCAATTTTGACCAGTCTAAAATTTTCTGGTGTGGTAAAGAGTTAAGTAAAAACCTATGCTTTAACTCTCTCTGTTTAAGTAATGGCTTTGAAAGCAGCAATTTTGTTGTGTAAATTACTGCTTTATACAGAAGTTGGAGGGAAGTTTTTTTTTGTATTTTTGTCTAACTCATACCTTTTGATGCCCCTGAGAAAGAATCCTATAGAAAGCATGGTTGGAAAAGGAGAAAATGCTGGTAACCAGCATTTTCTCCTTTTCCCACACCGTTTTCTACCCTTCATAAAACAAATTTCAAATTTTCAGTCACTTTTATTTTGTCGTCTGCAAATGCTTTCAATTTGGACAGACCTAAAACTTTGTTGTTTGGTAAAGAGTTAAAATGTTAGTGGGTAACCCTTCCAATTATTCTCCATCAATACATGTATCAATAAATATGCATGTATGTAATATTTATTACTAATAAGTTTTTGAAAATATTAAATGTACTTCTGTGTAGCCTTGATTCTTGAAACATTCCAGATTAATAACAACCTAAAAGAAGGCCTAAAGTGAAAATGATTTGAGACTAGGCAAATATACTGGAAAAAATAAAGCGGGGTTTCATACAGTGTGATTAATTTTTTTTTCATACCTCCATGAAAACAAAAATATTCTCTTCATTCCTTCAATGGCTTTTCTATATCTTCTTTTTCTCAAATAAATAGGTTTTGAAAACAGTGTGGAGTAGGTAGCCAAAACTTGTTACAGAAAAAAAAAGGTCATTATCTCCCCATATTTTCCTTGCCCTGAATTGTTTCTTTTGACACTGTTTTAAAATAGGTGCTTCAACTGGCACAGAATGTCAGGATTAGACAGTGCAGCACTTGTAGCCTGATCTTTATCTGTTTACCACACAATCCTGACTTTTCATGACCCTGAGAAAGACAGCTATTGAAAACACTGTGGGAAAAGGAGAAAATGCTGGTAACCTGCATTTTCTCCTTTTCCCACAATGTTTTCTAACCTTCCTGAGTAAAGTTTTAATTTTGGATTCACAATTATTTTGTCATCTGTTCAACTGCCTCCAATTTAGACCAATCCAAAATTTTGACATGTGGTAAAGAGTTTTCATTTGCTACACTGCTAAAGCAGCTGTTATATTGTTTGGAAAAATATGGACCAAGACAGCTTTGATTAGGATTTCTTTGTTAATAATGACTTGTAGAATTAATATTCTCAGTAACTTTACCACATAATCCTGTAACAACCAAAAGAAATAAGCATCTGCAATCGCTTTCAATTTGGACAAGTCTAAAATTTTTACAATTGATAAAGAATTAAGCCTTACTTCTTGTACACTAAAATAAGACCTGCTAATAACTATCTTGATAAGAGAGGATATCAAAAAGTCTTGACTCTCACATAGAATTTAGAGCCAGATATCTAGATTTAACTTATTACCAAACGACAGAATTTTAGGTTTGTCCAAATCGAAAGCATTTGCAGACAACAAAATATAAGCGACTGAAAATTTGAAGTTTCTTTTGTGGAAGGGTAGAAAACATTGTGGGAAAAGGAGAAAATGCTGGTTACCAGCATTTTCTCCTTTTCCCACAATGTTTTCTAATGTTTCTAAAGGCTTCTTTCTCAAGGTTGTCAAAAGTAGGGATTTTGTGGTAATGGGTTCAACTGCTTTATTTTTCAACATAGTCCCCTTGCATCTCCACACACTTGTTCCATCTAGTTTGGCAGTCATTGAAACCCGATCGGAAGAAGTAAACATCTTCGTCCACAAACCAGCCATCGATAGCAGTAGTCAAATCATCATCATCATCAAACCTCTAGCTCTAAGGTATTTTTTCAATCTGGGAGAGAGGAGAAAGTTGCTGGGGGCTGGGTCTGGAGAATAGGGTGGGTGAAATAGGAGTTTGTAGTCACATTCGCTCACAGCTTTCATTGCACCTCAGCTGGTATTGACTGGCATGTTGTCCTGCATCTTCGCCAGCCAAGTTTACGATCACTGCGTGGATCATACCTTGGCGGATTGAGCTTGATTTTTACAACCCCCCGATACGCCTTTTCATTGGATGCAGCCAGCTCTGGCTGCAACGAATGAAATCGATCCTAGCATTTCATCTTTGATAAAAATAGAACACGGTCTCTACCTTTCGAATAATAGGTAAAACACGGAAACCCACGTGGAAGCCTGCTTATCGCTTCATGTGTATTCGTAAGCGGTTTGTAAAACGATATTTCATTTGCTTTTAGAAACATGATGTAAAGGGGAGTAATAACCAGCATCCAACAGAGGGCGCATCACAGGAATCTCAAAATCGGGGTCAATCAGCCAAGGTAAGATCCATGTAGTGATCGTAAACTTGGCTCGCGAAGATGGTTGTCCTGGTGAAGCAGAATCCAAGGATGGATTTTACCGCAGCGTCTTCTCCCTGATGGATCGGTACACCGGCTTCAGTAGGAACAATGCTTCAGTACAGTACCATGTTGAAAATATTTTAGCAATTAAAATCTGGTTATCCGACTCTTTCTATGTGAGGCTCAAAACTTTTTTATATCCCCTTGTAGTTAACAAAATTACATAATTTTAGATCTTTCAAGACTGAATGCAATTGTAGATAAAAAAAAAACAAAATGTGACTCAAAGAAAAAAACATGTTTTTGAAAAGGTAAAAAATACTGTTTGAAAAAGGAGAAAATGCTGGAATCTTGTGGTAGAGGGTTAAAGCATTTATGGACATTAACACATTACCCTGGTTTTAACAACACTGAGAAAAGCTTTTGAAAGCATTGTGGAAAAAGGAGAAAATGCTGACAACCAGCATTTTCTCCTTCATCCACAATGATTTTGAAAGGTTCCTTGTCTAGGGTCCTTAACTCATTACCAAACAACAATATTTTAGGTGTGTCCAAATCGAAAGCATTTGCAGACAAAATAAAAGTGACTAAAAATTTAAAATTTGTTTTGTGAAGGGTTTCGGGGTTGAAAGCATTGCGGGGAAAAAGAGAAAATACTGGTTATCAGCATTTTCTCCTTTTCCCACAATGTTTTCTAAAGGCTTCTTTCTCAGGGTCTTCAAAAGTAGGGATTGTGTGGTGATGGGTTTAACCCATTACCACACAATCCCTACTTTTGACGACCATGAGGAAGAAGCTTTTAGAAAACATTGTGGGAAAAGGAGAAAATGCTGGTAAGCAGCACTTTGTACTTTTTCCACAATGTGTTCTACCCTTCACAAAACAAATTTCAAATTTTCAGTCACTTTCATTTTGTCGTTTGTAAATGCTTTTGATTTGAACAAACCTAAAATTTTGTTGTTTGGGAATGAGTTAAGGAACTGTTTGACATAAGGTTTACCAAATAATGATTGGCAATGTAAAGATTCCCTATAAAGCAAAACAGTGTTGGACAAAATGTCAATGGTCTTTTGTCATGATTTTCCCATAAAAAGCTGTAACAGAAAGTGTGGTATGCATAAATATGGTACTTAATTATACAGATATTTCTAGGAATTTATACGTAAAATACCACATCAATATAACTAAGTGCTGTATTTAACCCTTTTTTTGTATTTCTATGGTATCTCTAATTGACCCTAAATAACAGCAAGGATGAAGCCGTTTCTCATGTGAAAATGATACCTTTTGATAGCATAGAAAACATTGTGACAAAAAGGTGAAATTGCTCGTCACGAGCAATTTCAACTTTTGCCACAATGTTTTCCAAAGTCTCCTTCAAGCAATGCATAGAAATGAGTATCTATGGAGTAAAGGGTTAACTCTTCACTGCATCTGAATGCCAACATTTTGAATTTATCCAAATTCAAGCATTTTGCAGTCCAATAACGAATCAAATAACTCAAATATTCAAGGATCTATCTTGAAATCAGAAAAGTGTAAACAAAAAGTACACAAATGGATGAAATGCTTGGAACCAGCTTTCTTTCCTTTTTTGACAATGTTTCAAAAATGCCTTCAAACAAGTATATAATTAATGGGTTAACCCATTATCACACAATCCCTACTTTAGATGACCCTGAGAAAGAAGCCTTTTGAAAACATTGTGGGAAAAGGAGAAAATGCTGGTAACCAGCATTTTCTCCTTTTCCCACACTGTTTTCTACCCTTCATAAAACAAATTTCAAATTTTCAGTCACTTTTATTTTGTTGTCTGCAAATGCTTTCGATTTGGACAGACCTAAAAATTTGTTGTTTGTTAAAGAGTTAAAACGTTAGTGGGACCCTTCCAATTATTCTCCATCAATACATGTATCAATAAATATGCATATAGGTAATATTTAATACTAATAAGTTTTTGAAAATATTACATGTACTTTTGTAGCCTTGATTCTTGAAACATTCCAGATTAATAACAACCTTGAAGAAGGCCTAAACTGAAAATGATTTGAGCCTAAGCAAACATACTGGAAACTTGCATTTTTTCCTTTTTCCACATTTTTTTTTCAGCATTCTACAGTTAAATTCAATCACTTGGGCCACATTTTATCATCTGAAAAGCTAACAAAATCTGAAGATTTCTAAAATTGTCACCTAGTTCAGTATCAAGACAGCACTACCATTCTGTAACTACCTCTATATTTTGAAAGATGCCATACTTCTTCAAAATACAAAATGGCAAAGTGAAATTTTGATCATTCTCTTCTTTTGCTTGATGTTTTTGCATGTGCTGAATTGTATCAATTCTTCAACACATGAAAAACTTTCAACTTGTCTATAGATCTGAAGCATTTGTATTTGGCAGGTCCATTGTGTCTGAAATAATGGAATTTTTTTCACAAAAGTAGAAAACAAAGTACCTTCACCTTTATCCACTATCTTTTCTGTATTGACAGACAAAGCTTACCATTTGACTTACACTTAACTCATTACCACACGACAAAATTTAGGTTTGTCCAAATTGAAAGCATTTGCAGACGACAAAATAAAAATGACTGAAAATTTGAAATTTGTGTAGTGAATGGTAGAAAACATTTTGTATTTGTAACCTGTCACTGGAAAAGGTACACCTGTGAATTCCGCACATCATTTAGATGAAAACATGTCAATAATAGGGAAAAGGAGAAAATGCTGGTTACCAGCATTTTCTCCTTTTCCCACTATGTTTTCTAAAGGCTTCTTTCTCAGGGGCGTCAAAAGAAGGGATTGTGTGGTAATGGGTTAATTTAGCATGTATCAATGCTCTATATTTTGGCAAATCTAAAATTTTGGTTTTTGTAAAGAGTTAACCCATTACAACACAATCCCTACTTTTGACGCCCCTGAGAAAAAAGCCTTTTGAAAACACTGTAGGAAAAGGAGAAAATGCTGGTAGCCAGCATTTTCTCCTTTTCCCACAGTGTATTCTACCCTTCCCATAACAAATTTCCGTTTTTCAGTCACCTTTATTTTGTCGTCTGCAAATGCTTTCAATTTGAACCAGTCTAAAATTTTCTCATGTGGTAAAGAGTTTAACTGTGGTTTGTGTGGTAAATGGTAAATTGATGTTGATTGTTCCTGTTTTACAGGAATGTTTTTTAAAACAGCCACTAATATGTTGCAAAACTTCATTCCGAGAGTGGAAATGAATGAAAAAGCCTGACTCAACCAATTGACTTGGCATCTTTAACAAAATTTCTTCTTCACTTCAGAAACCTGTGTGGCATCTTCAGTCCTCAGCAGAAACAAATCTGATATCACAAATTTATATAAAGCAAAAAGTCACTTAGTATAATAATGATTATTGTCTTTCATGAATTAATCACCATAATTTATCTAGTTTAGCAGAAATAATTACCTATTCTCTCTTATTAGCATACACTTGTTTTAACTGGAAATGTCAAAAACATGACAACAGGGTGATTGGAACACAGCAGTGTGTTACAGAAATATTATATAACCCTTTATAACACAATCCCGACTTTTAACGACCCTTAGAAAGAAAGCCTTTGAAACACAGTGGGAAAAGGAGAAAATGCTGGTAACCAGCATTTTCTCCTTTTCACACAATGTTTTCTACCCTTTCAAATCAAATTTTAATTTTTGATTCATAATTACTTTGGTTGTCTGCAAGTGCTTTCAATTTGGACAAGTCCAAAATTTTGTGGTTTGATAAAGAGTTAACTCATTACCAAACAACAATATTTTAGGCTTGTCCAAATTAAAAGCATTTGCAGACGACAAAAGAAAATTTACCGAAAATTTGAAACTGGTTTAGTAAAGAGTAGAAAACATTATGGGAAAAGAAGAAAATGCTGGTTACCAGCATTTTCTGCTTTTCCCACAATGTTTTAGAGAACTAAAGGCTTTTTCGCCAGGGTCGTCAAAAGCAGGGATTGAGTGGTAATGAGTTAAAGGAGGCTAACAAACTTTTTATGGTCAAACAAAACTTCAAAAATGTTTCATCACAGATTCTAGTATGGTAAAAGCTTGCAAACCATAAAATTACCTCATGGTTTACATTTTGAATGTGGTGAACTTGCAAGATTTAAATAACTTTGAGGAGGGAGGCTTTTGAAAACATTGTGTAAAGGTGAAAATGCCTGATATTTTCCTCCATTTTCTCAAATGTCCCAACAGTGAAAGCATTTAACCAAATGTAATGTGTGGACTGCAAATTAACTCTTTACCACACGAGAAATTTTTAGACTGGTCCCAATTGGAAGCATTTGGAGATGACAAAATAAAGGTGACTGAAAAATTGAAATTTGTTCTGGGAAGGATAGAAAACACTGTGGGAAAAGGAGAAAATGCTGGCATTTTCTCCTTTTCCAACAATGTTTTCAAAAAGACTTCTTTCTCAGGGTCGTAAAAAGTCGGGACTGTCTTGTAAAGAGTTAATGCTTCTGCTCTGGACTAGTGAACTACTTAAAATCTGGCTTGGGTTTTTTGCTGATTTAAAATAAAACCCCGCTTTGAAAGACAGAAAACTGTTTCACAAATATTATCTTTAATGCTGAGAAACTGAAGACTAAATGATGCACAAATCAAAGCCAAGTTTCAGCTGTGATTAAAGTCCAAGTACAAATAAGTGAAATAAACCTTGTCATCCAAACACCAAAATCGTGGACTTAATGTACTTCAAAGTTAAGTCCAATTCCGTTGCTAAAACTACTGTACTTCTTTCTGTCATAGCACAGCTCACCAGTTTATATATTTCATGTGTTTCACAAGTTCTAGGCTTGTAGTGGTTGATCAAAGGACACTCAATAAGACCATAGCATCCTGCATAAAACTATGCTGAACTTTCAAATTTTATGTGCAGAACAGAAGAGAGTACAGAAGTCTGCTTTTCTTAGATGATCCCCTTTTCATTTATTTTACATTAGTGTTCCCACTAGCTTTTTATTTAACCCATTACCACACAATCCCTACTTTTGATGCCCCTGAGAAAGAAGCCTTTAGAAAACATTGTGGGAAAAGGAGAAAATGCTGGTAACCAACATTTTCTCCTTTACTCGCAATGTTTTCTACCCTTTCCAAATCTATTTTCAATTTTTGATTCACATTTATTTTGTCGTCTGCAAAATTAATGCTTTCAAATTGGACATGTCCAAAATTTTGTAAAATGGTAAAAAGTTAAAGGGCACACCAAGTCTTACTCCCCAGCTGAAAATCCCAGGGTTTAGCAAGAATATTTACCACAAATTACCAGCTAGTGATAAAGCGATCCATACTGATGATTTGCAGCCTAAAAAATCATTCTATACAGATGTAACTATATAATTTACTCCTGAACTCTTTACCACACAATTGCCAGCTTTGACAACCCTGAGGATGAATCCTGAAAAATGGGAAAAGGAGCAAATGCTGGTTAAAATTTTCTGCTTTTCCAACAGTTTTCTACCCCATCAAAGACAATTTTCACCATTTGAGCTGCAGTTAAATTATCATCTGCATATGCTTTCAAATTCAACTAGTCTCTATTTTTGGCGTATGTTTACTGTTAATGAGTTAAGTTATTAAAAAAGATGAAAAGACACTAACCCAGAAAGACTCAGATTGCCAATGTTAAAGTGAGACTCACTGTGACATTTTCTTTTGCTTGTATGGTTTGAAAAAATGAATGAAGAAAGGAACAGGAGGGAGAATGAAGAAAATACAAGAATGGTCTGTTAACACAATGTTTTTTGCTTACATGATGGGAATTTTAACTTCATAACCTGATTTACGCAAGAATTTGTTAGACTCTGAAACAGGACATCTATCAACATCCTAGATTTTTTTTTTCAGTTTAATCCCATTGTCTGCGCATATCACATTCTTCAAAGATTCGTCCTGACTCAGAGCTCCAGATAGAAGGGAGTGATGATATTCTAAATCCATTATTTCTCTTTGAAACCCTATGTTGTGGGTACTCATTGGAATTGTCTCAATGAGAGATTTCTTACAGGTACCCACAACGTAAGGTTTAGTGGAGAATAATCAATATTTTCAATTTTGAAGTCAATATCACTCGATCCCTCTATCTGGAGCTCTCACTGTGTCCTATACAATGCATCACTCTTGCCGATATTGGGGAGATTGTAGTAATACGCGCTATAAAGTTGCAATGGAGAAAATGTCTTTTATCAATAAGTTTGTGGAAAAATCAGGCCTGTTTTAGCTCCGATTCCTCTAAACTGCTGATCAAGTCTAAATGAATTGCACCAGGTAGCGTTTTGAACTTTTATTTTAGTTTGAAATTCAAAGAAAAACAGTTGTCAGATAGAAAGGTAGTCCACTTCTGTACTCAGGATGCCAAAATTAGATAGACGATTATTAGTAGAGAATGCTATCTATTGGGGGATAATGAGTTTACCCTTTACAAGACAAACCTTAATTTCAAAAACTTATTAATGAAAGAAAAGGTATAAAGAAAATTGTATGCATAGGTGAAAATGCTGAATCCTGGTACCCAGGATTTCTCTACTTTTCCCACAATGTTTTTATTTTTCAATAGATAAATCCAATCATTAGAGAAACATTTCACCAATTTACCTTCTGCATTTACTTAAGTATGGTAAACCAGTTCAGCAAAGAATAAATTAAACCATTACCTTTATCCAGGTCGACATTGGCTCCAACCAAATTCAAGGAAATAATGAAGAAAATTGTTGAAACTTTCATTTCTGTTGTATACTTTGAGTTAAACCGCTGTCATACGTTATTGTAAAGTCGCTAACGATACGTCCTTTTGATGCTGTTGTTGTAGAGTCCTCACAGCTGCATCTGTTCCCAATCCAAACACGACACTGGTGAATTTGGTCGATAAATTGTCATTTTATAAGTCTACTGGTACAGCTGTTGCAGACAGCAGATTTGTTTACAAACAGCGCGCATGCGCGAAGTCGAATGGTACGGAATAAAACACAACTGTTGAGATCCAAAAGGTGGGACTTTATAGGCTCTCTGACATTATACGAAGATATCAAATCATTAATTCCTAATTTTGCATGTACAGGAGTAAAGGGAAATATATAGTTAGTGGCGATAAATATTTCAATTAAGTCCAAATTCCCACTTACTTGTATATATTTCAAACTTTAATGTCACCTCACTGCAAATGACCAGAGGAAAGTGAGAGCATTTGCAGACGACAATACAAAAGTGACTGAAAATTTGAAATTTGTTTTGTGAAGGGTTGAAAAAAAAATGTGGTATAAGGAGAAAATCTTGGTTACCAGCATTTTCTCCTTTTCCCACAATGTTTTCTAAAGGCTTCCTTAGCAGAGTCGTCAAAAGTAGGTATTGTGTGCTAATGGGTTAAATCTAATCTTATTGATCATCAAGCAAACCATGGCAACTTCTTCATTTAGAGGTAGAGGGGGATATGAGAAGAATATAAAGGACTTGTTCCCAGTAATTTCTCGTTTTCCCACAATGTTTTTAAAGGCTTTTTTTATATAGGCATTAATTTCAGGATTTAGATCTTATTTACCATTCCTCTTTAAAAAGAAATGCTTCATTTACTAATAATCTATCCAGTCTGAAAATACAAATAAAGTTAAGATTTTGGTATCACAACTTTACCCATTTCTCAAAGAAACTCAAAGAGTGTTTATGACCCTGAGGAAGTGGATTAGAGGGATAAAGAAAATAATTCATGTGGCATATAGAGAAAATGCATTGTTTACCTTTTCTAATATATTTTTTTCTATATTCCATCTCTTAACTCTTTACCACACAATCCCGACTTTTGATGACCCAGAGAAAAAAGCCTACAGAAAACATTGTGGGAAAAGGAGAAAATGCTGGTAACCAATTATTTTTCTTCTTTTCCCACAATGTTTTCTACCCTTCCAAAAACAACTGAATATGAAATGTAAAACAAAAATAATAGTCCCAGTACATCAAGACCAAACCAAAACAGGAGTAAATTGACTAACAAGTTACATACCATAGGGAGGGAAAACATCTGAAAAGCTCAACCCAAGAAGCTGATCCTTTTACCACAATGTATTCTGGGGGATGATAACAAACCTACACATGTCTGGTAATTAGTAAGGGATATGTTATTAAGTATCTTTTAACCATTTACAACATAATCCCGACTTAATTATAACGACCCCGAGAAAGAAGCTTTTTGAAAACATGGAAAGAAAAGTAGAAAATGCTGGTAAACAGCATTTTCTCCTTTTTCCACTAAGTTTTCTACCTTTCCCACAGCAAATTTTAATGCTTACAGTCAGATTTAAATCTAGTCTGGAAATGCTTTGAATTTGGACTAGTCTAAAATTTTGTCATTTGGTAAAGAGTTAATCAACCAGTAACTTGGAATCTGCAAATGGTATCAAATTGGATAAGTTAACAATTTTGTTGTTTGGTTAACCCTTAACCACACAATCCCTACTTTTGACGCCTCTGAAGAAGAAGCCTTTAGAAAACATCGTGGCAAAAGGAGAAAATGCTGGTAATCAGCATTTTCTCCTTTTCCCACAATGTTTTCAATGGTTTCACAAAACAAATTTCAAATTTTCAGTCACTTTTATTTTGCCGTCTGCAAATGTTTTCAATTTGGACCTAAAGTTTTGTTGTTGGTAATGAGTTAAGTAGTTGACATGTCGGTCAGGCAGTAAACATCTTCGCAGGCCAAGGCTGATGATTCACTACATTACTCAACAGGTAAGATCCACAAAGTGATCATAAAGCTCGTGAAGATGGGCAGTAAACTGCTATATCTTCAGTTTTAGATTTTATTCAGAGGTCCTCCATGGTCAGTAAAGTTTACTCTTAACCCTTCTCCACACAATCCTATGTTTTACAAACACCTAGGAAGGCTTTTGAAAACATTGTAGACTTAGAAGAAAATGCTGGTTACGAGCCACATTCTGAGTCTTATTCTCAAAGATCTTCTACTTGGAAGTAAAACAACTTCAAACTCTTTACCAAGCAACAAATTTATAGAATGGTGCAAATTGAAAGCATTTGCAGATGACAAAATAGATGTGACTGAAAGGTCGAAATTTGTTGTGGGAAGGGTAGATAACATTGTGGGAAAAGGAGAAAATGCTGGTGTACCAGTATTTTCTCCTTTTCAGACAACATTTTCAAAAGGCTTCTACAACAGGGTCGTCAAAGTTGTCATTGTGTGGTAAAGGGTTAAAACAAATGATTCAGCCAATCAAAAGTTGTGTTACTTTGAATTTAGAAAATTCTGGAGAATTAGACTTTGGACATTTTGCAGAATGGCTTGTAAGGCCCTTGTTCATTCTCATAAATGTAGGCAACTAGACCCTATTCCACGAAGTCCAGAGCTCCAGATAGAGGGAGTGATCTTGTTTTCAAAATTTAAAGTATTATTTTTACACTAAACCCTATGTTGTGGGTACTCATTAGAATCGTCTCATCGAGACGATTCTAATGAGTACCCACAACATAGGGTTTCAAAGAGAAATAATGACTTAAGACTAAAATCACTCCCTCTTATCTGGAGCTCTGACTAAGATTAGGGATATTTGAATAGATGGCAAGGCTTTGTTACGGGAGACAACTCCTTCACATATGACTTCAGTACAATACCTGACAACCTTGTTCAGGAGAATTCTTTTGTGGTTATGGTATTGGCTTTACATATGGGTATTCTAGATTCAAATCCTGTCAGGTCCCTGTATTTCTACTATGCATTCATTGTGTTCATTCGTCTCTTTTTGGGAACAGACCTTGTTTGTAAGACGAGGGCTTGTTAGGGATTGGCTATTGAGCCATTAATCCCATTTGTTGTCCAAAAAAAAGGACTGTCTGTCTAATACATCTTCGCGAGCCAAGGTTAAGATCACTACGCAAATCTTACCTTGGGTGATTGAGGCCGATTTCGAGATTCCTGCGATGTGCCCTCGATTGGATGCTGGTTATTACCCCCCTTTACATCATATTTCTAAAAGCCAATGAAATATTGTTTTACAAACAGCTTACGAATACACATGAAGCAATAAGCAGACATCCAAATGTGTTTCCATGTTTACCTTCTATTCGAAAGGTAGCAACCTAATTCTTTTTTTATCACAGATAAAATGCTACAAGCGATTCATTTGTTGCAGTTAGAGCTGGCTGCATCCAATGAAAAAGTGCATCGGGGGAATGTAAAAAACAAGCTTGATCCGCCATGGGTAGAGTAACGGTAGTGAATCGTCAGCCTTGGCTTGCAAAGATGTGCCTAATAGGGCTTTGAGTCATCAATAAACAATGACTTTAGGAGAAGGTGTGTTACGGGAGACTACTCTTTCATGCATTGCTTCATCCCGGTTTAACCCATTACCACACAGGTCCCTACTTTTGACGACCTCGAGAAAGAAAGCCTTTAGAAAACATTGTGGGAAAGGAGAAAATGCTGGTAACCAGCATTTTCTCCTTATCCCACAATGTTTTCTACCCTTCCAAAACCAAATTTCAATTTTTGAGTAACATTTTTTTTGTCGTCTGCAAGTGCTTTGAATTTGAACAAGCCTACAATTTTGTTGTTTGGTAAAGAGTTAAATACAGTACCTAACAACTGTGTTATGAAGAATTCTCTTTAGCTCAATGATTATGTTGTTGGCCTTTCACCTGAGCATTCTAGGTTTCGAATTCTGCTCAGTCCCTGCATTTCTCATATGCATTTGTTTCTGTGTTACTTTGTTTGTAAGAACTTAAACAGAAAATACAACAAAATTTAATCAAGAATTATACTTTTTTAATGACAACATTTAGAATACTCAAAAAGATACAAAGACATAACTAGACACTCAAAAAAATGAATACACAGCCATAAAATGTATGGTATGTACAAATATACAGCGAACAGCTCTGGTTCTATCTGAAAGATTTTGAAACAAAAATAAAAAAGTGATTGAATAATTTCATTGTTTTAACTCTTTACCAGATGATAAAATATAAGCCTGATACAAATTCACCCATTACCAGACGACAATATTTTAGACTGGTCCAAATTGAAAGCATTTGCTGACGACAAAAGTGACTGAAAATTTGAAATTGGTTTTGTGAAGGGTAGAAAACTTTGTGGGAAAAGGAGAAAATGCTGGTTACCTGCATTTTCTCCTTTTCCCACAATGTTTTCAAAAGGCTTCTTTCTCAGGGGCATCAAAAGTGTTTGGTTATGGGTTAGCCCATTACCACACTTATTACCTGACTTTCTACCCTGAAAAGTCGGCCTTTTGAAAACATTGTGGAAAAAGGAGAAAATGATGATAATCAACTTTTTCTCCTTTTCCCACTTTTTTTCTACCCTCCTATACAAATTGAAATTTTTGAGTCAGTTTTGTCTTCTGCAAATGCTTTGAATTTGGACCAGTTCAAAATTTTGTTCTTTGTTAAAGAGTTAAAAGGACTTTCAGACACAAAATTAAATATTATTAAAAACACAAAGCTTGTTTTTCAAAGGGTAGAAGGCATTGTGGCATTTTCTCCTTTTCCCGCAATCTTTACACAAGGCTTCTTTCTCTCAGTCGTAAAAGTTAGAGATTGTTTTGTAAAGGATTAAAAGTTCACTATCCCAAAAATATTTTCAAATGCTATTCCACACAGATTTGTTGAAACTTGGTATTGTACAGGAAAAGGTTAATATATGTGTGCAAGTGAATTACTATGACAAAAGGACAATTTACTGCTCATCATGGGAAACTTATTCTTTGGCCAAATCTGAACCCCTTGTACCAGATCAAATATGTAACTTCATCCAAATTAGAGTATATGCACGAGACAACGCAAGTATGAATCACATAATAGACCTTACCTTTGAAAGGGAAGTAAAACATTGTGGGAAAAGGAGAAAATGCTGGTAACCAGCATTTTCTCCTTTTCACACAATGTTTTTAAAAGGCTTTCCCCAGGAGCATTAAAAACTCTGCATTGTGTGGCAAAAGGTTAGAAGCAAAACAATTTGTCTAGAACAAGATACAAAAGGGAGCGAGCCCTGCTCTGTGAAAAGGGGACTTAATGCATCTGTGAAAAGTATCGACATAGGTCAGCCTGCGAAGTCGCCTCATGCTGATCTGGGCTGAACCTTTTTGCTATTGTTAAATTTTCTGTTTGTCAAAGGACCAATCTACCCAGTGATTTACCCTTTCCCAAATGACAAACTTTTGGACTAGACCAAATTGAAAGCATTGGCAGACGACAATTCAACTCTTGTTGAAAAGATGGTTTCTGTCTGTGATAGGGTAGAAAACATTGTGGGGAAAGGAGAAAATGCTGGTTACCAGCATTTTCTCCTTTTCCCATGATGTTTTCAAAAGGCTATCATTCGAGACCCGTAAAAACCAGGGATTGTTGGGGAAAGGGTTAACTCAATCAATAAGAAAAGTTCTCTCTTATGGATCCATAATTATGTGATGACTTGGGCTAGTATCATGTATCAGGGAAATGCATTAAGCCACCTTTTGCCAGAGTGAGGCTCAAATGAACTCATTGAGAACAGCCTGTCTCAAAACATGATAAATGCCAAAACAAGTGGGCCATGATGGCCCTGTATCGCTCCACTGGCTTTAAAACCCTTTACCATACAAACTGAAGTGTTCATGACCTTCGAAAACAATGAATACTGTCCGGCAATACAAGCAGGTTAATTCAGTGGCAGAAAAGGTAGTTCTGAAAGATAGAAATCTTACTCTGAATTTATTATTCAACTCATGTGAGCATCACTATTAGCATCAAAATGAATCACTCTCTCTGAAAAAAGAATATAATAATTTGTATCAAAAAACTTACTAGCACCAATCATGTAGCAGTGTAGTTTGATAATCAAGGGAGGTAAATAGTAATAACAAACTTTATCTTTGATAAAGTTATTTCCCTTGATTAATGTTTAAATTGAAGTGACTATATGTTAAACTTGTGATCGCTGGAATGGAGCCAATTTTGACCCTAAGCTTATAATATGAAGAAACTTGTTAAAGGTCCATTGGATAAAGCTACACACCAAATTCAGTAGCCCTGGGTCTTGTGGTATCAGAGAAGATTTTTAAAAATGTTTTTTTTTTTTTCAGTTTTGTTGCCATGGAACTAGAGTTTTTGATGGAATCAAATTCTTTCAAGAAATTCTAAAGAGGACCATGGCAGGATCATTTCTGTGAAGTTTCACCAAATTTGGATGAGTAGTTTCAGAGAAGAAGATGTTTGAAATAAAAGTTAACGCATGCAAGCACCCACACACACACCAACGCACGGCGGACACCGGGCCATGACATAAGCCCGCTGGCCTTCAGCCAGTGGAGCTAAAAAATGCTCAACATTTACAAGGCTTCTTTTTCTATATGTAATTCATACTATGTCAACAGTTCAGTAGTAAAAACAGTGTTTCTAAGCAAAACATAATCAAAACACATCAAGTACTGCACAGGACAAAGAAAATCATTAATTTTAACCCTTTCCACAAAACTATACAATTTCATGACCCTGAAGAGAATGGCTTTTGAGACCATTGTGGGAACAGGAGATTAACCAGGATTCTCTCCTTTTCCCACAATGATTTCTATCATTTTAAAGATCTCATTGTCTGTGCCACATTTCATTTGCCATCGGCAAATGCTTTCAATTTGGAGCAGCCAAAAAATTTCTCATTCAGTAAAGAGTTAACTAATGGTGGATTTCATAGTTTGTTGATATCACAAAAAAAATGCTTAACCCTTTACCACACAGCAAAATTTTCAGACCTATCTAAATTGAAAGAATAATTATCTAGACAGCAATTTAATAGTAGCTAAAATGAATGAATGAATAGCGTTTTAAGGCCCGTCGACAACCTAGGTCGAATTGGGCGCACTTACTTAGTAAACAATAATGTGAGGTGAAAATAACATACATGTGCAACAACATAAGACAAACATGATAAATGAGGAATGGACAAAACACAAAATGATGCCTCTTTTGTTACCTTTTACGACATCCATGCGGTCACATTTGTTCCACCAGATGAAATGGCAGATGTGACGATCACGGGACTGCAGTGGTTTAAGTAGCTAAAATGGTGCAATATTTCTTTGATAGGGTAAAAAAAACTTTGTGGGAAAAGGAGAAAATGCTGGTAACCAGCATTTTCTCCTTTTCCAACAAAGTTTTCAAAAGGCTTCTTCTTAGAGGGCCGTTAAAAGTCGTCATTGTGTGGTAAAGGGTTAAGTCTTCAAGTGTTCAAAATGAGTACTAGCCCAATAAACAGACACTGGTGCAAGACTATAATCACTTTGTAGTGAACTTTTAATTTTTTACAATTTTTTTACCCACTTCAAATGTTTAAAATTTGCAAATACACATAGGTATGAAAATTCTCCATTTCTTCAACCTTTTACTGAACAATCCCAGAGGAAGAAGCTATCTGAAAACATTGTTGGAAAAGGAGAAAATAATGGTGACTAGCATTTTCCCCTTTTCCGACCATGCTTTCTACTCTTGTAAAGTAAAGTTTCAATTTTTGAGTCATATTTATTTTGTCATCTGCAAATGTTTTCAATGTAGACCAGTCTAAGATTATGTCGTTTGGTAAAGAGTTAAATGTGTAAAACATTCTGATCCAGTAAAAAAGATTCATAATTCTATTGCCATAACAACAAACAGAAAACAGGAAATTCATGCCACAAAACAATAATAACAACAAAACCCGACTAGGCTAAATACAGAAATCATAGCACCATTTGAACTTAAAAAGAAGAGTTCAACAATCTTCATTCTTCTATATTATTACAGCTTAATCAACTCTTTACCACACGACAAAATTTTAGACTGGTTCAAAATCGAAAGCATTTGCAGACGACAAAATAAAGGTGACTGAAAAATTGAAATTTGTTCTGGGAAGGGTAGAAAACACTGTGGAAAAAGGAGAAAATGCTGGTTACCAGCATTTTCTCCTTTTTCCACAGTGTTTTCAAAAGGCTTCTTTATCAGGGGCGTCAAAAGTAGGGATTGTGTGGTAATGGGTTAAACAGCTGGGCCAAGTCACCTGAATGGAAAAATTACGGAAGTCAACCTTATTTAACAATTTGTATGTAAACTGTTCAGAGATGGGGTTTAACCCTTTACCACACAATCTTGACTTTTAACTCTTTTCCAAACGACAATATTTTAGACTGATCCAAATTGAAAGCACTTGCAGACGACAAAATAAAGTGACTTAAAAAATTGAAATTTGTTTCTAGCAGGGTAGAAAACATTGTGGGAAAAGAAGAAAATGCTGGTTACCAGCATTTTCTCCTTTTCCAACAATGTTTTTAAAAGGCTTCTATCTCAGGGTCGTAAGAGTCTGGGATTGTTTGGTAATGGGTTAACTCATCTGTGAAAGAGGCCTTTTGAAAACAATGTGGGAAAAGAAGAAAATGCTGGTAACCAGCATTTTCTCCTTTTCCAACTATTTTTTCTTCCCTTCCATAAACAAATTTCGATTCTGTAGTCAAACTTATCTTGTTGTCTGCAAATGACTTCAATTTTGACTGGTTTAAAATTTGGTCGTTTGGTAAAGCATTAAACACTTGCAGGCGACAATTTCGAAGTGACTAAAATCATGCAATTTTGCTTTGATAGGGTAGAAAACTTTGTGGGAAAAGGAGAAAATGCTGGTTACCAGCATTATCTTCTTTTCCCACAATGTTTTCAAAAAGCTTCTTCTTCAGGGGCATTAAAAGATGTCATTGTAAAGGGTTAAATAGGTACATTTTTTTAAAGTAAACAATCTATCCTAGTTTTGAAGTAAATACCTTCAATACTGGCAGAGATAATAGAAAAAACATGATGTTCAGTAAAATTCAAAATGGAAAAATGGGCATGAATCAAAAATATTTTCATGGTTACTTTCGGCACAAGCAGGCATTCCCCTTTTGATAGGTTAGCAACAAATTGGAGTAAGTAGTGATATTATACAATGTCAAAGTTTTTTTATGATGAGGACGCCAACAACAACAGGATTACAACAACACCTTGAGGGTTTTTTTCAAAACAGCCAAGTTAAAAATCTACTTATCTCTTGAAATTGCTTATATTAACCCTTTACCCCATAAGGCATTTCTATGGTATCTCTAATTGACCCTAAATAACAGCAAGGATGAAGCCGTTTTTTATGCGTAGATGACACCTTTTGATAGTGAAGAAAACATTGTGGCAAAAGGTGAAATTGCTCATCATGAGCAATTTCACCTTTTGCCACAATGTTTTCCAAAGGCTGCTTCAAGTAATGTGTAGAAATGGGTATCTATGGAGTAAAGGGTTAACAACATGTACTACATGGATAGGATCATACAAAATACTTGCTTTTTTTTTTTCAATTTTTACTGGTATAATTATTCATCAACTCTTTACCAAACAAAAAATTCCTGACTCTTCTAAATTGAAAGCATCTGCAGCCAAAAAGTAACTGGAATTCTTTAAGAAGGTAGGAAAAAAATGTGGGAAAAGGAGAAAATGCTTGTTACCTGCATTTTCTCTTTTTTCCAACAATGTTTTCAAAAGGCTTCTCAGGGTTATAAAAACCAGGGACTTTTTAGTAAAGGATTAATTCTGTAACAAACAACAAAACTTTACACTACCGGTAATCTAAATGCATAAAATGATATTAGTGACTTACTTCTGATGCTACTTACCAGCATTTTCTCCTTTTTCCGCAATGTTTTCCAGAGTATCCTAATCAAGGTCCTTGACTCTTTACCAAATGACACAATCCTACACTTGCCAAAGTTCACAAACCTTTTACAAAGTCTACAAATGTGGTCCAAATGAGGAAATCTCACTCAGGAGGGTAGAAAAGATTATTGGAAAGGGAGAAAATGCTTGTTACCAGCACTTTCTCCTTTTATTACAATGTTTTCAAAAGGTTTCTTCCCAAGGATTATTAACTCATTATCAAACAACAATATTTTATGCTTGTTTAAATCAAAAGCATTTGCAGACGACAAAATCAAAGTGACTGAAAATTTGAAATTTGTTTTGTGAAGGGTAGAAAACATTGTGGGAAAAGGAGAAAATGCTGGTTACAGCATTTTCTCCTTTTCCCACAATGTTTTCTAGGGGCTTATTTCTCAGGGTCGTCAAAAGTAGGGACTGTGTGGTAATGGGTTAACTCTTTACCACACGAGAAAATTTCAGACTGGTCCAAATTGAAAGCATTTGCAGACGACAAAATAAAAGTGACTCAATGATAGAAATTTGTTCTGGTAAGGGTAGAAAACACTGTGGGAAAAGGAGAAAATGCTGGTTACCAGCATTTTCTCCTTTTCCCACAGTGTTTTCAAAAGGCTTCTGTCTCAGGGGCGTCAAAAGTAGGGATTGAGTGGTAATGGGTTAAACTCTGTATTGTTTGATAGATGGTTAAAGCATTAAACTCTTTACCACACAATGCCGACTTTTAACGACCCCGAGAAAAAGCCTTTAAAAAACATTGTGTGAATAGGAGAAAATGCTGGTAACCAGCATTTTATCTTTTTCCCACAATGTTCTCTATCCTTCCAAGACCAGATTTCAATTTTTCAGTCACCTTTATTTTGTTGTCTGCAAATGCTTTCAATTTGGATCAGTCTAAAATTTTCTTTTGTGGTAAAGAGTTAAGATTATCACACTGATTCAGATGCTGATCTAATTTGTGTATTATAATTATTGTCTTGCTTTTAAACAAGGTTCAACTGCATTTCTACTTTGTTTTTGATAAAAGTCCTGCCACATTTTACTCTTTACCAAACAACCAATTTTTGGACCAAAGTCAAAGCATCTGCAGACAACAAATTAAATCTTACTAATCTTGATGATTTCTGACATTGATAGGGTAGGAAATATTTGGGAAAAGGAGAAAATGCTGGTAATCGCCAATTTCTCCCTTTCCAACAATATTTAATGTCGGCTTCTTTCTCAAGGTCATTAAAAGCTGGAGTTTTGAGGTAAAGAGTTAACTGGCTGTCTGCAAACAGTTTCACTCTAGACTAATCTAAAATATTTTGTTTGGTACAGTAACAAAGGTGTTTTTAGTTAACCCTTACCAAGCAATCCCTGGTTTTTACGAACGTGAGATAGAAGCCTTTTGAAAACATTGTGGGAAAAGGAGAAAATACTGGTTACCAGCATTTTCTCCTTTTGCCACAATGTTTTCTACCCTGCTGGAAACAAGTTAAAGTTTTACAGTTACCTTTATTTGGTTATCTGCAAGTGCTTACAATTTGACACTAGTCTAAAATTTTGTCGTTTAGGAAAGGGTTAACCCTTTCCCAAACGACAATTTTTTTACTCTTCCAAACTGAGAGAGTTTGCAGACAACAATTTTAAATTTGATGAAAATGGTAGAAAGTTCTCCTAAGAACCCTAAGAAAGAAAGCTTTGACAGTAGCTAGAATTTCTTGTTTTTTCCAATAATGTTTTCTTCCCTTCAAAAAAAAACTTTCACTTTTCGAGTCAGATTTAATGTCACTTGCTTACAATTTTTATCAGTGGACTATTTTGTCAACTGGCACAGGGTTAAAGACAATCTACATAATTATAAAATATGAAAATACCATCCTCGGATACCCTGGGGTCTCCCTATTTGCTACGCTACATCGACCCCGGGACAATTGACTAATAAAACTTTGAATCAGCCGCCGAAAATCGATACGAAACGTCATGGCGTACAGTCCACTCGCCCATCACAAAATGATGATGGAACCAATGAAAAGCCAGCATTCGGCCAGCGGTAAAGCGAGGGAAATTCAATTAATTGTCCCAGGGGTCGATGTAGCGTAGCAAATAGGGAGACCTCGGGGTATCCGAGGATGTGAAAATACTAGATCTCTCTCTTTCTCTCTACTACATCTGAAATACATACATACTGTATGGGTGTATTAAACAATTCCACAGTAATTTTCTAAAAATGCTTTTATGTAACATACATAGAACAATATACACTAGAACACATTGTTGGTATTTCTACACAAAAACAAAATGTATCATACAAAAAAACACATATACATGTGTACTACCAAAAATACTGTAACTATGGGCACATAAAAGATCTCATTGACTCATCTATGAGAAAAACATACAGAAATTTTAATCCTTTACCACTCAATCCCTGGATTTTACGACCATGAGATAGAAGCCTTTTGAAAACATTGTTTGAAAAGGAGAAAATGCTGGTAACCAGCATTTTCTCCTTTGCCCACAATGTTTTCTACCCTGTTGGAAACAAGTATCAATGCTTGAGTTATGTTTGTGTTTACGTCTACGAGTGCTTTCAATTTGGACCAGTATAAAATTTTGTCGTTTGGTAAAGGGTTAAATGAATATATTTTCACTAAAAAGTACAAGTATTTGAAATTTCCATCCAAATGCTTTAATTTTCGAAGCATTATGCCTGTGCTATAAAACTATGTTTTCCTGCAGTTTTTATACCAGCAGGAAATATTCTCCATAGGCAACTTAACTGCTTTCCCACACGACAAAATTTTAGACTGGTCCAAATTGGAAGCATTTGCAGACGACAAAATTAATGACTGAAAATTTGAAATTTGCTCCGTGAAGGGTAGAAAACATTGTGGGAATAGGAGAAAATGGTGGTTACCAGCATTTTTTCCTTTTCCCATGATGTTTTCTAAAGGCTTCTTTTTCAGGGGCATCAAAAGTAGGGATTGTGTTGTAATGGGTTAACTGCTTTCCCACATAACCATCGTAGAAACAATCCTCTCTTGTGAGTGAAGAACAAATATTGCAGCAAAGAATTATTAAATAAGTCCTGGCGAAGAAATGAAAAGACTTGTGGATCCGAACAAGAGACCCTTAATTTATGATATCACTCTTTACTACATGGTCCCAACTTTTAACACCTCTGTGAAAGAAGCCTTTGAAAACATTGTAGGAAAAGGAAAAATGCTGGTAACCAGCATTTTAACCTTTTCCCACAACGTTTTCCACCCTTCCAAAATCAAATTTCAAGTTTTTGAGTTGCATTTATTTTGTCATCTGCAGATGCTTCCAATTTGGATTAGTCCAAAATTTTGTTGTTTGGTAAAGAGATAAACAAGGCCAAGGGGCTCAGCATCTAAATTTGGTTAACCCTTTACCCCATAAGGCATTTCTATTGTATCTCTAATTGACCCTAAATAACAGCAAGGATGAAGCCGTTTCTTACGTTTTTATGACACCTTTTGATAGCATAGAAAAAATTGTGGCAAAAGGTGAAATTGCTCGTCACGAGCAATTTCACCTTTTGCCACAATGTTTTCCAAAGTCTCCTACAAGCAATGCGTAGAAATGAGTATCTATGGAGTAAAGGGTTAAACATTTCTTAATAAGTTAAAAGCGGACTGCCAAAAATGACGGCCTTCAATATGTACTATTTTTTCCGATGGAGATGTGCTATAATTCAATATAATGACAATAATGAGTCTCGACGAAAGCCCCTGATACAAGATTAAACTCTTTACCTAACAACATAATTTTAGACTGGTCAAAATTGGAAGCATTTGCAGACGACAAAATTAATGTGACTGAAGATTTAAAAGTTGGTTCGGAGAAAATGCTGGTAACCAGCATTTTCTCCCTTTCCCACAATATTTTCTAAAGGCTTCTTTCTCAGGATCGTCACCAGTAGGGATTGTTTGGTAATGGGTTAAATTCTTTACCACACTGTCCTGACTTTTAACATCTCTGAGAAAGAAAGCTATAGAAAACATTGTGGGAAAAGGAGAAATGGTGTTAACCAGCATTTTCTCCTTGTCCCACAATATCTTCTACCCTATCAAAGTCAAAATCATCATATGAACAATATTTAATTTGTTGTCTGCAGATGCTTTGAATTTGGTCCAGTCCAACAATTTGATGTTTGGTAAAGAGTTAATAAACAAAATTTTAATATGCATGTCCAAAGATGGATGGAAAAACAGACAGAATAGACCATTCCAACTTAAACCAAAAACATTGGTTGTTTTTTATCTTCTTACCAAATGACAGCACAATAGGCCTGTCCAAACTGAAAGCATTTGCTGACAATGAAATAAACTTTACTCAAAAATTGAAACTTGACTTTACCAGAGTAGAAAACACTGTGGGAAAAGGAGAAAATGCTGGTTTCCAGCATTTTCTCCTTTTCCCACAATTTTTTTCAGAAGACATCTTCCTCTGGGTTGTAAATACCAGGGATTTTTTGGTAAAATTAATAGAAGTATAACCTAAAATTTTCTTTCTTAACTGGCTATTGTTGATAGTAGTATATCCTGCACTTTATGATGAAACACAGAAATAAAAGGAGCACAGTAAGAGTAAGTAATAAATGACAAATCATTTTGGAAATCAAATTTTCAAAAAAAAAATAGAGAAAAAGGAGAAAATAAGAAGCATTTTTTTCTTTTTCCCCATAATGTCTTCTACCATTCCAAAAATAAAGCCTATCATATAAGTCATGTTTAATATCTGGGAAAAAAAAATACAGATTTTAAATCATTAGCAGACAGCAATATTTTAGGTTTGTCTAAATTGAAAGCATTTGCGGACAACAAAACAAAAGTGACTGAAAATTTAAAATTCATTTTGTGAAGAGAGGACAACAGCATTTTCTACTTTTCCCACAATATTTTCTAAAGGCTTCTTTCTCAGGGTCTTCAAAAGTAGGGGTTGTGTGGTAAAGGAAAAAATGCTTGTAAACAGCATTTTCTCCTTTTCCCACGATGTTTTCTGCCCTTCACAAAACAAATTTCAAATTTTCAATCACCTTTATTTTGTTGTCTGCATAATGCTTTCGATTTGGACAGGCCATAAATTTTGCGGTTTGGTAATGAATTAAGCCACAATAGTATCTTAAAATTTAATGCTTTCAATTTGGGATGGTCTAAGATTTTGTTGTCTAACAAAGAGTGAAATTTTTTTTTTCATTATACTTGGAGGTATCTACTGTGATGAAGATTCACTTTTGACATCCACAATTTTGATTAAATCAAAGTTTGTTGTCTTGTCAGAATTTTCTACAGATTCTTTGGCAGTATTAGGAAGATGTTGATAATCGTCTGATTTATCCATGTTGAGTTCTTCAACTTCTGGGAAAATGACATCCTCACCTTTATCTAATGTATCACTAGTGTTAAGATAATCTCCACTCATGTCAAATAGGTCACTTTCTGTACTGAAGGGAGGCACACTGATGTCTGGTATATCGCTTGCTTCAATTAGGGTTTCCCCGATGTCATTTTCCCTCTCATTAGCTGGAACAATTTCATCTATGGTACTACCTATTGTTGCTGAAGGTGCTTGAGCTGTTATAAAGGCGCTAGAGAGATATTTCTGTCGCCATTTATACATAACATCTAGGGAAACATTTGCCTTCTCTGCTGCATACCTAGAACCTTTTTCCACACTTTGTTTCACAAAGGCTGTCTTTTCTTCATCAGTATATGAGGCTGAAATTTTTCTTTTCTTTGCCAAATCAGATTCATTACTGGTCTCAAAATATTTCCTCTTGGTATTTTGGCTCGTTAACCCAAGTGCTGACAATGCAACATGCTCATTTGGATCTTGATTACTGTGATTCAAGTCAACTAAATTATCATCTCCAACATTTTCATTTGTAACTGTGCAAGAAGCAACAATTTTATCTGGTATTTGGTTTCCACTATCACCAGCTTGTGTTTTATCTTTAGAATGATCATATTCAGATTCCTGCTTTTTCTTCTGGTACATAGTGGTCCACCTTCTAACATTTGACAGTGGAATATCAAGTTCAACTGATGCGGGTTTAACTCCCATCTTAAGGGCAGTTTGTACAGCATGTAACTTTTCTTCCTCAGAATATTTTCGTGGTATGTTAAGAGATGAGTACAAACTCTGAGGAGTTCTCTCTGGACCCGAGTCTGTAAATGAAGACACAGGAGTGCTTTGCTCATCAAAAATGTCTTCGGGTTCAGTCTTGATTCTAAATGGAGTTTTACTTTCGACTTTGCTAACACTTGTTTCTGAATGTACTGGCTCCAAACTTTTTGTATTCTTTTCAACAGATTTTCTATTAGATCTGCATGGACTTACTCGCTCAATCTCTTTCCACCAATTGTACAGGGTCGATGTTGGTAGTCCATTCCTTCGACTTGTCTCTGGTATTCCAACTTCCCTTGCCTCTGCTATGATTTGTTTTTTAAAGCTATATGGATATCTACCTTGACTAGCTGCTGAAGCTTTTGCTCGTTCCACACTAGGAAGGCGAACTTTCAACATCTCTCGTGATTTTACTTCAGGTGTGGACTCTTTACTTGATCTGCCTGTATGTGGGGCACCCGTTTCTTGTTTAGTATCAGTCTCATCTTGATACAGTTTCATCCATTTCAATAACAATGGCAAAGGTATCTTGTGCTTTGAGGCTGTACTTGAAGTTCCATCACTGTTTGCCTCTGAGACAATGAACTTTCTTTCATCAACAGAAAATCTTTGGGCTATTTTGTCTAATTTTTGCTGTAACTTACTTTTGTTTTCCCCTGTGATTGTTGTGGTTATATCACTTTGGCTTGGAACCAGATTGTGACCTTTGTGTCTCATCATTCTTCTCCAGTGATAGACATTGTTTGGTGTAACACCAACTGTTTCTGCTGTTGCAACAGCACCATGTTTTTCCGCGTATCTTGAGATTTTCAGTTTAATGTCATCCGTAAAATCAAGATCTTTATCTCCTTTTTCTCTGAATCTGACATGCTGGAATTTTTCTGAATGCTGAGTTATAAACGTTTCAAGCCAATGTCTAGAAGCCTGAAAATTAGTGTAATTTTCTTCAAATAATTTCTGTGCAAATTCTTGTATTCTGTCTGTTAGGACAACACCTAACTCATCATTCTGTTGAAGGACCCATTGTACAACCTTTTGCACTAGTTCCTTTTTCATTGTGGCCGAATGAGTGAAATTTATGACAATGTTCTCACCTTGATCACGGAAATATTTCACCCATTTTGAAATATTATTTCTGGAAATTCCTAACTTTAGGTGAGCATATGTTATTCCATTTGCTTCTGCAACAGCCACAGCCTTTCTCTTTTCTTCCATTGTATAGCTTCTCTGAGCCTTCTTTCCCTTGGCATATTTCTTCTTTATTTTGGACCCAACCAGTGCTTTGAATTTTGGGATTGGTATTGACTTAGCTTTCATACTTCTTTTCCAATTATAAATTGTGCTAGCTGATATGTTCCTTTTTCTCACCACATGATCTGTTCCATACTTTTTCTCCTCTGACAGTATCTGCAACTTCTCTTCTTCACTCAAGATCTTCTTTTGGTTTTCAATTTTAACACATTCCAACCTATCCTTATATCTTCTAATAAAATCAAGAACCCAATTGTAACTGGCTTTAAAATTTGGCCTTGTTTCTTGATAAACTAAACGACTTATTCTACTAATATCATCATATGTTACACTTCCTTTGGATTTCTGTAATTCAATTACTTGTTCAGCAATTGCTTCTTCAAACTCTGGAACCTGACCACGGAAACTTTCTCTCTCTTCTTTCTCTAAATCTCCAGCACCTCGTCCAAAAGAACAGCTAACACCAAGCTTTTCAGCTTGCTCTAACTGAACTTTCCAACTGTAAATAACACCACCATTGATACCCAGCTTTCTTCCTACATGATTGCAGCCCAGTCTACGAGCTTCCTCTACAGCTGCCATTTTTTCTTCAACACTATACTCTTTTCTAAATCTAGAACAAATCTTTACATTCTTTAAGGCTTCATGATTTCTTTGTTTGAATCGTATCATCCAAGCTTGAGTTGCAGCAAAATGCTTTGGACCAGAGTGGACTGATTTGGCATACTGCTTGAATAAATCCAGGTACACACAACCGTTCTTTTCTTGCTCATTTTGCATCCACTGAACCAACTTTTTTTCTGTTTTCACATCTAGGGACTTTGGAGGTGCAATAATAACAGGCCTTTTCTGACTTGCCAATTTATCTAAAACAGAGGTGGATGTTTGCTTCTGTGGTGTATGTGACCTTGACCTATCAAAACTACTAGAACTTTCCATGTCTGTCCAAGAAGAATCACAACTATTTTCCACATTATCAGGAAATCCTTCCATTCCAAAGAAACTTTTTGCTGGATCATAATCTTGAGTGATAACACCATCTCCTTCATCATCATCTGGAATAAACACCCTTTTTACATTCTCTAACTCAACTTCTGCAAGTTCCTCTTTGTGCCTCCTGATGAAATCCCTGATCCAGTTATAACAGGCCCTGAAATTGGGTCTGATATCTTTGTAAACATCTGTGGTAATTTTTTGTATGTCATCATTGGAAACACTGCCTTCACTTCTCTGTTGTTCAAGTATTAACTCTATAATTTTCTCCTCATATTTAGGATTATTACCTTTCAACCTTGATTCAAATTTGATCTTTTTCTGTAATCTGTTTCTCTTCAAGAATTTACTTATCCAGGCATTTGTGGCAGCAAATTTTCCTGGAGGTCCGTTATAAAGACTTCTGGCATATTCACGAAAATCATCAGTAAAAACAAATTCATCTCTTGACTGTCTTTCCACGAGCCATTCTACTAGTTTCTTTTCAGTTTTTCTTGTAAAATGTACCGGCATACCTACAACAATGGGCTTTTTAGATTTGATCTTCTCTATATCTATGGATGTTGAAGAAATTTTTGGTGTAGACATCATGGGTCCTGACTGGGCTTCATAATTTGGATCTTCTGGATTATCAATAACAATCATTGGATCATCACTGACATTAGAGTTATCTTTTTCTACATCATCCCTGGATTTTGGTGTTTCTTGTTGATTTGATACACTTGGATTTAAAGTAGCTGCAACAAATGAATTAATGTCATCCATTTTATCTTCTGGTATCAGGACTTCTGTACCATCTTCTCCTTCAAATACAATCTTCTTTGTGTGCTCAAAATCGACATGTTGTAGACCTTTCTTGTGTCTTTTAATAAAATCCTTGATCCAGTTATAACAAGCTTTAAATCCAGGTCTGGTTTCTTTGTATATAGCCCTGGCTATATTGCTTGCATCCTGATATGATACACTTCCTTCTTCATCCATCTTTTCATTGATGAGCTCTACAATCTTTCTCTCATACTGTGGAACTATCCCTCGTGAACTGTACAGTCCTGGACCAACATCACTTTCAATCTTCTTCAAATGGGAAGCAAACTTTGCAATATTTCCTGTTTTCCTTTGATGGCTGACAGGAACAGCTTGCATCATTGTTTTCTCAGGTGTGTCAACAGGAATCTCCCCATTTTTTTCCATTTTGAGACGCCATGAGTTAATCAAACATGGGTCTATTCCAGTCTTTTTTGATACATGTGTTGTTCCATATTTTTTGGCCTCTTCCACAATTGCTCTTTTCTCCTCCGGATCATACTGATTTCTAAAGCTAGATGTTATTCTAACATGCTTTACAGCATTATGATGTCTTCTTAAAAACTTAATTCTCCAGGCCTGGGTAGCTGCAAACTTTTTGCTACCTTTATATAACGATTGTGCATATTTTTTAAATTGGTCCAGGAACACATATCCATCTTTAGCTTGTTGTGCAACCATCCATTCCACAAGTTTCTTTTCTGCCTTTATGTCTAATGATCTTGATTGTCCAATTATTATGGGCCTTTTGCTAAATGACTGTACTGGTAGAAAGTCTTTTTCTTCTGTATCTGGAATAAACACTTTCTTCACATTATCTATATTTAACTCGCCCAATTCCTTCTCATGTCTTTTCATGAAGTTTCTTATCCATGCATAGGATGCCTTGAAATTAGATCTAGTCTCTTTATACACATCTTGACTTATTCTACTTATTTCCTCGTAGGAAATGCTGCCTTCATTGGTATGCTCTTCAAGAATCAGTTCAACAATACGCTGTTCAAACTCAGGAACAATTCCTCTAGCAGCATCATTATCTCTGCCAAGTTTGATTGGAGAAAACTTTGACTGTATGGGTTTGGGTCCTTTACCAAACTTAATTTTGACTCCTTTCCAGAAAGTATGCTTCTGAGCAGCTTTTTCCATCTTTATTCTCCAAGCACAAATCAAAGCAGGGTCAATTCCAAGCTTTCGTCCCACATGTCCTGTCCCAAGCCTTTTGGCTTCAGCAACTGCCATCTTTTTCTCTTCCTCTGTATAATTATTTTTAAATTTAGACTTCCATTGTACACTTTTAAGAACTCTGTGTCTTCTAAGAAACAATGTCATCCATCCAGAGGATGCAGAGAAATGCTTGGGACCACTGTGCAAAGATTTCGCAAAATCTTTAAAATCATCAGTGAACACATAGCCATCCCTGTTCTGTCTCTCCAGCGCCCATTCTACCATCTGTTTTTCTGTTTTCCTGTTAAATGTGACTGAAGGTCCTACAACAACAGGTCTTTTTGTGCTAACAGGCCTTTTACTTTTTTCCGACTGCTGAAAACTACTTTCATCATGATCTGAAAAGTCTATTTGCTCTAAAGCACTATCCACCATTTCACTTATTTTCTCTCTGCTCAGTACATTGCTAAAGCTACTAGTTGATGATCCTACATTTTGACTGTCACTTTCATCTAATAAAATTTTATTTACATTTTCAAGCTCGATGTCTTTTAGTTCTTCCTTGTGTCTTTCTAAGAAAATTCTTATCCAAGAGTAGCTAGCTTTAAACGATGGCCTTGTTTCCTTGTATACAGATTGACTAATTCTGCTTATATCACTGTAACTAATACTGCCCTCTTTCGTCTGAAAATCTTTCATCATTGAGATAATTCGCTGCTCAAACTCTGGTACAATACCATGTGTAGCTTCATGACTAGTGGATGATGGTCTGGTAGATGTAGATGAGGAATCATTTGAATCAGAATGAATTATGGGTTTTGTTCTGGTAAGTGGTGGATCAAGTAACACATCTGCTTTGGAAGGTGATGGAAGTATTAACTGACCTCTATCAACTGCTAATTTCCAGGAGTGTATGATTTTGGGATTAATACCTGTATGATTGGAAGCATATGTGACACCAAACCTTCTAGCCATTGCCACTGCTGCCACTTTTTCTTCATTGGTATACACATTCTTATATTTTGAACAAAACCTTATATTTTTAAGGCTACGATTTCTTCGAAGAAACTTCTTCATCCAAGCTTGTGTAGCCCCAAAAGGTTTTGAGCCTTTGTACAGAGACCGTGCAAAGTCCTTGAAGTCATCAGTAAACACATAGCCATCTCTGGCATTTCTCTCTAGGACCCATTCCACAATCTTACGTTCAGATTTAGCATCAAAACTCTTTGACTGTCCTATAATTATAGGCCTTTTCCCAAAAGGAGTAATAACACTACCAGGGGTGCTTTTGACTGGCAGTGACTGTTGTGTTGACTCCTCTCTTCTTTCAGAAACTGAAGTAAAATCATCATTACTTTCATCACCAATTTCATCGAAGTCATCAAATCCTTCTTCATCCAGCATCATTTCCTCACTTTCTACACCTCTGTCTTCATCATTGCCTTTCAATTGGCCCTCCCTTTCCGTTTCTTTTTCATTATCATTGATTATGTCTTCAATAGACAGTAATTCTTGCTTGACTGCAGAGCTGTCAGAGTCTTCGTCAATGCTAGGTGTCTCATCTACCTGATTCACTGACATAAACTGTGTGCCTTGAAGGATTGACATATTCCTTTTCAAAAAATTTACAAGCCATGTTTTGGTTGCAGTAAAGTTTGGGTTTGTATGTCTGTAAACATTCCATGCACATGTTTTCATACTCTTTAGATCTACCTGACCTTTCAGTTGTTGCTGTTGAACAATCCATCTAACAATTGACAAGTCTGCTTCATGATTGACTTGCTTATTGGATTTCTGTGAGTGTCTTAATCCAAATATAGCCATCCAGGTTAAAATATCAGCCAGCGGAATGTTCCTAGTTCGAGAAACATGTGTGGTACCAAATCTCTTGGCTTCTCTTGCAATCTCCTCTTTTTCACTCAATGAGTACTGGCTTGTCTTTGCTGTAAATTTACCTGATTCTGCTGTGTCGGACATCTCACATTCATCGTCACTAACCATTACAACAACATTGGGTGTGATGTTAGATGGCAGCTTTTTGATGTTTACAACTGGTGACATCAGCCTCTGTAGCACACTCATTGAAGATGATTGTCTCCTTTTGTCAAGCTTTGAAGCCGAGATGCCATTTTGATTCTGCTGGTTTCCAGCTGCAAATGAAAGAATAGTGGACATACTTAGCACATTGCCAAACAATCCCTACTTTTGACACGCCTGAGAAAGAAGCCTTTAGAAAACATTGTGGGAAAAGGAGAAAATGCTGGAAACCAGCATTTTCTCCTTTTCCCACGATGTTTTCTATCCTTTACAAAACAAATTTAAAAATTTCAGTCACTTTTATTTTGTCGTCTGCAAATGCGTTCGATTTGGACCAGTCTAAAATATTGTCGTTTGGTAATGGGTTAACACAGAATTTTCCACCTGCTGTTATTTTATCCTTTCCCAAATGACAAAATTTTGGATTTTTCCTATTTCAGAGCATTCACAGATGAAAAATCAGAGACCACTTAAATAATGAACTTTGCCTTTGATCGAGTAGAAAATTTTGTGGGAAAAATGGTGGTAACCTGCATTTTCTCCTTTTCCCATAGTTGCCAGAACATGGTATAGTATAGGTTTAACTCATTACCAAAGGACAAAATTTTAGGTTTGTCCAAATCGAAAGCATTTGCAGACGACAAAATAATAGTGACTGAAAATTTGAAATTTGTTTTGTAAAGGGTAGAAAACGTTGTGGGAAAAGGAGAAAATGCTGATTACCAGCATTTTCTCATTTTCCCACAATGTTTTCTAAAGCCTTCTTTCTCAGGGGCGTCAAAAGTAGGGATTGTGTGGTAATGGGTTAAAGCTTCTTGAACACCTACATTGCTTATCAAAACTATATCTACTTTTGCAAACAGTGTAGATCAAGATCAGACTGTACAACGTAACAAAGTCTTGTTGGAACTCACCAGATTCCATACCTACATCTAACCTCATCTGTATGACAGTCATTTCCACTTGAATTGCCAATTACATGATCTTACACATGGCAGCGCAACTGTCAGTCATTTAGCAACAAAATTAACAACCAAGATGAATTTATTTAGATCTAACTATCTATCGGCGAAAATGTCAATTGCAAATGATAATGTTGAAAAATGAGAGTTCAAACTGTTTGTCAACTGCAATACAGTTTGAAAGATTTCCACTGAAAATTGAGACTAAAGTTGTTTAACCCATTACCACAAAATCCCTACTTTTGACGCCCCTGAGAAAGAAGCCTTTAGAAAACATTGTGGGAAAAGGAGAAAATGCTGGTAACCAGCATTTTCTCCTTTTCCCATAATGTTTTCTACCCTTCACAAAACTGATTTCAAATTTTCAGTCACTTTTATTTTGTCGTCTGCAAATGCTTTCAATTTGGACAAGTCTATAATATTGTCGTATGGTAATGAGTTAAGATCTAGATCGAGGCACCTTACAATTTTCAGAATGGTAAACTGGCGATGAAATGTACCGCTTTTGTGCGTATCAATCCACCAGCCACAGCCGAGGGATGGATGGTTCCCATCACCCAAGGTAAGCCTTACATGTACAACATACACATTTTGATCTTACATTGACATAATCTGATAATTTATCAGATATGCTGATCAAATATTGCAATGTATTAACCCTTTCCCAAATGATAAATTTGAGACCTTTCCAAACAGAAAGAGTTTGCAGACGACAATTTTAATTTTCATAACTATGGCAGAAAATTATCCCAACGAGCAGAAAACACAGTGGGAAAAGGAGAAATTGCTCGTTACGAGCAATTTCTCCTTTTCCCTCAGTGTTTTCAAACAACTTCTACTGCAGACGCATAAAAACCAGGGCTTGTTTGGGAAAGGGTTAAAGTTATTCCTGACTGTGGCTGAATTACTCTTGTATGATAATTTTAGCTTTTGCTGACATACACAGTTATGACAAAACAAACACATAAAGGTGAGGCAGGTTAAACATACTGCATCTTTACATTAATGGTACAAGGGGCATTTCATAGGAATAAATGCTGGTATCCCATTATATCATTTTAAAATTAGTCGACCATAAAACGAAGTTGTTATTATCTAAGAGTAAAAGATTTTATTGCACAGTGTAGGATTGCCTCAAACTTCTGAAACCCTATCCTGCTAAATCAATTAACTCATTAACAAAATTTTCTGTTTGTCCCAAAAGTAGGTGACAAAATACAAGTAAAAAGTTGAAATTTGTTTTGTGAAGGGTAGAAATAGGGATGGGAACAAATATTTGGACATTCAAATATTCGTTATTTCAACATTCGAATATTCATTTTTTCCGTGAATATTCAAATTCGAAATCAGCATTCTAATATTCTTTTTTTTATGAGGGAAAATCATTAACCTTAAATTTTAGAAAAAAAAAAACTTTCAAAGAATGTGAGGAAAGGTTGCACACTTTTGTGTACAGATAGGCACATAGTAACTTTGTGATCTTAAGAATCAAGAGAGATTAGTATAAGTTGTAAGAACTTGTTTCTCAATCGATGTAAAATAAATATGTTCAACCCTTTCCCAAACAAGCCCTTGTTTTTACATGTCTTTAGTACAAGTCTTTTGAAAACACTGTGGAGAAAGGAGAAATTGCTCGTAACGAGCAATTTCACCTTTTCCCACAATGTTTTCTACCCATTTGGGGAACTTTCTGCCATTTTTATCAAATTTGAAATTGTCGTCTGCAAACTCTTTGATTTTCGAAGAGTCTAAAATTTGTCATTTGGGAAAGGGTTAAACTAAACTAAACTATCTTTGTGTAATCCTTATGCTAATTGATTACACCTGTCGAGGCAGTGCAGGACAATAACTGTTTATGACAGTTTTCAATTCGGCGTTTCGTAATAATTGCTGCCGATTTGTCTCACAGTTTGCAAACTACCAATATCAATCTGTTAATTGTAGCATCTGTTAGATTAAACAAGGTTTTCATACCGCACATGTTAAAATGACGCTCTAAACTGTCATTAACGATTACTCTTTTATTGAGCTGTCATCAATTAAAATTCTATGTTACGTTATTGATCCGATTGATCGGAAAACACTTTTTGTTGAGTTTATATCCTTCAGTTTGTTCTTGAGCTATCCAACCAAACATTGTCACAAGCAATAAATAGATAGAAAGTTTTTCATACTTGATGTATTTTGATTCTCTCACAATAAATATATAAAGTCAATCATCATCAAACAAGGTAACCTTCATCACAAAAGAAAAGTGATCAGTAATGTTTTTTTTTCTTTCTCTGCAGATAGAAATAAATTGGGGAAACAGTCTAACAAAACATGAAATTTCAGATGAAGTTCGTAAAAGCAAATAAGTGAATAAGATACCGGTACCCGGATATACCTATATTCGGATACATTGTTACCAACTTTATAAACTTGATAAAATGACTATTTGAATATATTTGAATATATTTGAATATAAAAAATGAATATTCTAATATCTATATTAGTATTTGTTCCTATCCCCAGTAAAGAAAAAAACAAGGAGCTGATTATCAGCATTTTCTCCTTTTCCCAAAATGTTTTCTAAATGCTTTTTTCTCAGGGTCGTCAAAAGTAGGGATTGTGTGGTAATGGGTTAAACCAACATTTTAACATGAAATTAAATACAGTGCATACGAAAAATTTTAAGTTTTGAAGGTATTTGAGGGGAAGAACTATGTCCTTATGAGACAGTGAATATCAAAGATCAGACTACACCTTTTGTGCAGTCTGATACTGATTTACACTGTCCTGAAAAAGTCAGTGAATTGCACTTAGCTATTTAACTTTTTACCATGAAGTATCTTGATCAATCCCACAGATAGATATATACGGGATATTTGTTTTTTCAGTGAAAGATCGTAATTTATTTCATTGAGTAAACATCATTGGAAATATTTTAACTCATTTACCAGACAACATAATTTTAGGCTTGTCCAAATTGAAAGCATTTGCAGACGACAAAATAAAAGTGACTGAAAATTTGAAATTTGTTTTGTGAAGGGTAGAAAACATTGTGGGAAAATGAGAAAATGCTGGTTACCAGCATTTTCTCCTTTTCCCACAATATTTTCCAAAGGATTCTTTCTCAGGGGCGTCAAAAGTTGGGATTGTGTGGTAATGGGTTAATGAGTGGCATATCTACAAGTGAAAATATTAACAATGATGTTCACTAGATGAAATAACTTTCAATATTATATTTCATGTGTCTATTTTTAGAAATGTTATGGGTAAAGAAATGATGTAATTTAAGCTGGGGGGAATCATTCCCCCATCACAGTGTTTTTATTTTACTCTTGCCGAAAATTTTGCTAATGACTTGAGACCACTTGTTTTAAAATTCGTTGACAAAATAATCAGAGGAAATATAATACATAATCTATTTCATCAGCTTGTGGTTAATATGGGGAAATACTTCCTTGAAAAAACTTGTGCCTTTCGGCACGAAAGGCACTTGTTATTTTCGCATACCTTTCCCTTTTTCGGCAATTATTTCCCCATATTAACCACAAGCTGATGAAACAAACTCTATATCTTTCACCAAAATAAAAAAACAAATATTCTTTTCATAACAAGCTTCTAACCCGTTATGGGGGAAACTTACATCAAATTCAAGTATAATTCCCCGTGGTGTACCCCATCCACATAGCAAGGCATTATAATATGGAGTGCAACACGCGAAAAGGGTCATTCGGACATTTGCGTAAAGTGTCGTCTCTGATCAGCGTGTGCAGTCCGCACAGGCTAATCCGAAACAACACTTTCCGATTTTATGTGATTTTCTGTTTTACTCAAGTCTACTGTAACACAAAATCTAATGTAGTCGTAAAGTGCCGTCTCGGATTAGCCTGCGCGGACTGCGCAGGCTAATCCGGGACGACACTTTACGCAAATGTCCGAATGTACCTTTTCGCGTGTTGGACTCCATATTACCTAAAGTGTGAGAAATGTAAGGTAACTTATGTCATATGTCCATCTGCTTGAAAGACAAATGCACTTTACAATGGTAACTAGTGCGCAAGAATTACTATTACCATCTTCAAGTGATAAGTTCATACATAAAATTGGTATTCTTCAATGGTCATTACTGTGAAATATTTAAAAATAATTCACTGGTTTTTCTCAATAAAGTACCAGAATGCATGCATGAAATAAAAAAATATTTGTCGGTGCAAGATATAGAGGATATTTGTTTGTTTGTTTTTTTTTTCCCAGAGAAAGATCGAAATTTATTTCATTGAGTGGACACCATCGGTAATATTTTCACGAGTGGCACAGCCACGGGTGAAAATATTACTGATGGTGTTCACAAGATGAAATAAATTTCGATCTTTCATCGCAAAAAACAAATATTCTATTTATTTCATGCTTTTAACCCTTTTCTGGGAGGAGCTTTATCAAAATCCAGTACAGTTCTTTTCCGTTATTCCCCTTGGCGTAGCCCTCCGGCATAGCAACGCATTACAATATTACGTCAAGCATGAGAAATGTAAGGTAAATGATGTCATATTTCTATCTGTTTGTCAGTCTCATGCATTAGAATATATAAATCGGTATTTTCACTGGTCCTACCCATGGAATATCAAAAAAAAAAAAAAAAATTCACCATTATTTCTCGATATCCTACCCGAAAGCATGAAATAAACTGTATGGATTGTGTTTGTATAAGGGGACACTTACACTGGCTTACTATAGAGCTAACTTTTGTGGCAACAAGGTAGAGTGTTTGCTTTGACAATGGCTACGTTACACTTATGGAAAAAAAGTAACTTCCTATTTAGTAAATGTGAAAAAGACAGTACACATCCTTGAAATTTAGAAATTACCAATATCAATTAGGGTTCAGTACACTTGGACATGAGAAAAGATTTTAGCAAAAAAGAGAAATTTCTCATTAAAAGAATTTCTCCTTGACCACAAACTTGCCAATGTTGCCTGCTGTTAGTTTAACACATTACCACACAATCCCTACTTTTGATGATCCTGAGAAAGAAGCCTTTTTAAAACATTGTAGGAAAAGGAGACAATGCTGGTAACCAGCATTTTCTCCTTTTCCCACAATGTTTCTACCCTTCCCAAACAAATTTTATTAAAAGAATTTCTCCTTGACCACAAACTTGCCAATGTTGCCTGCTGTTAGTTTAACACATTACCACACAATCCCTACTTTTGATGATCCTGAGAAAGAAGCCTTTTGAAAACATTGTAGGAAAAGGAGACAATGCTGGTAACCAGCATTTTCTCCTTTTCCCACAATGTTTCTACCCTTCCCAAACAAATTTTAAATTTTCGGTCACTTTTATTTTGTCGGCCACAAATGCTTTCAATTTGGACCAGTCTAAATTTGGTTGTTTGGTAAAAAAATTAAACAAAACCTGTACTGGAGAAAATAACTTGAACAAATTCACTAGATTTGGATACTTACAAGTTGAGTTGGGAACAGAGTTGTTATAAACATCAAACTCTGTTGGTTCTGACTTCACAGACACACTTGCAAAAGCTGGCTGATCAAATCCCATTCCTGAACTTCTGGAACTACTTCTGGTGAGACTGGAATTCTGTGTTCCATCTTCTGAATTCCCAAACAAGTTCTCACTTGAAATCTGTACTCCATTTGGACAGCTGGAGTCAGGCTCTGTTTGTTTTTCTTCCTGAAGGTTAAGGTCTTGACTGTCTGGAGCTGTGGCTTTTTCAATGAACTCTCGACAGTGATTACCAAGGCTTGTGACCCCAAACTCTGTCGAAAGTCTCAAAAGATGACTGGCCACCCTCTCATTTAAATCCAGCTGACCTAAAATGTATACAGTATTATTATGCTACAAAGAGATTTTTCATGATCCGATTGGTTAACCCTTTACCCCATAAGGCATTTCTATGTTATCTTTAATTGACCCTAAATAAGAGCAAGGTTGAAGCCGTTTCTTACGTGTTTATGGCACCTTTTGATAGCATAGAAAACATTGTGACAAAAGGTGAAATTGCTTGTCACGAGCAATTTCACCTTTTGCCACAATGTTTTCCAAAGGCCCCTACAAGCAGTGCGTAGAAATGAGTATCTATGGAGTAAAGGGTTAACATGCATGGCTTTGTCCCGATTTTTTCCCCTCTACATTTGCAGATGACAACATCAATGTGACTTTAACTGGAGACCACTCCTTCATGCATGGCTTTGTCCTTATTTAAAGACAATATCTAACTATTGTGTCGGGGAAAATTCTCTTTGGCTGAGTGGTTATGGTATTGGTCTTTTAATCCTCCAAAAATAAAGTTATTGTCCCTTCAAGGGTTCAAATCCTGCGGGGCGGTCCCGGGCCAGATGCGGTTTGAGTTATGCATTTATTTGTTTCTTTTTTACAGACTTCATTCGTAAGAACACTGAAATTTGTTCTGGGATGGGGAAAAAAATATTGTGGGAAAAGGAGAAAATGCTGGTTTGCAGCATTTTCTCCTTTTCCCACAATGTTTTCAGAAAGCTTCTTTTTCAGTCTCCTGAAAACCAGGGATTGTTTGGGAAAAGGTTGTAATCTTACTAAAATAATCACACTCATCTTTTCTTTGAAAATGCAGAAGTATTGTGTTTTTCCTCTTCCCGGTGGGTTGTTAACCCTTTACTCCATTGATACACATTTCTACATATTACATGTAGGAGCTTTTGGAAAACATTGTGGAAAAAGGTGAAATTGCTCATGACAAGCAATTTCACCTTTTGTCACAAAGTTTTCTATGCTATCAAAAGGTGTCACATACAGATAAGAAACGGGTTCATCCTTGCTGTTATTTAGGGTCAATTAGAGATAACATAGAAATGCCTTATGGGAAAAGGGTTAAAACTCAGAATTGTGTGATAAAGGGTTAACAAGCATTCTGAGTAAGACCATAGCAAGATGGACATAATCATGCCTACCCTCTGTTCATTCAGTTGAAAAATCATCATTATTTTTCTAGCCTTTGGCTGTACCTGGATTGTGCTATCCGTTCTCAATCTACACTCAGAGCCCTAGATAAGAGGGAGTGATGGTATTCTAAATCTGTTATTTGTCTTCCAAACCCTATGTTGTGGGTACTTATTAGAATCGTCTCGATGAGACGATTCTAATGAGTACCCATAACATAGGGTTTAATGAAGAATAATTAATATTTTCAATTTTGAAATCAAAATCACTCCCTCCATCTAGAGCTCTGTACACTTGCTGTAAAAGTAACTATAGATGTGAAAGGTTCATGTACTTACCTCCTTACCAAACAAGAAAATTTTAGACTTGTCCAAAATGAAAGCATTTGAAGACGAAAAAGTACCGTAAATGAGACTCAAAAATTGAAACTTTACTTTACAAGCCTAGAAAACATTGTGTGCAAAGGAGAAAGTGCTAGTTACCAGTATTTCTCCTTTTCACAAAATGCTTTCAGAAGGCCTCTTCCTCTGGGTCGTAAAATCCAGGGATTGTTTGGTAAAAGATTAACCCTTTACCACATGAGAAAATTTTATACTGGTCCAAATTGAAAGCATTTTCAGATGACAAAAAGGTGACTCTATGAAGGGTAGAAAACACTGTGGGAAAAGGAGAAAATGCTGGTTACCAGCATTTTCTCCTTTTCACATAGTGTTTTCAGAAGGCCTCTTCCTCTGGGTAGTAAAATCCAGGTATTGTTTGGTAAAAGATTAAAGATTATACATGTATTTAAGACAACTCACCTGTATACAGGTAATTAATGAACATATTAACAGCAAAAAGACTGATATCAGGTGGAATGATGATCTCCAGTTGGTCTCTTTCTCTGTGTGGGGTCATGTCAAACTCCAGGGCAAGGTCATGGAGAGTTTTACTGGCTGCACTAAGGACAACTTTGTGAACCTGTTTAGAGATATAAATCATTCTTTTCCATTAGAAGTCATGCATTTTATTAACTTTTACTTTTTACTGAACGACAAAATTTTAGACCGGTCAAAACTGAAAGCATCTGCAGACTAGAAAATTAACATGACTCAAAAACTGAAATTTGTTTTGGGAGACTTGAAAACATTGTGGCAAAAGAAGAATATGCTGGTCGCCATCATTTTTTCCTTTTCCCATTTTTTGTTTTCATAGGGATTTCTTTTTTTCAGGGTCCAGGGATTGTTTGGGAAAGGGTTACCTTTTTATATGATAAGAACGTTTTAAAAACACCCATACTGAAAGCAGTTGTAGAGGGGAACCTGCACACAGCTCAATGCTGGTATGTCTTGAAAATGATAGAGTCACATCCTTCTATTCAGAATGGTGTGGTAAAGGATTTACGTGATATTAAAATCTAAATGCACTTTATCATGTTTACTGATTGGATTTTCTCAGTTTTTAACTCATTATCAAACAATCCCTACTTTTGACAACCCTGAGAAAGAAACCTTAACTCATTACCAAATGACAAAATATTTGGCTCGTCCAAATCGAAAGCTTTTGCAGACGACAAAATATAAGTGACTGAAAATTTGAAATTTGTTTTAGAAAACAGATAGAAAACATTGTGAGACAAGGAGAAAATGCTGGTTATCAGCATTTTCTCCTTTTCCCACCATGTTTTCTAAAGGCTTCCTTCTCAGAGTCGGATTGTGTGGTAATGGGTTAAGAAAACAATGTGGGAAAAGCCCTCTTATCTGCAGCTCTGATGATGGGAACCAAGTCATGTTTTGCAACTAACATTAATTTTGTAGTAAAATCTAAAGATGGACATTTAAAGAACACTCACCAATATTCTTGTACTTCCAACACAGACCATTGCGTCACAAAATTGTCCTGATGCTCTGAGGCCTTGAAGACCAAGCCCCAGGCACTGTAAATATTCTGTATCAGTTTTCATTTTTATCTATCCATCTGGTACCTGTAATGATAGACTTTGCTGTCAGATAAAGAAAGTCAGGAGAAATGTTTTTAATGAAATACTTGGTCATTTTTAACATAAGAAATCAAAATTTCAGGTAGCCAGTACTCTGTTCAGTTACCTGAAAAAAAGCAGTCAAGCCTTTGAATCCTGCAAACCACTAGATTTTATCTCACTAGCAAACAAAGTAAATTTAGACTCTGTGGTACCAAATACGAAGAAATTTGCAGACAACAAATTGAATGATCTCTGATATGGTAGAAATCATTATGGGAAAAGGAGAAAAAGTTGGTTACCCGCTTTTTCTTCTTTTCCTCCAATTCCCTCAAATTGTTCTCTTTCTAGGTTGTTCAAAATCTTGGATTCTCAATGTGTGTTAGAAAAAATTTAAGTATAAATAGATCAGACTACACAGAACAGTCTGATCTTGAATCTATAATGACCATCACTCCATGAAATATTCTATCAAAATGCATTCTTGGTTGTCCAATCTAAATCTACATCATTTTCAGAAGCTCTGTCTTGGTTATCAAATTTAAGTAATTTGGTCTTTAAGGGAAATGAAATAGGTGACAAAAATTTTCAACAAATTATGAATCAGAATCTTGATATATTACTACAGTCTGGTCATACAACCAAAGAACGTTTATCTATCATCATTCTATATAGGTTAGATAACTATAGTTCTGCATCTGTTCTCTCTCTTTCTCTTCCCCCTTTCCACCACAATACATCTAGGTTTTAAAAGTTTAAATCATTTAACATAGTCTGTAGACATAAAAGTTCAAAGATAGCATCAAAATAAAAAGTTTAAATTATTTAACATAGTCTGTGAACATAAAAGTTAAAAGATAGCATCAAAAAGCAGCTAATTTGAAATTTTCATATAAAATTACAGAAAAAAAGTGTCATCCATCGGCAGTTAATTGTGAAATACACCAGTCCTGTCTATCATCCATAGGCATATAAAGGTACCCATAAGGAAGGCTGTGACTGATTAACTAAACAATAGCTAGGGATACATCCATGTTTGAAGCTTATTCGAGTGTCTACCTACACTTTTAAGCTACTATCAAAACACATTAAAGGTGTAAACGTTGCCCCTTTCTACCCCAATGGGTGTGGCTTAAATTACAAAAAAGACCATTCATGTATCCCTATTTGGGGTATTATACTTGACACCAGGCCTTATTCCTATGGTGTAAAATACTGGCTTAAATGCAATTAAGATAATATATCCTATCATCAAGTAGTTACTTAACCCATTACCACTCAATCCCTACTTTTGACACCCCTGGAAAAGAAGCTTTTTGAAAACATTGTGGGAAAAGGGGAAAATGCTAGTAACCATAATTTTCTCCTTTTCCCACAATGTTTTCTACCTAATCAATAAACAATTACACCATTTGAGCCACACTGAAATTGTCGTCTGCAAATGCTTTCAATTTGAACAGAGCTAAAGTTTTGTGCTCAGGTAAAGGGTTAAATTGAAGGTGTCAAAATTGAAACCTAAAGACCTTATTTCGAACTTCTATAGAGTTCAGGAAAACTGGCAAGAAACCAACTGATAAGTAGTCTTGGTGGGTACAAAACACTTTTTCCGATCAGGTCAACTCTTCATGTTGGTGAGTTCAACCAAACTTGGAACCAAAAATAGAAAAAGAAACACAATAAATCATTCACTAAATAGCAAGACTGTCCTCTTAAAATTCATCTGACCATTAAAATTAACAAATGACCATTACAAAATATTCAATCGACCACTAATGACCAGTATT